>CM060354.1:173320403-175805572 GCA_030545235.1 Helianthus tuberosus
ATTAAGGTGTGTTGATCGATGTTCCTTTACATGTTATTGAGGATTCAAGTTTCACGATGAACATCATGTATAAGAGTAAAATTATAGAGTGTGTGGTTAGTTGTTAAAAAAATATAGTTATGGATCCCAAAAGTCTTTTTGGGTAATTTTTTAAACTTAAAATTTGTTCTCTTATCCATTGCTAAGACCCGTCCAATGTGCACACAAATCCAAACTTCAAAATCCAAGAGCAGTAATCAACACATAACATAATATAACAACCTTCAAAATCCAAACTTCGCAATCGGAGTTTAGAATATTTTCTTAACTAACATGAAGTATGTAGATGAAAAAATATTTGATACTAGGTAGAAGTCGAAAAGTGCAATTTGTAAACCCAACATTTCAAAGGTACAGTTTTAATAGCTGATAGATTTTAAAGAGATTCAATAAAAAACAATTATTCATAAGGCTAAAACATAGGTTCAGTATAGATGCCTTCAAAACAAAATTATGAACATTTGAAAAGTCGACGACACATATGGGTGTAAATGACGGGCATCAAAATATAAGTCAAGTATGACATTACACAAATACATGATACGTTATAGTTATAATTCAAGTATAACATTACACAAATACATGATACGTTGTAGTTAAGCACCTATCCAAATATGCGAACAAAGATGAAAACTGGTAGTCCACGCATGACCTAAACATGTACAACAAACTCGTTAGCGTAATGTTGTGTACACATCCATATGATAGCTACAGTGTTCAAAAAAATGTTTAAAAACTATTACAAAAGACCATTTAGCATTCAAATATTGGGTCCATATGTTGTAAGGTTATGAGCCATACAGTATAAGAAATTGATCAACCATGCTTTGTCTATTACAATAAGACATATAAATACAATAAGAGAAAGCTAATTCTAAGGAATACATTTAATTACAAATATATGCAAAAGCTATAATGTGGGAGACAATCACTCAAACGGTTTTGAGTGATTAATGTGATTGACTTGATTTTCACTTTGATCATCTTGAGTTAGTCATTTTCCTTAATATGCTCCCACAAGTTGGACGACCGTAGGATAAGTCCAATCTTGGTTAACAGTGGATGAGTGTGGTATTTAAGAAAGAGAAGAGGTTGATGAAGTTGAAGATGTGAACTGAGATGAAGTAGATGAATCAAAAGAAGATATATTTTGTGGTTTTTTTATAGGGTGAATGCAATAAAAGATAGAAGATAGAATGATGGTTGCGGCAGTGATAGGATTATAGGTTTTGCAAAACCTAACTGATATTGACGGAGAAGTTGTGTTTGAAGATGTAACCATGTGTAATGGTGATGTAGGTCGAAGGTTTTATTTTTTATTTTTTTAGGAGAAGATGGATGGAAAATTGATTGTAGGTGACAGAGGGCGGTGGAGTTTGAGGAGAGAATGATGGTTGTGGCAATGATAGGATTATAGGCTTTGCAAAACCTAACTAATACAGATGGAGAAGTTGTATTTGAAGAAGTAACCATGTCTAATGGTGATGTAGGTCGAAGGTTTTATTTCTAATTTTTTTTAGGAGAAGATGGATGGAAAATGGATTGTAGGTGACAGAGGGTGGTGGAGTTTGAGGAGAACAGATAGTTATGGCGAAAACGAGAGTGAAGGTAGCGTTAGGTATTCTATTTTGATGGTTATGGTCGTTGTGGTGGAAAGGGGTAATATTGTGATTGTAAGAGATATTACTTGAATATAGAAAGAAAAAGTAGATTTTGAAATCTACGGAAGAAGAGAATGATCGGGATGTTGAAGTGGGAATGGAGGAGAAGTCATAGCTAATAGAAGACTTGTTTAGGAGTGTTGGCTAAAGAAATGATGGTTGCAGGATCAAGAGCTTCTCAGTGGAGATAAGTGCTCTGATACCATATAAGAAATTGATCAACTATGCTTTGTCTATTACAATAAGACATATAAATACAAGAAGAGAAAGCTAATTCTAAGGAATACATTTAATTACAAATATATGCAAGGCTATAATGTGGGAGATAATCACTCAAACGGTTTTGACTGATTAATGAAATGGACTTGATTTTCTCTTTGATCATCTTGAGTTAGTCATTTTCCTTAATACAATACTTCATTGTGACCTCTACTTCATACATCATATAGTTAGCGCAAAAGCATAGGTTCTACGTACCCCCACAGTATGTTTACGATCAATCAAGGCTTTATTAATAAATTTTCAACACATCCCCTGATTTTGTAGTTAAAATCCACAATTATCACCAAGTATCAAATATTTTCACACAATCTAATATACTGCACTAAATGGTATATGGACCATGCTTGATTCTGATATGTTTTTAGGGATTCAACGATCTACAGGTTGGTGGTTGTATTAACAATGTGTGGAGGTGTGTAGCTAGTGTTGTGTGTCAGTGTGTGTGATACTTGCAAGGGACGTATGTGAAAAAGTTTTTGGTTGAATTGGTGTTTATAAAAGAATTGCGTTTAGCTCCAATAATAATTATAAAGTGTTTAGTTTATAAGCTTATAAAATGATTTATAAAAATTGATCAACCCTCTATTACCCTCTCCCTTGCCATCGACGTTGTGAAACTGAAGATAGTCACTATATATCCACAACATACCTAATCTTGATTACCCAATATCCATTGATGTGTTGAAGTGATCTTAAAAACTAACTAATGGAAATTGAAGGAACTAACTCCCATTCATGTTTATCTCTAACCAATTAAACCCGTCTTAATTAAACGGACTAAATTTTGAATGCAATTTCTATGAATTTTCTAAACGATAATAACTCTTAACTTGTCTAAATGTGACATATATAAGAAAAGAAAATTAGATAAAACTTACAGTGTAGTTCTACTTTAAGTAGACGTAATGGTAAATAAGGAAAGAAAAGTAGATAAAACTTACAGTGTAGTTCTACTTGTTTCTTTAAGTAGACTTAACGGTAAAGATGGTCTGAACCGCAGTTAAAGTAAATAGAATGATTCCAGCAACTAGAGCAATTATGTTCCATGGACTGCTAAAGTAAGTCCTCTTCATGTTTGCTATATTTTTTGGCCAGTAAGCATCACAGTACTTGCTCAATTTTACCCATTGTTCTTCGTAAAAGAAATCCACCCATACAGTTCCTTTGCATATGCTGTTGATCATATTAGCAGCTTCATCATTAGAACCCATAATGTTGACAACGACTTCCGAGTCTACCAGCTTTGCAACATCTTCTTCAGTATCCACTAGCATATCCATGGCATAAGCATATGATGTAAAATAGTTATGAGTTCGACCGGACTGCTCGTAGGCAATGAGATTTCTTAAAACGATCTCGGTGAAATCTTGAATCATTAATACTGGAATTTTAAGAGTAGGCTTACTCAAAGACCCAAAAAAACACAGGAACATATTTAATTCCACTTCCATCCCCATAAGCCATGTTGGATCTTTGTTAGGTTTGAAGTTCACCCCTGCCCTATCTAGATTCACAACCGAAGGGATTGTTGACTTGAGAAGATTACCTTTTTTAATGTAATCTGGAGGTTTGTAACATTGATGTAGAAGGCTAAGAATATGATGAGTATTATTAACTGTTATAGCATTGATATTTATATGTTCCCTAAAGATGTTGACAGAACCTAGAACTGGATAGATAAGTTTAAGAAGGGAGGCATTAGGATAGAATTCCAATACCGTGCACTGAAATATTTCATCAAGTATAAAGAAAGGGATCTGGTTTTCTAGCAATATCAAATCAAAAAATATGATATCGTGTTGCAATACTCCTTCTTCTTCTTCGTCAATTGAATACTTGAACAAGAATTCAAGTATGAAACAAGCATCCTTAATCATCATGTCGGCAATTTCAATATCACCATAGGCCTTCGTCCAAACATAACAGGCCTTGATTTTTTCCATTGAAGTGCACACCTTCTCTACACATAATTTCAGTATTTCCTCTTGTGGGGAATTGACACGTTGCATTAGGTCAATTAGATAACTTGCTTTCCGTCCTTCAAATGCTTGCACATTCTCATCTTCTCTATGCAAAGGTCCAATAGAGACCACCTGAGGGTTGAAAGAACTTGGGCTCATATCACTTAGTGTACGAGGTGCCATGTAATTTGATGGTGAAAATTGGTTTATATGGCTCGCTTCTTTTTCTTTTTTGACATGACAAAGAAGACGTTGAACGACACTGTCTTGAATCATGTCTGCATCCACCAACGGATTAATAAACGGTTCCGTATTCTAGTACTAAAACAACGTTAAAAGTTTTTATGCAAAATTAAAAAAAAAAAAAAAACAGAAAACATAATTAACCTATAAGTTAAACCCACTTACAACCTCCATATAACATGTCATAACCCATTTAAAACTTTATGACAACCTATTAATGAACCGGCGACCCGTTTAAAATGTTTACAACTTTATTACAATCTGCAAACCAATCAGTGGCGAAACTTGAGATTTCCGACCGGGAGGCGAAAGCATATATACCAAAAATTTCTACAAACCCCAGGGGTCAAAAACGTATATACCCAAAAATTTATATACTGAAACTACATACTCTCCACTAACGAGTGAAAAGTTCGGGGAGTCGGCCGCCCCCTCTCGCCCCCACAAAGTTACGCCCTTTGTACCAATTCAGATTAACAGATTACATGGGTCATGTTTAGTTCATATGGTTTTAACTTTTAATTGTGTCAGGAGGATTAAGATTGATATCTTTAACATAAATAAGTATATGGTTAATGTTTGGGTTCATCATTGTAGCATGCCAACCCCCCAACCCACCTTCCGCTTGTCACCCCTAAGATATTCCACCATTATGACATGATGTTGATTAAAATTGTTTATTTTTTCACAAGAATTTTTCACCAAATAATATACTGTAACAAGTATCTAACTTAAAAAATATCACAACTCTTAAGTTTTAACTAGTGATAAGAAAATTAGCTACAGATTTTTGACCATTTTAAAAATCACCGAATCAGTTAATAAGTTTACCGGGTGCATGGTTTTCTTCATCTTCTACACAATCAAGAAGACTTTGCATGGTTTCTTGAATCGAGTCTACTTCTCCAAGCTCCAAATCGCCTCTTTCCATGGTGAATGTTCTTTCTTCTGTGATTCCGAGTTGGGTCAATCTATATGTATATAAAAGTATTGTTGATAGCTATATTATGATTTTTCATTTCATTAGTTGACTAAGAGGGGAAATAAAAAATTACAATAGCAGTTAGCATATTTATATAATATCAATTTGAAACATATGTTGGCATCAAGGGTTGTATTACATGTTTTATGGGTTGTACTTAACATATATTGGCATCAAGGGTTGTACCATAAGTTTGATGAGTTATACTTATATTTTTGTTCTTTTATCTTTAAAATGCAAAACATATAAAGTGATTGGTTACAATCACTTTTAACCCATAAAAATTTTTTGTATTATGTTTTGGTCAAATTTAATTTTGCGAGTTAACATGCTACAACGTGCGTGTATGATTTAATGTTTTTACGCGTAGTTTTCCTATACAAAAAGCCGTCACAGCGCGCGATTCTAGAACAACTTAGTTATTGTTTTCTATGTTTTACATTTAGAGTGATTGGTTCAACATTGTTTCATCGTCTACTTTTCGTTTGGTTTTATATTTCATTTTTTATTTCATTTTTTACACGAACCTTTTTGGTGTTGATCGTCGTTCACGGTGATATAATATTGGAGCTACTTAGCACGGTTTTACGCCTCCACCACAACATGGGGGTATATAATTTGCAACATATTTATGCATTATGATTTGTCACATAATTCTTAGTGGGTTGTATCAACTAAAGAAAAATGTGTATTTCATTTAAATACTATAAATAACTTTGTGAGTTAACACGGCGCAACGTGCGTGTGTGGTTAATCGATTTTACGTCGTTTATTTTTTCCGTTTGACAGGTTGATCGTAACGCTCGGATCCTAGACCGACTTAGTTATTTTTTTATATGTTTTACGTTTTGTTTTAATTTATTCGTATTAACACGCTGCAACTTCATTGTTGGTGGTCGCTGATAGTAGTGTGGCATTGACGTTCGTCCCCGCCGCAACGCGGGGGTCGTTAATACTAGTTCTGAATTTAAATAGCATAATTAATATCACAAAATAACAAAGTTAAATAGCATATTTAATACCACTTGTGGCCTAGTGGTTTGGGTTCTCCAATTTAATTCTCATTTGTGTCAATTTGGTGGATTAGACAATGATGGATAAAGTCTAGCCTTCTTGTTTAGGTGTCAGGTTTTATCCTGAGTCCACCCGGGTTTTCATCCCACCGTGTGTTACACCAGAGAGTTCTGCTCTTATGGTGGCACAACGATTGTCAAGTGGCAGCTGGCAGTATGGTTTCCCGGGGGAACGCCCAAGCCAAACTCTGAAGCCTGCGTGGGTCGGTTAAGACAACATAGTCTGGCCGAAGTGGGGCAACGGTGCTCTCCAATTTGAGAAGTGCGGTAGCCTAATACAAGAAAGTCACCGTTCCAAAAAAAATAAAAATAAGAGAAGACAGGCTGCGGGACTTTTTCAACCCAAAGAAAAAACTCAAAATCACAAATGCATGGAATTAACTAGAGGTAATATGATTTTAACAATTGCAATCAAATTTAGCCTTTAATCGAATTCAAAAGAGAAAATGGCAAAGGGTGGTGGTGTAGATCTGATCAGCTCCGTTTACTTGGAGATACATAAGGGCACGACATCAGTGCCAGTGTGCCACAACACCATTGTCCTCCTCGTCAGCACTACATCAGTTTTTTCCACTAATCATCTACTTGCATCAGTTTGCTAAATCACAAGAAATACATCACGCTTCATATGCATTACATGCGACAACCAATGTATAAATTAAATTAAGAAAAACTAACTAAAATAATGATTGGTTAGATTTTGTAATGACCCACCTCTCCAGTATATAACTTCATTTGGCATTTGGCTATTGAAGATACTTTTTGTATTTAAGTCTGATCACTCGGGCACAAACCAACATGTTTATATTAAATTTATTTTAATAGTAATAGATATATTGTAGATACTTTTTGTATTTAAGTCTGATAAAAAAATAATAAAAGTTGTGTTATTTCAAACCTATCGTAATCATAATATATTTGAATATACATTTATCACGTACCATGAAAATGATGGCGTATCCACCGATAAATGGTAGTTTGAGAGCATTCACATTTACCATTTTTCATTCTATCTTCAAAATTTAAAAAAAAAATAGCAAAAAATATCATCACGTCCAATCCATTATCTTTATCAACCGCCCCTAAGATTTAACAGAAACTCACACAGTCCCTTCAAATTTAAAAAAATTAATATTCATCCCTATATCATCTCTCTCACACCCACACATATACATAAAAAAAGAAATAAATAATAAAAAGGAAAGAGAGAGAGAAAAAATAATAAAAAAGAACCCAAAGATGGGTACGTTGAACGCCTGAATGGAATATGGGAGACTTTTTAAAAGAGACTACACATTCACATGTCCCTTTGCCTATTTTGCACCCCTCCATATAGAGTTTTTCAATTTCCAAAAAATGTCTGATTGTTTTATGATTCATGTCCGACGGTTTTGATAGATGTTTTGTATAGGTTTATATAGGGTGTATAGCTGTATAGGACTCTTATAGGGGGCATATGGAAGTTTATTTTTTTCAAATATTTACATGTCTCATATAGACATATACGAAGCGTATAGAAAAAAGACCATTTTACCCCTGATTTGAGGGTAATACGCAACCCAAACTAGAGGTAAAATGGTCTTTTTGACCACACATGCCCCCTGTATATGCCTCATATAGGCATGTATTAGGCGTATATAAGGAGTAAAATATTCTTTTTGACCACACCTCCCACCGTATATGCCTCGTATAGGGGTATGTATAAGGTTTTTTTAGAAACATGTTTATACAATATATATCGTCTTAGCAAAGTTTTATAAAAAAACAAGCAATTAAAAAACATTGTTAAATTAATCGTCTTTTAATATCATATTGTATATTATCGTATAGTATAGTATCGTAACGTATATTGATGTATCGTATTATATCGCATAGTATAGTATCGTATTGTATAGGTATCACTATTGGTATGGTATGGTATGGTATAGGTATAGGTATAGGTATAGGTATAGGTATAGGTATCAGTGTGGTATGGGGTATCAATTGCCACACCCGCTCGTAGGCGGAAGCGCAAGGTGTAATCGTGATTGATTCTCATTGCATACGATAATGTAAACATACTAAATGAATAAAACAACTCCACATGCCATTGTCGTAATAGTTTTGAAACACGACACAATGTTAACAATATTGTTTACAACACTTCAAATGAAAATAAGTTTTCAAAATGTTATACAACATATTGCAAATTTTTAAAGTTCAAGGTTTTGTTCACTATATCACTGCAAGGAGGCGGAATCTAATGAGCAAATCCTCCAAAATATGGCATGGAGTTCCAACACTTGCTATCTTGATACGAAATCCCTGCATATTCCACTAATTTCCTGAAATACATGTAAGTTTAAAAACGTCAACAAAGATGCTGAATTCATGTAGATGTTTTTGTATCAAATGAATCTTTTAAATGTGAGATGTATTTGTATAAAATCCGGTATGCAAAGCGTCAATGAAATTGTTGATCATTATGTTTAGCTTGGACATTAATATGTGTGACGACATAGGAAGCAATACAACTCTTGATGATTTTTGTGTCGATTACCCTCGACTGGGACACAAAAGCACACTTCCGTGTGGGTCCCATGGACCAAGAGTGGGGCTCGCCAAAACCCAGTAGATCTACCCCTTCTGTTCCTCTGTCTAAATGTCATTAATGGTGCTTAAGTACAACCCTATAGGCACATCATCTAAGTTGTTCCATTTCCTAGCTTATCATACCACCTGTACATGTATCTCCCCCGAAAGTTTAAAAAACTAGAAAACGTTTAAAAGAGGGGACATGAACTCACTGATTGCGTTCCTTACGTAAGCTGTTAGAAACCAAATGCGTTTTCCTTGTATGTGACACAACCTACAAGTGTCCTAAATTCGTTAGCCACTTAGGCTTATGATAACTATGTACAAGTTGTCCAGCTTGAATGTGTATTAAGTTGTATGGAATTATTGTGTATCGACTATGTTTTTAGATGTAAATATTTTTAAGTTGTTAATATATATTTCATAAAATATATATTTTTGCATATTTGTTAGTTGTATGAACGGACCTAGCTCTCTTGTGACTTTGTCCCTCACACGAGTATTATATACATGTCCACGACATGTGTAGGGCCGAGCCCCTTGTAGTTGGGTCTCACACATTTGTCTCGTTAACAACGTTAGCAGATATATTATATATTCTTAAAATATATTTTCTTGTTTAATGTGGTCTTGGATTCACCTTTCAAGTGTATGTGTATATATATTTTCAAGTAAATATATATGTAATTCAAATTCGATGGGTGTTAAAAATAATATATTCTTAACTTGTTCTTGTATACGTATACTTATACTATTTTATGAATTCATGTCTTGGTGTACCTTTGACCAACTCAACGTAGATGTATAATTATGTTAAATAATATTTCCAATATTATTTTAGTATAAAGATACTTGTATTTTCACTAAGAGTATACTTAGGCAAGTATACATGTATTCAGGCGTAAATACCCATGTATTTGTATTTCTTGACCAAAAATTATTTCTTGTGCTTTTTATATTTCCTGAAACTATATTTCTAAAAAATAATATTTTTAAGATTAGTTTGTAATATATATATATATATATATATATATATATATATATATTGTTTTCCTATACTTGTTAAATATATATATTTTGTCGTTTGTTTGTTAATATATGTATTTTGTTCATTAATATGTATATATGTCCATACTATTGTCTCGAGATGGTGCATAAGGTTGTTGCCGACACTGTATTGTCTACTCAGGTTGAGGCTTTGACTAAAATAGTCAATAATTTGCAGAAGAAGAAGAAGAAATAGGTGTGTAAGATCTATAAGGGAGGTCATGACACTATTGACTGTCCCATTGCTCCTGATGATCTCTAGGAGCAGGTAGAGTTTGTGGCTAACCCCATCCGGAATCAGAACAACTTCGGTAATAACTATAATTCTAGTTGGAGGAATCACCCGAATTCCAGATGGAAGAACGGCAACCCACTGGGGTTTAGTAGCGACAGAGTTTGTTCTAGGATGCAGGAGCAGGATAGAGTGGTGGGGAGAAGAACACCACATTGTTGGATATGATGAGGCAGAACCAGGAGACGCTGGCGAAGCAGACATAGTTGCTGACTCAGTTCATGACGTGAGAGGAGACTCGACATCATGAGACTCAGTCGAAATTCATGGAGCACGAGGCTTTCTTTAAGAATCAGTGCACAACATTGCAAAATCCAGAGAGAATTGTGGGAGCCATGCAAAATCCATAGAGGCAAATTCTAATATCGTCTCATATTTTGAGAATGTGTTTCCTATGTTAGGACAAACACATGCGCCTTCATCAAGAGCGGTTGATGAAGCAGGTCCAAGTTCATCTACATGGTTAGATGAAGCAGGACCAAGTTCATCTACATGGTTAGATGAAAGACATGAACGACCTGTGTCGCAACCCCCGCCCCCTATCTGTCTCGGGAACGGGCGGCCGCGAGACCAGTTTTGGTGGTATCGACGTTTATCATTTTGGCAGCGGAAATTACATCAGGACCGTAGTTAGGAAATATTTTATCAGAGTAAATACCACACTTTTATAATATTAAACATATTGGGATAAAACCCAAGTTTTCATTACAAACATTTTCATAGGGAAAATCCCTAATTTATTGAATAAAACATCTTCTTTTATTTAGGTAACTTTTATAGCCACCTTTTCCAAGCCTTCAGTGCTGTCCAGCTGGCTTCTAGTTGGCTCTCACATTTTGTTACCTGAAACGCGTTTAAAAATATTTTGTCAGTGGGAAATACTGGTGAGTGAATCCCAATTTAATCAAGAAGATTTTTATCAATTAACACAGTATTGAGAGCGATTACAATGTTTACATCTACACAATTACTCATTCAGTACTGTCAATCCTGACTTGTGGGTCATATTACCCATTGGCTAACTCTTTGTCCAATGGTAACGTGTTCCACATTTTGTATACAAAACCCCAACATACCGACAGTAATTGAAGATTACAAAGACTCAATCACTGCTTAATCATATTGTAAAAATATTTAAGGTTTTGTAAAAACAGTTTACAAAAAGGAGATTACTCCCATTGTTGTCTTAGGTTTCCTTTAAGGGTTTCCTGGTGATTATCTATAATTTACACAAATGCACATGCGTTAGTATAATAACCCAATATTTACATTAGTAATACCCTCCCCGAGACGGCATTCCAACGACTACGTTGGGAAGAACCACGACAGCTGTTACGGAACCCTGGATCAATCGGGCAGCGTATCTAATACGTCACCGGGGTTATGATACTTACAACGGAGCAGAACTTCGTTAATTAGGGGAGTATTATGCCCGAGAATTATGCCTATTATGTGAATTTTCGAGAGAGAAAGAAAATATGAACGAGTTGGGACTGAAGGCCTTCGTTGCTATTTATAGGGCTGAAAATGGACTTTGTCGCGCCCTGCGTAAACATCGTCCAGGGTCTACGCGGCCCGCGAGGCTCCCTAGGGTAGGCCCTAGCTTGGCTGACTCGACTCGTAGACTCCACACGTGTGATGACACATGGTGGCTCCGGGGCTCGCCCTGACTCCTTGCTGTCGCGGCCCGTGTAGGTGGTAGCCAATGGCTACGCGCCCCGCGAGAGACCATAAATTTTTTTTTATTTAATTTTAATGAAAATAAAGGTATTCAGGGCCCGTTTTCGTATATGAGGTGTATTTTAGGATATATTGGGGCACTTTAAATATTTTAGGGGCGTTGAGAATATTTTGGAGGGTTGTTATATCCTCCCCACCTTGTTTTAGAGCTCGTCCTCGAGATCTACTGGAACAAGTGTGGATATTTCCTTTGCATTTATGATTTAAGTTCCCATGTGTATTCTGGTACTCTTTTGGATTCCCACTTTACTTTGACCAGAACTAATCTCTTGTGCTTGAGGTTCTTAACTTTCGTGTCTTCAATCTGTAGAGGCCTCTCTACAAATTTTAACTGCTCATTTACCTCTATATCCTTAAGAGGTATTATTAGTGATTCATCAGCTAAGCATTTCTTGAGATTAGATACATGAAATACATCATGTATTCCTGCCATTTCCTCTGGCAGTTGCAGCTGATAGGCTACAGGTCCTATTCTTCGAATAATCTTAAAAAGTCCAACATACCTGGGGCTTAGCTTTCCTCTTTTAATGAATCTTACCACTCCTTTCCAATGAGAGACTTTTAATAACACTTTATCTCCTACTTGAAATTCCAATGGCTTGCCTCTGTTATCAGCATAATTCTTTTGTCGATCACCTGCTGCTTTCAGTCGTTCCTTGACTTGACTGATCTTGTCTGTTGTTTCTTGTACTATCTCAGGTCCAGATAGTCGCTTTTCTCCTATTTCTGCCCAACAGACTGGCGTTCGGCACTTTCGTCCATAAAGTGCTTCGAATGGTGCAGCATTGATACTTGTGTGATAACTGTTATTATAAGAAAATTCTATCAATGGTAAGTGATCGTCCCAATTACCTCCAAAATCAATTACACAAGCTCTAAGCATGTCCTCCATTGTCTGAATTGTCCTTTCACTTTGTCCGTCCGTTTGAGGATGATAAGCGGTGCTTAGATTTATCTTGGTTCGCATTGCTTTGTGGAAACTTGTCCAAAAATGAGAGGTAAACTTACTACCGTAAAGGTAATGTCTCCAAATTCTCAGGGCAAAAATTATAGCTCCTAATTCTAGATCATGGGTTGAATAATTCTCTTCAAGATTCTTAAGTTGTCTAGAGGCGTAAGCTATAACCTTTTGACGTTGCATCAATACACATCCATAGCCTAACTTAGAAGCGTCACAATAGATTACAAAATCTCCAGTTCCTTCTGGTAAACCTAGTATGGGTGCATTGGTTAGTCTTTGCTTAAGAATTCTAAAGGCTTCTTCTTGTTTTGGTCCCCATTCAAACTTAACAGATTTACAGGTTAACTTATTTAAGGGAATGACTATTCTAGAAAAATTTCGAATAAATCTTCTATAATAACCGGCCAGTCCTAAGAAACTTCTAACCTCAATTGGTGACTCAGGGGTTTTCCACTTGGTAATTGCCTCGATCTTGGTAAGATCCACACGAATTCCTTCATGATTAACTAGATGTCCAAGAAATTGTACCTGTTCTAACCAAAACTCACACTTCGAAAATTTAGCATAAAGCTTTTCTTTTCTTATCTGACTTAGAAGTGCGTGTAAATGCTTTGCATGTTCCTCTTTGCTCTTAGAATAAATGAGAATATCATCTATAAAGACAATTATGAATTTATCCAAATATGGCTTACATATTCGGTTCATCATGTCCATAAATGCAGCTGGGAAATTGGTTAAACCAAATGGCATGATGGTAAATTCATAATGGCCATACCTTGTTCTAAAAGCGGTCTTAGGAATGTCCTCTTCCTGTACCTTTAATTGATCATATCCTGATCTTAAATCGATTTTAGAGAAAAATCGAGCTCTTTGTAACTGATCAAACAGATCATCGATTCCCGGTAATGGATACCGATTCTTAATCGTGACTTTGTTCAATTCACGGTAGTCAATGCAGATATGCATTGATCCGTCTTTCTTTTTGACGAATAGGATTGGCGCTCCCCATGGCGATGAACTTGGCTGTATGAATCCTTTCTCCAACAATTCGTCTAACTGTTTCTTCAGTTCCTTCATTTCTGCGGGTGCCAAACGGTAAGGTGCTTTGGAAATTGGTGCTGTCCCTGGTATTGAATGGATTCTGAATTCAACTTCTCTGTCTGGAGGTTGTCCTGGTAATTCTGGTAATTCTTCTGGAAATACATCTGCAAACTGGGATACTACTGGAATATCCTTCAATTCTTTTCCTTTAGTGTTAATGATTATGGAAATCAAATACACTAAGGATCCTTTTCATATATAACTTGCTTTTTTCATCACAGAGATGAATTTTGTGGATCTAGAGGGTTTATTTCCTTTAATTGTGATCTTTTCACCCCTTGGTGAATTTACTTGAATTGACTTTTGATCACATAAAATACTGGCTTTATTGGCTATTAACCAATCCATTCCTAATATGACATCAAATCCTACCAGATTCATTGGGTAAAGGTTTGCAATAAATTTCTGATTTAGAAATTCTATTCTTGCTCCCTGCAAGATATCAGAAATCTTAATGATTTCTCCATTTGCTGTCTCTACTAGACATTCTTGTGGGAGTTTAGTTAATGGTTGATTGAGAAGTTTGAAAAATGACGTATTAATAAAACTTTGGTTTGCACCAGAGTTAAATAATACTTTAGCAAAAACATCATTAACTAAAAACGTACCGGCGATCACATCCGGGATCATCTTTGCTTCTTCTGCAGTCAGAACAAATGCCCTAGCATTTTTAGTATTCTTGGTGTTCGTGGCTGGAGTTATTTTTGGATAGTTTGGCTTGATGTGGCCTTGTTCTCCACAATTGTAGCATATCCGGTTGTTAAGTTTCTTCCTGCAATCTTCCTCCTTATGTCCAGATATTTTGCAGAAGTTGCAGTATATGGAGCATCGTCCAGAATGCTTCCTTTTGCAATACTTGCAATAGGGTGCAGATGTAGAACCAACATTTTTCCCACGATTAAAATTTCTGGAACGAAATTCTTGGGTAAGCTTCTGGGTTAGGTTCCTCCTCTGATCCTCTTCTCGTGTACGGACTAACTCATTTGTCAAGGTGTTTGCTAGTTCTACAGCTTCTTCTATAGTTTGAGGTCTAGCTGCCTTGACTACATGTCTTATCTCACTAATTAATCCCCAGATGTAACGGGAGATTAATACTAGTTCAGGTGATGCAAGGGTTGGTACTATTCGAGCATATTCAAAGAATAATGTAGTATAACCCTTACTATCTACCCCAGTCATTCTAAGATTTAGGAATTTATTTGCTATACGTTCCTTCTCTTTGGGAGGGCAAAATTTCCTTTCTACCATGTTTTTAAATTCCTCCCATTCCATATTATAAACCCTATCACTTCCCCTAGACTGGAGGATAGTGTTCCACCATTCTAAGGCTGAATTCTTAAACAGATTAGAAGCAAACATTATCTTATCTCCTTCTGCGCATTTGCTTATTCTTAAGACTGCCTCAGTCTTTTCTATCCAACGTAGAACTGCAACGGCCCCTTCATTGCCCGAGAATTCCATTGGTTTACAAGACCAAAATTCTTTATAAGAACAACCATAAGGTATGGTTCTTCTTCTTTTGGGAATGGGCGCTTGAAGTATATGTCCATTGTTCACGCTGTTTTCTATTTCGGAGGGTCGTTTACTATCATGGTTACTTTTATTATCAGCTTCCCTAACCGTTTGAATAATATATGGCATTGCATCTATTATTCCTTGTGCCACTATGTGTTGGATGACATTGTTGTCCACTTGGTTTCCATTATTGTTGTTGTTTGGGTTTTCATTACCCGGGTTATTGTTACCCTGGTTATCGTTATTCTGGTTTTCCGGGTTATTATCCGGATTCTCTTGATTCACTTGGTCGGCCATCTGAATTTTAAACATTTACCACATATTAATATCACAAGATAATATCTTAATACGATCAATCACATGACACACATTTTTTATCAAAAACGTCGAACATTGCGACTTACTCTTTTCTTATATAGTATGCATCTAATACAAACCAGAACTGAAATTTAAAATTACAATATTACTATGCATCATTAACCATAAAATGGTCTATACTACGATAGATTTATTATTATTATTATAAATACATATATATATATATATTTTATTATTATTATTATTACTATTTCCACCATTACCTTCACTGATATGGATTCATCCAAAAATCCATATGACGCTCGTCGTACTTCCAGACGAGTCGTTCTCCTACTTGCCTCATCCTCTCGCTACTTTCTAAAATTTCTTCTTCGAAAGTTCGGAGCTCTTGCACATTTTATGCACTCATTGGGGGTGCAGGTGCTGGTACTGGATCTGGGTACTGTGGCATGGGTTCTTCCAGAGGATACGGATTCTCTAGGATTTCCCTAATGTATTCATCATTATCATAGTAGGGATCTAGAGGGTCCAGATCTGGGTAAGCTGCTAGGTTTGGCATGGGTAGGTCTGTTAAATAGTAGCGTTGCACATAATCCCTATGATCATCAAACCACGGATCGTAGTCTGGATCTAAGGGATTGGGTGCGGGTACCCTAGGTATCTCCTCTGGATTAAAATCATGCTTTTCAACCTGATTTTCTGGGTTGTTTTCAATCTCCATTGGTTGGGTGGGAAACAAGGGTAATGGTTGAGGGGCTACTAGTTGTTCCAGGTTTGGGTCGGCAGCTGTGGATGCTAAGATACGGAAGTTTGCTAAACTCCTATTAAGCATGTCTTGGGTGTGGGCATCGGTTTCTCTTTTAGCGGCTGCTAGCACTCGTTGCTCTTATAACTTTTTCATTCTCTTCCTATGCTCATGTGCTCCCTTACTGAACCATCCTCTCTTTTTCTGAGGGAATGGCTCTTCAGACTGAGCCTTAAACACGAATATCACGTCTTCATTGTCAGCAGAATACCTTGAGAGGGCAGGCTGTGAAGAGGTGCCTTCGCTTCTAGGTGAGCTGGACAACTGACAATATGCGTCGGATGGTCCTTGATCACTCATAGTGTAAACTAACAAATAGTCAAATAACACATAATAATAAAATACAGATATGCACGTATTTCCATAATTTATTTCCTAACACTTTAAATAATATCTTGGTGTCAGCAGAACACTTCTATGGCTGAATCAGTGGCTTAGCTCTGATACCACCTTCTTTCGCAACCCCCGCCCCCTATCTCTCCCGGGAATGGGCGGCCGCGAGACCAGTTTTAGTGGTATCAATATTAAACATATTGGGATAAAACCTAAGTTTTCATTACAAACATTTTCATAGGGAAAATCCCTAACTTTTATAGCCACTTTTTCCAAGCCTTCAATGCTGTCCTGCTGGCTTCTAGTTGGCTCTCACATTTTGTTACCTGAAACGTGTTTAAAAATATTTTGTCAGTGGGAAATACTGGTGAGTGAATCCCAATTTAATCAAGAAGAGTTTTATCAATTAACACAGTATTGAGAGCGATTACAGTGTTTACATCTACACAATTACTCATTCAGTACTATCAATCCTGACTGGTGGGTCATATTACCCATTGGCTAACTCTTTGTCCAATGGTAACGTGTTCCACATTTCGTATACAAAACCCCAACATACCAGAAGTAATTGAAGATTACAAAGACTCAATCACTGCTTAATCATATTGTAAAATATTTAAGGTTTTGTAAAAGCAGTTTACAAAAAGGAGATTACTCACATTGCTGTCTTAGGTTTCCTTTATGGGTTTCCTGGTGATTATCTATAATTTACACAAATGCACACGCGTTAGTATAATAACCCAATATTTACATTAGTAATACCCTCCCCGAGACGGCATTCCAACGACTACGTCGGGCAGAACCACGACAGCCGTTACGGAACCCTGGATCAATCGGACAACGTATCTAATACGCAACCGGGGTTATGATGCTTACAACGGAGCAGAACTTCGTTAATTAGGGGAGTATTATGCCCAAGAATTATGCCTATTATGTGAATTTTCGAGAGAGAAAGAAAATATGAACGAGTTGGGAGTTGGGACTGAAGGCCTTCGTTGCTATTTATAGGGCTGAAAATGGACTTCGTCGTGCCCCGCGTAAACCTCGGCCAGGGTCTACGCGGCCCGCGAGGCTCCCTAGGGTAGGCCCTAGCTTGGCTGACTCGACTCGTAGACTCCACACGCGTGATGACACGTGGCGGCTCAGGGGCTCGTCCTGACTCCTTGTTGTTGTGGCCAACGTAGGTGGTAGCCAATGGCTACGCGCCCCGCGAGAGACCATAATTTTTTTTATTTAATTTTAATGAAAATAAAGGTATTCAGGGCCGTTTTCGTATATGAGGTGTATTTTAGGACATATTGGGGCACTTTAAATATTTTAGGGGCGTTGAGAATAATTTGGAGGGTTGTTATAACCTGAGGTCGGGGAGGGTGAGCTTAGACGAAGCAAACGACAAAGGGTTGAAAAATCCTTTGGTCCAGACTTCATGAGCTATATGGTTGAGGGTGAGCCCAATACCTACCGCGAGGCGGTTACCTCCACAGAGGGACCTCAATGGCAAGAAGCAATTAAGAATGAAATTGATTCTATATTGCAAAATCATACTTGGGAGTTAGTAGATCTTCCACCTGGTTGTAAACCACTTGGATATCGTTGGATATTCAAAAGGAAGATGAAAGCTGACGGAAGTATTGATAAATACAAGGCAAGGTTAGTTATCAAAGGATTTAGACAAAAGGAGGGTCTAGACTACTTTAATATTTACTCGCCTGTAACGCGAATAACCTCTATACGATTGGTTCTTGCAATTGCGGCTCTAAGAAATTTGGAAGTTCACCAAATGGATGTAAAGACCGCATTTCTAAATGGCGATTTAGAAGAAGAAATTTACATGGAACAACCTGAGGGTTTTTCCGCCCCAGGAAACGAGGGCAAAGTATGTAAATTGGTCAAGTCTTTGTATGGCTTGAAGCTAGCTCCAAAACAATGGCACCAAAAGTTTGATCATGTCATGATTGACAATGGTTTCAAAATAAATGAGTGCGATAAGTGTGTTTATTTTAAAGACACACCAAGAGGTTATGTTATCTTATGTCTTTATGTAGATGATATGCTTATCATTGGGAGTGATGATAACATGATCAACTCAAGGAAAGATATGTTGAAAGCGAGGTTTGACATGAAAGATATGGGTCTCGCGGATGTGATTCTTGGAGTAAAAATCACTAGAACCCCAAATGGTCTTGTTTTAAGTCAATCTCACTACGTGGATAAGATCCTTGGGAAATTCAATTCGGACGACACGAGTATAGCTCGAACTCCAATTGATAATACCCAACGCCTAAAAATAAATATAAGAAAATGAGTGGGTTTTATATATTTATTTGTGGGTTTGTGTTGTATGTTGGAAGCGCTTCGCAACTTACTAAACCACGTACAAAATGGAGCTAAGATGAATGAGATATCGATGCTCAAACTATGATGTTTGAAACTTAGAATGCTGAAAAATTGGGAAAATAGCTCCTTGTCCCACATAGGAGGAGAGATAAAACTTAAAGGGGTATTTAAGTGGGAACTCTCCATCCTTATTGTTTCATGGAAGCACTCACTAAGTGTACTCGCGAAGGGTGCGGAGCACCCTAACTCGCACTCGCACACGTGCGCGCGTGGCGTGGGCGATGAGGCGCAATGTGGCGCTTTGATGACCAAGTGGCTAGAGACATGGCAAGCAGGCGCATGACCTAGGTGGGTCCGCATGGAGTGGTGCATGACGTGGCAGTCATGCGCATCCGCGCGCGAGTACACGTCGCATGGTGGCACGCACTCGTGCATGGAGCATGGGTACTGAATTCTCCCTGCACTGAAGACGTTTAATGCAGTTTAATTATCCCATTAAATTCTTTTTTCAGTTTCTTTCACATCTGCAGTATAAATAGGAGGTTCCTGCTACAGATTGAGGACACCAAAATTACACAGCTAACAATCTTTCTCTCTTCTGAATCTTCTTCATCTTCAAGCAGCTAGGTACACCTTCGGGTTGGAGTCAAGACCGGCAGTGCAACTGCTTCGGGCTGTTGTATCCTGGAACCAAACGTGTTCTCCTGGGAGACACGAAATTTGTTTTAAGGGACCCGTGTCTAACACGATCCTCAGCCAAGAACAGTGTTTCTGTTCGTTTTTCTTGTTCTTGTTTTTCCATTTTTCAGTTGTAATTGTACTGTATTTTATTTTCATTCTGATTGTTTCAGTTTACAAATTAATAAAGTATTTTATTTTAATTTTGCACGAACGGATTCCTACACATCATAATTTAGCTTTTGGGTGGCATCACATACTCTTAATCACATTTTTATGTTTCAGAATCACATATTTTTTGTCACCAAGGAACCTCCTAAACGTAATGCACTAAGTAAATTGATAGCAACGCACCAAACTACAAATGAACTAAGAAGTCAAACTATACACATGACTAAATTAGAATTAATTTATTTTATAATACAGAAGTATAAATTTATTTTTAAAAATCATGTAACATCCAAGATCAAGAACTACTCAAGAAGGTTATTAGCCACTGTATAGACCAAATAATCTTTCCGATTTATCAACCATGTAGCCTGTTGTTCACCTTTAAGTGGCGATCAAAGATTTGGAATTTAGAACTCCGAAGATTACCATCGATATTTTCCACTGTTCAAAATTATATTCCCAGTAAGAAGGTTTCCATTTGGTGTGTTCTTTTCTTCTAATTACACAATTGTTGTAGTTTTGGCAATTCAGGAAAAGATTTGAGAGAGTATCTAAAAGGATTGTAATTAAAAAATGATGTTGACTAAAAAGCCCTTTATAAAAGTACAAATAATTTTTTTTCACTAAGTGATAGGGTATTTGTAGTTATTATAATTTTGTAGTTCTCTTATGAATTACTCTCTCTGTATATAAAAATTATATTTGTATATATAAAATATGATTGAATAAATAATAGATAAAAAAGAGTCGAGTCTAAGAAGAGCTAGAGCTTAAAAAACTATTAAGTATTCAAGCTCGAACTTTAAACTTGGAGCCCGAGATACAACAGACTCACTTGTTTAGCTCGATCTTCGCTCATTTACATCTCTCTTCATGTTATTTGGAAAAACCATGGATCCATATGTTTAGTTTGTTGGACCAAAGTCAAAGTCTACTTGCATATTCAAGAATCAAGACCGCCTAAAGTTGGATAAGTCCATATAATCATGGCCTAAGTCTGAAAAGAAATAACAGCTGAATTTTGCAGCCATAAAAGAACAAAAACATAAATAACGCATATCGTGGTATCAAATGGATTGTAGATTATAGATTAAAGGTTAATGTGGCTAGATTTGTGCTTGAAGAGGGGGAGATCAGACAACCAAAGTCAGACAAGGAACAGAAGGGTCCGATGTTTTCTGAGCAACATGGGTTTGGTGGAGAGAATTTTGGTAAAAAGGAGCCATTTGTCAATGGGATGTCATTTAAAGATGCTTTTTCTGGTGCAGCAAGGGGAAGGTTAGTAGAGGTTGATGATAAAACTGAAAGTTTTAAGGAATTGCATGGGAGGGCGATAGTTGTCCGGTTGAGGTCTTTGTGTGTGCTTCAAAATATTAGTAACATTTTAATGGAGATGAAACTGCATGAAGGAATTATACGGTGTCTGGGGGGTCTTATGATTATTATAGAGTTCATATTGAAGGATCATGCAACCATGGCTAGAGACGAGCTGCTTGGAAAGCCTGATCAGTTCCGGAGATTTGGGAGGGTCAACCGACGGCGTTTGAACGCATTGCTTGGTTGAAAATTTCTGGGGTACCCCTATGTATTTCGGATAATAAGGTAGTGAATGAGGTGGGGAAATTGTTCGGCACGGTGGTTAAAAATGCTCGTGTGGAACGTGGAGGTTTGGACAATTCTTTTCGGTTTATCGGGGTACTCGTTAACCATGGGAAGCGTATTCATGAAGAAGCCTTTTTACGTTGGAGGGGTAAAACGTTCAAGGTTTAGGTTATTGAGGATCCTAACGAGTGACTGGAAGAGTTTGTTTATGAAACAGATGGACGGAAACGAAATAATGTTGCTGAAGAAGAGTTTAAGTCGCCGGACAAACCAATGACGGAGCCAGAGGATATTCCGGTGAAGGATATTAATGACCAGGAGGAGATTAAGGAAACTGGGATAAATGGCATTAATGATGAAGGTGTTTCCGATAATGAGGAGTTACCATCTTTGTTTAAGGAAAAGGAGGTTAATGGGGAGGATTCTCAGGATGTAGGAATAAATGGATTGGTCAAATCATTAAAGAGAAAAAAAATTCAAAAAACATATGGAGGTGGGACAGACAGATTCTTCTGGAGGTTATCCAAGTAGTAATGAGAGGCCCTTAAAGGAGCCCAAAAAGGTGGAGGAAGACCCATTTGAGTTAGACCTAATTATTATGGGCTTGGAGTCTAATGTGGTTAAGACCAGAGGTGAAGTACTAGTGCATATTTCAAATTCATTCCAGGCGCTGTTGGAGGAGAATGAGGAGACGCAAATTATGCCAGAAAGGGTGCTCTTGGATGAAGTGGAAAATCGGCCAATTGGTGCAGGTGAATGTCAGGAGGGTTGTTCTATTCGAAATCCGGATGAGGTTATGGGTTCCGAAGTTGAGCATGAGGTTACTTGTACCAAGGAGCTAGGGGTCAAATTGGGGGCTCAATTAGATGGGTTCGAGCATCTAATCAGGGGAACGATTCAAGGTTCTGGGTTACAATCAGGTTTGCCATGAATTGCCTTTCTTTAAATATTAGAGGGATTGGGCATGTGGGAAAGGCGAATGTGGATAAAAATTTAGTTAGGAAATATGGGGTTGATTTTCTGGCGTTACAAGAGTCGTTATTAACGACTGAAAAGGTGTTCGATTTTGATAAATTATGGAATTTAGGGGATTATGGTTTGGATTTGGTGGGTGCTAGTGGTAAATCGGGAGGTTTGGTGAACTTGTGGAATGGTAGAAAATTTAAGAAGGTATCGTCGGTGGAGGATCAGAATTTTTTGCTTACTACCGGGACTTTAGTTGAGGATAGGTCGATTATTATTTTTGTTAATGTTTATGCACCCCAAAAGGCTAGAGAAAAAAGGATTTTGTGGGATCGTTTACATGGGTTAATGCAGGCCGAGAATGGGATGTGGGTGTTTCTTGGAGATTTTAACTCGGTTAGATGGAAGGAAGAAAGAAAAAATTCCAAGTTTAATAAAGGAATGGATAATGATTTTAATGGATTTATTGATGCAGCTAACTTACAGGAATATACTATGAGAGGGAACAGGTTTACCTTTTTGGCAGGTACGGGACATGTACAGATGAGTAAAATAGATCGAATGCTGGTGTGTCAAGAATTTTTTAACAGGTGGCCTGGAGCGGTTTTAAGGGCTTTGCCTCGGGAGTTATCAGATCATTGTCCTTTGATTCTTTCTGTGTCTGATTCTAACTTTGGAGCTAAACCATTCAAATATTTTAACTCTTGGTTAGAAAGAGATGGGTGTGTTCAGGTGGTTATAGGAGCGTTGGAGAATTGTAATGTTTCTGGCACGCCGGATGTTGTGATTCAAAAGAAGTTTGGTGCAGTTAGGAGTGCTTTAAGAAGTTGGTGGAAAGAGGTTGCCAAGAAAGAAGATGAAGACGTGGTTCTGATTAAAGAGGAAATCGCGAATTTGGAGAGAAAGATGGAGGAGCAGGATCTAGAGGAGGAGGAGGTTTGGGTGTGGGAGGAGAGTAAAAAAGAGTTGGAGAATTTATTGTATTTTAAAAAATCGTGACTTACAGCAGAAATCGAGAATTAAATGGGCGTTATCAGGGGATGAGAATTCGAGTTTCTTTCATCGTTGTATAAAGGGTAGGAGGGCGGCTAATGCTATCCCGGGGTTGATGGTAGATGGGGTTTGGGTTTCAAAGCCTTCTTTTGTTAAAAGGGAGGTTCTGCGGTTCTTTAGAAATCATTTTAAGGAGGAATATTGTCATAGACCTGGTTTATTATGTGATAATTTGAAACAGGTCCTGGAGGGAAGTTGATGTGTGTAAAATGCAACATATAAATTACATCAAATGAGGCATAAAACTAACCCTTTTTTAGTACTAATATTGGAAAAAGAGTGTTTTTGTCTTCCTTTTGTATTTTCAGGATTAAATGAGCTCAAAAACGCAAAAGAAGCAAAAAGACAGCTAAATCCAACATAAATACAAGAAAAGGAACATTAGTGGATTGCCCGAACCCTCAACGGCACCTTCCAAAGCAAAATAGAGAAAACAGAAGGCTGAACACGCCCCGTGCTCAGCCAGCACGGGGCCGTGCCCAAGAAGCAGCAGAAAAGACAAACCTATAGAAGCTTCTATTGCCCACCACGGGCCGTGCTCAGCGGACACGGGGGCGTGTCGAAAGTACAGCAGGCGCATTTATTGTAATTGCGAATTACAATTAATGAGGAGAGAGAGTGTCAGACGGGCACGGGGCCGTGTCCAGCGGACACGGGGCCGTGTCCAGCTCTCTGTTCAGCCTATAAATAGGAGTGCTTGGATTCATTTCATCTCATCCCTTGGCACACCACCTCTCTCACACTTCATCCACCACCCACCACCATCACAACACCATCATCCACCACCATCATCCATTGTCCATCATAGAGTGTGTGAGTCGTCTCGGGATCCAAGATTGATCGTAAGAGTTCTTGACAATCAAGGCCATGTTTGCCTAAGTCTCTTACATCACTTGGTGAAGACAAAGTGTCTAGTATAATACTTTTTATTTCTAATCTTTTGCACTTTTTATTTGGTTTGTATTAATGACTTTAATAACTAGTTACTTATGTTGAAGGTGATCTTTCCTTATCGTTTGTCCGTGGTGTCTTGGCATTATTTTACTGTCTATATAAAATAAAGGATTTTCACCATTCATATCTCCACGGTCTATATGGAGGTATGTTGGCTACCTGGTAGGGGGTTAAGGGAACGGTTTGGTAAAGGTCTTGCCATTGTTCAGCGTTTAGAGGTCCTGCAATGGACCTGGGTCAAATTTAGTAGGACCTCCTTCAATACTTCACGGTATTGGATGGCGGGGGTCCAAACTCTTTGATCCCCTCATAAGTTAACTACTATTAATACTATAACCTGGCTATTTAGGACTGTATCCCTGCTGACTCAGACTACTTAGCCGAGGGTAACGTCACCGCCAAAAGCGGGGCCTACCACAATACTGCATTAATAACTTAATTCATTATCTTCCAATAATCCACCCCTTTAGGATTGTATCCCTGCTGACTCAAACTACTGGGGTGAGGGTAACGTCACCTTCAAAAGAGGGGCCTACTACAATAACTAAGATAATCTCTTAATCATGTGCAAAAGTGCGGAAATAATCAAAGGTTATACTAGATACGAGTCGGAACCAAGTGATTCATCTTGTCTATCTGTTTTTACTTTTATTTTTATTTTCAGCATTTTAGTTAGTTTTATTTTTCTTAGTTTAAAACATTTTTCTAAACTTTTGTTTTGGTTAGACGTTGAGGATAAACCGGTACTAAAAGCTCTTGTGTCCTTGGACGACCTCGGTATCTTACCAACGCTATACTACACTCAACGATGGGTGCACTTGCCCATATGTGTGTTTAGTGTTAGTGAAATATCGTGTTTTATAAATTTAAAACTTGGCTAAAATAAGTGTTAAAAAGGGCTTAAAATATACACCTAAAATATACGACACTTCGCACGCATCAAGTTTTTGGCGCCGCTGCCGGGGACACAAGGATTTTAGGAAAGCTTAAAATCGACGGCCTAATCAGTTTTTCAAAACCTTTTCAAAACGGGCCCATATTTTTCTGCATTTTAGTTTAGTTTTGCATTACAGTAGGTTGAACACGGGCCGTGCTCACTGAACACGCCCCGTGCTCAACGAAATCAGTAACTTTAATTAAAATGCCCAGATACAGATCCTGAACACGGGGCCGTGCTCACTGAACACGGGGCCGTGTCCAGCCTCTGTTTCCGTTTTTCTTTTTGTTTTCTGATCTCAAGACTCGGTTGTGGTCTGCTGGGTGATTCTTATGGATCAATACTCAGGAGGTTACAACTACACCTATGAGGAGGATGATTATAGGGGTAATTATTGCACTAATTGTCGTAATGCACGCTCGGTTCAAAATAATCGCTCATATCAACCATCCAATTCATACACCTACTATGAGGAGCCCAGGTACGAGCCATCAACTTCATACACATCCTATGAAGACCAAAGGTATGAACCTCCTCCCTCATACTCATATTTTGATGAACCAAGGTATGAGCCTTCATACTCATACTTTGAGGAACCAAGATATGAGCCACCACCTTCGTATGCTTACTATGAGGAACCTTGGCGTGAACAACCCACCTCATATGAGTATTATGAAGAACAAAATTACGAACCTTATCCATCATATGCTTACAATGAAAGACAATGGTGTGAACCATCTACTTCATATGGGTATTATGAGGAACAAAGGGTCGAACAACCGGATTCAAGCTTAGAAAATACCGATTCTTTTTCTATAACCGAAGTAACCGATAGGATATTAGAACACATAAGAGTTATCGATCGATGTATAAAAGAAGCTCGCGCAAGGGAAGAGGAGTCCCGCGCAAGAGAAGAATTAAAAAATGAAGAGATAACTGAAAGTGTGAAAATGGAAGAACAAATAAGTGAAAAACCGACACATGAGTTAAACAACGAAAAAGGTGAGTCCGACAACGTTAAAATTCAAGAAGAGTCTAATTTTGAAGAAATTAATCTCTTGTCACCTTCTTTTGAAAATCATTGTTTAGTACCCACTCATGCTAAGTTTTTAAAAGAGTTAAACACTAACACTAAAATTGACGAAACGGTAAGTGTTAAGTTAACTAATGATCAACCCTCGCTAATAAAAGAAGACCCATTTGAAATTAACATTACACCGGTTCCATGTTTCTTTCAAAATTCGTTTATTAGTAATGTCACAATTGATAAAGATCTTTGTGTTAACAAAATGCCTAACTACATTTTCGAAAAATTAAGTATTAGTGATTTTTCTCCACTTCAAATACCCATTTTTCTATCCAATCGGAAAGTAATAAAATCAATCGGTGTAGTTGAGGATGTATTGGTCCAAACAAATCAAATGGTAATCCCGACCGACTTTGTCATCCTCGATGACGCTCCTCTAGTGTTGGGACGACCATTTGTAAAAACTCATGAAGCTTTGAAAAACCGGAAGTTCAACAATCTACCTCTTCAATTAGGGGCATTTAAAAGAAGTGTCGATCTTGAGCGGTCAATGAAATATCCATTCGGCAATAATGACCCCCTAATTGAAGATGAGCCAGAACCACCCAATAAGGAGGGTCTAGCCAAGGACCCTTATAAACGTGGCGCACCATGGAGGCATTCCACGGAACTATCCTTAGTTTAATTTAGATTAGTTTTTATGTTTTCTAGTTAGTTTAATTTTCAGGAATAAAACACACTCATGGTGGTAAAGGATGAAAAGGGGAACGAAAAAAATGATCCCATGCACAAGAACGAGGCAACCCGACAATTTTCTCCCTTTCAGAAGGTTCAACACGGGCCGTGCCCAACCAACACGGCCCCGTGTCGAACCACCTGCAGAAAACGCCCAGTACAGGTAACTGGACACGGGCCGTGTTCACCCAACACGCCCCCGTGTCCAGACTTCTGTTTCTCTTATTTCAATTTTGTTACTGGCACTTGAACACGGGGCCGTGCCCGGATAACACGGGGCCGTGTTCAGTGCCCAGTAACACAAATTTTTGCTTTTTAAACACTATTTTACACATCTAATCAACCTAAAAATTTATTTTTGGGACACATTGAGGACAATGTGTAATTTAAGTGTGGGGGGGATGCTAAAACCTTGAATTTTGCAAGTCCTAAATACAAGCCTTACACAAAACTCTATTGGAACCGCTAATCACCCCAAATTTTTTCAAAAATTTCAATTTTTTTTTACTTGTCTAGGTTTAACTCGGGAAATTCAAGCTCTCAAAAAGGTTATATTTTTACAAATTTACAACCGATAGCGTAGTGATAAAAAGAACCAACATAAGAAAATTATGAAAAGGCATGACAAACTTATTTAAAATTTGATTATATATACTTGATCACATAAAAACCCATTCCCACAAAAGTGAGTTTTGAGCCTTTATTGAGCACACAATTCCATATCATTTGACTAAATGCTCATTTTTCGTTTCTTGTGTGAATAGCCGCTTGGTTCTTACGACTCTAGAACTTGCCATAACAATACATTCCCGGTCCTTATCAACTTAAACCCGAGTAAGTAAATGATGGAGGCATTAGGACTAACATTTTTTTTTTCTACACCATTTTTTTTTCTTTTTCTTTTACCACCTACCCAAAAATCCCCTTAGTTAGCCCCTTTGAGCCTAAACCTTTTCGTTTCATCACCCAAAACAAAAACCCTTTCACCCACCAAAACCTTTTTCATTTTTTTTACCCTTTATTTTAGTAACAAGTTCGGTTCTTCGAAAAAAAAAAAAAAAAATTTATGAAGCAAAAAGAAAATAAACAAACAAAGTAATCAAAAATAACTTTGTTTAAATAAAAGCTTCATTAAAAAAAATATATATATATATATATACGAAAACCGACACTTGTTACGCTTTTTGTTTTTTTACTAACCACTAACCCAATCACCTACCTTTAACCCTAGCCAACCCTTAACCCACAAAGTCCTCTTAATATCTACAAAGGTATAAAAGTTAAAAAGGAGGAGGATTGATTTTTTTGGCAAGCCTATGGTAGGAATAAGTTCCAGGACCGCTCTCGAGTGATTCACTAAAAATACACCTTCGGCCGAGTGTGAGTGATTTCCCCGCGAGGTATGTGAACTTGTATATAAATAGAATTTTAAAAAAATATGTTATGCCCAATTAAGTAATTTCTTTTATGAACAGTTCTAAATAAATCATTACGAATAGGAGTGTAAATAAATAAAAATAAAACCCCAAAAAGATCTTGGAAATCCCGACACTCTATGACAAGCCCAAAACCTTCTCTTCTACCTATTCCATTTGGGAGTGTAAGCCAAATATTAAAGAGTTTTGCTTGAGGACAAGCAAAAGTTCAAGTGTGGGGGTATTTGATGTGTGTAAAATGCAACATATAAATTACATCAAATGAGGCATAAAACTAACCCTTTTTTAGTACTAATATTGGAAAAAGAGTGTTTTTGTCTTCCTTTTGTATTTTCAGGATTAAATGAGCTCAAAAACGCAAAAGAAGCAAAAAGACAGCTAAATCCAACATAAATACAAGAAAAGGAACATTAGTGGATTGCCCGAACCCTCAACGGCACCTTCCAAAGCAAAATAGAGAAAACAGAAGGCTGAACACGCCCCGTGCTCAGCCAGCACGGGGCCGTGCCCAAGAAGCAGCAGAAAAGACAAACCTATAGAAGCTTCTATTGCCCACCACGGGCCGTGCTCAGCGGACACGGGGGCGTGTCGAAAGTACAGCAGGCGCATTTATTGTAATTGCGAATTACAATTAATGAGGAGAGAGAGTGTCAGACGGGCACGGGGCCGTGTCCAGCGGACACGGGGCCGTGTCCAGCTCTCTGTTCAGCCTATAAATAGGAGTGCTTGGATTCATTTCATCTCATCCCTTGGCACACCACCTCTCTCACACTTCATCCACCACCCACCACCATCACAACACCATCATCCACCACCATCATCCATTGTCCATCATAGAGTGTGTGAGTCGTCTCGGGATCCAAGATTGATCGTAAGAGTTCTTGACAATCAAGGCCATGTTTGCCTAAGTCTCTTACATCACTTGGTGAAGACAAAGTGTCTAGTATAATACTTTTTATTTCTAATCTTTTGCACTTTTTATTTGGTTTGTATTAATGACTTTAATAACTAGTTACTTATGTTGAAGGTGATCTTTCCTTATCGTTTGTCCGTGGTGTCTTGGCATTATTTTACTGTCTATATAAAATAAAGGATTTTCACCATTCATATCTCCACGGTCTATATGGAGGTATGTTGGCTACCTGGTAGGGGGTTAAGGGAACGGTTTGGTAAAGGTCTTGCCATTGTTCAGCGTTTAGAGGTCCTGCAATGGACCTGGGTCAAATTTAGTAGGACCTCCTTCAATACTTCACGGTATTGGATGGCGGGGGTCCAAACTCTTTGATCCCCTCATAAGTTAACTACTATTAATACTATAACCTGGCTATTTAGGACTGTATCCCTGCTGACTCAGACTACTTAGCCGAGGGTAACGTCACCGCCAAAAGCGGGGCCTACCACAATACTGCATTAATAACTTAATTCATTATCTTCCAATAATCCACCCCTTTAGGATTGTATCCCTGCTGACTCAAACTACTGGGGTGAGGGTAACGTCACCTTCAAAAGAGGGGCCTACTACAATAACTAAGATAATCTCTTAATCATGTGCAAAAGTGCGGAAATAATCAAAGGTTATACTAGATACGAGTCGGAACCAAGTGATTCATCTTGTCTATCTGTTTTTACTTTTATTTTTATTTTCAGCATTTTAGTTAGTTTTATTTTTCTTAGTTTAAAACATTTTTCTAAACTTTTGTTTTGGTTAGACGTTGAGGATAAACCGGTACTAAAAGCTCTTGTGTCCTTGGACGACCTCGGTATCTTACCAACGCTATACTACACTCAACGATGGGTGCACTTGCCCATATGTGTGTTTAGTGTTAGTGAAATATCGTGTTTTATAAATTTAAAACTTGGCTAAAATAAGTGTTAAAAAGGGCTTAAAATATACACCTAAAATATACGACACTTCGCACGCATCAGAAGTATCGAAGCTTTGATAGAGCCGTTTACAAGGGATGAATTGAAGTCAAGGCTGCTGCTTTTGATTGTGGTGCTGATAAGGTGCCAGGGCCCAATGGCTTTAATTTCGGGTTCATTATGCATTTTTGGAGTTATTTGGAGGATGATTTTATGAAGATGTTTGAAGAATTCTTCAATTCTGGTTCGATTAGCAAAGAGTGCAGTACATCGTTCATCACGTTAATTGCTAAAACCAAAACGCCAGTGGGGTTGAAGGACTACAGACCTGATCAATTTAATTGGTGTTGTAAGCAAGATTATTTCCAAAGTAGTGGCTCCTAGAATGAAGAAGGTTATTGGGGAGGTGATTTCTAATTCTCAATCGGCTTTTCTTAAAGAAAGGTTTATTCTTGATGGTCCGTTAGTTCTTAACGAGGTTATTGGATGGATAAAGAAGAATAGAAAACAAGTTTTTCTCTTGAAGATTGATTTTGAGAAGGCTTACGATAATGTGAGTTAGGATTTTCTTCTATCCATTATGACTCAAATGGGTTTTCCCTCTAGATGGTGTATGTGGGTGAAAGGGATTCTTCAGTCGGCGAGGTCTGCAGTGTTGGTTAATGGGTCCCCTACTTTTGAGTTTCAATGTAATAAGGGACTTAGGCAAGGTGACCCTCTATCTCCGTTTTTATTCCCTATAGTTATGGAGGCATTGGCTTGTATGATTTCTAAAGCGTGTAGGGTGGGAGAACTGGAACGGGTTAAGCTTTCTATTGAGGGTCCGGTTGTGTCTCATATGTTGTATGCCGATGACGCCTTGATTTTGGGTACTTGGAACAACGCTAATGTTTAAAAGACTAATCGTTTGCTTCGGATTTTTTATTTGTGTTCCGGGTTAAAAATTAATATCCATAAATCGGTGCTTTTTGGGTTGGGGGTGGTGGATGCGGAGGTGAATAGTATGGCTAATTTATTGGGATGTAAGGTAGGGAAATTGCCATTTGTTTATCTTGGAAAAAAGGTGGGAGCTAATATGAATCGGATTTCTAATTGGGAGCCGGTTTTGGATACCATTAGGAATAGATTAAATTCTTGGAAAGCTAAACTCTTGTCTATTGGCGGACGACTTACTTTGTTAAAGTCGGTGTTAGCAAGCCTTCCGGTATATTATTTATCTTTATACAAGGCCCCGGATACGGTTGTTGAATCTATTGAAAAGTTGATGCGAAAATTCTTGTGGTCCGGTAGTAAAGAGGGTAAAGGTTTGTATTGGGTATCATGGGAGGTGGTGACTAAACCAAAAAAGGAGGGGGGTTTGGGTATCACCAAGATTTATGATGTCAACACGGCTTTAATAGCAAAGTGGGCGTTTAGATTTAAATCCGACAACGAAGGGATGTGGAGGAGGATTATCGAGAGCATACACGGAAGCAGGAAAGGATGGATGTTTTTGCCTCTAAAAAATGGTGCTACAGGTTGTTGGAAAAATATAGTTCGTCTGTTGGAAAACTTGGTTATAAAGGGTGTTACTTTCAAGTCATGCTTGAGGGGTAAACTTGGGAATGGCGAGAGGCTTAGGTTTTGGAAAGACACATGGTTTGGTTCGGTGCCTTTTAAGGATAGATGGCCGAAGTTGTATGATCTGGACATAAACAAAAACGATACAGTGGGAGGTCGAATCAAGATGGTGGATGACAAGATGTCGATTTCTGATACTTGGATCATGGAAACAGCTACGGTTGAGGCAATTTCCGAAGCCCAGGATGTCATTTATGTGATGTCCCAGATTCGTTTTGCAGGAGGTATCGATAAGTGGATATGGGAACTGGATACAAGTGGTATTTTCTCTGTCGCTGCTGTTAAAAAGTGGTTGTGCGAGGACAGAAGTATTCTGCCAGGATCAGCGACAAAGTGGGAACCATGGCTGCCTTTAAAGGTGAACATTTTTATATGGAGATTGGGGCTTGATCGCATTCCGACCCGTGCAGCCTTGGTGAAAAGGAGAGTTAACATTCCGATTACTTCATGCCCATTATGCGTTACTGTTGATGAAACTGCTCATCATCTCATGGTGGGTTGTGGTTTCACTTTTGGTGTTTGGAGCAAGGTTTGGAAGTGGTGCAGGATTAGTGGGTTATTGGTGGACTCGATTTCGGATCTGTTGCTCATGGATTTCACTTCGTTCAAGTCAAAGTGGGAGAGGAAGATTATAAGTGGCATTATGATGGTGACTTGCTGGGTGATTTGGAAAGAACGTAATAATAAGGTGTTCCAAAACTCGACGCCTCGTGTTTTAGAGATTGTCGCGAGTGTGAAGGCTTTATCCTTTCTTTGGTTTAAACATCGAACTAGGTTCAAAAATGTGGATTGGAATGAGTGGGTGAAATACCCTTTGTATATTTTGTAAGGTTTTCCGGCGGTCCTTGATTTGAGGACTCGTCCGTGTTTTTTATTGAAGTTTACGGTTAAAAAAAAAAGGATTGTACCCTAGCGCTATTAAGGTGTGTTGATATGGTTTTCCTTCACATATAATTGAGGATTCAAGTTTCATGGCGAACATAATGTATAAGAGTAAAATTATAGAGCGTGTGTTAGCTATTAAAAATATAGTTATGGGTCCCAAAACTCTTTTTGGGTAATTTTTTAAAACTTAAAATTGAGGGATCGGAAGCACCCAGTTCCCTTATCCACTGCTACAGCCCATCCAACGTCAATTATTCATAAGGTTAAAACTTAGGTTCAGTACAATTGCTTTTAAAACAAAATTAAGAACATTTGAAGAGTCATAGACAAACACAAACACATGATATGTTTGTAGGATCGGATTCGGACCTAAACGGGTCGCGTAGAAGAGTTTATCTCAGTTTGAACGGCGGAAACAGACAAACCGAGTACAATTCAGCGAGAATTCACTTTAATATGTTGATTCTATTAAACTGAAAGACGTTTACAATCCGATCAACACTTCGGCAGCACTTCGTGGCTCACCGGAAGAACACACCTCTCACTATCTTCTATCTATGTGATTTCGTTTATGTGACCTATTTATAGGCTTACTGATTTCGCTCATAAGGACATGACACAAAAGCGAAATCATGTGATTGCCATAAAAGCGAAATCACCATTTGACAAAAGAGCGAAATCAGAAATGTAACAATGAACGAAATCAGCTTTTAACTACTTTGTCTCTTGTGTAATGATGTCATGGTGATGTCACTTTGATGATGTCATCATGACATCATGCTTGAACATCTTCGCAACGAACCGAGACTCGACATAAGACGAAGACGACAGATGAATGCACCAACAGACTCCCCCTCAGATGTTGACGAGTCTTAAGTGTCGAGTCTTTGCATCTTCAGTCTTTATCAGTCTTTTTCTTTCTTAGCATATACCAGGATCTTCTCTTTGGCTCTAACCTCGTCAGACTCCCCCTCTCATCATGATGGGATCGCTGTCTGGAATTAGCTATCACCTAGAGATCAATCCCTGGCTTTATCTCTGTTTAAGCTAATCACCTACACAATTCTCACCACCACATAAGTTTTTACTTAAAAACAATAAGAAAAACTTACTGAAAATAGTTACATCAAGTTCAAATTAATGACCCTGATTAACTAAACTTAATTTCTTTCTCAAAGCAAAATATTTCAATTCAGTACACACACTCCCAAACCAGTTCATCTTGTTTAGCACTTGGAATTTTGAAAATCAGCTCTTCAACATCAGTTGTCGAAAATCGTTTTGGACTTTTCAAAATAATGAAACATGAATGCAATAACAGAAATTAACTGCAGAAATAAGATATGTACAAACATATTTTTGTGAGTTTGCGAAAGAGGATCATATCAGTTTTTGTGACCAATCACTAGCACCGTTAAGCTTTAAACATTTTAAGTTCTAAACGATTCACATTGATTGACGATATTGCTGTCCACTTAAACTCAATCTAAAAACTTTCAATCTGCTTACCGATACTTTAAGGTATATTAATATAGCACTAAAATTCTCATGGACCCCACGATCTCAGCATATCCCCTCATCATGCAATACACTGACTCAAGTAATGCCTTTAAACTTTTATCAACTGTGATTGGTGCGAAAACAAAGCAGAATGTTTAAACATTAACAATCAGGTCGATACTTCCGTATACGCAGAGAAAGTCCAATGTTTAAACAAAATAAGAAAAATAAAACAAGTTGAAGTTGTTTAGGCTTTAACCACCAGGTCGATACTCCCGTATACGCAGAGAAGGTCCAAAGCTTAAACGAAACACCAAAGAAAATAAAGCAGAACGTTTAGGCAACAACATCCAGGTCGATACTCACGTATACGCAGAGGATGTCCGATGCTTAAACAAAATAAAGAAATAAAACAAGTTTAAATCTTTGCAAAATGAAATGCACAATCACAGTGACTTTTCAGCAAAGTCGTGAAAGTTCTCAAACTTAACCAGTTTTATGTCTTTCGACAATCAGTGATTACTGAGTAGGCACACAATCAAGAAGGACAAAACCAAGTACTACACTTTCAACCGTGTTTCCCACTAGAACTAGGCTTTTTCATTTAGGTTTGTATCGTTATTGCAAATCTACTAGTCTAGCTGAGCCTATCGTCACATCTTTAGTGGGATTGTTTATCACATTTTATCTCTCCATTTCTTTAGCGTGCTGTGACAGTCCAACTGATCTACTATCATTTCCTCTTTTTCACAACAAAACTCATTTTTGCATTTTTTCAATGTTTTTGACATTTTTAAATTTTCTAATTTTTTTAAAATTTTTACTCCCCCTAAAATCAAAATATGTCTCAATTTTGATTTTCTTGGAAAATTTGAAAACAAACTGTACAAGAAATGTGACAACATGATGAGAATCACTTCAATTCTCCATTCACTTGGCTTGAACAATCAGAACTCCCCCTGACAACAAAACATTTTCCCATAGTGATTTCAAAACACTTAAGTTTGTTTTAATCAAAATGGTTTTTCCGGAAAATAAGTTTTGTGTGTCAATTCTCAAATTCGGGGTTTCATCACCTTATTCTCTTCAATCACTTGTAAAAACTAACATTTTTAAGAACAATCCACAAACATCACTTGTAGAAAATCAAGTACAACTTAATGTCCATGATTTACCACTTGTAAGGCGAAAAATCACCAGAGTGAAATTTCTCAAGAAATGTGCCGATTCATGTTCCACGCTTACCAACCTAGGAACTCCGGCAAGTCAGGTTTTTCATTTAAACAGATTCACCCAAGCCTTACGGTCCTTGGGTGTTTTTGAAATTCCATTTGACAATGATGGAAAATTTTTATCATTCATTGTCAAACTGGAATCACCACTTTTTACCTCAACACATGGCTCCTCTGGTTTTAATGAACCAGAATCATTGCCTGAATGTGGCTTGTCTGACTTTGATGAGCCAGATTCATCGCCGACATGTGGCTCCTTTGTTTCCGAAGAAACAGATTCATTGCCACCAATTTTCACCTTCTTCTTTCTCTCTTCTGTCCTCAGATTTGTATCTGATGAATTCGTCTTTCTTGGCTTTGCAATCGAGGAAGTCGATTCATCAGAACTCTTATTTTTACCAACAGATGAACCCGAGGACAAGATCTTCTCTAGATACTCTCTATCCTTCTTTCTCTTCTTCCTAAGTCTGTCTTTCTGCCCCTGAGAAAGCTTCACTTTCGTTTCTTGAACTTTAGATTCTTGAACCTTCTGTTCTTTAGGCTTGACATTGACTGATTTCTTCACCTGCTTCTGAGATTCAGCCCTCGATCTTCTCATTGATCTCATTGAGCAATCTCTAGCAATATGACCTCTGATGTTGCAGTTAAAGCATCTCCTCGTCTCATAACTCCAACCTTGACAGTTAACAGCAATGTGTCCTCGAACACCACAAGTGTAACACACTCTGTTATCGTACCAATCACCACTATCACACCAAACACTCAGATCATAGCATTGTCTGGCTTTGTGGTGATCATCATCCTTCCTGAAAGCTGGATTTGACTTTGAAGCACCGTGGTCAAACCTGCACCACTTATTACCAACAATTTTAGAGTTTTCTTTTTTCGATTTTTGTAATTTTTCATTGCGATTGGATGATCGATCTGATGAGCTTTTATTATCTTTTTGTACATTTTTCAAAATTTTCTCTTTTTGTTTTTTTTCCACTTTCTTCTTCAAATGTTTTTGCTTAGAGCATTCTCCCTTTTCAGTCGATCGTAGAACAGTTTTCTGAAATTTTTCTTTTAATTTCAAAAACAATTTTTGTTTTTCAATTTTATCTTTTTCATCATCAGATTTCTCATCACAATCTTCAACTTTGACATTGTCAAAGTTTGTGACATCGTCACTTATTGGAACTGAATTAACAGATTTTGGGCAAGGAATAGTTGAAGTATTCACAAACACCTTCAACTTTTCTTCCCATTCATTGATTTTCTTTTGAGCACACTCTGCTTCCTTTTCAAGTCGAATAATCATTTCAAGATAAGAATTGATTGCAATCTGTTTTTCAAGATTGTTTTTACCAAATAAATCTCTCTCATCTTCTAAAATTTTTATTTGACTTTGAAAATCTTTCTCAATTTTTACTTTTTCATTTTCCAAATTGTGTATTTGATTTTTCAAAACATTTTCTGATTTTTTAAGATTTTTTTTTTCTAATGACAAACTCTTAACCTCCTTCAAGAGTTTGTCATTTTCAGATGTCAAATTCTCACAATTTTTCAGCAAAACAAGAATCTGTTTATCATCAGCTTTTGTCTCGACCTTTAAAGCTGAAATATTTTCAACCTGTTTCTTTTCCTCATGAACACTTTCATCCTTACTCTCTTCTTCTGATGAATAATCAAAGATAGGTGCGTCTTCTGCAACCTCTTTCTTTAACTCTGGTTCAGGACTCACAGATACAGGTTTTTCAGATTCTACTTTCTCAATCTTGACCAATGGAACTTGTTCAATCTTCTCAGCTCTGATCTCTTCTTTAACAATGACTGCCTTTTGATTCTTTCTTTTTGCATCTTGTTTTTCTTTCAATTTTTCAATTTTATCGGCATAAAATAACTTTCCACTACGTTGATCAGATGGAAGTTGTTGTTTAAGATATTCAAGCTTCCGGATTTCCTTTTCATAATTGTCACTTTCTTCATCAGACGAATGATAAAAAATCGGAACTTTTTCAACAACTTCTTTTGCTGAGACTGTTTCTTCTTCTTTCTTTATCGGAAAATACTGCTGAGATTCATAATAATAATACGCTATTTCCTCTTCAAAATCCAGGTTTCGATTTCTGTCGACACACAAACAAAAAAACACAATTAGTTCAAACGCTTATCAATTAATTGAAAAAGACTGGTACCCAAACTGGTGATTTTCTGTGAGGACAAAACGTTGACCAACTGTGCGGACAAAAAGTTATCAGACTGTGCAGACAGCTATGACCCGATCAACTTCAAACTGTGATAGAGCCGAACAAGCAATCCGAAATGATTGGTTTTTTTTAAAAAAAAAACAAACACTTGTTCACAGGCTGAGAATCTTCAAAAAACAATCACAACCAAACTGATTGGGCCGATCACTCTACTTGGGCTTTGAACTAAATTTCAACACAATCTAATTTGACCAAGAATATTCAGCACATGCTTAATTCTGATTGAACCAACCTAACCACTAATCAGATTGAGCCGCAAACTCCATCCAATTGACAACCAATATTAATAAAATGTTTAAATCTTAGACAAATAAACCCACTAAACTGAAAGCATAGTTTGATTGGACCTCAATTTGTATCTGATCTTTTATAAAACCAACACTATATTTTCTATTCAACATTGATTGGGTCTCACATGTGAATGAATAAAGTGATCAGACAACATTTCATCCTTAAATTCTCATTGGACCTCCCAAATTAAAGCTGGCCTTTTTTTTAGAATGTGACTGACTAACTCTGATGTTAACTACTTGGACCAAGATTAATCACATGCAATCCTTGAACCAAGCAATTTCGTGACACTAACACACTTGAAAACTTTCACATGCAAATCTGACAACAACTACAACCTCGTGCAAACTGTCACAAGACACGAGATACTTTTCCCAACGTATTGACACCACGTTAAATGAACTTTCCACGATAGATGTCCTCGTTTTTTTATAATTCTCGAGCCTATAAAAGAATCACATGCAACTTTGACTAACAAGTCCTGGCAAATCACATGAATCAATAAACCTTTTCAAACGGTTCACACAATTCAATGTACAATCACATGAAGACTGAAACACTTTGGAGCAGAATCTCAAATGTCACAATAAGAGAAATCCTAAGTGTCACAAAAGCGAAATCTAACTGTCACTATAAGCGAAATCACTAGTGGTCACAAAAGCGAAATCACACTGAAACAGTCCAAGAAAGCGAAATCATGTTGTACAAATGAGCGAAATCTGTTGATGACATCATCATGTTCACGAGTTCACATAAGCGAAATCTCAAAAATCCTAAGTTTTAGGTCGATTTTAGCTTTCAAACTTTCAAGGATTTGGCACTACAAGATTCCGAGCAAAATGTGCAAAACTGAACCGATTCTGACCGAATTTTTTTTTTGATTTTCGTAAAAGAATGATGTAGAAACAAAATTATCGGCTGAATTGTATAGAACTCTTCTTCACTGGCTCTGATACCAATTGTAGGATCGGATTCGGACCTAAACGAGTCGCGTAGAAGAGTTTATCTCAGTTTGAACGGCGGAAACAGACAAACCGAGTACAATTCAGCGAGAATTCACTTTAATATGTTGATTCTATTAAACTGAAAGACGTTTACAATCCGATCAACACTTCGGCAGCACTTCGTGGCTCACCGGAAGAACACACCTCTCACTATCTTCTATCTATGTGATTTCGTTTATGTGACCTATTTATAGGCTTACTGATTTCGCTCATAAGGACATGACACAAAAGCGAAATCATGTGATTGCCATAAAAGCGAAATCACCATTTGACAAAAGAGCGAAATCAGAAATGTAACAATGAACGAAATCAGCTTTTAACTACTTTGTCTCTTGTGTAATGATGTCATGGTGATGTCACTTTGATGATGTCATCATGACATCATGCTTGAACATCTTCGCAACGAACCGAGACTCGACATAAGACGAAGACGACAGATGAATGCACCAACAATGTTGTAATTAAGCACAAACACATGATATGTTGTAATTAAGCACCCATGATACAATTGGTACGTGGAAAAGACGGAGATCAAAATATAATTCAAGTATAACATTACACAAACACATGATACGTTGTAATTAAGCGCCCATCAAAATATGCAAACGAAGATGAAAAATGGTAGTCCACGCATGACCTAAACATGTACAACAAACTCGTTAGCATGATGCTAAGTACACATCCATAGGATAACTACAGTGTTCATAAAGGTGTTTAAAAACTATTACAAAAGACCATTTAGCATTCAAATCTTGGGTCCATATGTTGTAACGTTATGAGCCATACAGTACTTCATTGTGTCCTCTACTTCATACATCATATAGTTAGCCTAAGGTAGGTGTAGAACACGCAAAAGCGTAGGTTCTACGTACCCCCATAGTATGTTTACAATCAATCAGGCTTTATTAATGAATTTACAATACATCCCCTGATTTTCACACAATTATCATATATTGCATATATAGATGTGGATAAGGTCATAAACAAGCTCAATAAAACATATGCAACACGATTCTACATAAAAACAAATACTTATACTTGTTTTCCCCATTTGAAAAAATACTAAGGCCGTGGGGTATGGTGGGGCTTGGGTTGGGGCGTGGGTTGGGCATTGGTTGACACATGGAATGGGGTGGCAGACATGGGCAAACCCACATTCAACACGGTATGGCGGGGCGGGGGTTTGGGGCGTGGGTTTGGTGGGCTGGAGCTGGGCTGACCCAGCGGGCTATTTCAATATTTAAAACAACAAATTTAATTTTTTTTAATATTTTTAAATAAAGAAAATTACAAAAACATTAAAATTTCCTAACTTTTATATTTGTTTTTTATCTCTTCTCTCATCGCCAAGACTAGTTGTAACTCGTCACCCTGTAGGTGATCAATGGACTGGGTTAGAAATTTCATATCATCTCGTTTTTCTTTGTTCCTTCGTATTTCAGCCCTTTGTTGTTGGAATACGTTGAATGTATCCATCTTGCATGAAATGTCATCCAACTGCTCGCTGTATATTCCCCTACGCGAGCCAGAACTTCCAGCTGAAGGCGATGCCGTTTCAGATCTAGATTTTTGAGCACGCCTTCTTGAGGCATTTCTTCCATACTCAGGCCGGTTTGGGCTTGGCGAATCATCCAAAAGGTACTCCAACTCTTGATCTCGTGCATCAGATTGGGCTTGGGACGAGGCCCTTGACCTTTTGGAAGACCAGTTAGTTTCGCTACCAATGGGGATAGTCGCCCACTTTGGATGGAACTTACAAATCTCCCAACAATGCATGAAACGGAAGTCGGTCTTCACACTTGATTTGAATGCGACCAATGCATTTGTCAAAATGTCGGCTTCGGTTTCACCACTTTTAGGGTTTTGCTTTGCTTTATTTAAAAAACCACTAAATTTTGTAAGTTGGGTGCTTATCTCGCTCCACTTTGAGGATAAACTATCGTTTTCACGATAACTCTCCCTACCCATTTCTTCATGGAATAGTCTACTAACCGATTCCCACAGGGCGGTTCGATGTTGCGAATTTCCTATTTTAATAAAAAAATTAATTATTACAAACTTATACAAAAAAAAAACCATTAATAAAAACAAAGGTTAAGAATACCTAAAGTTGAATGTTGAGTTTGTTCACACCAAGCCCCCGCCAATGCAACTTCTTCAGCAACGACCCATTTTTGTTGTTTTCGTCTGGCGGTTTCAACTACTTTATCCTCCTCGGGTTTTTTCTTATGACTTCTTTTTTTGATGGGTTTCGATACAGAAGGACCATGATTGGGTGGTTGAGTTTCGGGAACGGATTCGTATTGTGATAGGTCGATGGAGGTTGGTGAAAGGTCGATGGGCGATTGTGAAAACGGGGTCGGTATCGAATCGTCGTTGTGTGGGAAGTTAGTAAACACACGATTCCCGATATACGATGCATAACCCGCCATGTCGGGCATAGAAGAGTGTATCAAAAATGGACGAGCTATTGGACGAGTGGGTGGTGGGCTAGGATTATTTTCTTGGAATCCATACGGGTTGCTCGGGTCATAAGGACGGTTGTAAGGATGCATTTTTTCGTTTTTGTAGAAGGAGAATGTGAGTTTTATAGTAAAGATGTGGTTGAATGTGGTAAAAAATGGAAGAAAAATGTGAGTTTTATAGTGAAAAAATGGAAGAAATTTTTTTTTTTTTAATATAGCCGTTGGCCAACGGCTAGCCCAACGGTTCTTTTCTTTTGGCCATACACAGCCCGCCATGTCAGCTCACTTCCCCCGCCCCAAGCCCGGCTTGAAACCCAAGCCTCAAGGGCCACGCCCCAACCCAAGCCCACCCGGGATGGTGGCTTGGGCGTTTTCCCCCAACCCACGCCCAAACCCAAGCCCCATACCCCATGGCCTAAGTACTTATACACGGTCACGGATATCCATGCAACACCATTCAGGAAATAATCATCTGAAATGTGCATTCGTTGTTGCTAAAACTTCAACTACTAGAAAACATAAATCCCAGTTCATTACAAATCTTCTAAGTTCAAAAAATGAAAAAAAAAAAAAAAAAAAACAGTGCAAAAAAATTTGAAATTTTGATTTTTGAAAGATCACAACTTTTTTCTGAGAGTTTTTTTTATGTATACATATGTGTACATGAATCCTTAACTATACACATATGTATATACATGTTTAAAATTGAAACACAAGTATAATAAATCTATATTTGATAAAGTACATATACGTACAATTGTGTATAAATGATTCTATGTATATGTATATAAAGGAAGATTATGATTATAAACATGTTTTTTTCTAGTGTACATACATGTAAATACATGTTTAAAGCTATCATACATATATGTTTCATAATATACACATATGTGTAATTTAAAACTTAACAATACACACATATGTATAGATTAAAAAATATTATTATTATTACTATTATTATTATTATTATTTTATTTTTTTAGCATAGAGAAAATGTGTGTTCGTTCTCAATTAGCATGTGTTTTTCTTAGGATCCATACCCTATATATATGGGAGAGATTATGAGATTTTATTAAGAAAACTAAACAACACTATATTACATATATGTAATATATATATATATATATATATATATATATATATATATATATATATATATATATAGGGGATTGCTAGAATGAGAACCACCACGAGTTATGAGAACCACGAGAACCGCGTCCCGCGGGTGGCCGTCGGCGACAAAATTTTTTTTACACCTAGATCCGTATATTTTAGCGGGGGGTTTAAATTTTCGGTTCAAACGGCGCGCCCGAGGGGGTAGTTTTTTACGCCCAAAGTTTGGGTTTTTTTAATTTTTTTTTTTTTTTTTACCAAACTTTGGGCGTAAAAAACTACCCCCTCGGGCGCGCCGTTTGAACCGAAAATTTAAACCCCCCGCTAAAATATACGGATCTAGGTGTAAAAAAAATTTCGTCGCCGACGGCCACCCGCGGGACGCGGTTCTCGTGGTTCTCATAACTCGTGGTGGTTCTCATTCTAGCGGCTCCCTATATATATATTGCATATATTCAACAAATGATATATGTAATATACACTCCATACATGTTATATATAGTTTTTTAGTTCTCTCACGAACAATGTTTTCTTTTTCATGATCTTATCACGACACACCCACATATATATAGGCTCCACCAAATTGATGTTGATATTTCCCATAATTCACATTATGTTCTGTGAAGGTTGTGTGGACCTTACAAGTCGTGATTTTTTTTCCTATGTCCATGTTGATACATATTATGTGGACGCGACTCGGTTCAGTTCGACTCGGTTCGGTTAGACCCGGTTAGGTTCGGCTCAAGCCCGACGTCGCGACATTCCTCCGTCGTGCGCCCCAGAGTTCGACACGCGAAGCACGAAGCGCCGCGAACCTTCCCGAAGCGCCACATCACCATGATGATGTCATGATGATGTCATGTGATGACATATCAAGACTAGTCAACGTGAATTCATGCAAATTAATAGTTTGCTGTTGATGTTTATAACTTGACGAAGCCCAACAAGAGAAGCCCAACATATGACGAAGTCTTGCATTGGTTTGGGCTGTTTACTAACGATGAAGTCCTTTATGGTGAACCTTAAGGTTCGTTGAAGATGTGAATGTGACGAAGGTTGACGAAGGTTACAACCTTCGTCACATGTGAAGGTTCTTCGGTAACCTTCGTCGACTACAGAAGGTTCGCCAATCATGCTGTAGTATTTAAACAGCAACAGAAGACTGAAACAATAGAGAAGTCTGAATAGATTTCATTGAGCGAACACACTTTAACACACACACACACACTGAGAGTTTACAGAGACCATTTGTAAACACCGCATTGTAACCGTTTCATAGCATTAATACATTGAGTGTTAATCGTTGAATCTTGTGTCTTACGTGTTCGTAACTTGGTTTAACTTACCCGTTTGGATTCCGCACTCTCGGGTTTGTCGAAAAACAGGAATAGAGGTTAACTCGATCCTCCGGGTGGACCTACAATTGGTATCAGAGCATTGGCTCGATTCCTTGTTAAAACCAAGTTGATTTCTTGTGTTTTGATTGATTTTAAAAGGGTTTTTCAGTTTGCTTTCTTAAAAAAAACATATTTCTGGAAAAACTTTTCATCAAAACCTTGAAAATCTTTGTATTTTGCTATTAGTTTTTATAAAACCATTGTTAAAATACATGTACACATGTTAAGATTTGGTTGTTACTAAACTTTTGTGCTAAAATTTGTGTTTGGCAAATTTGCCGGTGAACATCGTTGCCGGAAAACTCATATGGTTCATCGGAATCATCATAGTGTTCTTCATTATTTTTAAGTTTCTGGGTTTGTTATTTTAATTTGTTGAAGATCTGTTTCATCATATTAGTTTAATATTGTTTGACAAATTAGTCTTTCAAAATGATGGTGGATGTTTGAAAATTGTGGTCGAAATCATGTCAGTTTGAAATTTGTGGCCCTTTTGTGTCAGTAGATCTAATCTTGTTTTGAAAAATATCTCAATAACCTTCGTCAGACACATCATCTTAACCTTCCTCACAATTAACCTTCCTCACAAATTAACCTTCCTCACATTTTAACCTTCCTCCTCGTTACTTAACCTTCCTCACAACTTAACCTTCCTCATATTTTAAATCCTTCCTCGTTACTCAACCTTCCCCACTCACTTTCAACCCTCCCCAAAGTCAAACAAACATTAAACCTTCGCCACTCATAACAACCTTCATCAAACCCTTCATCCTTCGTCAACCTTTAAACTTCATCAATCAGAAACTTCGTCACATACAACCAACCTTCGCCACTTCCAACCTCATAACAACCTTCGTCGATTTTCACTTGTAATTTTTTTTAACAGAAGCTTTCTAAATCATATTTAACTGTTTGTTTTGTGTGATTTAATCAGGTTTTTATCAATAGACATCTAAAATGAATCCGAATTGGTGGGGTACTCCGTCTAATGCGGAAAGCAAGTATAGAAGTACGGGATTATCGCCATCATGGGCCGAATCTCCCGCACCCACATCTAATACAGAAAGCAAATATCAAAGCACCGGTTTGTCGCCATCATGGGCTGAATCTCCCGCACCCGCATCTTCGCAAGCGAATCAAATGTCGACCGGTCAATGAGCGTTTGTTTCAAATCAAACTCCAAGTATTCAAAGTATACTCCTAAGCGAAAGCGAGACCGGAAGTCTGAATCGTCCACCGAAACTGATGCACATAAACGAATATCCTGGATGGGTAGTTCGATTTCAGACGTATGTCAACGGGCAAAACACGGAATTGTGGCTACGTTTTACTACAGATTTCGATCAAGCTCTTGAGGTTGCCGCTTCAACTGCCGCTACATTTGCCGATCTTTCGGAAGACCAGAAAAAGGCATATGATTTAGAAAAGAAAGCATATGCTATTCTGACTCAGGCGATGAGCAAGGAAATATATCACCAGTTCGTCAGCTTCAAGACGTCAAAGCGATTGTGGGATGCATTGAAGACAAGGGGTCTAGGAAATGAAAAGTCACGCCAATTGAGACATGACTTACTCAAAAAGGAGTTTGATGGGTTCACTTGTATGGAAAGTGAATCTTTGGGAGATATGACAAGTCGATTCTATCATCTGCTGACCGAATTGGGTAATTATAGGGTAGTAACAACTCCAGCAGAGGTAGTCACAAAGTTTGCCGATGCATTGCCACCTCAATGGAATAGTTTCTTGGAAATCTTGAAATACAATGGCGCATTGGCTACAACAAACATCAATGACTTCGTTCAGCTCTTGGAGAACAAAGATCAGGAAGAAACCCTAAAGGCGAAAAGGGTTCCAGTGCGACAAAATCCTGATATGTATTATGGAACTTCTAGCACTTCTGCAAGACCTGTTTGACATGCTCCACTTCAGACGGCGTTTGTCACAAGCACGGATTTATATGGCAATACGATACAAGTTCCTGTGAAGCCAGCTCCAACCACAGACTTGTATGGAAATCCATTACCACCAGCTCCACAACAGCAAGCTTGTTATGGAAGTACATCATCTGTTGGTCAGCAATCAAAGTCAAATACAGTACGGATTGACACGTCAAATTTCTCCAAAGTTAGCGTTGAAGTAGCTAAAGATCATATGGAGATTCTAAACACATTGGTGAGCTCGTATTGTGGGTTGATTGCAGGGCAGATCGGAAACATCAATCTAACTCAAGAAGATTATCAGCAGATCGATAAAGAAGAGATGGATATGATGGACATCAAATGGGCTTTCGCCAGTGCTGTAAGGCGAGCTAAAGACTTCATGGAACGGACGGGTCGAACCAGCTTGGAAAGCAAGAAAGATACCAAGTATGGGTTCGACAAGCAATCCGTCAAGTGCTTTAATTGTGGTGAACGTGGTCACTTCAAAAGGGAATGCACAAAGCCAGCTCAGCATGGGAACCAGAATCCTTTCAGAGGTCAAGGCAACCAGGCGAATCAGAATCAAGCCAGGAATGTTGATCGCGCCTTGGTCCCTGCAAACAATCAAGCAGGACCATCGAACACCAATCAAGCTCTTGTGGTGCAAATAGATGAAGGTTGCAACTGGTCAATGCAATTAGGCATTGGTGATCAGGGAGGAGCAGCTTGTTTTGCTGAAGCTGCTAAGGATTTGAAGCACGCCAGTGGTGGAGAATCTTCCGCCAGTGGTGGTGAATCTTCAGATGAAGAAAGTTCTGGTTATTCAAGGAATTCAGATGAGGAAACCTCAACCTCAGGCGATGACAATGTATCTAGTGGGAGAATCGATGAAGATATCGATGAATTGTTAGGAGAAGCTGCAGCAAGGAATGATAGAAGATCTATTCTGGTGGATCAAGCTGCTTATTCTTCTTCTTCTTCTCTTCTTTCAGCCTTTATGGCTAATGGCGGCAGTTCATCAAGCCAGGTATTTATTGATGAACCAACTGTTGTTAATTGTGATAATTGCGTTAAATGTGATGATTTGGATGCTAATATGTCTGAGTTGCAAAGCAAACATGATGCTTTAAATGCTGAATTGTTTGACTTGCAAAACAAACATGTTTCTTTAGATGCTAAGTGGTGTGATTTGCAAAGCAAACATGAGGCTTTGCAAAACAAATATGAAGTGACAAATATCCACAATCAAAAGTTGATAGTGGATCTCTCGAAATGCAAAGAGGCTAACATGTTTTATGAAAACCGTGAAAAGGAATTTAAAACGGTGGTTGAAAATTTAAGAAAAGATAAAACCGAATTGACAAAAATGGTTTCAAGAAAACAAACTGACATAAACTGTTATATCAATCGTCTTGAGATCATGCAAAAAGAGTTAGCCTGTACAAAGTGTGAAAGTGAGGCGATCCAGCTTAAGCTAGACAGTTATTCTAACTCTAGATACGTGCTGGATCACATCATTGGCACACAAAAAGAGAAAAAGGATGTCACTTGCATTGGATATAAGAAATGTCCACCACCTGTTAGACAAAATTATGATGCCATGCCTGATGAGGAGTATAGAACTCATTATGAAGAATTTGTTCCTTTAGACATTGAGGAATTTGCAACGGGACTTGGATATAAATCGGAAGTATCATCAGATTCGGATGTGTCAACAGATACATTTGTAACTGCTGAACAAAATCAGGATCCTCCAATCATTGTTGAGGATACTGATTCTTCAGATGATGAATCTAATGATACTGACTCAGCACAGTCAGATGCGGTAATCAAAGAAGAGGACATACCTCTCGAGAATCATATTCTATGTGATCCTCCCGCAAAACCTGCTAAGACTGTTCTGGTCGAGTCCACGTCTGCAAAAGAGTCTGAGAGTGTGAATTTGTTGTACACTCTTATTGGTGATGATAAAATCTACTCTGACAAAGATTTTCCTATTAAGAATGTTAATCAATCTTTAATTAGTAAAATTTTTGAGGATTCAACAAGTAAGTTCTTGGGAAAGATAGGATCACATGTTGTGGTAACACAATGTCCTCCGATTCCAAAAGCTGAAATTCGCAAACAAAATGGCAATAAAAAATTACCAACTGAGAAAGTTCAGCAAAATCGCACCAAACCTAAAAGTAACTCACTGACTCAATGGCAAAAGAAACAGACCAAGAAAAAGGACAAGAAAGTGAACTTTGTGAAATCGAAGGGAACAGATAAACTTGAAACATTTTCCAATAAATCTAACTTAGATCATGTCATTCAAGTTAACTCTTTCAAAAGAAACGAACCAAACAGTTCAAAACCTAGTACCTCGGGATCACAAAGTTCATCGACAAGACAATCACATGATACTTCGGGGTTTGTAGAACGAAGATCATGTTTTTCATGTGGCACATTTGGACATATTATTCGAAATTGTCCATATCTTCATAAACAAAAAGCCAAAGTTGATGATCCCCGTGACCAAATTGACCGCAAGCGATCTGTTTCATCAAAACCAGATCCCCGTCTTGTAAAAGAAAGGGAAAAGAAACAGAAACGCCAACAGGTCAAGAAAATTGAAAAAGCAATCAAAACCGATGTGGTTAACAAAACATCTGTTTCTGTCAAACCAGACAATTCAAAAACTTCAGACAATCATGAAGTTAAGATTTTAAAGAATAACACTGGTAAAACAAAACTGGAAACCAAAAACGGTTAATGAATCAGGGGGAACATCACAATTTCCACAACATCGAGAAGTTCAAGTAACTTACGTTGATGAAAATGGAAGACCCAAGACCACAAAGGCTTGGGTCCCCATCTCCAACTAATCATGTGAGTACATGTGCAGGGTGTTCCAGGAGGAACTTTCAGCAGTCATTGGATTGTTGATAGTGGGGCATCCAGGCACATGACAGGCGACATGAAGCTTCTCTACGACGTTAAATCTATTAGAGGAGGTTATGTTGCTTTTGCTGGAGATAAAGGCGGATATATAACAGGAGAAGGAATGGTATCTAACGGGGTTGTAAGTTTTGACAAGATCAACTTTGTACAACAACTTGATCACAATCTTCTCAGCGTTTCACAAATCTGTGATAAGCAGTTTTCAGTACACTTTGATGCAAATGGATGTTATGTGCTGAAACCCGGCTTCAAGATTCCAAAAGAATGGATTCTCTTATCAGCTCCAAGGATAAACGATTTATATGTCCTTGATATGAGTCAAGCTATTACAACGACTGCACAAGCAACTTGTTTTATTACCAAAGCCACTGAAAAAGACTCAATCTCTTGGCATAGACGTATGGGTCACATTCACTTACGAAAAATGAATCATTTGGTGTCGAATGAATTAGTGAATGGCGTTCTTCTTAAAAATTTCCATCTTCAAGACGTCTGTGTTTCATGCCAAAAAGGAAAGCAAACCAAGAAGCGACATCCGACAAAGAAGATCAACACGGTGGCAGTTCCTCTTGAACGTTTGCACATGGATTTGTTCGGTCCTGTCAAGCACAAAAGCATCAGAAATGATCAATACTGCCTCGTGATAACTGATGATTATTCAAGATTTTCTTGGGTGGCGTTTATGGCTCACAAGAGTGAAACTTTCGGTATTATCAAAAACTTGATCATTCAGATTGAGAATTTGTATAAGTTGAAGGTTAGGCGGATACGCAGCGACAATGGTACTGAATTTAAAAATCAAGCCATGACGGAGTTTTGCACAACAAAAGGTATTCTTCACGAATTTAGTGCGGCTTATACTCCTCAACAGAACGGCGTCGCTGAACGTAAGAACCGTACATTGATCGAGACTGCTAGGACTATGTTGGTAGAGTCGCAGTTGCCCATTCCATTCTGGAGTGAAGCTGTGGCCTCCGCATGTTACACGATGAATCGAGTCCTTACAGTCAAAAGATACAACAAGGCTTGCTTCGAGCTTCTTCACAAACGGAAACCAGATTTGTCATATCTTGAACCGTTTGGAGCTCCTTGCACAATGATCGATCCTAATGGAAAGTTTGGGGCAAAAGCTATTGAAGGTCACTTTCTTGGTTATGCCACCCCGAACTTAAGAGTCTGGAATCTAGAGACTAAAAGGGTTGAAGAATGGTCTGAGGTCAGAGTACAAAGGCACACATTGCCAGTCAGATGTCCTGGTCAACCATGGATGTTTGAGTACGATGACTTTTTCAATTCGATCAATGTTGAAGCTGTTGAAGAAACTGCTGCGGCAATGACGTTTTTCGAGAGTGACAACACAACAGATTCACCGTTGGTTCGTCCAATTATTGTCAATCAAGAACCATCTTCAGTGAACAATAATGCTCTCGACAATGAGGATTTTCATGATGCAATCGAACTGAACGAATCTTCAGAGGATGAAGAATTTCTAGATGCAGATCAAGAAGCTCCTACATCAGCTGTTCATGGTACTTCAGAGGCTACACCTCCAGTGGATGCCCCTATAACAGCTGAAGCTTCTGCATCATCCTCTTCGTCAGTTCCGGGTATTGAATTAGTTGTTGATCTCAATCTCAACAATCTGGGTACAAACATTCCAGTTCAAGATAATCCAGAAACTAGAATTCATAATACCCATCCTCAACAAAACATCATCGGTAATGTATAGAGTGGCATTCAAACAAGAAACATGTTGCGAAACAACAAAAACGCAGGCTTGTATGCGGCGATTAGAGAATCTGGTCAACAAAACGATTGGTCTTTCGCGTGTTATGTCTCACAGGAAGGGCCAAGAACTTGGAAAGACGCTTTGAAAGATAACTCTTGGGTTGAAGCTATGCAGGAAGAACTGCAACAATTCCAGAAACTTGGTGTCTGGAAGCTCGTAGAGAAACCTCCTGGTTATAAGAAGATTGGTACCCGTTGGGTGTATAAATGCAAAAAGGACGACCGTGGAATCGTTATTCGCAACAAAGCTAGATTGGTCATTCAAGGTTTTCGTCAGATTGAAGGTATAGACTACAACGAAGTGTATGCACCTGTTGCACGTCTGGAAGCAATTCGGATCTTTCTGGCTTATGCCTCATTCAAAGGATTCAAGGTTTACCAGATGGACGTCAAAAGTGCATTCTTACATGGTCTAGTAGAAGAAGAGGTGTATGTTGAACAGCCTCCAGGTTTTGAAGATCCTATCCATCCCGATCGGGTTTGGTTGCTGAACAAAGCTCTCTATGGTCTACATCAAGCACCGCGAGCTTGGTATGCAACCTTATCTAATTATCTGCTGGAGAATGGATTTCGCAGAGGACTTATCGATTGCACTCTCTTCATAAAAGAACAAGATGGAGATCTTCTACTGGTACAGGTATATGTGGATGATATTATATTTGGTTCTACTAACAATGTTATGTGTAGGGATTTCGAGCGTGTAATGCAGGATAAATTCGAGATGAGCGCTATGGGGGAGATGACTTTCTTTTTGGGATTGCAAGTGCAACAAACGAAGTCTGGGATTTTCATCCATCAGACTAAGTATGTCCAAGACATCTTGAGCCGATTCCAGATGTCAGACACATCGCCCATTGGTACCCCACTGCAGCAAAATCACGGAATCAATCCAGACTTGAAGGGTGAACTCGTTATGTCACACCCCCAAAATCCACCTGCGGAGTACTACCGCTTGGAGGCGTGACTGACCAGGATCCAGCCACCAATCATACTGAACAAGCATATAAGTAGTTATAAAAATCCAACCAATACAATTGGTGTTCAAACAAAACATAGTTACGTTGCAAGCGGAAGCATAACGTTTAAAATCATAACATAAGTTTAATAGTTTCAAAGTTTAACATGGCACACAGCCGTCCATGTCCCACAACGACTCTCTTCCATGCAAGCTCCAGCTAAGTACCTATTGTCCTGCAAAGCATGTAGTAACGAGTCAACAACAAGTTGAGTGAGTTCACGGTTGGGTGTTCGTTTTAAGTTGTTTCGAAAACAGTTTCCTCTATCTGGCAATCCTGCCGTGGGGGTTACCCCATAGTTAAAAACGTGACTTGTTTATTCCCGGTTACTCTGGCTATCCAGCCGTGGGGGCTACCCCGTGTTAGTTATCTGGCATTTCGGCCGTGGGGGCTACCCCATGTTAGTTATCTGGCATTTCGGCCGTGGGGGCTACCCCATGTTTATACTAGACTCGTTACCATATCGACTGCTGACTGTAGTCATGTTTATGTGCCCTGAAACTGTCAATGTCTATCATCATTGACGTGCCCCAGATCCATTAGTTCACGCCCGTCCTCTGCGGCACGGTGTGAGGTTTGTCAGACCTAAATAGCGCTATCTAACTAATAACCCGCTCACCATTGGCCCGGCGATTAAGTCGATATAAAAAGGAGGGACTTCGTGATAGAGTTTTGGTCTAGTACGAGTTATCTGTCCGTGAGGACGAGGAATTACATTCCTGAACCATTGCTGTCCTACCCAAGGAGGACGAGGAACCCATGTTCCTTAACCCCAATTCCCGACCCCTGGGAATCCCATGCTTTGTAGAGGGTGTGAACTCACCTTGGTTTGCTCGGTAGATACACAGAAAAGTCAATCAAGCAATATTGTGGTCAACCACGTCCTAACATAGTTGTATCATACAAGTCAGGTTCGTATCCAAGTTTTGCACGTATGTTCTACACGTATTGCACTCAAGTAATAATCATGGCATACATGTATGAACATGGCAGTTTGAAACGGATTACACAGTAACATATAAATAAACAAAGCCCAAGGTTCGGCCCATCACTAAGCCCGTAATATGCAAGTCCAAGTCAGCGTGCACATGCGTATGGTCTCGAGTCGAGACTGTGCGGTCTCGAGGTGTAGTGTGCAAGTTCTCGAGTCGCAATCTGTGGAGGTCTCGGGTCATGCATGTTTCTGGTCTCGAGTCGCAACCGAACTCGTAATCGTGGTTTCGAGTCATGATGTGTGTTGATCAAGTGTGGTCTCGAGTCGCAACCGAACTCGTAATCGTGGTTTCGAGTCATGATGTGTGTTGATCAAGTGTGGTCTCGAGTCGAGACCAAGTGTTCTCGACTCGCAACCGGAGTCGCAACTGAGGTCTTAAGTTATCATGTTTAAGGTCTCGAGTCGAGACTGAAGTTCTCGGCTGGACATAAGCTGATTCGGCACAGTGTACTATCCAATAGGGTTTTGATATCATGCAACACTTTGTACTATCCATTTAAACATGTTTTCTTGTCTAGCAATTTACCAAATTGGATCAAACACATCAGTTTTCAAATATTCAAAACATGTTCATATGATATTCAACAAGTTCTTCATATGTTCATCATGTTCATCAAATATTCATATAAACTTTAACCAAACAAAAATCATGATCAACAACTTATCAACGCTAACATGCACCCTATGATATCAACACAATGAATCGTCCTAATCGTGCACATACCACAGCCGATTACAAGTATTCGGTTTCCATTCATCAATCATTTCAACTTATATCAACATCCAAACCATATAGAGCCGATAACACTCATACATAGTCAAGCATACATTATTCACCCTAACGAAATCAACACATTTAACATATAATCATCATCAACCGAATGTAAACACATAACATAGAACATTTATGCATCGATTACTTGAACACTAACTCATCATCAATGTATACCATTATATTAATCAAAACATCATTTGACCAAACATCAAATCATAAATCACTAACCGGTTAGAGAAGTAGTGGTGAAAGATGAAGCTTTGTTTGGTGTGAACAAGCAAATCCGAGAACCCTTTTGTGGTCGGTTGGTTTGATCCGAGAATGAGAAGAGGGTTTGTGTTTTCTAGGGTTTTTGTGAGAGAGTGTGAGAGTGTGTGTGCTAGAGGAGTATGTGTTTTGTTTGCCCAAATATGACAAGTGTGGCTATCACTAAGGTTATATACTTGTTTTACATTGTGCACCCTAATGGGCTTTTCGGTTAGACTAAGGGGTGTGTGGCCCGATCCGGCCCACTATTTCACTAGTTCACTCGAGACCACATGGTCTCGAGTCGGGTTCATGGTTCTCGGCTCATTTATGCATATATACACACTATACATACAAGCACAACACATAATAATCACATAGTCACATAAGAGGTTCACTTATCATTAATCACACAAGTTAACTAGTCATACGTTCATGTTACATCGGGATACAAGAAAGGTTCTAAATTTCGAGTTGTCACATCATCCCCAAGTTGAAAGAAATTTCGTCCCGAAATTTGGTAGGCACTCACTGAGGAAGCTAGTTAGGTTGTATGGTTTTCCTGGTTTTCCTGGGGTGTCATATCCACCCCCCGTTGATCTGGAATTTCGTCCCGAAATTCCGTAGCTTCGGCCTCAGTAGTGGGTGTACTGTTTGCGAACAGTTGGGGATACTTTTGTTTCATCTGATCTTCGCGCTCCCAGGTGAACTCTGGGCCGCGACGTGAGTTCCAACGAACTCGAACGAGAGGTATTCTAGTGCTCTTGAGGACCTTAACATCCCGGTCCGTGATTTCAACTGGTTCCTCGACGAATCGTAACTGCTCGTCGATAGTGAGTTCCTTTAGAGGAACTGCGTGGGTCTCATCTGACAGACACTTCTTCAGATTCGACACGTGAAAAACATTGTGAACTGCACCGAGTTCCGCTGGTAAGTTTAGTCTGTAGGCCACCCTGCCTATTTTCTCAATGACCTCGAAAGGTCCAACGTATCGTGGGTTAAGTTTGCCGCGTTTACCAAAACGAACCACACCCTTCCAGGGTGAAACTTTGAGTAGTACCCGCTCCCCAACCTGGAGCTCAAGCGGTTTCCTGCCCATGTCGGCGTAAATTTTCTGACGGTCGCGAGCTGCCGCCATGCGTTTTCGTATTTGGGCAATTTGTTCGGTCGTGTCTACCACATGTTCTGGACCAGTGATCTGACTATCTCCCACCTCTGCCCAGCAAAGAGGTGACCGGCATTTACGTCCGTACAATGCCTCAAATGGAGCTGCTTTAATGCTGGTGTGGTAGCTGTTATTGTACGAGAATTCCACCAGTGGCAGATGCTTCTCCCAGCGGTTGCCAAAATCGATTACACATGCACGAAGCATGTCTTCTAAGGTTTGAATAGTGCGCTCGGACTGCCCGTCCGTCTGAGGGTGATACGCTGTGCTCATGTCTAATCGTGAACCAAAGGATTTGTGCATTGCTTGCCACAGCTCTGAAGTAAAGCGTGCATCTCGATCCGAGATAATGGAGGTGGGCACCCCGTGCCTCGAAACAACTTCCTTGAGGTATATTTCTGCAAGAGTGGAGAATTTATCCGTCTCCTTGATAGCCAAGAAGTGTGCGGACTTTGTGAGTCGATCCACGATCACCCAAATGGTATCATTTCCGCGCTGTGATCTAGGTAGGCCAGTAACGAAATCCATGGAAATTTACTCCCATTTCCATTGAGGTATCTCTGGCTATTGGAGTAGGCCTGAGGGTTTCTGGTATTCAGACTTGACTCTCGCACAAGTCAAACACTTGCTGACATAAGTTGCGATGTGGGCCTTCATGCTAGGCCACCAATACGTAGTTCTGATGTCGTGGTACATTTTGTCCGAACCAGGGTGTACCGAGTAGCGAGACTTGTGTGCTTCGTCCATCACAAGCTCTCGTAGGTTGCCATAGAGTGGGACCCAAACGCGTCCCGTTACGTAGTAAGCACCGTCTTCCTTTTGTTCTAAGCGTTGCCTTGATCCGCGTAGGGCTTCAGCCCTGACGTTTTCTGGTTTCAATGCTTCTATCTGAGCAGCTCGTATCTGGGGAGGAAGACTAGAATGGATCGTGAGTTGTAAAGCTCGCACGCGCTTAGGCGCAGTGTCCTTTCGACTGAGAGCGTCAGCCACAACATTGGCCTTGCCCGGGTGATACCTGATTGAGCACTCGTAGTCATTCAGCAGCTCGACCCATCGTCGTTGTCGCATGTTTAGTTCCTTCTGCTTGAAGATATGCTCGAGGCTCCTGTGGTCGGTGTAGACGGCGCACTTAGTACCGTACAGGTAATGCCGCCATAACTTAAGTGCAAAGACAACAGCTCCCAGCTCTAAGTCGTGTGTAGTGTAGTTCTTCTCATGAACTTTGAGTTGGCGTGAGGCGTAGGCTATAACCTTATCTCGTTGCATCAATACACAACCAAGACCTTGAATTGATGCGTCGCAGTAGACCACAAAGTCGTCTGTGTCCTCCGGCAAGGAAAGGATAGGTGCGCTGCAAAGTCTATCCTTCAAGTGCTGAAACGCTAACTCCTGTGTATTTCCCCAGCGATAAACAACGCCTTTCTGCGTTAGTGAGGTGAGAGGCTGCGCGATCTTAGAAAAATCCTTAATGAACCTCCTGTAGTAACCTGCCAAACCTAAGAATTGGCGAATCTCCTTTGGTGTACGAGGTGCAGGCCAGTTCTTAATCGAGTCTACCTTGGATGGATCAACGTGAATCCCATCCTTGTTTACCACGTGGCCTAGGAAATGGACTTCTCGAAGCCAGAAGTCGCATTTCGAGAACTTTGCATAAAGCTGTTCTGTTCGAAGGAGTTCCAGGATAAGCCGTAGATGTTGCTCGTGTTCCTCCTGACTCTTAGAATAGATCAGGATGTCGTCGATGAATACTATAACGAACTTGTCCAGGTAAGGCTTGCACACTCGATTCATCAAGTCCATGAAAACCGCAGGTGCGTTTGTCAGCCCAAAAGGCATGACCAAAAACTCATAGTGTCCGTAACGTGTTCTAAAAGCTGTTTTGGAGACGTCCTCTTCTCGGACTCTCAGCTGGTTATATCCCGATCTCAAATCGATCTTTGAATAATAGCTCGACCCTTGCAGCTGGTCGAACAAGTCGTCAATACGCGGTAGAGGGTAGCGGTTCTTCACTGTCACCTTGTTGAGTTCCCGGTAGTCGATGCACATCCTGAAGGTACCGTCCTTCTTTTTCACGAATAGTACTGGAGCTCCCCAGGGCGATGAGCTAGGACGAATAAAACCCTTATCCAAGAGTTCTTGTAGTTGCGTAGAGAGTTCTTCCAACTCCGATGGAGCTAAACGATAAGGTGCACGAGCTATAGGCGCAGCTCCAGGAGCTAGTTCAATCTGAAACTCGACTTGGCGATGAGGCGGAAGACCAGGTAATTCCTCAGGAAATACCTCAGGATAGTCGCGTACAACTGGAAAATCTTCTATCTTCTTCTCCTTTTCTGAGGTGTCAGTGACGAGAGCCAAAATGGCAGTGTGGCCCTTTCGCAAGCACTTCTGGGCCTTAAGGAGGGAGATGACGTTCTCAACGGCACTCCGCTTGTCGCCACGAATCATGAGGGGTTCACTACCGGAGCCTGGAATACGGACAATCTTTTCATTGCAAAGAATCTCTGCTCGGTGTTGGGATAACCAATCCATCCCAATGACAACGTCGAAACTACCCAAGACGATAGGAATAAGGTCGATAGAGAAGGTCTGGTCAGCGAGAATGAGTTTACAACCCTTGACTACGTGTGTGGCTTCTAAACTCTTACCATTTGCTAGCTCTACGGTGTGCTTGTTGTTCAAAGGTGTTGGAATACGCTTAAGCATTCGACTAACTTCTAGTGACATGTAGCTAGTATCGGCACCCGAATCGAATAATACTGAAACATAAAAGTCGTCGAGAAGGAACTTACCCGCCACAACATTGGGGTCATTCCTTGCTTCACCTTGGCCGATCACGAACGCCCTCCCCCTGGCGCCATTGTTGTTGTTGTTCCCATTGTTACCATTCCCCTGATTGTTGTTGTTGTTGTTGTTGTTGTTCTGGTTCCTGTTCAGTTGGGGACAGTCTCTCTTGAAGTGGCCCTCAGCTCCACACTGAAAGCACCCTTTGTTGTCACCTTGCTGCTGCTGCTGGCGCTGGTTCTGTTAAGCTGGCTGACGATTCTGGTTGGCGGGGTATAGGCTCCTGCAATCCTTTGCAGCGTGACCAGGCTTGTTGCACCGATGACAGTTGCCCCTGGTGCATGGCCCGCTGTGGTGCAGGCTGCAGCGATTGCATTTGGGGTGATTCCCTTTGTACCCACCATGACTTTGACCACCAGATGATTGCTGACTAGGGCTCTTGTAGTCATCAGTCTTTCTCTGTTGAGACTGGGATTGAACAGAAGTCGACCCCTTACTTGAAGTTCCATCCCATTTCCGTTTGTTGTCACTAGAGGTACCAGAAGTAGTTGCAGCACCTATGCGCTTCGGTAACTTGTTCTGCTCCACCGCTTGATCAGTAAGACGGTGAGCCAACTGAACAGTTTGCTGGTAGGTGGCGAGGTTCGCTGAAGTCACATGACTTTGGATTTCCGGCACTAAGCCCTGAAGAAATAGTTCGATGCGTTTGATGGGAGGATCCACCATAGTAGGGCACAGAATTGCCAGTTCGTTCGACCTTTTCACATAAGCTTCAATTTCGGACCCCGTCATCTTGAGGTTGAAGAACTCCACTTCCAGTTTATGAATCTCATCACGACTGCAGTATTCTTCCTTGATCATTTCCTTAAAATTCTCCCATGGGGTGGCGTTAGCAGCAACCAACCCCAGCATCTGAACCTGAGCGTTCCACCATGTGAGGGCTAAACCCTCGAGAGTACCGGTAGCATACTTCACCCTGCGCGCCTCAGGGCATTCACACATTTCAAACACAGATTCTAGTTTCTCAAACCAGTGTAGGAGACCTACTGCTCCTTCAGTGCCGCTAAAAGTAGTTGGTCGGCAGTCCATGAAAGTTTAAAAGTGCACACGGGTGGCTGAGCATGCTGACCTATCGGGGGTGAAAGAAAAGACAGAGTTTAACACAAAGGTTGGTTCACGAGAGTAGGATTCTAAAGATCCTAGAATGAGTTCGGACTGCAGGATATACCTCCTGCGTGTGCAGCTGCAAGTGCTGCGGCAACTCGTTCGTTAATCAGAGCCGTCAACTGGGCTTGTGTCAGGTTAACGCGTCCAGACATGATCTTCATATCAAGAAGAACGTGAGTGAGAGGGGTTCGCGAAAGTGCGATGTCAGAAATGAGTAAGTGCACACGTGTTCAAACAACAGTAGTTATACTAACCAAGCATACCATGAGCAAATGTACTATGTAACTAACAAGTAGGCAATATATACACAGATCATATCACCTAGAATGTTGAGCCTTGCATGTGGAGTGAAGCGTCGTTGTGGACCGTTGAGCACTGTACAGGTTATAGTCTGGTTTTAACAAAAAAAAACGTTTTCCCCTTTATTAAAACCAAGTTCTCTATAACCAATGGCTCTGATACCAATCTGTCACACCCCCAAAATCCACCTGCGGAGTACTACCGCTTGGAGGCGTGACTGACCAGGATCCAGCCACCAATCATACTGAACAAGCATATAAGTAGTTATAAAAATCCAACCAATACAATTGGTGTTCAAACAAAACATAGTTACGTTGCAAGCGGAAGCATAACGTTTAAAATCATAACATAAGTTTAATAGTTTCAAAGTTTAACATGGCACACAGCCTTCCATGTCCCACAATGACTCTCTTCCATGCAAGCTCCAGCTAAGTACCTATTGTCCTGCAAAGCATGTAGTAACGAGTCAACAACAAGTTGAGTGAGTTCACGGTTGGGTGTTCGTTTTAAGTTGTTTCGAAAACAGTTTCCTCTATCTGGCAATCCTGCCGTGGGGGTTACCCCATAGTTAAAAACGTGACTTGTTTATTCCCGGTTACTCTGGCTATCCAGCCGTGGGGGCTACCCCGTGTTAGTTATCTGGCATTTCGGCCGTGGGGGCTACCCCATGTTAGTTATCTGGCATTTCGGCCGTGGGGGCTACCCCATGTTTATACTAGACTCGTTACCATATCGACTGCTAACTGTAGTCATGTTTATGTGCCCTGAAACTGTCAATGTCTATCATCATTGACGTGCCCCAGATCCATTAGTTCACGCCCGTCCTCTGCGGCACGGTGTGAGGTTTGTCAGACCTAAATAGCGCTATCTAACTAATGACCCGCTCGCCATTGGCCCGACGATTAAGTCGATATAAAAAGGAGGGACTTCGTGATAGAGTTTTGGTCTAGTACGAGTTATCTGTCCGTGAGGACGAGGAATTACATTCCTGAACCATTGCTGTCCTACCCAAGGAGGACGAGGAACCCATGTTACTTAACCCCAATTCCCGACCCCTGGGAATCCCATGCTTTGTAGAGGGTGTGAACTCACCTTGGTTTGCTCGGTAGATACATAGAAAAGTCAATCAAGCAATATTGTGGTCAACCACGTCCTAACATAGTTGTATCATACAAGTCAGGTTCGTATCCAAGTTTTGCACGTATGTTCTACACGTATTGCACTCAAGTAATAATCATGGCATACATGTATGAACATGGCAGTTTGAAACGGATTACACAGTAACATATAAATAAACAAAGCCCAAGGTCCGGCCCATCACTAAGCCCGTAATATGCAAGTCCAAGTCAGCGTGCACATGCGTATGGTCTCGAGTCGAGACTGTGCGGTCTCTAGTCGAGACTGTGCGGTCTCGAGGTGTAGTGTGGAAGTTCTCGAGTCGCAATCTGTGGAGGTCTCGGGTCATGCATGTTTCTGGTCTCGAGTCGCAACCGAACTCGTAATCGTGGTTTCGAGTCATGATGTGTGTTGATCAAGTGTGGTCTCGAGTCGCAACCGAACTCGTAATCGTGGTTTCGAGTCATGATGTGTGTTGATCAAGTGTGGTCTCGAGTCGAGACCAAGTGTTCTCGACTCGCAACCGGAGTCGCAACTGAGGTCTCAAGTTATCATGTTTAAGGTCTCGAGTCGAGACTGAAGTTCTCGGCTGGACATAAGCTGATTCGGCACAGTGTACTATCCAATAGGGTTTTGATATCATGCAACACTTTGTACTATCCATTTAAACATGTTTTCTTGTCTAGCAATTTACCAAATTGGATCAAACACATCAGTTTTCAAATATTCAAAACATGTTCATATGATATTCAACAAGTTCTTCATATGTTCATCATGTTCATCAAATAATCATATAAACTTTAACCAAACATGATCAACAACTTATCAACGCTAACATGCACCCTATGATATCAACACAATGAATCGTCCTAATCGTGCACATACCACAGCCGATTACAAGTATTCGGTTTCCATTCATCAATCATTTCAACTTATATCAACATCCAAACCATATAGAGCCGATAACACTCATACATAGTCAAGCATACATTATTCACCCTAACGAAATCAACACATTTAACATATAATCATCATCAACCGAATGTAAACACATAACATAGAACATTTATGCATCGATTACTTGAACACTAACTCATCATCAATGTATACCATTATATTAATCAAAACATCATTTGACCAAACATCAAATCATAAATCACTAACCGGTTAGAGAAGTAGTGGTGAAAGATGAAGCTTTGTTTGGTGTGAACAAGCAAATCCGAGAACCCTTTTGTGGTCGGTTGGTTTGATCCGAGAATGAGAAGAGGGTTTGTGTTTTCTAGGGTTTTTGTGAGAGAGTGTGAGAGTGTGTGTGCTAGAGGAGTATGTGTTTTGTTTGCCCAAAAATGACAAGTGTGGCTATCACTAAGGTTATATACTTGTTTTACATTGTGCACCCTAATGGGCTTTTCGGTTAGACTAAGGGGTGTGTGGCCCGATCCGGCCCACTGTTTCACTAGTTCACTCGAGACCACATGGTCTCGAGTCGGGTTCATGGTTCTCGGCTCATTTATGCATATATACACACACTATACATACAAGCACAACACATAATAATCACATAGTCACATAAGAGGTTCACTTATCATTAATCACACAAGTTAACTAGTCATACGTTCATGTTACATCGGGATACAAGAAAGGTTCTAAATTTCGAGTTGTCACACGTTAGCTCTTCATAATACCGCGCGATGATTGGATCCCTTATGTACCTCACAGCATCAAGACCAGATATAATGTATCCAACGTGCCTGCTAGCCAGATATCAAGTGAACCCGAAGGCCTCACGTCTTGCAGCTGTAAAAAGGATTTTTCGTTATTTGAAGGGTTGCCCAGACACCGGTCTATGGTACCCTAAGGATGATAACTTTGACTTAGTCGCTTTCAGTGATTCTGATTTTGGCGGATGCAAAATCGATGGCAAATCCACAACAGCTGGATGCCAGTTTTTAGGAAATCGCCTCGTAACATGGCAGTGCAAGAAGCAGACTTGTGTCGCTACATCAACTTATGAAGCTGAATACATTGCTGCCTCAAGTTGTTGCTCCCAAGTCCTGTGGATACAACAGCAAATGCGCGATTACGGTTTTGAATTCCTAACTACTCCTATTTTAGTCGATAATTCTGCTGCTTTATCTATCACTAGAAATCCTGTGCAGCATTCAAAGACCAAACACATCGAAATTAAGTATCACTTCATACGTGATTGCTTTGATAAAAGGCTAATCGATGTTGTTAAAGTCCACACTGATGACCAACGTGCCGACCTTTTTACCAAAGCATTTGATAAATCAAGATTTGACTTTTTATTATTGGTAAACGGCATTAAGGTCAAGCAAGAGTAATCCACATCGGAAAATCGTTTTCGTAAATATCTTTGTGTTTTTAAAATTATTGTAAGTTTGTTGATTTTAGGGGGAGTAAATCCAAATTTGAAAAATTCAAAAACATCGAAAAATTTCAAAACCCAAAAACAATAGAAAAACAAAAATGAGTTTCCTGGCGAGCAAAAGAGAAAATGATAGTACATCAGTGGTCTGTTGAAACCTCTTTAAACTGAAATGCAAAATGAAAAATGTTAAGCAGCTCTATATAAGATGTATCGGTAGGCTCACAATCATCTTAAAGTGTGCAGGGTGATATAAACTTAAATCGACTGAAGACCAGGTGGGAACCACTCATTAGCATATGGTCTTAGTACCGAAATTTCGTTTGAGAGATTGTCGAGGTTCTGAGATATGTGGCCTTTATACTGTTTATCATCTGGGTATCATGGTTGTTTCTTTTACCAAAACAAACGGAGACGAAGTCTAGATCTTCCATGATACCATACATACGTGTACATACTGCATACGACCTCAATAAGTGATCAACAATCACATGTCCACAAAATAAGTGATAATGTATCACATTTATTCGGGAGTCAAGTTCGTCTATTTGCTGTACGAAAGTACTGACCTGTTCACGGACTTGCTCCTGTGCCCTCATGCATCTGAAAATCAAGTTCCTCATCAATAAGTGATTCTATCACATAGGGCTTGTTTTCAATCAAAATAAGTGAGTTACTCACATCTTTTTATACGGCAAAACAGATGATAAATGGTATACTCACCAGTAAGATGAACCCTCGTGCATACCTTGATACGGGAATGTGTCGTGATGTGGATGAACACCGGTCGGTAAGTATAAATCATGACTTAACGTATCCCATTGCCATGATTACATATGATAAGTTGAGCTTATGTGGATAACAATACCGATAATCGTTATATGATGTTTATCTAAATGTTAACAAAAAGAACAACAAGAGCGTTTTGGCATGACCGTACACTGATATGATTCTCTTACCCTCGAAACTCACAAAAAGAATGTTTGTATATATTTACTTTTCTTAGTTTCTGCAACTCTGTATATATTTATTTACTGCTTTCAGTCTTTACGTTTGAAATATTAAAAATACCAAAAAGATTTTAGGTGTGTTTTAATATAAACTTTATAAAAGTCAAAAAGATTTTATTTCTGCTTTAGTTTTGATTAACCGATGTTGGAACTCAAGTCTTCGTTGCCTGAAATCTGATTGAAAACCAAAACGACTGAATCTTCATAAACGGTCAGAGTTTGCAAGTTTTTGAAAGTTAAAGACTAAAATTGAACAATTTGTTAAACTTTCAAACTGTCGGACGGTAGTTGAACATGGTCACATGTGTGTCATTTGTTTAAATGTTAACTATATTCCAAGCAGTTGTTCTCATTACGTGTTTAGCTTTCTTGTATGTGCAGATGCTAAAGGCAAAGAGAAGATGTTCGATGATAAGCTTCGGAATGAAGACACAACATGGAGGCACTCAAAAGATAAAGATGATCGAGTTGCCGCTGACCAATCAGTCAACACCACAAGGATCTAAACCATTGAAGATCAAAAGATTCACAAGCATAATCAAAGGGGAAGTTGGTTAACACACTACCTAAATGAAAAGGGAGTTTGTTGATACACTTTCTACTTACGACGTGTGAAGACTTTGAAGATCCTTCGACATGGAAGATATGGAAGATGAACCTCACGAGTAGCGTCCAAGGGGGAGTTTGTTGATACATATTATGTGGACGCGACTCGGTTCAGTTCGACTCGGTTCGGTTAGACCCGGTTAGGTTCGGCTCAAGCCCGACGTCGCGACATTCCTCCGTCGTGCGCCCCAGAGTTCGACACGCGAAGCACGAAGCGCCGCGAACCTTCCCGAAGCGCCACATCACCATGACATCACCATGATGATGTCATGTGATGACATATCAAGACTAGTCAACGTGAATTCATGCAAATTAATAGTTTGCTGTTGATGTTTATAACTTGACGAAGCCCAACAAGAGAAGCCCAACATATGAGGAAGTCTTGCATTGGTTTGGGCTGTTTACTAACGATGAAGTCCTTTATGGTGAACCTTAAGGTTCGTTGAAGATGTGAATGTGACGCAGGTTACAACCTTCGTCACATGTGAAGGTTCTTCAGTAACCTTCGTCGACTACAGAAGGTTCGCCAATCATGCTGTAGTATTTAAACAGCAACAGAAGACTGAAACAATAGAGAAGTCTGAATAGATTTCATTGAGCGAACACACTGTAACACACACACACACTGAGAGTTTACAGAGACCATTTGTAAACACCGCATTGTAACCGTTTCATAGCATTAATACATTGAGTGTTAATAGTTGAATCTTGTGTCTTACGTGTTCGTAACTTGGTTTAACTTACCCGTTTGGATTCCGCACTCTCGGGTTTGTCAGAAAACAGGAATAGAGGTTAACTCGATCCTCCGGGTGGACCTACAGTCCAAATAATGTAAGAATGACCTGTCTTTGTCTTTCATATCAAAATATAATTGAGGTTTGCATTGAAAGTTTTATCTACATGAATCTTAATCCATTGAAATTGTGTACTCAAAGTTTAGTTTATGAAAGACGTGGGAGGCGTATAATTTCGTTTAAGGGAACCTAGTGGCCACATGTACATTGTCATACCTTAACACACACTACTAGAAAATTGCCAAGTTTGTGACAACCAAATTTGTAGCAAATTTGTCTGAAATTGGCCTTACCTACAAATTTCCTACAAAAAAATTCATAGGAAATAAACTTGTGGGTAACCGGATTAGCTACAAAAATATGACAAAATCTGCTACAAAATTTCTACAAAATCTCTCGTCGCAAAATTTGCTACAAAATACTGACAAATCGCTCTTCTTGCAAAATTCCGACAATTCTTCCACGTTTTTGCGTTTTTTTATATTATTTTATGATATTTTATTTTTCAAATTAATAACATTATTAAAAAAAATATTCATAATTTTTTATTTTCCCGACAAAATTCCTACAAATTATAAAACGTTCTTGCGACAAAATTCCTACAAATTATAAAACTTTTCTGCGACAAAATTCCTACAAATTATAAAACTTTCTTGCGACAAAATTTCCTACAAATCATAAAACTTTCCACAAGTTTCCTACAAATTTCTAAATTTTCTCTAAACAATTTGCTACGAATTATCTACAAAACTAACGGTTTCCAACAAATTTCCTACAAAGTTATCAAAACAGTTTGTGACAAATTTCCTACAACTAGAAAATATATTTTTTAATGTAGCTACAAATTTCCTACAAACACTTAAAAACGTTCTTGCGACAAAATTCTTACAAATTATAAAACTCTTCTGCGACAAAATTCCTACAAACTATAAAACTCTTCTGCGACAGATTTGTGACAAAATAACAAATCTGAATTTTAAAAAACCATTTTTTGTATAAAAAATGCAGCAAAATATAAAATATTCCAAAACAATTGCAGTAAGCAAAATTATAAAACATTCCAAAACATTTGCAACAAGCAAGATTCTAAAACATTCCAAAAGTTCCTAAACACACAAAAAAAATCCTAATTAAGAGCAAGTTTTTTGATTCAAAACTAATCCAACATTCCAATACTTAACAAAACGAGAGCTTTGTTTACTTCTTTCCGATGTTTTTCACCATTTCTTCCATATTTTTTGGCCATGCGTCTTGGTCGGCCCGCTCTCTTTCACGCTCTTGTTGAAATAGTTCGAAACGGGATTCTATGTTTTGTCGAGCCTCACGCTGTCTTTCTAGTTCCGCCTGAACTTTCCAACAACTCTAATATTTTATTTTTTTTTAAATTATGTTTTCTTCTTAATTTGTTGAATAATAGCCGTTTTGTAGGAAAGTTGTAGCAACTGCTGTCAATTTGCTACAAATTTCCGACAAACTTATCCTTTTATTTGTTAAAATTTTCTATCTTTCTAAAACTGATAAGTAACAAATAAAATAACTTTTTTTATGTAGGAAATATGTAGCAACTGGTGTAAATTTGCTACAAATTACCGACAACTCTAATATTTTTTTTTTAAATTATGTTTTCTTCTTAATTTGTTGAATAATAGCCGTTTTGTAGGAAAGTTGTAGCAACTGCTGTCAATTTGCTACAAATTTCCGACAAACTTATCCTTTTATTTTTTAAAATTTTCTATTTTTCTAAAATTGATAAGTAACAAATAAAATAACTTTTTTTTTGTAGGAAATATGTAGCAACTGGTGTAAATTTGCTACAAATTACCGACAACTCTATTATTTTTATTTTTTTTTAAATTATGTTTTCTTCTTAATTTGTTGAATAATAGCCGTTTTGTAGGAAATTTGTAGCAACTGCTGTCAATTTGCTACAAATTTCCTACAAACTTATGATTTTATTTTCTAAAATTATCACTTTTTTCTAAAACTGATAAGTATCAAATAAAATAACTTTTTTTGTAGGAAATATGTAGCAACTGGTGTAAATTTGCTACAAATTTCCGACAAATTTAATATTTAATATTTTTTAAATTATTTATTTTGTTGTTGTTACAAATAATATAAAATTTTATATTTTTTGTCGGAAATTTGTCAAAAAGGTTAGAAATTTTGTGACGAAATTGCTACAAATGCTTATTGTGTGGCAATTTTGTAGGAAATTCGTGGAAACGTTTTAGTTTTTTGTTTGTTTTTCTTTTTGGTCAAAAAATTGTAGGAAAATTGTAAAAAGTATTCAGTTGTGAGAAGTTTGTAGGAAACTTTTGTAGGAAAAAATGTAGTTTTCTAGTAGTGACATGACGAGAAGCCAAATCTAATGACGTAGTGGGCTGAATATGAAATTGAGTTTTTCACACAACCTAATGTTGGTGATTTAGAAAAGGTTGGATCATAACCCTTCCAAACAACCATAGTTAGGCAGAATAAGGGTGAAGGCAAACTTGTAAGTGTTGTAGGATGTTTTCTCAGTTCTAGTTCTAGTGAAGATACTGATGAGAGAATGTTAGGGCAAGTTTTTATCTGCGAACAGGAATGAGGATGGATTAACAACCTTTTATCCATCTTTTGCTAATTTGGGCATCAAGGCTCTCAAGGAAATGGTAATTGGAGGATTAGTTCTAGGACTAGGAAAAGGAAGACATCGAGGATCTAGGGTTAGACAATGTTGGAAATCAGGCCCTTGATCGAACACACAAACACCAGATGAACGAACTGGTTTGACTCTTGGTATTATTTATCAATAAAAGCACACCAATACAATAACCCTAACCCTCTACTTATACTAAACTACCTTGATGCCCAATAAACATACCTAGACTAAAATTAGGAAACTTAAATAATAATAAAATAAAACTACCATAGATAATTAATTTTCCACCAAAAATAAACTAAACCACTTAGCACCCTCCAACTTTTGAGTTATGACAAGATTAGTCCCAACAATCACCCCCTAATCTTGTCAGTCACTTTCTTCACATTAGAGCTGGTCTATCATCCTCATATCGGGTCAAGTTCACCTCTTCCTTTTTCTCCCACCTTGGACACTCCGATATGTAATGCCCGAACTCATTGCATTTGTAACACCTGACGTGGCTCTTGTCCCGTTGTACTCGACCATCTCCTCGATCTCTATCATCTCTGACTTCTACCGGACTCCCGACCTCAACCTCGGTCACGTCCAAAGCCTCCAAATAACTCGACTTATCCTAGACATCCCGGTCTTCACCTGGACCACATCCAAAGTTGTCTTTGATCGTGATTTTACTGTTCTATCAAACTCTTCCGCACCCCTTGCATATCAACCCCCAACTTGACACTAGCCACCTGCTGCACCGTCTACGAGTCGCTAAACAAATATCTCACCCACCCCGTTGTTTCGTTTCTACCGAGCTACACCCGTTGTTTTTTTTCTGACATAAGAATTCGATGCCTCCATGCGATTCTTCTCCTAGGTAAGAAAGAGTATCCGAAAAATAAAAACACGATCTATTCTCGTTCTTCGATCAACAACTGGGTTAATAAGCCTGCTGATTTTGCGTGAATCACGACTTGTCTCCGCTACCCTTTTGACCCGCTAGAACATAAACCCTCGAAACCATCGACCTGCGATCCACAAACAAACCCGAATAAAGCCAACAATCACCCCCTTAATCGATGTTTGTTCGCACCACTCGCTCATGACGTACACCCGAATCACCATCCGCCTCTTTTTTCCTTGATCGGAGTTTTTACACGAAAAACTTCCCTAATCGATCTGCACCCGTTGCTATCGACTGCCAACACGACAAGCCACCACTATTCTGTCTTCTTTGGTTGCTAAACGAACCCCATTCAGCCTCTGCTGACTCGTTTTTATTGCACCCATATACGTTGGTTTTTTTACCTGCCGTAGAAAAATCACCCATTGATTTCACTTCACGACTAAGAAGCTTTCACAACCCGTCCTCCATTTAACCCTTTTTTTACTTCCTTTGGTTGATTAACGCCACCACTAAACGTATCAACACCTGCTAGAAACCCATGCGCACAATCAAACCATGAACAAATCATTAGTTCCATCGTTTCAGTTGTGACTTAATTCTCAACACAATTCCTTCATTATTTTCTTGCTACCTTTATCACATAAAAACCAATGTTTTGAGGACCGGACCGGAGGTCGACCCGGTCGCCTTACGGGGTCAAAGGTCGGACAGGTCCGACCGGTTCGACCGGATTTAAGACCCGGATTACGTCATAAATTATATATATATATATATATATATAATATGGATTAATGATAATAATTAATAACAATAAAACATATAAAAAATAAGATTAATTGAACTTTATTTTATATAAAAGGATAATTGTTTACAAAGGAAAAAACAAAAACAAAGTACACACGTGCCTTCTGTTGAGGATCCAAATTTAAAGTCCTTAAAAAACCTAATTACCTAACACTAACCCAAACCCCATTTCATTCCCTTCATCAGCAAAGCCACCCCATAGTCACCGCCTCCACCCGCCAACATCCTCCACCATCACCGTCAACTTCAACTCGTCGTGTTCTTCTTAATAAAACCTGTCACATCCTCACAACTCGCCGGATTTGTCATCGAAATTTTTTATTTTCCATCAGATCTGCCATCGATATCATAGATCCGTTCAGATCTGCAACTGCACGTGCAAGAACTCAGGCCGGAATCCCGACCAAACCTCATTATTCCTCTCAGATCTGACCAACCGCCGCTCTTTTTCGTTAATAGTCCGGTCTGAGCTGTCACAGAACTTCCGGCCGAATCGCCCGTCACCGGCCGGACCTCCAGTCTGATGCATAAACTGCCTGAAGATGTGAACCGGCCCGGTAAAGCTAGCGGATCCCGGCCGGTCCGGTCCGGGTCTGAAAACATTGATAAAAACCACTAGCTTAATTTACAATGAAAATTTGTTCCAAAGTGACCAATCAGATTGATCCTCATCCAAACTTGATTATTCCTACCGTCACACAAATTTGATTCCACATGGGAAATAAATTATTTTGCCTCCCAAAAATAAGTACGGTTACCTATGTCATCTTATGATTACAACCCATAGATTTTGTTCTCTCATTGTCGTAAACATTAACTTCCACTGACCCGCCATTGCAGCCCCGCAAGGGGTGGCTCCCCCTTTCTTGAAAACGACTCTCAAAATCGCCATGCTCTGATACCAATTGTTGGAAATCAGGCCCTTGATCGAACAAACACCAGATGGATGAACGAACTGGTTCGACTCTTTGTATTATTTATCAATAGTAGCACACCAATACAATAAACCTAGCCCTCTATTTATACTAAACTACATTGATGCCCAATAAAGATACCTAGAATAAAATTAGGAAACCTAAATAATAATAAAATAAAACTACCATAAATAATTAATTTTCCACCAAAAATAAACTAAACCACTTAGCACCCTCCAACTTTTGAGTTATGACAAGATTAGTCACAACAGACAATGCATAATCCCAATCTCTAGACTGGCTGATCCCTCTTGTCTGTGGAAGTCGATTCTGTCATGGGGTGCATTAAATCCTTCCCCTAACATTGTTGCTCAAGCTGGATAATGAGATTATACCTATTGCCGTAGGCACTATTTGGAGGAGGTCGGTTTCTGTGATGGCTATGAAGAAGGTGGGGAAAGAGATGGCCAATTATTTTGGTGATTAAGAGGCTAGAGTTGGGTATGAAACTCCTCGGGAGGGGGTGTTAGTTGGGACACCGATTATATCAGCAATTTGGCTGTGAGAAGAGCTTCATATGCGGTGGACCTTATACGATTTCTACCTTTTTTGGGGTCCTCAATGCGAACTCCTTTTTCTTCGCTTTTGTATGGGGTTGCTAAGCTATTGTTCGGCCTACGAACCCGCCAGCCCATGTTTGTTAAGGAAGTTGTTACTGTTTTCGACAAAGGCCTCCGGGATGCGATCGAGGATATTGTGTTTTGTAAGGGCCCGTTTGTCGGTGGTTTTCAATGGAGGTTGGCATCCTTGCCAATTCGTTTTGGGGGTTTAGGCCTTTATTCGACAGATGATGTATCAACATACGTTTTCGTGGCCCCAAGTGCTCAATCTTAGAGTTTACAAGACCAAGTTCTGCGGGACAGTAGTATCGATGGGTTGGACTCCGATTATTGGTGTGCGTTGGGTATTTTGCACAAGTCCCTTTCTGATCTTGATCTTGGCGGGTTCACTAAAAAGGACACCCCCAAGGCCCAGATACTTTAGTGAGTGGCTTATATTGTAAAACCGTCCACAGAGTTTGGGAGAGAAGTTTGGCCGGTGTCAGAGTGTCTACGGGGCCCTCGTGCTCAATATTTTCTAACCGTTATCCCCATTGAAGGGCTAGGCGACCACATATCACCTGTGGAATATCGGGTCATCCTTAAATACCTGTTAATGATCCCTTTATTCCAGGATGTGTCTTGCCTAGTTTGCTGTAAGGTTTGCTTGGATAACTTTGGGGAGCATGTGGCCCATTGCAAGGAGTTGTCGGGCTTTAAATGCATACACGACTTGGTCAGAGATGTCCTATGTGATGTGCTTAAGCGGGCAGTGAACTCCGCCAAAAAAAACTCCTACGAATTTTCTAACAGACCCGAATGAAGGGAGGTCCACTCTTCGCCCAACGGATGTTCTAGTGTTTGGTTTGCTAGGTGGTAAACACACTTGTGTGGACCTTACTGGAGTGTCCCCCCTTGTTGGCCTTAGGGAAAATGGGTTCGTGGCTGGCCAGACTGTGTTGAAGGTAGAACCAGAGAAAGTTGCTAAGCATGCAAAGGAATGAAGGTTTTGTTTCGGTGGGATCGGATTTACTATTTGTTGATACATATTTTGTGGATACGGCTCGGCTCGGTTCGACTCGGCTACGAAGTGAAGGCCGTAGTCAAGACAACTGATGTGTGTAAAATGCAACATATAAATTACATCAAATGAGACATAAAACTAACCCTTTTTAAGTACTAATGTTGGAAAAAGAGTGTTTTTGTCTTCCTTTTGTATTTTCAGGATTAAATGAGCTCAAATTCACAAAAGAAGCAAAAAGACAGCTAAATCTAACAAAAATACAAGAAAAGGAACATAAGTGGACTGCCCGACCCCTCAACGGCATCTTCCCAAGCAAAATAGAGAAGGCAGAAGACTGAACACGTCCCGTGCTCAGCCAGCACGGGGCCGTGCCCAAGAAGCAGCAGAAAAGACAAACCTATAGAAGCTTCTATTGCCCACCACGGGGCCGTGTCCAGTGAACACGGGGGCGTGGCGAAAGTACAGCAGGCGCATTAATTGTAATTGCGAATTACAATTAATGAAGAGAGAGAGTGTCAGACAGGCACGGGGGCGTGTCCAGCGGACCCGGGGCCGTGCCCAGCCTTCTGTTCAGCCTATAAATAGGAGTGCTTAGTTTCATTTCAACTCATCCCTTGGCACACCACCTCTCTCACACTTCATCCACCACCCACCACCATCATCCACCACCATCATCCATTGTCCATCATAGAGTGTGTGAGTCGTCTCGGGATCCAAGATTGATCGTAAGAGTTCTTGACAATCAAGGCCATGTTTGCCTAAGTCTCTTACATCACTTGGTGAAGACAAAGTGTCTAGTATAATACTTTTTATTTCTAATCTTTTGCACTTTTTATTTGATTTTGTATTAATGACTTTAATAACTAGTGACTTATGTTGAAGGTGATTTTTCCTTATCGTTTGTCCGTGGTGTCTTGGCATTATTTTACTGTCTATATAAAATAAAAGATTTTCACCATTCATATCTCCACGGTCTATATGGAGGTATGTTGGCTACCTGGTCGGGGGTTAAGGGAACGGTTTGGTAAAGGTCTTGCCATTGTTCAGCGTTTAGAGGTCCTGCAATGGACCTGGGTCAAATTTAGTAGGACCTCCTTCAATGCTTCACGGTATTGGATGGCGGGGGTCCAAACTCTTTGATCCCCTCATAAGTTAACTACTATTAATACTATAACCCGGCTATTTAGGACTGTATGCCTGCTGACTCAGACTACTTAGCCGAGGGTAACGTCACCGCCAAAAGCGGGGCCTACCATAATTTGCATTAATAACTTAATTAATTATCTTCCAATAATCCACCCTTTTAGGATTGTATCCTTGCTGACTCAAACTACTGGGGTGAGGGTAACGTCACCTTCAAAAGAGGGGCCTACTACAATAACTAAGATAATCTCTTAAATATGTGCAAAAGTGCGGAAATAATCAAAGGTTATACTAGATACGAGTCGGAACCAAGTGATTCATCTTGTCTATCTGTTTTTTCTTTTATTTTTATTTTCAGCATTTTAGTTAGTTTTTATTTTTCTTAGTTCAAAACATTTTTCTAAACTTTTTATTTTGATTAGACGTTGAGGATAAACCGGTACTAAAAACTCTTGTGTCCTTGGATGACCTCGGTATCTTACCAACGCTATACTACGCTCAGGATGGGTGCACTTGCCCATATGTGTGTTTAGTGTTAGTAAAATATCGTGTTTTATAAATTTAAAACTTGGCTAAAAAAAGTGTTAAAAAGGCTTAAAATATACACCTAATATATATAACACTTCACACGCATCAAGTTTTTGGCGCCGTTGCCGGGGACACAAGGATTTTAAGAAAGCTTAAAATCGACGGCCTAATCAGTTTTTCAAAACCTTTTCAAAACGCGCGCACATTTTTCTGCATTTTAGTTTAGTTTGCATTTACAGTAGCCTGAACACGGGGCCGTGCTCACTGAACACGCCCCCGTGCTGCATATTTTTAGTTAGATACCCAGATACAGAGTCTGAACACGGGGCCGTGCTCACTGAACACGCCCCGTGCTCAACGAAATCAGTAAATTTAATTAAAACGCCCAGATACAGATCCTGAACACGGGGCCGTGCTCACTGAACACGGGGCCGTGTCCAGCCTTCTGTTTCCGTTTTTATTTTTGTTTTCTGATCTCGAGACTTGGTTGTGGTCTGCTGAGTGATTCTTATGGATCAATACTCAGGAGGTTACAACTACACCTATGATGAGGATGATTATAGGGGTAATTATTGCACTAATTGTCGCAACTCACGCTCGGTTCAATACAATCACTCATATCAACCATCCAATTCATACACCTATTATGAGGAGCCAGGTACGAACCATCAACTTCATACACATCCTATGAAGACCAAAGGTATGAACCTCCTCCCTCATACTCATATTTTGACGAACCAAGGTATGAGCCTTCATACTCATACTTTGAGGAACCAAGATATAAGCCACCACCTTCGTATGCTTATTTTGAATCATGGCGTGAACAACCCACCTCATATGAGTATTATGAAGAACAAAATTACGAACCTTATCCATCATATGCTTACAATGAAGAACAATGGTGCGAACCATCGACTTCATATGGGTATTATGAGGAACAAAGGGTCGAACAACCGGATTCAAGCTTAGAAAATACCGATTCTTTTTATATAACCGAAGTGACCGATAGGATATTAGAACACATTAGAGTTATCGATCGATGTATAAAAGAAGCTCGCGCAAGGGAAGAGGAGTCCCGCGCAAGAGAAGATTTAAAAAAGGAAGAGATAACCGAAAGTGTAAAAATGGAAGAACAAATAAGTGAAAAACCGACACATGAGTTAAACAACGAAAAAGGTGAGTCCAACAACGTTAAAATTCAAGAAGAGTCTAATTTTGAAAAAATTAATCTCTTGTCACCTTCTTTTGAAAATCATTGTTTAGTACCCCCCCATGCTAAGTTTTTAAAAGAGTTAAGCACTAACACTAAAATTGACGAAACGGTAAGTGTTAAGTTAACTAATGATCAAACCTCACTAATAAAAGAAGACCCATTTGAAATTAACATTACACCGGTTCCATGTTTCTTTCAAAATTCGTTTATTAGTAATGTCACAATCGATAAAGATCTTTGTGTTAACATAATGCCTAACTACATTTTCGAAAAATTAAGTATTAGTGATTTTTCTCCACTTCAAATACCCATTTTTCTATCCAATCGGAAAGTAATAAAATCAATCGGTGTAGTTGAAGATGTATTGGTTCAAACGAATCAAATGGTAATCCCGACCGACTTTGTCATTCTTGATGACGCTCCTCTAGTATTGGGACGACCATTTGTAAAAACTCACGAAGCTATGAAAAACCGGAAGTTCAAAAATCTACCTCTTCAATTAGGGGCATTTAAAAGAAGTGTCGATCTCGAACGGTCAATCAAATATCCTTTCGGCAATAATGACCCCTAATTGAAGATGAAGATGAACCACCCGATACAAGTGAAGAGATTGACCACTTTGTTGAAGAAGAGGTCGCCATAGAACAAACTTTTAAAGTTCTTGATCGAAATGAGCAACCAAATAAGGAGTCTCCCAAAGACCCACCACTTGAGCTCAAAGAACTTCCAAAAGGTTTGGAATATGCTTTTCTAGACAAAGATGGTAATTTACCTGTAATTATTTCGTCTAAATTAGATAACTTAGAAAAAGAAAAATTAATTATTCTTTTGAAAAAACACAAAAACGCAATAGCTTGGAAACTTGTAGACATAAAAGGAATTAGTCCTTCCATGTGCACACACAAAATTTTGATGAACGATGACTACAAATCAGTAATACAACCACAACGTCGAGTAAATCCAAATGTTCAAGAAGTGGTTAAAAACGAAGTCATCAAATTACTTGACGCCGGACTTATCTCTCCTATTTCCGATAGCCCTTGGGTAAGTCCTGTCCAAGTAGTTCCAAAGAAAGGAGGTATGGCGGTAATAACCAACGAAAAGAATGAACTAATACCAACGAGAACCGTCACAGGATGGAGAGTATGTATAGATTATAGACGATTAAATGAAGCAACAAGAAAGGATCACTTTCCTTTACCCTTCATTGATCAAATGTTAGAAAGATTATCCGGTCATAAATTTTACTGTTTCTTGGATGGTTTTTCAGGTTACTTTCAAATCCCGATAGCACCCGAAGACCAAGAAAAGACAACTTTCACATGTCCCTATGGAACTTTTGCTTATCGACGTATGCCGTTTGGTCTACGTAATGCCCCCGCAACATTTCCACGTTGCATGGTAGCCATTTTCCACGACATGATAGAAAAGACAATGGAAGTCTTTATGGACGACTTTTCTATCTTTGGGGATTCATATGACCAATGCCTCGATAATCTTGAACGAATGCTATCCCGATGTGAGGAAACTAACCTCGCCCTTAATTGGGAAAAATGCCATTTCATGGTAACGGAGGGAATAGTACTCGGTCACAAGATCTCAAGCGAATGAATGGAGGTGGATCGAGCCAAAATAGATACCATTTCTAGATTACCACCTCCATCCTCCGTACGAGCTATCAGAAGTTTCCTAGGGCATGCCGGATTCTATAGACGGTTTATCAAAGACTTTTCTAAAATTTCTAGACCTCTAACAAAATTACTTGAAAAAGATGCTCCTTTCATCTTTGACAATGATTGCAATCAAGCATTTCTCACCTTAAAAGAAATGTTAGTCAATGCACCTATCATGATAGCGCCTGATTGGAAATTTCCTTTCGAAATCATGTGTGATGCTAGTGACTTTGCAGTTGGAGCTGTCTTGGGACAAAGAAAAGAAAAGCATTTCCACCCAATTTATTATGCTAGTAAAACACTTAATGATGCACAAGAAAATTACACAACAACTGAAAAAGAGTTACTAGCTGTGGTATTTGCTTTTGATAAATTTCGTTCTTATCTTGTTCTTTCTAAAACTATAGTTTATACAGATCATGCAGCCATCCGATATCTCTTCAAAAAGCAAGATGCAAAACCACGTTTGATTCGGTGGATTCTACTCCTCCAAGAATTTGACATTGAAATCAAGGACAAAAGAGGAGCAGAAAACACCGCTGCAGATCATCTTTCGCGCTTAGAAGACCCAGCTTTGGAAGCAACCAGGGACGAGCAAATCAACGAAAAATTCCCAACTGAGTCCCTGGAAATGGTGGAATACAAGGAAGAACCATGGTACGCCGACTATGCTAACTACCTAGCTAGCGGTATAGTCGCAAAAGGGTGGCCACATCATCAAAGAAAAAAATTCTTTGCCAATGTGAAACACTACTTTTGGGAAGATCCATATCTTTTCAAAATGTGTGCCGACCAACTCGTCCGACGATGCGTACATGGTAGTGAAGTACGAAGAATTCTCCGCCATTGTCATGAAGGTCCATACGGAGGACATCATGGTGCTGCTAGTACCGCACGAAAGGTATTCGATTCAGGTTTTTATTGGCCAACCATTTACAAAGACGCCCAAAGTCTTGTAAAAACATGTGATGCTTGCCAAAGAACAGGTAATATTTCTTCCAAAAACGAAATGCCACAAAATGGCATTCTTGTTTGTGAAATTTTTGATGTGTGGGGACTCGACTTTATGGGACCTTTCCCACCATCGAAAGGAAACAAATATATACTTGTGGCAGTAGATTACTTGTCTAAATGGGCCGAGGCCGAGGCACTTCCAACAATTGATGGAAGAGTCGTGGTAAAATTTCTGAAAAAAATTATTCTCTCGTTTTGGCACACCTAAAGCTTTAATAAGTGATAGAGGTACCCATTTTTGCAACCATCAACTTGAAATTTTTTTAACAAGATATGGGGTCTATCACCGGGTCTCAACAGCATATCACCCTCAAACAAACGGACAAGCCGAAGTGACTAATAGAGGTTTAAAACGAATACTTGAAAAAACCGTAGGGATAAATAAAAAGGAATGGGCTGATAAATTAGATGATGCTTTATGGGCTTTTCGAACTGCTTATAAAACAACAATAGGTACAACCCCATATAAGCTAGTTTATGGAAAAAGTTGTCACTTACCAGTGGAAATTGCACACAAAGCCTACTGGGCAATCAAAAATGTAAACTTAGATTTAGAATTTGCTGGTAAAAATCGATTTTGTCAATTAAATGAATTAGACGAGCTTAGGAATTATGCATACTCAAACTCTGAAATTTATAAGGAAAGAATGAAAAATTTGCATGACAAACATATTAAACCTAATGAATTTCGGGTAGGAGATCTAGTTCTTTTGTTTAATTCACGACTTCGATTGTTTCCTGGTAAATTAAAGTCTAGGTGGTCAGGACCTTTTTCCGTCACCCATATTTTCCCACACGGTGCAGTAGAAATTAAATCTCGAAATGGGCCTCCATTCAAAGTCAATGGGCAACGGCTGAAACTTTATCAAGGATTCATTGAGGATGAAGAGGAAGAGATCTCATTTCAAACAGTGGAATGATGAAACCAACATCACACCTGGTAAGTTACGAGCAATTGGGACGACATCGAAAGCGATAAGTTTTCTAACCAAGGCTTATGGGAAACAAGGGGCACTCACACAAGCACTAAAAAAAAAAAAAAAACCTTGCTCGGCACGAGGCCGTGTCCGCTGGACACGGGGCCATGTCCGCTGGACACGGGGCCGTGTCCGCGCTGCAGTCGGATATATCCCCTTTTTCAAAACAGTTTCTTCATTCCACACGCCCCGTTTCCCCAAAAAAAGGCTCTGGTTCCAGGCGATTTTTCGAAAAATTTCGACGTCTCCTATCACTCTAACAACATCAAGGTATGATTCTATCACTTTTAGTAGTTAGATTAGTTACTTGCATGTAGTTAAAACACCATAAATTTGGGGAAAAATCTAGGGTTCTTGAAGTTCATTCGAATCAAACCTAAAATTTTTGCCTAAATCTGTTTGCATTTAGTTAGATTAGTGTTAAGGGAAGTAAATACACTTGTATTGTTCATAGATTCACCCGATTTCTTACAAAAACCCCAAACCCTTGTTCTTGAACCGAAAAAGATAAAATTAATAGGGTAAACGGGATATTTTGGGAAAAACGGCACTTAGGGTTTCATTTTTGGGGGAAACCGCATCTATTGGACCAAAAATTTTCAAGTTTTCGGGACCGGGACGAAAAATGAAGTTTTTGGGTTACAGACGTCTGGACACGGGGCCGTGCCCGCTGAACACGGGGCCGTGTCCAGCCCACTATTTGCAGTTTCTTTAAAAATCTCATTGTTTCGTGCAAATTTTTGGTGTATTCTTTCAGATGGCAAAGTTCACAAGGTTCAATGCAAGTGAGCTCGACGCCAGGGCAAGATACGAAATACTTCAAACAAGACCCGAGGAGTACCCCAGGCGAGCATGCACGGACCTGTTAACCTTGGTAAACCAGCTGGACCGATTCAACAACATCGTTACGGGACCACTAGCTGTTGCATTGAACACTCGGCTTCGGTCGGTGCATCAATGCACCATGGAGTTCTACAGTACTTTCACCTTCACTTCAAGGTGTGACCCATTCGACAATGAAGGGGTTGCATTTCGGTGTGGCGGGACAAAGTACTCGATCTCTATGGCACAGTTTGGAGCTATAATAGGACTGTACGGGGAAGAGGAATCGGGAAACGAGGAAAATACCGGGGGATTACGAGACTTGGATAAAAATGAACGACAAGCCGCATGGGCTCAAATCGGTGAAGGAATCTACAACCCTAGCAGCACCAAGAGTACTAAGCTAAGGGATCCGCTCTATCGCTACATTCACAGGCTTCTCACCTACTCTCTTAACCAACGTCACGACAGTAGTGGCGTTGTAGGGTTGAAAGATTTGGTTGTCCTTCACTGTATCCACAATCGGAAGCCTCTCGATGTACCATATCTCTTGTTACGAAACATGCATCTCAACCGCCTTGCTCGCGCTCCAACACCTATCTTCTTCGGAGGATGGGTGTACCGTCTCTTCAAGCATTACACGCGAATTCCAAGGTCCTTTGAAAGAAGCCCATGGTCGGGACGAGTTGACTACCACATTTGCCGAGCCATGAACTTACTTTATGAGGCGGAAGACGGGTCGGTGAGTTTCCAAAGGACGCAAGGCTATGCATGGAACCCGAAGGAGGCCCTAGTTCTTCACGCACCACCTCCCCACTACCAGTATCAACCCCATGGTGATCCGGGTCAATCCTCCTCACAAGGAGGCGGTTTTCCTAACTTTCAAAGCTTACATGATCTTTTGCAGGAAAACCTCATGTGTACCAGGAACGCCTACAACCTCGCCAACAACACATACCACCGGGTCGGAGCTATTGAACGCAACATCAACGATATACAAGACGATATCGGCAGTATCCGGGAATATATGGCGGGGCATGGGGATGGAGGTGATGATAGCGATGAGGACATGGAGTAGGGGGTTTGGAAGAGCAGGGGCGGGATGATGGCAAGCCCACAGGTTTAAGTCCCTTTATCTATCGAACAGTTGGTGGCTTGCGTGCCAAGTGTTGAACAATTTACTTTCCTTGACCACTTTTATTTTCCGTTTTATTTTTTTTTCTACTTTATGCTTGTGACAATTAACTATGGTAATGTAGGATGTTTGTGTTACTTGGTGTGGTATTAAGTGATGAAACAGGTACAAACCGAGGCTTGGAGTGCTAAGCCTCAGCACTTATTGGACCAGGATGGAAAAAACCGGGGGAAGAAACCTGTTTTTCAGGCTTACAGACTGTCTACACGGGGACGTGTCCAGCCAACACGCCCCCGTGCTCACCTCCCAGACCTGCTGTTTGGTTACTGTCCTGCAGATTTTTGTCAGACACAAGGCCGTGCCTAACCAACACGCCCCCGTGTTCGCCTTCTGTAAGTTTACGTTACTGGCAGTTCGCCACGGGGTCGTGTCCAGCGGACACGGGGCCGTGTTCAGACTGCCAGTAACATAAATCTTTGCTTTTAACACCATTTTACACATCTAATCAACCTAAAAATTTATTTTTGGGACAAATTGAGGACAATGTGTAATTTAAGTGTGGGGGGGATGCTAAAACCTTGAAATTTTGCAAGTCCTAATAACAAGTCTTACACAAAACTCTATTGAAACCGCTAATTCATTTTTTTTTACTTGTCTAAAGTTTAAGTTAGGAATCATAAGATTAATAAGGTTATATTTTTACAAATTTACAACCGAGAGCGTCGTGATAACAAGAACCAACATAAGAAAATTATGAAACGGCATGACAAGGTTAGTTAAAATTTGATTATATATACTTGATCACATAGTAAAACCCGTTCCCACAAAAAGTGAGTTTTTGAGCCTTTATTGAGCATACAAATTTACATCTTTAGACTAAATGCTCATTTTTCGTTTCTTGTGTGAATAGCCGCTTGGTTCTTACGACTCTAGAACTTGCCATGACGATTCATTCCCGGTCCTTACCAACTTAAACCCAAGTAAGTAAATGATGGAGGCATTAGGACTAACCTTTTTATTTCTACACCATTATTTTTTTTTTACCACCTACCCAAAATCCCCCTAGTTAGCCCCTTTGAGCCTAAACCTTTTCATTTCATAACCCAAACCAAACACCCTTTTACCCACCAAAACCTTTTTCATTTTTAACCCTTTGTTTTAGTAACAAGTTCGGTTTTTCGTATGATCTTTCAAAAAAAAAATGTGTTGATGATGAAGCAAAAGAAAATAAACAAACAAGTTCATCAAAAATAACTTTGTTTGAATAATAGCTTCATCAAAATAAAAGTTACAAAAATAGAAAGTCCTACGAAAACCGACACTTGTTACGCTTTTTCACCCTTTTTCTACTAACCACTAACCACTAACCCAACCACCTACCTTTAACCCAAGCCTAACCCTTCACCCACAAAGTCCTCTTAAAAAATAAATGTGTTGATGATGAAGCAAAAGAAAATAAACAAACAAGTTCATCAAAAATAACTTTGTTTGAATAATAGCTTCATCAAAATAAAAGTAACAAAAATAGAAAGTCCTACGAAAACAGACACTTGTTACGCTTTTTCACCCTTTTTCTACTAACCACTAACCCAACCACCTACCTTTAACCCAAGCCTAACCCTTCACCCACAAAGTCCTCTTGATATTTACAAAGGTATAAAAGTTAAAAAGGAGGAGGATTGATTGCTTGGCAAGCTTATGGTAGGAGTAAGTTCCATGCCGCTCTCGAGTGATTCACTAAAAATACACCTTCGGCCGAGTGTGAGTGATTTCTCCCATGAGGTATGTGAACTTGTATATAAATGGAATTTTAAAAAGGCATGTTATGCCCAAATAAGTAATTTCTCCTATGAAACGTTCTAAACAAATCATAACGAATAGGATTGTAAATAGATAAAAATAAAACCCAAAAAAAAAAGATCTTGGATTCCCAACACTCTATGACAAGCCAAAACCTTCTCTTCTACCCATTCCATTTGGGAGTGTAAGCCACATATTAAAGAGTTTTGCTTGAGGACAAGCAAAAGTTCAAGTGTGGGGGTATTTGATGTGTGTAAAATGCAACATATAAATTACATCAAATGAGGCATAAAACTAACCCTTTTTAAGTACTAATGTTGGAAAAAGAGTGTTTTTGTCTTCCTTTTGTATTTTTAGGATTAAATGAGCTCAAATTCACAAAAGAAGCAAAAAGACAGCTAAATCTAACATAAATACAAGAAAAGGAACATAAGTGGACTGCCCGACCCCTCAACGGCATCTTCCCAAGCAAAATAGAGAAGGCAGAAGACTGAACACGCCCCGTGCTCAGCCAGCACGGGGCCGTGCCCAAGAAGCAGCAGAAAAGACAAACCTAAAGAAGCTTCTATTGCCCACCACGGGGCCGTGTCCAGTGAACACGGGGGCGTGGCGAAAGTACAGCAGGCGCATTAATTGTAATTACGAATTACAATTAATGAAGAGAGAGAGTGTCAGACAGGCACGGGGGCGTGTCCAGCGGACACGGGGCCGTGCCCAGCCTTCTGTTCAGCCTATAAATAGGAGTGCTTGGTTTCATTTCAACTCATCCCTTGGCACACCACATCTCTCACACTTCATCCACCACCCACCACCATCACAACACCATCATCCACCACCATCATCCATTGTCCATCATAGAGTGTGTGAGTCGTCTCGGGATCTAAGATTGATCGTAAGAGTTCTTGACAATCAAGGCCATGTTTGCCTAAGTCTCTTACATCACTTGGTGAAGACAAAGTGTCTAGTATAATACTTTTTATTTCTAATCTTTTGCACTTTTTATTTGGTTTTGTATTAATGACTTTAATAACTAGTTACTTATGTTGAAGGTGATTTTTCCTTATCGTTTGTCCGTGGTGTCTTGGCATTATTTTACTGTCTATATAAAATAAAAGATTTTCACCATTCATATCTCCACGGTCTATATGGAGGTATGTTGGCTACCTGGTCGGGGGTTAAGGGAACGGTTTGGTAAAGGTCTTGCCATTGTTCAACGTTTAGAAGTCCTGCAATGGACCTGGGTCAAATTTAGTAGGACCTCCTTCAATGCTTCACGGTATTGGATGGCGGGGGTCCAAACTCTTTGATCCCCTCATAAGTTAACTACTATTAATACTATAACCCGGCTATTTAGGACTGTATCCCTGCTGACTCAGACTACTTAGCCGAGGGTAACGTCACCGCCAAAAGCGGGGCCTACCATAATTTGCATTAATAACTTAATTAATTATCTTCCAATAATCCACCCTTTTAGGATTGTATCCTTGCTGACTCAAACTACTGGGGTGAGGGTAACGTCACCTTCAAAAGAGGGGCCTACTACAATAACTAAGATAATCTCTTAAATATGTGCAAAAGTGCGGAAATAATCAAAGGTTATACTAGATACGAGTCGGAACCAAGTGATTCATCTTGTCTATCTGTTTTTTCTTTTATTTTCAGCATTTTAGTTAGTTTTTATTTTTCTTAGTTCAAAACATTTTTCTAAACTTTTTATTTTGATTAGACGTTGAGGATAAACCGGTACTAAAAGCTCTTGTGTCCTTGGACGACCTCGGTATCTTACCAACGCTATACTACGCTCACGATGGGTGCACTTGCCTATATGTGTGTTTAGTGTTAGTAAAATATCGTGTTTTATAAATTTAAAACTTGGCTAAAAAAAGTGTTAAAAAGGCTTAAAATATACACCTAATATATATAACACTTCACACGCATCAACAACCTCCTGTCTTGACTCGGTGTATGATCTACTTTGTAACGTTCGATGAACATGTAACTGCGTGTGTGCAGTATACATGATTAGTTTGTGTTTAGATTAAGTTTGTATGTTGTCTGTTAGTTGTTTGGTCCATTGAAAGCAGCCCAACAACATGCCAAAGTCCAAGCCCAACCACTGGCCCAACTGATGGACGAAAACCAATGTTTGGATGAAATCCCTTTTAGGTGAAAACACCTTATATGGTGAAAACCCTTTTGGTGAAAACCAAATGGGACGAAAACACCTTGTGTGATGAAATCCCTTGGATTTCGTCCAATACTTTGATTTCGTCATGTGTTTTCGTCAGTTCTTAATTTCGTCAACATGTTGGTATATATACACAGACAACAGACATAACACACAAAGAAGTCTGAATAGATTTCGGAGAGAACACGCACAACTGAGAGTTTATAGGTTTATCTTGTAAACATTGCTTTGTAACGTTTCAGAGTATTAATACATTGCGTGTTAATCATTGAATCTTTGTGTCTTGCGTGTTCTTAACTTGGTTTAACTTACCCGTTTGGATTCCGCACTTTCGGGTTTGTCGGAAAACAGGGAATAGAGGTTACTCGATCCTCCGGGTGGACCTACAATTGCTATCAGAGCATTGGCTCGATTCCTTGTTTAAACCAAGTCGATTTTCTTGTGTTTTGATAGATTTTGAAAGTGTTTTTCAGTTTGCATTCTTGATTGAAAATCATTTTTCTGGAAAAACTTTTCACAAAACCTTGAAAATCTTGTGTTTTTGCTATTTGTTGTATTAAAAACCTTGTTAAATCTTTGTTATACATGTAAGGATAAGGTTATTTTTAAAAACATTGTTGCAAAATCGTATTTGATAATTTTTCCGGTGATCGGAAAACCCATCGTGTTCATCACTGTTCTTTAGGATCTTCAAAGAGTTCTTATCGTTCTTCATAAATTATTTGATTTTGATCTTTAAAGTTGTGCATGAATTATTGTTGTTGCATATTTTATCATTGTTTGACAAATGTGTACAAGGGTCATGATGAAAGTTGAAATAAGGAAGCTTCGAAATCTGTTTCAGTAAGGTGTTGCCTGACTTTGTTTGAAAAAGAAGGATTGTGTCATATAAGAGATAAGGATTTGAAAAATATCTCATTTGTCTTGTCTGGTTATACTTGTGCTTGGCGAAATCACCTGATATCATATCACTATCTTCAACGAAATCCTGGTAGTCAATAATCTCAAGCTTCTGGAAGAAATAACCCTCCACGAAATCACCTTATATCAAGCTAAACATCTTTCACGAAATCCCACCTGGGCCTAAATCAACTTGGGCCGAAATCACTTCAATTGTTATCTGGGCCGAAATCACTTGTATCAGTTCTGGGCCGAAATCACATATTATCTGTTCTGGGCCGAAATCACTAGTTGCTAGGCCGAAATCCCTTCATCAACGAAATCCAACATCACACTAAACAATGGTTGGAGGTTCAAACATTACACTAAACGAAATCCCATTCATCACATTAAACGAAATCACTTATCACCTCCCAGCCGAAATCACTCACCTTTCTTCTCAGACGAAATCACCCACATCTCTTCTCAGCCGAAATCACCTACACACCTTCCACGAAATCACTTCATCCTCTGCCGAAATCAAGCTATCACCGAAATCACTCCTTATTGCCGAAATCAGTTCTGGGCCTTTCATTAGTTTGGGCCAAAAACACCTTAGTTCATCAAACACTTGTGGGCCGAAATCAGAACTCTGGGCCGAAATCACTTGGGTCAAACACTTGTGTTGCTGGACAAAATCAAGCTTCAACTTGTTAACGAAATCAATTTGCATATCATTCTTGTCTTTGCCGAAATCACTTATGTTCAACGAAATCCAAGTCTGATTTCATCAAACATCATTCAACGAAATCACTTAAGTATTTTTAACAGGGGACTTCTAAAAGTGATTTAACAGTTTGTTATTGAGTGTGTGACCAGGTTTTCACTTACAAACATCAAACATGAGTTGTACGAGCCCTTGGGATTGGAGTACGGATCCACAACCAGATCTAAACAGATGTCGATGGCCGAATATATGAGGAGGACCATACCTCAACAACAACAGTCAATAAGTGCAAGTCAATGGGCAATGGTGTCGAATCAAAATCAGAGCATTCAAAATATTTTGCTTAGTGAGAATGAGACGGGTAGCAACAATCGCCCGCCAAAGTTAAATTACATGAACGACTATCCATCATGGAAGGGTCGTTTCCATAACTATGTTCAAGGGCAAAACACAGAATTATGGACGTGTTTCATCTCTGAATTTAGTGAAGCTCTTGAAGAAGAAGGATCAAATGCGACAACTTTCAATAATATGCAAGAAGCCGACAAAAAGGCATATGATCTGGAGAAGAAGGCGTATGCTATTCTCACTCAAGCACTTCACAGAGACATCTTTCATCAATTCTCATATTGTAAAACCACGAAAGGTTTATGGGATGCATTGGTAGCGAGAGGAGAAGGAAATGCAGCTACTAGAAAGATACGTCATGATTTATTGAAGAAAGAGTTTGAATCATTTCAGTTTTTGGAGAATGAAACTCTAAATGATATGACTTCTCGTTTTTATCATTTGATTAGTGAAATGACTTCTTATAGTGTTGCTGCAACTCATCCGGAAATGGTTGCACGATTTGCTGATGCTCTACCTCCTAAGTGGAGTCCATTCATTGAGCTTCTAAAGCATACGGGCGCTCTGGATGCAGCCAATGTCAGTCTTTATGAATTCATTCAGAAGTTGGAGCAAAAGAACGACGAGGAAATTCGGAAAGCTAAAAGGATTGCATCTGCACCTCCTCAAAACACAGAAATGTATTTACCTGGTTTTGGTCCTTCAGCTAGTTCTAGTTCAGTTCAGCAACCGAAGCTTCAAACGGCATTTGTATCCAATACAAACTCTTCTCCGTTTCCACAGCAACCACAGTGGGATCAAAGTGCTTATCTTTCACAATCCATACCCAAACCTCAAGCCCAACCACAACAACAAGCAAATTATTCCAACAATCCTCCACCTCAAAACACCAACACTGTCAGAGTTGATACTTCGAACCTCTCAAAAGTTAGCATTGAAGTAGCAAAGGAGCATATGGAACTCATTAATACAATGGTCAGTGCATACTGCGGTTTGGTCGCAGGTCAAATTGGGAACATCAATATGACCAACGAAGATTATCAACAAATCGACCGTGATGAAATGGAGTTGATGGATATAAAGTGGGCGTTTGCAAGTGCAGTTAGAAGGGCAAAGGATTTCATGGCTCGAACAGGAAGAACTTCGTTGGATGGCAAAAATGATACGAAGTACGGGTTTGATAAAGAAGCGGTTCCATGTTACAATTGTGGCGAAAAGGGTCACTTCAAACGTGAGTGCACCCGACCAAGCAGACAAGGCAACCAGAATCCATTCAGAAATCAGACAAGTACTTCCAATGCCAATCAAGATAACCGTGGAAAAGAGATAGTAGCTGTGAACAACACCACCAACCAGAACCAGTCTGGACCTTCAAACACCAATCAAGCATTGACTGTTCAAGCTGATGAAGGATGTGATTGGTCCGTACAGTTGGGAGGAGGAAGTGCATGTTATGCGAAGATCATCAATAACATCAAGCACGTTCACAAGGAAGAATTTTCTGAAAGTGACGACAGCTCGGGTTATAGCGGGAGCTCAGATGAAGAAAGCTCGAATGCGGGAGATTATCATTCTGAAGATGGATCTTTTTCTTATCAGACTGCCTTTATGGCAAATGTCTCGGCCTCGACAAGTCAGGTAAATTCTGATCCTCCTACTCCTAGTGTTTGTAATGAATGTACTGAATTGAAACAAGAATCTGAAAAGATTCACAGTCACAATCAGAGTTTGGTTATTGAACTGTCAAAGTGCAAAGAGGCAAACATGGCCTTAGCTCGCAATGAAAAGGAGTTTAAAACAGTTATTGAAACCCAAAAGAAAAGTGTTTCCGAATTAACAAAAACTGTTTTCAACAAACAAATTGGTATTAATAACTACATTAATATCATTGAGGAAACCAAGAAAGAGCTAGCCGTGGCCAAGTGTGAATATGAAGCGATCAAGCTCAAATTGGAGAGTTATTCTAACTCCCGATATGTGCTTGATCACATCATAGACGTTCAAAAGCTGAAAGGGAACGTGAATGGCGTTGGGTATAAGGCGTGTCCACCCCCTTTGAGACACGACTATACCAAGTCGCCCGATGAAGAGGATATGCCTCGTTTTGAACCCAGTGTGCCTCTTGATTATGAGGAAGTTACTACTGGCCTAGGGTTCAAATCGGACAGTTCTTCAAGTACATCATCTGAGCAAACAGAAACTTCAACATCTACGAAACAAAGTCCTCCAATCATTGAGGACTATGAGTCGTCTGATGATGAATCAGAATTAGATGTGAATGATCAGGATGAATCACTTGATAAGAAGAAGGGAATAGAAATTCCAATTGAGAATCATATTCTTTGTGATCCTCCTATTCCTGGTGTGCAACAAGTTGTCAAACAAGTGATAGATCCTGTCAAGAATGACAAGAAATCTGTGTCTACCATTAAGAGTAATAATGTGTTGTACACTTTGGTTGGTGATTCTAAAATCTATTCAAATCACGATTTTCCAATTAAAAATGTCAATCCAACTTCGATTGATAAAGTTTTTGAAGATAATACAAACAAGTTTTTGGGAAAGACAATTTCAGGAGTCATTGTAACTCAATGTGATCCCATTCCAAAATCCAAAGTCAGAAAACAATTTGGAAATCAAAAATCACCAACAAAGCAACAACCTATTGCTGCTAAAGGTAAACAAACAAAAAGGCGAGCTCAAAAGCCTAATGTTTCTCAATCAAAATCTGAAACAAAAGGAGCTCGTTACCAGAAGAAAAACAGTAATGTCAGATTTGTGGAATCGAAGGGAACGGATAAAATTGAGACTTTTGAAAACAAATCAAACATCGATTTTGTACAACAAGTCAAGATTTTAAAGCGTAATAACCAAAACAATTACACTCAACATACAAACGGGTGTGATGAAAAAGCAAGTACCTCGGGTTCTACGGGTTCGACATCTGTTTGTCGATTGGATTCTCCTAAGTTTGTGGAAAGGAGAACTTGTTTCAAATGTGGGAAGGTTGGGAACATCATTAAAGACTGCACAAACTCGCCCAAACCAAATTTTGTTGAAAGAGCACCACCTGAAAAGGTTCACCCACAACGTCGTCCTGTTTCACCAAAACATGATAAAAGAACTGTTAAAGAACAGGAAATAAAACAACGACGTAAAAATGTGAAGGTGATTGAAAAGGCGTTGAAACCGGAGGTTGTCCAAACAAAGTCTGTTAAGTTAGAAATTAAAAATGAAAAACAAAAACAGATTTGGAAACCAAAATCGGTAACTGTTTCAGGGGAAGCTCAATCCATTCCGAATCATCAGGAAATCGAAGTCACAATCCTCAATGATGAAGGACGACCTAAGTCTGTTAAGGCTGGGGTCCCCCTCTCCAACTAAAGAAATTGTTGATAGTGGAATGTTCATGCACAAGAACGGCGACAAAAGAAATTGTTGCCTTTGATGAAGAGAAAAAGAAAAGAAGACAGAATTGTCTGTCGAAAGAAATTGAAAGCTTCGACAAAATGAAAATCATTACAAAATTTGATTGTTAAAGGCTTTGATCGGGTCCCCAGGATAGATTCAATCAAAATGTATGCACCTGCAGCACGTCAGAAGTTCAAAATCAACAAGATGAACGTGCAGTGTACATTTCTTCGCGGTGTGATTGAAGAAAATGTGTTTGTTGAACAAACCAACCGGGTGTGCGGATGCCTTGGCGTGGATTGAACAACCGCACACTACTTCTCAAGAGAAAGATAAAGACCTTCGCTGATTCAATGTGTAAGACCAGCCGGACCCAAAAGGTATCTGATCTTGTTGCTGTGAAGAGATTTCTCAGTAGCTACAAAATCGACTTTGAAATCCACACCGGGTGGATATCCAGTTTGGGAGAGCGCTCAGATTCCTTGCAATGCACGAAGCAGTTGTAGGATACGGTTTTAAATTTCTAATCTCTCCTATCCTTGTCGATATTTTAAGCTGCTTTATAAATTGTTATCCTCTCGTAGCACTCTTTGGCATGACACGTTGATCTCGAATATCACCTCACACGTGATTGTTTCACTATGAAACTCGTCAATGTTGTCGTGGTCCACACTGCTTACCGACATGCCAACTGATTTTTCCAAAATTCGATAAATCATTTCTGATTAAAACTTAATTTTGGTAAACGGCATTGAGGTAAAACATGAGTTAACCGACATCGGGAAATCCTTTTTGTAAATATCTTTGTGTCTTTTAAATTTATCTTAGTTTGTTGATTTTAGGGGGAGTAAATCCAAATTTGAAAAATTCAAAAACATCGAAAAATTTCAAAAGCACAAAAACAATAGAAAAACAAAAATGAGTTTCCTGGCGAGAAAAAGAGAAAATGATAGTAAATCAGTGGTCTGTCTAAACCTCTTCGAACTGAAATGCAAAATGAAAAACGAGAAGCAGCTCTATATAAGATGTATCGGTAGGCTCACAATCATATTAAAGTGTGCAGGGTGATATAAATCTTAAATCGACTGAAGACCAGGTGGGAACCGCACATTGGCATATGGTCTTAGTACCGAAATTTCGTTTGAGAGATTGCCGAGGTTCTGAGATATTCGGTTTTTATGTTGTTTTATCATCTGGGTATCATGGTTGTTTCTTTTACCGAAACAAACGGAGATGAAGTCTAGATCTTCCATGATACTATACATACGTGTACATATTGCATTCGACCTCAATAAGTGATCAACAATCACATGTCCAAACAAACAAGTGATAATATATCACATTTATCTGGGAGTCAAGTTCGTCTCTCTGCTGACGAAAGTACTGACCTGTTCACGGACTTGCTCCTGTGCCCTCATGCATCTGAAGATCAAGTTCCTCATCAATAAGTGATTCTATCACATAGGGCTTGTTTTCAATCAAAATAAGTGAGTTTCTCACATCTTTTATACGGTCAAACAGATGATAAACGGTATACTCACCGGTAAGATGAACTCTCGTGCATACCTTGATACGGGAATGTGTCGTGTGTGGATGAACACCGGTCGGTAAGTATAAATCATACACTAATCGTATCCCCTCGCCATGATTACATCTGATAAGTTGAGCTTATGTGGACAACAATACCGATAATTGTTATAGGATGCTTATCCAAATGTTAACTAATTGAACAAAAAGAGCGTTTTGGCGTGACCGTACACTGATATGATTCTCTTACCCTCGAAACTCGCAAAAAGAATGTCTGTAAATATTTGTTTACTGCTTTCAGTTTCTGTATCTTATGTATATATTTATTTATTTCTTTCCGTCTTTACAATTGAAAAATGAAAAATTCCAAAAAGATTTTAGGTGTGTTTTAATCTAAACTTTATAAAAGCCAAAAAGATTTTGCTTCTAGTTTATTTTTGATTGACCGATGTTGGAACTCGAGTCTATCCTACCCAAAATCCTGATTGTAAGCCGGAAAACAATTGCACCTTCATAAACTGTCGAAGTTAACGAGTTTTGAAAGTTAAAGGACTAAAATTGAACATTTTGTTAAACTTTCAAACTGTTGTCGGTCGGTGTTTGATTGAGATTTGATCTCATATGTGTCACTTGTTTAATGTTAAATATATTCCAAGCAGTTGTTCTCATTTACGCGTTTAGCTTTCTTGCATGTGCAGATGCTAAAGGCAAGGAGAACAAGTTCGATGATAAGCTTCGGAATGAAAACACGACGTGAAGGCACTCAAATGATAAAGATGATCGAGTTGCCGCTGTTCAATCACCAACACCACAAGGATCTCAAGGATTGAAGTCAAAAGATTCCCAAGCATAATCAAAGGGGGAGTTTGTTAACACACTACCTAAATGAAAAGGGAGTTTGTTGATACACTTTCTACTTACGACGCGTGAAGACTTTGAAGATCCTACGACAAGAATGAATGAACCATCAAGAGATGGAGAACGAGATTACGAACCTCGCGAGCAGCATCCAAGGGGGAGTTTGTTGATACATATTTTGTGGATACGGCTCGGCTCGGTTCGACTCGGCTACGAAGTAAAGGCCGTAGTCAAGACAACCTCCTGTCTTGACTCCGTGTACGATCTACTTTGTAACGTTCGATGAACATGTAACTGCGTGTGTGCAGTATACATGATTAGTTTGTGTTTAGATTAAGTTTGTATGTTGTCTGTTAGTTGTTTGGTCCATTGAAAGCAGCCCAACAACATGCCAAAGTCCAAGCCCAACCACTGGCCCAACTGATGGACGAAAACCAATGTTTGGATGAAATCCCTTTTAGGTGAAAACACCTTATATGGTGAAAACCCTTTTGGTGAAAACCAAATGGGACGAAAACACCTTGTGTGACGAAATCCCTTGGATTTCGTCCAATACTTTGATTTCGTCATGTGTTTTCGTCAGTTCTTGATTTCGTCAACATGTTGGTATATATACACAGACAACAGACATAACACACAAAGAAGTCTGAATAGATTTCGGAGAGAACACACACAACTGAGAGTTTATAGGTTTATCTTGTAAACATTGCTTTGTAACGTTTCAGAGTATTAATACATTGCATGTTAATCATTGAATCTTTGTGTCTTGCGTGTTCTTAACTTGGTTTAACTTACCCGTTTGGATTCCGCACTTTCGGGTTTGTCGGAAAACAGGGAATAGAGGTTACTCGATCCTCCGGGTGGACCTACACTATTCAAAACAGGGTTGCGGCGCAGCTTGTTGCCCGTTTACCTGCCATTCTACTGCAATTTTTTTGTACTTCTATATGGAATGAAATATAAAGCTTGGTTCTGGCGGTTCTATCATCGGTTGTGAATGGTGAGCAACATGTGAGATGGACATCAAGGCTCCAAAGTCAATGTCAATTGGTGGGTTAATGTTCAGATTAGAAGAATTGCAACATAGATTTAGAAGTTATGATTAGACCATATGCTTCATTCTGATATGTTTTTAGGGTTTCGACGATTTACAGGTCGGTGGTTGTATTAACAATGTGTGGAGGTGTGTAGCTAGTGTTTTGTGTGTGATACTTGTAAGGGACGTATGTGAAAAAGTTTTTGGTTTAATTGATGTTTATAAAAGAATTGCATTTAGCTCTAATAAAAATTATAAAGTGTTTAGTTTATAAGCTTATAAAATAATTCATAAAAATCAAACGTTAAAATTACCCTTTTTCACAAATTAACCCCCACCCCAATTGATCAACCCTATTACCCTCTCCCTTGCCATCGACGTTGTGAAACTGAAGATAGTCACTATATATCCACAATATATCTAATCCATTGATGTGTTGAAGTGATCTTAAAAACTAACTAATGGAAATTGAAGGAACTAACTCCCATTCATGTTTATCTCTAACCAATTAAACACGTCTTAATTAAATGGACTAAATTTTGAATGCAATTTCTATGAATTTTCTAAACAATAATCGATCTTAACTAGTCTAAATGTGACATATATAAGAAAAGAAAAGTAGATAAAACTTACAGTGTAGTTCTACTTGTTTCTTGTTAAAGCACCAGATCGATAACGAACATCAAACATTGCACTTGATTCAAGACATGAAGAACAATCATAAACACCAAAGATAGAAAGATGTAGAAGATGAACCCTTTATTATTGAATTAGTCATCACAGATAACACAAACCAAAGGAGTATACATCATCTACAAGCTGGTTTAGATCACAAAGATCTAAACCCTAGCTTTCTCTCACTAACACATATTCTCTCTCTCTCTAGGATGTGCACACCCGGAGGAACAAGAAGTTAGGAGAGGTGCACAAAGCTTCTTCCTCGATCCTCGCCCTAATCCTATACAACACATATATATAGACTAGGGACTAAAAGCTGGACAAAATAATCTACACAAAAACCCTGACTTTTGCCTAAACACAAACCCCTGACAAAAGTCCTAGACATAAACTTGGACAAATTGTCCAAGGATAAACCTTGGACTAAGTTTCAAGACATGTACAATAAAGACCCTAACAATTGGAAATCATGCACTTATCACCCAAAGTGCATTAACAAACTCCCCCTTGATCAGTGCATGGTCTTCATGTGGTCTTGAATTCCTCATTATCGTTGACTTTAACTTGGACTTCTGCTTTGGTTGACCAGAACTGATAAGCGACAGTTACCCTGCAGGAACTGCACTTACAGTCTCCCCCTTAACTGTTGCTGTCAGTTCTATTTGACATTGATATCTTCAGTCACCGAATACTGCACAGTCACCGAATACTGCACTTACAGACTCCCCCTTGACTGATGATATCATGCCTGCTTTTAACTTTGGCTGAGACTTGATCTTTCCGGTAGAGCACAGCGATCTTCAACCCTTCTAATAAAAGACTTGCTGATGATCACTTAATGCCGCTTTGAGAAACCTGAAGAATCTAACATCAAACACTGTTGATCCTCCCCCTCAATCTACTCCTGAATCAAGTTAACGCGAACCGACCTACAACCACATGTAAGAATATCGCTCGATACATTAATCTTCAAACCTAACCAACAGCAGAAAGAAACATTGGATTTCCAATGCCCAGCCTTGAACATTTCAAATTCCACAAAGACATGAAGCTCAGTTCGATAAGTTAATAACAAACTGAACTTTGTAAAAGTACATCCACCATATTAATCAAAAGTCTTCAACCCTTCATGTATGATCTCATCTCGTCATGTATCCTCATGATCAATCTCCTATCTTCACAAATCCGCTGAATCCCCGAAGGCTTTCATCTCCGACCTTCCCCTCAAATCATGAAGCCCCACATTATTTCGAGACCAGAACTAATCTTCTCTACTCTAAACAGCAACTTAATAAAGCTCAATCTTCAACTAGTCGTCAATCGAGAATTCAGCTTCATCACGTCAACACTTGATTAATAACATAAACACACGTGACAAAACTCCATCACACACGAGCTATTTCACGCACAAGCTTTATATTTACGAAGAAAATAGGAAATTTTTACTCCCCCTTTTTCTTTGTAAACAATACAAAAGTCCAAACAAGTCTTACTCTCTTCACCTCCTCACTTGACCCGGACAACATAAGTACCATAAAACTTTTCGATAATCCGAAACCGACTTCAAGTTTCCAAACTACACATAATTCTGACTCTTAGTTAGTTATCCAGTACCCCAGGTAACCCGAATAACTAGAAAAACTCGGAACACGCACAACTCGAAACTTCCGAACAACACAAACTTCTAAATTTAGCTAAAAAATCTGGTACCCTAGGTAACCCGGAATTCTTAGCAAATTTGGAACCCGTCAAACCCAGAAGCTCTTGAAACCTTGGATCAGATCATCTATACAGTATGTAAAATAAAAAGGAATTCGAAACAAGCAAAGAAATAAAGGAAGCTCTGAAGAAACCCGGGGGCTGCTATCCGAAAGACTAAACTTGGAACAACTCAGAAACTTTTGAACTTTGTTTCAAAACTACGGAGACACAATGAAACCCGAAACACTAAGGTTACAGAAACAAACAGATTCCGGAGTAAACTCAAAATCAAAACTCTGACAACAAGTGTCCTCGGACCAACAAAGGTTCTAAACTCGGACCTTGTTAAGACTTTTATAAAAACTCTGAATGAAAAACAGCAAACTCGGACCTCACAAAGAGACTACAAACTCGGACTAGTTCTAAACAAGACCAAGGATTTAGTAAACTCGGAGCAACACAATAAAACAAACTCGGACTCAATTATGGAAACTCGGACACAATACCAATGATCCACAAAACTCGGAGTGTATCTTAAAGCTAAAACTCGGAACTGAAAACCTCGGAACTGAGACAAACCTCGGTACTGAACCAAAGATGAAACCTCGGAGCTTAGAAACTTGGAGCTAATCACACAGATCTTTGAAAAACTCAGAGCTTTAGTAACTCGGAATTGTTAAAACTTGAAAGATTAAAACTCGGAACAATTTGGAACTGAAAGGTCGGACTTTAAAAGTTGTGAACAATTCGGAACTGAAAGGTCGGACTTGAAAAACTCGGAGCTTTAGTAACTCGGAATAAAGGGCATAAACTCGGAATTCGGACCTCTCAAGTTCTGGATTTAAAACTCAGACTTAATTTGAAACACAAAGAGACTCGAACCTAGTACTAAAACTCGGACCCAAAGGAGATGTAAACTTAAACTCGGACCTAGTAAAGGTTCTTAAACTTAAACTCGGACCTAGTAAGGTTTCTCAAACTCGGATCTGATAATGTGTTCTAAAATTCGGACCTAATAAGTGTAAAGAAAATTGGACTCAATGAGGTGTAAAGAAAACTCGGACTCAATGGATTCAGTAACCAGTCTCCGGACTATCTCCCCAATGTGACTTCACACTGGTTCAACAATAACCCGGAAACACAAACACAAAATTTAAAGCACGGACAATGCTTCCAAGGATCAAACTAGGAATCTTTTTCAACCTTCAACACTGTATGAACAAAAACAAAAACCTCTGTAAAACCCAGATGAAGATCAACACTAAAAATCACCAAACTACTCAAAATCCATCACCAAATCACTATAAATGAATGAAGAATCATGAATAAAACACAAAAACTCACTAAACACTCACTAAACCCTATCAAAGTTTGAACTTATCTCACAAAAACCTTCAAACTAAGAAACACCTACAGTAGTATGAGCACACTGCTCTGATACCACTTGTAAGGCCTCCTAATCCAAGATCTCACTCAGCTAATGCAACCAACAGGTGTGCGGAATCCACCTGATGATCAACCACTGTAGATGAAACACTAGAATGCAAAGATCTGTGAGAGAAATCAAGAATACACAGAGTATTCTTGATAAGGAAGATGACTGACGTCACACACAGTAGCCGCCAGACAAAACACACACAATAATTAGGGTTAGAATGGTGCACAGAATTTCACAAAGAATCGCCAATGGAAAGATGTAGAAAATGAATCCTTTATTATTGAATCAGTCATCACAGATAACACAAACCAAAGGAGTATACATCATCTACAAGCTAGATCTAAACCCTAGCTTTCTCTCACTAACACATATTCTCTCTCTCTCTAGGATGTGCACACCAGGAGGAACAAGAAGTTAGGAGAGGTGCACAAAGCTTCTTCCTCGATCCTCGCCCTAATCCTATACAACACATATATATAGACTAGGGACTAAAACCCGGACAAAATAATCTACACAAAAACCCTGACTTTTGCCTAAACACAAACCCCTGACAAAAGTCCTAGACATAAACTTGGACAAATTGTCCAAGGATAAACCTTGGACTAAGTTTCAAGACATGTACAATAAAGACCCTAACAATTGGAAAGCATGCACTTATCACCCAAAGTGCATTAACAAACTCCCCCTCGATCAGTGCATGGTCTCCATGTGGTCTTGAATTCTTCATTATCGTTGACTTTAACTTGGACTTCTACTTTGGTTGACCAGAACTGATAAGCGACAGTTACCCTGCAGGAACTGCACTTACAGTCTCCCCCTTAACTGTTGCTATCAGTTCTATTTGACATTGATATCTTCAGTCACCGAATACTGCACTTACATTTCTTCAAGTAGACTTAATGGTAAAGATGGTCTGAACTACGGTTACAGCAAATAGAATGATTCCAGCAACAAGAGCAATTATGTTCCATGGACTGCCAAAGTAAGTCCTCTTCATGTTTGCTATATTTTTTGGCCAGTAAGCATCACAGTACTTGCTCAAATTTTCCTACTGTTCTTCGTAAAAGAAATCCACCAATACAATTTCTTTGCATATTCTGTTGATGATATTCGTAGCTTCATCATTAGAACCCATACTGTGGAAAAGGACTCCCGCGTCTACCAGCTTTGCAACATCTTCTTCAGTATCCACTAGCATATCAATGGCAATGGTATATGATGTAACATAACTATGAGTTCGACCTGACTGCTCGTACGCAATGAGATTTCTTAAAACGCTCTCAGTGCGTCCATAGATCTGTAATACTGTAATACTGGAATTCTAAGAGTAGGCTTACTCAAAGACCCATAAAAACACAGGAACATATATAATTCCACTTCCATCCCCATATGCCATGTTGGATCTTTGTTAGGTTTGAACTTCACCCCTGCCCTATCTAGATTCACAACCGAAGGGATTTTGGTGGGAGTTGGGGTTCGTGTTGTGATTATGTTAACCGGAGGCTTGTAGCATTGATGTAGAAGGCTAAGAATATGATGAGTATTATTAACCGATATATTATTTATTTTTACACGTTCCTTAAAGATGTTGGCATAAGCTAGAACTGGATAGATAAGTTTAAGAAGGGAGGCATTAGGACTGAATTTCAGTACCGTGCACTGAAATATTTCATCAAGAATAAAGAAAGGGATCTGGTTTTCTAGCAATACCAAATCATAAAATATGACACGGCGTTGCAATATTCCTTCACTTCTTTCTTCGGAAATATGAAACTTGAACAAGAATTCAAGTATGAAACACGCATCCATAATCATCATGTCGGCAATTTCAATATCACCATAGGCCTTCGTCCAAACATAACAGGCCTTGATTTTTTCCATTGAAGTGTTCACCTTCTCTACACATAATTTCAATATTTCCTCTTGTGGGGATTTGGCACGTCGCATTAGGTCAATTAGATAACTTATTTTCCGCACTTCAAATGCTTGCACATTCTCATCTTCTCTATGCAAAGGTCCAATAGAGACCACCTGAGGGTTGAAAGAACTTGGGCTCATATCACGTAGTGTACGAGGTGCCATGTAAGCTGATGGTGAAAATTGGCTCTCTTCTTTTTTGACACGACAAAGAAGACGTTGAACGACACTGTCTTGAATCATGTTTGTGTCTCCCACCGTAGTGCTCAACATGATCTCTAAATAAGTGATAAAGCGAGCAATGCACATCCACCAACGGATTAATAAATGTGTCGTATTCTACTTGTACTAAAATTAAGGTAAAAAGTTTAAATCTAAAGTTTAAAAAATAAACAAAAAATACATGACATGTCTTGACCCATTTAAAACTTTTTTACAACCTATTTATAAACCGTTGAGCCGTTTAGAATGTGTACAACTTTATTACAAACCACCAACTGGTTTAAATTAAATAAAGGATTACATTCATCGTGTTCAGGTTACATGGGTTAAAGTGTCTGGATTACTATTTATATCTTTAACATTAATATAGGGTTATTTTGAAAACGACAAATGTTGTGAGAACCGTAAGAACGAATTAAAAACCAATCAAAATCAATTTTTTTAATACAAACCTCATTTTAAATAAAATATAACATAAAAAAAAAGAATTTACATCATCAAATAGTCAATTTCTCCTCTCAAAATCACTCTTATTATATTTTTTTACATATATGTAAATTTTCGGTATTTACGAATTCACGTAAATTTAAATGTGTAAATTTAATTTCTAACATTGTATTTGAATAATAATGTGTAAAAAATTGAATTTGAATTGTTTTTTTTATCAAGTTCTCGTGATTTCTTCATTCGTTCTCACGGTTCTTACAATATGTAGCTTTCTCATTTAAACATTCCCCAATATATATATATATATATATAGGGTTAGGGTAAAATGAAAATTTATACGAGTTATGAAAACTTAGAGAACTCGGCATTACGAAAGGTTATTTAAAAAAATACAAAAAACCTAAAAAATCAACTTTTCAAAAAAAAAAGTTTTTTTTTTTCATTTACGACAGCCTTAAATGCTGTAAAAAGGGTAATGTCATGCTTATGTCATCAACTTTTACAACAATCGTAAAGGGCCGAAAAACACTATTTCTATTTTTTTAGGACGGTCTTTGTAACATTTTAAACTAGGGTGTGAAAAAAATGGGGACAAAACTCGCACAGAAAGGCCGAATTCTGTAAGTTCTCACAAATCATATGGATGATCTTGATCATATATATATATATATATATATATATATAGTGTTTGGATTCATTAATTTTAACATGCCAACATGTCAAATCACCCTTAGCTTGTCACTTTATATGGGGAACGCTTGTTGGAGGGGGAGAGTTTGTGAGCCCCATACACATCAACCAATCAAATGCATTCTTTTTCTTTTTACTTATTCAGATTTAATATTGTTTTAAGACCACACGGTGTGGCAAGCATGGAAGGGAAGTGGAGACCTCAATCACGCTGCTAAACCGCCTCTACAACGGCATGGAGCATGGCGTGGGAGAGGGGTGGTTGGTTCTTGCCCGACGTGGAGGTTTTGGTTATGATGGCATGGCGACGAGTTATTGGATGGGGATAAGCAGTTGGACACCCAACGGTCAATTTAAAAAAAAACTTTTTTAAATTTAAAAAATAAATTAACTTTCTCTAGTTAAATCCAACCCATTCCACCATTTTTTTACCAAAATTTCTTCTACCCCACTCTAAACTTTATAAAATCTCCACAAGTTATATGAAAATATGCATCCCCACATCCAAACAACTCGTATGGCCGAGGCGAAATACCGAATACTACTTCGCCTCAAAACCGCTCCCCTCTTCAAGTTCTGGGTAACTTACCCGACATATCGACTTATGCTCATCTTCTTGCAAACTAAAACATGTTTTATCGGTCGCAATTACGAATGCCTAACCTCCCCCAACAACAACTCGTTCCTATATCTCAAACGCCCCCTACACTCGAATCCGTACCAGAAATGCAACAAAAAATATCGTTGAACCATCCACACAAAAAAAACATAGGAAGAAAACTGAGGCGGAGAAACAAAAAAACTTGCGAACCGAGTTGTTCATCCATGGACAAAGGATGAAGATGTGGTGTTAACCAAATCTTGGATTTCTATTTCGGAGAACTTGCTTTTAGGTATATCTTATATTATATTTATTGTTATATTTTATTTTATATTTATTGTTAAAAGATAGATATGGTTATAAATTATTATTTTTTTTATCTTGATATTAATAATTTGTTTTTTTAAATGTATACAAATCAACATAGTGACGAATTTTGGGATCAAATAAAAGATCTTTATCACAAAACAATGAAACGAGAGTACTACATTTAGTATGATAGTCTCTCGTCAAAATGACGTGAAATAAATACCATCATGACCGCCTTTGTAACGCCCTGCTTTTCGTAACTCTCCTTAATTAGAAAGCTTGTCTTGTATTTCTATTTTTGGAAACTTGTATTCCTTGTAATCGTATTTCGAGACTTTGATGGTAATAAAATTCGTTATTTCATATACTTATACGTATCAATTCATCATACATTTGATGTCTTCTTCGTGAATCTTGTAAACGTGATCGACTTACAGATACATATTGTATATTCATGACTCATACATTTCGCTTACGCTTATACGTCACCTATTCATATATAAAATACTTGTGCATTTGATACACACACTTGTTTTATCACATATTTGGTAAAATTAAAACATGTTACATACTTGATTGTCATGCACCAAACATGGTAGGTTATACATTAGACATGTTAAATACATAACATATTATGTCTTATAATGTTATAAAAAAAATAAAAGATTAGAAGCTGCCTCTTGTCCGATCGCAGCGTTCAAGGTTTTTAAATTGTTTTGTTTGTTTCAATTATTTGACCTCCAACTCATTAATTCGTCATCAATAATTAATATATATATCTATAATGCTATATAAAGCATCTCCTATGTAAAAAATTGTAATTCCCCTTCAATTTTTTAAGATGGCATATGAAGGGTTAACTTAAAATGCCTAATTTTTTTACCATTTTGTTCCCTTTCTGCCCTTCTCACATAAAATAGATACACAATTATTCAATCCCATTCAATGCCATTATCAGTTTCTTTAACTCAACTGTTCCTCTTTCAATGCAATCGTCAGATTCTCGAATTCAATAGCCCTATCCGTTTGCATAAGTCCTCCTAAGATGACGTCGGGTCAGTGATGGTGGTGTTCGGACGATGGCGGTGGTAGGTTGTGGACAAAGAGAAGCCCCAACAACGATGGCTTTAGGGTTCTGTCGCAAGTCAGTCAAGGGGTTATTAGGATTCGGGCAGATGAATCTTGTGGTAGACGATCCTTCCTCAATTGCCCGTTTGTTTCCGCTAACGATCATCTATTTCTCCCTCTAACACTTGTCTCACAAGAACATAGATGGTGAAAGGTCCAGACTCTCTATCCTGATATCAACAAGAAAGCCAGATGTATTACTTCTTCCCTCTTCTCAATCCACCTTTTGTCGCACCAAATTCATCACCTCCATTCAGGTACTCTTTTACCCTTTATTTTAATCACTAAATTGACCCCAAAACAACTGTCAAGTTTTAAACTTTGAATTTGGGGTGCTCATGCATTGCTTAATCTTGAAAAGTTATAAACTTGGAATGATAATTGGTGGTTAAAAGATTGTGGGTGTTGTTGAATCAAGATCAATTTTGAATTTTGACATTTTAAGTCAAAAGTCAAAATGGGGATTGTTTGGTTATGAATTATGATTACTATTGATTACAAGAATGTTGGTGTTAAATTTGTTTCACAATCAAGATCAATCTTGAACTACAAAAGTAAATACTTTGAGAAAATCCAAACAACCCCTAATAATACCTTGAGTGAGTTTAAACTTTAAAGTACTAGGTTTGACTCAAGAAGTCAAAGTAACTGAATGTTATGTATGCTGCAGTATAAGAGGAAAGTATGTCAACTGAAAGGAGCTTTGAATATGACAGAATCAAGCTCCAAGAAAATTCGTGTAATCGGAGGCACACGTTTCATCGGAATCTTTCTTTCCCGACTACTTGTTGAAGAGGGACATCAGGTTAAGTTTAACATGATTAATCTTGCAAGTTCCTGTATCATCATGTCATAAAAACCGTTCATAAATTTTGGACTATCGTTTTATCGTGTGCAGGTAAGTTTGTCCACTAGAGGCAAAGCGCCCGTCACACAACCTTTGCCCGGTGAAGCAGATGACGCTTACAATGCTTTTAAATCAAAGGTTTGTTAAGAATTATATAACAAGTCAATAAGTTATCTTATAAGTCTACATTTTTCATTTTAGTAACTTGTTTCTCAAGTAACTATGATGTGTTTTATGTTATAGATATTGTACTTGAAAGGTGATAGGAAGGGCTGCTGAAGGCTTTGATGTGGTCTATGATATAAATGGTGTGTAAAAATTATATAAAGTTTTAAGCTTTCACATTTAAATTTTCATAGTCTTTATTGTTTTTATTTTTAGAGGGTATTATAGTAAATTAGCCAGTCATTCATAGCACATGCTCTGTAACGCTCTGCTTTTTCGTAACTTTCGTTAATTAGAAAGTTGTCTTGTAATTCTATTTTTGGAAACTTATATTCCTTGTAATCGTATTTCATTTTGAAACCTTGTAATCCGAGACACCGATCATAATGAAAGTCATATTTATATCAATTATGTTCCATTTATACTTGTTATGTTCAATTTATACTTGTAATCGCATGCAACGAACCCTAATTCGAAACTATGTGACGATACGTGCAAAAACCGACTTTCAACGCGTTTACGTGCAATACTTGGGATTAAGAAACAATCAATGATTCCAATACTTATTATACATCATAATACATCATATTATACTTGTAACCACCATTGACATATTAATTATACTTGCAATTATGTGTTATAGATCGTAAATCGCCTATACTTGCATTTTGTGCGATAACCGAAACTATGTGTTACAACCGGCATTACCGACACTTGTTTTACATAATTTCATATACATGGACATACTTGACATCACTATTAAGTTTACGATACTTGTATGCTTGTTACACGCTTGAAACTACGCGAAAAGCACTTGAAAAGAACCCTAAAACCTAACTTTGGGGCCCTAATTGCATACTTATCAAACTTGAGGGACCATTTGTAACAAAAAGCCAAACCTCCCCTAAAACCCACGTTTTGAACCTGCATTTTTTGTTCCAACCTCCACCCTAAAAAATAAACTTTGAATCTTGTATTTATGGTTCCAACCTCCACCTCCATTCTCCAAGAATGGGCTTCTAAACCTCATTAAACACTTACCTAACCTCACTCAACTATAAAACCAAGCCTCCCAACACTCATTTTCATTTTTCCAACTCATTTACACTTTCCAAACACTCTAATCTCAGCTGAAAATGCAAGTTTTGGATAGATTATTCTAAGTGCTAAATGAGCACTTTCCTACACCTTTCTTCCATCTTTTTAACTTCTTCTTCCTCTACAAAGTGTGGAACACCTCTATAGTTGTTCTCACAAGGTTTTCCATGGAAAACCAAGGTGAAACATCACCAAATAAGGTCTAACTTTTTGTTTTGGAAGGAAAATTTATTAAACATACATGAACTTATATTTTCTTTATACATTCCTATGTTCTTATGCCACTAATCAAGACTATGATTATATGTGCTTAAAAACAAGGTTGTAACATACAAATCCAGAGGTTTTAAGCCTCAAAACTTTCTGTTTTAAAAGGGTTTTAACCCACAAGTGATGAACAAGTCTTGAACTTGAATATGTGTGATTATTTGGATAGCTTGGGCTATCCTACTTACAAATCCACACATAACTTTATGTTTTCTTCTTTGTTAGTTAGTTAGTTTATTTCAATTCCTTATTGTATTCATGACCATCCTTGTTGTCCATGACAACTTGTGCATTGGTGAAACATAAGAGGTACCTAAATGGAAGACTTATCTTCCTACCTCATGCATGACTTGTATGAAACACAATACCTCACGCTTGACTTATATGACATTCTTGTAGACTAGAACTTATAAATATATACTATAAAGATATATAATACTTATAATAACCAAACTTTTGATGATAACCTGATGGTTATTTGTCAAAATAGTAGGCTACACCACCTAAGAACATAATACTCATCACAATTCTAATGGGTACTATAACCCATGAAAACATTCAAACCATATGGGTTTCACAGTGTCAAGAATGAGTATTAAGAGCTACGTGGTTATTTTCTCATATATTTACTTTCCATGTACTTTTAAATTCCGAATTCCGACCTTAAGAATACCTTGAACTTTAACCCTTATGCATTTGTCCTCCCAATCTCATACACTCGTCAACACTTGGATAATCGGAAGACTTAGCAATTTTGTGAGTATACTTGAACCCCTTTTCGTTTACCACCTTTTGGGGTGTAACATGTTAATCTATAAAACTTACACTTAAACTTGATTCTTAAATGCACAAACATTCCATATACATGCATGCCTACTTGATTACTTGATACTTTAAACTTGGGGTTATACGTTTTGTGTTAGACTTATCATTAACTTCGTACGAGCCTATCCTTGACATATATAGCACTATAGGATTAACGCACCAACCTTAAACTTGAGTTTATATCATGAGTTTATTGCGTTTCATCATTGGGTTGATTTTTCAAACACATGCAGAATTTATTTTTTATCTTGTATCAAGAGCTTGCCACATGGAATTGTTTGAAACTTATCTTTTATGCTATGTATGAAAACTTATATACTCGCCTTTGCTTTTGCATTGAACTTTATTTTAAACATGTTACAGGTTGAGGACGACGATGCTTTGAAACTGAAGTAGTGTTGATGCTTAGATACACATTTAGATGTCTTAGGTCAAATACGTTGTATAAATTTCATACTTGTTGTTGTATTGTTTTCTTGTATTTAACATGTGGTATTTCAACTTTCATGTATTGTAACATTTTATTATGAATGAAATCAATTTATCTTTAATTCTATTATCACAATTAGCGTTATTATGATGAGCAATTTATCTAGAATGTTCTATTATCACAATTTGGTGAACGACTCTCAATCCACCCATTCTTTTTACAATTTCACCATCAAGTTAGGAGTGAAATCATCACCTTGATGGAGAATTTCCATTTCAAATTCTAGTGGACCCTCGTCAAAGTGTTGAAATTAAATTTTAACCCGACGAGTACCAACCACACTTAGGGTATGAAATCGTCAAGTTAGGGGTGAAACCCGCACCTTGTCGACTAGTCCCGCTCCTTGATTTTCAAAAATCCCGGCAGGTCTCGAATTTTCGATTGATTTGGAACATGTAGTAATTGGAAGGGTGAATACCATTAACCGAAATATCGACGAGAGTATTCCACCTATTAGGCCAAAGCATGTTTCTCAAATTCAAAATAATTTTTCGATCACTTTGCTTTAGTCAAAGTACCGTTTTGGAACAATCCAAACTTTAATCGAACCTACGTTTTACTATTATCAATCTTATATGATGCAATTCTCCCTTTTCAAATTTAAATTTCTTTCGAGATTATTTTCTTGTATACACATCAGACTAAGTCCTTCTTATATCAATACATCATTCACGTGCATGATTTCAAAAACGTCACTCGCTTTAATTTACATTCCTTGTAGCCCAAAAAAGGAGACATATCATCGAGATAGGAGTGATTTCCTTACCTTGATGATTAACTCCACTCCTTCTTTTCTTCAAACGACCTCACCAACGAGTTAGGGGTGATTCCCTTACCTAGGTGATCGTTACCAAAAATTTTCCTTCAAAAGGACTTTATTTTGCAAACACAATCATGTTTTATACCTAAATTGTTTATTAGTTCGTCAAAAACCCCTACTTATGCAAATTTCAAGGTTCATTTATTTATTAAACGTATATCTTACCCCATAATCTATTTCACATACACGAAATACTTAGTCATACCGTAAACGTTTTGTTCCTGACTTTCAAAATCTGACGAAAACCTACCCATCAACTTAATCGGTCTAATGAATACCTTGCCCACAAATTTCATGCTTAACATAAATCACTAACACGCTCACGTTATATAATTATACTAAGGACTTTTATTCACAATCGAAAATCAAATCAACTTTCCTCACATGCCTATAAGATCTTATAGATATTATACGACCATTTTACTAAAACACTTTTCAAAATCAATTTACAAAAAAAAAAAAAAAAAAAAAAAAAAAACACTTCTTCAACGATCACAAAGTGCATTATGCTAAATTCTTTTTTTAAGAATCAACGTTCTCACAAGACCCTCCAAATTCCAAATTTCTTATTCTAATGCAAGATCCCTTAAAAAGATACAAAACTTTCTATTTTCAAAAGACTTTTCATACACCGCTCAATACGTCATTTTAATTTCAAAACACGTGGGCAAGGAAACTTCATGGGGACCGACCATTTTCGACTTACATAAATTCTTCTAAAAACAAAAGTAGCATTCCGTTCTTTACAAAATACGTCACGCATAACCTATAAGTACTTTACCTTCTTTTTACATTCGCGAACTAGATTCTACTTTCCAAGTCAAAATCAATCTAATTTGATAAACTCAATGTTTTGCTCAAACAACTATACATGCATATCATCGTACATGTTTTAGTCAATATCTCACGACAATGTCATTTACATCATTCGTTTTACTTTCTTGAACTTCCCGATCATTTTATATGTCTAGATTCATTGTATTCATACTCATACTCAAACGTTTTATATGGTACTTATGTTCCATACTCGTGAGCATACGTCTTATGTTTGTACTTATACTCACATGCATATTCATACTTATACTTATACATATGATCATACGTATACATTTATTCATACTCATAATCATGCATTCGTACCTATACGTGAGCGTAACCTGAGGGATTCGGTTACGTTGGTCACTTACATACTTAAACATAAACATGGTTATATACCACATTCTTATACGTACACGTTCTTATTTTCAAAATTTATGTATACCTTAATTCGTACGCAACTAGTACAACCTATGGGGATCATGCGACGATCAGTATAATCGCGGGTGCACACGGGATTATAGTGATAGGCGCATGAGAATCATAGAGTGTACTACTGTGTATGGTAAGACACGGAACGTAACATGACACCGAGTAACGAAACAGACGTAGCATGGTTAAAACATGGTGGATACGCCATTGGTACTTCCTATATATAAGTGTTTTCACCACGTTACCAAACTTTCGTAAAACGGGCCATGAGAAATTCTGTATTTTGCAGACCCTATTTAGACCCGATACACAAACTTTAACAACTCACAAACACATTGCTAGCGCACAACATCCGATTATCCATGACGAGACCTCATTCTTAACGCATCGCTTTCGTTTATTATCCAACACACATAACATTCCTATCCTTGCATTCCTCTACCTGATCGACCGTTCACTCTCACACCTCCGTTATTCCCAGTTATTCCTTGTCTTTACACAAACCTCATTTACCATCAATCGGTTTAAACGTTAAAACCCCAAAATACTTTCTTGCTTTGAGACTATCTTCCATTCTTGTTTATGTGCAAACACGCTTAGTTGGCCGTTACCTCCAAAACTGTTTTATTTAAAATACCTAACTTCCTCGTTTCTCACCAATAAACATTTTTTCTACAAAACTGAGATTTATCAATGCTCTTTAAAACCAACGAAACTTTTCTTACAACCTACAGTGCGGTCACACTTTCCATCAAAAATACATACAGTTTTTGTACAAAAGTATTCTTTCTTAGGTAACATATTCTAAAATACCTTTCCATTTTGAGTTATTCAAACTTGTTTAAAGCTCACCTTACATATACACACACATACACGTTTTATTTGTGTTTAATATCTCAAGTCATCTTAGTCAAAACTCTTTTTTTTAAACCTATCCTTTCGTTCCTCAAACAATTTCATACGTTTTTCGACACATCTCACACTTCTTAGTCTTGATTTTAGTCAATTGCCTTAGCCAAAACGTAAGTCTTCCTCTTGAATAAATTTCGGGACGAAATTTCCTAAAGGAGGGGAGATTGTAACGCTCCACTTTTTTGTAACTTTCCTTAATTAGAAAGTTGTCTTGTAGTTCTTTTTTTGGAAACTTGTATTCCTTGTAATCGTATTTCATTTTGAAACCTTGTAATCGGAGACACCGATCATAATGAAAGTCATATTTAAATCAATTATGTTCCATTTATACTTGTTATGTTCAATTTACACTTGTAATCGCATGCAACGAACCCTAATTCGAAACTATGTGACGATACGTGCAAAAAACCGACTTTCAACGCGTTTACGTGCAAAACTTGCGATTAACCAACAATTAGTGATTCCAATACTTATTATACATCATATTATACTTTTAACCACCTTCGACATATTAATTATACTTGAAATTATGTGTTATAGATCGTAAATCGCCTATACTTGCATTTTGTGCGATAACCGACAACTATGTGTTACAACCGGCATTACCGATACTTGTTTTACATAATTTCACATACATGGACATACTTGACATCACTATTAAGTTTATTATACTTGTATGCTTGTTACACGCTTGAAACTACGCGAAAAGCACTCGAAAACACCCTAAAACCTAACTTTGGGGCCCTAATTGCATACTTATCAAACTTGAGGGACCATTTGTGACAAAAAGCCAAACCTCCCCTAAAACCCACGTTTTGAACCTGCATTTTGGGCTCCAACCTCCACCCTAAAATATAAATTTTGAATCTTGTATTTATGGCTCCAACCTCCACCTCCATTCTCCACAAATGGGCTTCTAAACCTCATTAAACACTCACCTAACCTCACTCAACTATAAAACCAAGCCTCCCAACACTCGTTTTCATTTTTCCAACTCATTTACACTCTCCAAATACTCTAATCTCAGCTAAAAATGCAAGTTTTGGACAGATTATTCTAAGTGCTAAATGAGCACTTTCCTACACCTTTCTTCCATCTTTTTCACTTCTTCTTCATCTACAAAGTGTGGAACACCTCTAGAATTGTTCTCACAAGGTTTTTCATGGAAAACCAAGGTGAAACATCACAAAAATGAGGTCCAACTTTCTGTTTTGGAAGGAAAATTTATTAAACATACATGAATTTATATTTTCTTTATACATTCCTATGTCCTTATGCCACTAATCAAGACTATGATTATGTATGCTTAAAAAAAGGTTGTAACATACAAATCCAGAGATTTTAAGCCTCAAAACTTTTTGTTTTAAAAGGGTTTTAACCCACAAGTGATGAACAAGTCTTGAACTTAAATATGTGTGATTATTTGGATAGCTTGGGCTACCCTACTTACAAATCCACACATCACTTGATATTTTCTTCTTAGTTAGTTAGTTAGTTTATTTCAACTCCTTATTTTATTCATGACCATCCTTGTTGTCCATGACAACTTATGCATTGGTGAAACACAAGAGGTACCTAAATGGAAGACTTATCTTCCTACCTCATGCATGACTTATATGAAACACAAAGAGGTTTCTAAATGGAAGATTTATCTTCCTACGTCATGCTTGACTTATATGACATTCTTGTAGACTAGAACATATAAATATATACTATAAAGATATATAATACTTATACTAACCAAACTTTTGATGATAACCTGATGGTTATTTATTAAAATAGTAGGCTACACCACCTAAGAACATAATACTCGTCATGATTCTAATGGATACTTTAACCCATGAAAACATTCAAACCCTATGGGTTTCATAGTGCCAAGAATGAGTATTAAGAGCTAGATGGTTATTTTCTCATATATTTACTTTCCATGTACTTTTAAATTCCGAATTCCGACCTTAAGCATACCTTGAACTTTAACCCTTATGCATTCGTCCTCCCAATCTAATACACTCGTCAACACTTGGATAATCGGAAGACTTAGCAATTTTGTGAGTATACTTGAACCCCCTTTTCGTTTACCACCTTTTGGGGTGTAACATGTTAATCTATAAAACTTACAGTTAAACTTGATTCTTAAATGCACAAACATTCCTTATACATGCATGCATACTTGATTAGTTGATACTTTAAACTTGGGGTTATACGTTTTGTGTTAGACTTGTCATTAACTTTGTACGAGCCTATCCTTGACATATATAGCGATGTAGGTTAACGCACCAACCGTAAACTTGAGTTTATGTCATGAGCTTATTGCGTTTCATCATTGGGTTGATTGTCGAACACATGCCGATTTTATTGTTTATCGTGTATCAAGAACTTGCCACATGGAATTGTTTGAAACTTATATGTTATGCTATGTCTGAAAACTTGTATACTCGTATTTGCTTTTGCATTGAACTTTATTTTAAATATGTTACAGGTTGAGGATGACGATGCTTTGAAACTGAAGTAGTGTTGATGCTTAGATACACATTTAGACGTCTTAGGTCAAATACGTTGTATAAATTTCATACTTGTTGTTGTATTGTTTTCTTGTATTTAACATGTGGTATTTCAACTTTCATGTATTGTAACATTTTATTATGAATGAAATCAATTTATCTTTAATTCTATTGTCACAATTAGCGTTATGTATGATGAGCAATCTTTCTTTGTCTCACTTAGATGTTTCCGCCATCGGTTGGGGTGTGACATGGTCAGTACTCGATACGCTACGTTATTATCATAATTTATGAAAACCATTTGTTTTATAAGGGCGTGAGGCAGAAGAGGTGGAGCCTATATTAGATGCATTGCCGAATCTAAAACAGTAAGTTATCAACATAAACTTTGTAAAATCACATAAGATTCATTTGATGATAATAACAAGTTACTTACTTTTGTTCATATTTTTACTATTTTACTAAATTACAGGTACATATATTGCTCTTCAGCTGGTGTTTACCTTAAGTCATACCTTTTACCGCATTGTGAGGTCAGTTTGTTAACATTTTTATGCTTTAATATTAAAACGGGTCAAGCAAGTCAAACAGGTTAAAAGTCAACCAAAGTGTATTAACAATGCAGAAGCCGTCCGTATTTCAAAATTAGATTTTAACTGTGATAATAATTTTCTTTTAATCACATTAACTATTAATGGATTCAGAAAAGAAAATGATAAAAGGTGTTTGTGGATTAACCCGACCCACCCATTTCGACATGTTACCAAATTTGATATTGTTATTTTTGTTTGCTATATAGATAGATGCAGTTGATCCAAAAAGCCGACAGAAGGGGAAGCTTGAAACAGAAGCCTTATTAGAATCAAAGGGTGTTAACTACACTTCTATATGGCTCGTTTATATTTATGGCCCGTTGAACTACAACCCTTTCGAAGAATGGTTTTTCCATAGGTTGAAAGCGGACCGACACATCCCAATTCCCAACTCGGGTTTGCAAGTAACCCAACTTGGTCATGTAAAGGTTAGTAACTATAAGAATCGATCATGAAGTAATTAGCTTGTTTGGCTACAAAAGTCGAAACTTGGTCATGTAATGGGTAATTTTTATTGAACGGGTCAAATGGGAAAATGTATTGAACAGTTCAACCGACCCCATTCTTTTTGTCATTTTATACAAAACATGTTAAGGATATTGTAGTGTGTGATTGTGGTGGAGTTGCTGAATCTTAGATTTGATTATACCCAATGCACATACCCTTACAAAGTTCACCAGCCCGCCGCAACGCGCGGGTTGCCTACTAGTTATACTTTACAAAGCACTTAAAGTTAATGTTCTAAAACAAAAAAAATAACAATATTAAGGGTTGATTACAGCCATTCAGTCACAGCCTTCATGGCTGTTGAAATTGTCTTTTTGTTATTCAAACACCTACCATATGATATTTAAATAATAGGTTGTGTTCATTATATAAATCAATAAAATATGTAGGATACCTAAACTATTATGTCACTCAAAAATAAAAAAATAAAAAAAAGAATGTTGATGGCTGTTAAAGACAGCCTCGATCGGACAACATGTGGCTGTCTTGATTGTCTCTTTTCTATTATTTAACCACCTAACTATCATTAATACTCAAGCAACTTTAAACCCTAATTAATTCCTTATAAATACCACTCTAATCCCAGCCCTTTTCCCACTTTTACAACCCTTAAACACTCTCAAAACTCTCATAAACTCAGCTTTATTCCAGCAGAAACAAGCAGAAACTTTCAGCCATTAAAACTGAGTTTAAACTCACTTCTTCTTCTACTTCTTCTTGTTTCTTTCTTCTAAAACACTTGGAACACCTCTAGGATTGTTTTCACAAGGTTTTCCATGGAAAACCAAGGTGAAACATCCTAATTTTGAGGCCCAACTTTCTGTTTTGGAAGAAAACTTAGTTAAACATTCTTTAATCTTGTGTTTTTCTTCAACAAGCCTATGTCCTTATGCTACTAATCAAGTCTATGATTAGTATGCTTAAAAACAAAGTTGTTACATATAAAATCAGAGTGTTTTATCACTCCAAACTTTCTGTTTTTGTAAGGGTTTTAACCCACAAGTGTTGTATCCACCAAGCTTGTTCTTGAAACAAGACTTGTGTAGGATGTGTGTGATTATTTGGATATTTGGAAGCCTTGGCTTCCTACCTTCAATCCACCACCTCACTTGATGATTTGTCCCTTGAATAGTTAGTTCATTTCATTTTCATTTTATTGTATTCATGACCATCCTTGTTGTTCTTGTAACAACTTGTGCATTGGTGAAAATACGAAAGAGGTCTTAAATGGAAGGATTAACCTCCTACATTCTTGAGGTGTGGAAGTGTTTGGGGGAAGAAGGAGTCCGATGGCTAACACTTTTGTTCAATCGTATTCTCAAGACTGGAAAAATGCCAGATCAGTGGAGGAGTAGTGTCGTGGTGCCTCTATACAAGAATAAAGGAGACGCTCAATGTTGTGGGAACTATAGAGGAATCAAACTACTAAGCCACACTATGAAGCTCTGGGAAAGGGTAATTGAAACTAGAATTAGAAAAGAAACTCAGGTTTTAGTAAACCAATTTGGATTCATGAAAGGGAGGTCAACTACAGAAGCGATACATATTCTAAGGAGATTGATGGAAAAGTATAGAGCGAAGAAGCAAGATCTACATATGGTGTTTATCGACCTTGAAAAGGCATATGACACTGTCCCACGACAACTGATTTGGGATAGTTTGGAGGGTCGAGGGCTACCTGGGAAGTATATAGACATAATTATGGATACATACGATAGAGCGGAAACTAGTGTCCGCGCGCCTGTAGGGGATACAAACTTCTTTCCTGTGGAGGTAGGACTCCACCAAGGGTCTGCGTTGAGCCCTTTTCTTTTTGCGGTTGTCTTGGATGAGCTGTCCAAGTTGATTCAGGGGACAGTTCCATGGTGCATGCTTTTTGCAGACGATATTGTGTTGATTGCAGAGACTAAACAGTGCCTGAATGCGAGGTTAGAGGAGTGGCGAGTAGCTTTAGAGGGCAAGGGCCTACGGATTAGTCGATCTAAGACTGAGTATCTACACTGTGATTTTAGTGGTGTAGCCGATGATGATGACACTCAAATCACCATTGAGGATCAATTGGTCCCACAGGTAACTAAATTTAAATATTTGGGGTCGTTTGTACAAAGAGATGGTGACATAGATAGTGATGTAACCCATCGCATACAAGCTGGCTGGTGTAGATGGAGGGAAGCTAGTGGGGTATTGTGCGATAGGAGGTTCCCAACTAAACTAAAGGGAAAATTTTACGGAGTAGCAGTTAGGCCGGCTATGCTATATGGAACAGACTGTTGGGCTATCAAGAAGACACAAGCGCGCAAGATGGAGGTAGCAGAGATGAGGATGCTGAGGTGGATGTGTGGTCACACGAGGTTAGATCGTATAAGGAATGAGGTTTTTAGGAAAATATTAGGGGTGGCTAGTATATCAGATAAGATTAAGGAGGGGAGATTGAGATGGTTTGGGCATGTGAAGCGGAGACAAACGACGGCACCAGTTAGAGTAGTGGAAACTCTTACTGTGGAGGGGAGGAGAGGAAGAGGCAGACCCAAACTGACATGGGATGAGCAGCTTAGGCATGATTTACTAGAGTTGCATCTTTCTGAGGACACGGTCCAAGATAGGACTGCGTGGAGACGTAGGATTAGGGTTAAGGACTTTTAGGGGATATTGCAGAAAGGTCTTAGGTGTATTTTAGGGACGTAGGTTTTCTTATTCTTTAAGTGACCTTACCGGTGATTGCATTCCTGTGTACATGCCCAAATGTTGTATGATATTATACATGATTTACAATATATTGTGTCACTCTGATAACTTTCTTGGTATGGCTGACTTCTTATTTCTATGTTCTTTGACTTGGTGTGTTGGTATGATGTTCGTTTTGGAGCCGAGGGTCTCTCTGGAAGCAGCCTCTCTATCCCTAGGGATAGAGGCAAGGTCTGTCTACATCCCACCCTCCCCAGACCCTATGAGTAGCTTTGCTATTTGTGGGATTTACTGGGTATGGTTGTTGTTGTTGTTGTATTCTTGCATGACTTATATGAGATTCTTGTAATACATATTGGACTATACTTACACTATATAGAACATATAAAACATATATAAAATATAATAACCGAACCCTTGATGTTAATCGAATGATTATTCTTCATGGTACTAAGTTACATCACCTAAGTACTTAGTTTCTCGTTAGGATTCTAATGGGTATTTAAACCCATAAAATCATTCTAACCCCTATGGGGTTTTATAGTGTCAAGAAAGAGTACTAAGTCTAGATGATTATTTTCTTGTATACTTACTTTTGTTATTCTTTAAATTCCGAATCTAAATCCTCTGTTATCATCCAAATTACTCACACACCTATGTTTCCTCGTGTAGAAGGACTCGGTGTTCCACCTCCAAACCAACAAACTCTTCACGGACTAACAAGTGGAAGCTTGCAAAACCATGAGTACACTTGACCCGTTTTACTTTTAAAACACTTTGGGTTGTAACATGTTAATATACTAAATTCACGACACACACTTAAACATGCTTTATATTCTTGACGAGGTATAACCCGCATCGGCTAACCCGACCCGGTCATTACCTATTACTTTATCACAAATATTTAACTATAAACGTTTATTCTAGAATGTTCTATTCTGCATGGATAAATCACGTAACCAAATCCCCAATCTTTTGGGAAGATCATGCAAATCCCTAACTTGTCGAAGCCCATCCTAAGTTAGGGGAAACCCTAATGATAAACAATAAATAGAGGTAAACACCTAAGGTAAGATCATCTTGTCCTCATCTACTCTCTTTTTCCCCTACATTTTTACTTTCTCCCAAACCGAAACTTATTCTCATGCCGGAGGGTGGTTACAGGAATAACCCCATTCCTGTAACGAGTCCTAACGGTGTTCAGTTTTGCAGTCAACTGTTCGGATCGCTAAAGAGTTGAAGTCCTAGCCGGAGCTTACCCTTAAGGTCAGTGTTTCTTCATTGGCGCCATCCGTGGGACCTTTCCGTAACAACAGCAAGACTGAACCCAATGGCAAGCAATCAGAACACGGCGGTAACACCGAGTCAGGCAATGACAACCAGCAACCCATTGCTGGAAACGAACCCTGTTACAACCTTGCCAACTTCACTTGCTGTGACCAGGTCTCTCGACCTGGAATTCGAGGCGGAAGTACCACCACCAGGTTTTGCAGGCACCTCTACTGTCGCTTCTGGGACGACAATAGCAGATCTCTTCTCATACACCTCCTTGCAGTTCCGGTCAGCGGAACCAACTACCACAGACGTCAATGTCTTCACCCCGGCATCACCCATGAGTGCACAGACTTTACGTCATAGCATTATGCCGGTTATCACATCTGCAAGCCCAGGTACTATTGCACCACAGACGAGCTTGGCCCAGTACTATCAGCCATCGGTAACGTACGCCATGCTGCCTTTATACTCGGCGGCACTAATGGTGGCGTTGTCCACTCCACCACATCAGCCAGTTGTCATGCCTGCAGGGATCATGAATGCCCCGGTTACGCCGGGGAATCAAGCTTACTTCCCAGGATACTACTATGCACTCCCATACGGGTATCTACCCCCGTACAACACTTCAACATACACTCCCCAGGGGACGGCGCAAGGCTACGCTCAGCAGTCGCCATACGCGGGTTATATGCCACCTTGGTGGACTTTTCCAAGATCCCAGCCGGCTTACAGTCAGATCCCGCCAACAGTGGAACCTGTATTTGACAGAAGAAACGCATCTAGGCCTCGTTTTTCTCCCGGCGGAGGCCCCAGCCCTACACTGAACATCACCCCGACTCAACCCCCTATTGCCCAGGGATCCAGCCAAGGTGGAGCGACCCATCCTATTCAACCCATTAATGTTGAAGAAGATGATCTTACTAGACCTTACAAACCGGTGGACACTACTTTCAAGTCCAAATTCTCCAAAAGAATAGTTGAAGCTCCAATTAAGGAGAAACCCAAGATGCCTCAAACTGTGGGCAAGTACGATGGTCTAGGCGACCCTGATGACCATCTCAACCTGTTCAAGAACGCTGGGGAAGTAGCCTGTTGGCCCATGCCCCTCTGGTGTAAGATGTTTGTCCAAACGCTGGTAGGAGCAGCCCGGGTCTGGTGGGATAGCCTGCCCGTCGGGGAAATTGATAGATTTGAAGATCTAGAGGCCAAATTCACGTTGCAATTCAGCCAACAGAGAAGGCACACAAAGGATCGAAATGAAATCTTGCACACTCGTCGGCGAGACAATGAAACGGTGGAGAATTTCATCGTTAGATTCAACAAAGAAAGCCTGGCAATCCCAGGTGTCACAAATGATCTAGCGTGTGGAGCTTTCCTATAAGGGGTAAATGATGATGAATTGCTAAGAACACTCTATGGGAGGGATGGTGTACCTCCCACTATAGACGAGATCCTGAGGATAGCCGAGGTATACGTTACACAAGAAAAGACCGTTGCAGCTAGTCACGCGGCCAACAGAAAGAAAGAGGCTCAGAAAAGCCAGGATGACAGAGAGCAGCGGGGCTCTAAGGGTAAAGGTAGATCTAGAAGCACCTACTCAAGAAACGAGTCCTCTTCTAAACCGCGATCCGACTACCCTAACTTGAGCAAAACGCCAGCAGAGATCCTGGCCTCTGAAAACCTCAAGTTTAATCCTCCAAAGCCGTTGAAGGACACTCCCAACAAAGACACCAGCAAGTACTGTGAATACCACAAAGGGAGCTGCCATGATACCAACGACTGTTTTCAATTAAAGAAGCAGATCGAGTATTTCGTGAAGGCAGGTAAGTTGGCTCATCTGGTGCGAGACATAAAACAGGGCCCTCCTCCCATAAAAGAAGAAAATGATAAAGGGGTGGGTAAGAGACAACGAGAGCTAAACATGGTGTACGCAGATAAGGGAAAGGGGGCTAAACGGAGTTTCTCCACGCTCGAACCCTGGATGCTGGCCACCATGACAATCGAGCCACGCGTGGAAGATTTGCACCTCACCACTGACGCCCTAATCATATCCGCTGTGGTAGGTGATTATAATATGAGGAGGATCTTGGTAGACACCGGGAGTTCCGAAGATATCATCTACGAGCATTGCTTCAATAGAATGCAACCAGAAGACAGAAGATTGCTTGAGTCAGTACACGCCCCTATTAAAGGCTTCACCGGAGAAAAGGTAGATCCAATTGGCCAAATTACTTTCCCAGTTACATTCGGACAAACCCCCCGGGAAAGAACCATACTCCTCACATTCCTTGTGGTACGCGCTGACTCTTACCACAATGTGATCATCGGAAGGTTTACCCTGGGAAAACTGGATGCCATTGTCTCTACGGCGCGCGGGTTCATGAAGTTCCCAACCTCGCGGGGTATTGCAACGGTATATCTGGATAAACTAGGAGAAGTACTGGATACCAAAAGATGCCGACAAGGGCCTACTGGCGCTATTGGCTCAGAAAAGTGGGTACTAAGCACACGTCATCCAGAGCAAACAGAAATGGAATTCAAGGTTGACTCTCTGGTCCCTTATAGGTACAAGTGCTTTCTAGACGCCTATAAGGGTTACCACCAGATCAAAATGTCAAGAGAAGACGAGGAAAAAACGGCATTCCATACCGATGTGGGCATTTTCTGCTATTCTAAAATGCCTTTTGGCCTTCGAAACGCCGGAGCAACTTACCAGCGCCTCATGGATAAGGCTTTCGAAAAGCAAATCGGCAGGAATTTGGAAGTATATGTCGATGATTTGGTAATCAAGAGCAGAGAAGAAAAACAAATGCTTGAAGACATTGAAGAAACCTTCCAAAAGCTCAGAGAATACAACATTAAGCTCAACCCCAAGAAATGTTCATTTGGGGTAGAAGAAGGAAAGTTCCTGGGGGTGGGGGTCACCCGGGACGGCTTTAAAGCTAACCCGGAAAAAGTAGCCGCCATAACGCGGATGCCCTCTCCAAGGACTTTGAAAGAGGCACAAGCGTTAAATGGGCGTCTAGTGGCCATAAACAGATTCCTGGCAAGACACGCTGAGAGATCTTTGCCATTTATAAAGACATTGAAAGATTGCCTTAACAAGAAAAACTTCAAATGGACTAGCGAGGCGGAAGAAGCCTTGCAAGACATGAAGCGTTTCATCGAGAAACTACCCATGTTGACAGCGCCATACCCAGAAGAACTACTCAAAATGTACCTGGCGGTGGCTCACAACGCGGTAAACGCGGTACTCATGGTGGAAAGAGATGGGAAACAAACACCTATATATTACATCAGCCGAGTTCTGGCGGGACCCGAAACGCGATATCCAACACTTGAAAAGTTGGTACTGGCACTAGTCCACGCTACCCGGTGACTCAAAAGATATTTTCAAGGGCATCGCGTACAGGTCTTAACAAATTACCCGCTACAGCAAATTCTGCACAAGCCAGAGATCTCCGGAAGATTGGCTAAATGGGCAATTGAGTTGGGAGCTCTAGATATCGAATACCGAAAGCGGACATCAATTAAGGGGTAGGTAATTGCCGATTTCTTGGCTGAAATCCCTGATGGAGAAGTAATACAGGGCCCTGTGATCCAAGACATACCGGAGTCCAGCACAGCCAGGCAAACCTAGAAGTTGTACACCGTTGGATCATCCAGCAGAAAAGGGTCCGGGGCAGGTCTCATGTTGATAAGCCCAGATGAAATAAGGCTGATGTACGCCTTACGGTTTGAATTTGAATGCTCCAATAACGAAGCAGTATACGAGGCGCTACTCGCGGGCTTAAGAATGGCCCAATCTATGGGAGCAACAAGGGTTGACGCATATGTTGACTCTCTGTAAGTCAATAACCAAGTAAATGAAACTTATGAAGCCAAGGACAAATCAATGGCAAAGTATTTGGCTAAGACCAAGGAGCTTATAGCTTCCTTTGACAGTGTCACGCTCAATCACGTCCACAGAGGAAAAAACCAAATAGCAGACGCCTTGAGCAAACTTGCTACCTCGGGTATGGAAAGAGAAGTAAAGGTAGAAACATTGCAAACACCTTCCATTGAACCCCGGGAAGTTTCCGCCATCACAGCGGAAGAACCTTGTTGGTACACTCCAATACTAAAGTTCCTCACAAAGGGGGAGTTACCCCCCTGCCAGAGGCGAAGCACAAAAGATACAAACCAAGGCGTTGCAATACAAAGTAAACAACGGCGTCCTATACAGGAAGTCATATTTGGGACCACTACTGCGGCGTGTATCCCCAGCGGAAGAAAAATACCTAATCCAAGAAATACACGCTGGGATATGTGGCATTCACGCTGGACCCGGGCAGTGGTCGCGAAAATCCACAACGCCGGGTACTATTGGCCCGGCATGCATGAGGATGCGGTAGAAGAACTCAGAAGGTGCCGTAGTTGTCAAAAGTTTGTTCCTCAAACACTCCGCCCTAAGAACAATTTAATTCATGTCACGGTGGCCCCCGGGAAGTTAAAGTACTTAATTGTGGCGATCGACTATTTCACCAAGTGGGTTGAAGCCAAACCCTTGGCTAAAATAACGACTGAAAACGCCAAAAAGTTCCTATAGGAGCACATAGTATGCCAGTTTGAACTACCTCTATACTTGGTAAGTGATAACGGAACGCAATTCATCGATAGGGTCTTGCAAGATTGGTGCGCAGAACTTCAGATCCAACAAATTTTTACATGGGTAGCACATCCCCAGGGAAACGGCCAGGTGGAACGGGCAAATAGGAGTTTGCTGGATGGGATAAAAAGAATGTTAAGTCATGAAGGAAGCTCTTGGGTGGAAGAACTGCCAAATGTTCTATGGGCACATAGAACAATGCCCAAGACAAGTAACAATGAAACCCCCTTCAGCCTAACCAATTGCTAAGAAGCAATGATACCCGCGGAAGTCGGATTACCCTCGCTGTGGCGCCTCACTACTGATGATGACAATGACCGGCTCCTAAGGGAAGGCCTAGATCTATTGGAAGAGCGGCGCGAGGCAGTCGCTATCAGCGAGGCAAAATACAAGAAAACTCTGGAAAAATACTATAATCAACGTGTGGCTCAGCATACCTTCAAGGGAGGCGAATACGTCATACGCGATAATGAAGCCAGTAGAGCGGAACCCTCAGGCGAACTGGGACCCAACTGGGAAGGTCCCTATGTCATCCAAGAAGACTTAGGCAAAGGGGCCTACCGCTTATCTAGGCTAGATGGTACCGCGGTTCCACGTAGCTGGAACGCGACTCAGTTGAAAAAATGTTATATGTAAAGCCCCGCCCCTAACGGCGGGTCTGGTTATCTTTCTTTTACAAACAAGTGTAATTCATCTCCGACGATGTCTCTTTTCTAAGTATTGAGTTAATAAAAATTCTTTCCTTTTTTATTTTCCCTCATTACTTGCATAAACAATAAAATTTACCATTGCATTTTACCTGCACTTTACGGTACAAACAATTACCATCGCATCTAAACTGCACATAACGGTAAAAAAGCATCCTGGACATGAAATATTTTTCATATATAAGTCAAAGGATCAAAAATATAAAGCGCTAATAGTGGGTATCTTGGTAATAGATACATTAACCACTACAAAAAAAAATAGGTATTTTGGTAATAAATGCATACAACTATCTTGCAAAAAACCAAGTACTTGTCCCTGTTGCTAAATACCAACATACGAGAGCCAAAAAACGAACATGTTTTAAACACCTACTTCTTGGAAAGCATTGCTCTCACCTCTGCAGGGGCGTACAATGCTACACCATAACATTCCAAGGGATAAGGATCAACGATCAAGTCATTGACATTCTCCTCATTCACCGGAAGAGCCACCACCTCCGGATCATCAACCAGGTTTGCACCAGAATGACCACTACGACGTCGTTCGTACACCAATCCACAACGTTGGATATGATCAGGAGGAAAGGCCCCCATCAGAGTGTCAGCTCATAGTGAAACCACACTTGCATCAGCTTTTGAAGGACTCTCATATATGACACTCTTGCAGGACCGGCTAACCCGGGGTAAAGCATCATCGGAGTTCACCTCCTTTTCTTTAATCATCTCCTCCGTCACCGGAATTTGAAGACGAATTAAACCGTCGGCTGCATCCAAGCATCGGAAAAGGTCAGAAAGCCTCTGTTTATAGCACTTCCGGCTCATTTTTTCGAATTACTAAATTTGGAAAAAATAATTTAATTTATAGAAGTTTAAAAGGTGTGACAGTGATGACGACATCAAACTTAATGAAAAGTAATCATCACACGTCAAATCGCCACATTTCCGGCAAACGGCGGCGTCAATCATCATGATATTAGCATCAAATGTCTGACACAAAATCAAGTGTTTGCACATAACCCAAGCATAACAGTGTTTATACAAAATATCCAAGGAATAGTGTACATAACAAATAAAATAAAAACACTCATTCCTCTTCCGACTCCTCCGCGGGGTCCAACATTAGGCGTAAGGGGTCCACGCCATCTTCGTTCACTTTATCCATCAGATCAGCATACGCGGGCAGCGGCTCATTGCACGCCGCCTCAAGAGCATCCGCCATATCTCCCTGAAGTTTGCCTCTTGTTGTGTGGAACGCGGGAGTAATTCTCTCTGGTTGTTGGCACTCAAAGTAGCCCTTGTAAACACCATCATGATGGCCGGACCGATAAGCTGCGGCAGAGAGGTGATCCAATAACGCCGTAAAGGATCCCGATTGTCGGAGATACTCAAATGCCCCAACCTGGCCATTGGTTATTAGCCAATTCCTATCGCCTCGCAACTTAGCCAGTTGGCTAGTCAGACTATCCACCTCAGCGTTCGATTGCTCCAAGGCACTTTCCGCCTCTTTAAGGCATGCCTGATGGGTGGCGGAAGACTGGATAAGCTTGTTCTTTTCGGAGACAAGGGAATCACATTGTTGCTGAAGCTTTCTGTGTTGATCCTCCCGCTCCTCCAACTCAACCTGTTGACATTTCTACTTCGACAATTAAAGCCCGGTACCGCTCCTGCACCTGAGACACAAAATCAGTGTCAATTCGGAACTTTTCCATCTTAGCAGACATTTCAGATCTCACCTTTTGAGCCTCGGTAGCAGCTTTACGCTCCAGTTCTTCCTGAACAGTTTTGGCATAAGCAAGGACCCAATCCTTCTCCGCTATATCGCGGGCCTACAATATTCTCTCTTCAAAAAGATGGGCAGTCACCCTCTTCAGGTCATCCTCTGCCTTATTCTTCTCCGACACAAACCTGCTCTCCCTTAGACCAGCGACTTGGAGCTGACTCTCCAACCGATACTTTTCATCTTTAAACTCCTGAATAGTAGCCCACGCCTGGTGGAGCTCGTTGTTATCATGCATCCACATGCGCCGGATTTCTGCAAGCCTCTGGGGCTGAATAACGGAATCCACCATGGTGGCATTCATCAGGTTTTCATTATTTAACCCCTCAACATACGCTAACTCAGCTGGAGGGTATGCCCGCTCAACCCAGTGTTGAATCACTGGAGGAAAGATCAATCTTGAAGACTCAGCTATCTTCCAGATGGGTTGGTAGCGCTTATCTTGTGCATTCGGATCCCAATTAATAGTGGGCAAATAAAGATCATCACCCAAACGGGCCCCATCATCAGCAATCCCACTGCTGGACCCCCCAGCATCGCTCACGGCTGTATCTCCGGCACTGGTTGCCTCGTGAGCAGCGAACACCGTAGGCGTCTCCTTTCCAGTTGTAGAAAAAACGCTGAAAGGAGAGTCAAACAAGGAGGAGGGGGGTAATACTGGAAGGCAGCAATGTAGACACTGGACTAGTGGTTACCGCCACAACAGCCGTGGGCATAGGAGGCGGAATAGGGCAACTGACAGTAGCGGTAGCTCTTGCCTGAGATATAAGCTCTGAAAGGCTTGGTCCACTGGTGGCGGAAGGCATAGTATCCATAGATGTCAAGGGGGCAGAGGACACACCCTCAACTTGAACCCCAGTAGTAGAACCTGTATTAAATCAGATTTTCAGCAACATGGAACACAAAGTCCACATTAACACCCAAAGACAAAATTACTTACCAAAGGGCAAGGCGTAGGCGGCTTGCATAGCCTTGAAAGCAGTCAGGGCAGGCACAGCAAAAGTCTTGCGTTTTTTTGACACGCGACTCGGACTTGTCAGCCCAGCAGCAGTAACAGCAGCACTCCCAGCGGGAATAGTCACACCAACCGAGGAAGCAGCAGTCCCCGCGGCCATGTACTTCCTCCCGGTGACTTTTACCCGGATCGGTTTCTTCTCTATGGCAGCAACATTACTTCCTCCGCTGGGGGGAGGCTGAGAAATATAAACAGCCGGGTCCGCCGGCACAACTGGCAGCAAAAACTGCTCAAAGTGAATCTTCAGAACATCAGGCTCCTGTTCACCAATCGCGCGGTCCGCGGCCTTTAAAGCAGCGTTCCGCAGAGGATCCACAAAGTCAAATAAACTCCATTTACCTATGACATGTACACATGTTAGTCCACGCAATCAGCAAAACATATGCAAAGCCAAAGAGGTGCATACCTTCATCATCCCTCCGGAAAGAAGGATACTGCTTGATATCGCACCATAACAGGCTCATTCCCGCCATCACCAAGGCTCCCTCCGGGATTACGGTGCACTCGGAAGGGCCCACATAATTTCGTATAAAGAGCGTTGGCCACGTAAGCATATTTTGGGGGACCTTCGTCTTTAACTTTGTCTTTCGGTCCCATCTCCCTCCAATGCATCTCTCCTAGAATGACACCGACATCGATATAGAAGAACTTTTTCTTCCAGTCCTTATCCTTGGAACTGGTAGGAATGTCTCTCAAGCAAGATACATCGGTGTCCCTTCTGTCGAAGGTAAAAAAGGGGGATTTCCATACAAGGACGAAAAAAGCCCTAAAAACGATGAGTTCAGGGATATGCCCTAAGGCGATACAGGCAAACTCAAACTGTCGGAGTTTAACCAACCCTAATGGACGCAGTTGGGAAATGTGGATGGGATAATGGTCAAAAACCAACTTACAGAACTTGGTGATCGGCAATCGGAAGTTGCAAAACTTGAAAAAATCACTAAACAGAGTGATTTTACCTTTCTTCAACGGAAATGCCGTGTCTGTCTTCGACGGCATTACCGGATTCCACTCCGCCCTAATATCGTAATCTTGAATAAGATTGTTGAACGAAGTCTGCCCCCATTTGACATACAGGGCATCAGAGCTTGCTGGGGCAGAAGAAGAAGATTCGCCGGTCTTCGAGGCCATTTTTAGATTCAAGAAGTTGAAGGAAGTAACGGTGAACAAGGAAGGAATTGAAATCCCAAACCCTAAACGGAAAACCCTAAACGGAACACCTATTTATAGGGGATGCAACCTTTCGAATTCAAAAAGGCAAATGGGTGGGAATGCGTGTCAAGACAAGGGAGTTACAACTGTCATCCTAATGATGACTTAACTGCCACATCTTTTCCCATCGCCGCCATTTTTCAAAAAGCATAACGGAACCCCACTCGAGAAACTTACACTCAAAGGGGAAATTTTGACTTTTTCCTTTTTTAGTCCAATTTCATGAATTTCACTTCATAACTTTGGACTGGGGGGACATGACGAGGTATGACCCGGATCGGCTAACCCGACCCGGTCATTACCTATTATTTTATCACAAATATTTAATTATAAACGTTTATTCTAGAATGTTCTATTCTGCATGGATAAACCACGTAACCAAATCCCTAATCTTTTAGGAAGATCATTCAAATCCCTAACTTGTCGGAGCCCATCCTAAGTTAGGGGAAACCCTAATGATAAACAATAAATAGAGGTAAACACCTAAGGTATGATCATCTTGTCCTCATCTACTCTCCTTTTCCCCTACATTTTTACTTTCTCCCAAACCGAGACTTATTCTCACGTCGGAGGGTGGTTACAGGAATAACCCCATTCCTGTAACGAGTGCTAACGGTGTTCTATTTTACAGTCAACTGTTCGGATCGCTAAAGAGTTGAAGTCCTAGCCGGAGCTTACCCTTAAGGTCAGTGTTTCTTCAATTCTCAATCCTTATACATGCTACTTGTTTACTTAGGTTCATGCTAGAATCATACATGCTTTATGTCATTAACTTTGCTAGCCCGAACTTAACATATATAGCGCTATAGGAGTAGCACGCTGTCCATCGGGGTCTTGTTAAGTCTTTTATTCATAAACTAGTCTCGTTACTTTTGTGGTGAGTGACACTTAATTCTTGTGGACACTTTGGGTTTGACAGATAGTGATGCATGCTGGTTACCTTGTATACAATTGCCATGTGGATTCGAAAAAATGTTTTTTCATACTTATGCTATATTTATACAAACTTTGTGTACTCGCCAATGCTTTTGCGTTGAAACTTTATTTTAAAGATGTTACAGGTTGATGATTGATGCTCGTACGAATCTAGTAGGAATGACTAGAAACACGCTCAAGAAATACTAGATTTGATTACTTTTGTTATGTGGAACTTTGTTGTATTTTGTCTTTTGATGTTGTACTTGTATTTCATATGGTTGTATTTGACAATTTAAATTATCAATGAAAATGGTTTTGGATTAATTATTGTCGCAAAATAGTGTTATGCTTGATGAGCAATCTATTTCGTCTCACTCCGATGATTCCGCCATCGGTTGAGGTGTGATAGCCTTCAACGGTCACTACAAAAGCATAAAGAACAACCAAATGAGCGTTGAAACTGACGCCGATATGGTGACGCATGTGTTTAGTCTTTATTCAGATGGCAAAAAAGGAGCGGCATTCAAATTTATTCATTGTTATGTGGCGAAGCACTCCTCGAAGTGGGCAAGAGTGCCTCTAGCGGGACAATCATCGTTTAAAAGGACGAAAACAAGTTCATCTACTAATCGCTCAAATGATCGTACCGAGTTTGAGATAAACTTTAGCCATGAAGAGGTTGAAGCGGAACGCCCACTTGGTAGAGATAAATAAAAAAAGGGCGCAAAAATCACATAGTTCGGGTGCGGACTATAAAGAAGGTTTAGCCAACCTAATTGAACAAATTAGTACGTTCAATTGCATCCAACAACAAAGGAACACCCAAAAAGAAAACGTTATCAAAATTTTTGAACGAAAAGTAAATTTGAAAAATGAAGAGTTGGCGAAAGAAAGGTGAGCGGATATGGAAATCCTCGCCATGAAACTTATCACCTTGATCACGAAGAAATAGAAATTTACGAGAAATACAAAGAAGAACTCAAGGCAAATATCGTACTTAGTTTGGTTATTTTTTATGTTTGTTAGTTTCGTTTTTATTATTTTCAGTATTTTTAATGTAATGTTTTTATTTATCAATGTTATTTCTCTATTTACTTAATGTTTTTATTTAATTTAATAGATTTGTTTTAATTTGTTATACGTCAATTAAATTAAAAAGTGTATACCACATGTCGTACCACGCCACCTTTCCACGCCCCATCTCACCCCACGTTTTTTAAGGAACATGAAAGTGAAATCTGATAATGCTAGGGTGGTTGCCATGTGCTGCTTCATGCCCCTCTCACACCGTGTAGTCTAAAAGGGTGTGAAAAGTTGTGAAACGATAACAGGGTGAATGGAAGTGGTTTGATGATGTGGCGGTGAAATAAAATGAAAGCATACGACCATGCGGTGTGGGCGTGGAAGTGCGGCGTTTATTCTCTTCCACGCTGCACACACCACTCCAACCCCCGCGTTGTTGATGGCGTTGTGGACGGGGCTTGAAATTTTCCACTGACGTTAATGATAAATGGGCGTTGACATAGCATGCTGTGATTGGACTTGGCTACTAGCCATTGGACCCAAACGACATTATTTAAAAAAATATTTTTATTCAAATAATAATTCACCCCATCTATATAAAAAAACTCACCATTTTCACCTCACTCTTTTCTATCCAACTCCTTCTCACCTCACTCTCTTCTATAAAAAATAATATATCCACACAACCGAAACATTGATCCGAACAACCCCTACGGTTTCGGCAATCTACCGAACACCACTTCGCCTTAAGGGTCTCAACTGAACCAACAACGTTTTACAGATCCTGGCATATTAGCGTATGGTCAACTTTTAGCGAACCTACCTTTATGTTTCCACAACAACCGCTCACTCCTCTACCCCAAACTCCACCTGCACCCGAATCCGTACCGGAAACTCAACCTACACCACCCGAATCCTCTACGCAAAAAAAAAACGAAACCATAAAAAGAAAACCGGGCCGAAAAGGAAAAAGCAAAAGAGGATCGTCGTGTACATCTGTGGACAAGCAAAGAAGAGTTGGTGTTGACGAAAGATTGGCTTTCGATTTCGGAGAATTCGGTTATAGGTATATTTTATTATATTTATTGTAAAAAAATAAATTTCATATCTAAAATATATTTTTTAATAGGTATCAACCAACAAAGTGACGATTTTTGGAACCGAATTAACGAGTTTTATCACAAAACTTTAGAACGATATTTCTATAGGAAAATATGATAGTCTCTCGTCTAAGTGGCGTGAAATAAACACTGCCAAGACCGCGTTTAATGGGCCACAACAACAATCTAAAGAACAACCCAAAAAGTGGCGAGACAGACACCGACTTGTTGACGCGTGCGATATCTTTGTATTCGGAAGGCAAAAAGGGGTCACCTTTAAATTTATTCTTTTTTGGCGCATTGCGAAAAACTCACCAAAATGGGCACGAGTACCTTTAGCGGGCAATCGTCCTCTAAAAGGTCCAAAAGTTGTTCCTCCACTAGTCGCTCGGATGCTCTTACCAATTTTGAGATCAACTTGACTTAAGCGACGATAATTTTGAAGCCAAACGTCCACCCGGAAGAGATAAGTCAAAAAAGCGAGTCCAAAAATCATCCACTACTAGTGATGAAAAAAACCCCGCTTTGGCCGGCATCCAAGAAGAAATCCACGTGTTCAACAACATCCAACAAGAAAGAAACACTCAAAAAATAAAGGCTTTTAGCCTTTACGAAGAAAAGCAAAAGCGAACGAATATGAAAATACTCGCAATGAAGATCGATCACCTTGAAGGCGAAGAGCGGGAAATGTACATGAAACTTAAAGAAGAAATCATGGATAAATATCGTAGCTACTTTCGGTATTTTAGATTATGTTTTTATGTTTCGTTTTTTAAGTTTAAATTATGTAATCTTTTTTTTTTTAATTTTGTAAGTGTTTTTATGATTGATAATTATTATATTAGTAATAATGCTATTTTATAAAAATTATTACATAATATATAATTATTAAATAAAAATGATAATAAAAATAATGTGTCACGTGTCGAATAACGCCCCTTCTCACACCCTTTTATTCACCATGCCCCTATTCTGACGTACGCTGACGTGGCGTCCACATGTCGAATAACACTCATTCTTCAAGACTCTCCACGCCGTGTGGTCTAACACATAGCATAAGATTTAACTAGTCATAAGAACCTATGACCTAGTGCTTTAGTTGTATGGGACATGCCATCTACAAACAATGGTGTGGGTTTAAATCCTAGCAATCACAAGCAGGGGCGGTCCGGAGGGGGTGCGGGGTGGGCAACGGCTCAGGGCCCAAACCCTCTGGGGCCCAAAATTTTATTTATTTTTTAATAAAGTTACGATGTAGAACTTAGAATATATAAGTACTGAATTGGAGAATGACAAGATGATGCCCATGGTCTGGAGGTTCCCATGTCACTTTATTAGCAAGTAGGTCGTGGGTTCTAATCTTGATAGCTTCATTTTTAGTTGATTTTTTTTATGTTTGTCACCTATGCATTAAATGCAAATGACATTAATTGACTAATTTTGTGTTACATTAAATCAAAATGGGAATCGTAGTTATTTCTCAAATCTAGTTTAAAAATGCTTATTTGTGTTAATTTCTTAAAATATTATTCAATCTACAATTAGTTTTATGTGTTATATTTTTTTATGAAAAAAGTCTTATTTTGTTTTTTCTCTCTTTCAACTCTGTGTATTTTCGAAATAAATTTGGATGTGTTACGATGGTTTTAAATGATCGTAAATAACGATTTTTAAAGTTACGACGTAACTATTCCACATTTTTTTTAATTTACCCTTACAACGTGTTTTTTTTTCTACGTTTCGTTGTCGAAATGTGTGTGTGATGTGCTTTTTATCTACGTTTCCACGTAAGAAAAAAAAATAGCCCGCCGCAACATGCAGGCGATTCCACAAATTTTTAATTCATTTTCATATATTTAAAACTTTTTTGTATATTCTTTTTAAGAAGTTTATATTTTAGGGGCCCGTATTTTATCTTCGCACATGACCTATATATTTTCGAAGATTTTCAGAGACGGCCCTGATCACAAGGTTATGTGGTGTTTAGGTGAATAACAGTTTTATTAAAAGAAAAGAAAGAAAAACTGATAAGAAAAGAAGCTATAGATGTTGACCATTTTGAAAATGAGTTAAGAATTTACCAGGTTTCATGTGAATTGATGAGGAAAACCGGTTGGTATGGTTGTCTTCATTTTCTACAAAATTAGAGAGACCTTGGACGATGTCTTGAATCAATTCTACTTCTCCAAACTCCAAATCGCCGCCTCTTTCCATGGTGAATGTTGTTTCTTCTGCGATGTATATGAGTTTTATTATTAGAGCATGTGTAGTGGGGCGTTTTTTTTTTTAAATTTCAAAAATAACGCCCGAAAACGCCCACCCCTCCATTACATGGGGCGTTATATTTAAAAAATTTTGAAAAAAATGGTGAATGGCGTTTTAAATAAAACGCTCAAGAACTCTGCCGTGTTTGACTTGAAGGGCCATGTGGCCAATGGGATGACTTGAAGAACTCTGCCATGTTTGACTTATTTACATGGGGCTGTTTGCTTTATGTATTTATTTATTTTTTCAAATGATTGAATGGGGGTTATTGGTATAATGCCCCATTACGCCACTTTTGCTATAATGCCCCAACGCTGACTAGGATGCCACGTGTCGGATAATGCCCCATGGTAGGGGCATTATACAAACTTACCACTACACATGGTCTTATAAGTATTGTTATATTACAATCTTTTTATTATTTCATTAGTTGTTGACTAAGAGGGAAATTAAAAAAAAAAGAAATTGCAATAGCAGTTCAGTTAGCATATCCTGAATGAATGATGAAATAGCACATTCAATGCCACAAATTAGAAATCAGAAGACAAGCAGCCGTTGACTTTCTCGACCAAAAGAAAAAAAAACTCAAAATCATACACGCATCGAATTATATAATCATGAAAAAAGCAACTTGAGTTGTGAGTCTACAAAGTAACCGCCAACGCACCGTTTGAAAAGAATTAACAGTTCACAAAAATGGGGATGGTGGTAGGTTCAGGAGGTTGTGATGGACCGGGAGAGAGCCATGGATGTGTGGTTGTTGTTAGCTGGCGGTGGGTGTGTGGTTATATGTAAGAGAAGGGGAAGGAGGGCTAATCATTTATGAATATTTATGAATTGTAGGGCTTTTAGTTGGTGGTGGTTCTCAATAGTTTTCAATTTGTCAAAATATCTTTAGTATAAAATATAAAAAATCATATATATAGAGGCCGGTTATTGTACAAAATGTCTTAACGTACGAAACGTACGAGATTTATTATCAACGTGCGAAAAAAACTTTATAACATGCGAGTTTGGTTTTTTGAACCACCATGCGATTTTTTAATAACATGCGAAATTGTTTTTTTTTTTATAAACATGCGATTTGTTTTTTTCTTTTGAACATGCGATCTTCTAATTTTTACAACATGCGACCTTTGTTATAACATGCAAATTTTTCATTGCGTACGCTTCGTACGTTAAGGCAAAATATAAGATACACTTTTTCTATATATATATATATATTTGTATTCACGTAAAACTGAAAAAAAAATAGCATATAAAGTACATAAAGTTTACTATGGTATAATAACTAGTTTATATGACATTAATACTTATATTATTTATTTAAATATGAGAACCATTCTTGAATATATGAACAAAAATTAAAGGAATCTTTAGTGATAATAAAATTTTATTGCTTTGAAGATGCAACATATAATTTTTGCTCAGCTGATATATATATATTGATTATTTTCTTTATTAACGAGTCATGTTAAACATTTAGATAAAGGGTTAATCACGTTAAACCGTTCAAAAGGATTCATGACCATATGGGTTATATAAAAGGTTTTGCTGGTTATATATGATGGCTATTTCGTATCTAAAAGAAGAGATATCATACATGTTTGATCAAAGTTTTATACATCAACACGCCCCTTTTAATGACAAAATGAAACCCGATCGCTATGCTGGAAATTAAGCAAGTATAACATGACGACTAAACGACCAATCGTCACTAATGATTCTGTTGTTAGGTACTTCACCCAGCATTAGCATTTACTGATAGAAACTAAAAGGATCACAAAATGATCTAGAACATAATTAGATTTGCAACACGTTAAAATGTCACTGATTGTATCACAAAATGATCGCACGTATGAAATCATATTTTACTTATTCAATTATGCCATGAGTAACAATTTCACCTCAATCCCTCTCTATTTTTCACCTGATCCTAAATTCAATTAACATAATATTTTTTTTCAGAGCAATTGTGAAGCCCTGATGATGCTTCAGAAAAAGGTTTGCACAAGAATAACCCTTCAATTGCCGGTGTAGCAACACTATTTAGGGACAAAGATGATATTAAATGGTTGGAAAATATCTCTTTCACAAATTGGGGTAAATCACAACTCCATGACACCAAATCCATAAAAAAACTTTGATTCGTCTAAAAAACGAGCAATTTCATAAGGTTTGAACAAAATCAAACCCATTTTTGGTTGTACAGGTTCCACCTGGAACCGGAAAAATCGATCTTTTGAAGGAATAATTGCTCGAGCTGTTGAACAAGATGAAGGTGTGCTAGTGACCGCCCCCACAAATGGTGGTATAGAGAAAAAGAAAGCGAGGTGAGCTGTTGAACAAGATGAAGGTGTGCTATTTTATATATTCTTTTTGTTTTAATTAGTAAAATGGTTTTTAATAATAAAAAGGTAAAATGACCAATTTGTCCCTCACTTGACAATTAAAATTAACTAGGTTAGAGCCAAAGGACAAACCGTGTAAGATTTTGAAACATTAAGTACAAAACTCGTCAATTTTAAAAGCAAAGGACACCGCCTGAAATTTGATATAAATATAAAGGACAAAACTTGTAATTCACTCTAAATTAAATTTATAGTTTTATATATACCACTCTATTAGATTTTGTCTACTATATACAAATTTACAACTAAATTTATACGTACTAGCCCAATCACACCAATAAAGAAAATAATATCAAATCTAAAAGTTAAACCCTAAACCAATAAACGACAGTCTGCACATCGTCCCAATGTTTTATGTCGTTACCCTAAGTCGATCGTCTCCTGATGTCAACGTCATTGTTCGTGCAATATGATCGTCGCCTCTTTGGCCACAACATTGTTATTCATAAGAAAAATATTATGACATAAAATATACATGTTTTAAAAAACATAAAAACTTGAGACCCAACATTATCACTATATCTCTCAGCAAATTTAAATCGGGCGACACGGTTGTCCAAATCGCTAAAACTTCGCTTGACGCTCGCTCGGAATATTTACTGCTCGGAAAATGCTCGCTTAATTTGAGGTTCGGTTTTAAATGAGCAGCTCCGCTCGGTTCGATTTGTAAAAGAGCCAAACACGAGCAAAGGTCTGTTCGGCTCGTCTCGGCTCATGAACAGCCCTATCGTTGATGCCTTAATACACAAATAAGTATTCTAGGGGCATTAATTGGATGTGAATTATATTGTTCATCAATGACATGCACAACAGTAGAAAACACATGATAAATAGTGTCGCATCACATGAGCATCAATCATTGCCGAAGAAAAAACAAGTCTTGTACACTAAAGCAATAAGCAAACGTAGAATATAAATGTATAACACATTCTACTTTCGTGATATATATATATAGGGTAGGACTATATAGAAAACCCTTATGTTTTTTAAAAACACTAGAAAACTCAACTTCCCGACATTTTTTTTTGAAAAAAATAACACATATAATATACATGTTTTTAAGAGTTTTGGGCCAAAAAAAAAAACAAAAAAGCGCCGAAGGGATGTTTTTAAAAAAAAAACAAGTTTCGACATTTTTTGCCTAACACATGTTAGTCACGAAAGTTGCTGAAATTTGTTTATTTTTTTTTTTTAAATAATCCTTCGGCGCTTTTTTGTTTTTTTTGGCCCAAAACTCTTAAAAACATGTATATTACACAGTGTTGTAAAAGTCGTTAGGCGGTCCCTAGTCGGCCGACTGGGGAGTTGAGGGTAATCGGAGTACTCGGAGAGTACTCGGGGAGTACGCGGACATGGTAAATATAAAGAAAATTAATTGTTATATATTATTTATGTGTTAAAAAAAGCATAATCCATGTCAACTAAGTATAATTTAAAATGAAACATGTTTAAAGTTCAAATATTCTGAATACAAGTCCGACTAGTCTGAGTACAAGGCCGAGTAGTCCGAGTACAAGGCCGAGTAGGCCGATTTTGACCGAGTTTGACCGATTAAAAGTCAACAAACCACGTTGACCGCCTAGACCGACTAGGCCGACTACGTCCGACTAGGCGCCGACTAGGCCGACTAGGCACCGAGTACTCCCGAGTAATCCCGAGGCCGACTAATTGAGACCGCCTAGGAGGAAGTCGCCTCGGAGGGGGTCCGAGGACCGAGTACTCGCCGAGTACTCGGCCGAGTAATCCGACTTTTACAACACTGATATTACATGTGTTATTTTTTTCAAAAAAAATGTCGGGAGGTTGGGTTTTCTAGGGTTTTTTTAAAACATAAGGGTTTCTTATCTAGCCTTAGCCTATATATATATATATATATATATATATATATTGTTTAAACTAACCCATCTTAGTTATGCAAGAAGAGAGAATATTGTATAAGAGGAAAGAAGTGTACGAATTGTAGGAGAGAAGTTTGGCCCTTAATTTGCAAGATTAATGGTTGAGATTAACTGGTCCCCAATTATAGAATCTAAAAAGAGTAAACTGCCATTTTGGTCCCTGAGGTTTTGTCACTTTTTTCACTTTAGTCCAAAACTCAAACCTTTTGCATCTGGTCCCTGTGGTTTCAGTTTTATTGCTATTTTGGTCCAAAAGTGAAATCAGGTCATATTTGTCTTATAAAATCCTGCTATTTTGTTCTTTTCCTCAGGGGCAAAATGTTCATTTTAATTAAAATAATAAAATAACATTCTGTCTTTCTCTCTATTTTGTCCGTTTGTAAATACTTTGATTTTTCTTACACCCACCACTGCCATCGCCATTCACCACCGCAACCATCATCAACGTTCACAACCACAACCTCCCATCTCCACCACCACCTCCTCCCTCATCCATCCACCACCATCACACCACAACCAACAAATAACATATAAATCACAATATAATAGGGAGGATTAAACCTTTAAACTAAATCCCCTTCAAACAGAATTCCTATGCCGGTGACCAACCCCCTTCAAACGATTGAATGACATTGGATTCGTTTGTAGAACAAAAGTCAAAATGATTGAATTGAAAAGTGTGTTTAATAAGAGTGGATGTGGATGGATGGTTTTATTTTATTTTATTTTTAAATTAAAATAATCATTTTGCCCCTAAGAAAAAGGACAAAATAACAGGATTTTATAAGACAAATATGACACGATTTCACTTTTGGACCAAAATGGCAATAAAACTAAAACTACAAGGACCCATATGCAAACGTTTTGAGTTTTGGACTAAAGTGACAAAAGTGACCAAACCTCAGGGACCAAAATGGCAGTTTACTCATCTAAAAAAAAGGGAACAAGTGCGGGAAAGAGTAAAATAGGAAAATCCAATATTGTTGACTCACAAACTCACTTCCCCCTTGATTTTCAAACGGCTATAACTTTTTTATACGTTAATATTTTTTTATATAAATAACACCGAGCATTTCATTCTCTTTAATTCGAGCAGTCTATTGTTATATTTTTTCTTTAAAAATTTTGCAGGATTTTAAATACCTATTACGTGATTTTGACTACCTAGTAAGTGACTACGTGATTTTGAATACCCATTACGTGATTACTTGATTTCATTATAGTATTTTACATGAAACTCACTAAGGAGCTGTTTGGCAACTTCTGAATGGTTAAGTGCTGAACTAGTAAGGGATCTGAACCATTAAGTGCTGAACCAGTAAGAGGTCTGAACCATTAAGAGCCAGTATAATGCTTAACCCTTCAGTGGCAACTGTCTGACCAATTCAGATTAGAGGTCTTAACCATTCAGACTATGTATAATATTTAACCATTCAGAGACAAATGTCTGAACCATTCAGACATCAGTTCACGATACAAATAGCATGAATCATTAAGTGTTGAACCAGTAAAGGTCGTAACCGTTAAGAGGTAAACAAACAGCCCCTAAGTGATTACGTAATTACGTAACAATGGTTGACTATATATTATTACATGACTATATGATTTTAAATACTCATTTCGTGATTACGTGATTTCATTATAGTATTTATGTGAAACCCTACCGAGTGATTATGTAATTACGTAAAAACAAAACATGTAATACATAATACTTCATATGGAATACATAATATTTCTGGTATAATCACATATTAAGGATAAATTATATACAAAACATTAGCCAAACCAACTTATAACAACATAATGTTGTAAATTATATTTAACCACGTAATAAAGCATAAACAATCAAGTTCTTGTTATTGAACGCGTAATAACATAATAAGCATAATATATAATTATTAAATAAATATAAAAATAAAAATTATGTGTCACGTGTCGAATAACCCCCCTCTTCCACGCCCCTTCTCACACCCCATTTTTTCACCACACCCCTATTCTGATGCGCGCTGACGTGGCGTCCACATATGGAATAACGCTCATTCTTCTTGAAGTCCCTCCACACCCTGTGGTCTAACACATAGCCTAAGATTTAACTAGTGATAAGAACCTATGACCTAGTGCTTTAGTTGTATGGCACTTGCCATCTACAAACAATGGTGTGGGTTTAAATCATGGCAATCACAAATCACAAGGTTATGTGGTATTTAGGTGTAGAAATATTTTTCTTAAAAAGAAAAAAGAACTGATAAGAAAAGACGCTACCGATTTTGACCATTTTGAAAATCAGTTAAGAATTTACCAGGTTTCCTGTGAATTGATGGTGAAAAGCGGTTAATTTTCTACACCATTTTGAATCGTGTCTACTTCTCCAAACTCCAAATCGCCGCCTCTTTCCATGGTGAATGTTGTTTTTTCTGCGATGTATATTACAAGTATTGTTGAGGGCTATATATATTACAATCTTTTTATTATTTCATTAGTTGCGTGTTCCTTGGAGATACAAAACTTCAGCTATTTCGGTATAATTCCATTTCTTAATGCATCAAGTATTAATATTGTTTAAATGCTGCTTTGCTTTCTACAAACTGTGCTTTTCCTAAAGGTTCTTGGGGCCCATATGTTTTATCTTTATTATAAATAATATGCCAAATTTCGTGGAATGATCTTTATATTGTCATGTTCACCCAGAAATACTAATTTCCTCTCTGTTCGACTGGAGTATACGTTTTAAATATGCTTCTTTTTGAAATATAATATAAGTTTTGAATATAGAAAAATAGCACACGCGTTGTATGCTTGTTATTTAATAACCTTTGAAAGGGGTATGGTCCCAAAAAGCCGCGCAACCCCCTCTAAGGTCGCGCGGGACCATACTCCTTAATCAACAATTTTCTTGATCGCCAACCTCGCGCGGACTATAACATACCTGTGTAATGCGGCGCGAGGTCCACATAAGAGTAAACTCCAGCTAACAACACTTAGCATTATGAAAAGAGTGTGCAATAGACCAATACCACGCGCGAGGTTATTACGTACTCAACAAGAGCCTCGCGCGTTAACAGCGCAAGGCTGTTCCAAAATAGTACACAAAGTACAAGTGGCAGAAAAAAGAGCCAATAAGCGCCCTTCTGACCCTGCTCAATCGTGCTCCACGATCATCTGACATGCAGGAGACAAGAAGTACTCAAGGACGCCTACTTGGCACCAATCATAAGGCAGAGACAACTGCCCCACGATCTCCACTTGCCTGCTGATGGCAGGACGGCGGCCAGGCCGACAACCATGACACGTGGCTCCAATCATTGTGCGCCAGCACCAAAGAACTCTCAGAAGCCACTAACGGTCGAGACAAGTGAGACAAAGAGCATATCGCCCAAGTTGTCGACTTCCGGCCCAAGGCCCATCAGCCCATACTCTCTTACACCTCTCCGGCTATAAATAGAGATCTCACTCCACAGGTTAAACATTCCAATCCCTCTACTCTCTCACTTAATACTTAATTATCTCCTAAGCCCAGTCGCTTATTCTCACGCCGGAGCCCAGTTAAGAGGGAAACCCCCACATTCCCCTCTTAACGAGTAACGGTGTTTTGTTTTGCAGTTAACCACGGTCATTCAGAAGCTCATGAAACCATAAGAAGATTAACCACTATGCAAGGAACATAAACCAAACTGATTAGTCCCTTAATTAGTTCTGTGTTTCTTCATTGGCGCCCACCGATTTTTTCTACAAACCACTTTCATCTTCTTATTTCCTGAGTTTTCACTGCTTTCCTTCCTTCGATCATGGCTGGTCAAGGAATCATTCCCGAATTTGTTGGTCTCGGAGCAGACCCTAACGCAGCGTTTGGGGCGGATAATCAAAACATCCAACCCCAAAACGTCGAAGAAATCGGCGAGATCGAGATGGCCAACACCGGGGGTCCTCGCGGGAGCTTCACCCGCATCAATCAAACTACCCCGGGAAACAACGGTGCTGGACCATCGAACCCAGCTCCACCTCAGAATATCTCAGCGCTATTGGGGCTACCAGAGGGCGAAACCCCAGCCTCATGGTACGCCAAGCAACTCGCCACCATTAACGCGGCATATCAATCCTTGAGCGCGCAACAAGCAGTTCTAACGGCAGAACCTTCCTTGGTTACACCAACCGGCCCAAGTTACGGGCCGCGCCCGATGCAACCACCGCAAAATATCCAAGGAAGAGCCAACAGACCTCCCCCTACCCGAAGACTAAGCGTGCAGGACACGCGCGATACGCGGGGGGAGACAGAAAGCTACTATGACGAACCGTCAAATTCCCGAAGAGGCCCAGTTCACAGCCGGCTCACGCCGCGCAACATAAACGACGAGTGGGAAGAAACTGACCCGAATGACCCAACCTGGGAGAACGATGACGAATCTTCGGTTTTCAATCGTTTGCAACGGAACCATGAGTACTACAAACCAAGGCAGCATGTTGGGTATACCGAAGAGGCAGAGCGTGACTTTCGCCTCGCCTATCGACCAGAGGAAGCTATAGAGCATTCAAAGTTCGTCCCAAAGATAGCACTCGCGCCGCTCAAGAGAGAGAAATTACCTCCGACTGTCGGAAAGTTTAACGGATTGACTGATCCAGATGAGCACGTCAGAGTGTTTACTAGCGTGGGCTGCATGGGCGGTTGGAACATGCCCATGTGGTGTCATTTGTTTATCCAAACATTAACGGGGGCTGCTCGCGCCTGGTTCGACAGCCTTCCTCCGGGAAAGATAAAATCATGGGTAGATTTCAGAACTCAGTTTTTGAGTCACTTCAGCCAACAAAGACGATACCAGCGCGACACAGCTGAAGTTGAAGATATCTGGCGAAGAGATAATGAGGGACTGGAAGATTTCATTACGCGCTTTAACAAAGAATGTTTGGAGATAGGTGGCGTGAGTGAGCAACTCATGCGCTGCCATTTCAAAAAAGCCATCCGCTGTGATAGCCTGATCAGAACCATCACTGGGAAAGATGGAATGCCAAAGGAGTGGGATAAACTCATGGAAGCCGCGAAGATAGTCGCGCAGACGGAAGAGTCACTCGCGCGAAACAACAGCTATCGTTCTGAAGATAGATTTTCCAAAGGGGGTCACCCGCGCGATGACATCAGGCGCAACAAAGGCAAAAACCCTGGGTGGAAGGCCAACCACTCCAGCGGTTATAATGAACGACCCCGGTACGAAGAACGATCCCGCTATAAGGAAGACGCGCGTGATACCATTGACCGCATCGGTTATAGAAAGGCAGTCCGAGACGACAATCGTGAAAAGCATTGGACTCCGCTCATAAAAACACCAAAAGAGGTGCTAATGACGGAGAACCATGATTTTAAGACTCCCAGGCCTATGACGAACAAAAAGGGACAAGATCCCAACCTGTATTGTGATTTCCATAAGGATACAGGCCACTTAACTGATGATTGTTACAGCTTGCGACAAGAGATCGAGAGAGCACTAAAGAGCGGAAAGCTGAGCCACTTAGTGAAGAACGTGCGCAAAGAGACGCGACAACTCCATCGCCACGATGAAGGAAATCACAAGAAGGTTCGACGCCTGGAGACACACATGGTCAATGGACCAAGGTATAGCGCAAGAGAAAAAGGCAAGAGACCTTATGAGCCGTCATGGCAAGAACAGCAAGTTATCTTCCCGGTGGTGCGCGGGGGTCCCCGAGCCACACGACCCATCGTCATCACCGGCATTATCGGCCATTATGAAACTGAATACGTCTTCATCGACCCCGGGAGTACAGCAGACATCATCTATGAACAGTGCTTTAACCAGTTCGACGACGAAGACAAAGCGAGACTCGAACCGGTTGACTACCCACTGTCTGGGTTCTGCAACGAAATGGTCTTCCCGTTAGGCCAAATTAGCTTCCCCGTCACACTCTCTGACGGGAAGCATTCGAGGACAACGAACGTTAACTTCATGGTGATGCCTGTTAAGTCAAGACATGACGTACTGATCGGGAGAGAAACGCAAGGGGAGCTGAATATGATAACTTCCACCCCCCCACTCAGCAATTGGTTTCCCAACCAAGACGGGGGTGGCAATCGTTTATGCGAAGAAGGAAGTTATGTCAACCGAAGAGATGCGCCCAACAAAGGCAGCAAAGGTATCAGCAACCGAGCCCGAAAAATGGGTCTTAAATCGCAAGTATCCGGAGCAAACAGTGACGATAGGTCACGCTATCTCACCAGATATCAGAACTCGCCTCAAGCAGCTCCTATTCAAGAACATGGATATTTTCGCCTGGACCCCGGCCGACATGACCGGAGTCCCGCGCGACATCACAGAGCACTGTTTAAACACCTACCCCTCGGTTGAGCCGAAAGTCCAAAGAAGGCGCAGCCTAGGGGCAGACAAGACGAAAGCAATGAATGAGCAAGTTTGCGAGTTACTTAAAGCCGGCATCCTGCGAGAGGTACGTTATCAGAGTTGGGTTGCGAACCCCGTAATGGTAGAGAAGTCTAGTGGCGGCTGGCGAATGTGCGTCGACTATACCGATCTCAACAAGGCATGCCCTAAGGATTGCTATTCTTTGCCTGAGATCGACAAAAAGATAGACTCTCTCGCGCCATACAGATGGAAGTGCTTCTTGGATTGCTACAAGGGGTACCATCAAGTTCAAATGAAGCTAGAGGATGAAGACAAGACAGCTTTTCGCACGGATCTGGGGATTTTTTGCTATACGAAAATGCCTTTCAGCCTGAAAAATGCTGGCGCCACGTACCAGCGATTGATGGACAAGACCTTCGCAAGTGACATCGGAAAGCATATTGAAGTTTACATCAATGATCTAGTGGTCAAGAGTCCCGAAGAGGACCAAATGTTGAAGGACATCGAGAAAACGTTCAATTCTTTGCGCAGCGTAAACATGAAGTTGAATCCAGCCAAATGCTCTTTTGGCATGGAAGAAGGGAAGTTTCTAGGCTTCATAGTCACCAATGGCGGCTTCAAAGTGAATCCAGAAAAAGTCCAGGCAATAGAACGGATGCCATCGCCGCGAACAATCAAAGAAATGCAACGGTTGGCCGGCCGCCTCGCCGCGCTTAACCGCTTTTTGTCGAATCACGCCTCAAAGTCGTACCCTTTTATAAGCACACTGCGCAATTGTGTGAAGAAGCAAGAGTTCAAATGGACGCCCGACGCAGAAAAGGCTTTTCAGCAAATGAAAGAATGTTTGATCGAGCTTCCTACCCTGACTGCACCTTTTGAAAAAGAACCACTCGTACTGTACTTATCTTCTTCGGATAAGGCAGTAGGGTCGGTGTTATTAGTGGAAAGAAATGGAGTTCAAACTCCAATTTATTATGTCAGCAGGGTACTCACTGACCCGAAAACGAGATATTCCACGATGGAAAAATTGGTTCTTGCGCTGCTACATGCTTCCCGAAGACTGCGCAGATATTTTACAGGGCATGTGATCACCGTACTTACCAATTTCCATATCGGCACGATACTTCAGAAACCAGAAACATCAGGAAGGCTCGCCAAATGGGCAATCGAGTTGGGAGGCCACAACATTCTGTACCGGCCGCGCCCAGCCATCAAGGGTCAAGTTCTAGCGGACTTCATTACAGAAGTCCCAGCTGATAAAATCAAGGATTGTGAGCTTGTTGAAACTCCAGTGAAAGACACGACAAACGAAATTTGGATGCTTTATACTGATGGGGCGTCAAACGAAGATGGCGCGGGAGCTGGATTGCGCCTCGTAAGCCCCGAAAACCATGAATTTACTTACGCCATCAAGTTGGACTTTAAAAACACCAACAACGAGGCGGAGTACGAAGCATTTCTGGCAGGCTTGCGCCTCGCCATCAAAATGGGAGCTAAAAATATACAAGCACATGTTGATTCACTCTTGATAGCCAGCCAAGTCAACGGTGTATACGATGCAAGGGGTGAAGTCATGGCCCTATATCTGGAACAAGCAAAAGAGTTGCTTCAACAATTCAAATCTCACAAAGTCGTCCACATCAACCGCTCCGAAAACAAACCAGCCGACGCCTTGAGCAAGCTTGCTTCAACATCCTTCCAACATCTTGCCAAAGATGTAAGGATCGAGGTGCTCAAAAACCCTTCAGTCTTGTTACGACAAGTCAATGTGATTGAGTTAGGGCAGCCATCCTGGATGACCCCTATCATTCAGTACTTGAAAGAAGGAATACTCCCAGAGAATAAAGCAGAGGCAAGAAAGATTCAGAACAAAGCTCTGCAGTACGAAATGAAGGGTGGTATCTTATACCGCAAGTCCTTCTTGGGGCCACTACTGCGCTGTGTGGACCCTCAAGATGCGAACTATCTGATAAGGGAGATTCATGAAGGAATCTGTGGCATCCATGCGGGACCACGCATGGTTGTTGCGAAGATTATGAACGCCGGGTATTACTGGCCAGGGATGCACGTTGATGCCCTGAAGGAGCTGCGCAAGTGCGACTCCTGTCAGCGACACTCTCCTAAGACCCTGCGCCCCAAGAATGACCTGATCCCTGTATCAACTGCTTGGCCTTTTCAGCAGTGGGGAATCGACATGGTAGGACCCTTCCCAGACGCTCCCGGCGCCGTCAAGTTCATAATAGTGGCCGTCGATTACTTCACAAAATGGGTGGAGGCCAAAGCCCTTGCTTCAACTACCGCCATGATGGTGCGCAAGTTCATTTGGGAACACATCATCTGCAGATTTGGGCTCCCACTCAAGATTGTAACCGACAATGGCACTAACTTCGCGTCTGAAGACCTCCAGAAGTGGTTGAAGGAAATGAAGATAGAACACACTTTCTCCTCCGTGGCGCATCCTCAGGCCAACGGACAGGTCGAAAGTGTAAACAAATGTATCGTCGATGGGATAAAGGCCCGATTGGGCACGAAGCGAAGAGGCTGGGTGGATGAGCTCCCAAGTATCTTGTGGGCCCATCGGACCATGCCAAAGACAAGCACCGGCGAGACCCCTTTTAGCCTAGTCTATGGCTCAGAAGCGGTTATCCCGGCAGAAGTTGGCCTGCCCTCTCCGCGCTTGACAGCAGTCAGCGCAATCAACAACGAGGCAGAACGTCGTCTTGACTTGGATTTGCTAGAAGAAAGACGCGAAATTGCGCGAATTAAAGAAGCCAAGTACAAAACACAACTGGAGAGGTACTACAACGCGCGAGTACGCATCTGTACCTTCACTCCAGGGGAATATGTCTTTCGGGACAACGAAGCCTCAAACGCTGAACGCCCGGGAAAACTAGCACCCAAATGGGAAGGCCCATACTTGGTCCACGAAGTGCTAGGAAAAGGGGCTTACAAATTGCGCACCCTGGATGGACACATCATCCCGCGCACGTGGAATGCGCAACAACTACGCAAGTGCTATATGTAACTACTATCGGCCTTGCGCCATTACCCACCCATGTTGGCCACGCGCCTTTGTAATTACTCATCTTGGCCTAAGCGCCTACTTAATCAATGAAAGCATACGACATGCTCTTTTATCACGACTGACTTCTTTCGTTACAAATGCATGTTAAACTTCTGATTAGCAAGAAAACACTCCAGTCATGCCTCCAAGGTCCTCCGCGAACACAGCGCGAGACCGGGCAATTGCTCACACAAGAGCCATGCTTACATTTATTCTCGCTAATTTAACCTAAGTTTCTAACAACAGTGCAATAATTGTAACGAAATGGGATAAACGTCATGCTCAAACAAAATCAGAACAATTGCATAAAAGCAAACGTCATCCATTAAAAGGCGCGACCGCGCAAGAAGTTACATCAGAAACCTACATAAATTCACAAGGCACAAAGCCATACAAAACCTATCTACTCGAAACAATCTCAGACATCATCACCATCATGCTTGTCGCCACCACCACCTTCATCATCCACAGCGGCCTCCTCATCTGATAATTCAACCGTTATAGGAGGATCAAGAATGCCCTTAAGGCGCTGGCACCAGTCATCATGTTCCAAAGCCTTGGCAACTAAGTCCATCACAGGCAGTGACAAGTGGTCATAAGCATGTTCAGCGCGTGTCAGCGCGGCACTAGCCTGGTCAGTAAGCGAACAATGACTGACGTCAAACTCCTGTCCAAGTGCTTCTTCAACGTGTTGTGCGCACTCTAAGTACCCTCCTCGGTGACCAACAGCGCGCGCAGCATCGGTCAAAGCAGCGACAGCACGATCCAGCTCTCCAGCATTGAGAATGGAGTTGGCAATCTACAGTAGAGTTTGCGCATCAAAAACAACTTCTAACAATATACCCTTTGGAAGGGAAAAAGGATAACGTACCAGCACTACTCCACGGCCGCGCATCCATTCGGCCTCAGAAACGAGAGTGTCAACAATGCCCTGAGCTTCAGCGTAATTAGTTTGCGCTACATTAAGGGCAGAAGTGCTAACATCACGCGCTTCCTCAGCTCGTTGCTTGGCCTCCTCAGCAGTTGCGGCCTTAACCTTCTCAGCCTCAAGATCAATCTCCAAGGACTCGCATTTATCAACCTGATCATTCAGGCGGCGTTTCAATTCCGCAATCTCGACATCCTTGGCATGCAAGTCCTTATCTTTGCTTGACAACTGAGCCTTCACCTCAGCCAACTCAACCTAAAAGGAATAAAGAGACTTAGGCTATTTTGTAAAACAAAGTACAGAGAAAAGGCATAAGTTGCACAAACCTCAACCTGCTCCTTAGCAACCTGTGCAGCTTGCGCATCTTCGAGTTTAGCCGTCAATTCAACAACCTTGGCCTCAAGTTTGACAATCTTGTTACGATCCGCAGCCGCGCGCTCGTTATCCTTCGCGCAAATGCGCTTGAACTCGGCTTTCTCCTTAGCCAGTTGCTCTTCAGCAGTATGAAGTTTATTTTTCAAGGCCTCGCGCCCCCACTCTTCAGACTTTCGGTCAGCCTCGAACTTCGCCTTCTGCTCATCAAACGCAGCTCTAGACTTCTCCAAGTCAGCAGCACGCCTCATTATGCGATCGCGATACTTATCCCAATCATCCCTCTCCCTAACCATGGTTCGCCATTCCCGGACAATTTCTTGGTTAGCGGCGCGGGTGTTGGCTTCACCAACAACATAGGCATGATAGAGCCCGCTGTGAGTCCGCGCCCGTTGACGATCCATCTCCCCGGGAGGAATCGAATTCACCAACCAGTCATGGCAAGGCGCGAACTCGAGGAAAGTATCCTTCTGCTTCAAACCCCAAGGCGGATTGTGCGGAGCGTCACCGCGACTCTCTTCAGTGTAAGACTTGTAATAGATATCCCCCACAGTATCCCGGGGGCCTATCGGAGAGCGCGGCGGCACGTCAGCTCTCACACCACCCCGTCCAGCAGACGAACCTGAACCCGAGCCTCTGGCAATAGTAATACCAGTAGGCCTTTCAGCAGCAGATTTCTCCTTCTCCAGGTTTCTCTCCTTTCCCTTCTCCTTCTCAGCATCAGCAAGAGCTTTCTCAGCAGCTCTTCTCTCCTGCTCAGCCTTTTTCTTCTCATCATCGGCTTTCTTCCTTTCCTGCTCTGCCTTCTCCCTCTTTTCTTCAGCAGCTTTTTTCTTGCGCGCCTCTTCAGCCTGGCGCCGGTCTTCCTCAGCTTTCTTCTGCGCCTCAGCTTCCTTCCTCCTGTCTTCATCAACTTTCTTCCTACGTTCCTCATCAGCCTTCTTCTTCTCTTCGGCAGCCTTTGCCTTATCGACCTCGGCAACATGTTTGCCCTTGTCATGCACAGCCGCAGCAGTCTCGGAAGATTTGATGACAATCTTAGGCCTTTTTGGATCTGGCTCCGTAAAAACAACACCCTTCTCAGGGGTCTTCTTCTTGCCCTCTGCATAAATCAAAGGGTCAAAAAAAAAAAAAAAAAAAAAAAAGAAAGAACTAAAAACAAACTTCACCAGGAGAGAACTGATAAAGTGAGCGCAAATTGCTCTGTTTACCAAGCACCAGAGCTCCTCCAGCCTTCGACGCTACAGTCACACCAGCAGTCGTCCCGCTCCTGGTCCTTTTTCTGCTGATCAACTTTCCAGCAGCTTCTTCTTCCTCCTCCTCTTCTTCCTCTTCCGCATGCTCAGCAGAAGAAGGAGTTGCGCCAGCATCCGGGTTACGAGAACCCGCGCCACCTTCACCTTTTGAGCGACCTGCTCCGCCTTTACCTTCGCCTACGCGCGACAAACCCTCTAATGAGTCACTAATTATCACATAATCTTTTAAGTCACTTTGACGAAGACGAGGACTACCTTTACCAGCAGCTGCGCGGCTACTCCCGCCCTTCTTGCTTGTCACTTCGGGCTCACCCGTCTTCTTCTTCTTTGGGGGTTTCTTCTTCTTTTCTTCAGGGTCGATACCCAGGTCGCGCAGCACACCTGCAAAGATGGTAGACCAGGAACTTAACTCCCCGGTTGAAGACCCCACAGACTCTTCGCTGGAAAGATAGACAACCTCTTTCCCAGCAGAAGTGATAGATCGCAAGGGACGAGGGTTAGGTATATGCGCACCTTCAGTAGCAGTAGGCGGCGTGGCAAACGCATCAGCAACAGGGTACATAAAGTTAACCCTTATCTGGTGGTACCAGTATTCTTCTCCATCTCGAAGCGGGCGCACACCCATGGAACCACCAAAAGTGGCAAAGGCAGCTTGATATAAACACGCCTCTACACGACAAATCACATAAATAAAAATCAAGCTACGAAAAAAGGATCAGTGACGATAAGGAAATTACTAACCTCTATCCTCGATCATCAAGATAGGAACTTCCTTGCTATCAGGAAGCCATTGGTCGCTCATCCGCGCCGCCACCAAGACATTTTCCCCGAACACCCGGTTAGGGGTTGGGGTAAGATCCCGATACCAAGCCTCGGTCTTGGGGATTGGCAAGTCTTCTTTAACAATCGCTTCATCCCAATCGCGGAACGTCATAGCAATAGGAATAACCTCCTCTCGGATATAAAAAAATTTCGGTTTCCAGTCATGAAAACTCTTGGGAGGATTTAGCAATACCTTCTTGGCGGCGCCGCGGCTGGCAAAAGAGAAGAAGCCCATATTTCTCTGAAGTTGATAAAAGGCTCGGAACTTCTCGACAGTGGGCTCGATGCCATGAGCCCAGCACAAGAACTCAAAGTGTCGAACCCGGACCATTCCGGGTGGGCTCATCTGAGAGATATGAAACCCATAATATCGAAGGATATGTGCCATAAAGTTGGTCGCCGGCAACCGGAAATTACCTTGATGGAAGAAGTCTTCGAACAAGGTAATGTACCCCGGCGGTGCATCAGCGGCCGTCTGGTTCTGGCCGGGGTACCGGGCATCCCACTCCGGTGGAAACCGGAAACTTCGGGAAAGCTGTTCAAACAGCCCTAGATCCCACCGGAGAACAGGTACAGGGCCTTCTTCTCCGGGATTATCTTCATGTTCTTCAGCCATTGATCGCAAAGAAACCCTGAATGATTCGGAAACAGGTTGAAGGCCTACTACGACACTTCTCGAAGACTTGAAGATCTGCTACAACCGTGTTCTTCAAACTTGAAGATTCAAAGAAGCCTGGAGAGAGAAGAAGAATAGTAGGAGAAAAAGTGGGGAGCCTCAAATCTCTCCGGATATATATACCCATCGCATTTAATGCGATGGGTAACCGTGCCGAAGTAGCCGCAAGCAAGGCCAACCAGAAAGCGCCACGTAAGGCGCATTTCACGGAGTAACGGTTACCACGCGCGCGTGGGCCTCACTCTCCTGACGAAAATCTGAACCGTCAGCGACAAGTTGATGACAACCGTCAGGGGTCAACTCAAACGTCACCAACCGCGACTTTTTCACCAACCTGTCAGCAAAATTCAAACTTCGAGGGTTTTCCCGCCCAAAAGTATTAGAAACTTCATGTAAAAGCCAACAAGCCTGGTAGCCGCGCCGTAGTAATCAACAACTTACACGCGCGACGTCTACCAAAGCCAAAAGCATCACCATACTTTTATTTTCTTAAGTCCAGAGCTCCAACCACTTGCCTTGCGCATGGTGCAGCACTGGACTGGGGGGACTTGAAGGGGTATGGTCCCAAAAAGCCGCGCAACCCCCTCTAAGGTCGCGCGGGACCATACTCCTTAATCAACAATTTTCTTGATCGCCAACCTCGCGCGGACTATAACATACCTGTGTAATGCAGCGCGAGGTCCACATAAGAGTAAACTCCAGCTAACAACACTTAGCATTATGAAAAGAGTGTGCAATAGACCAATACCACGCGCGAGGTTATTACGTACTCAACAAGAGCCTCGCGCGTTAACAGCGCAAGGCTGTTCCAAAATAGTACACAAAGTACAAGTGGCAGAAAAAAGAGCCAATAAGCGCCCTTCTGACCCTGCTCAATCGTGCTCCACGATCATCTGACATGCAGGAGACAAGAAGTACTCAAGGACGCCTACTTGGCACCAATCATAAGGCAGAGACAACTGCCCCACGATCTCCACTTGCCTGTTGATGGCAGGACGACGGCCAGGCCGACAACCATGACACGTGGCTCCAATCATTGTGCGCCAGCACCAAAGAACTCTCAGAAGCCACTAACGGTCGAGACAAGTGAGACAAAGAGCATATCGCCCAAGTTGTCGACTTCCGGCCCAAGGCCCATCAGCCCATACCCTCTTACACCTCTCCGGCTATAAATAGAGATCTCACTCCACAGGTTAAACATTCCAATCCCTCTACTCTCTCACTTAATACTTAATTATCTCCTAAGCCCAGTCGCTTATTCTCACGCCGGAGCCCAGTTAAGAGGGAAACCCCCACATTCCCCTCTTAACGAGTAACGGTGTTTTGTTTTGCAGTTAACCACGGTCATTCAGAAGCTCAGGAAACCATAAGAAGATTAACCACTATGCAAGGAACATAAACCAAACTGATTAGTCCCTTAATTAGTTCTGTGTTTCTTCAGCTTTCTACAAACTGTGCTTTTCCTAAAGGTTCTTGGGGCCCATATGTTTTATCTTTATTATAAATAATATGCCAAATTTCGTGGAATGATCTTTATATTGTCATGTTCACCCAGAAATACTAATTTCCTCTCTGTTCGACTGGAGTATACGTTTTAAATATGCTTCTTTTTGAAATATAATATAAGTTTTGAATATAGAAAAATAGCACACGCGTTGTATGCTTGTTATTTAATAACCTTTGAAAGGTTTGAATAGAACTCGTGAGATTTCCTGCGCTTGTAGAGGTTAAACAATGTCACTTTATAAAAGAAAAAAGAAAACCATAAAAACGAAGTACCAATCTGGTCCGATATTATTATTTTTGAAGTTTATTGCATTTGAAAGAACAAACTTTGTCATCGATATATCTTCAAAATATGTATTTTATTCTAACAATTATCCTAGTTATTTTTTTACTGAGAAAAAAAAAAAATCTTTGGTATCCTAAAAAGTAGGGATGAGCAAAATGGACCCGGTACCGGTACCGAATTTACCGAACCGGGTACCTTTTCGGTACCGCCTTTTGACATTTTCGGTTCCGGTCCGGTATGGTACCGGTATTTACCGGTTTTTACCCTCAAATACCGGTACCGTACCGGTACCGAACCGGCACCGGTACCAAACCGTACTGTACCGGGTATATTCGGTACCGGTACCGGTACCCACTTTTGAGGATTTTCGGTACCGGTACTTTCGGTTCCGGTACCGGTTCGATACCGGTCGGTACCGAGCTCATCCCTACTAAAAAGATCATACATATTATTTCACTTTATTTAGTTTGGTGAATAAAGAAAAAAAAAGGCAAAGGAGATTACATATTCTTTTTTGTTAATTTAGTGAATTAAGAGCAAAAAAATGGTAAATGAACGGAATTCCACAGCAAAAAGACGGGCCATGAAGGCATAGGGTATATAGTAGAAGGATTTAAACTTAAGACGCAAAGAGATATCAAAGTTTTAAAAGAAGTCGCTAGACAAACGGAGCATTAGGGCCGCCGGCCCTAAGAATTTGTGTACTCTTTCGAGCTCGAAAAAACGTATCCTTAGCCTTTAACAAAATCAGGTATTTGGCTCACTAAAGGTCTAAACCTAATGTCACTCACTAAAGGTCTAAACCTAATGTCACTGGACTAATAACTAATCTGAACCATAAAAATAGTTTTATAAGTGGGTATATGTTGGTGTTTGTATGAGTATACCCTATTATTTTTTTTACATATACATATCTGGTTTTTTTTAAATAACGTGTCATTCGAAATATTAGACCATGGCCGGTGGTCCTCCCCGCCCGCCCCCAGGCCACTCATGCGAAGCATCAACCAGTTTTTTTTGTTGTCTCTGTTTATTTTCTAATATATAAAAATTGGCGTTGTTAAAAGAAAACTATAAAAATAAAAGTTAGTGGGGCAACGTTTCAGCGCAATTAGCTCACAGACATAGGGTATGTTTGGCAAAAGTAGCCGGTGGCTGGAAGCATAGTTGGTGGCTGGAAGCTGTTAGCTGGTAGCTGTAGCTAGTAGCTGTAGTTTTTTAGATATATTTGGTGTTTGGCAAAGTAGCTGAAACTTTTAATAAAATGACCAACATGGACATAACTAAAAATTTAAAAAGTTTGTGCTTAAAAAATTCATTATCTTTATAGGTTAAAATAGTCATTTTTTCCATAAAAGCTTGTAGCTCCTTCTAAACGCTACTAGTAGGAGCGTTCAACCAAAAGCTTCAAGGTTCTAACCTAAAAGCTTTAAAATCCTTCAACCAAACAAGACTTTTTATTAAGTAGGAGTTTTTTCTTAAAAGCTTAAAGCTAGAAGCTCCTAAAAGCTTCTAAAAGTTCCATGCAAACATACCCATAGTGTTTTAAGAACAGACGGTGTGGAGGGCTTGAAAAATTGGTGTTATTCGACATGTGGACGCCACGTCAGTGCGCGTCAGAATAGTGACATGGTGAAAAAGGGGGGGGGGGTGGAAGAGGGACGTTATTCGACACGTGACACATATTTAATATTATTATTTTCTATTAAAAGTAATATAAAATCAATTAAATCTAATTACATAAATTTGAAAAATAAAGATAAATTCACAAAACTACATAAAAATTTAAAAATTTACATAAACTTTAATTTTCTTCTTCTTCTTCGTCTTCGTCAAGGTCGTCTCGTGCAACGCTCCAAATGTGTTCAACCAAATTCGCTCGAAGATTGTGATGTGTTGTATTATTTTTAATTTCATTTAAGTTCGCTTCTTGTTCTTCATTACTTAATTCTCCGGTGCTTGGTTGACTCGTCTCCTCGTAATACTCGCAAATTGTGCGTCCCTCATCCTCCGGAATCATGTTATGCAAAATAACCACGCGTACATCATATTTCGAATTCTAGGTTTTTCCATAAATCTACACTGCACTATCAAAATGTGCCATCTTGATTGCAAAACACCAAACGCTCTTTCGACATCCTTTTGTGCCGCCATTTGAGCCCGTTAAACTTACGTCGCTTTTCGTCTAACGTCGTTTCCCGGGTAAATGATTTTTCGAGATAATACATATCCAATGTTAATTTTATCCACGGTTCGACGACCACTAAGATGTGAGGTGGGTTTACTTAAAGGTTTTGGTTTTATTTTATAGAATTTTGATAACGTTAAACTTTTTGGTAGTTTTTGCGCCGCAACGCGCGCAGGTATACCACTAGTTGTTTACTTAAATATAAGAACCATTCTTGAATATATGAACAAAAATTAAAGGAATCTTTAGTGATAATAAAATTTTATTGCTTTGAAGATGCAACATATAATTTTTGCTCAGCTGATATATATATTGATTATTTTCTTTATTATCGAGTCACGTTAAACATTTAGATAAAGGGTTAATCACGTTAAACGGTTCAAAAGGATTCATGACCATATGGGTTATATAAAAGGTTTTGCTGGTTATATATGATGGCTATTTCGTATCTAAAAGAAGAGATATCATACATGTTTGATCAAAGTTCTATACATTAACACGCCCCTTTTAATGATAAAATGAAACTCGATCGCTATGCTGGAAATTAAGCAAGTATAACATGGCGACTAAACGACCAATCGTCTGTTGGGGAATTTCGGTTTGCCGGATGATCAGAGAGGCGTGTAATCACCCTCAGATCAAATTATTTCGGTGGTTCACCCGAATAATTCAATCGGATACAACTCTGATTTTGAGAAATCGAACCAGTGTATGTTTGTCTGCGAACTTGATTGAACCAGAGAGAATTGTGATCAAAAACTATGTCTACGAGTTTGGGGTGTTTGCAGATAACTGCCTCTGGCAGTTATCTTCTAATTTAATTAAAATTGCATTAAAACATGCCTTAATTTTTGTCTAAAAAATTAGGACGATTTTTCACAAATTTTATTTTCTAAGGCATTTTCCATAAAGCAATTTAATTAAAATATATTTTTTCCAAGCTGACCCTTGGACCCCAGCCAGGGGCTCTGCCCTTGGACCCCGCCAGGGGCTGCCGCCTCTTGGACCCTGCTCCCAGGGGCGCTGCCCCCTTGAAACCCCCGTAGAGTACGGGCTCCGCCCGTACACTTCGAATTATAATAACTCAAACAAGCGTGCACTCCCGCACCTCCTAACTTGCTTGATGTATATTATTATTCGCTTTGATCACCAAGTCAATCCCGATTACACTAAAATATCTAACATCGTCACTAATGATTCTGTTGTTAGGTACTTCACCCAGCATTAGCATTTACTGATAGAAACTAAAAGGATCACAAAATGATCTAGAACATAATTAGATTTGCAACACGTTAAAATGTCACTGATTGTGTCACAAAATGATCGCACGTATGAAATCATATTTCACCTGATCCTAAATTCAATTAACATAATATTTTTTTTCAGAGCAATTGTGAAGCCCTGATGATGCTTCAGAAAAAGGTTTGCACAAGAATAACCCTTCAATTGCCGGTGTAGCAACACTATTTAGGGACAAAGATGATATTAAATGGTTGGAAAATATCTCTTTCACAAATTGGGGTAAATCACAACTCCATGACACCAAATCCATAAAAAAACTTTGATTCGTCTAAAAAACGGGCAATTTCATAAGGTTTGAACAAAATCAAACCCATTTTTGGTTGTACAGGTTCCACCTGGAACCGGAAAATCGATCTTTTGAAGGAATAATTGCTCGAGCTGTTGAACAAGATGAAGGTGTGCTAGTGACCGCCCCCACAAATGGTGGTATAGAGAAAAAGAAAGCGAGGTGAGCTGTTGAACAAGATGAAGGTGTGCTATTTTATATATTCTTTTTGTTTTAATTAGTAAAATGGTTTTTAATAATAAAAAGGTAAAATGACCAATTTGTCCCTCACTTGACAATTAAAATTAACTAGGTTAGAGCCAAAGGACAAACCGTGTAAGATTTTGAAACATTAAGTACAAAACTCGTCAATTTTAAAAGCAAAGGACACCGCCTGAAATTTGATATAAATATAAAGGACAAAACTTGTAATTCACTCTAAATTAAATTTATAGTTTTATATATACCACTCTATTAGATTTTGTCTACTATATACAAATTTACAACTAAATTTATACGTACTAGCCCAATCACACCAATAAAGAAAATAATATCAAATCTAAAAGTTAAACCCTAAACCAATAAACGACAGTCTGCACATCGTCCCAATGTTTTATGTCGTTACCCTAAGTCGATCGTCTCCTGATGTCAACGTCATTGTTCGTGCAATATGATCGTCGCCTCTTTGGCCACAACATTGTTATTCATAAGAAAAATATTATGACATAAAATATACATGTTTTAAAAAACATAAAAACTTGAGACCCAACATTATCACTATATCTCTCAGCAAATTTAAATCGGGCGACACGGTTGTCCAAATCGCTAAAACTTCGCTTGACGCTCGCTCGGAATATTTACTGCTCGGAAAATGCTCGCTTAATTTGAGGTTCGGTTTTAAATGAGCAGCTCCGCTCGGTTCGATTTGTAAAATAGCCAAACACGAGCAAAGGTCTGTTCGGCTCGTCTCGGCTCATGAACAGCCCTATCGTTGATGCCTTAATACACAAATAAGTATTCTAGGGGCATTAATTGGATGTGAATTATATTGTTCATCAATGACATGCACAACAGTAGAAAACACATGATAAATAGTGTCGCATCACATGAGCATCAATCATTGCCGAAGAAAAAACAAGTCTTGTACACTAAAGCAATAAGCAAATGTAGAATATAAATGTATAACACATTCTACTTTCGTGATATATATATATAGGGTAGGACTATATAGAAAACCCTTATGTTTTTAAAAAACACTAGAAAACTCAACTTCCTGACATTTTTTTTTTAAAATAACACATATAATATACATGTTTTTAAGAGTTTTGGGCCAAAAAAAAAAAAAACAAAAAAGCGCCGAAGGGATGTTTTTAAAAAAAAAAACAAGTTTCGACATTTTTTGCCTAACACATGTTAGTCACGAAAGTTGCTGAAATTTGTTTATTTTTTTTTTTTAAATAATCCTTCGGCGCTTTTTTGTTTTTTTTTGGCCCAAAACTCTTAAAAACATGTATATTACACAGTGTTGTAAAAGTCGCTAGGCGGTCCCTAGTCGGCCGACTGGGGAGTTGAGAGTAATCGGAGTACTCGGAGAGTACTCGGGGAGTACGCGGACATGGTAAATATAAAGAAAATTAATTGTTATATATTATTTATGTGTTAAAATAAGCATAATCCATGTCAACTAAGTATAATTTAAAATGAAACATGTTTAAAGTTCAAATATTCTGAATACAAGTCCGACTAGTCTGAGTACAAGGCCGAGTAGTCCGAGTACAAGGCCGAGTAGGCCGATTTTGACCGAGTTTGACCGATTAAAAGTCAACAAACCACGTTGACCGCCTAGACCGACTAGGCCGACTACGTCCGACTAGGCGCCGACTAGGCACCGAGTACTCCCGAGTAATCCCGAGGCCGACTAATTGAGACCGCCTAGGAGGAAGTCGCCTCGGAGGGGGTCCGAGGACCGAGTACTCGCCGAGTACTCGGCCGAGTAATCCGACTTTTACAACACTGATATTACATGTGTTATTTTTTTCAAAAAAAAATGTCGGGAGGTTGGGTTTTCTAGGGTTTTTTAAAAAACATAAGGGTTTCTTATCTAGCCTTAGCCTATATATATTGTTTAAACTAACCCATCTTAGTTATGCAAGAAGAGAGAATATTGTATAAGAGGAAAGAAGTGTACGAATTGTAGGAGAGAAGTTTGGCCCTTAATTTGCAAGATTAATGATTGAGATTAACTGGTCCCCAATTATAGAATCTAAAAAGAGTAAACTGCCATTTTGGTCCCTGAGGTTTTGTCACTTTTTTCACTTTAGTCCAAAACTCAAACCTTTTGCATCTGGGTCCCTGTGGTTTCAGTTTTATTGCCATTTTGGTCCAAAAGTGAAATCAGGTCATATTTGTCTTATAAAATCCTGCTATTTTGTTCTTTTCCTCAGGGGCAAAATGGTCATTTTAATTAAAATAATAAAATAACATTCTGTCTTTCTCTCTATTTTGTCCGTTTGTAAATACTTTGATTTTTCTTACACCCACCACTGCCATCGCCATTCACCACCGCAACCATCATCAACGTTCACAACCACAACCTCCCATCTCCACCACCACCTCCTCCCTCATCCATCCACCACCATCACACCACAACCAACAAATAACATATAAATCACAATATAATAGAGAGGATTAAACCTTTAAACTAAATCCCCTTCAAACAGAATTCCTATGCCGGTGACCAACCCCCTTCAAACGATTGAATGACATTGGATTCGTTTGTAGAACAAAAGTCAAAATGATTGAATTGAAAAGTGTGTTTAATAAGAGTGGATGTGGATGGATGGTTTTATTTTATTTTATTTTTAAATTAAAATAATTATTTTGCCTTGAGAAAAAGGACAAAATAACAGGATTTTATAAGACAAATATGACACGATTTCACTTTTGGACCAAAATGGCAATAAAACTAAAACTACAAGGACCCATATGCAAACGTTTTGAGTTTTGGACTAAAGTGACAAAAGTGACCAAACCTCAGGGACCAAAATGGCAGTTTACTCATCTAAAAAAAAGGGAACAAGTGCGGGAAAGAGTAAAATAGGAAAATCCAATATTGTTGACTCACAAACTCACTTCCCCCTTGATTTTCAAACGGCTATAACTTTTTTATACGTTAATATTTTTTTATATAAATAACACCGAGCATTTCATTCTCTTTAATTCGAGCAGTCTATTGTTATATTTTTTCTTTAAAAATTTTGCAGGATTTTAAATACCTATTACGTGATTTTGACTACCTAGTAAGTGACTACGTGATTTTGAATACCCATTACGTGATTACTTGATTTCATTATAGTATTTTATGTGAAACTCACTAAGGAGCTGTTTGGCAACTTCTGAATGGTTAAGTGCTGAACTAGTAAGGGATCTGAACCATTAAGTGCTGAACCAGTAAGAGGTCTGAACCATTAAGAGCCAGTATAATGCTTAACCCTTCAGTGGCAACTGTCTGACCAATTCAGATTAGAGGTCTTAACCATTCAGACTATGTATAATATTTAACCATTCAGAGACAAATGTCTGAACCATTCAGACATCAGTTCACGATACAAATAGCATGAATCATTAAGTGTTGAACCAGTAAAGGTCGTAACCGTTAAGAGGTAAACAAACAGCCCCTAAGTGATTACGTAATTACGTAACAATGGTTGACTATATATTATTACATGACTATATGATTTTAAATACTCATTTCGTGATTACGTGATTTCATTATAGTATTTATGTGAAACCCTACCGAGTGATTATGTAATTACGTAAAAACAAAACATGTAATACATAATACTTCATATGGAATACATAATATTTCTGGTATAATCACATATTAAGGATAAATTATATACAAAACATTAGCCAAACCAACTTATAACAACATAATGTTGTAAATTATATTTAACCACGTAATAAAGCATAAACAATCAAGTTCTTGTTATTGAACGCGTAATAACATAATAAGCATAATATATAATTATTAAATAAATATAAAAATAAAAATTATGTGTCACGTGTCGAATAACCCCCCTCTTCCACGCCCCTTCTCACACCCCATTTTTTCACCACACCCCTATTCTGACGCGCGCTGACGTGGCGTCCACATATGGAATAACGCTCATTCTTCTTGAAGTCCCTCCACACCCTGTGGTCTAACACATAGCCTAAGATTTAACTAGTGATAAGAACCTATGACCTAGTGCTTTAGTTGTATGGCACTTGCCATCTACAAACAATGGTGTGGGTTTAAATCATGGCAATCACAAATCACAAGGTTATGTGGTATTTAGGTGTAGAAATATTTTTCTTAAAAAGAAAAAAGAACTGATAAGAAAAGACGCTACCGATTTTGACCATTTTGAAAATCAGTTAAGAATTTACCAGGTTTCCTGTGAATTGATGGTGAAAAGCGGTTAATTTTCTACACCATTTTGAATCGTGTCTACTTCTCCAAACTCCAAATCGCCGCCTCTTTCCATGGTGAATGTTGTTTTTTCTGCGATGTATATTACAAGTATTGTTGAGGGCTATATATATTACAATCTTTTTATTATTTCATTAGTTGCGTGTTCCTTGGAGATACAAAACTTCAGCTATTTCGGTATAATTCCATTTCTTAATGCATCAAGTATTAATATTGTTTAAATGCTGCTTTGCTTTCTACAAACTGTGCTTTTCCTAAAGGTTCTTGGGGCCCATATGTTTTATCTTTATTATAAATAATATGCCAAATTTCGTGGAATGATCTTTATATTGTCATGTTCACCCAGAAATACTAATTTCCTCTCTGTTCGACTGGAGTATACGTTTTAAATATGCTTCTTTTTGAAATATAATATAAGTTTTGAATATAGAAAAATAGCACACGCGTTGTATGCTTGTTATTTAATAACCTTTGAAAGGTTTGAATAGAACTCGTGAGATTTCCTGCGCTTGTAGAGGTTAAACAATGTCACTTTATAAAAGAAAAAAGAAAACCATAAAAACGAAGTACCAATCTGGTCCGATATTATTATTTTTGAAGTTTATTGCATTTGAAAGAACAAACTTTGTCATCGATATATCTTCAAAATATGTATTTTATTCTAACAATTATCCTAGTTATTTTTTTACTGAGAAAAAAAAAATCTTTGGTATCCTAAAAAGTAGGGATGAGCAAAATGGACCCGGTACCGGTACCGAATTTACCGAACCGGGTACCTTTTCGGTACCGCCTTTTGACATTTTCGGTTCCGGTCCGGTACGGTACCGGTATTTACCGGTTTTTACCCTCAAATACCGGTACCGTACCGGTACCGAACCGGCACCGGTACCGGTACCGAACCGGCACCGGTACCGGTACCAAACCGTACTGTACCGGGTATATTCGGTACCGGTACCGGTACCCACTTTTGAGGATTTTCGGTACCGGTACTTTCGGTTCCGGTACCGGTTCGATACCGGTCGGTACCGAGCTCATCCCTACTAAAAAGATCATACATATTATTTCACTTTATTTAGTTTGGTGAATAAAGAAAAAAAAAGGCAAAGGAGATTACATATTCTTTTTTGTTAATTTAGTGAATTAAGAGCAAAAAAATGGTAAATGAACGGAATTCCACAGCAAAAAGACGGGCCATGAAGGCATAGGGTATATAGTAGAAGGATTTAAACTTAAGACGCAAAGAGATATCAAAGTTTTAAAAGAAGTCGCTAGACAAACGGAGCATTAGGGCCGCCGGCCCTAAGAATTTGTGTACTCTTTCGAGCTCGAAAAAACGTATCCTTAGCCTTTAACAAAATCAGGTATTTGGCTCACTAAAGGTCTAAACCTAATGTCACTCACTAAAGGTCTAAACCTAATGTCACTGGACTAATAACTAATCTGAACCATAAAAATAGTTTTATAAGTGGGTATATGTTGGTGTTTGTATGAGTATACCCTATTATTTTTTTTACATATACATATCTGGTTTTTTTTAAATAACGTGTCATTCGAAATATTAGACCATGGCCGGTGGTCCTCCCCGCCCGCCCCCAGGCCACTCCTGCGAAGCATCAACCAGTTTTTTTTGTTGTCTCTGTTTATTTTCTAATATATAAAAATTGGCGTTGTTAAAAGAAAACTATAAAAATAAAACTTAGTGGGGCAACGTTTCAGCGCAATTAGCTCACAGACATAGGGTATGTTTGGCAAAAGTAGCCGGTGGCTGGAAGCATAGTTGGTGGCTGGAAGCTGTTAGCTGGTAGCTGTAGCTAGTAGCTGTAGTTTTTTAGATATATTTGGTGTTTGGCAAAGTAGCTGAAACTTTTAATAAAATGACCAACATGGACATAACTAAAAATTTAAAAAGTTTGTGCTTAAAAAATTCATTATCTTTATAGGTTAAAATAGTCATTTTTTCCATAAAAGCTTGTAGCTCCTTCTAAACGCTACTAGTAGGAGCGTTCAACCAAAAGCTTCAAGGTTCTAACCTAAAAGCTTTAAAATCCTTCAACCAAACAAGACTTTTTATTAAGTAGGAGTTTTTTTCTTAAAAGCTTAAAGCTAGAAGCTCCTAAAAGCTTCTAAAAGTTCCATGCAAACATACCCATAGTGTTTTAAGAACAGACGGTGTGGAGGGCTTGAAAAATTGGTGTTATTCGACATGTGGACGCCACGTCAGTGCGCGTCAGAATAGTGACATGGTGAAAAAGGGGGGGGGGGGGGGGTGGAAGAGGGACGTTATTCGACACGTGACACATATTTAATATTATTATTTTCTATTAAAAGTAATATAAAATCAATTAAATCTAATTACATAAATTTGAAAAATAAAGATAAATTCACAAAACTACATAAAAATTTAAAAATTTACATAAATTCACCAAACGCTCTTTCGACATCCTTTTGTGCCGCCATTTGAGCCCGTTAAACTTACGTCGCTTTTCGTCTAACGTCGTTTCTCGGGTAAATGATTTTACGAACACAACCCAATCCGGGTATATACCGTCCGTCAGATAATAACCATATTTATACTCCGCACCGTTAACAAAAAAAGATCCTTTCGGCTCAACACGGTTCATATGGTCGTTTAAAATGGGTGATTGGTTAGGAATACTTATATCGTTATTTCCAGGAGGCATACCAAAGAATGCATGCCCAATCCGAAGATCTTGAGATGCAATCGCTTCGAGCATCATAGCTGGTTTTTTATGAAATCCGCTACTGTGTTGCCCGGCCCACGATGTTGGACAATTTTCCCACTCCCATTTCATAAAATCTGTCGCAACCCCCGATCCCGTATCTGTCCCAGGAACGGGCGGACGCGAACTCAGAGTTTTGGTGGTATCAGCTTGTTAATTTGGCAACGGAAATTTCATCAGGACCGTAGTTAGGAAATGTTTATCAGAGTAAAACCACCTCATTTAATATTAATAATCACATGGGTAAAACCCAAGTTTCTTATTACACATTGGCTAACTCGTCGTCCAATGGTAACGTACTGTCATCCCCGACTTACTACTCACAGTGTAGTAAATTTTGTATACAAAACCCCAACATACCGGCAGTAATTGAAGAACTACAAAGACTCAATCACCGCTTAATCACATTGTAAAATAATTAAGGTTTTGTAAAATATTACAAAAAGGTTAACAAAAAGAGGATAAACTCACATTGCTATCTTAGACTTCGCATAAGGGTTTCCTGGATATAATCTACAATTTATACAAATGTACATTGGTTAGTATCATAACCCTTTGAGAATATTAATGATACCCTCCCCGAGACGGTATTCCAACAACTACGTCGGGCAGAACAACGACAGTTGTTACGGAACCCTAAATCAATCGGGCAACGTATCTATTACGAAACTGGGGTTATAATACTTACAACGGAGCAGAACCTTGCTAATTAGGGGTATAATACCCGAGTATAATAAGCCTACTATCAGAAATTGAGAGAAAGATTTCAAAATTGAACGAACAGACTGAAGATCCGAGGCCATCTATTTATAGTTGCTGATTCTGACTTTGTCGCGGCCCGCGTAAACGTAAGCTAAGTCTTACGCGGCCCGCGTTGACTCCGGTCAACTGCGTAGCTTAGCTGGGTCATCGCATAGGTATGTCGGGTGTTGGGCCACGTGGCTGCACCGGGCTTTGCCACATCTTGGTCTCACGCGGCGCGCGTGAAGGTTGGGGTGGGTCTTACGCGGCCCGCCTCAACTTAATATTTTCAGATTTTTATTTATCTTAATTACTATAACGTATTTCGGGCTCGGTTTTCACATACGGGGTGTATTTAAAGACATATTGGGACATTTTAGAATATACTAGGGTATCGGAAATGTTATGAGGGCGTCGGTTTGATTGAGGGTTGTTACATCCTCCCCACCTTGTTTTAGAGCTCGTCCTCGAGATCTACTGGAACAAGTGCGGATATTTTCTTTGCATTTCAGATTCAAGCTCCCATATGTATTCAGGTCCTCTTTTGGAGTCCCACTTCACTTTGACCAGAACTAATCTCTTATGCTTGAGGTTCTTGACTTTCCTGTCTTCAATTTGTAGAGGCCTTTCTACAAACTTGAGTTGTTCATTTACCTCTATATCCTTAAGAGGTACTATCAGTGATTCATCAGCTAAACACTTCTTGAGATTAGATACATGAAACACATCATGTATTTCTGCCATTTCCTCTGGCAGTTGTAGCTGATAGGCTACAGGTCCTATTCTTCTAATAATCTCAAAAGGTCCAATATACCTGGGACTTAGCTTTCCCCTTTTTATGAATCTTATTACTCCTTTCCAATGAGAGACTTTCAACAATACTTTATCTCATACTTGAAATTCTAATGGCTTGCGTCGGTTATCAGCATAACTCTTCTGTCGATCACGTGCTGATTTCAGTCGTTCCTTGACTTGAATAATCTTATCAGTTGTTTCTTGCACTATCCCAGGTCCAGACAGTTGCTTTTCCCCAATTTCTGCCCAACAGACCGGGGTTCGGCATTTTCGTCCATAAAGTGCTTCGAATGGTGCAACATTGATACTTGTGTGATAACTATTATTATAAGAAAATTCTATTAACGGTAAGTGATCGTCCCAATTACCTCCGAAATCAATTACACAGGCTCTAAGCATGTCCTCTATTGTCTGAATTGTTCTTTCGCTTTGTCCATCTGTTTGAGGATGATAAGCTGTGCTTAATTTTAACTTGGTTCCCATTGCCTTTTGGAAACTTGACCAAAAATGAGAGGTAAATCGACTATCCCTATCGGAAACAATTGATAAAGGAATTCCATGTAAAGAAACAATTTTATTTACATATAAATTAGCTAGCTGTTCCATACTGAAAGTTTCCTTCATTGGTAAGAAATGAGCTGACTTGGTTAGCCTATCTACAATCACCTAGATTGTATCATTACCTTTCTTTGTTTTGGGTAATTTGGTAACAAAATCCATTGTTATCAATTCCCATTTCCATACTAGCATTTCTAATTGTTGTAACAAACCTGAGGGTTTCTGGTGTTCAGCTTTAACTTGTGAACAGGTTAAACATTTAGAAACATAGGCTGTTATGTCCTTTTTTATTCCTATCCACCAGAAATTTTTCCTTAAATCCTGGTACATTTTATCATTTCCTGGATGCATCGTATATTTAGACTTATGGGCTTCTTCTAAAATACGATAACGTAAGTTTCCTAATTTAGGTATCCACATTCTCTTGTCATGGAATCTCCAAATTCCATATGTTCCTTGTTCTAATTCTTTTAGCATACCTTTTAATTTTTCAGTATCTTCCTTGATTACTGATTCTTGTGCTTCTCTTATCTGATTATTTAAATCTACTTGCAGATTTAATTTAAGAGAACGTACCCTTTTTGGCTTTTCATGATACTTTTGGCTTAAAGCATCTGCAACTACATTTGCTTTTCCTTCATGATACTGGATATCACAATCATAATCACTAAGCATTTCCATCCAGCGTCTTTGTCTCATATTTAATTCCTTTTGCTTGAAAACATACCTTAAACTCTTATGATCAGTGAATATGGTAAACTTACTACCATAAAGGTATTGTCTACAAATTTTAAGAGCAAAAATTATAGCTCCTAATTCTAAATCATGGGTTGAATAATTCTCTTCATGATTCTTAAGTTGTCTAGATGCGTATGCTATAACCTTTTGGCGTTGCATCAATACACATCCATAACCTAATTTGGAAGCGTCACAATAGATTACAAAATCTTCAGTTCCTTCTGGTAACGCTAATATGGGTGTATGGGTTAATTTATACTTAAGGGTTCTAAATGCTTCTTCTTATTTTAATCCCCATTTAAACTTAACAGATTTACAGGTTAGCTTAGTTAAGGGAATGGCTATTCTAGAAAAATCTTGAATAAATCTTCTATAATAACCGGCCAATTCTAAGAAACTTCTAACCTCGGTTGGTGACTCAGGGGTTTTCCATTTAGTAATTGCCTCGATCTTTGTTGGATCTACATGAATTCCTACATGGTTGAGTAGGTGTCCGAGAAATTGTACCCGTTCTAACCAAAACTCGCACTTTGAAAATTTAGCATAAAGCTTTTCCTTTCTTAATAAACTTAAAAGTGCGTGCAAATTCTTTGCATGATCCTCCTTATTCTTAGAGTAAATGAAAATATCATCTATAAAAACAATTATGAATTTATCCAAATATGGCTTACATATTCGGTTCATCATGTCCATAAATGCAGCTGGGGTATTGGTTAAACCAAATGGCATGACAGTCAATTCGTAATGTCCATACCTTGTTTTGAATGCGGTTTTAGGAATGTCCTCTTCCTGTACCTTTAATTGATGATATCCTGATCTTAAATCGATTTTAGAGAAAAATCAAGCTCCTTGCAGTTGATCGAACAGATCATCGATTCTCGGTAATGGGTACCGATTCTTAATCGTGACTTTGTTCAATTCACGGTAGTCAATGCACATACGCATTGATCCGTCCTTCTTTTTAACAAACAGTATCGGCGCTCCCCATGGCGACGAACTTGGTTGTATAAATCTTTTCTCTAACAATTCGTCTAATTGTTTCTTTAATTCTTGCATTTCTGCAGGTGCCAAACGGTAAGGTGCTTTGGCAATCAGTGCTGTTCCTGGTATTAAATGGATTCTGAATTAAACTTCTCTATCTGGAGGTTGCCCTGGCAATTCTTCTGGAAATACATCTGAAAACTGAGATACTACGGGAATATCTTTCAAATCCTTTCCTTTAGTGTTAGTGATTATAGAAATCAAATACACTAATGACCCTTTTCTTATATAACTTGCAGTTTTCATCACAGAGATGAATTTTGTGGATCTAGATGGTTTATCTCCTTTTATTGTGATCGTTTTACCTTTTGGTGAATTTACTTGAATTAACTTTTGATCACATAAAATAATGGCTTTATTGGCTATTAACCAATCCATTCCTAAGACAACATCAAATCCTGCCAAATTCATGGGATAAAGATTTGCAATAAATTTCTGATTTAAAATTTCTATTCTTACTCCCTGCAAGATTTTAGAAATCCTAACGGTTTCTCCATTAGCTGTCTCTACTAAACATTCTTGTGGTAGTTTAGTTAATGAATGATTTAGAAATTTGCAAAATGATGTATTAATAAAACTTTGGTTTGCACCAGAGTCAAATAATACTTTAGCAAAAACATCATTAACTAAAAACGTACCAGCTATGACATCTGGAATCAGTTTAGCTTCATCCGTAGTCAGAACAAATGCTCTAGCATTTTGAGTATTCTTGTTGTTTGTAGCTGGGGCTAATTTCGGACAATTAAGCTTGATATGACCTTGTTCTCCGCAGTTGTAACATATCCTGTTATTAGCCTTCTTCCTGCAATTTTTTTCCTTGTGTCCCGATATTTTGCAAAAGTTACAGTATATTGAGCATCTTTCTGAATGCTTTCTTTTGCAATTCTTACAGTAAGGTGTAGAGGTAGAACCTATATTTTCCCACGATTAAAATTTCCAGAACGAAATTCTTGTGTGAGTTTCTGGGTTAGGTTCCTCCTTTGATCCTCTTCTTGGGTACGAACTAATTCATCTGTCAAGGTATTTGCTAGTTCTACAATTTCTTCTATGGTTTGAGGTCTAGCTGCCTTGACTACTTGTCTTATCTCTCCAATTAACCCCTAAATATAACGGGAGATTAACACTGGTTCAGGTGATGCAAGAGTTGGCACTATTCTAGCATATTCGAAGAATAATTTAGTGTATCCCTTACTATCCACACCAGTCATCCTAAGGTTTAGGAATTTGTTTGCTATTTGTTCCTTCTCATTTGGTGGGCAGAATTTCCTTTCTACCTTGTTCTTAAATTCTCCCCATTCCATTTTGTAGGTTCTATCACTTCCTCTTGATTGGAGGATAGTGTTCCACCATTCCAGTGCTGAATTCTTAAACAGATTAGAAGTAAACAGTATCTTATCTTCTTCAGCACACTTGCTTATTCTTAAGACTGCCTCAGTTTTCTCTATCCAGCGTAGGGTTGCAATAGCCCCTTCATTGCCCGAGAATTCCATTGGTTTACAAGACCAGAATTCTTTATAAGAACAACCGTAAGACACGGTTCTTCTCCTTTTGGGAATGGGCAATTGAAGTAAAGGTCCATTGTTTACACTGTTTTCGGGTTCGATGGGTCGCTTACTGCTATGCTTACTTTTATTATTCGCTTCTTGAATAGTTTGAATAATAAATGGCATTGCATCTATGATTCCTTGTGCCACTATATGCTGAACAGCACTATTATCCATTTGGTTTCCATTGTTATTGATGCTTGGATTCTCATTAACCACGTTAATGTTACTCTGGTTATCATTATTCAGATTTCCTTGATTTCCTTCGTCGGCCATCTGAATTTTAAACATTTACCCCATATTAATATCACAAGATAATATTTAATATAGCTAATTACATGACGCGCAATCTAGCCAATAACGTCGATCATTGCGACTTTTACTCTATTTCCATATACTATTATGTATCTATTACACACCAGTACTGAAATAAAAATTACAATACCAACAGAAATAGAATCACACTAATAGTAATAGGCATCCGTACACACATATTTTATTTTATTTTTTATTATATTATATTATTATTACTATTACCATCTCCTCTATCACATCACGGATATAGATTTATCCAAAAATCCATATTGCGCTCATCGTATTTCCATACGAGACGCTCTCCCACCTGTCTCATTCTCTCACTGTTTTCTAAAATTTCCTCCCTAAAAGTCCTAAGTTCTTGCATGTTTTCTGCACTCATTGGGGGTGCAGGTTCTAGGACTGGGTTCGGAATCTGGGGTGCGGGTTCCTAATATGGGGGTGAAAGTGCCTGAAATCGGTAAGGATCTTCTAAGATCTCCCTAATGTAGTTATCATGGTAATAGGGATCTAAAGGGTCCATACCTGGATAGGCTCCTATGTTCTGTATGGGTGTATCTTCATGAATCGGGTAACGTTGCACATAGTCCCTAACGTCATCCCACCAGGGATCGTAATTTGGGTCTAGGGGATTTGGTGCTGGTACCCTAGGGATTTCCTCTGGGTCGAAGTCATGCATCTCCACTTGGTTTTTAGGGTTTTCTATCTCCATTAGTTGGTCAGGGATTTGCAATTGTGGTTGGGGTGCTATTGTTTGCTCCAGATTAGGGTCAGCAGCAGTTGTGGCTAGGATATGGAAATTGGCTAGGCTTCTATTAAGCATATCCTGTGTATGGGCATCTGTCTTTCGCTTAGCAGCTGCTAAAACTCTTTGCTGTTGCAATTTTCGCATTCTTTTCCTACGCGCAAAAGCTTCCTTACTGAACCATCCTCGTTTCTTATGAGGGAATGGCTCTTCTGACTGAGCTTTAAAAGCAAACATCCCTTCTTCCTGATCAGCAGAATACCCAGAAAGGGCAGGCCGTGAAGAGGTACCTTCACTCCTAGGTGAATCTGACAATTGACGACACATGTCTGAGGGTCCTTGATCACTCATACTGTAAACTAACAAATAGTCAAATAATACATAACAAATAAATACAGTTATGCACGTATTTCTGTAATTTATTTCCTAACACAAAATTTAGAATTTAAGTGTCAGCAGAACACTTCTTTGGCTTAGACTAGTGGCTAGGCTCAGATACCACCTCCTGTCGCAACCCCCGATCCCTTATCTGTCCCTGGAACGGGCGGACGCGAACTCAGAGTTTTGGTGGTATCAGCTTGTTAATTTGGCAGCGGAAATTTCATCAGGACCGTAGTTAGGAAATGTTTATCAGAGTAAAACCACCTCATTTAATATTAATAATCACATGGGCAAAACCCAAGTTTCTTATTACAATACGTTAATAGGGATAAACCCTATTTTATTGAATTTAAAACATCATCTTTTAGGTAACTTTTATAGCCACATTTTTACCAAGCCCTCAGTGCTCTCCAGCTGGCTTTTTACTAATTGGCTGTCACATTGTGTTACCTGAAACGCGTTTTAAAAACATTTGTCAGTGGGAAATACTGGTGAGTGAATCCCAGTTTAATCAAGAAACATTTTATCAATTAAAACAGTATTGAGAGCGATCGCATTGTTTATTTCTACACAATTACTCATTCAGTACTGTCAATCCTGACTTGTGGGTCATATTACACATTGGCTAACTCGTCGTCCAATGGTAACGTACTGTCATCCCCGACTTACTACTCACAGTGTAGTAAATTTTGTATACAAAACCCCAACATACCGGCAGTAATTGAAGAACTACAAAGACTCAATCACCGCTTAATCACATTGTAAAATAATTAAGGTTTTGTAAAATATTACAAAAAGGTTAACAAAAAGAGGATAAACTCACATTGCTATCTTAGACTTCGCGTAAGGGTTTCCTGGATATAATCTATAATTTATACAAATGTACATTGGTTAGTATCATAACCCTTTGAGAATATTAATGATACCCTCCCCAAGACGGTATTCCAACAACTACGTCGGGCAGAACCACGACAGTTGTTACGGAACCCTAAATCAATCGGGCAGCGTATCTATTACGAAACTGGGGTTATAATACTTACAACGGAGCAGAACCTTGCTAATTAGGGGTATAATACCCGAGTATAATAAGCCTACTATCAGAAATTGAGAGAAAGATTTCGAAATTGAACGAACAGACTGAAGATCCGAGGCCATCTATTTATAGTTGCTGATTCTGACTTTGTCGCGGCCCGCGTAAACCTAAGCTAAGTCTTACACGGCCCGCGTTGACTCCGGTCAACTGCGTAGCTTAGCTGGGTCATCGCATAGGTCTGCCGGGTGTTGGGCCACGTGGCCGCACCGGGCTTTGCCACATCTTGGTCTCACGCGGCCCGCGTGAAGGTTGGGGTGGGTCTTACGTGGCCCGCCTCAACTTAATATTTTCATATTTTTATTTATTTTAATTACTATAACGTATTTCGGGCTCGGTTTTCACATACGAGGTGTATTTAAAGACATATTGGGACATTTTAAATTATACTAGGGTATCGGAAATGTTATGAGGGCGTCGGTTTTATTGAGGGTTGTTACACAATCTAAACTACCGATCATCCCTGAGAATCCATGTCGCTCTTCATGAGTCTCCAAAAGTTGTTGTATGTCACTAAACGTGAGTTTTCTCAAATATTTTTTTAAATATACTTCGACAAGATACTCACAAAAAATGGAGACTTTCCCTACCCACCCGTTCCGACATTTTTATATATTCATCCATAATGTCGGAAGCAATCCCATGAGCCAATTGTCTAAGCGCAGCCGTGACTTTTTGCAGCGTGCTAAATCCTAGACGACTACGCACATCCTTTCTTTGTAAAAAAAAAAATCATATTTACGACGACGACGACGACGAAGAAGAAAAATTGCAGCCTTCCAATTTTTAACAATTCTATAAAATTTGGGAGAGAAATGGGAAGTTGGGAGGTGATGAAGTGTGTAGTTTGTAAAAAATGGTGTGAAATATGTTAGCATATATAGTTTTTTTTTAAAGATTTTTTTAGGGTCAAATAGCCGTTGAATGACTAGTTTAAATCAACCAACCAAGCGTGTCCACATCATCATCTGTTTGCCCTCAACGACGGTAAAGAACTCCAAGCCCATTTAACAACGCCGTGAATAAAGCGGGAGGACGGTGTGAGAGTGTGGGCGTTGATTGGCAACAACATCGAGAAAGAACGCTCATACCGTGTGATCTAATGTTGAACAATTTTGCCATCAATTTTTATCAATCTATATATATATATATATATATATGAGATGGATTTGGGCTAGGTGGCATTTGATTTTGGCCATTTTTGCTGATGTGGCAAGTTTTGATGGTGAGTTTAGGAGGGAATTCACAAATGCTTCTACAATCACGATTTTAACAAAAAAGTGGCAGGATCCGAATGCATTTGGGTCGGGTTTTTTTTTCCAAATACAACTTTCACCTATATTCGGATCATTTAAAAGCTAGGTCATTTTCGATTCTCTCATTCATACCAACCGCAACTTTACCCTTTTCTCTCTTCTGTTTCTTCTACAATCGGTCATCTTCTCACCGGATTTACAAGATTGAATCAACATCAAAGGTAAATACAAATTGAAGCTAAATATTTGTTATTATATGTTCTGAATCAAGATCTGAGTTTGATTTTATGTTATTCCGTTCTATATAAAGTTGATTTTATAAACATTGTTTGTACTTCTATTAACTTCTTCTTTGGTCTGATTTTTGTAGATCCGACCATAAATCTTGAAGGTATGTTTTTTTACTTTGTTGTTTATGTAGTATTCATCTTTAATCTAACCGATTCAACATGTTTATTTTTTTTAAACCAAAATCTAGATCAGAGGTTTTTGTTGATTTTTGTTTCAAACAAAATCAAGTTTCCCGGTTTTTGTTAATCATGTTTTCCATATTTATCGCAGTTACTGATTTTTCTTGATTTTTTTTCATGTGAATCCCTAACTCCGTCATAACAATCGGAATCCCACCATTCGTCAAGCAACGGAGGTTAGTTAAATCTTATACTTTTTTTTTATTTTTTTTAAGTTTATTATATATAATTTTATTTATGCTTTCTGTTCAGTTTTTTTAATTAATAATATATTCTGAATATTTTATGTGTTATGGTTTTTTTTAATTAATAATATATTTAATTGAATTTAATTGATTATGTTTGTTTTTTGATATATATAGTCTGCCTTATTCTTATTAAATTAACAGTGTTTTAAAAATCTTATAATTTGATTTGTCAGTTATCATTTTTTCAATTTTGCTTTAAAGATATCTTTATTTTCTTTTTAAAAATGTTTTTTTTCTATAAACAGAGTAATATTTTTAATGTCAATTTATGAATTTGAAATTATAAGTCTGTTTCTGTAATTAGACATTGTTACTATAATTAAGTTGCCTTTATATTTTTAAAAAAATTTACTTACTTCCTTTGCAGTTATGGATCCAATCAACTCTTCAACTTCACTCCAATCTTCTTCCAAGAATACCATCGGTTTCCATATAACAATGAATTACTTCACTGGATCTACATATATAGATGGTTTTACATTCTTCAGTGTCTTCATCTACATCTACTTTTTCTTGATTCGATTTCAGAATTTCTCATATCGCTCTACAAATCTGTAAGTTGTTTTTGTTAAATTCCTTCTTTAATCATTATTCATGTGTTCTTCCGTTTATTTAATGTGTTTAAACTATGTTTATGTTGATTAACCCTAAATCCGATTGGGATTGAAAAATATGTTGATTTTGGGGTTTTAAGATTATGGTTTTGTTAAAGAATATGTTGTTTATGCAAAACCCTAAAACCGATTTTGATGCAGAATATTTTTTTATTACTAATGTTTATTTGTTCTATCAAGTTTATACGAAACCCTAGATCCGATTGTTATGGAATATCCGTCTTAAGTTTTATTTGAATTGATGTAAAATAAGTTTTATTTGATTGTGATTGTTAATAAGTTTGTCATGCAAAATGTTATGATTTTGTTTTTATTTCACATGTTTATGTAATCTATCAACTTTTGAGGTCACTTTTGTTGTATTTGATGATAGGATAATAGGATTTTATATTTTAAAGAGTTTTAATTTTTGTTAATTGTCAGTGTAAATCATTTGGTTACACGATTTTTTATTATGATGTATCATAAGTAGATACATCATTATCATTTGACATAACTTGCTTACCACATTATGTTTATGATACATAGCTGCTTTCATATTATTTTTTTCATGACTTTTGTGGATGATTGCATAATTGGATTCCTTTGTTTGTTATTTGTTTTTCAATTTAAGTGTACCCATTTGTGATATGATGTAAACTGCATGTGACATCAATTATATTGAGGTTTGTTAATGGTTATATCATCGGTTGCCTCCATTTGTTCTAGATTTTGGAATTAAAGATACTTTTGATGAGGTTTGTTATCTTTTACGTAAATATTAAATCTATTCATATATATTGATTGTTATATTCATATATATGGATTGTTATTATAACATGTCCTTCACATTGTTTTTCTGTTGTTATTTATATTTTTTTTAATAATTCATCTGATGTGGTTTGTTTATGTAACCTGTTTTTGTAGGTATTTCATATGGCTGAAAGTTCATCAAGGTATTTTTTGTTCATTTTGTTTGTTTATGTAACATTTCTTTTGTAGAATTTGTGTTTTTTTTTTCATGTTTTCGATTTTTTCTCACACTAACCTTAACATGTTACACACTATCAACATCGTAATTTTTAAATCAGTTTCAGAGGACCCTGGTTTTGTAGGCTAATGAATGTAGCAGACGATGTTATTCTGGTAAATGATAAATTATTACATTAGTTATTTGTGTTCTTTTGTTTTTCTTATCATTAAATACAGTTTATTATTATTGTATTGTTTATATCTTTTCACTGTAATTATAATTCATTTTGCATTTGTTTGTTTTATTAGTCCATTCCAGATGACCCTGCGTGCAAACTATGGGGTGTAGATAAAGGCCCTACAAATGTTATGATACACACTGAAGATGGCTGATTATTTAATGTTTCTTTAAGCGCTTCTAAAGGAAAGTTATTCTTTTTCCATGGTTGGTCCAATGTTGTAGAACATTTGCGACTAACCAAAGGCTGTTTGGTAGTATTTAATCCTGTAGATTCTACTACGTTTAAATTAACATCTTTCGTTGATGGGGTTAGTCGTGGCTCTTTCTGGACATATCTGCTCCCTCCATCATCTCATTTTTATGTAAGATAAATTCTATTTTTATTTTTCCTAATGTATTGATGTATTACTTTAGTTATATTAAAACTAACTGTTTTTTTCTTTTTTTATCATTCCCACAGGTCATTCCTGAATGTATCCTGCCAAAAATTTATGATTATTCCTCAAATGATGTAATCTCTACTGTAATTATAGACAACAAAACATTTAACGTTGCCATTGAAACATCTGACGGTAAAGTCGGTTTTACCGTTGGTATTAACGTAATTGTTAGTCAGTTACAGTTGAACGCTGGTTGTTTTTTGTTATTTGCAAAAGCTTTTGGTAATTTTTTCCATTTAAATTTTTTTGGAAAAAACGGTGTTGAAATGAGTTTTCCTGATGTAGATGTCGATGAGGTAAGTTACATTTTGGTACTTAGTTATATATTATATATATATTAATGTAATACATGTTATATATTTAATTTGCAGGCTGAAGTTGCACCTATCGATGCTGAAAATGAAATTGATGAACAAATACATGGTGATATTCGTCGTTTTGTTCGTATGGCTGGTGAACGTTATTTTGTAAGTTTTAATATCATTTTACAAACCGCTAAAAAACAAGTGTTACAATTTTTTGTTACTTAATAAACATTGTTCTTTTAGTTTCATATTTATTATTAATTTTAGTTTTTACAACAATACAGAGCATTCCTGATCCTGTTTCACGGATGGCTAGACTTGATGAAGGTTTAAAAGATATCACCGTTAGGCTTATGCATCTGGATCCGCCACATCAATTTACCAACGGTACCAGACGTGAAAGAAAAAGCGACGGAGGTTTTCGATACACGTTAACCAGTTGGAAGAAGTTCATGAAAGCGGCTCGAATTAAGGTCCGTGACACGGTTCACTATTCTTTTGATGAAAATGACCAGGTGTTGAGTGTTGAACTGGTTGTACCTTACGTTAGGCGTAGTCATTAGTTATATGACATTTACGTTAGGCGTAGTCATTAGTTATATGACATTTAGGGCATGTTTTTTGCCTTTCATATGTTAGATATTAACTTTTTATATGGTTATTGGTTTTTGATATTCGTTATGGTTTTGAATTTCAAGTTATTACATTTTTTCATATCTTAACTGTGCTTTTAACCACTCATTTGTCATGTCTTGAAAATTTAATCTATGTTTTAAGTAGACATTTCTTAAATTTTATATTCATTTTAATTATAGAAAGTCAACTGTCACTTAATATGTTGCAATTTCAAAATTTCGTCCTTACTTTGCAAGTGATTAATCATAAAAATATCGTCCTTACTTTGCAATTTCAAACTGATAACTATGGAAACTGATTATTCATAAAAATTTAGAAAAATATATTTTTTATATTTTAGTAAAGGTTTACAATTATAATTAAAATCAAAAATATTGCTACCAAAATTATGTGCTCACTTTCTTCTATAAATAAGTCTCAATTGTTATGTTTCATACTTATATTTAGTTATTTTTCTACCTATTTTTACAACAAAAATATGGCAAACATTTTTTTAAATCTATATATATAATATATGAACAAGATGTGGGACACGTGTCCTTTTGTTGTGCAACCAAATTGGATTTTTGGCGGGAAAAGTATGAGAAACCTTATGTTTCCGCACGGGGTCCGGAATGTGTTACCCATACCCGATTTTTGACCCGGGTATATAAGGTACCTAATAAACGTAAATCATTGACTCTCCTCATTCCACAGTTACAAACCCTAATTCGTTCAATCTTCTTTCTATCGCTCCTCTTCTCAGCCGAAGATTGATGTTCAGATCCACCATCTGAACTTAAAAGATCGTCGCAGAAGTTAAACATACGGAATTAGCATTCCTTAACTTTCAGTCTTTTTAAAAATTCTTCATTGATTTGATGTTTATTAGGTTTTACCAATGTTATCTTTTATATTTCATCGGTTTTGTCTGTTTTTATGTTAATAAAATTAAAAAATAAGTAATTTATGTGCTTTATTTTCTGATGTTATTTGCTTAATCCTCTGTAATTTATATTTGTTTGGAATATTGTTCATCTATTTATGAAATTAGGCTTTAAGTTATGTTTCCTTCATAGATACTGATGTCTGTCAAAAGATGCACGTATCTTTGTAAATCAAAGTTTCTACCGTCTTTACCTAGATTACTAACATTGTTTGTCTTTACATTTCATCCTCAGATTTGGCCTCATGTCACCTTATTTTTTTACAATGAAATGAGCAAATGTTATATAAGTACAGATGTCGTTTTGAAAGTTCTTTGTAGGTACAATTTTGCTTTTAACTCTCATATCACTAAAATGTAATATTGAAATTTCTTTCTGGGTACATTAAGGATTTGGGGGAGTTCAAAATCCTAAAAAATGTATACATGGTTTTCTATATGAAGTTACATTGAACATTGAAATGCTGCCCTATTGATTAAAATATATGTTTTATGGTTGATATGATCATTTAGTTTGTCAATGTCCAAATCAGCTTCCGTATTGATGTTTGTTAATAAATATGAATGCATATATTTCTTTAAATCTTAGAATGATTGTAGTGCTATGTAGTTATGTTGGTACAAGTTTTTATGAACTAAATACTAATATATTAGGAAATGAATACTGTAAACGAAAATACTTTCTGTCAACTTTAAATTTTTGTAACTGATTTATAACTTCCAAAAATATGTTTCAATTTTTGTAAATGATTTATAACTTCCAAAAATATGTTTCAATTATTCCATAAGTTACTCATTTTGAATTCTATAAATAAGACGTAAAGTTAATTTGTTGTATTCACATTCAATTTCTTTGTCTTTCTTGTGCTTTGGTTTATCACATATTAGGTACAACATTTACCCTGTTTTCTAATTTTTTCTTCATCATCATGGAAAACAGAATGAAAATCATGTACTAACATTTTCTTTGTTTACCAGTGAAATGGAGAACAATCAGATTACTATGTTCCGGTCACTTAATGCTCATTCCACCAACTATACCATCAAAGCTAAGATCATATCCATGTGGAATAAAAAAATGAATGGTTATGATAACCAGATCTATCGAGTTGACATGTTGTTAATGGATGAAGAGGTAACAATTTTTAATGTTCTTATATCTTTATTAATATCGTATTTTAACTATAGTTTTACATGTTCATGATCTAAAAGTCATTATATATAATTACTATTTCAGGGTTCCTTCATTCAATGTAGCTGTTTACATAAGCTTTTCAAACGGTTCCTTAAATTTTTGGTTGTTGATGACTGTTTATTGTTTCACAAACCATCTCTAGCCAAAGATACAACCAAGATTAAGGTTACTGGAAAAGATCAGAAGCTATCTTTGTATGCTTTCATGTCTGTTCTGAAAACTGATAACTGGTCTGGTCCTCGGCACTTTTTTAAATTCACTGATTTTAAATCTGTGTTAAGTAAAAAAGTTGAAGTGAATACACCAATAGGTAACTACTTTTAAAGTAATTTTCTTTTACTTATTGAATAAGTTCAATTGTTTATATATTATCATATTGTTTTATTATACAGATTTTATCGGTTATGTGGTTGTCTCATATCCTATTGAAGATGCAAATAGGAAGGATGGATCTAAAACCAAACGAATGAACATAACCCTAAAGGATCTCGAGTAATGATTTTATAAACAGCACTATTATATATTTATATTTATATCTGTATTAATCTATTATTTTGATATTAAATTTAGAAATATTCTTTATATAGAGATCAGAAGATTGGTGTAACGTTATGGGAAAATTATGCAATCACTTTGTCAAACTACATGAATGATAAAAACCGCCATGCTCATGTTGTTATACTTGTGCATTTTGGAACAGTGAATATTTATCAAGGTATTAATTATATTTTAAAAAAGTATTTTAACAACGTCATTTAAAAATATATATAGATCTATATCTTTTGATAATATGTGTACATAATTAATGTTTTATATGTATCATTTAATAAACATGTCTGTTATAATCAGGTAAAGTTGGCCTTACTAACATGTTCGAAGCAAGTCGTGTCTTCATAAATTCTGATATTGATGAGATAAAAGAATTCAAAGACAGGTACATCTTTATTATTTTGATTATTCGTTTTAAATTTAATTACTTTTTTTAATATATTATACTGTTATAGGTACCTTGAGAAGGAGTTATCTAAATCATCTTCCAGTAAACAGTCATGCTCTCAAGTGATATCGAATGCAGAAGATGAGTTTCTAAATGCTGAAGACTTTGTGTTGACCGCTTTTATTGCTTCAATTGATGTGGTATACTTTAAAAAAAATTAATTATACCCAATCTTTATTGTAGGTTCTTTTTTTTTTATCATATTAATCCCTCACTATTACTCAATCTACTTATTAGGAGAAAAAGGTTATCATTGTTGGTACTGTTATAACAATTTCAAATGATAAGCCTTGGTATTATTTATCATGCAATCATTGTAAGAAGCAAATTGAAGAGAAATCTGAGTTGGTTGAGAAAGATGATGGCAGCTTTGACGTATTGGATGACAAGTCTTTTGAGTGTATAAACCCGGATTGTGACGCTGTTGACATTGTTCCTGTTCATCGGTATTGTATACATTTTTTATAGTTACTTTTAAATGTCATATACTTTTTTTTTGTTTCAACTTATAAACATTTTATCATATAATAGTTACAAGATACCTCTAAGGGTTCAGGATTCGACGGGAACCGTTTCCTGTACGTTGTTTGATTATGAAGCTATTAAGCTTCTGAAGAAAACCTCGAAAGAACTACTTGATATTTACTCAAAGGTACAATTAGTTTTCATTCTGAAAAATGTTATTAGTTTTTTAATAAACAATAGATATGTATTTTTACTACATTTCATCCCATTATACAGGTTGATACTTCCACCGAAGGATCGTTTCAGTCACTTCCATCTGAGTTTGATGTGTTGATGAACAAAAAGTTTGCCTTTCAAATCAAAATTTCCAGTTTTAACATTTCCAACCAGATAGAAAACTATGGAATTTCAATGTTATCTTCGGATGAGGATCTACTTTCTGCTCTGGAGAAAAAATGGAAAATTAATGAGGTTATTATTTTCTTCCAAACATAGTAATAATTCAATTATTCTATTTACGTCTCTGTTTTCATAGATTGAGATTTTTTTGAATTCTTGTAGTCTGATGTGTCTGAGTCAAATGTTCAATGTTTGTCTGATTCAGTTGGAAATGAGAAATGTTTATCAAAGGTAATTTGGTTTTTGTTGTGATTTACATTTTTTTACTCTACAAAATAACTATTATTAGTAAACTTATAGTTTTGTTTCAATAAGTTCCAGGAATCTCAATCTGTGATGGGTGACAGTGTTACTCCAGATCCGGTTGATGTTAATGATCAAGATCCGTCAAAGTTCGAAAACATTAAACGTAACCTTCAAGAAGTTTATGATGTTGGTGCTGTTGATAGCTCTTCTACTAAACGTCGTAACAGTCCTGGGAATGTTGAAGTAAACAATTCTATCAAGTTGGACCTCATCACCCCAAAGATTGAGAAATAAAGATATTGAATTATGGTCTCCAAATGGATTTTCATGGATTTGCACTTTTCTTATTTTTATCTGTTATGTTTCCTATCAAGACAAACATACGCCTTTCACTATTATTATTGTGTTTGAATGGATATTTGTTTTTGGTTAATGTTTATTACATTGTCATTTGGTTTGATTTATTTTTTTGTTTAGTGTTTTCAAAATAATTCATATTTATTTTTGACATGTTACAAAATGTTAGTTAACAAAGTACGACAATTATATATAATAGTGTATAATATGACATTTCAAACAAAAGTATAAATTTGAAAAAAACGTTATTTATGTATGAAAGCCGGGTTTAATTTTTTGGACTTAATAGATAGTGAAATTCTGAAACATATATTGTTTATTTTAAAAAATACATAGTTTGATTGTCAAAGTATAATCATAATTTAATGTATTTGTAGTTCTTATCAATCAATAGTACTTAAATATTATCCTACATTTAACAATCATGCTTTATTACTTAATGTTATAACAATAGTAATGATTACTTATACGTTTAAATTTTTTTGTAATTATCCTACATATGAATATTATATCATACTTCTATAGTTTATTTTATTTTTTGGTTATAAAATAAAATAATAAACATACTATATAGTCCACTCAACTCACAATTACTTTTTTATTAATAAACTGTCATCAATTTAAAGTTTTACCTTTTACGTAATATTTTAAAAATATATCACTATATTTGGAAATGAATACTGTAACCTAAAATACTTACTGTCAAGTTTATAATTTTGTAAATGATTTATAACTTCCAAAAATATTATAAATATATCTCACTATATCGTTGATTTAATTTTATACTTTTAAATTTCATAATTATAACCGATATACTATAAACTTATTAAATTATGTGTTTCAAATCTTTATGATTAGATTTATATATAGATACCGATCATTTTCTAAAAATAATAATAAATAATTAATTTTATAAAAACATATTTTATCCGAATATATTTATTTGTAAATTTCTTTGATAACTTTGGTTGAATCATATATCATCAATTTATAGGCTTTTTCATATACATAATATTAAAAAATCAAGTATTTAGTATATATTTTATTTAAAGTTATTTTTTTAAAATCTTAATTATGGAATGTCACACCCCGAAATATCAGAGCATTGGCGTGACTGGACTGGTATCTTCATTGCACAGCGGAAGCAAATAAGCTAAGTCTTTTAGAAAATGAACGCCACTAAGTACTCGACTCTTCATGGTTCTCCTATTCCAACCGTGCCTTGTCTTAGAACTGTAACCTGAGAAAGAAACATGCGAAAAATCAACATAAAGTTGAGCGAGTTCATAGTTTGTTTGTAAAAGATTTGAAATAAATCTTTTTGAATAACCGGTTTTTGAAGTATTGTTGAGAAAACGAATTTAAAATCATTTTCATATATAAATCACGTTTTCATGTGTACCCCACGTACTCATGTATAATTCAAGTTTTTCTTGAGTACCCCACGTACTTTAAGTATAATTCAATCTCTTCTTGAGTACCCCACGTACTCAAGTACTCATTAATTTTTAGTATGGTATGAATTTCATGTAATTAAAATATTCCTGTAAATATCAGGATTGTTAATGGGTTGCAAAGCCATTAACATGTGACACGACATAGGAAGTCACCAAACCTAAGGCATTTAATTGGTATATTCTGAGACACAAAAGCACCACTCGATTCTCGCCCCGACCGAGTGTGAGGCTGCCAGGCACCCGTTAGATCTAACCTTTTGTTCTGCGGTCTAAGTATGTACACGATTAATGGTGCTTCTGTACCCTATTCGTGACACTATTTCTCATAACGCATCCTACTTGGTTCTCGTCCTCACCAAGCGCGTTTCTTGTTATCATTTCTCATAGCGCCTCATACTTGGTTCTTGTTCTCACCAAGTGCGCTTCTCATATCCTTATATCTCGTCACACTGGGTTCTCGTTCTCACCCAGTGTGCTTCTCGTGTTTTTATCATACCATTTGTATATGTTTTAACATTTGTATTTTGTAAACTCTTGTATTTGTATTTTCCCGTAGTTCGGAAAACTAAAATTCGTGTGTAAAAGCTTGTTTGAAAACCGGTAAAAACATAAGCTTTTCGTAAACCATCTGTGTCAGATAAATCTTGTCTAGATCAATGGTTTATAAATATGTAATTCTTGTATGCTTTGCAAAAAGTGCATGTCTTTCCACCCCGAAAACATTTAGAAAAATGTAAAACCGTAAAAAGGTTGGGGTTATGAACTCACCTGAATATTCCTGTGCAAAGCTAGCTAATTACGACCTTGCGATGTCGTTTCCAAGACGTGACTCGCTATCGTGCATTCTACAATATTCCTAACACGGAATATCTAATAAGTTTCTGAATAACGCAGTAACTAACTACGTGTAATCGAGCTCTACCGAATCGTTAATCGAACGATATGACGGTAAATTGTCAACTTAAAAGAAGCGAAGAAGTTGTACTTGTTAGCTCGTTTTAAGAAGTCGTAAGTTGATGTAAAGGAATATTCGTATGAATGTAATATATAATAAATTCGTATTATATATATTTCGTTTTGTGTATATTTGCCAAAAATATACGTATATGCCGTTTCGGCGTTTATAATAAATATAAAAAGTTATATTTATTTTATCGGAACTTCATCGAGTCGATGAATAGATAGACTGTATCTATTTTGTAAAAGAATTCGCGTGTTTGAAATAAATATATATCTATATTTATTTTATAAAACAAGATCGTGTTGTTTGATATAAATATACAACTATATTCATTTGTAAAAACGAATTCATGTTGTATGATGTTTGAAATAAATAGATAAGTTATATCTATTTTATAAAAGAATTGTTGTTTTTGTTTGCCGTTTGAAGTAAATTACATTTACTTTCATAAAAGAATTAGTCGAATTTTCGAAGTCTAAAAAAAAAAAAAAATATAATAACTATATTTATTTGTTGTAAGTAATTTTCGACTCGTCGTTTTCGTAAGTTGTAACTTGTTGTCGAAAGAACTTTATATTCGTATCTCGTTTTTATAAAAGTCGCTCAAAAGAACGTTTTGTTTTATAATAAAACTCGTTTTATTTTACGGATTTCTCGAAAAACGGGCAGAGTTTCCTCTGTTTTTGGACGCCCCGGACAACCAAGTTGTCATAATTTTATCAAGATTCATCAATATAATCAAACAATAAGTATGTATGAAATTTTCGTCAAAAAGCGCCAAATATTAAATGTATATAATCACTAAATAAGCGATGGTTCGAGCTCGTTCACGTGTAATGAATTATAGAGATAACGTAACGAAATAAATACGCCGTTAATTTTTACCAAGTCTTTACGCCGAGTGAGCTGACTGAGTTGACCGAGTCAACTGAGTTGACTCGCTTCGTTGACTGAGCTGACTCGGTTGACCGAGTCAACCGAAACCGAGACTGAATCTGAGCCAAAACCGATCCACGACCGAACCGAGCCTGTTTGAACTGAACTGAGTTGACTGAGTTGTCCATGTGGACCTGCTGTTGACCCGAGTTGACTCGGGTGTTGACCGAGTCAACTGGGTTTAACCCGTACATGACTGAGTTGACCCGCACCTTCAAGCTGAACCGGGTCGTGTCCGTTTTGAAACTAAGCCAAACTCTCATACTAACTGAATCATCACCTTGAGCCGGACTCGAACCGAGGCTAATGGTGAGCCTGTCGGCAAGAAACAAGGACTGCCGCCACCATCATCATCCGTCCCCAACTTCATCTTCTCCGGCGGTGTTGCCGGAATATCACTCTGATCCACCGCGAAACTGAACTACCCAAAGCGAATCTGAACATTTGAATCTGACCGGAGTTCGAAACCCACCGGGTAATAATGCCGACCACCGAGTAAATGAACCGAATCAGACCCGAAGCTGGTGAGTTCGCCGGATAAAGCCAATATCCGGCGGTCAATGGCACCGACCGCCGGTTCTCGTACCCTTCTCAGCTCTCTCTCTCATCGCTCCTCTCTCTCCGTCTCGTCTCTCTCTCTCTTTCTGTTGTAGCCGCCGCACACCACCACCATCCGAAGATGGTGGTGTGGTTCGTTTCATCCACCGAAGAAGGAAAGGGGGGGGGGGGCTGTCGGAGCACATCGACCGGAGAGGTCGTCGGAGAGGCTCGCCGGCCGCCGCCGGCTCCTCCCTGTGGTCCACCGGACTTGAGGAACCAGGAGGAGAGTGGAGACCGAGTGGGGGGTGTGTTGTCTGATGTTCATGTTATGTGTGTTTGTGAATATGAGTTTCATGTGTTCTAATTTGTGTGTGTGCTCTGTATATGAAATCGAGAGAGAGGAGAGTGGCAGACTTAAAGTCTGTGTGTGTATATTGTTGTGAATGAAAACAACTTGGGTGCAACACCCTTTAAATAGAGCTTAGTGAATTTATTGCCTTTTGAGTAATCAAATTGCATTCAGGTATATTGTTTTAACCATGGTGCTAAGATCTTTGGTAGAGATTCTTATGTTTTCAACTTCTGCAACACAATCTCTTGAAGAGATTTTGTAAAATTTGATAAGATCCTGATAAGATTTTAAGATCTAATTGTATTAGGTGCAGGTTTGGGCTTGTGGGTTTTGGGCTTGGACCCAGGGCCCACAATCCCATCTCAAGTGTATGCAGCCCGTAATTCATACGAGACCCGATATCGTGACCCACATTCCACGAGCATAAAATATTCGCGTAACATCCATATTTTTCGGCATCGTCAGTATTTCATACGGTATCAGTCCGTTGTCGCGTATTAGTTAGCAGATTCTCTGTAAATCACCACACGCGCACTGTATAGCTGAATAAACATTCTTGGGCACTCCAAGGGCCTGGTTAAGTTAATTAGCGTCGTAAACACTATTTATTAACGCGTAATCACCTGTTAATCACGTTATTTAGAGCCGTAAATTACCGGTTGTCACAGTCTCCCCCTGTTAATAAAATTTCGTCCTCGAAATTTAGACTACGTTAACTCCTTAGAGTTACGTTATGTGTAGAAAATACGAATAGTACCAAAGTGAACGATCATGAAGTCGAATCAGGACTTATTCGAATGATGTGAATTCAAGGACGTATCACAATATGCAAATGAATTCTAGAAATGATTGCATCCAATAAATGAATTCAGATTTCAACAAGCTCAAATGTACTAGTTTGCATGAAACGCTCGATCATGATCAGCCCAAGCTGCAAGTTCTACCGACGCCACAAGGTGTCGTACTGAATGAAACAATTCAAATTTAGCGGTGATCGAACAAGTATCACCTATGTTTTGCATAAATTAGCCCAAGCTACAAGTTTGTACTGACACCACAAGGTGTCGAAATCAACAAACGACTTAATGGAGTCGTAGACCAAACAAATCTACCACGACTCGGAACAATGAAACGCTTGTTAAAATGAATTTGAATATGATGTTTCCAATACATCATATGGTGTTTTGAATTGAATATGTGTAATGAACAAGTTCAAACAATTGAATTTGATTTTGGCGCAAGCCGACAACAAATACATGCATCAACAAGAAAACTTTCGGCATGGTCACAACGAAAAAACCATGTATGTAACTTGAAAAGAAAGGGATTTCAAGAAATTGTGTTGACTTGTCTACAAAGAAGCCAACAATTTCAATAATGCGAGTCATTCGAATCACAAGCGAAATAATATTTGAACTTTGATGAAACGCTTTATCCGAAACGAAACCACATGCGTAACAAACGATGCATGCGTAACATATGAATTTTCAAGAAACGAAGCAATGAGTGTTCGCTATAACGAATGAAATTATCGTGATGCAATGACCATTAAGAGGAGTAGAGATACGAAAATCTACTCAGTAAATGTGAAAGTCGAAATTTCAATAAAAGAAATTTAAGGACTTTACCTGGGGTTGCATGTGACGGCCAGTTGTTAGGTGACATTACCATAGAATGTCGAATATAGCGTACTCGTCGTTAGCTGAAATATGGGGAATACGGTGACTTGCGTCTCTTCCTTAGCATGACTTGTGTCGTTTGCAGGACCGCGTGCCAACTGCCGCTTCCTGATCGATAGTCGCATGTGACGTACTTCAACCTCCGTTGATGTATAGCTTAAGTCTCACGTATGCCTGTGCGCTAGCGTTTCGTTTTGTGTAGAATGTGATGCACTCCGACATCTGTTGACGTAAAATTTGAGTTCTATGCTTTCTCGCGCACTAGCGTTTCATTATGCGTAGGCTGCCTGCTCGGGAAGTTAAAACATCATAGACAATTTGTATAATTGTGTGTGCCCGAGTTAATATTTGCAGTTCCTACGTGATGACCTTTAATGAACTTTAACATAAGTTTCCAAAGGTCTTAAATGCATGTTTCCTAAGTTCTCAGTGTTTTGTGCATTGTATGCGACTGTTTTGTGTACCGTGTATAAACACCACTATAGCATATGTTTGAAATAAAAATTTCGACAGTTTGTTTTTCGGCAACGGTTGGAGACCATATTCGAGTACTATGCGTTCTGTATGTATTCGACGTTTTACGTTCCCAGAGGAAATTGAGGTTAGAGCCTAGGCGTCTCTACAGAAACCTATTTCGCTGTAACCTATAGCTCTGATACCAATCTGTCACACCCCGAAATATCAGAGCATTGGCGTGACTGGACTGGTATCTTCATTGCACAGCGGAAGCAAATAAGCTAAGTCTTTTAGAAAATGAACGCCACTAAGTACTCGACTCTTCATGGTTCTCCTATTCCAACCGTGCCTTGTCTTAGAACTGTAACCTGAGAAAGAAACATGCGAAAAATCAACATAAAGTTGAGCGAGTTCATAGTTTGTTTGTAAAAGATTTGAAATAAATCTTTTTGAATAACCGGTTTTTGAAGTATTGTTGAGAAAACGAATTTAAAATCATTTTCATATATAAATCACGTTTTCATGTGTACCCCACGTACTCATGTATAATTCAAGTTTTTCTTGAGTACCCCACGTACTTTAAGTATAATTCAATCTCTTCTTGAGTACCCCACGTACTCAAGTACTCATTAATTTTTAGTATGGTATGAATTTCATGTAATTAAAATATTCCTGTAAATATCAGGATTGTTAATGGGTTGCAAAGCCATTAACATGTGACACGACATAGGAAGTCACCAAACCTAAGGCATTTAATTGGTATATTCTGAGACACAAAAGCACCACTCGATTCTCGCCCCGACCGAGTGTGAGGCTGCCAGGCACCCGTTAGATCTAACCTTTTGTTCTGCGGTCTAAGTATGTACACGATTAATGGTGCTTCTGTACCCTATTCGTGACACTATTTCTCATAACGCATCCTACTTGGTTCTCGTCCTCACCAAGCGCGTTTCTTGTTATCATTTCTCATAGCGCCTCATACTTGGTTCTTGTTCTCACCAAGTGCGCTTCTCATATCCTTATATCTCGTCACACTGGGTTCTCGTTCTCACCCAGTGTGCTTCTCGTGTTTTTATCATACCATTTGTATATGTTTTAACATTTGTATTTTGTAAACTCTTGTATTTGTATTTTCCCGTAGTTCGGAAAACTAAAATTCGTGTGTAAAAGCTTGTTTGAAAACCGGTAAAAACATAAGCTTTTCGTAAACCATCTGTGTCAGATAAATCTTGTCTAGATCAATGGTTTATAAATATGTAATTCTTGTATGCTTTGCAAAAAGTGCATGTCTTTCCACCCCGAAAACATTTAGAAAAATGTAAAACCGTAAAAAGGTTGGGGTTATGAACTCACCTGAATATTCCTGTGCAAAGCTAGCTAATTACGACCTTGCGATGTCGTTTCCAAGACGTGACTCGCTATCGTGCATTCTACAATATTCCTAACACGGAATATCTAATAAGTTTCTGAATAACGCAGTAACTAACTACGTGTAATCGAGCTCTACCGAATCGTTAATCGAACGATATGACGGTAAATTGTCAACTTAAAAGAAGCGAAGAAGTTGTACTTGTTAGCTCGTTTTAAGAAGTCGTAAGTTGATGTAAAGGAATATTCGTATGAATGTAATATATAATAAATTCGTATTATATATATTTCGTTTTGTGTATATTTGCCAAAAATATACGTATATGCCGTTTCGGCGTTTATAATAAATATAAAAAGTTATATTTATTTTATCGGAACTTCATCGAGTCGATGAATAGATAGACTGTATCTATTTTGTAAAAGAATTCGCGTGTTTGAAATAAATATATATCTATATTTATTTTATAAAACAAGATCGTGTTGTTTGATATAAATATACAACTATATTCATTTGTAAAAACGAATTCATGTTGTATGATGTTTGAAATAAATAGATAAGTTATATCTATTTTATAAAAGAATTGTTGTTTTTGTTTGCCGTTTGAAGTAAATTACATTTACTTTCATAAAAGAATTAGTCGAATTTTCGAAGTCTAAAAAAAAAAAAAAATATAATAACTATATTTATTTGTTGTAAGTAATTTTCGACTCGTCGTTTTCGTAAGTTGTAACTTGTTGTCGAAAGAACTTTATATTCGTATCTCGTTTTTATAAAAGTCGCTCAAAAGAACGTTTTGTTTTATAATAAAACTCGTTTTATTTTACGGATTTCTCGAAAAACGGGCAGAGTTTCCTCTGTTTTTGGACGCCCCGGACAACCAAGTTGTCATAATTTTATCAAGATTCATCAATATAATCAAACAATAAGTATGTATGAAATTTTCGTCAAAAAGCGCCAAATATTAAATGTATATAATCACTAAATAAGCGATGGTTCGAGCTCGTTCACGTGTAATGAATTATAGAGATAACGTAACGAAATAAATACGCCGTTAATTTTTACCAAGTCTTTACGCCGAGTGAGCTGACTGAGTTGACCGAGTCAACTGAGTTGACTCGCTTCGTTGACTGAGCTGACTCGGTTGACCGAGTCAACCGAAACCGAGACTGAATCTGAGCCAAAACCGATCCACGACCGAACCGAGCCTGTTTGAACTGAACTGAGTTGACTGAGTTGTCCATGTGGACCTGCTGTTGACCCGAGTTGACTCGGGTGTTGACCGAGTCAACTGGGTTTAACCCGTACATGACTGAGTTGACCCGCACCTTCAAGCTGAACCGGGTCGTGTCCGTTTTGAAACTAAGCCAAACTCTCATACTAACTGAATCATCACCTTGAGCCGGACTCGAACCGAGGCTAATGGTGAGCCTGTCGGCAGGAAACAAGGACTGCCGCCACCATCATCATCCGTCCCCAACTTCATCTTCTCCGGCGGTGTTGCCGGAATATCACTCTGATCCACCGCGAAACTGAACTACCCAAAGCGAATCTGAACATTTGAATCTGACCGGAGTTCGAAACCCACCGGGTAATAATGCCGACCACCGAGTAAATGAACCGAATCAGACCCGAAGCTGGTGAGTTCGCCGGATAAAGCCAATATCCGGCGGTCAATGGCACCGACCGCCGGTTCTCGTACCCTTCTCAGCTCTCTCTCTCATCGCTCCTCTCTCTCCGTCTCGTCTCTCTCTCTCTTTCTGTTGTAGCCGCCGCACACCACCACCATCCGAAGATGGTGGTGTGGTTCGTTTCATCCACCGAAGAAGGAAAGGGGGGGGGCTGTCGGAGCACATCGACCGGAGAGGTCGTCGGAGAGGCTCGCCGGCCGCCGCCGGCTCCTCCCTGTGGTCCACCGGACTTGAGGAACCAGGAGGAGAGTGGAGACCGAGTGGGGGGTGTGTTGTCTGATGTTCATGTTATGTGTGTTTGTGAATATGAGTTTCATGTGTTCTAATTTGTGTGTGTGCTCTGTATATGAAATCGAGAGAGAGGAGAGTGGCAGACTTAAAGTCTGTGTGTGTATATTGTTGTGAATGAAAACAACTTGGGTGCAACACCCTTTAAATAGAGCTTAGTGAATTTATTGCCTTTTGAGTAATCAAATGGCATTCAGGTATATTGTTTTAACCATGGTGCTAAGATCTTTGGTAGAGATTCTTATGTTTTCAACTTCTGCAACACAATCTCTTGAAGAGATTTTGTAAAATTTGATAAGATCCTGATAAGATTTTAAGATCTAATTGTATTAGGTGCAGGTTTGGGCTTGTGGGTTTTGGGCTTGGACCCAGGGCCCACAATCCCATCTCAAGTGTATGCAGCCCGTAATTCATACGAGACCCGATATCGTGACCCACATTCCACGAGCATAAAATATTCGCGTAACATCCATATTTTTTGGCATCGTCAGTATTTCATACGGTATCAGTCCGTTGTCGCGTATTAGTTAGCAGATTCTCTGTAAATCACCACACGCGCACTGTATAGCTGAATAAACATTCTTGGGCACTCCAAGGGCCTGGTTAAGTTAATTAGCGTCGTAAACACTATTTATTAACGCGTAATCACCTGTTAATCACGTTATTTAGAGCCGTAAATTACCGGTTGTCACATGGAATACATTTTTGACATTTTCAATTCCATATTTGAAATCTTTTTCTCTTATATATAACAGCATCAATCCTTCTTTTTGTATTGGATATTAAAAATACAATGGTTGAGCTTCCTTTTCACTTGATACTTTTCCAGATTTTAATCAAAATTGATACGAAATCAATACATCCATTCAAGTGGGTATCTAAACAATGGCGTGATGGCTTATCATCTCATGAATTTGCTTTTAAACGTGGTTGTTATGTTGAAGATTATCTGGTAATATTTATTGTGTTATATTATTTACAGTACAATACAATTAGTTTTCTTAACAAATTGCTTTCTCATTAAACTCATATGTTTATAATCTAATTTTGTAGGAAATGCTTCAAGACCAAGGTTTGTTCATTACTTCGTCTGTTTTGATGCAATTGTGGCCGCGTGAACTCATTGAACTTTATGGCCTTCATGATCAAGAATCAAGTTAGGAAAACTTAAACGTTACAGAGGAAATGGTTGTGATTGAAAATGGCGAACGTACTGTTTATCAAGTATATGATGATGACAATTAGCATCTTTGTTCTCATCAAATAATTTGGTTTTCGGATAATGAATAATCTTATTATGGTTCTTACTATTAGAGAATTGGGTTTTTTTCCGACAACTTAACTAACACAATGTAACACTAACAACTTATGCATATTTCTTAAAATCTGTTATCAAATATATTGCTTAATTATAGAATTTTAAAATATCAGTTTATAGTAACAAATATCAGTTATTAAAAACTTACGTAATCATAATTAGTATCAATTAATTATTAACTCAAATTATGTGCTATAATTATAATAAATTTCCCTAATTAGTCGACTTTCTATAAATATTCGATTACTTGTGTATAAGTGTGTGTCTTCAATCATTTTGTTAATTCACTTTTATTGTGTGTTTCGTTTGTTCACTTTAATTGTGTGTTTTTTCTTGTGAATCCTTATAACAAGAAGTTTACATCCATTTACCTATTGTTTGACTCTTGATTTACTTATCATATCAATCATTCTTCTTAATATTTATTCTCAGGTATGTTTACCACTTTTATTATGTTACCTGCTCAGCTTATAGACAATGTTTTGTTACATTTTTTTATTTAACTACAAATTTTCCGTTAGTTTAATGCAACACATAAACAAGATGATTAACATTCATATATATTCTTATATATTGTTCCACTAAATTAACATAATCCATAGATCTACATGTTACCTATTCATGTACCAAAAAAACTACCACCAACGTCTTCATACCCAAACATATGCATATCCCAAAAAAACCCTAAACATTAACAATCCATAAACCATCAAAATAGAACACTACTATCATCCTTTCACACATTTCTATTTTCGATCCACACTTCTTAACTCGAGCACCTGTTTTGAAGTAACAAAGTTGAAGTGTAGAATGTCACCTTTCTTCAAACTATTTGCAGACACAAATTTACCCCACTTCACCATTTTGTAACGCGGTGCGTCACCATTTTGTTCTGTCTCCACTTCATTAACCATCATTTTGCCTTCCATAGTCTGAATCTTTAATTCATGAAGTTCTTGAGTAAGGCCTGATCTCCTGGCAACCTCAACAGGAAGTCACTACATAAAATATGTTACATAGAATTAATATATGTACCCTATATAATACTTATATTTCGTATATTTTAGAATTTATATTATCATACCAATCTGTTTTCTCCTTTTCGAGTAAACTCATAATTTTCAGGATCAACTTCAGCCTTTATTCGTGATCCACTATTACGCTTCCTTTTCGTTTCTTGTCCAAGTTTTGATACCTTCTCATTGTAGTTTATAACCTTTCATTTTCAATATTAATGAAATTCATTAAATAGTTGTAATTGATGGTATTCAATAATCACTGATAAGTGTATTATACATGTGAATAAAATAATGATTACCTCTCTTTTGATTGATGATCGGCGATAGTTTGGAACTTCGGGTGTCACAACTTCAGGAGTTTTGTCAATCTCCTTTCCTTTTTTTATGTTGATCCAATCACTTTTACAACGTCTTTTTCTTTCTTGTAAACCTATTAAAGATATAATTATAGATATCAAAACTATAAATCATATATATACTACATATGTAATGTCATAGTAATGTATATTAAATGTTTATGACCTCATGTTTGACGTTAACCTCAGAAGTTGAAGCATTCATTTTTTGTGGTGTCAACTGCTCAGAATTTAAAATGCCTTGTGTGGTATTTAACATCTGCTCATTTTCATTTCCAATAATGTTATCCTGATAGATAATGCAACAAAACTATAATACTTAATTAATCAATCTATATTAATAACATGTAAATTATTATCCAGTACCTCATTCATCAATGTATCTCCACTTGTATCCCTTTCATTTTCAGATTCAATAAACTTCTGTTACAAAAAAAATTAAAATATAAGCAATCATAATTATTTTATATATTGTGTGTAACAATAAAATACTTACAAAACAAACACTTTCTTGGAATTTTGTTTTAGATATTATTTCACAAAAATCGCTATCTTCTGATTTTTCGTGATAACCCAATACAATTTCAATGCCATTCCTGAATACCCTCAATTGAAATACAACATTATCAATCTTCTCAAAGATCATTGTGTCACCATCCATAATTTCCAACCTCTCACACAGTTTCGGCCATCCATCCGTAAAAGCATAGGTAACATGAACCTTTGCTGCCATCACATCCCAGTACTTACCACCTGCATATACTTGGTAAATGCCGTTTAGCTCATGGTTTTTGTAAAACATGCTAACAAACTCAGCTGGAATTACCTGCAAGTTATTAAAATAAGTATATAAATATTATTATTAACATATCTATTCCAAATCAATTCTTTACAAAGTTTGACAGACAATTAATTATCAAACAGTATGCTTACCGTAAGACCCAACTTTGCGTAGTTGTTCATGGTTATGTAGGATTGACCACACACGTTATTTAGGAAAGGATAAACCTCCAATTCTTTGTCCCCTATGCTTCTAAAAAGCAGCCAAGTGTTTTTTAACAAATTAAGATTGTTAACAACAGCCCTCCAACCATCTGTTAACACTGGTAGCTCATTCATGTGTCTAAGTCTTACAGTCCAATGTCTACCGTCTTCATGATGAACCTCTATGTTCATGTGTTGCCAATCTTTTCCCCATTTTTTGTTAACAAATTCAACAGGTACTATTATACAAAAAAAAAAAAAAATACTTATGTCAATATTACATATTGTATACAATGTTTAATTTAATCATATTAGAGATGGAAAGTAGACATACCAATGAAACATCTTTAGGTTCTTCCATCAGTTGAACAAATGATAAAACCATCTTCTAAACTGCAATGTAGCACACATATTATTTCATTTTCATAATTTTTATGGTTAGTTTTGGTATTATAAACTTATTTTAAATCATGAAGAACACATAAATGTAGCTTATTCCAAATAAATATCATATTCGGACTAAAATTCAAACTTGACAATATTATGAACATTTAATAATTAAACATTATTTACTTAGAAAGCAAAGTTTTTCAACAAAATCTGTAGGACAAATGCAACTTAATGATGATTTATTGAAAAAATTAAGTGTTTCTTTTTACACATTCACAATTAACTTATGTGATGCCTAAATGTATTTTGTAACTTAATATCATATTCGGTTAACTACTTTTAGCCAAAATTAATAACTTTAACCATTATCAACGTTATTTAATCATATATTTAAGCCTCTTTTGAGTTAGATCATCTATAAAGTTCAGCAACCCACTAAATCATTGATATTCAAAACATGCAACCTATAAATACTACTGATTTTTGGTTTCAAAATGTTACCCTGTTCTAACTCCATCAGAATTACAGTTGCACATTTAACTGAGTATTATGATTAAAAGAATACTGACTGATTAGTATAATAGATGATAAGAATCTTACCTTTTTGTTTAAAATAATCCGAGAAGGTATATTCCAAACCCTTTGATTATCTTCGAAGTTATGTAGAAAGCTTCTTCAAAACCCTAGCCTTTGAAGAAGCCGATTTTTTTGGTATAGTTTTTTAGAGAAATGATATATAGATGGTTATAATGAGTTGTTTTCGGGAGAAGATATTGAGTTGATGGTTTAGGTAGATAAACGGCTATGTAATGATTATTTTTTTTGTATTATTTTAATTAATTCTTATATATGTTTTCAATTATATAATATAGGAAATGGCAAATAAGAGAAGATTATAAAATACCCCGTTGAGTGATACGGCTTTAGTTGGGGAATCATTTAACAGTAAGTTTTTTGAGAACATTATCTTTTTTGTTAACGTTTAATTATATTTCATTTTTTATTAAATATCTATTTATTCCCTTATTTTATGATATAATTATTTAGGTACACTTGGAAGAACACCATTGTCGAACATCACCAATGGTAAAATTTGACATTGTATAAGTCTTATTACAACATTTTGCTTTAATATTTTTTTATTGTACTGTGTAAATGTATTTCTAATATTTTATTTTTTATGATTACACCTCAAACATCTATCTTGCATGATCCATTGTATTTACATTTGTTTAAATACGTATATTTTTAGGTACAAATGATGCAGTTTCATTACTTTGTAACTCAAACGGTATGTAATATGTTAATGTAACGTTTTTGTACTGTAAATAGTTGATACATTGTTTTTTGTTATTTTAATTCGATATATAAATTGTTATAGTTTATTAAAAAATTATTAATATGAACATTTCAGCATTACTTGCTGCTCAGAGAAGAAAAATGCGCAAAATTTATCTTGATACTAGGCGAAGAAATTCAAATAAAAAAAGTAGTGCTCCATGTGGTAGAGGATCCTCTAAAATTCTTAACAACTCCCAGTTCATCGAGCAAGAAAATTATAATCCGAATCTTCCTTCTTCGTCTAATAGTTTTCACACAGTGCGTAACTTTAAATCTGTATCCACAACAACACCCTTAAGTGGCATAACAACTGGTACGTAATCTCATAAAATGTTGTAACAAAATCTCTCTCTCTCTCTCTATATATATATATATGTATTAAAATACAAGTAAAATCAAAATTTTATTTTACTAACTTTTATTTGTGACTTTCACAGGTGCTCTTACTTTGAATAACCAATTAACCCCTACACCTAGCAGTTCTCAGTTTTATATTTTTCTATTGTTTCAAACATTGTTACACAAAACAGTAAAACCATTCTTCGATCTTCGTCTACGTTTACCAAGCTTAAATCTAGTAAACAAAAGGTTTTACCTAAAAAACGCGTTATCGAACCTATTCCAATTGTAGATCTTACTTCTGATGATGACAATGAAGATTTACATTCTATTCAAGACCCTTTTAAAGGTGTATCTACAGGTAATAATAATGTTACATATGTTTTAAGTTAAATAATGTTATGTTTAATCTTAATTGGACAATCAATCTTATGTTTTCAGATTATTTGGATCATGGTAATCAAAGCCTTAGATGTGAGATGTGTGATTCATTATTATGGTCTGACGAAGGTGGTAAAGGGAGAATTACATTGGGTAAGTTAACTTATAGTTTATGTTGTGGTTATGGCAAAGTGGAGCTTCCAGATTTGAAAGAGCCTACTTCAGTATACAAGGATCTATTTGGAAATTCTAATGAAAACAGCAAGTACTTTTTAAAGAATATCCGTCGATACAATTCTATGTTCTCCTTCACATCAATGGGTGGAAAGGTAGATTCGAGCATCAACAGTGGTAAAGCACCATATGTATTTCGTATTAGTGGACATAATTTTCATACATTAGGTGGTTTGGTACCTGCACCTGGAAAAGATCCAAAGTTCTCCCAGCTTTATATTTATGATACTGATAATGAAGTTTCAAATCGGAAAAGGTTGTTCAGGTATAATCACACCAAAGTTTATATGCATTTAGTATTTTGAATATACCAATATTTTGATGTTACATATTATCACATCTTTACTTTCTACGGTTATATTTTTTTAGTGACTCTACAAATAAATCTGATTCGCATTTGAAGCAATTAGATATTCAGCTCATTAAGTTTTTAAAAGACTTCCTGGATCATAATAATGAGTTGGTTAAAAGTTATAGAATTGCAAGAAACCACTTCAATGAGAATCCTAATGAAAATTTCAAGCTTCGTCTCATTTACAAAAGAGATCTTGACGGCCGTACTTACAACTTGCCCTCAACTTCAGAAGTTGCTGCATTGATTCTTGGTGATCTCCATAAAATTATCGATCAACGTGATATTGTTGTTGAGTCTCACGCTGAAGGTCTTCAACGAATCAGTGAACTTCATCCATCATATCTAGCACTTCAGTATCCAATCCTGTTTCCTAATGGTGATGACGGATATAGAATAGACATTCCTCATAGGGATGGTATACGTACGTTAAAGAAAATTCGACCCAAGTGTACAATTAGAGAATTCTTTGCTTATAGAATTCAGGATCGATCAACTGCGTTTTCTCTAATTTTAAATGCTCGGAGATTGTTCCAACAATTTTTGGTAGATGCATATACCATGATTGAGAGTGAAAGGCTTAATTATATTCGTTTTCAACAGAAACATCTTAGGTCTGAAACATATGCAAATCTTCAAAACTTGAAAAATGAAGGAAAAGATGATCTATCTAATACTGGTATACGGGTTTTATTACCATCTTCTTTTACCGGTGGATCTCGCTATATGCAGCAAAACTATCTGGATGCTATGGCTATATGTAAATGGTTTGGATATCCCGATTTTTTCATTACCATTACATGTAATCCGAAGTGGCCAGAGATTAAACGATACCTTCGGGATACTTCAATTAACCCTGAGGACAGGCCAGACATTTTGTGTAGATTGTTTAAAATAAAGCTTGATTCAATTACAAAGGATCTGAAGGACAAAATTTTTTTTGGAGAACTAAGTGCAAGTATAATTATACTTTTTATATTATTTTTATAATATCATAAATATTACTAATGTTTTTTTTAACCATTTACTCAATATCATTTTTTATTGTAGTCGTTTATACTGTGGAATTTCAAAAGCGTGGATTGCCTCATGCTCACATTTGCATATTTTTTGAAACCGGAATCCAAAATTATGTCCGTTGATCATCTAGACAAATTCATTTCTGCTGAGATACCGGATAAGAATGAAGATCCCAGCCTATATGCACTTGTGTCCGATTTTATGATTCATGGTCCATGTGGAAATGCAAATCCGAATTGTCCTTGTATGGTTGATAGTAGATGTTCAAAAAACTATCCGAAAAAATTCAACCCTGAAACAACCACTGATGCTGACGGTTTCCCTGTATATAGAAGAAGAGACAATGGAAACACTATTATAAAGTCCAAAGTTCAATTAGACAACAGAAGTGTTGTTCCTTATAGTCCGGTTCTTTTGAAAAGATACCAAGCTCACATTAATGTTGAATGGTGTAATCAAGCTGGTTCTATCAAATATCTTTTCAAGTACATTAATAAAGGTGCAAATAGAGCTTCTCTTGTAGTGTCAAACCGAGATGGTACAGAAAATGAACAAACAGCAAAGGATGAGATCAAAGCCTATTATGATTGTAGGTACGTTTCCGCCTGTGAAGCTTCTTGGAGGATATTTGCAAATGAAGTTCACTTTAGGTTTCCTCCAGTTATGAGACTTCCTTTTCATCTTGAAGGTCAACAAAATGTTGTGTTTGGTGCCGAGGATGATATAGAAGAAGTTTTGGATAAGCCATCAGTGTCTTCTTCAATTTTTCTAAAGTGGTTTGAGATGAACAGAAATAATGAAGATGCACGGAAACTTACCTATGTTGAGTTTCCTACTAAATTATGTTGGAAATTAAAAGATAGAGAATGGGCACCCCGTAAAAGAAAACTGTTACAGATCGGACGCATTCATTCTGTTTCCCCTGCTGTGGGTGAACCGTATTTTCTTAGAATTCTTTTAAACAAAGTCAAAGGACCAAAATCGTTTGAAGAAATTAGAACTGTTGATGGTCAGTTGTTTCCAACTTTCAGGGATGCGTGTTACGCTATGGGTTTGTTAGATGATGACATGGAGTACATTGAAGCTATTAAGGAAGCCAGTTTTGCGGGTGATGGTCGTTATACTCGTGCACTTTTTGTTACTTTGTTGTTGTCAAACACATTGTCAAGACCTGAATATGTATTTGAACAAACATGGAAATTATTGGGTGATGACATCTTATACAACAGAAGAAAAGCAACAAAGAACAAAGGTTCGTTTTCAATATATTATCCATAACATTATTCCGATACATTTTATTCACATTCTTTATATTTATTTTATTTTTTTCGTTTCAGAACTTGTAATGTCTGATGAGAGATTGAAGAACCAGACATTGGTGGAGATTGAAAAATACCTGATTCGAAATGGTTCCTCTTTGACACGATGGTCGACAATTCCTTATCCTGATTACGATTCCTTTGCTGTTGGAAACAATCGTTTGGTTGACGAAGAACTATCTTTTGATATTCCGCAGCTTCAGAGTGAGTTAGTTACTCTTAAATCTTCATTGACTGATGAACAACTGTCCATTTATAATCAAATTATGACAGCCGTTGAAGGTGGAAAAGGAGGTGTATTTTTTGTTTACGGATATGGTGGAACAGGTAAGACATTTTTGTGGAAGACGTTAGCTTTATCCGTTCGGTCTAGAGAGCAGATTGTTCTAAATGTTGCTTCCTGTGGTATTGCTTCTTTGCTAATGTCCAGAGGTAGAACGGCACATTCTAGATTTCACATTCCCATAAATTTAGATGAGAGTTCTATGTGTCACATAAGGGCTGATGGTGATGTAGCCTACTTGCTTAAGCATACTAGGTTGATTATATGGGATGAAGCACCCATGGTACACAGACATGCGTTCGAAGCTTTAGACAGAACATTTAAAGATGTTTTGGTTGATAAAATCAATTCTCATTCGGATGCTTTGTTTGGAGGTAAAGTAATTGTGTTTGGTGGTGATTTTAGACAAATTCTTCCTGTTATTCCAAACGGAAGTAGGCAAGAAATTGTTAACGCTTCGTTGAGTTCATCTTATATATGGTCCCACTGTAAATTACTTACCTTGACGAAAAACATGAGATTGACTATCGGTGCTTTACAATCCAGAATGGAGGAGACTGAGAAATTTGCCAAATGGCTTCTTGATATTGGCGAGGGTAAAATTGGAGGTGACAACGATGGTGTCGCAATTGTAGAAATACCTTCTGATCTTCTAATTACAGATTCTTCAGATCCCATTGAAAGTTTGATTCAATTTGTATATCCGTCTGTTTTAGAAAGATATATGGATGTAGATTATTTTTCTGAAAGAGCGATTCTGACACCAAAAAATGTGGTCGTACATGAGATAAACGATCGATTGTTAGAGTTGTTTCCTGGTGAACCAGTAGAGTACCTAAGCTCTGATAGTATATGTCAAACGGAAAAAGGTATTGATTCCTTCCAGCAAGAGTTGTATTCACCTGATGTCTTGAATGGTTTAAAGATATCTAGTTTACCAAATCATCGTCTGGTTCTAAAAGTTGGTGTTCCAATTATGCTTCTTAGGAACATTGACCAACAGAATGGATTATGTAATGGTACAAGGTTAAAAGTTACATATCTTGGAAAGAGGGTTATGGAAGGTGAAATTATATCAGGTGCTAATGTTGGAACTAGAACGTTCATTCCAAGAATTAGCATGATTCCATCCGACAAAAAGATACCTTTTGCTTTTCAAAGACGACAGTTTCCTGTTGCTGTGTGTTTTGCTATGACAATCAACAAGAGTCAAGGCCAGTCTTTGTCTAAGGTTGGTCTGTTTTTAAAAGAACCAGTTTTCACACATGGGCAGTTATATGTAGCATTATCAAGAGTTAAATCAAGAGAAGGGGTGAAGATATTAATTCTCGATAAGGATGGGAAACCTACTAATACAACAACCAATGTTGTTTATAAAGAAGTGTTCACACACCTTTGATATGTTTTTCATTTAAATCTGTATTTTAATTACTTTAATAAAACTTGATTTATTGGTTGATATTTTTATATATTAGTATAATATAGTTTAATTATTTAATTTGTTTATTAATTTTTCATATCTTAATTTAGTGAAAGTAATCATTAAATCATATATTCCTTATCTATATATATAGTCATCTATTAGAATTACTTATTTTTAAACACTTCATTGAACCCCGAAATGGATAAACCTAGCTATACATGTGGATTGTATTTAAAGTATTTTCATATAATGTTGGAGAAATGATATGTTTTCTTCTTCTTTCATTGCAAAATATTACAGTGTTGTTGTAACTGATGCTTAAATTCTTATAAATATTGTGACATTTGAAATTATAGTGGATGTATAGGTAAAAATCTTAAATCACTCTTGTGTAAATATATTGTAAATCATATTTTCATTTTCAGCTGTAAATATTAAAACTTAAACATTAAACATATAATTGATACATCATAAAGTAAGTTATATACCATTTAGAAGTCTAAAATCACGTATTATATCAGCTAATGTTAATACATTCAAAAAAGATTATAGGATAAAGATGCAAAATGATGTTTAGTGAGTAGCCAACCAACAAAATTAACACAAACCTAAATTATAGTTATATTGTTTAAAAAGTTTGAAATGGACTACTTGACAACTTTGATCAGAATCAATTTGTTTTGAACTGGGCAATAAACAAACGTGCACTTAGCAGCAGAATTGATACCATTTGGTTTCGTAAATTTCGTACGCCATTCCAAAGCTTCATAGCGAAAACCACTACTGTGTTTATCAGCACGAAATGAAATCAACGTATCCACTCCAGCCAAGTTCTGGACGTACATCTCCATAGTCATGTCAATTCTGGATGCTTCAGCAACATCGACATTAAGACGCTACGAAAAATAATTAAAGCAAAATATTAGATTATGACCTATATAACACGGCAAAACTAAATACTAAAAACAAATTATGCTTTTTATACTATTATAGATATAAATAATACGAATATTAACTCAACTTACAAAACGCCTGTCGTACTTCCATTCAAACTCAATAGGAGTGTAGTCCGGATCAACCTTCTTATCTTCTTCAGAATCTGAAACTTCAACGTCTTCCTCATCATATATTCCATCGCTATCAGAGTTAGTTAAAATGGAAGAAACATCAACAGAATCATCATCCATGGATTCATTATAATCTAGATCAGATTCATCCTCATCGTTTTGATGATCGGTTTCAGCATTGGTGTCTTGTATTTCAATATTTAAAGTATCTGGTTTAGGTATGTTTACAGCAGCAACCGTGTATACACCCTTCGGCACAAGAACCTCACAACCATTCAAGTCATAAACAATCAACTGGAAATTTTGTTTAAAAATGTACCTCATCACCACGTAATAGTCCGGGTATATAGGTACGTAAGAAACAACATTGTCCCATGAAACGTAAACAAAATACACCTTAGTATCCGGGTCTTTCTCAATCATCACATCAAAAATGTCCCACAAATTAACATGAATCTTGAATGTTAACTTGCGAATAGATGGTAAACATATTGTTTCTTCAACGAAATCAGCAGGAATGATCTGCGTATAATATTCATCCTGGTCATATAAGTTAAATTTGTTATTGAAAAGCATTAAAAACTAAACCTCGTATACTCACCAAATTATCATTGGACTCTTGTGTGAAGCGTTGGCAGAAGTACTCGACATTGCTTATCGTTTTCTCCGTAGACATGGATGTAAATAAAGGAACATTAGATCCGAAGATCGGATGGGGTTGCATCTTCTTAAAGGGTGTTAACAAATACGAATATAAGTCAATTTGCTTAAACATCAGAAAACAACCCTCCGTAAATGATAGTTTAGCTACAATATCTTCCCAACCATCCATGAACACAAACGCACCTTTATGTTTAGTCAAAAGAACTTCAAATTCCTTACCGTTCACACATTTGATAACGGCTTGATTGTTTGGTTCAGCATTCATTAGGAATTTGTTGCTATAATGATATGGTATTTCCTCGAAAAAAATAACGTCTATTAAAATAAATAAATGATGAAAAAATGTTGTACTTATAAGATTGATAAACTTACCATATATTGAGAAGAGTCGGAGGAATATATTTTATAAAAAGACGTCATACTGATCTGCGTTTGAACAAACATGTAGTAATTAGATTAGGAGCTCCAGTGAATAAAGAACATAATCAATGTAATGACCTTAATCCAAAGAAAACATTCAGATAACAAAATTATATAAAACAATAATCATAATACGATAAGAATGCAGTATATAATAAGACAAATCTAACATAAACTTAAGAAGATAACATCTTCCATATGAATAATACAAAGTAAGCGGTTACTGTAAGACATGAAATAAAAAGAATTATTCAAAATAACACATAGAAAACACGGTGGCCAATAATAAATGGATTTAAAAATATAACTTCCTCTTCAATATGAAGAACCAAAACAAAATTGACAAATGGATTGTTGAATCATACTTTTAACATATCTATTATTATATGTTGCATGTAATACATCAAAATAACACAAATCGTTGAACCAAACACATAAACAAACAGCCGACTATGATAAATAGATTTACAAACATCAATAGAAAACAAAATCTATAATGGAAAGAAGACAACTTCAAAATTAACAATGGATTGCAAGATTTACGAAAAACAGAGTAAACAAACTTCAAAATTAACAATGGATTGCAGGATTACTTGAAGAAGATGAAGATGTTGATGTAACTGATGATGAAGACGATGGAGGTTATTGGGAAGTGGGAGGGGATCTTTGAAGATAGAGAAGACAAATGATGAAGATTTGGTTAAAAAAATAATAAAACAATTATATAGTATCCATTTGTTTCGGGTCGGTATAATAAAAAGATGGATCCGCGAGAAATTGATATCCATGTGTATTATTAAAACGTTTTTCTATGTCCTTATTAAAACGTTTTTTTATGCCTATTAGTTAGTTAGTTAGAGATTTAATTATTGGAAAATTGGTTTTTAATAAACTAACATTTGCCCCATTGGTAAATAATAATCCTACCTACAGATTTGGTAATTAATAATCCTACGTTTCAATATGTTGGTACTCAATGGACCTCCGTTAGTTTTTTTTAACTGAAGTTAGTTTTTAAGTTTTATTTATTACACAAACAGTCCCTGTAGTTATAATTTACTAGTTTTAAGTTTTATTTATTACACAAACAGTCCCTGTAGTTATAAAAAAAAATCATAAAAATAAAAAAAAAATCTAAAAAATTCAAAAAAATCATAAAAAATTCTAAAAAAACCAAAAAATTCTAAAAAAATAAAAAAAATCATAAAAATTCTAAAAAAAATCAAAAAAAATTCTAAAAAAAATCAAAAAAATCATAAAAAACCGTTTCGAACCGTACCGTTTCGACGCGAACCGTTTCGAACCGTACCGTTTCGACCCGGACCGTTTCGACCCGTACCGTTTCTACCCGTACCGTTTCGACCCGTACCGTTTCGACCCGAACCGTTTTCGACCCGGACCGTTTCGAAAACGGTGGTGGTGGTGGTGGTGGTGGTGGTGCTGTTGTGGTGGTGGTGGTGGCGGTGCGGTGGTGGTGGTGGTGGTGGCGGTGCTGTGGTGGTGGTGGCGGTGCGGTGGTGGTGGCGGTGCTGTGGTGGTGGTGGTGGCGGTGGCGGTGCTGTGGTGGTGGTGGTGGCGGTGCGGTGGTGGTGGTGGTGGTGGGTCGAAACGGTCCGGGTCGAAAACGGTCTGGGTCGAAACGGTCCGGGTCGAAAACGGTTCGGGTCGAAACGGTACGGGTCGAAACGGTACGGGTCGAAACGGTCCGGGTCGAAACGGTACGTTCGTGTCGAAACGGTACGGGTCGAAACGGTTTTTTATGATTTTTTTTATAATTTTTTTGATTTTTTTTGGAATTTTTATCATTTTTTATGATTTTTTTGATTTTTTTTAGAATTTTTTTGATTTTTTTAGAATTATTTATGATTTTTTTGAATTTTTTTGAATTTTTATATTTTTTTTAATTTTTATGATTTTTTTTATAACTACAGGGACTGTTTGTGTAATAAATAAAACTTAAAACTAGTAAATTATAACTACAAGGACTGTTTGTGTAATAAATAAAACTTAAAAACTAACTTCAGTTAAAAAAAACTAACGGAGGTCCATTGAGTACCAACATATTGAAACGTAGGATTATTAATTACCAAATCTGTAGGTAGGATTATTATTTACCAATGGGGCAAATGTTGGTTTATTAAAAACCAATTTTTCTTAATTATTTAAAAAAATCAAATCCCAAAAATACAATCAACATTCCTTTACTAAACCAATATTACGGCTGCCTTTTTTGTAATTACTTAATTCAAAGTTGAATTATAAAATACAAAATATACACAAATACACATTAACATTTGTAAAAGAATTGCCATATTTAATATTGAATTGGGTTTTTTATATTTCTTCAAATAAGCCCAATTTGATCTTCTATATAAATAAGTATATAGCATATGAAATTATTGGTTTCAACTTTTTTACATAATGGTTTCTTTTCCTTTTGATATTATACTTTTTGAAATTTTAATCAAGCTGAATGATAGATCTATTGATCGCTTTAGATGTGTATGTAGAGAATGGCGTCAGGGGCTATCATCATGGGACTTTGTGTGGCGATACTATTCCGAAAATTATCTGGTAATATACTATTCTTGTGTTTTTTTGTTATCTTTAATTTAAAATACTTTTTATCAAACATTTTTCTTATTAATCCAAAATAATTTATCTTTTATGAACGCAGGAAAAACTATTGGAGGATAGCCCGTCGTTGGATGATGTAGTTTATGAAGAAGATTTTCCTCCTGAAATTAAAGACAATTAGTATTTTCGAACATTTCAGTTATGGATTGTTTGTTTTGAATAATAAGTGTTTGCTTTCTTTGAATAATAACTTTAGTGTTTATGTTTTTTGTATTCAACACAAACATTTGTAATATACTTTCAAGAAATCATTCAAAAAATAATTAGTCAACCGATTAAATTTTTTAAATCAGTTATACAATCAAGATCAAACAACTTATTGAGCATAAGAATAAACGTGCACCATATTTGGAAAGAAAAAAAAAGCCAATTAATTACATAATCCCATTATAATTTTTTTTTAAATATGCATATATATTTTTCCGATAACATAATAGTAAATTTCGGGCCACAAATTTAGTTAATATAAAATTTAAATTTTGGTTTTTTGAATATATAACGAAGTTATTAAATTTAAGTTATAAATTATTGAGTATTAAAAAATATTGAGTTGTAATTTGTTAATTATTATAATATAATATATTTAATACGTATGTTAACAGAATTGTAATACTATTTCTAAAAAAAATATATTTAATATAAATTTTCGAAATCCAAACATAAATTGTGGCACCTGGGAAAAATCCACAGTCATCCTGATCTAGCACCGTGCTGTTTTGGATTGCTTATCAAATTTCGGGACGAAATTTCTTTCAAGTTGGGGTTGATGTGACAACCCGTAATTTGAAGGCGTTTCTTCATAGTACTGATTCCTTACTACTCGCAAGTACGCTATCTGTTTAATCACAACGTTTAATTTATAAGTGAATGATTGTGAGTTATGTATTATATGAATGCCATAGGTATCAATGTGTTAAATGTTATTGGTCGTATTAACTTTGTCGCACAAGATCCTCCAATCGCACACTCTACCATTAACCGTACACTCACGCTCCTTGTTTGGTCGGATTTCCTTGTTTGGTCGGGTTGGCCTTTGGCCCAAACGGAGCCCAGTGCTGAGCCCGAACCCTATACGCATAATACACAAGGGTTGTGTGTGTAACACTCATAATTATCAAACACGTAATATCATAACAAACCCTAATTCTCTCCCCTCTCATACGTAAACCTACAACAGCCCTCCTCCTCTCTCGAAGTCTTTTCCTCCTGTTTGCAATGATCCAACCATTGTCCTACATCTCGGTTAGTTCTCTATTGTACGTTTATGTTGTGTTCTTTTATTGTATAAATGCTTAGGTTATGGCTTAGGTCGTGGAATGATGATATGTGATATTTATGTGACTATGAATCTGAATAATACTGGTAATCGGCTTGATTAGAGGGTGAGTTAGGATTGTTGAAGTATTTATTTTTGATGTACACTTGAAACGTGAGTGTTGGGCCGAGTAGGATTGGGCCGCACCCAAGAAAGGGTGTATTGCACTAAACAAACGTGTTTGGATTTTGATTTGAGAAGTTATACGTGTTGTGATAATTGATGATTATGATTTGAGAATGCATGATAGTATGGTAAACCTGTTCCGGTGATCAAAGTATTGCTTAATACTGATTAAGGTACCTATGTAGCAAATGATAGTACTTGATAGCCAATATCATGCACCTTAGAAACCCTCTTCTTTAATAGAAAGATATTAATATGAGCCTTAGTCAGGAATTACATGCTAACTGAGTTAAGGGAGTGATTCTTTTGTTATTAAATTGTAGGCTGGTAATGATAATGCTTGGTTAAAATTCACGGTCATATGATAATGCTTGGTTAAAATTCTGTTATGATTAAGGTTCATGGGATTTAGTTTGGTAATGGCCGACATGAATTCAGGTCATTAAGTCTAACACATGGGCCTCATGACTTCTGATACAAATCACATGCAAAACATTGGGCCGATAACAAGCACATGTAAACTTAGTGAACTTGGCTGACAACTTTTAGTTTTTCACATGGGCTGAGTTAATGTGATGCAACAATATAATTTGGGTTAATGAATATTGAATTTATGACAATGAATATGAACTAGGAAGTTGTTAAACATCATACTGAATGTGGTTAATTGTATAAAGGGTATTAACAATTCATGTAGCATGGTAATAAGGCTTGGATAAAAACTGTGTTTATTAATTAGGATGATGGCGGCAATAAGGGGTTTGACAAACCGATTAGAAAATAGGTATTTTGTTAATTATTGTGATCGGTTAAATTGGAATATGGGGGACGCGGGAACAGTAGGTGCAGCCACGGTGGACTGTTTGGGCCGACATCAAGTGGGCCGTGCATTAGGGGGGACGGGTTAGGTGTTTTGGTTAGGATTTATATGGTTTCGATACAAGATACTTGTAACCAAATGATCGTAAAGTGTTATGAGTTAATGTTATTACATGCATGTTCATGTGAATGAGGTGTGAACTGTTAATGTGTGACAGTATGATATATGGGTTGTGATGTGAAGATACATATAACCTGAATACACGTTATAACCAGTTGGATGCGTGGTTTCATGCTATGAATTGTATGTTATTTTGTATGAGCTTTATGTGAAATTCGTTTGAGGAACGTATGATTGAACGCTACAAAACTGACTATAACTGAAATTGATACTAGGATTGGATTGATCAAACTGTGAACATATAATTAATTCTACCGAGCAAACCAAAGGTGAGTTCATCTCTCTTGAGCATGCGTCCCGGTGGTTGGGACAGTCAGTGGGTATCCCGGGGAGGGATCAGTCTTTTGGGTAAAAACGGGAATGTTGGATAATATACTCATCCTATCACCTTTAAAGTCCCTCCGTGTTGTTTGGTTACCGGGGAGGTAACATGGTATTAGTTAGTAGCGCTACTTAGGTTTGGCAACCTCACCCCGTACCTGGGAGGACGGGTGTTGAACTAATGACCTAGTCATGACCAATGCTTTGATAGGAGCATTGGAGAAAGGGCAAAATAATCAGAAGCCGTCTTGTATTCGGGGTATTATCAACATTACTTTCGGATTTAAATTCAATGGATTAACTAGATACTTGGTAACCAACGTTTTCGTAAAACTATGAACTCACCAGCGTTGTCTGATACACGTGTGTGCATGCTCGCAGGTTATGGGTACATGTAGATGTGGAACTTGCTATTTGGGAAGCTGGAGTGGTCATGGGTCAACTTGTATGGAATCATGAGACACGTTTAAAGGATTTTACACACTTGGGTTATGAAAATTTTAATTAATGATGTATGCTTCCGCTGAAATGTAAACAATGCTTTGTAACGAATCTTCTAATAAATGAGAGTTTTTTTATTTAACATTATGAGTTCAATGTGATTGGTGGCTGGATCCTGGTACGTCACACGCCTCGCGGAGTTTCCCGCATGTGGTATTTTGGGGGTGTGACAGTTTGGTATCAGAGCCACTGGTTATAGTGAACTTGGTTTTAAAAACGTTTTCATAAAACCAGACTATAACCGAACAGTTCTGAAAACGAGAATACGACCATGACACTCAGCTCCAGATTGCAAGGTTCGTCTCTATCACTTGTTTTATATATTACATGAGTAGTGTACATTTGTTTATGATGTAGCGTACAACCACACACTCGTCACTATAGCATGGTTACATGAATTGTTTACCTACATTATGATGCGTTGATAGCATGTCGTAGTCCTTAGATTCTAGTGATCTTATCGTTTTGATAACCTCTGTCTAGCATTCGAGTTTGAGGAACCATTTGACATGAGTTAGGAGGTGCTGAGATGAGCATGCAAATCATAATATTATTGTGGGTGCACACATAATAATAATGTGGGGTACATGCGAGTCCCAGTGAATCCTTAACAAGTGAAGAAAGGGTTCTGCTCTGTATACGATCAATGAGAAACGTAACAAATTTATAGGAGTCATAGTAGTGATTGTCTCCTACTCGATGTGATCTTTTTATTTCTCTCTGAACCTTTACAAATCTCGATGCTATCGAGTATTACCTGAACACCCCTCTGAACGCCTAGCGAACTGTGTAGAATGTTAGGTGCTTGTACGAACATCCCTGAGTTGAATGTTGTAGCGTCGAATGATTGGTCAATACCTTCTCACTCCTTTTCATTGGTTGGAACTCTGTGTATTGACGCCTTAGATTCCATGAGTGCGATCATTTCTGCAACACCCTAGCAACATACTGTGTATTACCCAACCAACTTGCAAGATCGAGGGGCAAGAGAATGGTCGTAGTATCTCACCGACTTCAGTGTTAGAACGGCCTTGGTCTCGGGCAACGAACATCAGCAAATTGGCTTCAAGCGAATTATGGAAGTCAACACTTACGAATCAATCGGGGCATAAGTGATGATAATTGACCATAGTGTGGTATGTGTAACTGCCAGCACAGTGAGTAGCGCTTTAGGACGTGGCTCGAAATGTGAAAAGATGGACTTTGATGGTGAAAAATCGTAGGGCTTCGTTTCAGGCAACGACATTAGAGACAACAGTCACGGCAATATCAAGGCCCTGGTAATCGTAGCCTACAGTATGGAAATGAAGGTGCCTACGACATGGGTTGGCCGTTGATAATTCAAGACGACAAAAACCAAGGGAACAAAGACGGTATTGGGAATTCTCGTAACGAAAACGACAACACTGGAAATGATGCTCGTGGAAGGGCATTTAGGATTGGCGTAGGCGACGCCAGGCATAGTAGCAGCATGATAGCTTGCACGAGTAGCCCTGTTTTGGTTAACCCTGATATTTCTTAAAACCAAACATGTTGTAGAATCAGCTGATGGCAAGAAAATGGAAACCTCATATGTTCGTTGGGATGCAAGCTCGACCTTATGGGACAAGCGTTCAACATCGACCTTCCTCCTGATGTCCCTGATAGTTTCGATGCAGTAGTTAGTGTGGGATGGTTACTCGAATATCGCGCAGACATACCCTGTGAGAAGAAAATTTTGCGTATCCTCCTTCTTAGTGGGGAACCGTCGACTGTTCTAAAGTGTCAGCATGGCGTAAAGGTTAGCATCGTTTCACCAATGAGGACCCAGGAGTGTCTACGGAAGGATTACCCTTCTATATTAGCAACTGTTACTGATGATAAGACTGAGGAAAAGAGGATCGAGGATCCACCGATTGCCCATGATTTCTCTTGATGTGCTACCCGTAGGATTTACTGGTCTACTTCCATAAATGTATAGAAGAACCTCAGTTGATCTCGCGCCAGAGACAGCCCTGATTACCCGTGCTTCTACCATCTTGCACTAGGAGGGTTGCAAGAACTGTCTAATCAACTACAGGAACTGTTGGACAGGAGTTTATTGGGCCCCAGTTATATCCAAGAAGACAAGCCAGGATCCATTTTGTTAAAGGTAACTTCTGGATTCGAGAGGTACAATTTTGGTCATATAAACAACGAAGTGGAAATACATGTGGATCTCGCCAGGATCCATTTTGTTAAAAACTGATCAACACCAAAGATCCCTTCGAGGATACAACAATCTCTTTAGCACAGCAGGGTGCCGTGCTCGTGGAAGACAAAACAGGAGGATGTCTTTTCAGTTTTCGAATCCCAACTCTGTAATGCACTGTGCATCGCCTTTACCCGAGGATGCGGGTGAACTAGCGGTATACCATGATGGTTTGAATCGGAGACCCAGTTACACGCCGATGCAACACGAGGAGACGATGACGCACGTAGTGAATTACGAAGGATAATTGCATGAGTCACAACCTGCGGTGGAAACCGTGGTCTTTGCATTTAAGTTGGAGGCATTACTTGGACGGTACCAAATGCACTACTTAGTCCGATCACAAGGGCTTCCCGTGTACCATTGTTTCGAAGGAGCTAAAACACGTAATGGCATCGTTGGATGGAACTCTCGAGTGATTACGACTATGGATTCTACTACGCGGCAATCGTAGGGAACTTATGTGAGCAAAGCACACCGGCCTCGATATTCTAGTCGTTTGGGTTTCAATGAGAGATATTAGAATCTATAAATCTTGCACTGGTAATCGGGCATGAAGGCCCACCTAGCTATGCATGTGAATGAGGTTTGACTTGTGGGAAAGTCAAGGGGGAGTATCAGCAACCGGCAACACCCATATGGAAAATGAGAACAGACTGCTATGGATCATGTCGCTAGTCTACTTACAACTCGAAACGGAAACAATATCACCTGGGTGATTGTTGATTGTCTCACGTAACCAACACACTTTCATGCACTTGAGGAAACTGATGAGTCTTTACAGCTTGTGGATATTCCTCTGAGAGAGGCGGTTTTGGGGCACAAGGTGCCCGCTCCTATTACCTCTGGTTTTGATCTATACTCGATTCATATCAGGCGATACACAACACCCTTCACTCACGTCTAGACATGAACCTTACTTATCGTCGTAGGATGAACGGTTAGAGTAAACGAACCATCCTGACACTTGAAGACATACTGCGAGCAAGTGCGTGATTGACTTTAGTAAGAATTGGAAGGATACTTACCTTTGATTAAGTTCTACTGCAGCAGTTACCATTCTAGTAATTAGACAACTCTGTTTGAGGCATTATATGGACGATAATGCCGATCTCCTTGTTGGACTAAGGTGGGTGACAACCTAATCACAAGTCCAGGACTTGTACTCAAAACTCTTGGGAAGATCGTTTAGATCGGAAATCGTTGGCGGCAAGATAAGCCTAGGAAACACTGTGAATTCGCTGCCGGCGAATGTGTCATGATCGAAAGTCTCGCCCTGGGAGGGTGCGGTGTGCTTTGGGAAGCGTGGCAAGATGAATTTACGATATGGCCTACAAACTCGACTTGCCCGACGGATTAGGTAACATTCACGATGTCATTTATGCCTCGAACCTAAAGAAGTGTTTGTTCGATGAAACGCTTGTGATACCCTTATTAGAGTCTGAGGTTAATGACAAGTTGCAGTTGTTGAGGAATCTACTGAAAACATGGACTAGGACATCAAGATTCGTTAGCATAGTCGAATTCCAATCGTGAGAGTTAGTTGGAACTCAAGACGTGGACCAGAGTTCACGTGGGAATTCGATGATTGGAGTAAGCTCTAGTATCCTCAATTGTTCAACCGGTTGTATCAACTTCTGATATCATTGACGAATTTCGGGACGAAATTCCCTTTCAAGTTGGGGATGATGTGCCACCTGGGAAAAATCCACAGTCATCCTGATCTAGCACCGTGCTGTTTTGGATTGCTTATCAAATTTCGGGACGAAATTTCTTTCAAGTTGGGGTTGATGTGACAACCCGTAATTTGAAGGCGTTTCTTCATAGTACTGATTCCTTACTACTCGCAAGTACGCTATCTGTTTAATCACAACGTTTAATTTATAAGTGAATGATTGTGAGTTATGTATTATATGAATGCCATAGGTATCAATGTGTTAAATGTTATTGGTCGTATTAACTTTGTCGCACAAGATCCTCCAATCGCACACTCTACCATTAACCGTACACTCACGCTCCTTGTTTGGTCGGATTTCCTTGTTTGGTCGGGTTGGCCTTTGGCCCAAACGGAGCCCAGTGCTGAGCCCGAACCCTATACGCATAATACACAAGGGTTGTGTGTGTAACACTCATAATTATCAAACACGTAATATCATAACAAACCCTAATTCTCTCCCCTCTCATACGTAAACCTACAACAGCCCTCCTCCTCTCTCGAAGTCTTTTCCTCCTGTTTGCAATGATCCAACCATTGTCCTACATCTCGGTTAGTTCTCTATTGTACGTTTATGTTGTGTTCTTTTATTGTATAAATGCTTAGGTTATGGCTTAGGTCGTGGAATGATGATATGTGATATTTATGTGACTATGAATCTGAATAATACTGGTAATCGGCTTGATTAGAGGGTGAGTTAGGATTGTTGAAGTATTTATTTTTGATGTACACTTGAAACGTGAGTGTTGGGCCGAGTAGGATTGGGCCGCACCCAAGAAAGGGTGTATTGCACTAAACAAACGTGTTTGGATTTTGATTTGAGAAGTTATACGTGTTGTGATAATTGATGATTATGATTTGAGAATGCATGATAGTATGGTAAACCTGTTCCGGTGATCAAAGTATTGCTTAATACTGATTAAGGTACCTATGTAGCAAATGATAGTACTTGATAGCCAATATCATGCACCTTAGAAACCCTCTTCTTTAATAGAAAGATATTAATATGAGCCTTAGTCAGGAATTACATGCTAACTGAGTTAAGGGAGTGATTCTTTTGTTATTAAATTGTAGGCTGGTAATGATAATGCTTGGTTAAAATTCACGGTCATATGATAATGCTTGGTTAAAATTCTGTTATGATTAAGGTTCATGGGATTTAGTTTGGTAATGGCCGACATGAATTCAGGTCATTAAGTCTAACACATGGGCCTCATGACTTCTGATACAAATCACATGCAAAACATTGGGCCGATAACAAGCACATGTAAACTTAGTGAACTTGGCTGACAACTTTTAGTTTTTCACATGGGCTGAGTTAATGTGATGCAACAATATAATTTGGGTTAATGAATATTGAATTTATGACAATGAATATGAACTAGGAAGTTGTTAAACATCATACTGAATGTGGTTAATTGTATAAAGGGTATTAACAATTCATGTAGCATGGTAATAAGGCTTGGATAAAAACTGTGTTTATTAATTAGGATGATGGCGGCAATAAGGGGTTTGACAAACCGATTAGAAAATAGGTATTTTGTTAATTATTGTGATCGGTTAAATTGGAATATGGGGGACGCGGGAACAGTAGGTGCAGCCACGGTGGACTGTTTGGGCCGACATCAAGTGGGCCGTGCATTAGGGGGGACGGGTTAGGTGTTTTGGTTAGGATTTATATGGTTTCGATACAAGATACTTGTAACCAAATGATCGTAAAGTGTTATGAGTTAATGTTATTACATGCATGTTCATGTGAATGAGGTGTGAACTGTTAATGTGTGACAGTATGATATATGGGTTGTGATGTGAAGATACATATAACCTGAATACACGTTATAACCAGTTGGATGCGTGGTTTCATGCTATGAATTGTATGTTATTTTGTATGAGCTTTATGTGAAATTCGTTTGAGGAACGTATGATTGAACGCTACAAAACTGACTATAACTGAAATTGATACTAGGATTGGATTGATCAAACTGTGAACATATAATTAATTCTACCGAGCAAACCAAAGGTGAGTTCATCTCTCTTGAGCATGCGTCCCGGTGGTTGGGACAGTCAGTGGGTATCCCGGGGAGGGATCAGTCTTTTGGGTAAAAACGGGAATGTTGGATAATATACTCATCCTATCACCTTTAAAGTCCCTCCGTGTTGTTTGGTTACCGGGGAGGTAACATGGTATTAGTTAGTAGCGCTACTTAGGTTTGGCAACCTCACCCCGTACCTGGGAGGACGGGTGTTGAACTAATGACCTAGTCATGACCAATGCTTTGATAGGAGCATTGGAGAAAGGGCAAAATAATCAGAAGCCGTCTTGTATTCGGGGTATTATCAACATTACTTTCGGATTTAAATTCAATGGATTAACTAGATACTTGGTAACCAACGTTTTCGTAAAACTATGAACTCACCAGCGTTGTCTGATACACGTGTGTGCATGCTCGCAGGTTATGGGTACATGTAGATGTGGAACTTGCTATTTGGGAAGCTGGAGTGGTCATGGGTCAACTTGTATGGAATCATGAGACACGTTTAAAGGATTTTACACACTTGGGTTATGAAAATTTTAATTAATGATGTATGCTTCCGCTGAAATGTAAACAATGCTTTGTAACGAATCTTCTAATAAATGAGAGTTTTTTTATTTAACATTATGAGTTCAATGTGATTGGTGGCTGGATCCTGGTACGTCACACGCCTCGCGGAGTTTCCCGCATGTGGTATTTTGGGGGTGTGACATAAATACATTCATATTAGTATTTATTTTATGTATCATATCCTAATATATCAATTTACATTAAACAACTTCCAAAACTAAAACTTTAGTTTATTTATTTAAATATATGCAGACGTATTTTAGCGATATCATAAAAGTTAATTCCAGCCGTAAATTTAATTAATATAAAATGTATTTTTTGTGTTTTTTAAATATATTATGAAGTTATTAAATTTAACTTAAAAATTATTAAGTATATAAAAATATTGAGTTAACCTTTGTTAATTATTATAATATAGTTTTTAAATTTTAAAAAAATAATAAAAGATACTTTAAATACGTTTAAAATTTTTTAATTAACTGTATTAATTTTCGAGGCTTGGATTAATTAGAAAAACAGAATTGTCAAAGTATTTCTAAAAAAATGTATATATTTAATATACATTTTCTAAATCCAAACATAAATAAAATCATCTTAATGTTTATTTTATGTATTATATCCTAATATATCAATTTAAATTAAACAACTTCCTAAATTAAAACTTTATTATAAATACATCTTCAAAGTTGTTAGAAATTCATACATTAGAAGACAAAAATCTGTATTTGAGGTTGAAGTTGAGAAGGTATGAATTTATATTTTTTTTTATTCTGATCTATAAGAATTCTATTGATTTATTAATTTCAATTTTTACTTTTTTTTTCATAAAGTTTTAACTTTTCGTTTATATTTTTGTGTAGATGTTAACTCATGAATTTATCATAAACACTCCATTGAGAAACATATATGATATTTGGCAAATTATGAAGGTTTGTATATATTTGTATCATGCTAAAAGTAGAATTTTTTTTGGTTAAATTAATGATTTTCGTTAATTTAAATTTATACAGCCTCAATTTGTTATCATACTTGGTACTATTAAGGCTATAGATAAGCATTTTGGTTGGCACTATATGGAGTGTCCTAAATGTTTAATGGAGGCGGGTACAGATTTTATAGACTGCGTGAGTTTGGAGGAACATTTTTTTCATGTGTGCAAGAACCCTAATTGTGATGAAAGTGTTATATATCCAGTTCCAAGGTAATATGATCCTTTCTTATCTATATTTTAATATTTATATTTTTTGTAAAATAATCGATTTTTATATATGTATGATTGTATTTAAATTAATTAGATTCAAAATAAAAGTTCAAGTGGAAGCCAATAGTGATGATGTTCCACTAATATTATTTCATCCATCCTCTGGTTGATGAAATCATCCAAAAAGTTGTTCTCAAGTCGGCTGAACAATTGTTTGAAGAAAATACAACACCTGTATGTATCAATATTTTTTACTTCTCCTATATTCTTTTTTTCATTATATTTCAAAAAGGAAAAATTACACTTTTCGTCCTTTATGTTTATAGCTAGTTGCAATGGACGCCCTTTACCTTTAATAATTACAGCCACAGTCCTTTATTTGGAAAACTTAGTACGTCTTTCGTCCTTTAGCACTAACTTGGTTAAAATTTTCAGTTAAATTTATTTAACTAAGGGCAATTTAGTCTTTCTACTTAATTATTTATAGTATAAATAAAAAAATAAAATCAAATATAAATACCATTTTTCCCTTTCACTCACTCTCTCTCACTTTAAACACACACACTCTCTCTCTCTCTAAACAAACAACACAGACACCACCCATGTCTTCCGATTCAGATCCATCACCACCGCCTCCATCAGATCTATTCATCCATCACCACCACCCCTGTCTTCCGGACACCCCGTCGCCGCCATCGGATCTATTCATCCATCACAGGTGACCTGCAACCTTTTGCTTCTTCTGCACATCATAATCAAATTCAAGAAATTAAAAAACCATGTGCAGAATCCACTACCAGAAACCACCACAATCTTCTCAACCACCACGCCGGAAACCCACCAAGTTCTAGGGTTTTGGGGTTGTTGCGAGGACTTGCTGCCGCTCTCTATCTCCGACTACCACCAGTCACCACCTCCTCTCTCTGCAACCAAACCCCACCCTATCACCACCAAATCCGCCACTACCACCACCACCAAAGCTGCGGCCACCACACCAAATCCGCCACTGCCACCACCACCAAAGCTGCGGCCACCACAAATATCCCCACCCGATCTGAACCCACAATAAGCAAACCACAACAATCCCCAACCGATCTAAAAACACAATTTAACACCACTGTAACAAATTCCCAAGATCTCAGAACTATTCCCATCACTTACCGGAACCCTAGATTGAATCGGAATGGACATCTCGTTCTATCATCATCGTCTTCCTCTGAATCTTGTCACATCATCCACGATCTACTTGATTTGAAACCCACTAACAGTTACCGTAGTTGCGATTTTACAGATCTGTGTACGAATTTGAGGAAGAAGAGTAAATACAGGCAGGATTAGGGGGTTATATGCAAAGATGATGGTGGTTTTTGGAGGTTGGGGAGGTGGTGGTGATGGTGGTGGTTGCGAAGATGGTGATGGCTCTCGGGTTACCAGAGGTTGGGGAGATGGTGGTTACGAAGATGATGGTGGTTCCCGGCGACGGCGATGATGCCGGATGATGATGGTGGTTCCCGGTGACGGCGATGATGCCGGATGATGATGGTGGTGGTGGTTGTGGGGAAACCTAGAGAGAGATAGAACTGAGAGAGAGATAAGAGAGTTAAGAGAGAGAGAGAGAGATATCACTTTTATATACATATATATTTTTTAATTTAATTTCAGATTTTTTATTTTATTTATTAAATATATTTCAAATAAATTGTGTAAAATTACCACCTTACCCTCATGTGCAATGCACATGACATATTTGACTGAAAATTTTAACCAGGTTAGGGGCAAAGGATGAAACGTGCAACATGTTTTCCAAATAAAGGACTGTGGCTGTAATTATTAAAGGTAAAGGTCGTCCATTGCAACTAGCTATAAACATAAAGGACGAAAAGTGTAATTTACCCTTTCAAAAAAGATTATATTAATATTATCATAAAATTTTTTGATTCATAGGATGTTGAAGAAGTAATGTTTCCCGTGGATTTAAACAAGTTGATTGGAAAGATGTTTGCTTTTAAAATTGAGATAACAACTTATAATCTTACTAACTTTGATGAGATGTATTTTGTCACAAACATGACTGATGATGAGTCAATTATCAATGAGCTCAAAGAAACGATGAAGATTACTGAGGTATTTTTTATTTCAATACATGATTCATATTAATACATTAATATTTATATCATATTTAATTCTATTATTATTTAATTAATTTTGAAATTTGTTTTAGGTAAATGATAAAGAATTTATCAAAAAGAAATTCACATTCCAAGTGTTAAGGATGATGACGCTAACACCAGTTGTGATACCAATAAAATCAACAAACTTAGATTGGCTGACGTCTACAAGTGTTCAACTTCAAGTAGTTTGAAGGATTTGGATAAAGTTAGCAAGAAATAAACTTTGCTCATATTTCTATTAATTTAATCAGTTGTTATGATTTTTACGTTTTGAACAATGGTATTTTCAATTTTTTAGTATGTTTGATGTGCTTATTTGATCGTTATATGTTTTTTTAATATGTTATTAATAATATAAAAGGTATCGGTTTACGAAACAACTTTTAATTAAGATGTCAATAAGAATGAAAAGGTAATAAGTTTGATGTGTGGTTATTTGAGTTTTATATGTTTTTTTTTAATATGTTATCTATAATATAAAGATGTGATTTAAATCTTAGCTTTTTAATCATGAATAAACAAATGCAATCTAATAATAAAATGTATAGTATATATAAAAAATTATTAAAGCCTAAATTTTATATTCATTCATATCTGATACATACAATACCGAGACAAAACGTTACAGACTCGATAACAAAAAACCGTAACATACAATACAGAGACAAGCAATTGTGGATCTTTACTGATGGGTGCACTTCGGAATGTAGCAGATATGAATGAATATAACCCCAGTGGTAGATATGTAATTAGCGAGCTCTGGAATTTCAAGGAAAATCCAAGAGCTACACTGGGGTTATAATCATTCATATCAATCACTTCCTTATGTGCACTGCACCATCTTCTAGGAGGTTGTCAAGTGTTCTCGCCTTTGTAGTTGGTGTTTTGCGTATCTTTACATCCGCAGCCATTCTGTACAATATTTTCACAAAAAACATCACAAATAAACCTGAACAAAGCAAAACAAACATGAAGAACCCTATGTTTTTTCACAAGCATTACAAACATGAAGAACCCAAAATACCCAGATAACCGATTTTCATCGAATCAAACACATTGAAATTGAAATGACCAATAAACACATTCTGTTTTTTCAAAGCAAAACAAACATGAATAACCCAAAATACCCAAATAACTGATTATCATCGAATCAAATACATTCAAATGACCAATAAACACATTCTGTTTTTTTAAAGCAAAACAAACATGAACAACCCTCTGTTTTTTCACAAGTAAAACAAACATGAAGAACCCAAAATACCCAAATACATGATTATCATCCAATCAAACCAAAACCAAAAATCAAAATGATGAATACATTCAAATAATCGAATCAAATCAAAAATACCTAAATAACACATTCAAATCATCTAATCAAACCAAAAATCAATATGAAGACCACATCAATCCGAAACTGATCCGATGACTTCTTTTTAAACAGTTCTCAAACAACCAACCAAAACTATTCGAAATTTACCAATAATCTGTTTTCACATTTCAAGTATCAATCTTGATGTGTTAAAATAACTACAAAACCAAACCTCTGTTTTGAAGATGTACCTGATGAAGATGATTATGAAGATGATGAAGATGATCTGTTCGCTGAAGATGAAGATTATCTGTTCAGCGATGAAGATGTTGGTGTGTTCACCGATGAAAATGGTCTATTTAGCGATGTCGATGAAGATGATGATATGTTCGCTGTTCGATGAAGGTGTTGGAAGTTGGGAGAGATTTTGTTGAGAAGTGTGATAAACTGATATGATCTTCATGTCTCATAAGTGTAGATATTAAGGGGTAAAGGGTATAAAAGACTTTTCATATTTGTCAAAGTGGGAGTGTTTTAGATGGTGGATGGGTGTAGACCTGTTGTGTTATGCTACATGTTTAAATTATGTAAAGTTTTATGTTTTTATTTACTGGAATTTATGTTTGATAACGATATTAAAACTAATTTGACGATATCGATTAATTTTTTTTAGAAAGAAATCATGAATATTTACTGGTTATGTATAAAAATAACACTTTTATAATATGTTATATATTTTTATTAGTTGAAAATTCAACTAAAAGAATAATATAATATAATTAAAAACAAACAATATAACATTTTGTATCAGTTTACAAAACATTTTTTAACTGAGATCTCATTAAGAATTAAAAGGTAATAAACTTTACAAGAAAACTATGAATACACATAGAGACAAAGTTAGGATACTGATTAAACGGAACAAATAAATTATTGTGTGAAGGAAAATAAGATACTAACGACTTTCAAAATGTTGTTTATGTAACTTTTAGTATTAACAACTAAATTTTCCTACCCCGGGATGTTCCCGGGTGATAGCCTAGTTTGTTTTATATATAATATAAAATTATGATACTTAAATTGATTTCTTAAATAATTTACAATCAATTTTACCTAATATGGAATATAATTTTTGTAGACTAATAATTTTAATGTATCTTGCATGTTTAACTAATTGTAATCTTTATATGTATATTCTTATAGATATAGATTTAAAATTGCGGTATTTTTTCCTCATTTTATATTTTATATATTTTTTGTATATCTATATATATATATATAAATTATGTTACAAATATAAAATTTTAAATTAATAATTGTAAATAATATTTAAATTCGTAAAGTCAACCCGAAGTTATATAATGATTATGATTATTGCGGATCTATGTACAGTTTCCGTTTTTACAAATTTGTATTTATGTTAATTCATTTTATCTAATTATAAATTATACCGTTTCCTTATTTATTGTATTTTAAAAAGGAGGTTTATTTTGATTAGAAATATTGATAATATATTACTAAAAATATTAAGTTTTATAATTTGATATAAATAGATCATTTGTTTTCTTTTTAAGACAAACTAATTTTTTTGCAACAGTCTATTCATTTATTTGATTTCTTCGTAGCTACAATGGAAAACGAAGGTCAGGTCACCTCGCTGAACGATATCGATGCTCTTAGTACAAACTACACTATCAAGGTTAAAATTGTTAGTTTGTGGAGGAAGAAGATAAGAGGTAATGAAAGAGAGACGTATCGTATAGATATGATACTGATGGATGAAATGGTAAATTAATGATTTAAACTTTTTTGTTTTAATTATACTGATTTTGAGTGCATTTTAACATAACCTTTGCATGTTATTCTGTATTTACCCACAGGGTACCAAGATTCAAGCTTCTTGCTTGCATAAGCTATTTTCAAAGTTTGAGAGGCATCTTAATGTTGATGAATGCCTTATCATAAAACGGCCATCTGTTGCTGCGAACACTGCATCTTTCAAGATTGTTCCTAACAATCAGAAGCTATCTTTTTACTATCATATGTTTGTGGAAAAGTGCAATAAATGGGAAAGTCCGCAGTACGTTTTCAATTTTGTTGATTTTAATGCTGTTCTTTCACAGAAAATAAAAGAGGGTACGGCAGTAGGTATGTTACAAACTTTATTTACATTTACAAACTTTATATACCATAATATTTGTTTGCGGATTTTATAGTTTTTTTTATGTTCTTATATATGCTGACATGTATTTTATAATTTTGTTAGATTTCATTGGTTATGTTGGTGTTTGTTATAATATTGAGGAGACTAACAAAAAGGATGGTAGTAAAGGGAAACGCCTTAATCTTAAGCTTCAAGATCTTGAGTAATACATTTTATAAATTGTGTTTGATTTTTTTTCTATATTATGCTTTCAAATTTACAAAATGTTGTTAACCTTATAATTTTTTTATATTCTATTGTAGAGATGTTCAGATCGATTTAACTCTTTGGGATGATTACGCTAAGGACATGTATTCTTACATGGTTAGTGAAAAGCGTGAAGCACATGTTGTCGTTGTTGTCCATTTTGGTGATGTTAAGACATACAAAGGTATTTAACTCATAGCACATTTTTTACCAAACAATGTATCTAGATGTTGTTACTTGATATATATTTTATTTATTGTTTAATTTATTTTTACCTAACAATAGGTAAATGGGGATTTTCTAATAACTTTGATGGTTCACGACTTTTCATTAACGACAATTTTGATGACATGCTATTGTTCAAGCAAAAGTAAGACTTATTATGTAAACATATTTTTTAAATTTTATCATCTTTATGTATTATTTGTATTTTTTGTTAATTAAATATTTTTGTTTATTCAAACTGTACAATAGGTTTCTTGCAAAACTTGCTGCTTCAACTGAGTCAAGTAGCCATGCTGGGTCATATATGATGTGTTCTGTGGAAGATGAATTTTTAAAGAACGATGCTTTTTCACCAATTGCTTATCTTGGATCAATCATAGAGGTTTTGCAAAACATTTCATTTTTTATATTTTAAATTTTAAAAAAAATTTAATGAATTTTTTTTCTTTTATTATGTAAACAGCCAAAGAAAGTTGTTGTTGTTGGAACTATCGTAGCAATCGTTTCAGATAAGATGTGGTATTATGATGGGTGTAACTATTGCAAGTCCAAAGTTGAGCAAAAGTTTGAAACCTATGATAAGGATGATGGAACAAGTGATGTTAGAGATGAGAAGTTGTATCAATGTTCTAACAAGGATTGTAATGGAAGAGAAGTTTTCCCGCTGTCCAGGTAAAGTGTTTGTTATTCATACTTCTAGTAATTGTTCATACAACAACAACAACATAGGTCGTTTATATTATCTTTTCATATATATATATATGTTTGTTAAATATTTAAATACTATTTTAAAGGTTTAAAATACCGGTTCGTGTTCAAGATTCAACCGGTACGGTGACACTTACATTGTTTGACCATGAGGCGTTGAAGTTTGTTGGGAAAACTGCAAAGGAACTTATACAAATTCAGGACGAGGTTATTTTTAGTTATACTTTATATTTAATTAAATTAAATTTTTATATATTTATTCTAACGACACCTTATATTTTGCAATATATAGTTACTGAAGTCAAATGAGATTTGTGACACCTGTGTCACTGCGACCATCAAACAAATACCAAACCAATGAAATATTGTATTTCATACTTGGGATCTGTATAAATATGTGTATCTTTTACACATATCAATTCTTGTTCGATTTCAAGCTCTAAATCACTTTCTGGAAGGTTATACGCGCACTGATGCGTAAATATAACCAGTTTAATGCAACAAACACTCCGAAATAGTGAAATAGGCTTAACATACCTTAAATAACCTTTACATAACTTAGAAATAAGTTTTAAAGGCTTTGGTATGGCAAAATCAAGTTAAAACGCTTACAGGGACTAAAGTTGACAAACTGCGAAAGTATGCCAATTTGAACTGTAACAGACATTCCGGAACATGACCATAAGTTAAACATACCCTAAATATCCTTCAAATAGCTTAGAAATAGTCTTTGAGGGGTTCGGTGTGCTAAAATAAACTTTTGGGTCATTCAGGGACTAAAAGTGTCAAAAAGTGCACAGGTTTGCATTTTCGCGCATAACTTACGTTCTGAATACATCTGGATATCCAAAAATTTATGTAAGCACTAAAATATTTTATTTTAGTGTTTGGCATAAGAAAAATCCATTCGTCACGTCATTTGGATCGTTTTTCACGCTTATGCGCATTCCGTCGTAATTAGCCGAACAACGCAACCGTACGGCTAAACGAACCGACATCCGAGATATTTTTGAGAACATTTTAAGTTACCTTTACTTTATCTTCATTTTAGAGCTTTGAAATGGGGTTAACGGGCCTTAAACGCGTCGGAAAAGGCCTTATTACACTACAGGGACCAAATCTGCCATTTTTGAAACTTTCTGTGTAGAAACATTGAATCTGGCCTATACCACCTTTGCACATGGTTTTGGGCAATACTATGGGCTGGTTTGATGTGCACATGGTATTACAATACCATGGGTGCAAGTGTATGGCCAAGATTGAAGCACTTTTTCCAAGAAACGATCCTAACGGTTCGGGAAATCCTATAAATACCCCATGCCTTCATTTGCAAAAACCACTAGAATCTTGATTTGAGAAGCTCTAAGTTGAAACCATTGTTTCATACCTGAGCTACTTGGATCGAGGTTAGCATTCGGGGACCCTTCGTAAGTATTCTTTCGTTCTTTTATTGCTTTTCGAGTCTGAAAGTCAAACTTTGTTTGACTTTCTGCATTGACCAGTTTATGGTCAATGCGAAGTTCGTTTGAACTTCGCAACGTGAGTGTAATCACGTTGGTTATAGTCCCTTGGGACTATGCCTACTGATTACCACGTTGTCTAGGGTCGTAGGGTAAGCGATCTGATAAATCGATTATACCTTCGAACCCGACCCATTTGGTCGATCATTAGGATCCGACCAAATACATTAGGTGACCATAGTTGTATAGGGAATAACCTTCCGAGGTTATACCCTATGGTCACATCGTTTGAGTAGTTGTATGATAGGTAGTTTATATGCCTTAGGTAAATTACCAGAATACCCTTTTCATGTATAATTGGTAATTATGCATATGTAACCTAAACTTTTGTCACATAACTGATTATGTAACATGTTTAGGCATATAACACTTGTCATAAGACTAGTTAGACGGTCCGAACGCGTTTCACGCGAACGACGCGTTAAAGTAGCATAAGCTACCTAAACGGGTCGTAATGGGTCGAAAACGCTTAGGTTAGGTTTCATTTAGCATGAAGGCTTTGTTAAACCATATGAGACGAGTCTCTATACTCGTTTGGTTTACGAACCCTCATTCTATCCAATCATCCGATTTAGGTCCGGTTATTAACATAGTTACCTATATTAGGTGCCGTTTGATATCCGCGATCTCTAGCATTGTTTGGTTGTTACTCAAGGACTACTAAGAAATCTCAAGTGAGTACATAGACCCCTCTTTTACTGTTTTCCAAACTGTTTTGGGGTGAAACACATGTGCCTACTTGTTATATTCATGCTTTCCCGTTTTCACATCATATACCTGCTATGTTCGTTAGTACATTATAGTACATGATTTCATTACATTTTATGCTATGTATGTCCATTGTGTGCATACTTAGTACATTGTTTTACATTACATTTTGTTGCATATGCTCATCCAGTATATGAACACATTATATTACATTTTGAACCGTTTATAACTATTTGACTATGTGAACCGTTGTAAACATTTGACTATGTTAACCGTTTGTATCTATGAACCGTTTGTATCTGTGAACCGTTTGTATCTGTGAACCGTTTGTATCTGTGAACTATTTGTATCTGTGAACCGTTTGTATCTATGAACCGTGTGAACCGTATTTGACCATACATAAACATTTCTACAATTGTTAAACATTACGTTGGTGGTTTAGTTTGATTAAGTGATTAAGTAACGATGCGTGTGTAATATGATACAAGTATGGTGGATACGCCGCTGGTACTTCCTATATATAAGTGTTTGTATGGTATTACATATCGTAGCGTTATTTGAATCATTTCAGTTTGAGACATATAACATTTTATACAAATAACATACTTTTCACAATACATTGTTTTACAAGTAACTTAACTTATACAAACTCATTTTACAATGGTTATTCATTTAACCATATACATTATTCTCTTATTTATACATATCATCTGATCTTATCGTTTTTCAAATGATTTACAAAACAAAGCAAATTACAAGGTTCATGACTAAACATTTTCTCAAACATAAGTCATGAAACCTATTTTCACAAAACCTATGTATCTCACAGGCATTTTTATGCTGACGTACCTATTTTCACATGTGTTTTTCAGGAGCTGTTGCATAAGATGATCAAGATACACATAGGCAGACTTGGGCTTTAGTGACAATAAAAGATGCAAGACTAGTTAATTATGTTGTATTTCTTTGTTTGTTAAGACATTGTAACACTTTTAATCAATAAAACGAAACTTCAATTGCCATGGATTTGAAACAATTAATTCTGTTACAACACTCCCCGATGTTTCCGCCACGTTTTGTATGTTCTACGTGGTATGGGTGTGACAGAAATGATGGTATCAGAGCCAATGGTTATAGGGAATTAGGTTATTAGTAATGATTTAACCTAGTCTATAACCTTCTTAGGACCCTAACGCGAGTTTACTTGCGTTTAGTCATAAAACAATACCGTCACCTATCCTTAGGCGACGACCACAACAAGAACATAAATTTCAAAACGGCTTTGAAAACTAATCATCTGTTCTAGGATGATTGATTACTAGGTTTTGAACCCTCTATTGTAAGGTTTTGAACCCTCTGTTATATGGTCTTGAACCCCTTTGAATTTTCAAAATCTTGTCAAGGTTTTGGGTTTTAAATAATGTGAACACGTGCAAACTGGAAGGGTGAATGCCTGTATTCTGGGTTTTCTGTCTAGGCAAGCACTTCGTATACATCTCATCAGACGCGAGACCAGTTGTGCTTACCTGGGAATTCTTGGGATGAGTGTTCACTTATAGGCGAGCATGTCTTCGCGATACATTATTTTTGACCCATTTACTTTGATTAGTCACTGTGTGTCATTTGTTTACCTTGTGGTAACAAACAAATGACCACTACCCTTGCTTTCATCAGATTTGTTTCATCTCATTCTTTTCGTCTAATTCTCTCACTCGTTTCCTTTCATGATTCCTCTTTTAGAATGCCTCCTCGACGCGAAAACCAGATAGCGACTGCCGAGCTGGCAGAAATCATTGCGCAGCAAATGGCTGCTCAATTCCCAAACCTCTTTGCTCAATGGAACCAAGCCAACAACAACAACAACAATGGTCCATGCAATTTCAAGAGTTTTAACTCGGCGAAACCACTCAAGTTTAGTGGTTCTGAGGGAGCGACTAGGCTTCTTCAATGGTTCGAGAGCATTGAGAATACTTTCCGCCACGTGCAGTGTCCTGACAATCGCAAGGTTGAGTTTGCTTCGAGTGTGTTCCAGAAGAGAGCCCTTACGTGGTGGAACGGTCTTATGAGAGATCGAGGTGCAGAAGTTTCTCTAGCACAGACATGGGCTGAACTTAGGGCCCTTATGATGAAGGAATTCTGTCCTCGTCATGAGATCAGGGCCTTGGAAAGGGAATTCGACAATCTTGAGCAAGACAGCGGTGAGCATCGAGCCTACACGGACCGTTATGAGGAGTTGAGTCTGTTATGCCCAAACATGGTCATGCCTTTGGATAAGGTAATAGAAAAGTACATTGATGGCCTCCCTGACTCAATACAAGAAATTGTGACTGGCAGCAACCCTACTACAGTTAGACAGGCCATTGAACTATCTGCAACCTTGACTGAATCAAAGATCAGGAAAGGTAAACTTTTCCGAAAAGGTGACAAGAAACCGGTCGAGGAATCGAACCCAATCGAGGAATCAAAGACCATGGATGAACAGACTGGATCCCCTAAGAGGTCAAAGAAGCGAAAGGCTTCTCAGAACTTCGCCATGGTTACTCACAACGATCAAGCCGTCCCCAACCAACCAGCTCAACCCCATGCTAGGAAGCCATACAATGGAACTGCACCCTTGTGCAACCAATGTAGCCTCCATCATCATGCCAATGTAAAGTGCCGCAAATGCCAAACTTGTGGGCTTATAGGCCATATAGCAAGAGTCTGCCCAGCTACAGCTGCACCAAACCAAGCTGGCAACAATACCGCTCAAGGTCGTTTTCTACCAGGTTCTTGCTTCAACTGTGGCGAGATGGGTCATTTCCGAAGAAATTGCCCAAAGCTTGCTAATGCAAATCCAGCACAGGGATGAGCATCTGACCGACAACATCGTTTAGAGATAATCACGTCTTATGTATTATTTTCTTTTGTTGTCAAGGTCCATGAAACAGTTGTTATCATTGTTTATAAATAAATCTTTTATTTACATTACAATGTATTTATGTGGTTGTATGTATAAACAACATATCTCTTTCAATACCGACAATCAAGGAACGGTATTCCTTAAAGGACAGACTACCCCCAAACTTTCTTCCACTTTATGATCTCTTGCATTTTCCACGAAATTCCTAAGTACCCGTTTCTTCTAAGGAAACGAAGTACAAGGCGCAAGTTACAACACTGGACGAATACCCAAAGTACCACTATAAATCCTTAATAGGGTACCTAAGGGTATTTCCGTGAATCCTAAAATTGTTGTGTTCCTTAATTCGACTATTACGTTTCTTTGAAAACAAAATCGAATTTTTGGGAGATCTTCCTATCTCTTCAGATAGATCCCAGAGGACATTGAAGTCCATCGACTGGTTTCCATATCCGTTCTCAATCGATAACAAATTAATAACAAATTAATAACCAAGTTAAACAACTATGTGATTATGTGCTTATGAACATTACAAGACAAACTGTGCGGACTGTGCAAGGAATTACGTAATTATGGATGCATACATAATTATGGAATTTAGTGCACAGAAACCACAGCGAGCTTTGCCATGTGCCTAGAAGTTAACTCTATTCATTTCCGTTTCTGAGGAAGCACCCGTTGAAAATGACTCCGTTTGTTCATTTTCGTTTCTGAAGATTGTCCGTTGAGGAAATGAATATCTGTTTGTCTGTCATTTTCATTTCCATTTCTGAGGAAGCACCCGTTGAAAATGACTCCGTAAGTTCATTTTCATTTCTGAAGATTTGTCCGTTGAGGAAATGAATATCCGTTTGTTTCTCCTTTTCATTTCCATTTCTGATGAAGCACCCGTTGAAAATGACTCCGTAAGTTCATTTTCGTTTCTGAAGATTTGTCCGTTGAGGAAATGAATATCCGTTTGTTTCTCCTTTTCATTTCCATTTCTTATGAAGCACCTGTTGAAAATGACTCCGTAAGTTCATTTTCGTTTATGAAGATTTGTCCATTGAGGAAATGAATATCCGTTTGTTTCTCATTTTCATTTCCATTTCTGATGAAGCACCCGTTGAAAATGACTCCGTAAGTTCATTTTTGTTTCTGAAGATTTGTCCGTTGAGGAAATGAATATCCGTTTGTTTCTCCTTTTCGTTTCCATTTCTGATGAAGCACCCGTTGAAAATGACTCCGTAAGTTCATTTTACGTTTCTGAAGATTGCCCGTTGAGGAAATGAATCCCCGTTTGTTTATTCCTTCATTTCCACTTCTGAAGAATACTCGTTGAGGAAAATGACTCCGTCTGTTCATTTTCGTTCTGAAGAATGTCCGTTAAGGAAATGACAGGATTATGCCTTACATATCTCTGGTGGTTATTTGAGACAAAGTCACAAATAGACTCCTACGAATAAATTTCGGGACGAAATTTCCTTAAGTAGGGGAGACTGTGACACCTGTGTCACTGCGACCATCAAACAAATACCAAACCAATGAAATATTGTATTTCATACTTGGGATCTGTATAAATATGTGTATCTTTTACACATATCAATTCTTGTTCGATTTCAAGCTCTAAATCACTTTCTGGAAGGTTATACGCGCACTGATGCGTAAATATAACCAGTTTAATGCAAAAAACACTCCGAAATAGTGAAATAGGCTTAACATACCTTAAATAACCTTTACATAACTTATAAATAAGTTTTAAAGGCTTTGGTATGGCAAAATCAAGTTAAAACGCTTACAGGGACTAAAGTTGACAAACTGCGAAAGTATGCCAATTTGAACTGTAACAGACATTCCGGAACATGACCATAAGTTAAACATACCCTAAATATCCTTCAAATAGCTTAGAAATAGTCTTTGAGGGGTTCGGTGTGCTAAAATAAACTTTTGGGTCATTCAGGGACTAAAAGTGTCAAAAAGTGCACAGGTTTGCATTTTCGCGCATAACTTACGTTCTGAATACATCTAGATATCCAAAAATTTATATAAGCACTAAAATATTTTATTTTAGTGTTTGGCATAAGAAAAATCCATTCGTCACGTCATTTGGATCGTTTTTCGCGCTTATGCGCATTCCGTCGTAATTAGCCGAACAACGCAACCGTACGGCTAAACGAACCGACATCCGAGATATTTTTGAGAACATTTTAAGTTCCCTTTACTTTATCTTCATTTTAGAGCTTTGAAATGGGGTTAACGGGCCTTAAACGCGTCGGAAAAGGCCTTATTACACTACAGGGACCAAATCTGCCATTTTTGAAACTTTCTGTGTAGAAACATTGAATCTGGCCTATACCACCTTTGCACATGGTTTTGGGCAATACTATGGGCTGGTTTGATGTGCACATGGTATTACAATACCATGGGTGCAAGTGTATGGCCAAGATTGAAGCACTTTTTCCAAGAAACGATCCTAACGGTTCGGGAAATCCTATAAATACCCCATGCCTTCATTTGCAAAAACCACTAGAATCTTGATTTGAGAAGCTCTAAGTTGAAACCATTGTTTCATACCTGAGCTACTTGGATCGAGGTTAGCATTCGGGGACCCTTCTTAAGTATTCTTTCGTTCTTTTATTGCTTTTCGAGTCTTTTCGAGTCTGAAAGTCAAACTTTGTTTGACTTTCTGCATTGACCAGTTTATGGTCAATGTGAAGTTCGTTTGAACTTCGCAACGTGAGTGTAATCACGTTGGTTATAGTCCCTTGGGACTATGCCTACTGATTACCACGTTGTCTAGGGTTGTAGGGTAAGCGATCTGATAAATCGCTTATACCTTCGAACCCGACCCATTTGGTCGATCATTAGGATCCGACCAAATACATTAGGTGACCATAGTTGTATAGGGAATAACCTTCCGAGGTTATACCCTATGGTCACATCGTTTGAGTAGTTGTATGATAGGTAGTTTATATGCCTTAGGTAAATTACCAGAATACCCTTTTCATGTATAATTGGTAATTATGCATATGTAACCTAAAATTTTGTCACATAACTGATTATGTAACATGTTTAGGCATATAACACTTGTCATAAGACTAGTTAGACGGTCCGAACGCGTTTCACGCGAACGACGCGTTAAAGTAGCATAAGCTACCTAAACGGGTCGTAATGGGTCGAAAACGCTTAGGTTAGGTTTCATTTAGCATGAAGGCTTTGTTAAACCATATGAGACGAGTCTCTATACTCGTTTGGTTTACGAACCCTCATTCTATCCAATCATCCGATTTAGGTCCGGTTATTAACATAGTTACCTATATTAGGTGCCGTTTGATATCCGCGATCTCTAGCATTGTTTGGTTGTTACTCAAGGACTACTAAGCAATCTCAAGTGAGTACATAGACCCCTCTTTTACTGTTTTCCAAACTGTTTTGGGGTGAAACACATGTGCCTACTTGTTATATTCATGCTTTCCCGTTTTCACATCATATACCTGCTATGTTCGTTAGTACATTATAGTACATGATTTCATTACATTTTATGCTATGTATGTCCATTGTGTGCATACTTAGTACATTGTTTTACATTACATTTTGTTGCATATGCTCATCCAGTATATGAACACATTATATTACATTTTGAACCGTTTATAACTATTTGACTATGTGAACCGTTGTAAACATTTGACTATGTTAACCGTTTGTATCTATGAACCGTTTGTATCTGTGAACCGTTTGTATCTGTGAACCGTTTGTATCTGTGAACCGTTTGTATCTGTGAACCGTGTGAACCGTATTTGACCATACATAAACATTTCTACAATTGTTAAACATTACGTTGGTGGTTTAGTTTGATTAAGTGATTAAGTAACGATGCGTGTGTAATATGATACAAGTATGGTGGATACGCCGCTGGTACTTCCTATATATAAGTGTTTGTATGGTATTACATATCGTAGCGTTATTTGAATCATTTCAGTTTGAGACATATAACATTTTATACAAATAACATACTTTTCACAATACATTGTTTTACAAGTAACTTAACTTATACAAACTCATTTTACAATGGTTATTCATTTAACCATATACATTATTCTCTTATTTATACATATCATCTGATCTTATCGTTTTTCAAATGATTTATAAAACAAAGCAAATTACAAGGTTCATGACTAAACATTTTCTCAAACATAAGTCATGAAACCTATTTTCACAAAACCTATGTATCTCACAGGCATTTTTATGCTGACGTACATATTTTCACATGTGCTTTTCAGGAGCTGTTGCATAAGATGATCAAGATACACATAGGCAGACTTGGGCTTTAGTGACAATAAAAGATGCAAGACTAGTTAATTATGTTGTATTTCTTTGTTTGTTAAGACATTGTAACACTTTTAATCAATAAAAACGAAACTTCAATTGCCATGGATTTGAAACAATTAATTCTGTTACAACACTCCCCGATGTTTCCGCCACGTTTTGTATGTTCTACGTGGTCGGGGTGTGACAAGATTCCAGGAGAATATCCAGTTGAATTTGAATCGTTGGTTAACCTAAAGTGTGCTTTCGTGATTAAAGTAACTGACTTTAATATTGTCAGTGCTGTGGAGAATTATGGAATATCAGTTGTTACCACTGTTGATGACATCTTGGATAAGCTGAACAAAAAATTTAAAATTGACCAAGTAAGCGATTGTTTTATATATATAGATTTTGACTTTCAAAACCCTTTAAAATATGTTGAACTAATTGTCTTTTGCTTTCCATATTTTTACAGCTTGATGTCTCTGATTCTTTTGGTATGAGTTAGTCTGAGTTCCAAACTACTGGTGGTGAATGCTTTAAGGTATAACTTAAAAAATAAACTTATATGTACTTTTAATAGTTGTGTTATTATAATTTGTTTATTTCTTTAAGGATGCTGATTCTTACACTGGGGATAACACCACACCTGTTTCAAAGGATTACGTGGGTGACTTGAAGCAATCATCTTCTGATATGAAGCGTAACCTTGATGATGTTTATTTGAATGAAGAGGGATTGGGGTCGTCAGCAAGTAAGCCTCGCATGTGTGTTGAGAAGAATGCTCTTGACGAAGATCTAAGCAAGAATTGATAAAGGAGATATGGCAAATGGTGCTTTTAATAAAAAAAAACAATTTATTTGGTATTTTGAGTATTGGAGTTTTAAATGAGGTGATACGACACAACGATAGAATTATGGTGTTAAAATTAGTTTTAAATGAGCAAGTAGTGACAGTGGTATGCGCATATGCACCGCAAGTGGGACTAGGAGACCAAGTGAAAAGAGAGTTTTGGGATTGTCTAGATGTAGTAGTAAGGGCCATACCTAGGGAGGAGAAAATTTTTATAGGAGGAGATTTTAATGGACACATTGGTAAGGAAAGTGATGGCTTTGAATTGGTGCATGGGGGTTTTGGTTTTGGTGATAGGAATGACCCTGGTAGAGACCTTCTAGACTTTGCGGCAGCTCACGGCCTAGGTATTATAAACTCGTTCTTTAGGAAGAGAGAATCTCATTTGATCACTTTTAGTAGTGGAGGACGTAACACTCAAATCGACTATCTTTTGATGAGGCAGGATGATCGACGTATGTGGATGGACTGCAAGGTTATACCAAGGGAGACTGCAGCGGCTCAACATCATTTGCTAGTAGCAGATATAGCCCTAAAAGTAAGGCTAACTGAGGGGGAAAGGAAAACCAGACCTAGGATCCGTTGGGGAAACTTGAAGGGAGAAAAAAGTTTGATGTTTAGAGATAAAGTTAACTCGGTGACATCGATGCAACTAGGTGACGACGCAAACCGGATGTGGGAGGCTATGTCGACTACGATCACTACAGTGGCGAATGAGACGCTAGGGGTCACAACAGGGAAGACTGGTGGTCATAAGGAGTCCTGGTGGTGGAATGAAGACGTGCATACCAAAATAAAGGATAAGCAACAGAGTTTTAGAGAGCTTTTGAGGTGCACAGATGAGGAGGAGCGGCTGAGGGTAAGGGAGATATACAAGAAGGCAAAAAGGGAAGCGAAAAAGGCGGTAACCGATGCAAAAAACAAAGCCTATAAACTAATGTACGAACGTTTGGAAAGTAAAGAGGGGGAGCATGATATGTTCAAGATTTCTAAAGCTAGGGAGCGAAGAAGACAAGATCTAGGAGTAGTAAAGTTTATCAAAGGAGAGGATGGACGTGTTTTAGTCAAGGCACATGACATTAAGTTGAGATGGCAAACCTACTTCCACAATCTTTTCAACCATGGTAGGGCATACCAACAAGATAGCAGCAGTCCCAGGATTCAAAGGCGACAACAGAATAATGGCTACTGCGGGAGGATCACACATGACGAGGTGAGGATGGCACTTATGAAGATGGGAAGAGGAAAGGCAGTGGGTTTGGACAACATACCGATTGAGGTGTGGAAGTGTTTGGGGGAAGAAGGAGTCCGATGGTTAACACTTTTGTTCAATTGTATTTTCAAGACTGGAAAAATGCCAGATCAGTGGAGGAGTAGCATCGTGGTTCCTTTATACAAGAATAAAGGAGACGCTCAATGTTGTGGGAACTACAGAGGAATCAAATTGCTAAGTCACACTATGAAGCTCTGGGAGAGGGTAATTGAAACTAGAATTAGAAGAGAAACCCAGGTTTCAGTAAACCAATTTGGATTCATGAAAGGGAGGTCAACCACAGAAGCGATTCATATTCTAAGGAGGTTGATGGAAAAATATAGAGCGAAGAAGCAAGATTTACATATGGTGTTTATCGACCTAGAAAAGGCATATGACACTGTCCCACGACAACTGATTTGGGATAGTTTGGAGCGTCGAGGGCTACCGGGGAAATATATAGACATAATTAAGGATACATACGATAGAATGGAAACTAGTGTCCGCGCGCCTGTAGGAGATACAAACTTCTTTCCTGTCGAGGTAGGACTCCACCAGGGGTCTGCGTTGAGCCCTTTTCTTTTTGTGGTTGTCTTGGATGAGTTGTCCAAGTTGATTCAGAAGACTGTTCCGTGGTGCATGCTTTTTGCAGACGATATTGTGTTGATTGCAGAGACTAAACAGTGTCTGAACGCGAGGGTAGAGGAGTGGAGAGTAGCCTTAGAGAGCAAGGGCCTAAGGATTAGTCGATCTAAGACGGAGTATCTACACTGTGATTTCAGTGGTGTAGCCGATGACGATGACACCCAAATCACCATTGAGGATCTATTGGTCCCGCAGGTAACTAGGTTTAAGTATCTGGGGTCGTTTGTACAAAGAGATGGTGACATAGATAGTGATGTAACCCATCGCATACAGGCTGGCTGGTGTAGATGGAGGGCAGCCAGTGGGGTATTGTGCGATAGGAGGTTCCCAACTAAATTAAAGGGGAAATTTTACAGGGTAGCAGTCAGACCCGCTATGCTATATGGAACAGACTGTTGGGCTATCAAGAAGACACAAGTGCGCAAGATGGAGGTAGCAGAGATGAGGATGCTGAGGTGGATGTGTGGACACACGAGGTTAGACCGGATAAGAAATGAGGTTTTTAGGGAAAGATTAGGAGTGGCTAGTATATCGGAGAAGATTAAGGAGGGGAGATTGAGATGGTTTGGGCATGTGAAGCGGAGGGAAACGACGGCACCAGTTAGAGTAGTGGAAACTCTTACTGTCGAGGGGAGGAGAGGAAGAGGCAGACCCAAACTGACATGGGATGAGCAGATTAGGCATGATTTAGTAGAGTTGCATCTTTCTGAGGACATGGTCCAAGATAGGACTGCGTGGAGGCATAGGATTAGGGTTAAGGACTTCTAGAAGATACTACAGTAAGGTCTTAGGTGTATTTTAAGGAGGTAGGTTTTTCCTAGTCTTTAAGGGACTTTTCCGGTGATTGCCTTCTTGTGTTTATGCCCAAATGATGTTGTATGCATGCTATTATACATGATTTACATTATATTGTGTCAACTCGGATCAATTTCTTGGTATGGGGACTTCTTATTTGTATATTCTTTTACTTGGTGTGTTGGTTTGTTGTGCGTTTTCGAGCCGAGGGTCTCTCTGGAAGCAGCCTCTCTATCCCTATGGATAGAGGCAAGGTCTGCCTACATCCCACCCTCCCCAGACCCTATAAGTAGCTTTGCTATTTGTGGGATTTACTGGGTATGGTTGTTGTTGTTGTTGTAGTATTGGAGTTTTACTTTGATGCTATGACTTTTAGATGTTTCAAGACATTTTATGATTTGCCTTATTTATTATGACATTTTGAGTTTTGATATAATATTTTTGTTTGGCAATCATGTTTTGTTATATTCCTTATTTTACGAGACTACGTTGATTACTTTTTTTTGTAATGTAATCATGCGATAATATAAAAATAACAAAATCAAAATTAAATATTACTTTTCACATTACCTAATTACTTTTCATGAATTGAACATTAACCATTTGTGGGTAAATATTATTTACTATTCAGTTACAATTCTAAATTTATTTTAAGAAATATGGTAATTATGTCAATTTTCACTATTCAGTTAGCTTTCTAAACTTATTTTTAGAAAAATCGTAATTTTAGCAATTCTATTTTAGTCATCAAACACTATCTTTTATTTTCGAAACTAATAAATGTAAGATTGTTTTCATATTTAAGGTAATTAATTTGGTTCCAATTCATTTTAGTAGTCTATATTATTAATTCCATAAATAACTTATACCTTAGGTCTATAAATTCAAATACTTCACAGACTTTCAAACATCTTCATTGTTATGTGAATTTGCATTCTTAAATTCCTTCTACGGTGGAAGAAATTTTTTTCGTCACTCTTTACATTTCCAGTAAGTTTTTATTTAATTCGTTATAATTTTATTTATTCATGCGTTTGTTTTTCATTGTAAAGGTATTTGTTGTTTTGTTGTAGTTCTTTGTGGTTGTTAAAAAATGCATAATACGTTTCAACAAGTTACTTCATATTCTTCTGAACGTCCACACCCTGGCTTCGCTAATAATTGTAAGTGTTTTTTTTCTCTTATCTCAAATATTGTAAATAGTATTCATTTTTTTTCGAAAACGTTTTATGTTTAACAACTACATCGTCCTGCATTATCAATTGTATATTTCTTTGTACTTCTTTACTTTTTTTTTCATTGTAGTTGACGAAGCTAAGTATAGACGTTGGTTAAGAAAACTATATCTTGATAATAAGAAATCAAAATCAACAGCACTTCCGGATTATTTTGTTAGAGGTAATTTTCTATCATTTTTATATGCATATATGTTTTTAATATATTTAATCATGTTTAAGTTGTAGATTTGACATTTTGGTCAATAAAGAAAGTAATTTTATAAGTATTGTATGAATTTTAATGTTTACTGTTACATATGTGAATGTAGGTGAGCTCAACTTTAGGGTAAGTATAGATGATATGATTGTATGATGGTGATAGATAGTTTAATATATAACTATTTATTTTTTATTTTAAAGCGGTTAAAAGGTTAATTTACATTTACCTTTTTTGTTTTTCTTTGTCCAATATTATCATAAATAATTTACATAAATAGTTAATACATTATATATCAAGTTCAATATTGTAAAACTTTAATATTTTGTAAACTGATTTCGAACTAACTTTTTATATTATAGAACATATCTATTATAATAAACAAAAACCATTATTTTATGTGTTATGAATTATTATTTTGATGTTCTTCTTATAAATCACATAATTCAAAAATGGATATTACATATATTATATAACAGATTATAATAACCAAAAACCATTGACTTGCATACCTCAATTTTTTTTTTAATCAAAGAAAACAATAAAACTGAAAATATTATTCAAACATAGGAAACACTTATTATTCCGAACAAACAAGCTATAACTCAAATGCTCCAAAAGACTAATTGTTTTTTTCACCAATCGTGTTATCTTCTTCCTTTGCCTCATATTCTTCTATTTTGTTGCGATTCGATTCAGGAGGAAAAAATTCGTTATAAACGTCTTTATATAGGGACAGGCAATCCTCCCAGAGACTTTCCTGCGTCCATAAATTGCAAATAATTTTGAAGTAAAAAAGGAACAATGTTGATACAAGTAATTTAAATTTGAATGTAAGTAAAAGACAACTATAATATATTACCAGATACTCTTCAGCATAGTTAACATGTAACCACATAAACAGCCATGATGATAGCCCTTCATTCCATTGTCTACATACACATTTGTACTGATCAATGGATCTACCATTGAGCCTAATTAAAATTTCAAACAGTATAATATCGAAAGGAATATAAACCATTATGAAAAACTTGAAACCTATAATTGAAGATGCTATGTATATCCTTTATATAATAGATTAACTTGGGCCTAATTGAATAAAGAAAAAAAAACGAATTCTAATTCAAAAATGGTAATTCGATTATAAATGTTAATGTAGATTCTTTTTATTTTTTTTATTATAATTCAAATATTGAACAAGCATATTTATTTAAGTCAACCTAAATTTTTTACTTTATGAATGGAAATGAGATTTTATCTTTAAGAATTTATTTGTTATTTAAGGATTTTTCTAAGCAAGAATTATTATATTTAAAATACTGAACAAGCATACTTATTTAAGTCAACCGAAATTTTTAGTTTATGAATGGAAATGAGATTTTATTTTTAAGAATTGATTTGTTATTTAAGGAAATTTCTAACCAAGAAAGTCGTTAATTTACATTTGAAAATTTTCTGAATTTATGTTAAGGACTGTGAAATAAATTTTAAATCAACCGAAATTTTTATCGATATATTTGTCTAAATAATGAATAAAACTAACCTAATAACTAAAACCGAATTATTCATTTGTCAACTATATCTTGATAATAAGAAATCAAAAATCAACAGCACTTCCGGATTATTTTGTTAGAGGTAATTTTATATCATTTTTATATGCATATATGTTTTTAATATATTTAATCATGTTTAAGTTGTAGATTCGACATTTTGGTCAATAAAGAAAGTAATTTTATAAGTATTGTATGAATTTTAATGTTTACTGTTACATATGTCAAATTTTATTCCTTATTCTATTTTAATATTACAGCTGTTCAGGCTAAACACAGGCGGAAGTTAAGAAAACTATACCTTGATAGTAAGAGATCAAGGATTACTAGAAAATTGATTTCTAAAAGTGGTGGTTCAACGTCTTCATCATCAACACGATTTAATTTAAATAACAAAGAGAATTTAACTCCCAATTTTTCAATCCCAACCTTTCCTACCCAATCTTCAACTGTTATACGGACAAGTAAGTTCACTTTTATGTTAGATAATGTTACAGACTTCACATTATGGATTTACTTTGTCAACTCCAATTCGGTTATATAACTTATTATATAATGATTTTTTATATCCTATTAGGTAATCATTTAAATTCGTCCGTTAATGTAAGATCTTCCATTATTACACCTTCTACTATGAAGAAGAACGGAAATGTACTACAAGATCAGTATACAACACCCAACCGTACACCGTTTGCAAACATAGAAAACATAATACCAGGTTTGTAAACCAAAAACAAACAGTTACTACTTGGTGATGTTTCACATTTTGTTTCTTTTTTATACATAAAATATGTGAACAAATTATTTTTTAAATACTTATTCGTATTATCATATTTCTGTTTTTTTTTTTGGATTAGGAAATAATTGTAATTCTTCGAGAAATGTAGCTTATTCATCTGGGGCATTTTCAACTCAGAATAGAAAGACAAATGTTTTGCAAGATTCTTCTACATCAATACGACGTATCACGAGGGCAAACAAGGAAAACATAACACCAGCTTCGTGTATTACAAACATACGTTCGCAAGTTCCAAGTGTACCACATTTTTCTAATGCTATGTCTTCTTTGAATCGTATATCACCTGGTAAATTTTACAATTATATTGTTACATACATTTTTAATCGTATAATTCATATACTTAACGAAAAATTATATTTTCTTTGTTATTCGGATAATATTGCAAGCTCATCAAATTTACCATTGAATGACTGCTATTCTCTTAATCCCAGAATAACGAATAAACGTAACACAACATCTTCGACCTCCGAATTTAGCTCGCTAAAAAAGATGTCTTCTGGAAAGCGTAGACTTATTCATAAACCAATTGAAATAGAACCCATACCAATGGCTGCTCTTGATTTTGATGATGGAAATCATATTCACACGGTTGTGGTAGATGCCACCAAAGGCGTATCCAAAGGTAACTGAGTAATGTAATTCATTGTTGTTTCATATTTTATTTTACCTACTTAATTATTCAATTTGTGTTAAATATTCAGATTACGTTGACCATGGTGACCAATCTCTTACGTGTGGTTTATGCTTTGCAAAGTAATGGTCAACCGAAGGTGGAAAGGGTCGCATTACACTTCAAAAGCAAACATACAGCTTATGTTGTGGATATGGTAAAGTTGATTTGCCTGAATATAAAGATTCTCATCCATCTTATCAGATGCTTTTTCGCTCTTTAGATCAGGAAAGCAAGTTTTTCTTAAAGAACATAAGATGTTACAATTCTATGTTTTCCTTTACTTCAATGGGAGGAAAAGTAGATACTAAAATAAACAAAGGTAATGTTCCATTTGTTTATAGAATCAGTGGTCAGAATGCACATAGTATGGGTAGTCTTCTTCCTAAGGACGGAGACCGGCCAAAATTTTCACAGCTTTATATCTATGATACTGAGAATGAGCTTGCTAATATTACGTTACAACATAGAATACTATTTTTTTCATTTCAATGTTTAAAACTGTAATAAAAAACCTATCATTTTGTTACAGTGATTCTTCAAGCAAAGCATCTTTAAGGGCAAAGGAACTTGATGTTAAATTTAAAAAGTTTCTTACCAACATGTTAGATTCTACAAATATGTTGGTAAAAACTTACATAATGGTACGAGACCATTTCCATGAGAATCCTAATGTTTCCCTTAGGCTTCGGATAATCTCACAGAGAGATCGGGACAGAAGGACTTACAATTTACCTACGTGTTCCGAAGTTGCTACTTTAATAGTTGATGAACCTGATCTCAAGATAGAAAGTCGTGATATTATTGTCGAAAAGCGTTCAGGAGTCCTTAAGCGTATTAGCGAGTTACATCCTTCTTACCTTGCTCTCCAGTGTCTAGTTCTTTTTCCGTATGGATATGATGGCTATAGGATTAACATTCCTCATAGGGATTTTGGTCCTAACACAAAGAAGACAAGACCAACTTGTACTATGAGGGAATTTTTTTCTTATAGAATTCAGGATAGGCATAACAAGTTTTCTCTAATTCTTAATGCAAGAAGGTTGTTTCAGCAGTTTTTAGTCGATGCCTACACAATGATTGAAAGTGAGAGGCTAAACTTCATACGTTTTCAGCAAATCAAACTGAGATCTGACTCGCTTAACAGTCTTAAAAATGTTCAAGAGGTTGGTCAGAGTGATTTGAGTCATACAGGACAACCTGTTATATTACCGTCATCGTTTACAGGTGGTCCTCGCTACAGGATGCAAAACTACTTCGATGCTATGGCGTTATGTCGGACGTATGGGTATCCTGATTTCTTTATCACAATCACATGTAATCAGAAATGGCCTGAAATTGTAAGGTTTATTGGTGACTCATCAATTAAGCCAGAAGATAGACCTGACATACTTTGTCGATTGTTTAAGATGAAACTTGATGAATTGATAAAAGATATGAAGCAAAAGAAAATATTTGGCGATATTAATGCATGTATGTCAAACCTACACCCACTTTCAATTTATACAATTTTTTTGTCTTCCCATACATTTTATTTACTATATTTAACTCATCGTTAGTATATTTTTTGTGTAGTTGTTTACACAGTTGAGTTTCAAAAGCGTGGTTTGCCACATGCGCATATTTGCTTATTTATGAAAGCTGATCATAAGCTTCCTACGGTTGAACACATCGATCCCTTTATCTCAGCTGAAATTCCTGATAAAAACGAGGATCCTGAATTGTATTCTCTTGTGAGTGACTTTATGATTCATGGTCCTTGCGGACATGCCAACATGAAATGTCCATGCATGGTTGGGAACCGTTGTTCTAAGAATTTTCCAAAGAAGTTTTTGGAATCCACTTCCATTGATTCTGATGGATTTCCCGTTTATAGGAGAAGAGATTCTGGTCACACGGTTGTGAAGAAGGGTGTTACTTTGGACAATAGGTGTGTAGTTCCATACAACAAAAAGCTTCTTAAAAGGTATCAGGCGCACATCAACGTAGAGTGGTGCAATCAGGCTGGTTCAATTAAGTATTTGTTTAAATACATTAATAAAGGACCTGATCGAGCCACTGTTGCTGTTTTTTATTCAGACAGAGGTCCAGATGAGGAGATCCCAAAAGATGAAATTAAAGAATATTATGAAGCTAGATATGTTTCCGCATATGAAGCCAGCTGGAGAATATTTGCCAATGATGTTCATTATAGGTATCCTTCTGTTATGAGATTACCCTTTCATCTTCCAGGACAACAAAATGTTGTATTTAGTTGTGACGACGATATTGAGGATGTCCTAAACAAACCTCAAGTAAGTTCCTCAATTTTCTTAGAATGGATGAAGATGAACAATTCTAAGCCTGAAGCAAGAGAACTTACTTATGTTGAGTTTCCTTCAAAATATGTGTGGAAGTTAAAAGATCGTTGCTGGCAGCAACGCCAAAATTATGTTGTTATTGGGAGAATTTATTCTGCGTCTCCTTCTCTTGGTGAGGCTTATTACCTAAGAATTCTTCTTACTAAGGTTAAAGGACCACGATCATTTGAAGAAATCAGAACATATGATGGTGTTGTTTATCCTACTTTTAGGGATGCGTGTTATGCACGTGGCCTGTTAGATGATGACAATGAATATATCGAGTGTATTAAAGAATCCAGTTTCACTGGAAACGGTCATTATCTTCGTTCTTTGTTTGGAACATTACTTTTGTCTAATACGCTTTCAAGACCTGAAGTTGTTTGGGAGAAAACGTGGGAGCTATTATCCGAGGACATTTTATACAATATGCGGAAAGATACTGGCATGAGCGGTATGTTTTTCAGCCTTTTGTTATATTTTGTGATGTTATATTAACAAATTGTTTCGTTATATTAAATAATTTTCGTTTTCATTGTAGGATTCGTTGTTTCTGACGAACGTTTAAAGAATATAACGTTGTCCAAAATCGAAAAATTTCTTCTTCGTAATGGATCCAGCTTGCACAGGTTCCCACCAATGCCTTATCCTGATGATGACTATCTAATGTCCGATAGCAACCGTCTGATAAATGAGGAGCTTTCTTTTGACACGGATGAACTTAGGGCTGAGTTCAATAATCTTCACAGGTCTCTAAACGACGATCAAAGAACAGTGTATAATGAAATTATGGATGCTGTTCGAAGTGGAAAGGGTGGTGTGTTTTTTGTGTACGGTTATGGTGGTACGGGCAAGACCTTTCTGTGGAAAACTTTAGGTGCTTCCATTAGATGCAATGGACAGATTGTTATTAATGTTGCTTCAAGTGGTATTGCATCTTTGTTGTTATCACGAGGTCGTACTGCTCACTCACAATTTCATATTCCAATTAATCTCAATGAAGATTCGGTATGCCATATCAAGCCTAATACTGAAGTCACAAATCTTCTATACGAAGCCAAGTTGATTATTTGGGATGAGGCACCGATGGTACACAAACATGCTTTCGAGGCTCTTGATAGTACAATGAAGGATGTTTTAAGTGTGTTTGATTCACGAAATTCAGAACTTCCATTTGGTGGAAAAGCTATTGTCTTTGGTGGTGACTTTAGACAAATCCTACATGTTGTACAAAATGGAAGCAGGCAAGAAATCGTAAACGCCTCTTTATGTTCATCCCACATCTGGTCCAGTTGCAAGGTGTTAAAATTGACAACCAACATGCGTTTGTCGGTTGGATCCAGTAGCTCAAACATCGAGGAGATAAACGAATTTGGTAAATGGCTTCTTGAGATCGGCGAAGGCAATGTTGGTGATTCTAACGATGATGATGCAAATATTGAAATACCTGATCATCTTTTAATAACTGATGAAAATGATCCAATTCAAGGTTTGATTGACTTTATATATCCTTCAGTTCTTCCTCGTTTTAAAGACCGTGACTACTTTTCTGAAAGATCTATACTCGCTCCTAAGAATGAAGTTGTTCATGAGATAAATGATCGTTTGCTTGCGTTGTTTCCGGTGAAGAAGTAGAGTATCTTAGCTCTGATAGTTTATGTCCGACTGAGGAAATTAATGATCCGTTACATCAAGATTTATATAATCCAGATGTGTTAAACAGTGTGAAAGTATCAGGATTACCAAATCATAGATTGGTATTAAAATTGGGCGTTCCGGTTATGCTTTTGAGGAATATTGATCAGCAAAACGGTCTGTGTAATGGTACGCGTCTTCAAATCACACGTCTTGGTAAACGTGTTATCGAGGCTGAGATATTATCAGGAAGTAATGTTGGTTCAAGAACTTACATCCCAAGAATTAGCATGATACCATCTGACAAGAAAATACCCTTCAAGTTTCAACGAAGGCAGTTTCCAATAACCGTATGTTTTGCGATGACTATTAAAAAAAGTCAAGGACAATCTCTATCGAGAGTTGGTCTATACCTGAGAGACCCCGTGTTCTCACATGGTTAGCTTTATGTTGCTTTGTCGAGAGTAAAGACTAAAGATGGCGTTAAGGTTTTAATATTCGACAAAGATGGGAGGCCAACAAATAAAACTGCAAACGTTGTTTACAAAGAAATATTTGGGAAATTGTAGTTTAAACTTTTGTTATGAGGTTGATTTATCCTAACATCAATATTTTACTAATTCTTTTTTATAATTTTTTTTCATATATATATGTTATCATTGTTCTTTTTCCTAATTTTCATGTTAATAATATATAATTTTATTATTTAAATATACTTAACCTCATTGTTATATCAATATAAGACGATATTTCTATGTATTAAATATAACATATAAACAAAAACTAGACCAAGTAGATATTTATAAACACGGTTACATAATAGAAGTCGAAACTACATAAAGATCGTAACTATCAAACATGTTAAGCTACTAGAAAACAAAGAGATAGTTTGATTTAGAGTTTGAGTATTTTAAAATATAATGCATAACTGTATTTGTTTTCGTTGAATTTTTTTTCGATAGTCATCTTTAATTTTTTACTTCATTTTGTTTTGTTACATTACATCTTTAGTACATCTTACTTTCAACTTATATAAACAATCCGAATCACATATAAACATCAACAACTTATTATGTAAATATATCTACTTAAACATTGATAATCAACAACCGTTTATAGACGATACCAACGTTACTTACATTCAAAAATATGGTTTCTGGGTTGATGATATAACACTAATTGTATTTAAACTTAAACTACCAAGGAACAAAATAAAACATCATAACCACTGCTTACGTGTCAAAAACAAAATTAACATAAAATAAGTAGCATAAAAGAGTCATGATTTCGTATACGCAAACATCTTCGGTATTAGCTTATAACATTACCTTTTAACCTGCATTAACTGCATCCACGTTTAATAAGATCAGCTGATTTCCTGAGCTTACAAATTTGAAATGCATTTTGTCACCCAAACGAAGGCCATTCTCCTTCATGAACATCGGCCAACCTTCGATTGCATACCTCACAGCATCTCCATTCTTCTGTCGCCTAAGATTCATATCAATTGTTTTTCCATTCATGTTCGTCACTTTTAACTCATGCACTTTCTTTTTTAATCCGCCAATTCTTACAACATTAGCAGGCATTCTCTGCATGAATACCATAATTAACAATTAAATCAGCCTTATGAATCTTATAGTACTACTGTTTAGGCTTTAGTATTGGAAAAAAGCATACCAGGCGGTTTTCTCCCTTCATTGTAAATTCATAATTATCAGTTTTCTCAACATAATTCGTCCTTGCAACACGCTTTGGTGCAACATCCAATATCTTCAATGCACTACCAGATCTCTTTCTAATGTCTTTTTCCTTATTATTACAGAAACACATTATATTTAAAATACTATATCTATTATATATCTTTATTACTATCAAATATTCATCAATAAATGTTGTTAAATTATGCTATACGTACCAACCGGCTGAGTGTTCTTTGTCCAACTTTTGACACGTTTTGCATTTCCATTTCTGTTCCGCATATCAGCTCCTTACTGTCGTCTGCATTACAATATGACTCAATCTGTTTTCCTTTCTTCTTAACCTGTTAACACAATGACTAACTTTAGATAACAATAACCAACAATGAATAAATAAATATGGCTAAACATATTAAAATTACTACTCATGTATTATTATGTTTCGAATAATTACATCTTCTTTTGTTGGTTGGTTGATCTCTTCTCTCATCAGACTCTTTGTTCCCACGTTCGACATTTGTTTTCCACCAATGTTCTTATTCTCCTCCTCTTTGTTACGACTTTCATTCATCTGTTCATGATAGTTAATAAAATCAGAAAATCTTATTGTACTGTATTTTAATCTATATAAATGTAAGGTTAGTACCTCAGACATAAACAGATCTGTTGAGTCATCATCTTCATACAAATCCTGTCATACAATAAGATACGTAAGTAATTCGTATTTTGTATTAAAGCGTTATAGTTTATTATAAAATACTTACAAAGTTGACGTTTTTGTAATATGTGTCTTTAGGTATTTCCAGCAGAGAGTCATCATCACTTTCTTCTTTGTTGTTCAAAACTAACTCAACTCCTCTACGATAAATGTTTAACTCAAATTTGTCGGTGTCCGTCTTCATCAACAACAGTAAATCATCTTCTTCTATTCCAAGATCATTAAATAATTTTGGACAACCTTTTGTAAAAACATAATTATCATTGATTTTGTCGGTCTCAACTTTCCAAGTATGACCTGCTGCATTTATGTTATAACAATCTTTCACTGGTGCGTAAGAGTAACAGTTTCTGACATATGGTTCTGGAATCACCTGAAAAGTTATGTAACATGTTTTTTATAGATATTTATGTAAATCATTTGTATTTGAACTATAACAGAATAAATATTCATTCAGATACAATATTATACTTACTATTATCTTTAAAACGTTGTAACGGTTTACTGTGACAAAAGATTCACCACATATGTTTTCGATGAAGCAATTGATTTCCATATTTTTGTCTTCAATTATCCTTAACCACAATAACGTCCTTTTTGTCAATTCAAGATCACTTACCACATTACTCCATCCATCAGTGATAACACATTCCCCACTTACACTTCTCAAAGAAACTGGCCAACTTCTACGACTTTCATGATTTATCATTATTTTTGTCCTTTGCCAATAATCTCCATATATGTTCTTAACAAAATCAATTGGCAGCACCTGCGGTTAAATTTAGGTTATACATATTCAGTAATACAAGTTATATATATTTTAATCTAAGCTTTGTACATACAAGTTTTAAGGAGGATGGCTCTTCTAAGACAGCGACGCACGAGGGACTCATTTTTCTAAACCTGCATTATAGCAACATATGTTATAAACATTTACTATTGAACTTGAATACATACGTATATGTTCATAGCAATAACAAAATTACGTGTTAAACAGATTTTCACACACATTTTTTTATAAATATGCCTTGATCATTGTTATATGTATACAATTTTTACTGATATAATTTAAGCAATATTTTAAATATTCTTAATCATAATTCATAATCTACATCAAATCTGTGTATGAGGACTTTCAATATTACAATATACATATACAATACACATATAAACAATACTAAAGGAACTTTTATCAGATCATTATATTTAATTACAATATTACAAATACTTAAATCTGTCAATAATTTTTTTACCAAAAATTATCCTTTTATAGTGTTCAATATTAGTCTTAACATATGAGTTAAATATAATCGTATTTTGAATATAAGTGAACAAAAAATTTTCTGAATCATAAATTTTAAATGAGAATCATATTTATTCAATCATCCAAATCACACTATTAAGCAAGAAATTTTATTTTTCATAAGAAGATCATCAAAATCTATCAACCAAATCAAACTATTAACCGAAATTATATACAGTCAAGCACATGCAATACATATATCCCTCTTAAATACATATAACATACCCAACTTTCAATTTAATAAAAACCTAAACTCCGATTTCACGTCTAATTGTTCATTAATCGCCGGAAATAAACACAATTCAGGAATTATTTGTACTACCGAAGATAAATTTAGTTGCTAAATCAAAGTGACAATCTTCTTATAACTGATCGGAGATGAAGTCGGAAAATTACCTTTACTAATTCTTGAACCGCCGTTGAAGTTTCTTGATCGTTGTGATAGAGAGGAACTGATTTTGCAGAAGTTGAGTTGATATATTTGTAATGATGATTCTATATTTAAATATTTGTGTATTGTCATAGATATTTTACTTAACTATATATTAAAAAAATAATTATACTCGACGGTAACTTTTTTTACCAATATTTAGTTATATATATTTTACTTAAATAGATTAAATAGATATTGGTTTTGTATTTTAGGATATAATTTTGTTATGAGACGTTTAATATTTCTACAACTAATTGTAAATGTATTTACAATTATAGTAATGTATAATCATATTTTGAAGTATTATTTTGCAATTTTCTGTTATAAATACATACTCTACATTTTTTGTTTCATTCTATGTGTTGCAAGTACTATTCAATCTTTAGTCATCTTTCTGATTCTTCGTGTTTTGGTTAACATGTATCGTCATGGTTCGAATTTTGTCATAACTATACTTGATCCGCTATCGCTTCAACAGGTTCATACCTCTTACTATTTATTTTTTAAGTAATTATTCGTATTGTTTTATCTTTTATTCCAAACAATTTTTCCTTTTGTTTTTTGTTTTTCAGGCTATACATATATGTATGAGTAGATTTATATGGATGAATAAGTTAGAATCTTCAACTGTTAGTCTTAAATTTGATGAAACGCATTCATGGTCTGTTGTTATCAAATTAATAGAAGATGTATTCTACTTTACCGATGGATGGTGTGAGCTTTTAAACTACTTCGGCCATGAATCTTTCTTCATGATCTTCAACTATCTTGGTCATCGTACTTTCAAGTTCAACCTCTTATCTCATGATCCAAATAAAGAGTATGGAAAATCGTTCTGTAAAATTATTCAAAATCCTTTACAAAGTCCAACAGTACGTAATTTTCTTATAGATTTAATTTTTAATTTTTTGTTATTATGATTTATTAAAAAAACATATTACGCATAAATGTGTAATAATTATTTTTTGTACAGGTTTTACCAAATACTTTTATTTCAGAACATTATGATTATCGGTTACCAGATAGCATGGTTATACTTAATGTATCCGAATATCATCAATGGGAAGTCCGTATTAGGAAGATTGGTCCAAATTATTGTTTTGCTGATGGTTGGTTTAAATTTATAGAAGATCTAAGGTTAAGTCCTGGTGATATCCTGTTATTTCAAATAAAGGACGTCACACATTTTAATATTATGATATTCAATAAATATGGTCGTGAAGTTTTGTTAAAAAACACTCCTTTGATTCAGCAAGAATATGAACATATTAGCAATGTGGAAGGTTATCGACAAGTTAGTGACGATGCTAACTACCTTTTTTTTGCAATGACAATAACTCATCAATTGGTATTATACTATCCTCTTTTATATTAATTTTTTTTTTGTTTTTTAGTCTTTTTCATATAAAAAAATTTACGTATTTTTAATCTTTTTACAAAATGTAGATCCTTCCCAAGTTAATTACTAACTTAGGTGGTTTAAATGAGTTTTCTGAAGTAAAGATCAAAGTTCTTAAAGGAAATACTTGGGTTAAGAATCTTTGTACACACAATATTGATGGTCAAAGAAGGTATGTCAATCAATTTATTATGTTACTTATTACTTCTCTTTTACCCAATTTCTTTATATTACTAAAAAAAAATTCATATTTTTTCTATCATAGGTACGGTGTTGTTGGATGGCATGATATACTTCAAGCTGAACATATTTCGTTAGGTGACGATTGTTTTTTCAACTGGTCTAAAACGAATTTGAAGTTATTGGTTACCAAACTCCAGCAAGCAGAAGTGTTAGAGTAACAGAGTTTCAGTTTATGTTGAACATTCGGAAAACATATTTATTACATGTTATCATATGTTACTTTACTATTACTGTTTCTTTTAATGGATAACACAATTTTGATATTATTTAGTATGCAAACTTTATCGATCATTGTTTTGACTTCCAATGCAGTTTTTGTTATGATATCCATTCATATAATCAGCCACAGACCGTTTTATCATTTATTCATACACCTTATTCATCATACAATGTTTTCGTTTATTAATATAAATGTATATATTTATTTGTTTAGAAAGATAGATTAACAACCCGTGAATATTCACGGGTTATAACCTAGTATCTTATATAGTATAACAATTATTCTATTTTTTTACTATGGGAAAAATATTTCTTTCGTATTGTATGCTAAAAAAACCATACATATTATTTCACTTTATTTAGTTTGGTGAATAAAGAAAAAAAAAGAGGCAAGGGAGATAAATTATTCTCTTTTGTCAATTTGGTGAATAAAAAGCAAAAAAAAAAAAAAATTGCGAACAAAAGAGAACAAGTATTTTTGTCCTTATCGTTGGGAGAGAATTTGTTAGGTATTATGGCATCAGGACTCTAGACTCTGTATGTCAACCAAAAGAGACAAAAATGAATACCGGTAATGGTACCGATATTTAACCTTGACATAAACCAAAGAGATGGATATTGATATTTTTATCAACAAATATTTACGTTGATCTATACCCATTAAGAAAATAATACCTTTACCGGTTTGGATAACACTAACCGGCACTCGCTAAAACTTACAATATCAAAAAAAGTGATTTATTCCGCATACCACTCGGTTTTTCAATGAAATTTGTTATACCGAAATGTCGAGGAACAATGATTAAACTTAACCACGTTTTAGGTTTATTGTAGTTAACCAACGAAAGTTATTAAGGAAAACACAAAAGAAATCAAATGGGTTGCGGTTAAGGAATGTCATTTTGTATAAGAGAAAAAATTATAAAAATTAGCACTAGTACTGTAGTTTTCATCTATTATTTGAAAGAACAATATCTATTATTTTGTAGTTTGAAAGAACAATTTTGTCATTGATTTTTATCAATATCTTAAAATGTATATTTATTGTAAAAAATATTCTAGGGATATTTTTTTGTTATATATTTCTTCCGTACCCTAAAAAAAACTACACATATTATTTCACTTTATTTAGGTTGGTGAATATAGAATAAAATGTTAGAAAACTGCTAGTGATAAGAGCTGCAAAAACAATCTGAGAAAGAAATAAAGAAACGGTTAACGATAACAGTGAACCGGGCTTGTGTTTTACACAATTCCCTTAAACAGATTCGCCGTCTGTTCCCAGGGTACGCCGGTTCGAAGCAGCAACAGCGCACTGCCGGACTTGAGCACTTGCCTGAAAAGAAACTGGAGAATGTCGTTGCAGAGACTGCGAGAGAAGAGAAGAAGCTGTTTTTCGTGTGTCTAAACTGTTATGCTTGGTCTGGTTTTATAGCCATTGAACCATAACCGATCTCTGGTCATTATTGCAGTGAATTAAGACCAAATAATGGTCATTAGTGCAGAGAATAATGATCATCATAATGAATTTCAAAACACTATTTAAAACCGAAATCAATACCATTTCAGTTTTAATTCAGTTTTAAAAACTCATTAAAAGAAAACAGTTATGAGTCTCGAGTGCAAAAAACTGCCTCACGCGGGCCCGGGTTTTCGGAGCTGCATTCGTGTCCGCAGGACGTGCGGGCACGCACGAGTTCAACCAAATTCCAGTTCCAAAACCCATTTTTTGCACCCCCCCCCTACGCACGCGCGGGTAGGACTTGTGGTAAAACATGTCATAAGACTTCAATTGCTTAGTCAAGCTTTTTTTCTTATAACTAGTCTTTTCTTTTGTTCCCACACCAATGTGGGACAAATTAGTTTTACCACTTGAGACATACATTCACACCAAAACTTCCAACAATCCCCCACATGAATGGAGGTCGATCTCTGAAACAACATTATTCCAATTAGTTTTCAGCAATTGAGTTTTGCATAAGATAGGTAGGTGTTACCCTTTGAACCTTCGCTCATGAAATGCACTTAGTCCACTAGCTCTGAGTAGAACTCGATGTCTTTGAACTTGTCTGCCGTTTGTGTAGACGACAATGCACTTCACACAAGACTCTCCCTGACAAAGTCAAGTCCACATAGTTAAGTTCGTTATGGTCATGAACATGAGCCTGGTTCTGCAAGAGCCATTAGGTATTGTGCCCCAAAAACACCCTTCGAAGCGACCCCACTTCTCTCTCACATAGGTGATTCACTATGTATTGTTACCTTCGTCGAATCATTAAAAGCCATAGACTTAGCCTCACACTTGTTACTTTAGGAATGGACTAGGAAGTTTACTAAGCTTTGCAGTAACTCCCTTTATATATATACGTAGGGTTATCCCTCACAGTGACCTTACTAATTCATACAATTAGGTTTTCCTATTGATCTCAGCTCTTGGGATCTCCGGTCTACTGAGTTAGGTTTCCATCATATGAACTTATATTTTCAAGGGCTTCAGTCCCATTCCCATGGACGACTTCTGTACTAACTCTCTACTTAGGCCTTTTGTTAGCGGATCCGCAATATTATCCTTTGACCTCACGTAGTCAACAGTGATAATTCCTGTAGAGATTAGTTGTTGTATCATATTATGTCTACGTCTGATATGTCTGTTCCTACCATTATACATTGTGCTATGAGCTCTGCCAAGTGCCGATTGGCTATCACAATGTATACAAATGGTCGATGCCAGCTTAGGCCATCTTGGTATATCCTCAACAAATTGACGTAGCCATTCTGCCTCTTCACCTGCTTTATCTAAAGCGATGAACTGTGATTCCATCATGGATCTAGCGATAACCGTTTGTTTTGACGATTTTTCCACGATATAACAGCACCTCCAAGTGTGAATACATACCCACTTGTTGCTCTGGAATCATTCGTGTCAGATATCCAATTTGCATCGCAGTGTCCTTTTATAACTGTTGGATATCTGTTATAATGCAACCCGTATTCCCGAGTGTATCTTAAGTAGCGAAGCAACCGAGTGATACAGTTCCAATGCATTGAACTTGGGTTGCTCATGTATCTACTTAGCTTGCTCACAGCATATGCTATGTCTGGTCTAGTACAACTCAGAAGATACATCAAGCTACCAATAATTCTTGAGTATTCCAACTGGTTTACGGGTTCACCTCTATTCTTGGCTAGATGTTGACTTGTGTCAAGTGGAGTTCTAGCTTCATTAGAGTCATTTGCATTGAACTTCTCAAGAATTTTATCCACATAGTGGGATTGACTTAAAACAAGTCCACTTTGGGTTCGCGTGATTTTGACCCCCAAAATCACATCCGCAAGACCCATGTCTTTCATGTCAAATCTTGCTTTTAGCATGCTCTTTGTAGATTTTATGATTTTGTCATCACTTCCAGCAATGAGCATATCATCTACATATAGACACAAAATGATATATCCATCAGATGTGTCCTTCACATACACACACTTGTCACATTCATTGATTTTGAACCCAGCATCAAGCATGACATGATCAAACTTTTGGTGCCATTGTTTTGGAGCTTGTTTCAATGCATATAAGGATTTTACAAGTTTACACACTTTCTATTCTTGCCCAATAACTGTGAAGCCTTTGGGTTGCTCCATGTAGATTTCTTCCTCTAAAATTCCATTCAAGAAAGCTATTTTCACATCCATTTGGTGAACTTCCAAGTTTCTAATGGCGACAATGGCAAGCACCAACCTGATGGATGTTATTCGAGTAACTGGCGAATATGTATCAAAGTAATCTAAACCTTCTCGTTGTTTATATGCTTTGATCACCAACCTTGCTTTATACTTATCGATGGTTCCATCTGGTTTCATCTTCTTCTTGAAGATCCATCGATATCCTAGTGGTTTACATCCTTGAGGAAGATCCACTAGTTCCCAAGTATGGTATTGTAAGATAGAGTCTATCTCGCTTTTGATTGCCTCCCTCCACTGAGGTCCTTCTGAGGAATGCACCGCCTGTTGGTACGTTTGAGGTTCATCTTCTACCATATAGGTAAGAAACTCAGGGCCAAAGGATTTTTCAGTCCTTTGCCGTTTACTTTTCCTGATTTCAACTTCCTCAGTCTTAGATTGTTCTCGAGGTTCATCGTTTTCAACTTCACCCTCGGGAACAATTTCCTCAACCGGTCTAGAAGAACTCGGTTCACTTTTATCTAAGCATGGGAACATATGTTCAAACGATAATGCATCCTTAGATTCTATTATGGTGCCTTTGCATATTCCAGGGTTCTTAGAATCATGCACAAGAAAACGATAAGGACCATAAGGACGCGTGTAACCTATAAATACACAATCCACCGTTTTGGGTCCTATTAGTAGGTGCTTAGGTGGTGTGACTACCACCTTAGCTAGACACCCCCACACTTTCAAGGATTTATATGGTGGTTTCTTTCCCGTCCATAATTCGTAAGGCGTTACATCCTTTTTCTTATTGGGTATCATGTTCAACACATAATTTGCCGATAAGATTGCTTCCCCCCACATGTTTTGGTTTACACCAGAACTTATCATCATGGCATTCATCATTTCTTTCAAGGTGCGGTTTTTCCATTTTGCTATGCCATTTGATTGAGGGGAGTAAGGAGCCATGAGTTCGTGGATGATTCCACTTTTTGCACATATGTCAACAAAAGGTGAAACATATTCACCTCCTCAGTCGCTCCTTATGATTTTGATTTTCCAATTTAGTTGATTCTCAACTTTGGCTTTGAACAAGATAAACTTGTCAATAGCCTCGTCCTTACTCTTAAGTAAGTAAACATAGCAATGCCTTGTACTATCATCAATGAACGTGATGAAGTACTTGTTCCCACCATGAGTAGGAATTGCTTTTAGATATCACACATCAGTGTGGATCATCTCGAGGGGTTCGGTGATTCGTTCAACCTTTTTGAATGACGATTTCGTTTGTTTTGCTTCTACGCAAGTTTCACATTTATTAATTGAGTCGATATCGAATGTTGGTATGCAATCAAGTTTAATTAAATGACGAATGGAATTATAATTAACATGACCTAGTCTACCATGCCAAAGATAAGAAGACTCAATCAAGTAAGTAGAACTAGTAGCGGTTTCTTTCATTGCATTCACAACCATTACATTGAGTTTAAACATTCCATTCAGGGCATAGCCCTTACCAACATACATGCCATTTTTGGTCAACACGACCTTATCCGACTCAATCACCATTTTGAACCCAAACTTGTTCAATTGCTACCCCGACACAAGGTTCTTACGAATTTCTGGAACATACAACACGTTTGACAAAGTGAGTTCCTTTCCAGGAGTCATCTTCAGAACCACGTTCCCCTCACCTTTAATTTCGGCCGTGGCGGAGTTTCCCATAAAAACCTTTTCGCCATTAGTCACCTCCTTGAAGGTGTTGAAAAGGATTTTGTCGGAACACACATGATGGGTAGCCCCCGTATCAACCCACCAATCCTTGTTATTATGCCCAACCAAATTAATTTCGGTCACCAAAATCGAAAGATCCGTGACCATGGCAACAAGGTTTTCGACTTCATGAACCATGTTCACTTGTCGAGCATTTTCCATTTTAGGAAGCTTGCATTCACTGGCCTTGTGACCTTGCTTTTGACAATTATAACAAGTTCCTTGGAACTTCTTTTTCCCAACCCCCCCCCCCCCCCCTCCGTACCAAGGTTGGAGCGTTTCCCATGACTTTGACTTTTCTTTCCACCCTTTCCACTGTTTTTTCCCTTTGAAGATTGGCCATGTTCAACAAGATTGGCCTTCACAGTTTCAGGCCCATCAACCTTTTTTAGGGCCACTTTCTTATCTTCTTCAATCCGAAGACGAACAAAAAGATCTTCAATGGTCATCTCCTTTCGCTTATGCTTGAGAGAGTTCTTGAAATCAACCCAACTTGGTGGCAGTTTTTCGATCATTGCAGCAACTTGGAATGTCTCGCTGAGCATCATTCCTTCCGCATGAATATCATGAAGGATAACCTGCAATTCTTGAACTTGGCTCATAATAGTTTTAGAGTCTACCATTTTAAAGTCCAAGAACTTTGCCACCACGAATTTCTTAGTGCCCGCATCTTCTGCTTTGTATTTGCGATCCAAAGACTCCCATAATTCTTTGGCAGTCTTGGCTTTGCAATACACATTATACAATGTGTCCACCAAACCATTCAAAATAAAGTTGCGCCACAGGAAATCCGAATGATTCCAAGCATGCATCGTGCTCACAGATTGAGCATCCACATCCCCTTCATCAACATGGGGTTTAGGTTCAGTCAAGAAACTTGCCAGGTTCAGCGTGGTCAGATAAAAGAACATCTTTTGCTGCCACTGTTTGAAATTCACACCACTGAATTTCTCTGGTTTCTCAGCATGCGACACTGCATTAGGCAGTGGTGTCACCAGACCGGTGGTGACAGTAACAACGGAAGTCATGACCGCAGAAACAGCAGTGGTCATGACAGCAGAAACAGCAGAAGCAGCAGTAGTCATCGGCTGGGATGCCATTCTGAAAAGAAACAGGATGTAGTAACAATCAGTAAGATAGTCTGTTTAAGTTTGTTAGAAAACTGCTAGTGATAAGAGCTGCAAAAACAATCTGAGAAAGAAATAAAGAAACAGTAAACGATAATAGTGAACCGGGCTTGTGTTTTACATAATTCCCTTAAACAGATTCGCCGTCTGTTCCCAGGGTACGCCGGTTCAAAGCAGCACCAGCGCACTGCCGGACTTGAGCACTTGCCAGAAAAGAAACTGGAGAATGTCATTGCAGAGACTGCGAGAGAAGAGAAGAAGTTGTTTTTCGTGTGTCTAAACTGTTATGCTTGGTCTGGTTTTATAGCCATTGAATCATAACCGATCTCTGGTCATTATTGCAGTGAATTAAGACCAAATAATGGTCATTAGTGCAGAGAATAATGATCATTATAATGATTTTCAAAACACTGTTTAAAACCGAAATCAATACCATTTCAGTTTTAATTCAGTTTTAAAAACTCATTAAAAGAAAACAGTTATGAGTCTCGAGTGCAAAAAACTGTCTCACGCGGGCCCGGGTTTTCGGAGCTGCATTCGTGTCCGCAGGACGTGCAGGCACGCACGAGTTCAATCAAATTCCAGTTTTTAAACCCATTTTTTGCACCCCCCTGCGCACACGCGGGTAGGACTTGTGGTAAAACATGCCATAAGACTTCATTTGCTTAGTCAAGCTTTTTCCTTATAACTAGCCTTTTCTTTTGTTCCCACACCAACGTGGAACAAATTAGTTTTACCCAATGTTTTAAAAACCAGTTTTTAAATCAAACCGGATTAGGCTAAAAATTGGTTCAACCGGTTGAACCGGGTCGTACCGAGCGGTTCAACCGGGTTGACCAGCTACCTCAATAATTTCATAAATTACAACAACATCAACTCAAAAGTTAATAAAAAAATGCATGATTACATATTAAAAGATGATCCAAAAGTAAATCCATAATAAAAAATAATCCAAAAGATAATCGAAAATCATTCAATTTTCCAACAAGCTCTTTTTAATGAAAGTGTACGATATGTTTAAACCATTTGAGTGTTGAATACATCAACTATTTTCGTTTTTTTTAGTTACGAATAATCATAATATATAAAAATTACGTTAGATAAGTAACATATATAATAAAAATAAGTAACAACCTAAACTAAAATAACCCTGGGACCATACCAGTATTATGTTTCAAACCGGTATACCGGATTTTACCGCCGGTACAAACCTTATGTCGTTTCACTTATTTACCGGGGTGTTTCGTACCGGATTTACATCTGGAAACGGTAATACCGGTATAACCGGCCGGTATTTACCGGTTTTTAAAACATTGGTTTTACCACTTGAGACATACATTCACACCAAAACTTCCTGTTAGTGCACTAAGTGTGTGGCCATAGATAGAAATCTAACTGTACATGTAAAGTCTAGTGTCTTGAGTCTGTAAAATACCGGACAGAGATTTCACTAGGTGTCGTTAGGCAATGTCAGGTCAGTATACGGTACGGCACGATGTGATGAAACTGAGCAAGATCCAAAGTGATGTCATCATTATGCAATGATGACATCATATACAATATCATATTGTCATCACATTTGATTTCGTACGAGATGCCATGCACACAAGGAATTTGATTTCGCAGGAAATGAGATGCACGCATGTGGAATTTGATTTAGCACAAAATAAGATGCATTCATATGAAATGCATTCAACTATAAATATCAACTCATTTCGCATGGAGGAGCAATTAGAGAACAACTTCACAACCGTTCATAACCGTCAAGCACAAGTTCATCAGATCTTCATCTAACACTCTCGTTTACGTCACGTTGATTAGATTACGAGTGTCTAGTGTGTAGATTGAGTCGAAACTCTATCCGGTTGTCGTCGTTACGTAATAAAACAATAGTTATTTACATTTTCGCGCACGATTACGGTTCGATTTAACGGATTCCGCACGTTAAATCGAATTCATCGCAGATCTAGTGATCGTTTACGATCCGATCCTGAACTCACAAGTGGTATCAGAGCTACGGATGCTCTGCGTGTAATCGTGATTGAAATCGGACGAGTTTCGGTTTGTTTCGATGTGATTTTGGAGCCGAGGTGCTGCCAAATTGTCTCCAGCCATTGTAACGTTGTATAATCAATACAAGAGACAGTTAAAGTGTATAACAACCTGAACGGAGACTAAATCAATGAATTCTGCCTCTGATTTATTCTGAGAACTCTTCTGAACGACTCGTTAGGTCGCCAAAACGATCCTACAAGTGGTATCAGAGCTCAGGATGAGTCAATTCACTTGAATCAGTGCTTAGAATTCTGTTTTTCTACACATTCTTGGATTTCTGGACAAATTCACGGACAAAATGGACTGATCTTTTGATATTGTGTATAAAATATAGTTTGAACAAATCCTTAAAAGAATTAGACCTAAAATCAGATTAAAAGTGACAAAAATGGGCAAAAAATCTGATTTCGTTTGAACGAGTGCTATGTCGCTTGAAAAATCTGAGTTGATTTCGTACAAAATAAGCTATTTCGCATGAAATTTCATTATTTCGCTTGAAAACAACTTTGATTTCGCATGAAATAGAGTATTTCGCTTGAAATTGTATTTCGTTTGAAATATTTCGCACGAAATAACAACTGATTTCGTTTGAAAAGTAATTTCGTTTGAAAACCTAATTTTGTTTGAAAAAGCTGATTTTGCTTGAAAACTTGATTTCGTGTGAAAGTTCATTTCATCTCTGTGATTTCGTACGAAATTCCGTCTCGTGTGTAGAAGGTGATTTCGTGTGAAAGAAATTGTTTTAAAAAACTTGAAAAAAATTTCCGAAACTGTTTTCGACAAGTTGGATAATCAAGGTCATTAATTTGAACCTGATCATATGTGAGGTTTACTGATTTTTATCATGCTTAAAATTCAAATATGATAATAGACATTTATATGTTTAGAAAACTCCCACCAGTCAAATCTGAACGTTTGAATAATGATAAGATTTGACAGGAAGCTAAATGAAAAGGGGAGCAAGATTAAACCTAAATCTTAGAAATTCGGGGCATCATTCAAGGGGGAGACTGTGGTTTCACTTGAAGATGTTATCCAAGGCAGTTCAAGACTAAACATCACAGATTTCTAGCTATGTCCAAGGGGGAGATTGTTAGTGCACTATGTGTGTGGCCATAGATAGAAATCTAACTGTACATGTAAAGTCTAGTGTCTTGAGTCTGTAAAATACCGGACAGAGATTTCACTAGGTGTCGTTAGGCAATGTCAGGTCAGTATACGGTACGGCACGATGTGAAGAAACTGAGCAAGATCCAAAGTGATGTCATCATTATGCAATGATGACATCATATACAATATCATATTGTCATCACATTTGATTTCGTACGAGATGCCATGCACACAAGAAATTTGATTTCGCACGAAATGAGATGCACGCATGTGGAATTTGATTTCGCACGAAATAAGATGCATTCATACGAAATGCATTCAACTATAAATATCAACTCATTTCGCACGGAGGAGCAATTAGAGAACAACTTCACAACCGTTCATAACCGTCAAGCACAAGTTCATCAGATCTTCATCTAACACTCTCGTTTACGACACGTTGATTAGATTACGAGTGTCTAGTGTGTAGATCGATTCGAAACTCTGTCCGGTTGTCATCGTTACGTAATAAAACAATAGTTATTTACGTTTTCGCGCACGATTACGGTTCGATTTAACGGATTCCGCACGTTAAATCAAATTCATCGCTGATCTAGTGATCGTTTACGATCCGATCCTGAACTCACAAGTGGTATCAGAGCTACGGATGCTCTGCGTGTAATCGTGATTGAAATCGGATGAGTTTCGGTTTGTTTCGATGTGATTTTGGAGCCGAGGTGCTGCCAAATTGTCTCCAGCCATTGTAACGTTGTATAATCAATACAAGAGACAGTTAAAGTGTAGAACAAGCTGAACGAATACTAAATCAATGAATTCCGCCTCTGATTTAGTCTGAGAACTCTTCTGAACGACTCGTTAGGTCGCCAAAACGATCCTACACTTCCAACATAAAAGGAGGCAAATTCAGGTTGGCGAATATAGAATAAAAGGATGCAAATGAGATAAAATATTCTCTTTTGTTAATTTGGTGAATAAAAAGTAAAAAAAATGTGAAGAATACAAAGAAGAAACACAAGCAAGGAAGGTATAGAGTAAAGCACAAGGATTCGAACTTGGAAGCAAAGAGATAGCACAACTTTAAAAGAAGTTGCTAGACGAACGAAGCACCTACCCGTTTTGTTTGAGTTAATTGCCTGAATGGTCCATGTGGTTTTTCATTTTTTCACCTTTAGTCCCTAACTTTTCAAAATAGCATGTTTGCTCCATGTGGTTGCTCACTTGTTACTCGAGTAGTGCTGAATGGATGGAGGTTAGTTTCTCCAGTTCAGTACGTGTGAAATGACTTAACTACCCTCACTTTTAATAAATATAGATAAAACAAATATAAATTGATTGGTTATCAAAAAAATAAGTGGACCCACCATTTAAACCCGACACCTTTTTCTCTTCTTCATCACCAGACCACCTCCACCACTACCTCTCGCAAAACAAACCCTTCATCCTCTCCACTCTCCGATAACCGGCCACCAACTCTGGTCCTCTTTCCTCCTCCGTACCCTCCTGTCCTACACCATCTCACTCTGCCGTAGTCCAACCACTCTCCGATAGCCGGCCACCACCTCTGGTCCCCCCACCTCCTACCACCTCCCTTCCTCGTGATTTTGCAGGCGTTTCTTAGTGAAAGAGAAACGCATGAGTTATCAACAGAATTGTGGTGGCCTTTTATAGTTATGGGCGGTACCGGATGTTTTTTCCGGTGTTATGTGCTTTTTCTGCATCTTAAAGGGAAAGCAATTAGATCGATTGGTCAAAGCCTATAACTGTTGAAAGAAATCGGACAAATTGACATGGGAGACATATTTGCAGGTGGGGTATCCCATACCCATGCCCCGTTGCAAAATCTTGTCCCATACGGCCATACCCGGACCATTACTCGTCGGGTATTTGGCGGGTATTTGGCGGGTATTTACCCGTCGTGTATCGGGTATACCCGTTAGGATTTTCATGTATATATATTTTTTACTTTCATAAATTTATGTTTTAAAAATATATATAATATATCAAGTTATGATAAATAACATACATATCATCAACACCATAATAATATTTGACATGTTTAAACATGTAAATATATTATAATATTAATAACAAAAAACAATTTTTTTTTTTGTAATTCGTAGCATCAAAATATATACTTCAAATTCAAATGAAAAGTTTATTTTTCCTATAAAAAAGCTTCAAGAATTAAGCATTACTAAACTAGAGTTAAAGGAAAAAATATATAAAACTTAAAGGTTCAGGTATATATTTTGGGTAAACGAGTTTTCAGATAATCAGGTCGGGTATCAAATAATTCCATACCCGTTCCATACCCGCGAAACATTTTTTTTCCAAACCCAAATCCGACCCAATACTCGTCGGGTATACCCGTCCCAAATGCTTCGGGTTTCGGGTATACCCGTCAGGCTCTGGTACTTTTGCCATCTCTAATCTTTGTGATTATTTTTTTATGTGCTACAAATTGGATTTTGAATAGATAAATTAGGGTTCAATTTCGTAACATTATTAGTTTTCACAAGAAGAAAAAAGAAAATCCGTATAACTGGAATACTTCTATTTTCAATAAAACTCATATTAACTCTACTATGTGTGATTTTACACATGATGGTTGCATGTAGATGGTTTCATATATGTTACTAGAGTAAATTGCCATTTTAGTCCCTGAGGTTTGTCCAAATTTGCCATTTTGATCCAAATAGTTTTTTTTTCGCCATTTTAGTCCCTGAGGTTTGTCCAAATTTGCCATTTTGATCCAAATAGTTTTTTTTTCGCCTGTGGGTGTGGGTCCCTGACTTTTCCATTTTGTTGCCATTTTGATCATTTTGTCTAACTCCATCCAACTCCATCCAATTTTGTCTAACTCCATCCAAAAACCCAGTTTGTACATAATCACTAATGTTTTCAGTTGCCATTTTGATCCAATTCCAAAAAATCAAAAAAATTCCAAAAAATCTAAAAATCAAAAAAATTCAAAAAAACCATAAGAATTCTAAAAAATTCAAAAAAATCTAAAAATCAAAAAAATTCTAATAAATCATAAAAATTCGAAAAAATCCTAAAAATCATTAAATGTTTCGGCACGAACCGTTTCGAACCGTACCGTATCGAACCGAACCGTTTCGACCCGTACCGTATCGAACCGAACCGTTTCGACCCGTACCGTTTCGACCCGTACCGTATCGAACCGAACCGTTTCGACCCGTACCGTATCGACCCGAACCGAACCGTTTCGACCCGTACCGTATCGAACCGAACCGTTTCGACCCGTACCGTTTCGACCCGTACCGTTTCGACCCGTACCGTATCGTATCGAACCGAACCGTTTCGACCCGTACCGTATCGAACCGTACCGTTTCGAACCGAACCGTTTCGACCCGTACCGTATCGAACCGTACCGTTTCGGTTCGATACGGTACGGGTCGAAACGGTTAGGTTCGATACGGTACGGGTCGAAACGGTTCGGTTCGATACGGTACGGGTCGAAACGGTACGGGTCGAAACGGTACGGGTCGAAACGGTACGGGTCGAAACGGTACGGGTCGAAACGGTACGGGTCGAAACGGTTCGGTTCGATACGGTACGGGTCGAAACGGTTCGGTTCGATACGGTACGGGTCGAAACGGTACGGGTCGAAACGGTACGGGTCGAAACGGTACGGGTCGAAACGGTACGGGTCGAAACGGTACGGGTCGAAACGGTTCGGTTCGATAAGGTACGGGTCGATACGGTACGGGTCGATACGGTACGGTTCGATACGGTACGGGTCGAAACGGTTAGGTTCGATACGGTACGGGTCGAAACGGTTAGGTTCGATACGGTACGGTTCGAAACGGTACGGGTCGAAACGGTACGGGTCGAAACGGTTCGGTTCGATACGGTACGGGTCGAAACGGTACGGGTCGATACGGTACGGGTCGAAACGGTACGGGTCGAAACGGTACGGGTCGAAACGGTACGGGTCGAAACGGTTCGGTTCGATACGGTACGGGTCGAAACGGTACGGGTCGATACGGTACGGTTCGATACGGTACGGGTCGAAACGGTTAGGTTCGATACGGTACGGGTCGAAACGGTTCGGTTCGATACGGTACGGGTCGAAACGGTTCGGTTCGATACGGTACGGTTCGATACGGTACGGGTCGAAACGGTTAGGTTCGATACGGTACGGGTCGAAACGGTTCGGTTCGATACGGTACGGGTCGAAACGGTACGGGTCGAAACGGTACGGGTCGAAACGGTTCGGTTCGATACGGTACGGGTCGAAACGGTTCGGTTCGATACGGTACGGGTCGAAACGGTACGGGTCGAAACGGTACGGGTCGAAACGGTTCGGTTCGATACGGTACGGGTCGAAACGGTACGGGTCGAAACGGTACGGGTCGAAACGGTTCGGTTCGATACGGTACGGGTCGAAACGGTTCGGTTCGATACGGTACGGTTCGATACGGTACGGTTCGATACGGTACGGCGTCGAAACGGTACGGTTCGATACGGTACGGCGTCGAAACGGTTCGGTTCGATACGGTACGGGTTGAAACGGTTCGGTTCGAAACGGTACGGTTCGAAACGGTTCGTGCCGAAACATTTAATGATTTTTTGGATTTTTTAGAATTTTTATGATTTTTTAGAATTTTTATGATTTTTTAGAATTTTTTTGATTTTTAGATTTTTTGAATTTTTTAGAATTTTTATGATTTTTTAGAATTTTTTTGATTTTTTGATTTTTAGATTTTTTGGAATTTTTTTGATTTTTTGGAATTGGATCAAAATAGCAACTGAAAACATTAGTGACTATGTACAAACTGGGTTTTTGGATGGAGTTAGACAAAATTGGATGGAGTTGGATGGGGTTAGACAAAATGATCAAAATGGCAACAAAATGGAAAAGTCAGGGACCCACAGGCGAAAAAAAAACTATTTGGATCAAAATGGAAAATTTGGACAAAACTCAGGGACTAAAATGGCAATTTACTCATGTTACTATTAAATTACATATATGTATTTTAAAATAACTATCCTAGAAAAGATGCAAAACTAGTAACTAAATCATATCATCTTGCAAGGCCGGCCCATTTGGCTAAGTTCAAGTAAAGGCTTAGGGCTCTTAAAATTAAGGGCCTACTTTTTTGAAAAATGTATATAACTAGTAGATGTCCCGCCCGCGTTGCGGGGCAATGGCCGAATAATTCTCAATCAATTAAAAAAAGACTAGTATAATTTTGCTATGAAAAAAAAACTATGATAAGACCGTAATTTTGGGCTAAGGGCAAAACTGTAATTTTTCAGGACTAATGACCCAGTGTTAGGCAGCTAGAGCTATGCGCCGCCCGCGTTGCGGGACGCTAAACCCAGTATTTCTTAGGTTAATAACATGTATGCCTTTATGTCGGTTAGTTATACATGCTACCTATAACACGATATCAAAAAAGATAAATTAAGTTAACCAATTAAAGAAAAACAATACCATGGTTATGATAAATTTTTTTAAACTAAAACGATGACAAGCGTGTAATTAGAGTTGGGGGCAAAACAATAATTTGTCAGGACCAATTAGCGAGTGCTAGGCAGCTGTTTGGCATGAATAAAAACAAAATTAGGCCAACAAAGTAAAATAAAACACTACCATGGTTTTGCCAAAGAAAAAAAACCATGGTAAGATTGCAATTTTTAGCGGAGGTAAAATCGTAATTTTAAAATGGAGGTAAAATTATATTTTTAACTGAGGGCAAAACCATTTTTTTTATTTTGAAAAGGGGGAAAATCGTAATATTTTAGTTGCGGGCAAAATCGTAATTTTTAGCTGGGGGTAAAATCGTAATTTTAAACTGGGAACCAAATCGTAATTTGGTAGGACTCTAGCTGAGGGCAAAACAATAATTTTATTTTGAAATGGGAGCAAAATTGTATTTTTTAACTGAGGGCAAAATCGTAAATTTAGGCAAGGGACAAAAGCAAAATTTTATTTTGAGTCGAGGGCGAAATTGTAATTTTACACCTGGGATAAAATTGTAATTTGACATCACCTATAAAAAACTATTATATGAAAAAAGAAAAAAAAACAAAATTAAAAGTGGCCGCCAAAGTGGCCAACCACTGAACAAAACTATTCCTTGACGTCATCAAACTTCTAAATGTATATGTTGAGAATATATATGTGTGTTAGATTTGGGATGCCAAAAATAAATGAAACAAATGCTATGTTAAAGCCCAAAACTAAATAAGACAATTATGAAAATAAGGCCCAAATAAGGTCTATGTTTGTCCATCAGTACATTGTTAGTTCGCTAGCCGGAATGCCTTTTTTAACGGTCTTTGCTGCAAGTAACAAATACGAATGGCAACTAGGGAAAGGGAATCAGGGGCGAATTAGGGCAATCGATGAAGCCAACAAACATGGGAATCTGTAGAGGCACAGTTTAACGGCTAAAGTTCGATGGTTACTCAATCGTCATTTCATTCACGCACGGATAATCCGGTTTAAGAACTACTTTTTTTTTATAATCTAGTAATCTAAAACATATTTTATATCTATACATATAACTTAATTTTTCAACTCTACTAACTATAAACTTTTTAGTTTATAATTGTAGTTCCCAAACCTGGGTAAAGAATAAGGATTTATATTGAAAAGCATTTAAAAAGGGCCCTTACTTTTAAGTTTGCTTAGGGAGTTAGGGCCATTAAAAAGTTGTGCCGGCTCTGCCATCTTGTTACATATATGATACATATGACACCATCTACATATATAAAATTCAGTAAAATACATATATGTAATTTACTGCAAAAAAGTTATAACTGAACTGGGTTGTACTTGTACTAAATTGTGTTCATCATGTTTTCCGTGATTCTATTTATTAAAGAATTATGTTAGAATAGAAGAACTCGGTTAACTTTGAAGATGAAAAAAACGGAGTGGGGAAATCAATAAAAATGGATTTCCCCATCTCGTTTAGACATCTACATTTTTTTTCATTGATTTCCCCATGTCGTTTTTTCATCTTCAAAGTAAACCGAGTTCTTCTATTCTAACAAAATTCTTTAAAAATGGAATCACGGAAAACATGACGAACACAATTTAGTACAAGTACAACCCAGTTTAGTTGTAACATTTTTGCAATAAGTTACATATATGTAATTTACTGAATTTTATATATGTAGATGGTTTCATATATGTCATACATGTAACAAGTTGGCACGGCCGGCACAACCTTTTAATGGCCCTAAGCAAACTTAAAAGTGAGGGTCCTTTTTAAATTATTTTCAATATAAATCCTTATTCTTTACCCAGGTTTGGGACCTGCAATTATAAACTAAAACGTTTATAGTTAATGGAGTTGAAAAATAAAGTTATATATTGAGTGTATAGATATAAAATATGTTTTAGATTACTAGATTATAAAAATAGTTAGTTCTTAAACCGGATTATCCGTGCGAGAATGAGTCAATGACGATTGAGTAACCATCGAACTTTAGCCCTTAAACTGTGCCTTTACAAATTCCTGTGTTTGTCGGCTTCATCGATTGCCCTAATTCGCCCTAGATTCCCTTTCCCTAGTTGCCATTGCATTTGTTGCTTGCAAAAAAGACCGTTAAAAAGGCATTCGGGCTAGCGAACTAACAATGTACTAAGACCATCCGTAATGGGCTATATTTGGGCATTTTCTCCCCCAAATCACGCCCGACACCCGCCCCCTTGGGCGTTATTCAACGTTTTTTGGCAAAAAAAAATTCATTTGGCGTGATTTAAATCACGCTCTCAAGGATTGTGTTTGGCCAATAGCATTAACTCTTCCCTTTTTTAATCCAATAGGTGTTTTTTGTTGGTTTTTATTTTTATTTAATTTTTTACACCCTTTAACATAATGCTCACATCTCCACTACACCCATTTTAGAAAAAAACGCCCAATAATGCCCCTTGCTGACTGTAGTGACACGTGACGGAAAACGCCCTAATGTAAGGGCATTATTCACCCAAACCACTACACATGGTCTAATGGACAAACATAGAACTTATTTGGGCCTTATTTTCATAATTGTCTTATTTAGTTTTGGGCTTTAACATAGCATTTATTTCATTTATTTTTGTCATCCCAAATCTAATACATATATTATATACATTTTTCAAAACATGTATATATTTAGTTTGTTGCACCAAAGTCAAAGTATACTTGCACATTCAAGAATCAAGACCGCCTAGTTGGATACTTCCATATAATCATGGTATCAAATGAAATTTATCCTAACGTTATTAAGATGTGTTAATACGATATTCCTTTACATGTTGTTGAGGATTCAAGTTTCATGACGAACATCATGTATAAGAGTAAAACTATAGAGTGTGTGGTTAGTTGTTAAAAAAATATAGTTATGGGTGCCAAAAGTCCTTTTGGGTAATTTTTTAAACTTAAAATTGAGGGATCGGAAGCACCCAGTTCTCTTATCCATTGCTAAGACCCGTCCAACGTGCACACAAATCCCAACACTAGAAAAACCACATATACCAAGAGCGGTGATCAACACATAACATAATATTAACAACCTTCAAAATCCAAACGTCGCAATTGGAGTTTAGAATATTTTCCTAACCAACATGATGTAGATGAAAAAATATTTGATACCAGGTAGAGGTCGAAAAGTGCAATTTGTAAACCCAACATTTCAAAGGTTCAGTTTTAATAGTTGATAGATTTTAAAGAGACAATTCAATAAAAGTCAATTATTCATAAGGCTAAAACTTAGGTTCAGTACAGATGCCTTCAAAACAAAATTAAGAACATTTGAAAAGTCGACGACACATATGGGTGTAAAAGACGGACATCAAAATATAATTCAAGTATAACATTACACAAATACATGATACGTTGTAGTTAAGCACCAATCCAAATATGCAAATAGAGATGAAAACTGGCAGTCCACGCATGACCTAAACATGTACAACAAACTCGTTAGCGTAATGCTAAGTACACATCCATATGATAACTACAGTGTTCAAAAAATGTTTAAAAACTATTACAAAAGACCATTTAGCATTCAAATATTGGGTCCATATGTTGTAAGGTTATGAGCCATACAGTACTTCTTTGTGACCTCTACTTCGTACATCATACACGCAAAAGCATAGGTTCTCCGTACCCCCACAGTATGTTTACGATCATTCAGGGCTTTATTAATGAATTTTCAACACATCCCCTGATTTTGTAGCAAAAATCCACAATTATCACCAAGTATCAAATATTTTCACACAATCTAATATACTGCACTAAATGGTATATGGACCATGCTTCATTCTGATATGTTTTTAGGGTTCTGACGATCTACAGGTCGGTGGTTGTATTAACAATGTGTGCAGGTGTGTAGCTAGTGTTGTGTGTGTGTGATACTTGTAAGGGACGTATGTGAAAAAAATGTTTTTGGTTGAATTGGTGTTTATAAAAGAATTGAATTTAGCTCCAATAAAAATTATAAAGTGTTTAGTTTATAAGCTTATAAAATGATTTATAAAAATCAAACGTTAAAATTACCCTTTTAACGTACAAACACCCACCCCAATTCCCAAGTTTCTCACTTACTCTCCCGAAAATTGATCAACCTCTATTACCCTCTCCCTTGCCATCGACTTTGTGAAACTGAAGATAGTCACTATATATCCAATATCCATTGAGGTGTTGAAGTGATCTTAAAAACTAACTAATGGAAATTGAAGGAACTAACTCCCATTCATGTTTATCTCTAACCAATTAAACACCGACTAAATTTTGAATGCAATTTCTAAACGATAATAACTCTTAACTAGTCTAAATGTGACATATATAAGAAAAGTAGATAAAACTTACAGTGTAGTTCTACTTGTTTCTTTAAGTAGACTTAATGGTAATAAGAAAAGAAAAGTAGATAAAACTTACAGTAAAGTTCTACTTGTTTCTTCAAGTAGACTTAATGGTAATAAGAAAAGAAAAGTAGATAAAACTTACAGTGTAGTTCTACTTGTTTCTTTAAGTAGACTTAATGGTAATAAGAAAAGAAAAGTAGATAAAACTTACAGTAAAGTTCTACTTGTTTCTTCAAGTAGACTTAATGGTAAAGATGGTCTGAACTATGGTTACAGCAAATAGAATGACTCCAGCAACTAGAGCAATTATGTTCCATGGACTGCTAAAGTAAGTCCTCTTCATTTTTGCTATATGTTTTGGCCAGTAAGCATCACAGTACTTGCTCAATTTTACCCACTGTTCTTCGTAAAAGAAAGCCACCAATAAAGTTCCTTTGCATTTGCTGTTGATCATATTAGTAGCTTCATCATTAGAACCCATAATGTTGACAAGGACTCCCAAGTCTACCAGCTTTGCAACATCTTCTTGAGTATCCACTAGCATATCCATGGCATAAGCATATGATGTAACATAGTTATGAGTTCGACCGGACTGCTCGTAGGCAATGAGATTTCTTAAAATGATCTCAGTGGAATCTTGAATCATTAATACTGGAATTCTAAGAGTAGGTTTACTCAAAGACCCAAAAAAACACGGTAACATATATTATTCCACTTCCATCCCCATAAGCCATGTTGGATCTTTGTTAGGTTTCAAGTTCACCCCTGCCCTATCTAGATTCACAACCGAAGGGACTGTTGACTTGAAATTACCTTTTTTAATGTTATCTGGAGGTTTGTAACATTGATGTAGAAGGCTAAGAATATGATGAGTATCATTAACCGATATATTATCCATATTTATATCTTCTGTAAAGATGTTGACATAAGCTAGAACTGGATAGATAAGTTTAAGAAGGGAGGCATTAGGACTGAATTCCAATACCGTGCACTGAAATATTAGAACTGGATAGATAAGTTTAAGATGTTGACATAAGCTAGCAATACCAAATCATAAAATATGACATAGCGTTGCAATATTGCTTCACTTCTTTCTTTGGAAATCAAAAACTTGATCAAGAATTCAAGTATGAAACAAGCGCATCCATAATCATCATGTCAGCAATTTCAGCATCACTATATGCCTTCGTCCAAACATAACAAGCCTTGATTTTTTCCATTGAAGTGTACACCTTCTCTACACATAATTTCAGTATTTCTTCTTGTGGGGAATTGGCACGTCGCATTAGGTCAATTAGATAACTTGTTTTCCGCACTTCAAATGCTTGCACATTCTCATCTTCTCTGTGCAAAGGTCCAATAGAGACCACCCGGGGGTTGAAAGAACTTGGGCTCATATCACGTAGTATATGAGGTGCCATGTAAATTGATGGTGAAAATTGGTTTATATGGATCTCTTCTTTTTTGACACGACAAAGAAGACGTTGAATGACACTGTCTTGAATCATGTTTGTGTCTCCCACCGTAGTGCTCAACATGATCTCTAAATAAGTGATAAAGGGAGCAATGCACATCCACCAACGGATTAATAAACGTGTCGTATTCTACGTGTACTAAAATTAAGGTAAAAAGTTTAAATCTAAAGTTCAAAAAATAAACATAAAATACATATAATCAATAAGTTAAAACATGTTACAACCTTATTACAACCTCCACATAACATGTCTTGACCCATTTAAAACTTTATTACATGTTGGGATTGAACCCTACCACAGGAACAGATAATTAAAGCCAAAACTGGATCAGAGCAGTGGATCCAGAATAAGCAGATGTTATATATACAAGTCTCTCCCCTTGAAAGTGGTTTCAACATCTGCTGACCTCTTATCTACTGATCGTACAAACTGCTGACCTACAAACTGTTGATCAAGTAAAAGCCTGATGGAAGACTAAAGCTCTGTTGTTCAATCTACTGCCTTGAGTCAAGCTCTACTGATCCTGACAAGTACTGCTGGGTTCACATCAGTGGAAGGATGCAGCAGTTGTTTAGATGTCTTTATGTAATGAAATGTAATAGCAGTAGTTAACATAGTAGAGGTTGTATAGATCAGAGGTTAGAGTTTGTTAGGAGGTTAGATGTCACTTTCATGGTGACGTCAGCTTAGATGCCTCAATGGTTTGCTTGTGCCTATAAATAGAACAGTGCTCTGTACTGTTCTATTAGCTCTTTGCAAAATCTTCTTCCTTCACGAACAAACACTGTGAGCTCAGACTGAGAGGGAGTTTGTATTCAGCCATTGCATTGTAATCGTTATTGAAATAAACTCAATCTTTCGGTTCCTTGTGAAAAATGTTTGATTAAAGCAATTCTCTCGTTTGATTGTGTGCAAAGTTTGTTTCCATCTTAATTCCGCTGCACAACTCATCCATCTTCATCTTAATTCAAACGAAAACACAATCAAAACCAAACTCAGATCCTAACAATTGGTATCAGAGCCTGGACAGTCAAATTTGATTTAAAAATCATTTTGACGTAAATAGTTCAGCTCATAAAAGTTGATACTGATAGTTTGTTCGTTTGTGTTGAAAAACAGAGCAAAGTTTAATCACCATCAAAGTTGATTAATCAGTGTCTGTAAAACAACCAGGATGACGTCACAATCACAAGATGATAAGAATAACATTGGCTCGCTTTTCAAACCACCTATGCTTAAACGTAATGAATACAACATCTGGGAGAGAAGGATGGGTCACATCCTTGCTCAACAGAGCACTGGATGTTGGAGGTCTGTTGTTTTTGGTCCCCATGTTCCTATGGTGCCAAGTGCTGAGGATGCAAAGAAGTTCGTTCCTAAACCAACTGAAAACTATACTGAAACTGATTTTCAAAAGTTCGAACTCGATGCCAAAGCATTTAGCATCATAGCATCTGCATTACCCAATGAGATCTATGTTGAACTGTTACATTGTAACAGTGCCAAAGAGCTATGGGATGCACTGAAGGAACAGTTTGGGGGGACAGAAGAAGTCATTAAAAACAATAGGGAAATTCTGAATCAACAGTATGAAACATTTTGTCACATCAAGGGTGAATCACTGACTCAGCAATTTGAGCGATTCAGTTGTCTCATTAGTGAACTAAGGCTTGTTAAAGTAACATTTCCAAATTCAACTCAAAATAGCAGGTTCCTTAGGTCACTACCAGAAAAATGGGATACCATAGCTTTTGTCACTAGAAACTCTGCTGAGTTCAAAGATCTGACCCTGACCCAACTTCATGGTAGACTCCTGACCTATGAAAGGGAGTTGAACCAGAAAAAGAAGTTGCAAGAGTCTGGCAAAGTTGCTGATGATTACTCATTCGGTAGCACAACTCTTTTTGGTCAGGAAGAATCTGGTAGCAGTGGTAAGGATCAGGGTTATGATCACTTCATTAATATAACTGCTGGTGGAAATTTTAACAACCCTGATCCTCACTCTGCAAATTATGCTTTTACTGCAAATTGTGAAAACCAGATGTCAGATAACTTGTGCTTTGAACTCAATGATTTGCAACACTTTGATCCCACTGACTTAGAAGAGATGGACATTTTGCATCAATTGGCTTTGCTTAGTGTAAGAACAAGCAAATTCTACAAAAGAACAGGGAGAAAATTCCCAGGGTTACATGAGAATTTAAGGGTGGGGTTGGATAAATAAAAAATCAAGTGTTACAAGTGCAATAGGCTAGGTCATTTTGCTAGGGAATGCAGGAGTCAAACTACTGGTCCTATAATCACTCATCCCAGCTCAAACCCCAGACCACAAAATCAAAGCACTGTTCACTATACCCAATATACCCCTGCAGCCCATGTTAACACTGCTCACTATGCTGCAACCCCTGTGCCTGTGCATTATGTCCAAACCACTGTTCCACAAATTCAATATGTTCAAACCCCTGTCCCTCAGGCACAAGTGCAACCTGTTGCACCTCAAACAGCTGCTCCAGCAGTGGTACAACCAGATCAGTAAAGCTTCTTCACTCAAGGCTTTGTTGACTGGAGCAGCATGCCTGATGAGCTTGGTGATGAAAATTTTGCACTCTATGCCTTTAATGAACCTTCTAACGATGAATTTTGTTTGATGGCATTAGATTCAATACAAGAGGGGATAGAAACTGAAGGTGAACAGCTAAGTGTTGAAACAGTGGATGAGGTGACTGAAGCAGTGGTTACTGCAATTGCTGGTGAACTGCTGGGAGAAAATTCAGAAACCTTGATTGAACCACTGACAGACCCCTGGTCCAAAGAAGTCAAGGAAGAAGAGGAAGAAGAGAGAATAGGTGAGAAAGGAGTAAGAGCTGATGATGAAGAAAATCATCAATGTGATTGTGCCATGATGGCTGCTGCCAAGGTATCACCTCAAGTTCTTGAAAAACTGTGTTCAGACAAGTGCATTATTGCATTTGCTAACATCAAAGAGGTAAATGAAAACCTTAGGGATAAAATCTTAACATGAAGTCAAATTTGAAAAGTCATTAAAAGAGATTAGAAACAAATTGGCTGAAAAAGATAAAGAGATCAGCAGTCTCAAAGAAGAGCAAAGCATAACCAAAACTCAACTCCAAACTATGGTAGAAAAATACCAAGTTTGCAAAAAGGAGTTAGAGTCCACCCAAATCACATGTGAGAGATGGGTGGAATCTTGTAAAGGGTATGAGGTTATGCTTGAGAAACAGCTTGAAAGCAATGTCAAGTTTGGTGTAGGATATAGAAAATATGATGATCTTGTAAACACTGCTGGTTAACAAGCTGGTTCATCTGAAACTAAACCAACAAACAAGAATGGCCAAGAAGTGAAAATCACTGATAAACTTGATAACAAAATCACACTTGAGAGACCAGTGGGATCCTCTACTTTTGAGGAAATTGAGAAATACCAATTTAAACCCACATGGTCTGATGAGTGTGACATTCTTGAAAACTTTAAACCCATGGATTTCACAACCACTGATGGTGTTAAAGCTCCAAAAGCAAAAGTCATTCCTCTCAAGGACATCCCAGCAGAGGTTAAAAACTCTATTGCAAAGGAGTCTGAAAAGAGAAAGAAGAGAGAAACGATCAATAACTTGTTTTGTGAATTTTGTGAAAAGAGAAACCATCTAACAAAAGAATGTTTTCATCTAAAAGCATATGATCTAAACAAAACAAGTGTCATTGTTCCTGCTGAAAGCTGCACCATCTGTGGTAAAACAAACCACAAAACTCAAGCATGTGTGTATCTCAAAAACTTTGATGTGAAAAAGAATGAATACACTGTTAAAACATCCTTGAGTCCATCAACCTCATCTGTCAAATTCACCAAGAACCAACCACTGTTTGTGCCAGTTCAAACAGCTGTCACAAAACAGCTGAACCAAACATCTGTCAAAAGAGGTGTTCAGGTTACTGAGGCACCCCCTGCCAACCAGTTCAGAAAAGGCAAGGAACAATCATCTTACCAAAGGATTCCACACGTTTATGAGACCTACAAAAGGCCCTCTAAACCCAGAGTGAACAGGCATCCTTTTGGGTACCAACAGGTGATTGGGCAAAACCCACAACAGTGGTTAGAAAGAAACAGTCCTAAAACTGTCCAAACCCCTGACCTAGCCACTGTCCATCAATCTGCATCCTTCCCAGACACTGTTGAGACCCCATCCAAAGCCTTATTGGCTTTGGAAACCCTAATGAACTAATCCTTTTACTTCATGTGCAGGGAGCTTCTGCATGCTTAGATAACCTTTGGTATGTAGATAGTGGAGGCTCCAGGCACATGACAGGATGTAAAGCCCTACTCAAAGATTTCAAAATTCATGGAGGGGGTGATATATCCTTTGGGAATAATAGTAAAGGGAAAGTTCTGGGGTCTGGTACAGTGCAGTCTGGAAATGTAAAATTTGAAAATGTCAATCTGATAGACAATCTGAAATTCAACCTCCTGAGTGTTTCACAAATGAGTGATAAGGGGTATGGGTCATTCTTCACAAAGGAGTGTTGTAGGATTGTTGGACCAGAAATGGTTAAAAAGATTGAAGCAATAATAAAAACTGGAAAAACAAAACTTGTTGCTCAAAGAAGTGGCAATGTTTATGTTGTTGATATGTCAAAAGAGTGTCCCAGAGAGCTGATGCCTGTCTGTTCTCAGCTGCCTCTAACAAAGAGACAGAACTTTGGCACAGGAGACTGGGGCACACAAATCTCAAGATAATCACTGAAATTTCAAAAAATGGCCTTGTAAGAGGTTTGCCACAAAAACTGTTTTCAAGTCCTGAGCATTGTGTTTCCTGTTTAAAAGGAAAACAGCATAAAAGCTCTTTTAAGCCCATTGAAGAGTCCAAAACAACCCAGTGTTTGCAAATGCTGCACATGGATCTGTTTGGCCCAGTTCAAGTCATGAGTCTCAAGAAAAAGAGATATTGTTTGGTTATTATTGATGACTTCTCTAGGTTTACATGGACTTTCTTTTTACACTCAAAAGATGAGACTGCAGGCATTTTGCAAGACTTTGTGACACAGGTTGAAAAGCAATTTGACCTTCCAGTAAAAGTCTTCAGGAGTGACAATGGCACATAATTAAAAAATAAGGAGTTGGATGCCTTCTGTGTGAAGAAAGGGATTGTAAGGCAGTACAGCATCCCTAGAACACCAGAGCAAAATGGGGTAGTTGAAAGAAAGAACAAAACTTTGATTGAGGCTGCCAGAACCATGCTTGCTGATTCAGGTTTGCCATTAACTTTTTGGGCAGAGGCAGTAAACACTGCTTGCTATGTCCAAAACAGAGTTTTAATAAACCCCAGGCACAAAAAGACTGCCTATGAAATTCTGTATAAAATCAAACCACTGATCTCATACTTCAAGGTATTTGGCTGCCCATGCTTTATTTTGAACTTAAAAGATTCCATCTCAAAATTTGCAGCCAAAGTAGACTGTGGTTATCATCTGGGATACTCAACCACTGCCAAGGCCTACAAAGTGTTTAATACACGGACCAAAGCAGTGGAGGAGACCTTAAATGTGAAGTTCAATGAACTTTCATCAATGAAAATCCCAGCAAATCCTGCAGATTTGTTTGATCTTGATAAATTCAGTTTTGAAAATACTGCTGTCAAGAGTAACAGTGCAGGTCCATCAGAGGATTCATTACCAGACTATGGGTATGAAATCATCATCCCTCAAAAGTCTGCCACAATGGGAAAAGCATCAGTTGTTTAAAACAGCTGTCAAAGCTCAACCACTGCTACCTCAACAGTTGTTGACCAAAGTAGCCCATCAACCACTGCTTCCACATCATCAAACACTGCTGACAAAAGACCCCAAACAGTGGATAAAAGCCAGTATGTGTCCTCACCATTACCTCCTATTCCACCACCTTTTGAAGCCACTGCTGGGTCATCAAAGTCACCAGCAGTGGTTAGCTCAGATGATACACATTTGCAGCCTTCACCAACAAATGCCATCATACCATACCAAGGAGATTTAATCTTCTTGAGATCTCATCCACCTGATCAAATTATTGGCAACATCAATGAAGGGGTGCTCACAAGAAGCCAAACCCAAAACATTTGTCTTTTTGCTGGTTTTCTATCACTCCATCAGCCAGTCAAGTACCAAGAGGCACTGAAAGACAACATGTAACACCCTTATTATTATTTAAAGGTTTTCGTATAATTTACGAAAACAAACGGGTAATTATGATTTCAAATACATTGAAAGTACGGGTTCATTAAAAACTTTTACAGAATTAGAACTATACAACATAACATGTGTGAGTTTCGTCATTAAACATAACAACGATACAAAGTGCGGATGCTTATTTCTTGATCGTGTTCGGTTCTTCGTTGAGCTTGATCTTCATCAGGGAACTCTTGATATTAACCTGTGATCAAAACCACTTAATAGTTAGTTTTGATGCCTAAATAATAGTTTAAACAAGTTCGAAAACATCAAACAATAATCAACAATCAATTTGCCAGCTTCTATGTCTCTCGCGGGCCGCGAGAGACTGAGCAAACATTTACGCGGGCCACGACAGCCTGTCGCGTGGCACGAAGACAACAGGGTGACCCTTCGCGTGGCGCGAGGGTCCACGTTTTCCAGCAGGTTCAGATCTGTGTCCTGCATTTTTCAGCAACAACGGTTTTTACAGAAACAGTCATAACTTCTTCGTTATTGATCCGATTTACGCGATTCTTTTTCCTACGCGTCCGTAATTTAATTCTCCATCTTATGGAGTTAAAATCCCACATCCGTATTAACAAAATTCCAGACTTCTAAGTCTTCGGCTTACTACCCTTTTTACCAAATATTGACCCGTTCCTAATTTTATCACACCAACAAGTTTATTTGACCGTTAAACTCATGAAATTCATTATTTCAATATCTCCTATTATATTAATCTCAAATCACGGGTTTCTTAAGTGATAAAATCCCGTTTACGCTTAAATGCATATTTTGACCCGTTAAGGGTATTTAAGCATTTTAGTCTAGAACTTGTGCCTTTCTTTTGTCGCTACAAAAGTCCCATATCTAATTAACTACAAATATTCCACCACAACTATTTTGTGGCGGATTTATCATAATGAACCCCTTTTTCCCAATTTTACCCATCGGTTGGTCATTTTACGCAAATGACCATTTTTGAGCATTTAACCCGCGAATGTGCATTCCTATGACCTTATTTCATGTCTAATGATTCCAAAATCTTTATGCAAGTTCCTAAACGACCCCTATGAGTCGTTTGCCCAATATACCCTTCAAGGGTGTTTTGGTCAACTTTAGTCCCCCACTTCACGACAAAGGACTTTCGCTAAATATTTTGACCAAAATTGTATGTTTAACCAAAAAGCTTAGTTATACGTACCTGGCTCGGGTCAAAGTATTGACCTGTTTACTTAAATTTTGCTTTAAATCTTTATAGTTAAAGCAACGCAAGCTTATGGTATTCCCTGTGATTACAAAACTCAACAAGCGATTGTGAAATGTTATTGTCAAATGGCGTTACCCACACCAATTGACCTATTAAGTCTAATTGACCAATTGTCCGTATGAGATGGTATTTAAGTACCATTTCATCCCCTTTAAACCTATCCCGGTTTTCCTTGAACTCGTTTTACTTAAAATCGTTTTTGTTTGTTCGTCATTACATGACTAATTTACCAATTTACCCCTTTGTCCATAACTTATGATTTCTTACCATTTTCCCCTCGTTCCGACTCTCATTGAATCGTGTCGGAACATCCTATGCCAACCACTTAGTAGCATTCATATACTATACTTGCAATTATGTAATTTGTAAATAATTAAAAGGGGCATAAGCTTTACTTACCTCGCATCCAAATTACACTTTTCCTTTCCTTCTTGATTCGTTTGACCCGCTCACTCATCAAGCTTCCACCTAGCTCGTTAGGCGTCAAACTATCATCATAATTCATAAGATGGTTAGATTAGTCATTATCAATTATGACTACTCCATCTAACGGGTCTTAAGTCGACTTTATCACTCGATTAAATCATTGGTTAGTTTGACTTCCTAAAAGTCAATTAATCTATCCACATATTCAAATGCACACTTCACATGGAATTTCAACCTTTTAGCTTCGTTTAGGCATTTTAACAAACACCTAGTGGGCATAATTTCACTAAATCAAAAAAATCAAGTTTCATGACTAACTATTTAGCCTAGATTAAACAATTCTTGCAAGTTTAATATATCTAGTATGCATAATAACACCTAGATTCACCTCATGTAAATAAATAACACTCAATTTATAATCAAATTTCTAGTGTTCTTCATCATTCTACAACACCCATTTAACAAACATATAGGTGATCATCAAATCATTCAAGTCATAGCATCATATGTATGATTTTCACTTAGGGTTTAGTTCGCATGTGTACATCACTAACTTAGCCATAGCTCCTCTAATCCTTACATAATTCGCGAATTATGATGCTAACTCAAATTTTGCAACTTCACGAATCATCAAATTTTTACATACCTTGTGATCCCCATGACTTGGTGATCGTTTTTATGTGATCATGCATCGTTTTAGGACTGAAATCGACCTTCAATTTGATGATTTTTGGCACTTTAGGGTTTCACCCCTTTCTGGTCGCTCCTGGAGATCGATCCACACACACACCTTGTGTGTGTGGTGTATTTTTTTTTATTAATTAGAACTTGTTTCCTTTTCAACGGTTTTGGTCCCTCAAGTTTAGATTTTAATTATTAGGGACTAGAACTCCATATTTTATTTACTTATTTACACCTTATAACTAGGTTAATTACTCCTAGTTAACTTGATGGGTTCGGGAAGCTATAACCCGTTATATTTTAAGTCCCGTTAACTCAGGCTCTTATAACTTAATTCCTTAAAACTTTGATTCGTTTTTATTTAATATTAGGATTTCTTATTTAAATCCAAATATTTACCGGGTTATTTTTACTACTAACGGTACGTTACCCGTCTTTTACTATTAACGGAGTTTGATTACCAAACCCGTTTTCGGGGTGTTACAAGTCTACCCCCTTAAAGAGGTTTCGTCCTCGAAACCTTTTCTTACATAATTTATTGAGTTTAACTCAATGTATTCGATCCGAGAAATCTTTCAAACATTACTTATACTTTTATCCAATAGTTAGTATTACCGGAAAAGTATGGTAACATCTTTTTGGTTACTAATTGTCTACATAACTAGTACGACATAATGCAACTTGAAATAACATAATCTCGTTATTTCCACTAGTTTAGTTAACTTAGCGATAGCCATTGCTTTCATATAATATCGAATTCTTTATGAATCCGTTACCTTGACCCGTTTAAAGGTCTTTAGTGAAATATTTCACTTTTAGAAATAATTTCTTTTGTTTTCAGATTTATTTATTCGGTTCAGTTATACCGAATCCACCGCTTACAAACAAACCAAATTTTATTGATTTGAATTACTGGCCTTAACCGGTCTCACTAACTAGACTTAATAGTCCCGTTACTTTTTACCGCTCGCCTGGTTATAATGTGATTTTACTTCACATTACATTTCCTAACCGTGATCGTGTCACATCATGTTTAGTTTGTATCAACCTTTCATTTTCGAAAATATCACTTTTCGAATATATCGTCTTGCGCCTATCAGTGTCAAGACTTGAACCTTTCATGTTTACTATTCAAATTCCTATCAGAATTTATATTTGTAAAAACGTTATTTCTTACTAAAATCGAAGTTTTAGTTTTAGGATATTTTCTTTAACTTTTGTCAATTATCCATACCATGATATTGACAGTCCATAATTTATTCTTTTACAATCTTAGTTTTATGCGGGGAATCGTAACAAGTTCCCTTACCTCACACTATCGACCCGTAGGTTCCTTCACTTAACCTCGTAGGCTATTTCCTTAGGCTTTCACCTCTTTGAGGCGAGGCCCTTATGATCCTTTTGCTTCAATTCATGACCCGTAGGTCATTTTGGCCCCGTAGACCTTTGCTCTAATGAATATCCCGTAGGTTATGATGATCCCGTAGATCATCTTTTATTCGAGTCTTTATTCAAACGTGTATACATTTATATACGCATATGGTGTTAAGGCACCCCTTCTTATGTTTTAGAATTATTCACCTTTACTTTTGGATTTCGTTTGACCTTGACCGTAGTCTAAGGCTACATTGTTTTCTTTTGAATTATCTTTCCGACTTCTTGACTTCTAACGTCAATTACACGTCGGTTTGCCCTACACTTACCGTTATCCGGTTCTTACCTATACTTCTTTACGACCCATTACCCGGGTTCTTTATCTTAGTGTTTTTTTTTTACATTTTTGTTTTGCTAGTTTGCATTTTTCCTATATATATATTCCTTTATGACCCATCATGTAGGTTCATTAATGTTTCGCGCTCCCATTATTCAGTTTGCGCTTACTTGTACTACCAAGTTTTTATACCTTATTTATCTCGTTTGACTTGTTCGTCTGAAATTTCATCACTTGTGAACATCAAACTCCATTCTTTATTCGACCCGTTCAACTTTAAAATAGTTGAGCGTAGTTACTAACATTTCTGTTTGCAAATTCTCATTGTCTTTTAGTCATGACTCATATTCCGAGTCTTTTGACTTTCTATTTCGCGTTCCCGTCTCTCGGTTTACGCATTCTTTCCAAATCCTACCCATTCATCGGGTATCTTTACCGTAATCATTTTCAAGTAACCATTCTTATATGGTTTTAGACGTTATTTTAATTTATTTGGTCATCTTAGCGAGATCCATCGCTTTTATTCTAATTAATCCTTTATGCTTTGTTCAATTCGTTTGACTTGTCCATGTGAATTTCATCACTTGTGACAGTCAAACTTTTATCCCTATGCCTTAGCATTCCTATTGGTCGGTCTGTATTTTTTTCTTTTTACTTGATCCTTGTCCCTTCTCTCGGGCTCGTTATCCTTACGTAATACGCTTCCGTCATCCGACTTACGTTTACGTTTACTATCAAATATCTTACTTATTTGATTCATTTGGGTACCATTTAAGTTAGTCCCATTCACCCCACCCTTACTAAATCGGACATAAATGTGCCCATCATAAGAAGTTCATGGTACCACGTGTTCACTACTTACTTGGCCAGAGTAAGCGATCAACACCTGGTATACATGACCTTTTTATAATTTTCACATTACGCCCCATGTAAGTAATGCCTCTATTTGTTTCTCTTGGAAACAATATCCCGAATACATTTTCTATTCGGGTTTTTCCAAGTTTTTAATCTACATATGCAACTTTCAATTTCTACATATTTGTTGCATATTACTATTTATGCAATTAAATTTAAAAATGTGCACCTGGTAATGTTTGCCCTAACGGGCTTCTCTTGCCATTAGCCTTGTTCGCGACCGTTACGCGATTTAGGTCCTTGATGAGCATACTCTTTGGACCGTTCCTCTGTCAAATCTGTGATTTGTTAAACTCTCTCTATCCTCATATGCGAGTGTCCTTCAACTAAAACATATACAACAATTAGTAATTTCAACATTAAAGGATGCCCGTATTATAATACAAGGCTTTTCTACTATACGCATCAACGCGTGTAATTTCGTTGACTATATCTATTCTATATCGTTTTTATTGGTGTAACGTGTATTACACGATAACCATATGTGTTGTTCTCAACACTTTAATCATACTAAACCATTGGTATACATGTACTTACCGGATTTGCGATCAAGCCTCGAACCGAACACATTTGTCAACAACCTTGAGCTCTGATTACCAACTTGTAACACCCTTATTATTATTTAAAGGTTTTCGTATAATTTACGAAAACAAACGGGTAATTATGATTTCAAACACATTGAAAGTACGGGTTCATTAAAAACTTTTACAGAATTAGAACTATACAACATAACATGTGTGAGTTTCGTCATTAAACATAACAACGATACAAAGTGCGGAAGCATATTTCTTGATCGTGTTTGGTTCTTCGTTGAGCTTGATCTTCATCCGGGAACTCTTGATATTAACCTGTGATCAAAACCACTTAATAGTTAGTTTTGATGCCTAAATAATAGTTTAAACAAGTTCGAAAACATCAAACAATAATCAACAATCAATTTGCCAGCTTCTGTGTCTCTCGCGGGCCGCGAGAGACTGAGCAAACATTTACGCGGGCCGCGACAGCCTGTCGCGTGGCGCGAAGACAACAGGGTGACCCTTCGCGTGGCGCGAGGGTCCACGTTTTCCAGCAGGTTCAGATCTGTGTCCTACATTTTTCAGCAATAACGGTTTTTACAGAAACGGTCATAACTTCTTCGTTATTGATCCGATTTACGCGATTCTTTTTCCTACGCGTCCGTAATTTAATTCTCCATTTTATGGAGTTAAAATCCCACATCCGTATTAACAAAATTCCAGACTTCTAAGTCTTCGGCTTACTACCCTTTTTACCAAATATTGACCCGTTCAAAATTTTATCACACCAACAAGTTTATTTGACCGTTAAACTCATGAAATTCATTATTTCAATATCTCCTATTATATTAATCTCAAATCACGGGTTTCTTAAGTGATAAAATCCCGTTTACGCTTAAATGCATATTTTGACCCGTTAAGGGTATTTAAGCATTTTAGTCTAGAACTTGTGCCTTTCTTTTGTCGCTACAAAAGTCCCATATCTAATTAACTACAAATATTCCACCACAACTATTTTGTGGCGGATTTATCATAATGAACCCCTTTTTCCCAATTTTACCCATCGGTTGGTCATTTTACGCAAATGACCATTTTTGAGCATTTGACCCGCGAATGTGCATTCCTATGACCTTATTTCATGTCTAATGATTCCAAAATCTTTATGCAAGTTCCTAAACGACCCCTATGAGTCGTTTGCCCAATATACCCTTCAAGGGTGTTTTGGTCAACTTTAGTCCCTCACTTCACGACGAAGGACTTTCGCTAAATATTTTGACCAAAATTGTATGTTTAACCAAAAAGCTTAGTTATACGTACCTGGCTCGGGTCAAAGTATTGACCTGTTTACTTAACTTTTGCTTTAAATCTTTATAGTTAAAGCAACGCAAGCTTATGTTATTCCATGTGATTACAAAACTCAACAAGCGATTGTCAAATGTTATTGTCAAATGGCGTTACCCACACCAATTGACCTATTTAGTCTAATTGACCATTTGTCCGTATGAGATGGTATTTAAGTACCATTTCATCCCCTTTAAACCTATCCCGGTTTTCCTTGAACTCGTTTTACTTAAAACCGTTTTTGTTTGTTCGTTATTACATGACTAATTTACCAATTTACCCCTTTGTCCATAACTTATGATTTCTTACCATTTTCCCCTCGTTCCAACTCTCATTGAATCGTGTCGGAACATCCTCTGCCAACCACTTAGTAGCATTCATATACTATACTTGCAATTATGTAATTTGTAAATAATGAAAAGGGGTGTAAGCTTTACTTACCTCGCATCCAAATTACACTTTTCCTTTCCTTCTTGATTCGTTTGACCTGAAACAAGCACCTTTCTACTCTCAAATGGTTTCAAAAGAGGTACAGTTGATAAATAAACAAAGCCTTGTATGGCCTGAAACAAGAACCTAGGGCCTGGTATGAAACAAGCACCTAGGGCCTGGTATGAAACTCTTTCCACCTTTCTACTCTCAAATGGTTTCAAAAGAGGTACAATTGATAAAACACTGTTTCTAAAATAGAGAGGAAAGGATTTAATGATTGTACAAATTTATGTGGATGACATTATTTTTGGAAGCACATGTAATAAAATGTGTGAAGAGTTTAGGGAACTCATGACAGCTGAGTTTGAAATGAGTGCAATGGGTGAGCTGCAATGCTTTCTTGGTCTCCAAGTTCAGCAAATGCAAAATGGAACTTTCATTCATCAAAGCAAATATGCTAAAGAACTTTTAAACAAATTTGATATGAATGATTGTAAACCATGCAGAACACCCATGGCAACAAATAAGCTTGTCATGTCTGATGAAAAGGATGAGCTGATTGACCAAACACTTTATAGAAGCATGATTGGGTCTTTACTGTACCTAACTGCATCTAGACCAGACATCATGTTTGCAACATGTGTCTGTGCAAGAAGTCAATCAGCTCCCCGAAAATCAAACCTCATTGCTGTAAAAAGGATCTTCAGATATATAAAAGGTGCTCCCACACTTGGTATCTGGTATCCAACTAATGGGAATATCAAGCTTTCAGGTTTTTCAGACAGTGACTTTGCTGGATGTAACACCACAAGGAAGTCCACTTCAGGAGGGTGCCAGTTTCTAGGCGATTGCTTGGTCTCTTGGCAAAGCAAAAAGCAAGCAGCTGTTTCAACATCCACTGCTGAAGCTGAATACATTGCTGCTGCAAGCTGTACAGCCCAACTCCTATGGCCTCAAAATCAGTTGCTGGATTTTGGTATCACTGCCTTAAAGACACCACTCATGTTGGATAGCCAGGCAGCAGAAAATATTATCAAAAATCCAGTTTCCCATTCTACCACCAAGCACATCGACATCAGACATCACTTTGTGAGGGATTGCTATGAAAAAGGTTTGATTTCTCTGCATCATGTTCCAACTAAAGACCAGCTGGCAGATGTGCTCACAAAAGCATTAGATACATCCACCTTTGAAAGCTTGGTCTCTAGGATTGGCATGCTAAACATGGAATAACAAGCAAAATCTTGTTCTTCTATGAATAAAAGCATTAAAATGTTTTCAGAAAATCAAAAATTCATCCTTAAAAATAGCTAAAAATGAAGTTTTCATTAAAATTCTTAAAAGTCTGCCATAACCACTGCTTGTTCAAAAGTCTGCTCTACTTCAAAGTCTGTCCACTACTGAAAGTCAACCTTGTTCTCTCATTTCTTTGATAAACACTGTTGTTCAAAAGCAGTGTCTTATCCACTGATAGTGAAAATCATCCACTGCTTCCATTTGTTACCGTTGTAACCACTGTCTTCATCAGTAACTTTCATAAAAGTACTGTCCTTCATCTCATCAGGGGTTGGCATGTGGGCAATACATAGTGGTCAGACCTTTTGTAACCACTGCCACGTCAGCATTCACTTTTTCCCTATAAAACCCCTTTTCAAAACCCAAACAGGGTTTTACTGTCGAATTGAATTCTTAAAAATTCTCTTCTCAAAGCAGTTTTTCTCAAATTCCCTCAAAATCTTCTTCAATCATCATCTCCAAAATGACAAAATCGAAGTCATCTGCAAAACCCACTTCCAAATCATCTTCAAAAGATGCCTCTCAAAAGGCAAAACCCACTGAAATTCCTCACAAACCGTCTCACAATCTTCTGGGTCTTCTCACAAAACCCGGCACCACTGATATTTTCGACTCCATCATTGATATCATGTCTGCATCAAAGTATAAAACTTTGTTAACAGCAGATGCACCAATTTACTTGGCAACCCAAAGAGAGTTCTGGAAGAATGTAACCCTTGACAAACAAGGTGAAACTGTCATAGCCATTAACTCTTCTCTAAAGGGTAAAGCGGTCAAGATTACACCACAATCAATTTCAGAGGTCTTTGAACTCGATCAGGAAGGTACAATTTCTTTTCCCAAAAACGAGTTAAAAAATGATTTTCAGGAAAGAGGGTATAATGCAGAAGTAAAAAAGGACACCTTACAAAAAGGTTACTTCCCTTCTGCAACAAGATTTTTATTTCATACCCTCCTAATGTGTGTTTCAAACAAAACCACTGCTTTTAATGAAATACCATTAAAAATTCAAAATCTGGGATATGCTATTCTTCAAGGAGAAAATTTTAATTATTCTCGGGAAATTTTTAATGCTCTGGTTAAAAATGTTGAAACAAAGGCATTCTTACTATTTCCAAGATTTCTAAGTTATTATTTTGAAAAGAAACTTGGTAAGAATGATCCTTCTGCAATAAAACAAGGTGAATCTCTTCAAATGCACAGCTTAACTGCTGAAACTTTTGCAAGAATGTCAACACCTTGCAAAACACAAGCAGAGGTGCCTGAGCAGATTTTAGCAGCTACCACTGCTCCTCAGGTACCTGCTGTTGAGCCCACTGCTCAAGGTGATCAAAGTAGCAAAACAACTGCTTTGAAACCGACACCTTTAATCACCAAAAATCCAAACAAAAAGAAAATCCAAAAACCCCCCAAACCTATCAAAAAGGCAACTCTGGAGGATGAGATACCAGATCAACTGCCTGTGACAAAACAAAAGTCACAAGAAACCACTGCTGCTTCTTCCTCACATCAGTTGGTACAAATATCTCAACCCATAACTGAAACTCCTCCTGCTTCTTCTCAAAAAGAACAGGTTGTACACATAGGGATACCACAATATGATGCTCTGGAATCACTTGTTTCCATCATCCACAGCCCAATGCTCGGGGCAAATTCTCTTCTTACACCAAACCTCACCTCCACAATTCCCCCACCAACTAAACTTTTGTTGGATGCAATTGATTTAAACCAGGCACAAACCAGTCCTTCTCAATCACCTATCAATGAGAACATGTTTCAACAAATGACTGGGTCTGATGTATCAATCTTTGCTAACCCACCAACACAACCTGAAGAGGTTACACCCCTTGAGTTACAAGTAACTCTTGGTGGTAATCCAAGTGAAGCAGGCACTACAAGTGTTGAACCCACTGGTTTACATTTGGACAGTGGTTACATCAATAAGACTTCCTTGGAGGCAATTCCTTCCATAGCACCTCTGACATCTACCAGTGGTTTTGTTTTGACCTCTGGCAACATCAAAAGATTGTCAAGTGTTGAAGGAAGAAGACCCCAGTACCAAGAAAAAAGGGGCATCAGTGGTTAATGTTTGGAGTACACTCCCTACCTCAACCACTGATAAAACCACTGCTAGTGGGAAATCAGATGATCCCATTAAATTGGGTGATGGTTTAAAATATTTGGATTTGACGGAACGAGTTGACAAACTGGATATAGCTGTTGCAGATATCAAAGGCATGTTACAACAGTTGTTGAAAGTACAAAAGATGCAATCCACTGTTGTTCCACCTCAAGCACCTGCTCCACCACAAGCACCTGCTGCAAATGAGCTCTGGAATCTATTTCAACCTTTTCTCCAAAAACAAAAGCAAATGGCTGATCAGCAACATGAAATACATGTACAAGAGCTGAGAAACACAATGGAGTCTAGGTTCAAGAACACACAAGCAGACATCAAGGCACTCAAGGCCCACATATTGAAAACCACTGGCACTACTCCTCCAACTGTTCTCTTCATTGATCAATTACCCCCAGATAATGCCAAAAAGGGGGAGAAAATTAAAGAATGGAAGAAAAAGGGAGTAGATGATGGTCTCTACATAGAACCAGAAACGGAGAATATGACCAAGCAGATACCTCTGCCAGATGGTAGCAAAAAGGTTGATGTTACCCAAAATGCACTTGATGAAGCTATTGCAAGTGTAAAAAGGGACAGAGCGGCAAAGGATATGTCAAGGTGGAATAAGGAGAAGAGAGCTTACATGGAACTGAATGTGCAGGGTTGTTCTGGGCTAAAGGATGTTCAAAATCCTGAGCTAAAAAGAAATCCCACTAGAAAAGTGAGGGAACCCAAGTCCACACCATCCAGACTCACAAAGCGTACTCCAAAACTACCATCCAAAAGCCCCCAACATCAAACCTCCATCCAAACAGCTGTTGTAACTCCTGCTGTATCAACTACTACTGTTACTTCAGAGGTTTCAACATCTGTTATCACTTCAACACACACCACTTCAACACACACTACAACCACTGTCTTACCACCACCACCACCATCATCACCACCAAAAACAACATCACCACTATCGCCTCCTGCCAAAAAGCAGAAGACAGCAGATGTTACAACATCTGTTGTAATGACAACAATGGTTGAAACACCAGTTGTTTCAACAGCTGTTAGTCAATCACAAATCACTGCCACTCAAATCACCACCACTGATCCACCCAAAACATCATATGCCTCCCCTAAAATAAAAAGAAGAAGGATTTTCATACCAGATGATGATTCACCATCACCACCACCAACATCTTCAAAATCTCTATCACTTGTTACAATACCAAAGCCGGTTTCTCTCTCATCAGCTCCAGTACAACAAACAATCCCTGTCATTACTCCTGCAGGTGTCCAATTTCCTCTAGAACTTGAAGCAGTTAGAGAAGAGATCAAATCCTTCTACTATGAGGATGACCCGGCTAAAAGGAAGTTGCCATCAGTTAAAGGATATCCAAGGCCAAACAATATTGAAGAATATTTGAAAGTCAAAGCTAAACAAGCAGAAGATATCTCAAAAAGAAATGCACAAGGAAAATCTGATAGAGAAATTCAGCAGAATTACCAATTCTTGCTCACACAAGTCAGATCATTAGAGCAATTTGCAAAAAATGTATGTCAGCAGATCTCAGAGAGAGCAGATGAAACTTTGAGAAAAGACTACATTGAAAGCATCATGGCAACCAAGAAGTACAAGGGAGAAAAGCATATGTACAAGGAGTGGACCTTTCCTGAGCTTGAACAAGAAGCAGCCAGGATTCAAGAAATGATAAAGAATAAGGTCAAACATACTCCTCCAGATTGGGCAAAGTTCAAAAAGAATGTACTTGATAAAAAGGTAGAGCTGAGGAGAATGAAAGAGGAATTAGTTGCTGCTGATTATGTGTCTTTGAATCAAGTATTGAGATGGAAAGAAGATAGAGTCAGGGCTACCTACAAAAGCTTGGAGAAATTAAGAAAGACAGATCCTACTGCTCCATAAAAGCCTGACTATCCTGAGGCAGAGGTTTCAAAAAGACCATCAAAGCTGCAAATCAGGAGAGCCACTGCTCCAGCTGGTGCTGCTATCTACAAAAGAAAGCAACAAAAAAAGCGGTCACTGAAACAGTGGCAGAATTAAGGGCAGGAGATGAGTTTGTAAAAGAAGGCATTAAGCAGATGATAGCTGATACTCTTGGCCTGAATCAACCTGCAAGTACTGCTCAGACAGTCATGAATAGGCCTGCATCTCCAAACACCTCATCCAATAAAAATCTCTCAAGAAACCCACCAGGCTCAAAAGTACTAAAGTGGGAAACTGACAAACAGACCCATGTACTGACTATGTTCAGGTCTAGTGGAGAAGTGAAGAAAATAACACGGGAACAAGCACTTGGCCTATGTCTTGAAGATATGCAGGATCTCCTTGATCTTCCACTTGGTAGGGATGAAGATGATACTGATGCCCTAGACTTTGAGTTACAACTTAAAGGTCAGATAAGGGAACTGTTGATGAGGCAATAAAGTTCCACAATAATGAAGGGTTTTGGCATTATCTGTTCCAGGGGGAGATTGTTGGGATTGAACCCTACCAAAGGAACAGATAATTAAAGCCAAAACTGGATCAGAGCAGTGGATCCAGAATAAGCAGATGTTATATATACAAGTCTCTCCCCTTGAAAGTGGTTTCAACATCTGCTGACCTCTTATCTACTGATTGTACAAACTGCTGATCAAGTAAAAGCCTGATGGAAGACTAAAGCTCTGATGTTTAATATACTGCCTTGAGTCGAGCTCTGCTGATCCGGACAAGTACTGCTGGGTTCACATCAGTGGAAGGATGCAGCAGTTGTTTAGATGTCTTTATGTAATGAAATGTAATAGCAGTAGTTAACATAGCAGAGGTTGTATAGATCAGAGGTTAGAGTTTGTTAGGAGGTTAGATGTCACTTTCATGGTAACGTCAGCTTAGATGCCTTAGTGGTTTGCTTGTGCCTATAAATAAAATAGTGCTCTGTACTGTTCTATTAGCTCTTTGCAAAATCTTCTTCCTGCACGAACAAACACTGTGAGCTCAGGCTGAGGGGGAGTTTGTATTCAGACATTGCATTGTAATCGTTATTGAAATAAATTCAATCTTTCGGTTCCTTGTGAAAAATGTTTGATTAAAGCAATTCTCTCGTTTGATTGTGTGCAAAGTTTGTTTCCATCTTAATTCCGCTGCACAACTCATCCATCTTCATCTTAATTCAAACGAAAACACAATCAAAACCAAACTCAGATCCTAACATTACAACCTATTTATAAACCGTTGAGCCGTTTAGAATGTGTACAACTTTATTACAAACCACCAACTGGTTCAAATTAAAGTGTCTTGATTAAGATTGATATCTTTAACATTAATATGGGGTTTGTTGGAAATTTTGTGGAAATAGCATTTTTCACAAATATACGAAAATGTTTTTTTCCTATTTTGGACTATAAATAAATATAATAAAATGAGCGGGTTTTATATATTTATTTGTGGGTCTGTGTTCTATGTTGGAAGAGCTTTGCAACGAACTAAACCACGTCCAAAACGGAGCTAAGATGAATGAGATATCGATGCTCAAAGTTTGGTGTTTGAAACGTGAATGCTGAAATAAGTGGGAAAGTGGCACCTTGTCCCACATCAGATGAGAGATGAAACTTAGAGGGGTATTTAAGTGGGAACTCTCCATCCTTATTGTTTCATGGAAACACTCACTAGTGTACTCGCGAAGGGAGCAGAGCACCCTAACTCGCACACGCGCGCGCGCGTGGCGTGGGCGATGAGGCGCAATGTGTCGCTTTGATGGTGCACTTTGCACTTCGCACGCTCGCATCGCCGCGAGACGCGGTGTGGTGCATGACGTGGCAGTCATGCGCATCCGCGCGCGAGTACACGTGGCATGGTGGAGCGTTCTCGAGCATGGAGCATGGGCACTGAGGTGTCGTGCGCGGCGCACCAAGTGAGCCAAAACGGCGTGACTGTCTGGCGTGCTCGTAGAGGCTTACAGGTGACGTGGCGCACGCGCATAGGTGCGCATGGGATTGAGCCAGTGGGGCGCACGCGCGCATGGCAGTGAGCCAAATGGACGCACCGCGCATGAGGATGCAGACATGCGCGCACACAGAAGCTTCCAGCTGCAGTTATGTCAGTGCACTTACATTCAGCATTCGAAACTGACGAAATCAATGCATTTGACTGCGAATTTAATGACGAATTAAAGTGCATTAAAGACGTTTAATGCAGTTTAATTCTCCCATTAATTTCGTTTTTCAGTTTCAACTTGGACCTGCAGTATAAATAGGAGGAGCCTGCTGCAGCAAAGATACACCGAAATTCACAGTAATCAATCTTTCTCTCTACAGAATTCTTCTTCTTCAAGCTTTTGAAGGTACTCTTTCGGGTTGGAGTCAAGACCGGCAGTGCAACTGCTTCGGGCTGTTGTATCCTGGAAACAAACGTGTCCTCCTGGGAGACACGAAATTTGTTTTAAGGGACCCGTGTCTAACACGATCCTCAGCCTAGAACAGTGTTTCTGTTCGATTTTCTGTTCTTGTTTTCATTTTTTTCAGTTGTAATCTGTATTGTAATTTCTGCTTTCCTTTCCAGTTTTAATTTCAAGTTAATAAAAGAATTTTATTTATTTTACACGAACGGATTCTTACAATCTTAAAACAAATTTTTTAAACATCGTTCGTGTAGAAACACAAACATATTCTGCTGTGAATTCGAACCAGTTTTGAATTCATACAGTTGTGTTTAAAAAAGCAGATTTTTTATTTCTCTGTTTTGATTCAAAGTTGCGCCTTTGTCAAAACAGAACTCTGTTCTTCTACTCCTTCTTTGTCTTTGGGTTCTAAGATCTTCTCTTGTAGTCTTCAAAGTTGGACTTAGAAGCTACGAGGCTGATTTTGTTACTCATCGATTTTGTTAGTAAAATAATAAATCAGCACATTTATTATTCTAACATCTTTATTAACTTGGTTTTGTGTAATTTTTCAGAATGTCGACTGAAAATACCAACGTCAACGTTGTTGTCGGTACCCTGCCAACACTGTGGGAGCGTCCACAGTGGCAAATCATGCTGAAAGACCTGAGAAGTTCTCGGGTCTCCACTTCAAGCGGTGGCAAGAGAAGATGTTCTTCTACTTGACCACCATGAACCTTGCGAGGTTCTTAACGGAGACCGCTCCCCAACCTGCGGAAGGGAAGACTGATGCTCAGGCTCTGAGCACGGTAGAGGCGTGGAAGCACTCGGACTTTATATGTCGAGGCTACGTACTCAACGGTCTCTCGGATGCGCTGTATAATGTGTACTATAGTATCAAGACTTCCAAAGAATTATGGGAGTCTTTAGAGAAAAAGTACAAAACGGAGGATGCGGGAACAAAGAAATTTGTTGTCGCCCGTTTCTTGGACTTCAAAATAGTTGATAACAAGACTGTTATGAACCAAGTTCAAGAGTTACAGATTATACTTCATGACATCCACGCTGAGGGTATGGTACTCAGCGAGACGTTTCGAGTGGCAGCCATGATTGAGAAATTACCTCCTGCTTGGTTGGATTTTAAGAATTATCTTAAACACAAGCGGAAGGAAATGACAATTGAGGAACTTGTCGTCTGTCTTCGTATAGAAGAGGACAACAGGGTAGCCCAAAAAGGCACCATTTTACAAGCTTCGGCTAAGGCAAACATGGTGGAAGTTGGGGAGTCCTCAAAGGGCAAGAAAGGCAAGGGTAAAAAGGACAACAAAGGGAAAGCAAAGGTTAACAACCTTGGACCGAAAACGGGGGCTGTGAAAAAGAAGCCTGCGCCTTTCCAAGGTACTTGTTACAATTGTAACGAGACGGGGCACCGTGCTAACCAATGCAAGAAACCTAAGCGTGAGCGTGCGCACATGGTTGATGAGGATGGTATGCCTCTAATCACAATGATAACCGAGGAAGCGGCTATGATTGAAGAAGTCAACGCAATGGGTGAAAACCCAAAAGGATGGTTCGTTGACACGGGTGCAACCCGCCATGTTTGTGGAGAAAAGGCTCTTTTCTCTACATTCAAGGAAGCGTCAGGTGAAGACAAGCTTTATATGGGAAATAAAGCTATCGCAAGCATCAAGGGGGAAGGCACGGTCGTCTTGAAGATGACTTCGGGCAAGGAGCTTACCTTGACAAATGTGCTTTATGTCCCAGAGATACGGAAGAATCTCGTGTCGGGATGGATGCTCAACAAGTTTGGATTTCGTCTAGTGTTTGAATCGGACAATTTTGTCTTGTCTAGACGTGGAACTTTTATCGGAAAGGGCTATGCCCTAAATGGAATGTTCAAAATGAATGTAATGGTTGTTAACCAAAACAAGAAAATGAATGAAAATTCTACTTCTACTTACATGGTTGAGTCTTCTAATGTTTGGTATGGTAGACTAGGGCATGTAAATTTTAATTCATTACGACGTTTAATTAAATTAAACTTTATACCAACATTCCATATCGAGTCCGATCACAAATGCGAGACTTGTGTCGAATCCAAACTTACGAGATCATCGTTTAAATCGGTTGAACGAATAACCGAACCCCTTGATTTAATTCATACCGATGCGTGTGATTTAAAAGCGGTTCCCTCGCGTGGAGGAAACAAGTACTTCATCACGTTTATTGATGATTGTACGAAATATTGCTATGTGTATTTACTAAAAAGTAAAGACGAAGCAATAGAGAAGTTTATCTTTGTTGGGATTGAACCCTACCAGAGGAACAGATAATGTAAAGCCAAAACCAGGTCACAACAGAGGATTCACAATAAGCAGCAGTTTACACTTTGCTCTCCCCTTGAAAGTGAGTTATAACATCTGATGGTCTCTATCTGCTGCTCATAATCAACTGCTGCTGACCTTTCAACTGCTGATATGATCCTAAAAGACTGCTGAAGACAAACTCTGTTGCTCTATCTACTGCTGTCTCTTAAGTGCTGCTGAAGACACAAACACTGCTCATTCAAGGACTGATCACCTTTGAAGAAAGCACTGATGTTGTTGTTAAGCATCAGTGCTTAAGTTACAACAGTGGAACGTGAAGCAGTTGTTTCCTCATGTTTTGTATTATTATTACAATCAGTTGTTAGACATCAGTAGTTTGTGTAAGGACAGTAGATATAGTTTGTTAGGCTGTTAGACGTCGCTTTCATGGTGACGTCAGCTGAGATTCCTCAGTGGTTTGGTTTGCCTATAAATGTAACAGTACCCTGTACTGTTACATTTGATTGACTGAGCGGGTTCTTCTCCTCATGTCTAATCCTTTCATCTTGTGTGCAACCAACCTTGGGGCATCAGGCTGATAGTTTGTAAGCATATCTGTAATCTTTTGCTTTGATTTGTAAATCTTTTGACTCTATGAGAAGCAATCGTTTATCAAACTATTTTCTCCTTTGATTGTGTTTACAGAGTTTGTTTTCATTTCCGCTGCACCTAACATGTTTTCATATTCATTGATTATTCATTGTAAACAAACAAACACTATCATGAGAGCCTCCGATCCTAACAATCTTGTACAAAAACGAAGTTGAGAATCAACTTAAAAAGAAGATAAAAGCTTTGAGAAGCGACCGATGAGGTGAATATGTTGCACCTTTTGCGGATATATGCGCAAAAAGTGGCATTGTACATGAGTGTACACCTCCTTATTCTCCACAATCAAATGGTGTTGCGGAACGAAAGAACCGCACAATGAAAGAAATGATGAACGCCATGTTGATAAGCTCGGGAGTGAACCGAGAAATGTGGGGGGACGCCATTCTCTCAGCAAACTATCTTTTAAACAAGATACCTTTGAAAAATAGGGACGAAACTCCATATGAGCTATGGAGAAAAAGGAAGCCTTCGTACAAATACTTGAAAGTGTGGGGGTGCCTAGCTAAGGTGATTGTACCACCTCCTAAGGCTCTTAGGATAGGACCCAAAACTGTTGATTGCATTTTCATTGGATATGCACATCAAAGTAGCGCACATCGTTTTCTTGTACATGAGTCCAAGAATCCCGATGTACACAAACACACTATCATAGAGGCAAATTCTAACACCGTCTCATATTTTGAGAATGTGTTTCCTATGTTAGGACAAACACATGTGCCTTCGTCAAGAGCGGTTGATGAAGCAGGTCCAAGTTCATCTACATGGTTAGATGAAGCAGGACCAAGTTCATCTACGCGATTAGATGAAAGACATGAACGACCCGAGGTCGAGGAGGGTGAGCTTAGACGAAGTAAACGACAAAGGGTTGAAAAATCCTTTGGTCCAGACTTCATGAGCTATATGGTTGAGGGTGAGCCCAATACCTACCTCGAAGCGGTTACCTCCGCAGAAGGACCTCAATGGCAAGAAGCAATTAAGAATGAAATTGATTTTATATTGCAAAATCATACTTGGGAGTTAGTAGATCTTCCACCTGGTTGTAAACGACTTGGATATCATTGGATATTCAAAAGGAAGAGGAAAGCCGATGGAAGTATTGATAAATACAAGGCAAGGTTAGTAATCAAAGGATTTAGACAAAAGGAGGGTCTAGATTACTTTGATACTTACTCGCCTGTAACGCAGACAACCTCTATACGATTGGTTCTTGCAATTGCGGCTCTAAGAAATTTGGAAGTTCACCAAATGGATGTAAAGACCGCCTTACTAAATGGCGATTTAGAAGAAGAAATTTACATGGAACAACCCGAGGGTTTTTCCGCCCCAGGAAACGAAGGCAAAGTATGTAAATTGGTCAAGTCTTTGTATGGCTTGAAGCAAGCTCCAAAACAATGGCACCAAAAGTTTGATCATGTCATGATTGACAATGGTTTCAAAATAAATGAGTGCGACAAGTGTGTTTATTTTAAAGACACACCAAGAGGTTATGTGATTCTATGTCTTTATGTAGATGATATGCTTATCATTGGGAGTGATGATAAGATGATCAACTCCACGAAAGACATGTTGAAAGCGAGGTTTGACATGAAAGACATGGGTCTCGCGGACATGATTCTAGGACTAAAAATCACTAGAACCCAAAATGGTCTTGTGTTAAGTCAAGCTCACTACGTGGAAAAGATCCTTGGGAAATTCAATTCGGACGATACGAGTATAGCTCGAACTCCAATTGATAATACCCAACGCCTAAGGAAGAATAGAGGCGAGAGTGTTTCTCAGTTAGAGTACTCAAGGATCATTGGTAGTCTCATGTATCTAATGACATGTACTAGACCTGACTTAGCATATGCTGTGAGCAGGCTAAGTAGATACACCAGTAATCCGAGCGAGGATCATTGGAAAGCTATCACGAGGGTGCTTAGATACATAAGATACACAAGAGACTATGGATTACATTATACCCGTGATCCAGCAGTGATCGAAGGATACACTTATGCGAATTGGATATCGGATATAAAGGATCACAGATCCACAAGTGGTTACGTGTTTACACTTGCTGGCGCAGCTATAGCTTGGAAGTCTTCCAAGCAAACGGTTATAGCTAGATCCACGATGGAATCCGAATTCGTCGCTTTATATAAAAGCGGGGAAGAGGCGGAGTGGCTACGTCAATTTGTGGAAGATATTCCAAGATGGCCAAAGCCGTTGACGGAGATCTGCATACATTGTGACAATCAGTCTGCTCTTGCTAGAGCACAAAGCATGATGTACAATGGCAGATCAAGGCACATTCGACGTAGACACAACACGGTACGACAACTTATCTCAACGGGTGTTATCTCAGTTGACTATGTGAGGTCAGAGGAGAACATTGCGGACCCGTTAACAAAATGCTTAAGCACAGATAAGGTGTATAGGTTGTCAAGAGGAATGGGACTAAAGCCCATAGATGAAGGGAATATGAGGGAAACCTAACCTAGTTGACTGGAGATCCCAAGATATAGGTTCAATAGTTAAACTTAATCATAAACCCAAAGGGAGTCACTGTGGGGGGTGCCCCAAAATTAATAAAGGGAGTTGTATACTTCTTAGTCCATTCCAATCAGTGACGTGAATGTAAGGTTAAGCATGTTGAGGTTAAAGATTTTGAGGAAATCCAAATTAACCATGATGCTTTTAATGATTCAGAGGAATCACCTATATTAGAGAGAAGTGGGGTCGCTTCGAATGGATTTGTGGGGAGGCGCAAATCCTAGAGCTCTCGCAGAACCAGGAACGTGTTCCATGACCATAAACGGACACAACCATGAGGTCTTGACTCGACTAGGGAGAGTAATTGTGTGAATGTATATTGTCGCCTACATAAATGGGGGATTGTTCAAAGACACCGTGTCTACAAGACCCTAGGTGGCTAAGTATGCTTCACAAAAGAAGGTTCAAAGGTTACACCTACCTATCTTGCAATACTCAACTGTTGAACGTGTATCGTTGAAACTTGATAGATCGATTTCTATTCATGTGGGGGATTGTTGGAAATTTTGTGGAAATAGCATTTTTCACAAATATAGGAAAATAATTTTTTCCTATTTTGGACTAGAAATAAATATAATAAAATGAGCGGGTTTTATATATTTATTTGTGGGGTCTGTTTTCTATGTTGGAAGAGCTTCGCAACAAACTAAACCACGTCCAAAACGGAGCTAAGATGAATGAGATATCGATGCTCAATGTTTGGTGTTTGAAACTTGAATGCTGAAATAAGTGGGAAACTGGCACCTTGTCCCACGTCGGATGAAATAAGTGGGAAAGTGGGAAAGTTTGGTGTTTGAAACTTGAATGTTGTTCGATTTTCTGTTCTTGTTTTCATTTTTTTCAGTTGTAATCTGTATTGTAATTTCTGCTTTCCTTTCCAGTTGTAATTTCAAGTTAATAAAAGAATTTTATTTATTTTACACGAACGGATTCTTACAATCTTAAAACAAATTTTTTAAACACCGTTCGTGTAGAAACACAAACATATTCTGCTGTGAATTCGAACCAGTTTTGAATTCATACAGTTGTGTTTAAAAAAGCAGATTTTTTATTTCTCTGTTTTGATTCAAAGTTGCGCCTTTTGTCAAAACAGAACTCTATTCTTCTACTCCTTCTTTGTCTTTGGGTTCTAAGATCTTCTCTTGTAGTCTTCAAAGTTGGACTTAGAAGCTACGAGGCTGATTTTGTTACTCATCGATTTTGTTAGTAAAATAATAAATAAGCACATTTATTATTCTAACATCTTTATTAACTTGGTTTTGTGTAATTTTTCAGAATGTCGACTGAAAATACCAACGTCAACATTGTTGTCGGTACCCCTGCCAACACTGTGGGAGCGTCCACAGTGGCAAATCATGCTGAAAGACCTGAGAAGTTCTCGGGTCTCCACTTCAAGCGGTGGCAACAGAAGATGTTCTTCTACTTGACCACCATGAACCTTGCGAGGTTCTTAACGGAGACCGCTCCCCAACCTGCGGAAGGGGAGACCGATGCTCAGGCTCTGAGCGCGGTAGAGGCGTGGAAGCACTCGGACTTTATATGTCGAGGCTACGTACTCAACGGTCTCTCGGATGCGCTGTATAATGTGTACTATAGTATCAAGACTTCCAAAGAATTATGGGAGTCTTTAGAGAAAAAGTACAAAACGGAGGATGCGGGAACAAAGAAATTTGTTGTCGCCTGTTTCTTGGACTTCAAAATGGTTGATAACAAGACTGTTATGAACCAAGTTCAAGAGTTACAGATTATACTTCATGATATCCACGCTGAGGGTATGGTACTCAGCGAGACGTTTCAAGTGGCAGCCATGATTGAGAAATTACATCCTGCTTGGTTGGATTTTAAGAATTATCTTAAACACAAGCGGAAGGAAATGACAATTGAGGAACTTGTCATCCGTCTTTCTATAGAAGAGGACAACAGGGTGGCCCAAAAAGGCACCATTTTGCAAGCTTCGGCTAAGGCAAACATGGTGGAAGTTGGGGAGTCCTCAAAGGGCAAGAAAGGCAAGGGTAAAAATGACAACAAAGGGAAAGCAAAGGTTAACAACCTTGGACCAAAAAAGGGGGCTGTGAAAAAGAAGCTTGTGCCTTTCTAAGGTACTTGTTACAATTGTAACGAGACGGGGCACCGTGCTAACCAATGCAAGAAACCTAAGCGTGAGCGTGCGCACATGGTTGATGAGGATGGTATGCCTCTAATCGCAATGATAACCGAGGAAGCGGCTATGATTGAAGAAGTCAACGCAATGGGTGAAAACCCAAAAGGATGGTTCGTTGACGCGGGTGCAACCCGCCATGTTTGTGGAGACAAGGCTCTTTTTTCTACATTCAAGGAAGCGTCGGGTGAAGACAAGCTTTATATGGGAAATAAAGCTACCGCAAGTATCAAGGGGGAAGGCACGGTCGTCTTGAATATGACTTCGGGCAAGGAGCTTACCTTGACAAATGTGCTTTATGTCTCAGAGATACGAAAGAATCTCGTGTCGGGATGGATGCTCAACAAGTTTGGATTTCGTCTAGTGTTTGAATCGGACAATTTTGTCTTGTCTAGACGTGGAACTTTTATCGGAAAGGGCTATGCCCTAAATGGAATGTTCAAAATGAATGTAATGGTTGTTAACCAAAACAAGAAAACGAATGAAAATTCTACTTCTACTTACATGATTGAGTCTTGTAATGTTTGGCATGGTAGACTAGGGCATGTAAATTTTAATTCATTACGACGTTTAATTAAATTAAACTTGATACCAACATTCCATATCGAGTCCGATCACAAATGCGAGAACTCGACCTTATATATATAGGGTTAGGGTAAAATGAAAATTTATACAAGTTGTGAAAACTTAGAGAACTCGACCTTATGAAAGGTTATTTCAAAAAATTTACAAAAAAAAACCCCAAAAAAATCAAATTTTCCAAATAAAAAAAAACCTTTTTTTTCATTTACGGATGCATGAAATGCTGTAAAAAAAGGTGATGTCATGCTTTTCATCAACTTTTACAGCAATCGTAATGGGCCAAAAAACATCATTTTGAATTTTTTTTGGACCGTCTTTATAACATTTTAATCTAGGGTGTGAAAAAAAATGGGGGCAAAACTCGCACGAGAAGGCCGAGTTCTCTAAATTCTCACAAATCGTAAGAGTGATCTTGATACTATATATATATATATATATATATATATATATATATATATATATATATATATATATATATATATATATATATATATATATGAACAGGATCAGAAGAGAACGCCTCAAAGTGTGAGAACGGTGAGAACGATTCTCAGCCACAAGATCTTAGTGGTTTGTGGCTGAGATTGATGCGTTGACATTTTTGTAAATAATAGGGCCTTGGAACTACCAGGAGGGTAAAATAGGAAGATCCAAACAAAGGTGCACATGCTTATCACATGCCATTTTCCCTCCATCATATTTAAACGACAATAACTTTTTTATACATGATTATTTTTCGAAAAAAATTACACCATAAAACTCAGCGTTTTTTTTATCTTTCCAACGAGTATACTATTGATATACTTTTCGAAAAAAAAATAAACTGGGTTTTATTGAGTTTTTCTGAACTGGGTGTTTTATAGCGTTTTAGACTATGTATTTTCATGGTGTTTTTCTGAACTAAGTGTTTTTATGGCGTTTTAACTAGGTATTTTCATAGCGTTTTTCTGAACTGAGTGTTTTATGGTTTTTTCAACTGAGTTTTTTCATGGCGTTTTTCTGAACTAGGTGTTTCATGACATTTTTAACTGGGTATTTTTCATGGTGTTTTTTTTCTGAATTGGGTGTTTTTATGGCGTTTTATTTGAACACCCAGTTCACGTGAGTGGGTTTTTGACAATATTACCCCTTGGTGTAATTTAGGATCAATGCCACATGTCACCACCAAAATCGTTCTCACTGTTCTCACACTTTTTACCGTTCTCTCTAAATCCTGACCATATATATATAGAAACGGGATCAGGAGAAAACGATAGAAAGTGTGAGAACGGTGAGAACGCATCCTGGCCCAACACGTGTCACGCGACATAGAGAAGGGCGGGGGGGCTTTTTTGTCCTTTCATATTTCTTTTTTTAAACGCATGTCACATCACCTTTCCATTTTTTGGCGTTTAATAAATACGCGGCGTTTTTATTGTTTTTATATCAGGATCATAGTAAACATTTTTGGCGTTTTAAGTAAATTAGGCGTTTTTGATTGTTTTTAGATCAGGATGCAGGCCTATAATGTAAAAAACATCAGTTATTTTCTTGATGTTGATTTTTATTTTTTTCTATCAAGTGTTGTGCCATGTAGGATACAGGCCTATAATGTGACAGGCAATTATGGCGTTTTGAAAAGATAAATACATTCAATTTTCTATGTAGTGGCTTTTAACGTAACAAATGTTTGGCAATAATGTTAGCGTCTCTTCATTTTACTGTTTGGGAATTACTGTTTCGTTCAATTTCATCTGTCAATTAGTGCTGATTTTTCCAGTAATACTTTGTTTGGCATTTTTGGCGTTTCATATAGCAACACCGTGCTTTGCTAGCACCCGTTCTCACAGTTTTCACACTATCAGGCGTTTTGTTGTTTGTAGTTTTTTGCGTTTTATACTTAATTTTTTATTATTAGTAGAGAATTAGATATTAAACAATAGAGAATTAGATAACGAACAATAGAAAATGAAAAAAAAAATTATAATCTAATTTCTTATCCAAATCTTCACTGTCATAAGTCTCTTCTACTTTAACTTTTTTGGCGTTTTGAACCTGTTTTTAAATACCTTATGTAGATCCTTATTTTCCTACATAACGCCCTTCTTTAGAAGATGCTTATTTTTTGTGGCATCCTTTATTGTGGTTTGATATATACTTGTTTGGTGACATGTTGAAGACCAACGTCTGCTCGAATGTATTGATCCCTTCATGCCATCAATATATCAATCAAGAACAAAATGACATGATGACATATTAGTGTCATCAGTCTCTTTTTCAAGAATATTTGTCCATCTCATTCAGCAAAAGCTTATAGAGATACCCACCTCAGAGAAGAATCCATTCGGTAAAACTTCATTCAGAACCATACTCAATTTAGAAGAAACGAGATTCCACATCAGTGGCTTTTTTAACTATTTTTTTAGCGTTTTAAAGTAAATGGTTTCTAGGAAACATGGCGTTGTTTTTGGTTTGTGATCAGTTGATTGTGCTGAGACGTCTCTCTTATAGGATGTTTTTGGCACGTAGTTTAGCCGGGATTTTATTTATAATAAATGATATTAATAAAGTAGCCGTCTTTTCAGTTATCGTGTGTATTTTTACTATTTTTGTTCAGCTTTTTATGAGTTTTAGGGTCATAGACGTTCCATCTTCCAAAGTTGGCGTTTTTAATGGCTTTAAGTAGTTTTTGGCGTTTTTTTTTCCATTTTAGCTTTTTATAATACTTCTCCAAATTACTTTTATTATAGTTGGGAGTTTTTGGCGTTTTACTGCATTATGGCGTTTCACAATCATTATGACTTTTTGGCGTTTTATTAATATAATGTATTTTTTTTATTCTAAGTTGAAAGATACATAACAAACAACAGAAAAAGAAAATTAAAAAAATAAAAATAGAAACAATTCATCTTCCAAATCTTGACTGTTATCAGTCTCTTTCTTCTTTGAAACATGTTCACTGACGGTTTAGCTTTGTCATGCTTGTGTTTTTGTGGCCGTTTGGAAAGACAAAATGACATGAGTTTTTTGTTTGAATATGTATCTTCAAACCACTCATCAGTGTCATTCGTCTCTTCATGCCATTATAATATTCATCAATAACAAAACACAAAAATGACATAAGTCTGAAACCAGCATCTTTTTGTTTATGATTTGTCCATGTCATGCAGCAAAATGTTATTTGAGTCACAGCACCTCAGGGAAGAATGCATTCTCCAAAACTTTGGCGTAGAACAATATTGAATATACAAGAAACGATATTTGCCATTTTTGGCGTTTTAATGAAGAAATGGTGTATCCGAAAGAAACGTCGATTTTTTGGAATATTTGATTTTGAGTGTTTTGGCGTTTTGAGTAGTTGTGTTTGATGTTTTGGGAATTTTTGGCGTTTGTAATATGAATGGTATATAGTAGAAATATGGCGTTTGTTCTGGGGGGTGTGTTTTTATGTCTGAGATGTTTTGTTTATACAGGGATGTGTTTTGGCCCGTAATGGCGTTTTATTCATTAGTTTGACGTTTTTGGTATAGAAGTGTAAAGACCCTTTTACCCTTAATGAAGCGCGTCTACTTAATAGAATTCGTGTTATTTACGAAAACGCCACCACGCCAATCTAGTCCATAGATTGTTTTGATCGGACGTTCATAAGCATTCTCACCGTTCTCACACTTTCCATCATTTTCTCTAAATCCTGACCCTATATATATATATAATGTTTGGATACATTAATTTTAACATGCCAACATGTCAAACTACCCTTTGCTTGTCACTTTATATGGGGAAGGCTTGTTGGAGGGGGAGAGTTTGTGAGCCCCATACCCATCAACCAATCAAATGCATTCTTCTTCTTTTTACTTATTCAATTTTAATATTGTTTTAAGACTACACAGTGTGGCAACCATGGAAGAGACGTGGAAACCTCAACCACGCTGTTACACCGCCCCTACAACGGCGTGGAGCATGGCGTGGGAGAGGGGTGGTTGGTTCTTGCCCAGCTTGGAAGTTTTGGTTATGATGACATGGCAACGAGTTATTGGATGGAACCGTTGGACCCCCAACGGTCAATTTAAAAAAAAACTTTTTTAAATTTAAAAAAAATAAATTAACTTTCTCTAGTTAAATCCAACCCATTCCACCATTTTTTACCAAAAAATCTTCTGCCCCACTCTAAACTTTATAAAATGTCCACAAGTTTTATAAAAATATGCATCCCCACATCCAAACAACCCGTATGGCTGAGGCAAAATACCAAATACTACTTCGCCTCAAAACCGTTCCCCTCTTCAAGTTCCGGGTAACTTACCTGTCATATCGGCTTATGCTAATCTTCTTGCAAACTAAAACATGTTTTATCCGTCGCAATTACGAATGCCTAGCCTCCCCTAACAACAACTCGTTCCTATATCCCAAATGCCCCCTATTCACGAATCCGTACCCGAAACGCACCCACAAAATATCGTTGAACCATCCACACACAAAAAAAAAAAAAAAACATAGGAAGAAAACTGTGGCGGAAAAACAAAAAAACCTTGCGGACTGAGTTATTCATCCACGGACAAAGGATGAAGACATGGTGTTAACCAAATCTTGGATTTCTATTTCGAAGAACTTCTTTTGGGATATATTTTATTATATATTTATTGTCAAAAGATAGATATGCTTATAAATTATTATTTTTTATCTTAATATTAATAATTTGTTTTTTTAATATGTAAAAATCAACACAGTGACGAATTTTGGGATCAAATAAACGATCTTTATCAGAAAACAATGAAACGAGAGTACTATAGTAAGTATGATAGTCTCTCATCAAAGTGACGTGAAATAAATACCGTCATGACCGCCTTCAATGGTCACTACAACAGCATAAAGAACAACCCAAAGAGCATTGAAACTGACGCCGATATGGTGACGAAAAAATAGAAATTTACCAGAAATATAAAGAAGAACTCAAGGCAAAATATCGTGCCTAGTTTGGTTAACTTTTATGTTTGTTAGTTTCGTTTTTATTATTTTCAGTATTTTTAATGAGATTTTTTATTTATTAATGTTATTTCTATGTTAACTTAATGTTTTATTTAATTTAATAGATTTGTTTTATTTGTTTATACCTCAATTAAAGTAAAAAGCGTATACCACGTGTCGCACCATGCCACCTTTCCACGCCCCATCTCACCCCACTTTTTTAAGGGACTTGAAAGTGAAATCTGACAATGCTAAAGTGGTTTCTATGTGCCGCTTCATGCCCCTCCCACACCGTGTAGTCTAAAAGGGTGTGAAAACTTGAGAAACGATAAGGGGTGAATGGAAGTGGTTTGATGATGTGGCAGTGAAATAAAATGAAAGCATAAGACCATGCGGTGTGGGCGTGGAAGTGTGGCGTTTATGCCCTTCCTGCCGCACACACCACACCAACCCCCACGTTGTTGATGGCGTTGTGGACGGGGCTTGAGATTTCCCACCGACTTAATGATAAATGGGCATTGACATGGCATGTTGGTATTGGACTTGGCTACTAGCCATTGGACCCCAACATCATTATTTAAAAAAATATTTTTTATTTAAATAATAATTCACCCCATCTATGTAAAAAATAAACTCACTATATTCACCTCGCTTTTTTCTATCCAACTCCTTCTCACCTCACTTTCTTCTATAAAAATAATGCATCCACACAACCAAAAATTTGATCTGAACAACCCCTACGGTTTCGGCGATCTACCGAACACCACTTCACCTCAAGGGTCTCAACCGAACCAACAATGTTTTACCGATCCGAGCATATTAGCATACGGTCAACTTTTAACGAACCTGCATTTTATGTTTCCCCAACAACCGCTCATTCCTCTATCCGAAACTCCACCTGCACCCGAATCCGTACCGGAAACTCAACCTACAGCACCCGAATCCTCTACGCGAAAAAAAACGAAACCATAAAAAGAAAACCGGGGCTGAAAAGGAAAAAAAACAAAAGAGGGTCGTCATGTACATCTGTGGACAAGCGAAGAAGAGTTGGTGTTGACGAAAGATTGGCTTTCGATTTTGGAGAACTTGGTTATAGGTATATTTTATTATGTTTATTTAAAAAAAAATATATTTCATATCTATAATATATTTTTAATAGGTATCAACCAACATAGTGACGATTTTTGGAACCGAATTAACGAGCTTTATCACAAAACATTGGGACGATATATCTATCGAAAAAAATGATAGTCTATTGTCTAAGTAGTGGCGTGAAATAAACACTGCCATGACCACGTTCAATGGCCACTACAACAATCTAAAGAACACCCCAAAAAGTGGCGAGACGGACACCAACATGTTAACGCGTGCGATGTCCTTGTATTCGGAAGGCAAAAAGGGGTCACCTTTAAATTATTCATTGTTGGCGCATTGCGAAAAACTCATCAAAATGGGCACGAGTACCTTTAGCGGGACAATCATCCTCCAAAAGGTCCAAAAGTTGTTCCTCCGGTAGTCGCTTGGAGTAGTCACTCGGAGTAGTCGCTCGTACCAATTTTGAGATCAACTTAAGCGACGATAATTTTGAAGCCCAACGACCACCGGGAAGAGATAAGTCAAAAAAGCGAGCCCAAAAATCATCAAGTACGAGTGATGAAAAAAAAACCCCGCTTTAGCCTACATCCAAGAAGAAATCCACGTGTTCAACAACATCCAACAAGAAAGAAACACTCAAAATATAAAGGCTTTTAGCCTTTACGAATAAAAGCGAACGGATATGAAAATACTCGCTATGAAGATCGATCACCTTGAAGGCGAAGAGTGGGAAACGTACATGAAACTTAAAGAAGAAATCATGGATAAATATCCTAGCTAGTTTCAGTTATTTTAGATTAGGTTTTCATGTTTGTTTTTTAAGTTTAAATTATGTAATATTTTTTTTTATTTTGTAAGTGTTTTTATGATTGATAACTATTATATTAGTAATAATGCTATTTTATAAAAATTAATACATAATATATAATTATTAAATAAAAATTATGTGTCACGTGTCAAATAACGCCCCTCTTCCACGCCCCTTCTCACACACCCCCTTTTTTTCACCACGTCCCTATTCTGACGCGCACTGACGTGGCGTCCACATGTCGAATAACGCTCATTCTTTAAGCCTCTCCAAACCGTGTGGTCTCACACATAGCCTAAGATTTAACTACTGATAAGAACATATGACCTATTGCTTTAGTTGTATTGGACTTGCCATCTACAAACAATGGTGTGGGTTTAAATCCTGGAAATCACAAATCACAAGGTTCCGTGGTATTTAGGTGTAAAAACACTTTTCTTAAAAGAAAAAGAAAAAAAAACTGATAAGAAAAGAAGCTACAGATTTTGACCATTTTGAAAATCAGCTAAGAATTTACCAGGTTTCCTGTGAATTGATGAGGAAAACCGGTTGGTATGGTTGTCTTCATTTTCTACAAAATTAGAAAGACCTTGAATCAATTCTACTTCTCCAAACTCCAAATCGCTGCCTCTTTCCATGTTGAATGTTGTTTCTTCTGCGATGTATAACAGTTATATTATTATAAGTATTGTTTTATTACAATCTTTTTATTATTTCATTAGTTGTTGACTAAGAGGGAAATAAAAAAAAAATGCAATAACAGTTAGCATATCCTGAATTTTTTTTTTAACGGCCAACAAACTCAATCCCGAGCACTCTCGGGGCACCCACTGGACAAACGGAGTACTCCGAGAGTAACCCGAGTCCACCACCAATTCCGGGGAAAACCCGGTAACCCACCCGTCCGTAGGCACGACGGTGAAATTACCGGTAAAACCCGTTTGACTCAAGGATCCAACCCAGGTCTCCCTGGGTCTCCTATCATTGCCCACCAGTGCCTCACTCTGCACCAAGTGGGAGTCGAACCTGCATCTCTCAAGAGAAATGCAAGCCCTCCACCACTTGATCTAGAGATCATTGGCTTTAGCATATCCTGAATGAATGATGAAATAGCATTCAATGCCACAAAATAGAAATCAGAAAACAACCAGCCGTTGACTTTCTCGACCAAAAGAAAAAAAACTCAAAATCACAAACGCATGGAATTACTTACAAGTAGCAACTTTATGATTTTAGCATCATATTTAGCCTTTAAAGTTTAAAACTTCAGGTAAGTTGGTTTACCACTTACCCGGACTTAGAATCGAGTCCCAAAAGAGGAAATGGAAAAGGGTATCTGTAGATCTAATCAGCTGCGTGTTCCTTGGAGATACAAAACTTCAGCTATTTCGGTATAATTCTATTTCTTAATGCACATCAATTATTGATATTGTATAAATGCTGCTTTGCTTTTTACAAGTTGCAATGATTGATATGAGTAAATTACTGTTTTTGCCCCTTTGGTTTAGCCAGTTTAACCCTTTCAGTTTAAAAGATAAATCTTTTAACATATCAGACCGCAATGTTGCATTATATAACAGTTTTAGCCCCTAACACTAACTTTGTTACTTTTTTACAATTAAGTGTAAGGGTAATTAGGTAATTATATACCTTAGGGGCTGTTTTTGATAATTACAAAAGTTCTTTTAATATTTAAGAGATTATTAATACAATTACTCAAGTTTTTTTTATTATTTCGTTATTTTCAAAATTATTATTTAACAAAATATGTTTTATATATATAAATAAATATGTATTTTCATTAAGCGTTTAAATCATTTGTTTTTTAACATTTTTAAACCGTCTATCGTTTTTAAAATTATTTATTTTTAAACCGGTTGTTTATTAAAATTGTTCTTTTTAAAGTTGTTTGTCTTATAAAGTTTTTTAAACAATTGGTTTTTTTAAGTCGTTAATTTTTAAAAGCGTTTCTTTTTAAACCTTTCTTTTAGAATCATTTTTGAAATCGTTCATTTTTGAAACTTTGTATTCAATTTACTTATAGCCATTAGAGAAAAAGAAATTTGGAAAATGAGCGATTTCAAGAATCGATGGAATTTAAAAATAATCGATTTTAAATGAACGAGTGGTTTAAAAAATAAAGATAAAAAAAGGACGTTTTAAAAAAACAAAACCTTAAAAAAATAAGTTAACAAGTGTAAGGTACTAAAAACGCATGAATTTAATAAACGAAAGGTTAAAAAATAACTAATTTTGAATAAACAAACGGTTCGATGAAATGGAAGATTTGAAAAAGAAATAAATCATTCTAAAAAAAGTTTGAAAAATGAATGATCTTTAGCAAACTTTTTATTAGAATGTTTCTTTTTTTTTCAAATCTTACATTTCTTTTGTTTTTTTATATATGTCGTTTTGTAAAATTTAAAAAAAGAACGACTTAAAAATGTGAGTCCCTATGGTTTCAATTTTGAATCTAGGTCCTTATAGTTTCAATTTTGTTGTCATTTTCATCCAAAAGCTAAATCTGGTTAGATTTTTCGATTAATATCCAGCTTTTTTTTCTTTTTCTCCCTTTTAATGAAGGGCAAAATGGTCAGATTTTTTTAATGTGTTATAATAAAACGTTAAAAGACCATTTTGCCTTCATTAAAATGGAGACAAAAGTAAAAAAAAAACTGGATGTTAACTGAAAAATCTGACAAGATTTTTATTTTGGAAAAAAATGGCAACAAAATTGAAACCACAAGGACCCAGATTCAAAAGTTTTGAGTTTTGGACTAAAATTGGAAAATCTGACTAGATTTTGATTTTGGATAAAAAAAGACAGAAAAACTGGATGTTAATTGATATTTAACCGTTGAAGGGTTTTATATATATATATATATATATAGGGAGGAGATCATGCGAGAACCACCCTTATTGTGAGAACCGCGAGAACCAATGTGAACACAACCTAAAATAGCTAAAACAACCTAAAAAAAACCTAACCCCCACCCCCCCTCCCAAGCTAAATGCTAAAAACTAAAACTCCCAAAAAACCTAACCCCCACCCTCCCCCCCCCCCCCACAAAAACCTAAACCCCCCTCCCCCACCCCCCCAAAAATCTAACCCCCCCCCCCCCCCCTCTCAAGCTAAAATGCTAAAAACTAAACCCCCAAAAAACCTAAAAAAATCTAAAAATATTTTTTTTTAATATTTTTTATGCTCAAATCGCTACTTTTAGTGGCAAAAAAAAATTATTTTTTTTTTATTTTTTATTTTTTGGCTTCGAAAAGTAGCGATTTTTATATAAAAAATATTAAAAAAAAATTGTGTGATTTTTAGATATTTTTAGGCATTTTTGGTTGTGTTCACATTGATTCTCGCGGTTCTCGCAATAAGAGGTGGTTCTCGCATGATCTTATCCCTATATATCTATTACTAGGGTCAAGTTATTCTACAAAGACTTCTAATTGTAAGAAGTGTAAGAAGGATTTATAGAGTGACAAGTGTCCAATAACTTAAAACTAAACCCACTACATCACCACCAAAAACCTAAACACCCACCCCCACCCCACCCCACCCCACCACCACCCAAAAACCTAAACCCCCCCCCACCCAAAAACCTAAACCCCCACACCCCCACCCCCCCACCCCCCCCCCCCCCCCCCCGCAAAAAAAAAAAAAAACTATACCTCACCAAAAAAACCCCCAAAAAACCTAACCCCCCCCCACCTCCACCCCCCAAAAACCTAAAAAAACCTAACCCCCCCCCCCCCCCACCCCCACCCCCACCCCCACCCCCAAAACCTAAAAAAACCTAACCCCCCCCCCCCCCCCACCCCCAAAAAACCTAAAAAAAAATATAAAAAAAACTAAACACCCACCCCCACCCCCACCACCACCCAAAAACCTAAACCCCCACCCCCCACCCCCTCGGAAATTTTTTTTTTTTTTTTTTTTTTTTTTTTTTTTTTTTTTTTTTTTTGTGGGTGAGGTGGGGGGGGGGGGGGTTGGTGGTGGTGGATGTTTAAGGTTTTTTTTTTTTTTTTTAGTGGGTTTTTTTGTGTAGTCGGTTTTTTAGGTTATTAGACACTTGTCACTCTATAAATCTTTCTTACACTTCTTACAATTAGGATCCTTTGTATTTGATCGTAATCCTCTATTACTATATATAATAGATATTGGAGAGAGAACGTGGATATGTTGAAAGTTTAAGAGTTTACCTAAAGAAGAAGGGTTAAAGGTGAGCATCTATTCTTCTTTTGTGAATGAATCAAATTGAGGAAAATTGGGCGGCTTGTGTAAAAAAGAAGATTCAAATTTTGAATCCATCACGTTTGATACTTTTAAAATACAATTTACCAGTCATAAATCTTTCATTCCCCCCAATTTCATCTTTTCTCCCCCTTCAGACACACACGCCTGTACACACAGAAACAGAGAGAACTGATGATGGTGAACGGCCGGTCCAACTCTAGGGTTTAGTGTAAAACAAAGGATAGGTCTGGTGGATAGAACGAACGACTGAACGAAACCCGATTTGGGTCAAAACCTACTAAATCGCATGATGGCGGTGATAGAGGAGGTCTAGGGTTTGGGTAGTTATATGCGATTAGCGTTCATGTGGAGGCGGGGGAAAGAGTATAAGCTGCATACGAGGAAACGACATAGTTTTATTGTTATAGAGCTTTCTGATGTGTTAATTGGATCTCAGGCTTAGAAAACGATAGAGGTTTGGCTGGGATGTGGCTCCTCTAAACGCCAAGGGTATGGTTCTTGTTTATTTTACTTTTATCTGTGGATAATTATCATTGCTTTTGTTTTTTCAATCTCTGTTTCCGGATCTTGTTGAGATCGATAACAGGTAAGAATAGTAGGCCTGATATGTTTAACCTAATTATTTTACGATTTGTTTTTGATGAACCGCCATCGAAAATATATGGTTGTCTTTTGAGTTTGAATAATTATGATGGTAGTTAGCGCTTTTAACTAACTGTTATGATGATGGTTTAGAGGTAGTTATGAAATAATTTGGTTTCATTGGATCTAGCTTTATGAGATAAACTAAACCAACTTTCATCAACTTCCATCGGCAAAATAGTGGTTTAGTTTACACGTATTTCATTTGTAACATTACTTAAAAGCTTAGGACCTTTCAACAGTGTTTAGTATTGTCGGGGTGAATTTTTGTCAATGTTTAGTACCATTCATTATGTTCTTTGTTTTATGTAGCTATTAAATATTCGACTCTAACTAAAATAAATAATGTAATTGCAGCTGATGTGCTATACTACTTGGGAAAGAGTCATGAAATCTTTTCCCCTTTATGCCAACAATTGTTCATTGGAACTTCTGGCCTTAGGAGTTTTGCAAAAGGTAATAAAGTACATTAGTCATTGTAGGTGGCAAAGGGGTGGGTTGGACAAGCACAAGATGAGTCACAAGGTTGACCTGCCACCATTTTCTGTCCTTATGCTTTCATTATTAAATTTAGATAACTATTATCGCCCGTGCATACTCTAAATTTGTAAATTTCAGTACTACAGAGGTGCATTTGTGCGTTTCATTTTGTTTTTGTTTGATATTATACTATCCGATATGAATTTGTTTCTATTTTTGTTTAATAGTTCACTAACTCTAAAAACTTACAGGTTTATCTGATAGGTGGTTACTACGGCGCCAGAGACAACATAAAGTCAAATTTTCTAATGGCGTTCGCAACAATGCTGGCATGGAGGGTAATCGATTTTGGGTGGTTAATGGGCGCTGAGCTCCGAAACACGATTATGGCAGTAAAATGGGGAACATATTACTTATTAAAAGCAAGTACAACAGACGCCGGTTATGTTCAACTAGGGGATCCTATTTCGGACCATAACTGTTGGGAGAGGCCGGAAGATATGGATATGTTGCGGACGGTGTATAAGATTGATCAGAACCACCCTGGATCTGACGTGGCATGATGATACTAAGCAAGCAGATGATATCCCAACTAATCCAAATGGTGCTTTTTCTTTACGTGAGATAAGGGCACAAGGCTAAAGTTTTAGTTCGAAATGTATTTTTTATTAAGCTGGTAAATGTAAGTTGGGTCGCCAGAAAGTGTAGCAGCGTGTTAGGTGAGAACTAACAAGTGAAAATGGATGTCGATTCTTTTTTGTTATGGGTTGTCTGAAAGACAAGTTATTTTGTCCAAGCATATTAGAGAAGGTAAATAATTAACACTAAAGATATGTTTAAAAATAATAAAGGCAATTAGGTTATTGGATAGGGGTGAGCAAAAGGAAAAACCCGACCCTACCCGATCATTACCCGACCCGACCCGAGAACCGATCAAACATGAAATACAGAACCAATTCACTACCCTAAATATAAGGTCGGTTCCGGTCCATTAGTCCAAGTCGGGTTTCACCATGAAAAGAACCGAGAACTGACCCGACCCGATTTTATATGAAAAATTGGAACCGATCTAAATACCTAGGTTCTTGGGTTCGGGTCGGGTTGGGTATATTTTCGGTTCGTTTCTCGGTTATTTTCGGTCCGGACCTAAACTTGCTCACCCCTATTATTGGATGCACAAAAAAAGGTTTTGGCGATAAACCATCCCACATCGTATGTGATATGTGATGATGGAAGTACTAGATACTTTGTCATTCAAGGATTTGCAAGACTCATGACATAGATAAAATGTGATGATGAAAGTACTAGATACTTTGTCATTCAAGGATTTGCAAGACTCATGACATAGATAAAACACACCGATGCTACGAATAAGAAAACCAACATAAATATTATACAATAATTAAGATGTGTAAGGCATGTCTAAAGTTTATCTCATCACAATACAAGTTGTTGACATGCGGATTTTTATTTTTAAATGGCTATGTTTATAACCTAGGTTTCTTTTTGTGTGTTGGTTTATTACATATGACTTACATTTCCTTATTCATGTTTACGACCTTTACTTTTTTTGATCGGCTAATTTCTTTAATCCCCTGTCGTCTGTGAGACTTGAACCGAAGACCTTTCCCTTCCCAACCTAGGTGTTTTTAAAGGCTTTGCCCTTGCCAATGTACCACCACCCCATTGGTTACGACCTTTTACTTAATTGATTTATGTAATGCTTAAGGCAATGATAAAGCTTGCATATGATATGAATTAGAAAATAAAAGTACTAGACAATATATCACATGAGGGTTGATAAACTAACATAAACGAGTATCGGGATGCAAATTGTCACCACCGCAGCATCGCGCGGGTTTCCTACTAGTATATATATATATATATATATATATATATTTAAAGTCATTTAAATACCTACTTTCCTTCACATAAATCATCATCTCCTACTATTTTTTTTATCACAACTCTATAAACTTTCATACTACAAAATCAATCCCAAATCTCACATAACAATATCGCAATTGATGAACGGTTGATAAAGATTTTTTGTTTTTATCCAGGTTTGATGATTGTTATTAGTTGCAACTAAAATCTTGATTATCGATTCATTATTCTTTTCGTTAGCACAATTGTTTTACCGTTTATGATTTTTTTTTATCAAATCTTCAACATATTTGTTGGTTGATGTTTTTCAGATTCCTTAATTTTGTTTATGTTTCTAAAATTTTAAACCATAATTGATGTTTATGTTGATTTAGTTATGAGATGTTTATGTTGATTTAGTTATGATTATCGTTATGTTCAAGAACTGGCAATGTTGTTATTTGAATAATCATTTTAGTAATTGAAAAAACACCAAGTCAACCTGAAACGGTTAACTTGAGGATCCTGTCTCGTTCACAAAGCATAATCTCCTTTCATTCCTCGCCAAATTGCTGAGTGCTCTAAATCTGGTCCCGCAAAACAACACAACGCCGTGAAGCTTGTTACAAGGAGGAGAGATTTGGGGTTCTCCTTGTAACCACCATCCGGCGTGAGAATAAGAACTTGTTTTGAGGATGATAAGTGTGTGTGTGTAAAGTAAGAGAGCAAGAGAATGGTGCCTGAACCTAGTAGTGAGGTCCTCTATTTATAGCTGAAGGGTTGTGAAGGAGGTAGGAACCAGCTGGTCCTTAGCCAAGTGTCAATTCTGGAGAATATTTGTTTTGTCTCCCCTAACAGGAAAGTACCATTAACCAAGACTATGGCTGACTTAGCATGATTTCATTCGTTCCACCTTAGCGTCTCCCAGTACTTCCTTTCGGGTTGTCGCTAGCTGTCTCGTAAGGATTCTGCATTAGGATTTGGTGACCAATGACTGGTGCCACGTGGTGTCCTTTTTCCTTAGTTGTATTATGTGCTCCCCCTGACACTATCTGTGGTGCCCCACGTTTATCGCCAGCTCTGTCTGTCAGTGTTCAAGATCTATTTGGATGACGAAGTTTCTTTGGTGGTATGGTCCCCCGAGTGCATGCCTGCGTATGCTCTTTGGGACCATACCCCTTCAGTAATGATGTTACTAATCATCTGACTGCTATACTATTCTTATTAACAAATTTGGGATGCATACTTCTTGCATAATGGATGGGTCGATATCAGAGAAGAACTTCATATACATTTAAACCACTTCTGTGAGTTTTTATATTTTCTGTTTTTATTGGAGATCTATGCAGGTTATTGAGCTTCAACCAACACTCTTTCAAGACCATGATCATCATATATGCCAGTTTTTATCTTTTAGGTTTTTATTGTTTACATTAAACCTTACCTTACATTTTTTTAATTCTTATTAACAAATTTGGGATGCATACATACTACTTGCATAATGGATGGGTCGATATCAGAGAAGAACTTCATATACATTTTAAACCACTTCTGTGAGTTTTTATATTTTCTGTTTTTATTGGAAATCTATGCAGGTTATTGAGCTTCAACCAACACTCTTTCAAGATCAAGATCATCATATATGCCGGTTTTTATTGTTTACATTATACCTTACCTTACATTTTTTTAAATTAGTTACTAAAAAATTATAAATATTTTTAATTTTGAATTTTGATTTATTTTAGCGCTTTTCAAAACAAAGTTGACATAATTTTAGGAAAAATGGTCAAAAACTTATGGCTGGGAGAAGACCCTTCAGCGACGGAGGTTGGCGGGATATTGAAGATAAACGAAGGCAGAGACAAAGAGACAACAATGCACCATGGGGAAGACAGCAACACTTAAGATAACCAAGTTCTACGTCTCGAACATCCCAGAGCGATGTAGCTCTATGGAAGTGGTTGTGACGTTTAGTGTTTTTGGGGACACAACAGGGGTGTACGTGGCTAGAAAGAGAGATGTCATGGCAACAGATTCTGTTTCATCAGTTTCAAAGAGGTCAGGGATGGTAAGGAACTCGGAAAAATATTGAAGAACTTAAAGACGTGGAATAGCAAGCTAAGGGTGAACCTTGCTAGATTCACCTCGGATGGACCAAGGAGTGTAGAAGAGATGAGACCTCCCTCAGAAGGATAGAAATGAGGATGCGGAAGGGCAAATACCTTACAACTGTGGGAGGCATTTTGAAGGTCCGATCAAGGCGGGGAGTACTATGTATAGGGACATGTTGATGGGATTGTCGTCGGGCACAAAACAAGACATGGTGTTTTTCATTGACCGGGTGTTAAAGCATTTGATGACCGGTACAATAACGAGCAAGAGGCTGCAGAGTTCAAAGGCCTAGATGTAACAAATGAGTGGTTCATCACTTTAGATGTTTGGATTGGCTAGTCGCTTGCTTATGAGAGGATAGCATGGCTAAAGATACGTGGGTTTCCTTGTGGCCTATCTTGCCATACTCTCTGCTCTTCTTACACGTCCTAGAACAGTTGGAACCTGCTAAGAACTTCTGGAAACACTTGGCACATTCACATTCACCTCCCTTGACTATATATAACAACTCCTTCATCTTGTTCAACTCACACCTTCACTCTCACTTCTAATTACTTCTTGGAGCTCTCCTCTGGACAAGAGGACTCCCAATCTCATCCTTATTATGCTATAACACTTTCAAGTAAGTGTTTCTACTAGCTCTTTCATGTTTAATTTAGTTATTTTAAGTTTAAAGTCAAACAATTGACTTTCTATTTGACTTTAGCTTCTGACCAAATTGGTCAAGTCAAAGTTCAATCCGAACTTTCCTCCGTGAAGGTGATAATGATGGTATGATCCCTCTGTGATCATACCCTCAGATTATCACGTTTATTAGTTGAAATGATGAGTCAAGCATGCTATGTAAAAGTCAAACTTTTGTTAAAACTTTATAAATGGTATAAATGATTTTCATAACTTATAACTTAGTTGTTTTGACATATGTACAAGTTATACAACTCATATAAACTGATATTAGCATGCTTAACTCATTTAATTCAGTTTAGAACCTCATTCAATGTCAAAAGTCAAGCAGTTTGACTTTTTCTTTGACTTTTGATTATGACCCGTTTGGTCAACGTTAAGACCTGTTTTAAACTTGTTTTGAGACCATATTATTGTTGAGTATAACTCTCTGAAGTTATACCACATGGTCATTTCGTTTGATGGGTCAAATGGCAAGTCTTGATAATATTGTTAAAAATGACCATAATGCCCTTATGTGGTCAAATTAACTAATTAAATGGTTTTAATCTAAACTAAGCTACAACTTGACTTTAGAACATAATATATATCAACTAAAAATATATTTTAATCCTTGGACTTGTCATAAACTCATCCGACCTTCTGAACCCACCTTGATGCATATAACTAGTTATGCGAACTTAGTTTGCATGAGCTAGGCGCAACGGGTCAAAAATATCTCAAAACCTTTCAAAATCATAATTTTGGTATAATGAACCTTTATCCAATGAATCCTTACACTCGGATAGGTATAAACCATATTCTATCCGGTCTATGCTTAATCTAGCAAACCGATCCTATTCTTATGTAACGGGTCATGTCTAAAGAACTAACCTATGACTCGTATACATTCTAACAGATCACTAATTCAGTTCACTCCGGACTATAGAACCCCCCAGATATTCAGACTTGGGTTATTAATACTTTTGAGTTACGACTTTTGCTATATCAAAATAGTTATCGGTTGGAAGCTAGCAAAAAGGTAAATACTCTTTAACTTATTTTGTTTTTAAACTTGAGGTATGGCGAATACGCCACTTGGAGCGGCTACTATATAAATGAGCCACCTGTGATTTCTCATAAATATAAGAACTCGGTTTAATCCGGTTTACTTGATAACTGAAACAATTGGGGGTTGTTGGTACCGTGTCCGGGTGTCCCAACTCATGAACTATTATGGCCATACGGAATAACGTGCCGGGTAGGTATACTGACTGTAAGACACGTTATTCAACTTTGGTGTATACCTTAATCATTATAGCACTGAAAATGACCGGCTTTGATCTCTGGTTCCCACTGTATGACAAGTATATAAATTTGGTGACAAGATAAAATCCAAATAAATATTAAATGATTACCTACGGGTTTTCTCTATTCATAAAACTCTTTTTGAAAAACTGTTTTCAAAATGAGTCAGCTAATTGTATTTACCTGTGAAAGCTGACATATTTTTAAAAGATTGAACTGCAGGTACCGAACCTTGATATTAGGCTGGGAATCCGGGTTGGCTATGATAAAGGCTATGGAATTTGCAACTCCTAGCTTAAGGCCTATGATGTCTAAAGCTCTTTTTACTAGATTCTGCATGTGGGCTTGTAGTCGAATACTTGTACAAACTTTTATTTATATTCAAGACTTTTATTAAATGATTATTTTTACTCCAATACTTCCACTGCATTATTAAATTGTGATACTATTATACAATCGTCATGTTTAAACCCTACCCTTCCGGGCCCACCGGAAATCGGGGTGTGACAGGTTGGTATCAGAGCTACAATTTGAGTGAATTGGACACTAGCCTTTTATGTCTAAACTCAAATATAACAAATGCAGATTCCATAAGACTATTCTGAGTTCTAGACCTGAACCTAGGACAACTCTTCTCATTATATAAATATAGATATCGATTTTTTTTTTTTTTGAATTTTCAGGAAGATGCCTCTCGGAAGGGAAACCACTGATGTTGATCCCATACTGTTTCCTTTCACGGGAAATTCCTAGACGAAACCGCAACAACGAGAGCTTCGCACCAAACCGAGGATGTCAGTACGACCAAGGCATGAGGATGAGCTCTTTACCTTCCTCCTATGGCCAATACATTATTTCCCCAATAGAACCCCAAACTGATAAACCTTCAAACTAGACATTAGAACCAGTATCAGTGAACATTGACGATCCATACTCTCTACCTCCTAACTTCAAAATTTCAAATCTTACATATACGAGCCAGTTTAGAATTCGTGACCCATACTATTCACTATCATTGGAACCCGCTAGTTCCGTTCCTATGATAAAATCTCACCTAGAAAACTTTTCGCTAAACCATCCACTACCAACACCAAGCAAGGTGAAACAATAAGAGGACTAACATGACAAAGGGGACGACTGGAGACTCTTTTCTTTTATTGTGTTTTGATTTGTTTTCCAAAAGTCCCCTATGGACAATGTTTGTATTTCAATTCTAAAAGTCCTTATAGGACAATGAATTGTAATCTAATTCGATTTCAAGTTTCTTTTCCATTTGTTTAATTGATCTGCTACTAAAATCCCAAAATCACTGATGACTATATAGCTCCCGATTAAACTAATGGAAAGTCTAAATAATGTCAATATAACTAAGAAAAACAGTAGTGACAACTGTGATCACCGAGACCGTACGGACGGGGAGAATAATCTTCGATCCTTGATTGCCGATGAAGTCGATAAAGCTATGGCTGAATTCATAGCTACATTTAAAGGGCCGGAACCATCAATACCAAAGCAAAAATATGTTTCTAAACCTCATTCCAAGACTGAAAGGTCTCACTACTCCTCAACTAAGAGTGAGCAAAGCATTAAGAATGTTGTCAGAACTGAGCCCCATAACTTTACGGGTGAGAAGGGAGCCATTGATGCTTTAAAATGGCTCGATGAGAGGGAAACCTTTATTGATATAAGCGGTTGCGCTACTATGGACACTATCAAATACGTGTCCTAATCCTTCAAATAGGATGCTTTAACTTGGTGGAAGGCACTGATCCAATCCATAGGCAAGGTTGCACTGTACAACCTAAGTTGGCCTAAATTCGTGGAACTAATCCGCGAGACTTACTGCCCGCCTCACGAGGTGGAGAAAGTTGAATCCGACTTTCTTAAACTGACCATGAAAAACCTCAACTTTTGAGGTTATGTATCTAATTACAACTCTCTCTCAAGACTCGTACCTTAGTTAATTACCCCTGAGTCTAAGCGCATTGCGTGATTTATTGGAGGACTTGCTCTAGAGATCAAGGGGATGGTTAAATCCTCCAAACCTACAACATTTAGATCTATTGTGGATCTAGCCTTATCTCTCACTAAGGATGAGAAAAGAGTGAGAGCGGCCAAGACCGAGGGAGATCACAAGCGGAAACGTGATGTCACCCCTACTAGAGATTCTAAGAAGGTTAAGACTGGATAGAGTTATTGCCAGTCCAAGCTAACTGAGGCAAAACCCGAATGTAAAACCTACGGGAAATGGAATTTTGGGAAATGTCTAGATAATCAACCCAAAGGTTGTGGCATCTGTAAGCAGATGGACCACAAATCCCCCGAGTGCAAGGATCTGAAAACGCCACTTGTTATAGGTGTGGCGAGAAAGGGCATATAAAGACACACTGCCCGAAGTGGGCAACTGACACCAAGAACAAGGCCACTAAAGCCAAGAAAGGCAATGCTAGAGCCTTTCAACTGACTGCAAAGGAAGCAGCTAATGATGCAAATGTCATTACAGGTATGTTTATTGTAAATGATATATTTGCTAGAGTCTTATTTGATTCTGGAGCTGATAAGAGCTCCATTCACCATAAATTTAGCAAACTTCTAAACGTACCCTTAAGAACCTTAGATGTTACTTATGAGTTCGAAATGGCCGATGGTAGTATAGAAGTAACTTCCACGATTCTTGATGGATGCACTATATCCATCAAGAACCATTCTATCCCTATAAACCTTTTACCAATGAATCTCGCGGGATTCGATATAGTTTTAGGCATGGATTGGTTAGCTCATAACCAAGCCCGCATTGCCTGCGATAAGAAACTTATCGAAGTTAAATCCCCATCAGGTAATATACTCACTATTCGTGGAGATCAATACTATGGATTGCCTGAGAAAGCCTCTCTGCTTAAGGCATCTAAGTGCTTTAAAAGAGGATGTGTCATTTACATGGCATAAGTGACTATTGACGAACCGAAGCCAAAGATTGAAGACATTCCAATCATCTCGGAGTATCCTGATGTTTTCCCTGAAAATTTACCAGGTCTGCCCCTGGATATGCAAGTCGAGTTTAGAATCGACATTTTGCCTGGATCATCTCCTATAGCTAGAGCTCCTTACCAATTGGCACCCACTGAGATGAAGGAGCTGAAGGCACAACTGGAAGAGCTTTTAGAGAAAGGCTTTATTCAGCTGAGTTCCTCACCCTGGAGAGCTCCTATTCTCTTTGTTAAAAGAAAGATGGTTCAATGCGAATATGCATTGACTATCGCGAACTAAACAAAATCACGATCAAGAATCGATATCCTTTACCATGGATCGATGATCTGTTTGATCAGTTGCAAAGAGCCAGTTACTTCTCAAAGATTGATTTGAGATCTGGTTATCACCAACTGAAAGTCCGAAGGGAAGATGTTCCAAAGACTGCGTTTCGAACTAGATACGACCACTATGAATTCCTCGTGATGCCTTTTAGGCTCATGAATGCACATGCAACATTCATGGATCGCATGAATAAAGTCTGCAAGCCGTACTTAGATAGTTTGTCATTGTCTTCATAGACGACATACTTATCTACTCACGCAACAAGGATGATCATGAGAAACATCTTCGATGTATAATCGGTCTGTTGCAACAGGAGAAGCTCTATGCTAAGTTCTCCAAATGCGAGTTTTGGCTCCACAAAGTTCAAATCTTAGGACACATGATTAATGAGCGTGGTATCCAAGTGGATCCCGCCAAGATTGAAGCTATCATGAATTGGGAAGCACACAAAACCCCTTCAGAAACCCGCAGTTTCTTAGGATTGGCAGGCTACTATAGAAGCTTCATTGAGAACTTCTCTCGAACTGCTACTCATGTAACTACGTTGACCCGCAAGAATGTAAAATTTGACTGGGGTCCTAAGCAGAAAGAATCCTTTTAGATTCTAAAGCAGAAACTGATCAATGCTCCTGTCTTAACCTTATCTGAGGGAATCAAAGACTTTGTCGTGTACCATGATGCTTCGAACACTAGAATGGGTTGCGTGCTTATGCAAAGAGAGAAAGTGATTGCCTATGCGTCACGACAACTTAAGGTACATGACAAGAATTAGACCACCCATGATTTGAAACTGGGTGCAGTTGTGTTTGCATTAAAGCTGTGGAGACATTACTTGTATGGCACAAAGTGTATTATATACACGGACCATACAAGTCTTCAACATCTATTTAATCAAAAAGATCTTAACATACAACAACACCAATGAATTGAAACTCTAAATGATTACGAATGTGAGATTCGTTACGAATGTGATCAAGGACAAGTCAGATGCGAGTAGTGTTGGATGTCACAGGTTTAAGGTGAAAACAAATGGAAGTCAGGCGAAGAAGGCGGAAGTGAAAAAAAGAGTGGATGAAAGAAAACCACCCGACGGTGGTGTTAGAAGGGGCAATGATTTGACCCCAACTGGTGTGAAGCTGCAAACCTCCCACAAAACTGGATGGAGCTGTACGTAGAGAAGTGGGGAGGTAAGCAGGCGTCTGAGCCACCATGAGCACATCAGGTACGGTCTGGCTGAAGACCTAAAACCTAGCACTCTCGGGAAGCAGCCCGAGGATGTAGAGTATTGTATTTGTTGTTTTGTTTTGGTGTGTGTTGTGTTTTCGCAGGTTACTACTATAACAACCCGCTTTTTGGAAAGTCAATGTACAAGTCAAAGTCAAAGGAAGAAAAGATTGCTAATTGCGATCTGTCACTCCTTGCTTGACTAGCAAATCGTACTTTTGACTTGTAATCGAATTATATTATTTAATCGCTTTAGTTGTATTATGTGGAGTATCTATTAATAATCAAGGTTTAATCGCATGTTTCTCGCTAATCGACTTATCACTATCGCAATCGCAACTCGAATTATGTGTTCTGGATATTGTTTTACGTGTGTGTGCTATTTATGTGCTACTTCTGCATATTATGTTTATGTTGAAGTGTTAATCGCAATCGCAATTCTATCGCATCGCAATCTAATCGCAGACGCTAGACACAAGTTATTTATAGTAATTGTATGTTAGATATAGTAGTTATTTGTGTGACTAATGGGTAATACTATCGCATCGCTCACTCGAATCGCATCGCAACGCTCAACATGCGAATCGAATTGAAACGACAAAACTCAATGCACCGGACACCTGGATCGAGTGGTCAACCAACCGAGTGGCCATCCGATCGGATTGCCATCCGATCAGTGACCTACTCGACACTTTGACACTTTCCATTTTGGGAAACCCTATAAATACCCTCATGTCACATCATTTGTGATGCGACAGCTCTCTCACTGTACCAGCTCGCTCAAGCCCTCTTTTCTCTCGATTTCTCGCGATTCTTGTAAGTTTTCAACTCAAATCTCATACTTCTATGATCTACACCCATTTCTTCATCATTTTCACCTTTGAATCTTAACTTTTAACCGCGAAATCACCGGATTTAAGGTGTTCTAGGGTGATGTCATCATGGAGTTCTTATGAACTTCCAAGTTTGGCTTCATCCCACCAAGAACAACTTAGATCTGAAAGATTTCCACAAGATTAAGCAATGTTTTCACATAGATTTACACAAATTCATGGTTAAAAGGATTGAAAGATGGTTTTCCAACTTTCTTTCAACTCTTTTATACTCAATGCACTTGAACCGGTAGAACCGGAGCTTGTTCTAATCTCCTACTCCTTCTTAGTGATGAGTTGGTTCAAGATCTGGTTACTATCAAGGAGACAACCGACTTCGGGTTAAGCAAGAACAACCGTCTAAAACCAGTAAACTGATCGGATTTGGGTGATTCCTGTTCGATCGGGCGACTAGGGACTTGATGTGGTTCTGTTGTTTAGTACGTTGTCAAACTGTCTCGAACAAAACGCAAAACTTTCAAAATAATCAAGTTCAAAACGATTGGATTCGTAGGGACGGATTACCGTCCGATCGGATTGCCATCCCATTGAACTGCAATCCGATCGGATTGCACCTGAGCTTCCAACACTTAATCAATTTTCAATATGTTCAATACACAAGATAGTTGTCCGATCGGATTGTCATCCGATCGAGTGATCATCCTGCTGTGCACTTGCTCTCAACTAAGAAGCCCCGCCAATCGGATCGCTATCCGATCGAACGACCGTTCGATCGATCGACCTGAAGGGTAGAGATACTTCTCTGTTTTCAAAATGCTACAACGAAAACTTCAAAGCCATCATACACAAACACAACCTTACCAAAACAAATGTCAATCCGACCGAATGGCCATCCGATCGGATCACAGTTCGACACTTGGTCACTTTCACCGTTTCACGCACCGCTCTTCTCTTATGTTATCGTTAACTGTTCAGGCTAATCACTCTAACGCTCCCTTCAATCCATACTTTCATCGCTGTGAGTATACTCAATCCCTTTTGCTTTATGCACTTTTGGGTGTTACATACGTTACTTATTCTAAATCACATCGAACACACAACGCAACACTATTTAAACGCTAACCAATATTGCATGTTATACGTGACTCGATGAATGTTTGTGTGTTATGTTTACACATTGATTGCTGTCTACCTGCTTTAGCAACGATAGTACTATAGTTTGGACTCAGCACCTGTTCGCTCAGGGGTTGTTAAGGACATTACTTCACGTGTTCGCAGTGGTGAATGCGCACTCGCTACTCGCAGTCATTGGTATTGATAGGATCTTTGTCAATAACTTACATGCTTCACATTATACGTTGTACATGCTGGTTATGCGTAACGAATTCGAACTCTATTATATCTATTAAACTTGTATGCTCACCTTTACACTATGTGTATTGACCCCTATTTTAACGTATGTGGCAGGTGCTTAAGATGCTAGGGATTGTTGTGCTTTGATGAATCAAGCTAGGGGTCTAGTCATGTCACGCTTAAATCTGAGTCGTCGGAACAGTATTTGTTTTTTAGGCAAATTATTTGTAATAACTGTTTTTATTTGGATATGTTGTGGTATGGGATATGACGTTTAATTATCTGGTAATGAATAGTTGTTATGGATACTCATGGACAATCTGTTTCGCTAGTGCCGCGCCCCGATGATTCCGCCATCGGTTGGGGTATGACAACTACTTTTAATCCTCACGGATGTAATGATTCAAGTGTGGGGATGTTTGGAAACATCCCCGATAAGATATCAGAGAATCCAAGAGATGTTTACGTCCCTGCCCGATCACAGCAGCTGCATCACTACTGACACTTGCTGATTTACTGATCAGGTCCACGTGTCTCTCCATCTTGCATTTTATTTGTATTTGTATTTGTATTTGGTGGTGTGAACCTTTGTGTTGGGAATGGTATCATTTCTGAGTGGATTAGGTTGTTAGCCGTTCATGGCTGTGGGTGGTATCTCTCGAGTTTAGATTATAAATTGCAATATACATTAGGGACAATGTATCCCAAGTGTGGGGATGCGGTAACTCGAGAGAGGGTCGGTAGGATTGACGATTTCAAATGCTTGAAGGGTTGAAATTGGATTAAAATTGAAAAAATTCTGAAAAAATTTGTCTCAAGTATGCTTGAACTACATGAAAACCAAAATTTTCAATAGCTTAAAGGTTTCTTGCTGACATTAAGCTAATTGAGATCCCTAGTCATGGTTGTCCCATTAAGTTTCATGAGAGTATTTCTTGCAAGTTTTAGAGAATAGTTAAGAAGAGATGCCTAACTAGGGGTAACATGCTTTAGGAATTACACATGCTATATGTCGGTAACCCATATTCATTTCATTCTGTGAGATGTTTGAGCCTACTAGAAGTGATAGTTGAATTTTCAATAAATGTTCATTTGCTGAGAGTAGGCCATATGTTGCTTTGTGTTAGAACTTGTGTGGTTTGATACGTGCTGAGACTGTGGTTTAGCGTATGCACATAGATGATAAAGACATTAGGATCCATTCATTGTCTTATATGTTGATTGTTGATTTCACCCACCTTAGTTAACCATGTTGAGCCTCATACCTTTCGTTTGTCACACCTCATGTGATCTGTTTGAATTACCAACCATGAATGACAAGTTGTTTAGAAGCGTGTTATGAAAAAAAGAGAAAAGAAAGAAAAAGGAAAACAAAAATTGTTACTATGTTCTTGTTATACAATTGGGTCGAAAATAACCCAAAGTGTTAGTAATTGTTGTGAATAAGTTGTCATGGTTTGGTATATTCGGTTGTGTTAGCCATATAAATATAAAAATTCAAAACACATTTTCTTACCTTTACCCTTAACCCAAAAGTCCTTTTGATATGTGTTACGTTATTTTATACAGTGGAGGTGTGATTGCTATACAAGCTTATGATTGCAAGGTAGCATATTTGGTTTTGAGCGATATATATACTAGCACATTACATGCTAGTCTAGATAAATCCGAGAGGAGTGATTATTGTGAGGGGCTTGTGGCATGTGTGTAGTATCATAAGCATGTTAGTTTTACTCAAGAAAGTCTAAAGTGTTTTAAAGATATATTATCTAACTGTCAGATTGTTAACCTCGATTGTGTCAGTCTATGGGATGGGTATGACTTGGGACCTTAAATTGCTAGTTCGGTAAAGGATTCAATGGTGATTTGTTAACAAGGTGAGTAATGTTTGTAATGGTTGATTGAGGACAATCAATGTTAAGTGTGGGGATGTGATGGAGAGGGTGAAACTTGTGCCTTAAAGTGTGTTATGTTACATATTTTAGTGCCATTTACGTAATTATATGCTTTGAATATGTTAACTACGCAAGTATGTGGTTTTACAGGTTAATCGGCGTAATTCGGTAAAGTTGGAGAGCTAGCCAGGATGATTATCGAGAGAAATCATATCATTCGGGACTTGATTTGGGCCAAAATATAGCTTGACTATGCAAGAAACGCGAAATATTAAAGTCTAGGGGTCTATAGTCATTAAGTGAAAGTTGAACTGAAGTTTAATAATGTTTTCAACACCTACGACGTAAGCTACGGCTGAAAAACCGTAGCCTAGGGACCAGCAAATAAGAAGAAACAACAGGTCTTGAGCGTAACTTACGGCTGAAGAACGTAGCTTACGGTTGCTTTACGGACCGTAAGCCAAGCTTACCATACGGTTCGTAAGCCTTTGCGGAAAAGAGGAGGCAGGGCAGAATTGACTTTTCAGCATGAGATTAAAAGGGTTTTAACCCTAATTTCGAAGACACTTCATCTTGGATGAATTTAGGGGATTCAAGATACAAAGTTTGAAGCTTTTCATCTTCGATCATCATATTCCTTACCGAATTAATATTGTCGATCATAAATTCATCCGTACATCAATCTTTTGACAATCAATCAGCTACCATGAGCGGCTAAGTTCTTAGTGGTTTCCTCCTGATGGAGGATTCTTGTATGTTTTGACTTTTATGTGTTTGGAACAATTGTGAACTCCGGCAATATAAGCATTTGATACTTTTTACCTTTGATTTTGATTAATTGAATTGTAAACGGTTGGTTTTACTTAAAGCTTGATTCTAATTCATTCAATTCCCAAGATTTCTAGTAATTGGGATACATTTGACGGGGACTAGGGTTAGTAATTCCAATTGGTTGTTATGATGATAACCTTCCATTGTTTTTACAATCGAAGTAAGTAGTCTTAGGATAACCACAATCAGTTAATCGAATTCAACAATCATGTCTATGTGATTGTCACAACTTAAACACGTAATTGTCATTGCTTTGAATCTAAAGTTCGGAGGAACCATTGTGTCTCCTATTGATTACAACTTCATTTTCATAATTCGTAGTTTAATTAACTCTCAAACAAACAGATTTTCCATTATTACAATTAGTTTAATAGATCTTAGTTCATCACGTTTTCCACAATACTCCTTTGGTTTGATACCTTGCTTACCCTATCTATTAGGTTAAATAGGTTTTTGATTGACGTTCACGACAGTCATCAACGGGCGAGGGTAAAGTATAAGGATTCGAACTTGGGAGCAAAGAGTTAGCAAAGCTTTAAAAGAAGTTGCTGGGCAAACGGAGCATGCTACCCATTTTGTTTGGTTTCTCTGTTTATTTTTAATATATAAAATTGGCGTTGTTAAAAGAAAAAAAGTTAGTAGAGCCATGTGTCGGTGCGTGATTGGCTCACATACATAGTGTTTTAATGGTAAGAATTTTGTCATCGATTTTTATCAATATCTTAAAAATGTATATTTATTATAACCACAACTTTGTCATAAGTTCAATTATCCCTGAACCTACTAACATGATTTTCTGACATATCCTCCATTTGCGTTTCTTGTAAAGCAATAAAGGTTAAGTTATAATTACGTTTAAGTGACCTAACCTTTGAAGCTTTATCCCTACCACCCGCTCCTTTGATGTTAAAAGTGAGATAATTCATTGACAACCGGCAGTCGCCATCTCACGAGCCAGCTTTTCAAAAATCTTGGTAAGTCTGAACATCCAATTAGACAGGTGCGGTTCAATCCCATCTCCAGGCTCATGAGTTACTCGAGTTCGGCTTATTAAAAACTCAGATCGAGTCGAGCATAAACTGAAGCTCATATAGTAAGCGAAATCCAGCCCGAGTTTCACATAGCAAAATTGACGAAGCCTGCAAGACTAAACATACCTATTATTTATATAAAAAAAATATTTAAGTTTACATAACTAGGTTGGTGGCTCGGATGTATAAAATAACAAGTTGTCCCTTATGGCCCACACTATTGGGGTGTTGGATAATCTTGTTAGGTCAAAATTGGGTCAGCAGATATGGGTCAGAAAGTTAACGGGTCAGGCATCAAGGGCCAGCATCTAGTTTATTTTAGCATGTTTATTTTATATTTAATTGAGTCAAAGTAGTGGGCTTTAGTTGTGGGTCGTGATTTCCTAATTGTAGGGCTAGTTTGCGTCAGTTTCTAATCACGTTCAAGTAGTCGACAACAGGCCTAGGGTAGTATTTATTTCCTGCAAGTTCTTGATTGTAATTAGCGTTTTTTAATCAAAGAAAGAGTCAGAACAATTTTTTGTTCAAATCTGCAGTGTTTGTGTTTGTTTAATCTGGTATAGTGAGGGTTTCTTCCAACAGTTGGTATCAAAGCCCTAGGCTCAAACCTGGTTCGTTGAAAGAGATAGAAAGGACTGATTCTTGAGTGATCAGTAGCAAGTCAATCGTATGTAAAGTCAAGAAAAGCAAGTTTTATTTGAGCAAGATATTGAAGCAAGAAGGCAGCAAGTTGAAGCAAGAAACAACAAGAAACAGCAAGAAACAGCAAGAAAATAGCAAGAAAAGCACGTTGCAGCAGGTAGAAAGAAAGAAAGAAAAGCAAGATTCAAAGAAGAAAGAAAGAAAGTGAAGAATGGCGATGGTACAAGCAAAAGATGTAGGTTCGATGTCTTACTAAGTTCCGACCTTGACCACAACTAACTATCCGGTATGGGCAATCAAGGTTAAATCCATCTTGGATGCACACGGCCTATTGGAGACGATCGAACCGAGGGCATTAGGTGTAGACCCAGACTCAAAGAAATCAAAACAAGCGCTCGCCTTCCTATTTCAAGCCATACCGGAGGAATTGGTGTTGCAAGTGTCGAGTCACACGGACCCGAAGAAAGTGTGGGATGGCTTAAAAACACGATACTTGGGGGTCGATCGAGTGAGGGCGGCTCGAATTGCAACATTGAGAAGAGAGCTTGAGGGTTTGCGGTTGAAGGACGAAGAACTCGTTGATGATGGTGCTTCTAAGGTGAGCGGATTGGTTTCAAATTTGAGGGGTCTCGGGCATGAAATTGAAGAAGAAGAAGAAGAAGAAATGGTAAGAAGGCTACTTGATGCAATGCCAAAGTCCTATCTTCAAATTGTAACTTCAATTGAGCAATGCTTCGATTTGGATTCAATGCTCTTTGATGAAGCGGTTGGAAGACTTAAGGCGTATGAAGAATGACGAAAAAGCCATGATGAAAAGGAAGAAGAGCAAGGCAAACTTTTGATGGCTGAACAAAAGTATGGTGAACATGATGAAAGAGGAAGAGGTCTTGGAAGAGGCTATGGTAGAGGTGAAAGAGGTCGAGGAAGAGGCCCGGGTCGAGGTGATAAGAGTGGATTTAGATGCTACGAGTGTGGAGCATTCGGGCACTTCGCAAATGAGTGCACGAAATGGAAAGCCAAGAACGAAGAAGCTAACTTGATCCACGAAGAGGAACCCACCCTACTTTGAAGAAACGGGTCGATGTCAAGATTATGGGGGTGAGTGTTGGATAATCTTGATAGGTCAAAATTGGATCCGCAGATATGGGTCAGAAAATTAACGGGTTATTTTAGCATGTTTATTTTATATTTAATTAAGTCAAAGTAGTGGGCTTTAGTTGTGGGTCGTGATTTCCTAATTGTAGGGCTAGTTTGCGTCAGTTTCTAATCACGTTCAAGTAGTGGACAACAGGTCTAGGGTAGTATTTATTTCCTGCAAGTTCTTGATTGTAATTAGCGTTTTTTAATCAAAGAAAGAGTCAGAACAATTGTTTGTTCAAATCTGCAGTGTTTGTGTTTGTTTAATCTGGTATAGTGAGGGTTTCGTCCAACATGGGGGCCCAGTTTTCTTAATTATAGACTCATATAGTATATGATTTTTCGATTATTTGAATATGGTTATGCATTTTTTGCTCTTGTCAACATATTAGAGAGAGTGTAGGGATATAAAGAATTTCTACGTTTTATCTTTGTGATTATTTTTTATGTGCTACAAATTGGTGAAGAATCAGGGTTCAACTTTATAACATTATTAGTGTTGACAAGAAGAGTAAAAAAATCAGGTATAATTGAAATTTTTGGATTTTTTAGAAATTTTGGATTTTTTATATTTTTTAGAATTTTTTGATTTTCTAAAATTTTTTTAATTTTTAGAATTTTTTTATTTTTTAGAATTATTTTGGATTTTTTACAATTTTTTTACATTTTTTTATTATTTTTTTGATTTTTTAGAATTTTTTGGATTTTTTATTATTTGTTTGGATTTTTAAGAATTTTTTTGATTTTTTATTATTTTTTATTTTTTTAGAATTTGTTGGATTTTTTATTATTTTTTGGATTTTTTTAGAATTTTTTGGATTTTTTATTATTTTTTTGATTTTTCAGAATTTTTTTGATTAACTATTTTTTTTTATTTTTTAGATTTTTTTGGATTTTTTACTATGTTTTTGATTTTTTAGAAGTTTTTGGATTTTTTATTATTTTTTGATTTTTTTTAATTATTTTTTAGATTTTTTTTTATTTTTCTGATTTTTTAGAAAAATTTTATTATTTTTAAAATTTTTATTATTTGTGAAGCCAACATCTACGAACACTGAATAAGATGAAAAATCTGCTTGTGATGCTCTTTTTTGAGTTACCCACTTACCCTGCGTAATACCCATCTTTACCCACAAATTATTTTAAATAGGTATCATATAACCCATCCTGACCCATCCTTAGTTATTTCTTAACCCATCCTAACTCATTCTCATTTTTAAAATGACCCAAAATAACCCAAAAAAACCCAAATGGGTTTTATTTGCCAGGCCTAAAACTCATATTAACTCTACTATACCAGAAAAGTAAAAAATTCAATATAATTGGAAGTCTTTTCTTTTCAATGAAACTCATATTAATTCTATGTGTGATTTTACACATGCATGTAGATGGTTTCATACATTTTATTAACTAAATTACATGTACATATTTTAGAATAACTATCCAAGAAAAGATGCAGAACTAATAACTAAAACATACCATCTTACAAGGCCGGCCCATTTGACAAAGGTCAAGTACGGGCTTAGGGCTATTAAAATTAAGGGCCCTACCTTTTAGAAAAAATGTATATATGTAATATCTGTATTAGATTTGGGATGCCAAAAATAAATGAAACAAATGCTATGTTAAAGCCCAAAACTAAATAAGACAATTATGAAAATAAGGCCCAAATAAGGTCTATGTTTGTCCATTAATACATTGTTACTTCGCTAGCCTGGATGCCTTTTTTAACGGTCTTTGCTGCAAGTAACAAATGCGAATGGCAACCAGGTAAAGGGAATCTGGGGCGAATTAGGGCAATCGATGAAGCCGACAAACACGGGAATCTGTAGAGGCATGGTTTAACGGCTAAAGTTCGATGGTTACTCAATCGTCATTGACTCATTCTCGCACGGATAATCCGGTTTAAGAACTACTTTTTTTTATAATCTAGAAATCTAAAACATATTTTATTCTATACACTCAACATATAACTTTATTTTTCAACTCCACTAACTATAAACTTTTTAGTTTATAATTGCAGGTCCCAAACCGGGTAAAGAATAAGGATTTATATTGAAAAGTATTTAAAAGAGGCCATTACTTTTAAGTTTGCTTAGGGCCATTAAAAGGTTGTGCCGGCCGTGCCATCTTGTTACATGTAAGACATATATGAAACCATCTACATATATAAATTCAGTAAATTACATATATGTAATTTATTGCAAAAAAGTTACAACTGAACTGGGTTGTAGTTGTACTAAATTGTGTTCATCATGTTTTCCGTGATTCCAATTTTAAAGAATTATGTTAGAATAGAAGAATTCGGTTAACTTTGAAGATGAAAAAACGGAATGGGGAAATCAATAAAAAAAGGTAAATGTCTAAATCAAAATTGGAGAATACCAAAGATCCCAAAATCGAAATCGGAGAATCACTAGAGAAAGCCTTTTCAGCATTGTTACACAATTTCACCATGTCATATGATGAATCAATCATAAATTCATAATCACCTTTTCTAGGCCACCTAAAACATCAGAATTTAGCTTTTGGGTGGCATCACATACTCTTAATCACATTTTAATGTTTCAGAATCACATATTTTTGTCACCAAGGAACCTCCTAAATGTAATGCACTAAGTAAATTGATAGCAACACACCAAACTACAAATGAACTAAGAAGTCAAACTAACCACATAATTTAAATTAAAATTAATTTATTTTATAATACAAAAGAATAAATTGGAAAAAAAATCATGTAACATCCAAGATCAAGAACTACTCAAGAAGGTTATTAGCCGCTGTATAGACCAAATAATCTTTCCGATTTATCAACCATGTAGCCCGTTGTTCATGTTTAAGTGGCGATCAAAGATTTGGACTTTCGAACTCCGAAGATTACCATCGATATTTTCCACTGTGCAAAATGATATTCCCGGTAAGAAGGTTTCCTTTGGTGTGTTCTTTTTTTCTAATTACACAATTGTTGTAGTTTTGGCAATTCAAGAAATGATTTGATTTGTTAGAATAGAAGTAATATGCTTTCGAGAAGGATTAATCAAAAAATAAAATAAAAACCGATTTTGAAAGGGCATATAAAGAGATTGTAATTAAAAAATGTAACTACTTAGTAGTATGTCGACTAAAATGCCCTTTATAAAAGTAGAAATAAAAATATTTTACATTATGTGATTGGTTATTTATAGTTATACTTATTATAATTATGTAGTTTTCTTATGAACTACTCTCTCTGTATATAAAAGTTATATATATATATGGCCAGGATCATTTCAGAACCATAAATATTTACAGAACTCACTGAACTCCTAATAAACAATCTTTTTATTTATATATTTTAATGTTTAGGATAATTTTATCATTTATTATGTGTATTTTTACGATTACATATACATGTTAAGAGTAATTTTATCATTTTTTATATGTAATTTTATAATTACACATATAATTTTGGCAATTAAACATATGTAAACTACTTTTAACATGTATGTAATCAAAGAAATACATATAATAGATGATAAAAAGATCCTAAATACAAAAACTTATATATAAAAAAGATTGTTTATTAGGAGTTCTGAAAGTTCTGTAGTTATTTAGAGTTCCGAAATGAACTCAACCCTATATATATATAGAGGTCAGTTAACGTATAATAGGTCTTATCGTACCATACGTACGCGATCATCCTGGCCGTAGGATCGTCCATCATTTAAACGCGAGTCTAATTAATTGGGATTTCGCATGTTACAATTTTTTTGGGAATTCGCATGTTACAAACTAGTTGTGACAGTATTAAAAAATTCGCATGTTACAAATTCTTTTTTTGAGAATTCGCATGAGATTTTTTGAGAATTTCGCATGAGATTTTTTGAGAATTCGCAGCATAATAAATTGCATGTTATCAGTTTGGTTGTTGGTGCCATCATTGCATTCTTTTTGTTCTAGATTTCTTGAGAATTCGCATATTACATTAAAAATCGCATGTGAACAGTTTGGGTTGTTGGTGCAATCATTGCATTCTTTTTGTTCAAGATAAAATAATCTCATACAAACATTGAAAAATGGAGGACCAACCTTTTGCTTGCCTTGCCTCACAGCCACAAGGTTCCAAAACTTGAATATTTTATATGAAATAAATCCATTTCAATCTAACTATTTTCGATCACTTGTTCAAGCATTTGAAATTCCACCTGCAATTAATCTTAAAACCCCACCCATGGAACGTCATAAATCATTTGATGGTGATGATGATGATAATGATGTCTAATTTGCCCTCCGATGATTGAACGGAATATCTGCTATACCCCTTATCTAAGAAAAATGAATCACCGACACGTGTAGGGTTGTGGGCATCGCGTACATAATGTAGGATTAGGGCTATTGTATTCTACACTTTCTCTCTATATAATATAACAGATAAAAAAGAGTCGAGTCTAAGAAGAGCTAGAGCTTAAAAAACTATTATGTATTCAAACTCAAACTTTAAACTTGGAGCTCAAGATGCAAACTCAGTTGTTTAGCTCGATCTTCGCTCATTTACATCTCTCTTCGTGTAATTTGGAAAAAAAAAATGTATAGAATGACATAATTACCCTCAATCCATATATTTAGTTTGTTGGACCAAAGTCAAAGTATACTTGCACATTCAAGAATCAAGACCGCCTAAAGTTGGATACTTCCATATAATCATGGTATCAAATGAATTTATTCTAGCGCTATTAAGGTGTGTTGATATGATTTTCCTTTACATGTTATTGAGGATTCAAGTTTCACGACGAACATCATGTATGCGAGTAAAATTATAGAGTGTGTGGTTAGTTGTTAAAAAATATAGTTATGGTCCCAAAAGTCTTTTTGGGTAATTTTTTAAACTTAAAATTTGTTCTCTTATCCATTGCTAAGATACGTCCAACGTGGACACAAATCCCAACACTAGAAAAATCCCAAAAAGTAGGTACCAGTACCCGAATATACCCGGTACGGTATGGTTCGGTACCGGTATTTGAGGGTAAACCGGTAAATACCGGTATCGGACCGGACCGTTACCGAAAATGTCAAAAGACAGTACCGAATCGGTACCGAAAATGTATCCGGTTCGATAAATTCGGTACCGGTACCGGGTACCATTTGCTCATCCCTAATAACAACCTTCAAAATCCAAACTTCGCAATCGGAGTTTAGAATATTTTCTTAACTAACATGAAATATATATGTAGATGAAAAAAATATTTGATACCAGGTAGAAGTCGAAAATTGCAATTTGTAAACCCAACATTTGAAACGTACAGTTTTAATAGTTGATAGATTTTAAAGAGACATTCAATAAAAATCAATTATTCATAAGGCTAAAACTTAGGTTTCAGTACAGATGCCTTCAAAACAAAATTAAGAACATTTGAAAAGTCGACGACACATATGGGTGTAAAAGACGGACATCAATATATAATTCAGAGTTAAATGCCATTTTAGTCCCTATGGTTTGTGATATTTTGCCAGTTTAGTCCAAAGGTTTCATTTTTCACCTGTGGGTCCAAAAAGGTTTCGTCGTTGTCATTTAGTCCACTAGGTCAACTTCATCCATTTTTTCTGTTAACGAGAATGGCAATTCGGTCAATTTATATGGCCGAATTGCCCTTCTAGTTAACAGAATTATATATAAAATGACCGAATTGCCCTTTTTGTTAACAGAAAAAATGGATGAAGTTGATCCAGTGGACTAAAATGGCAACGTTGAAACCTTTTTGGACCCACAGACAAAAAATGGAACCTTTGGACTAAACTGGCAAAATGGCCCAAACCATAGGGACTAAAATGGCATTTACCTCTATAATTCAAGTATGACATTACACAAATACATGATACGTTGTAGTTATAATTCAAGTATAACATTACACAAATACATGATATGTTGTAGTTAAGCACCCATCCAGATACGCAAATAGAGATGAAAATTGGTAGTCCACGCATTACCTAAACATGTACAACAAACTCGTTAGCGTAATGCTAAGTACACATCCATATGATAACTACAGTGTTCAAAAAAATGTTTAAAAACTATTTGATGCAGGCCCAAGTGTGGAGGAACGGGCTATTTTGTATTTAGAGGCCCAAGACCGCGTAACAAAAGGGGCTTCACTAAAATGGCTCTAACTTGGGCTACGAGGGTCCGTTTTGGGCGTGCGACCAGGCGAAACGAACGTGAGAACGAGCTCCATCTTGCTGCAAACGCCTATGGCGGTTTGGGTCATCGTCCGGGACAAAAAACGCTTATTTCTATTATTTATTTGCATTTTTATGTTTTTTTTATCTATTTTGGGCATTTTGTTTTAGGCCGTGTGTTTGGCCCGTTATCTTTTTTAGGCCCATTTCGAATTTCGGTTTCTATTTATATGTCCCTCTAGTAATATGAATGATCAGAATTGAATTTTGAAATTATTGATTTTTTCACTTCAAATTCCGTGCCTTTTGGGTGGAATCTTGGGGGTTGGGGAAGAATACACGGGTATTCTTAGAATCAACGTGTTTGATCTTCGTTTCTGTTTCACGCGCTACATCACTATTACAAAAGACCATTTAGCATTCAAATATTGGGTCCATATGTTGCAAGGTTATGAGCCATACCGTACATTGTGACCTCTACTTCATACATCATATAGTTAGCCTAAGGTAGGTGTAGAACACGCAAAAGCATAGGTTCTACGTACCCCTACAATATGTTTACGATCAATCAGGGCTTTATTAATGAATATTCAACACATCCCCTGATTTTGTAGCAAAAATCCACAATTATCACCAAGTATCAAATATTTTCACACAATCTAATATACTGCACTAAATGGTATATGGACCATGCTTCATTCTGATATGTTTTTAGGGTTTCGACGATCTACAGGTCGGTGGTTGTATTAACAATGTGTGGAGGTGTGGAGGTGTGTAGCTAGTGTTGTGTGTGTCATACTTGTAAGGGACGTATGTGAAAAAGTTTTTGGTTATTGGTGTTTATAAAAGAATTGCATTTAGCTCCAATAAAAATTATAAAGTGTTTAATTTATAAGCTTATAAAATGATTTATAAAAATCAAACGTCAAAATTACCCTTTTAACAAACCCCCACCCCAATTCCCAGGTTTCTCCCTTGCCATCGACGCTGTGAAACTGAAGATAGTCACTATATATCCACAATATACCTAATCTTGATTATCCAATATCCATTGATGTGTTGAAGTGATCTTAAAAACTAACTAATGGAAATTGAAGGAACTAACTCCCTTTCATGTTTATCTCTAACCTATTAAACAGGTCTTAATTAAACGTACTAAATTTTGAATGCAATTTCTATGAATTTTCTAAACGATATACATAAGAAAAGAAAAGTAGATAAAACTTACAGTGTAGTTCTACTTGTTTCTTTAAGTAGACTTAATGGTAAAGATGGTCTGAACCGCAGTTAAAGTAAATAGAATGATTCCAGCAACTAGAGCAATTATGTTCCATGGACTGCTAAAGTAAGTCCTCTTCATGTTTGCTATATTTTTTGGCCAGTAAGCATCATAGTACTTGCTCAATTTTACCAACTGTTCTTGGTAAAAGAAATCCACCACTACAGTTCCTTTGCATATGTTGTTGATCATATTAGCAGCTTCATCATTAGAACCCATATCGTTGACAAGGACTCCCGAGTCTACCAGCTTTGCAACATCTTCTTGAGTATCTACTAGCATATCCATGGCATAAGCATACGATGTAACATAACTATGAGTTCGACCTGACTGCTCGTAGGCAATGAGATTTCTTAAAACGATCTCAGTGGAATCATCATACATCTGTAATACTGGAATTCTAAGAGTAGGCTTACTCAAAGACCCAATAAAACACGGGAACATATATAATTCCACTTCCATCCCCATAAGCCATGTTGGATCTTTGTTAGGTTTGAAGTTCACCCCTGCCCTATCTAGATTCACAACCGAAGGGATTGTGGGAAGATAATAACCTTTTTTAATGTTATCTGGAGGTTTGTAACATTGATGTAGAAGGCTAAGAATATGATGAGTATTATTAGCTGTTATAGTGTTGATATTTATATCTTCTGTAAAGATGTTGACATTACCTAGAACTGGATATATAAGTTTAAGAAGGGAGTGATTAGGACTGAATTCCAATACCGTGCACTGAAATATTTCATCAAGAATAAAGTAAGGGATCTGGTTTTCTAGCAATACCAAATCACAAAATATGACATGGTGTTGCAATTCTCCTTCTTCTTCTTCGTCAATCGAATACTTGAACAAGAATTCAAGTATGAAACAAGCATCCATAATCATCATGTCGGCAATTTCAATATCACCATAGGCCTTCGTCCAAACATAACAGGCCTTGATTTTTTCCATTGAAGTGCACACCTTCTCTACACATAATTTCAGTATTTCCTCTTGTGGGGAATTGGCACGTCGCATTAGGTCAATTAGATAATTTGTTTTCCGTCCTTCAAATGCTTGCACTTTCTCATCTTCTCTATGCAAAGGTCCAATAGAGACAACCTGAGGGTTGAAAGAACTTGGGCTCATATCACGTAGTATACGAGGTGCCATGTAAATTGATGGTGAAATTTGGCTTATATGGCTCTCTTCTTTTTTGACACGACAAAGAAGACGTTGAATGACACTGTCTTGAATCATGTTTGTGTCTCCCACCGTAGTGCTCAACATGATCTCTAAACAAGTGACAAAGCGAGCAATGCAGATCCACCAACGGATTAATAAACGTGTCGTATTCTACTTGTACTAAAATTAATGTAAAAAGTTTAAATCTAAAGTTTAAAAAATAAACAAAAAATCAAGTTAAAACCTGTTACAACCTTATTACAACCTCCACATAACATGTCTTGACCCATTACCATATTATAAATTAGCAAGATGTTTGTGCTTCTTGGCAGGGGCGGACCCACGTTAAGCGGAACGGGGTCCCCAGACCCTAATCTTTTTTTTAAAAGTAGTAGAAGCGATATATAAAATTTTCTATGGACCCCTTTAAATAATTTAGTTGGACCTAGGGCTGTAAACGAACCGAACGTTCAGCGAACAGTTCATGAACCGTTCGGCGGGAAGTTCGTTTATGTTCGTTCGATTAGCTTAACGAACGAACACGAACGAAAAATTTCGTCCGGTAAGCTTAGCGAACGAACATGAACATAGGTCTCGTTCGTTCGATTGCGTTCGTGAACGTTCGGTAATATGTTCGGTTACGTTCGTCCGTGTTCGTTTGATTATATTAAAAAATAATTAATAATAAACATTTTATCTAAACATATTGAAAACTTGAAACCCTATTTTTTCTAAGTTAGCTAAAATTTGGACATGCTATGACATTTTTGAGAATAATTATGTCTAAGTTAGTTAAAGTTGATTCATCATTTGGTAGTCTATTAGACTTCTTGTGTTTTGATTTATCATTTGATGGTTGTATTTAACTACTTATATCCAATGTTTAAGGATAACAATATTTTTATTTTTTTATTTTCAAGTTAACCTTTGCGTTCTTTTTTATTTGCTTGCGTTCGTTTGTGTTCGAGACCAGTGTTCATGAACTGTTCGTGAACAACTGAATTTCCTTAATGAACGAACATGAACATAAACTTATGTTTGGTATGTGTTCGTGAACAGTTCGCGAACAGGTTAATTTCCTTAACGAACGAACACGAACATGGCCTTGTTCGTGTTCGTTTACAGCCCTAGTTGGACCCCATAACAATGAGAGTGAGCCTGGTGCAGTGGTAAAACCCCTTGTTTACACATAGAAGGTCCCAAGTTCGATACTTGTTTGTTTCGTTTTTTTGTGTTTTTTTTAAACCTGATTTTAAATTAATCACTCTATTTTTTTTTTCTATTTCAATTTTTTCTCACCCATATATAGCTGAAAGTGTAGTAAATGAAACTTGTAATTTAGTTATGATATTGTTTTCTATTATGTTTCTCGACCCGACCCGACCCAAACAACAACCGATCCAAAAAATTTGAACACCGGGAAAATGGGACCCCATTGTCCAAAAATCCTGGGTCCGCCACTGCTTCTTGGAATGTACTCCAACCATAGGGAGATAATTTCAAAAAAATATTTTTGCTTTTTCACTTCTAAGTTCTAACCCAAAGGTTTTCATTCTTTGCATTTTAACCTTTTTGTTTTTACTTTAAAACCAAAACTTTTCATCTTTTGCAATTTAACTCCAATACATTTTTATTTTCAACTTTGATCCACGTATTTTTCATCTTTTGCAATTTTTTTCGTTTTTCGTTTCGTTCTTATTTTGTGAGTAAACACACCGTAACGTACGTGTGGGTTTCAAAGCTTTGTCGACTATTTTTTCCTGTTTGATAGGACCGTCACAGCGCGTCTATTTTTCAATGTTTGACAGGTTCGTCGCAACACGCGTGGTCTTAGATCGACTTAGTTAGTCTGTTCTATTTTTACATTTCAGTCTAATTTATTCGCATTAACATGTCGCAACGGACATACGTGGTTCAACGATTTTACGTATGTTTTTCCTTCGGTGTTATTTTTTCCTTTTTATTTATTTTTTACAAGCTTTTCCGGTGTTGTTGGTCGATGGTATTGTGTAGCATTAGTGCTACTTGGTACGGTCTATGCCCCCTGCCTCAACATGGGGGCACTTAATACTAGTTTAAAACTTTTTTACAACCTATTTATAAACCGTTGAGCCGTTTAATTAGAATGTGTACAATTTTTTTACAAACCACCAACTGGTTCAAATTAAATAACGGATTGCATTGATCGTGTTCAGGTTATGGGTTAAAGTGTTTGGATTAAGATTGATATTTTTAACATTAATATAGGGTTATCTTGAGAACGCCAAATGTTGCGAGAACCGTGAGAAGCAATAAAAAACATATCAAAATCAATTTTTTTAATACAAACCTCGTTTTAATTAAAATATAACATCAAAAAAAGAATTTACAACATCAAATAGTCAATTTCTCATCTCAAAATCACGCTTATGCCCTTCCATGCCACACACACCACACCAACCCCCGCGTTGTTGATGACGTTGTGGACGGGGCTTGAGATTTCCCACCGACGATAATGATAAATGGGCGTTGACATGACATGCTGTTATTGGACTTGGCTACTAGCCATTGGACCCCAACGGCATTATTTAAAAAAATATTTTTTATTTAAATAATAATTCACCCCATCTATATAAAAAAACTAACCATTTTCACCTCACTATCTTCTATCCAACTCCTTCTCACCTCACTCTCTTCTATAAGAAATAATGCATCCACACAACTGAAACTTTGATCCGAACAACCCCTACGGTTTCGGCGATCTACCGAACACCACTTCGCCTCAAGGGTCTCAACCGAACCAACAACGGTTTACCAATCTTAGCATATTAGCGTACGGTCAACTTTAAACGAACCTACCTTTTATTTTTCCACAACAACCGCTCACTCCTCTATCCTAAAATCCACTTGCACCCGAATCCATACCGGAAACTCAACCTACACCACCCGAATTCTCTACTCGAAAAAAACTAAACAATAAAAAGAAACCGCGGCCGAAAAAGAAAAAAGCAAAAGAGGATCGTCGTATACATCTGTGGACAAGCGAAGAAGAGTTGGTGTTGACGAAAGATTGGTTTTCGATTTCGGAGAATTCGGTTATAGATATATTTTATTATATTTATTGTAAAAACATTTATTCCATATTTATAATATATTTTTTAATAGGTATCAACCAACATAGTGATGATTTTTGGAACCGAATCAACAAGCTTTAGCACAAAACTTTGGGACGATATTTCTATCGAAAAAATGATAGTCTCTCGTCTAAGTAGTGACGTGAAATAAACACTGCCATGACCGCATTCAATGGCCACTACAACAATCTAAAGAACAACCCAAAAAGTGGCGAGACGGACAGCGACTTGTTGACGCCTGCGATGTCCTTGTATTCGGAAGGCAAAAAGGGGTCACCTTTAAATTTATTCATTTTTGGAATTGCGAAAAAATCGTCAAAATGGGCACGGGTACCTTTAACGGGACAATCGTCCTCCAAAAGGTCCAAAAGTTGTTCCTCTACTAGTGTTGGTACACTTTATGTGGACGCGACTCGACTCGGTTCGATTCGGTTCGGGTCGACTCGGTTAGGTCCGGCTCAAGCCCGACGTCACGACATTCCTCAGTCGTGCGCCCCAGAGTTCGACACGCGAAGCACGGAGCGCCGCAAGCCATTCCCGTTTACACATCACCATGACATCATCATTGTGATGTCATGGTGATGTCACAACCTTTTACTTGGTGAAAGATGTAAACACGTTCATCAACTTTGGGCCGTAACCTTTGCACATTGGCCCAATCATCTTGAAGTGGACTTTGACTATTTGGGCCTGTACATCATTTGGACGAAGACCAAAGCCCAACATCAAAGTAACGAAATCCCTTGTGATTTCGTGAGACATGTATGGCGAAATCACTTCTGATTTCGTCCATAGTGATTTCGTTCAAGGTTTAGTATAAATAGCTTTGCATATTTCACAGTTAGGCTGACGAGAGCATATTGAAACCAGAGAGTTTATCAACAAACATTGTGTGTATATGTTTGTGAATGTTCTTGTCCTTTTAATCTAAGTGAATCTTTGATTATCTGTTTGTGTTACTCGCTTTACGTTTGTTTGGTTTGCATCGTTACGGGGATTCCGCACCCGTGATAGTGTTTGATATAAACAAGGATAGGTTACGTATCGGATCCTCCGAGAAAAACAGACCTACAAGTGGTATCAGAGCTTTGGCTCGTATCCTTGTTTAAACCAAACATTGTTAGGTTTATATCGAGTGTTGTTGTTGTTTTTCCGAAAACTGTTCTTGACATTCATATCTTTCTGGAAAAGTCTTTTTAACAATCTGATATTGTTTGTTTGCTAAAGTTTTATTTAAAACCTTGTTAAAATTACATGTGTGCATGTTTAGAGTTTGGTTTTCATAGAAAGCTTATGCAAAATTCTAGTATTTGTGGTTGTTTGTTCTTGAAAAAGTGCTTAGAAATCTGCCATCATCTGCCTGGATATTGTTTGTTTGCCAAAGTTTTATTGAAAACCTTTGTTATATTGTATGTTCACACAATAAACTGGGTTTTATTTGAAAGTTTGGGAAAATTTCGTGTTTCGAAAAGTTGTTAAGTTGCCGGAATAATCATCTTTTCTGGGTTATTCTTCGATATCATTCAAAGTGTTCTTGAGTTGTTCTTGTTATAAATCTGAGTTTGATCTTGGTGTGTTAAATTATTGTGTTGTTTCTGATTAAAATAATTTACGTTTGACTAATGTGTACAAGGGTAATGATGTTGTTGAAAATAACAAGTTTCAAAGTCTGATAAAGTAAGGTTGTATGAAAAAGAGTGTCTTAGTTTGAAATTTGTGGCTTTGTGTCAGGATAAGGTTTCTAAAATATCTTGTTATTATCTGGTTATATAGTCAACGAAATCACTCAGTCCACATATCAAGCTCCACGAAATCACATCTAGTTGTATTGATCTTGTCTTTGCCGAAATCCCTTGTTCAATAGTCAACAAAAACACTTTGGTCAAAAATATCATCCCAGCCGAAATCCCTTAGGTTCAACGAAATCACATTGGGCCTTTCATCAGTTGGGCCGAACTCACTTTCATTACCCAAAGAACATCTCAGCCGAAAACACCTGCTTCTTTTTAATTGAAGTCAACGAAATCCGATTTCTCTCAAAATTCAAATCAACGAAATCATTCTGATTTCGTCCAATACAAGTCTGGGCCGAAATCACATCTGGGCCAATTCTTTGTCTGGGCCTGTCACCTTTGTTTTCTCTTGGACGAAAACACCAACAAGCTTTGACATCTGGTCGAAATCACCTGTTGGTTTTCATCAAATATCAGTCAACGAAATCACCAACATCAGCTCAACGAAAACACTTTCTGATTTCGCCAAACTTGTCCACATTTTGATTTCGTCAAACATCCTGAACTGTTGTAACTTTTATACAGAGAGCTTTCAAAACTGTTCTAACTTTGTGTTTTAAATTGTTTGACCAGGTGTTATCATACAAATACCAAATATGGGTCACAAAGGTCTGTGGGATTGGAGTTCGGAACCACAACCAGCTTAAAATCAGCCTTCGCTTGCCGATTTAATGAACCAATTGCCTCAAAAACAACAATCAATAAATACAGGTCAATGGGCAATGGTTTCTAATCAAAATCAAAACATTCAAAATCTATTGCTCAGTGAGAGTGAGACAGGAAGCAACAATCGCCCGCCAAAGCTAAATCACATGAACGACTATCCATCTTGGAAGGGTCGTTTTCACACATACATTCAAGGGAAAAACGTTGAACTTTGGACGTGTTTCACTACTGAATGTAGCCCGGAACTAGAAGAAGCAGCATCAACTGCCGCTGGTATTTCGCATATGCTTGAAGAAGACAAGAAAGCCTATGAACTAGAGAAGAAGGCGTTTGCTTTTCTAACACAAGCTCTTCATAAAGACATCTATCATCAATTTTCTTATAGTAAGAGCACAAAAGCTTTATGGGATGCATTGGAAACAAGAGGAGAAGGAAATGCAGCTTCTAAAAAAATACGCCATGATCTTTTGAAGAAAGAATTTGAATCATTTCAATCTTTGGAAAATGAAACCTTAAATGATATGACTTCTCGTTTCTATCATTTGATAAGTGAAATGAGTTCTTATAAGGTTGTTGTAACTCATGTGGAAATGATTGCACGTTTAGCTGATGCTCTACCTCTTAAGTGGAGTCCATTTATTGAACTCCTAAAGCATACGGGTGCTCTGGATGGCGAAACTGTCACTATCTATGGATTCGTTCAGAAGTTGGAGCAAAAGAACGAAGAAGAAACTAGGAAAGCTAAAAGGATTGGAGCTCCTCAAAATACAGAAATGTATTTGCCTGGTTTTGCTCCTTCAGCTAGTTCTAGTTCTGTTCAGCAACTTAAGCTTCAAACGGCGTTTGTTTCCAACACAAACTCATCAACTCAACCAGAGTTTGATTTAGGTGCTTATCTTTCACAATCGCTATCCAAATTAAAAGCCCAACCACCACCACAACAAGCACATTATACCAACAATCCTCCACCCCAAAACCCGAACACTGTCAAAGTTGATACTTCGAACCTCTCAAAGGTTAGCATTGAAGTAGCAAAGGAGCACATGGAACTCATTAATACAATGGTCAGTGCCTACTGCGGTTTGGTAGCAGGTCAAATTGGGAACATCAGTATGACCAACGAAGATTATCAACAAATCGACCGTGATGAAATGGAGTTGATGGATATAAAGTGGGCATTTGCAAGTGCAGTTAGAAGGGCAAGGGATTTCATGAGTCGAACAGGAAAAAGTTCTTTGGAAAGTAAGCAGGATACGAAGTACGGGTTTGATAAAGAAGCAGTTACATGTTTTAATTGTGGCGAAAAGGGTCACTTCAAACGTGAGTGCACCCGACCAGCCAAGCAAGGGAATCAGAACCCTTTCAGAAATCAGACAAGTACTTCAAATACCAATCAAGGCACTCAAGACAATCGTGAAAAAGGGATAGTATCTGTGAACAATACCACCAACCAGAACCAGTCTGGACCATCTAACAACACTCGTGCATTGACTGTTCAAACAGATGAAGGGTGTAATTGGTCTTTACAATTAGGGGGAGGTGATAATGAAGGAGGAGGAACCGCGTGTTATGCAAAGATCATCAATCACATCAAGCACGTTCATAGGGAAGAATTTTCTGAAAGTGAAGATAGTTCGGGTTATACCGGGAGTTCTGATGAAGAAAGTTCTATCTTGGGTGATGTGAAAGAAGTAGCGAGTTCTATTGATGATTTGTTGAATGAAGCAGAGGAGTTGAAGTCTCAGAAATCTGTTCTTATCAAGAAGGCTGGGATAGCATCTAAGGAAATGGAGAAGTTCTTCTCTGAAGACGGATCTTTTTCTTTTCAAACTGCCTTTATGGCAAATGTTTCAGCCTCTTCGAGTCAGGTAACATCTGAAACTCCTAGAATATGCAGTGACTGTGCTTATATGAAACAGGAATGTGAAAGAGTGAAACTTGAATGTGACAAAATTCATGGTCACAATCAAAGTTTGGTTGTTGATATGTCAAAGTGCAAAGAAGCAAATATGGCTTTAACAAGAAACGAAAAGGACTTTAAATCTTTAATTGAAAATTTAAAGAAAAGTGTTTCTAAAACTACCAAAGTTGTTTATCACAAACAAATTAGTATTAACAAGTATATAAATATCGTTGAGGAAACCAAAAAGGAATTAGCCATTGCAAAATGCGAGCACGATGCGATCAAGCAAAAATTGGAGAGTTATTCTAACTCCCGATTTGTGCTCCATCACATAATTGACGTTCAACAACTGAAGAAAAACAAGAGTGGTGTTGGGTATAAGAAATGTCCGCCCCCTTTGAGACACAACTATGCTCCACCACCTGATGAAGAGGATATGCCTCGTTTTGAACCCAGTGTGCCTCTTAATTATGAGGAACTTACTACTGGATTAGGGTTCAAACCGGACAGCTCCTCGGGAACTTCATCTGATGAAACAAAAACTTCAACATCAGTGAATCAAAGTCCTCCATCTGTTGAGGATTATGATTCATCTGATGATGAAACAGATGCAAATGACCAGGATGAATCACTTGATAAGAAAAAGGGAATAGAAATTCCAGTTGAGAATCATATTCTTTGTGATCCTCCTATTCCTGTTGTGCAACAAGTTGCCAAAAATGTGATTAATTCTGTCAAGGATGACAAGAAACCTGTGTCTACTGTTAAGAGTAACAAAATGTTGTATACCTTGGTTGGTGATTCTAAAATCTACTCAGATAATGATTTTCCAATTAAAAATGTCAATCCATCATTGATTGATAACGTTTTTGAAAATAACATAAGTAAGTTTTTGGGAAAGTCGATTCCGGGAGTTACTGTAACTCAATGTGATCCAATTCCTAAGGCTGAAATCAAAAAGCAATTTGGAAATCAAAAATCCCCAACAAAGCAACAACCTTTTGCTTTTAAGGGTAAACAGCAACAACAGCGAGCTCAAAATTCTAAAGGGTCACAACCGAAGGTTGAGACCAAAGGAGCTCGTTTCAAGAAGAAAAACAATGATGTTAAATTTGTAGCATCCAATGGTACTGATAAAATTGAGACTTTTGAAAACAAATCAAACACCGATTTTGTCCAACAAGTCAAGATTTTAAAACGTAACGCTCAAAACAATTACACCCAACACACAAACGGGTGTGATGAAGGAACAAGTACCTCTGGGTCTACAGGTTCAACACGTGAAAGTCGAACAGGATCTCCCAAGTTTGTTGAGAGGAGATCGTGTTTCAAATGCGGGGAGTTTGGCCACATTATCAGAAACTGCACAAACTCTCCAAAACCAAATTTTGTAGAAAGAGCCCCTTCTGAACAAGGTCACTCACAAAGTCGTCCTGTTTCTCCAAAACATGATAAACGCACTATTAAAGAACAGGAAACAAAACAACGACATAAGAATGTGAAGGTGATCGAAAAGGCTTTAAAACCGGAAAATTTTAAAAGGGAACCAAGTTCACCTTTAAAACCAGAAGTTTCAAAATATGTTTACAAAACTGAATCTGGTAAACAAAAACAAACTTGGAAACCTAAGAAAGGTGAAAGTTCAGAGGGAGGCGTGAAATTTCCAAATCATCAAGAGATTGAAATTACATTTCTTGATTCTCAGGGGCAACCTAAGTCTATGAAGGCTTGGGTCCCCCTCTCCAACTAATCTCTGAGTGAGTGTGTAGGATGTTCCAGGAGGAACTATCGATAGTCATTGGATTGTTGATAGTGGAGTGTCCATGCACAAGATCGGCGACAAAGAAGTTGTTGCCTTTGATGGAGAGAAAAAGGAAAGAAGACAGAATTGTCTGTCGAAAGAGATTGAAAAGTTTCGACAGATTGAAAATCATTCCAAAGTTTGATTGTCAAAAGGCTTTGATCGGGTCCCCAGGATAGATTCAATCAAAATGTACGCACCTGCAGCACGTCTGAAGTTCAAATCAACAAGATGAACGTGCAGTGTACATTTCTTCGCGGTGTAATTGAAGATAATGTGTTTGTTGAACAAACCAACCGGGTGTGCGGATGCCTTGGCATGGATTGAACAACCGCACACTACTTCTCAAGAGAAAGACAAAGACCTTCGCTGGTGCAATGTGGAAGACCAGCCGGACCCAAAGGTTTATGATCTTGTTGCTGTCAAGAGATTTCTCAGTAGCTACAAAATCGACTTTGAAATCCACACCGGGTGGATATCCAGTCTGGGAGAGTGCTCAGATTCCTTGCAATGCACGAAGCAGCTGCAGGATACGGTTTTAAATTTCTAATCTCTCCTATACTTGTCGATATTTAAGCTGCTTTATAAATTGTTATTCTCTCGTAGCACTCTTTGGCCAGACACGTTGATCTCGAATATCACCTCACACGTGATTGTTTCACTATGAAACTCGTCAATGTTGTCATGGTCCGCACCGCTTACCGACGTGCCAACTCATTTTTTCCAAAATTCGATAAATCATTTCTGATTAAAAATTAATTTTGGTAAACGGCATTGAGGTAAAACATGAGTTAACCGACATCGGGAAATCGTTTTTGTAAATATCTTTGTGTCTTTTAAAATTTATCATAGTTTGTTGATTTTAGGGGGAGTAAATCCAAATTTGAAAAATTCAAAAACATGGAAAATTTTCAAAACGCAAAAACATTAGAAAAACAAAAATGAGTTTCCTGGCGAGAAAAAGAGAAAATGATAGTAAATCAGTGGTCTGTCGAAACCTCTTCGAACTGAAATGCAAAATGAAAAACGATAAGCAGCTCTATATAAGATGTATCGGTAGGCTCACAATCATCTTAAAGTGTGCAGGGTGATATAAATCTTAAATCGACTGAAGACCAGGTGGGAACCATTCATTGGCATATGGTCTTAGTACCGAAATTTCGTTTGAGAGATTGCCGAGGTTCTGAAATATTCGGTCTTTATGCTGTCTTATCATCTGGATATCATGGTTGTTTCTTTTACCGAAACAAAACGGAGACGAAGTCTAGATCTTCCATGATACTATACATACGTGTACATATTGCATTCGACCTCAATAAGTGATCAACAATCACATGTCCATCAAAATAAGTGATAATATATCACAGATTCTTTGCGGGAGTCAAGTTCGTCTCTCTGCTGTACGAAAGTACTGACCTGTTCACGGACTTGCTCCTGTGCCCTCATGCATCGAAAATCAAGTTCCTCATCAATAAGTGATTCTATCACATAGGGCTTGTTTTCAATCAAAATAAGTGAGTTTCTCACATCTTTTATACGGTCAAACGGATGATAAGCAGTATACTCACCGGTAAGATGAACTCTCGTGCATACCTTGATACGGGAATGTGTCGTGTGTGGATGAACACCGGGCGGTAAGTATAAATCATACCTTAACGTATCCCCTCGCCATGATTACATCTGATAAGTTGAGCTTATGTGGACAACAATACCGATAATTGTTATAGGATGCTTATCTAAATGTTAACTAATTGAACAAAAAGAGCGTTTTGGCATGACCGTACACTGATATGATTCTCTTACCCTCGAAACTCACAAAAAGAATGTCTGTAAATATTTATTTACTGCTTTCAGTTTCTGCATCTTTGTATATATTTATTTATTGCTTTCCGTCTTTACATTTAAAAAAAAAATGAAAAATTCCAAAAAGATTTTAGGTGTGTTTTAATATAAACTTTATAAAAGCCAAAAAGATTTTGCTTCTAGTTTATTTTTGATTGACTGATGTTGGAACTCGAGTCTATCCTACCCAAAATCCTGATCGTAAGCCGGAAAACAATTGCACCTTCATAAACTGTCGAAGTTAACAAATTTTGAAAGTTAAGGGATTAAAATTGATCATTTTCTAAACTTTCAAACTGTTGTCGGTCGGTAGTTGATCGAGATTTGATCTCATATGTGTCTTTTGTTTAAATGTTAACTATATTCCAAGCGGTTGTTCTCATTATGCGTTTAGCTTTCTTGCATGTGCAGATGCTAAAGGCAAGGAGAACATGATCGATGATAAGCTTTGGAGTGAAGACACGAAGTGAAGGCACTCAAAGGATAAAAATGATCGAGTTGCCGCTGTCCCTTCATCAACACCACAAGGATCTGAAGAATTGACAAGTCAAAAGATTCACGAGCATAACTCAATGGAGAGTTTTATTTTAAGGGGGAGTTTGTTAACACACTTCCTAAATGAAAAAGGGAGTTTGTTGATACACTTTCTTCTTACGACGCGTGAAGACTTTGAAGATCCTCTGACATGAAAGACACAGAAGACGAACCATCACAGAAGACGAACCTCACGAGTAGCGTCCAAGGGGGAGTTTGTTGGTACACTTTATGTGGACTCGACTCGGTTCGATTCGGTTCGGGTCGACTCGGTTAGGTCCGGCTCAAGCCCGACGTCACGACATTCCTCAGTCGTGCGCCCCAGAGTTCGACACACGAAGCACGGAGCGCCGCAAGCCATTCCCGTTTACACATCACCATGACATCATCATTGTGATGTCACAACCTTTGACTTGGTGAAAGATGTAAACAGGTTCATCAACTTTGGGCCGTAACCTTTGCACATTGGCCCAATCATCTTGAAGTGGACTTTGACTATTTGGGCCTGTACATCATTTGGACGAAGACCAAAGCCCAACATCAAAGTAACGAAATCCCTTGTGATTTCGTGAGACATGTATGGCGAAATCACTTCTGATTTCGTCCATAGTGATTTCGTTCAAGGTTTAGTATAAATAGCTTTGCATATTTCACAGTTAGGCTGACGAGAGCATATTGAAACCAGAGAGTTTATCAACAAACATTGTGTGTATATGTTTGTGAATGTTCTTGTCCTTTTAATCTAAGTGAATCTTTGATTACTGTTTGTGTTACTCGCTTTACGTTTGTTTGGTTTGCATCGTTACGGGGATTCCGCACCCGTGATAGTGTTTGATATAAACAAGGATAGGTTACGTATCGGATCCTCCGAGAAAAACGGACCTACAACTAGTCGCTCGGATGCTCGTACCAATTTTGAGATAAACTTAAACGACAATAATTTTGAAGCCGAATGACCACCGGGAAGAGATAAGTCAAAAAAGGGGCCCAAAAATCATCCACTACGAGTGATGAAAAAAACCCTGCTTTGGCCGTCATCTAGAGGTGTACAAATCGTTTTTTTTTCAATAACCGGTACAGTTTTTAACCGAACCGGTTTTTTTCATCAAAATCAAAAACCGGTTTTTTTATAACCGGTTTCGGTTACTAACCGGTTTTTTTTACTCAAAACAATAACCGTCCAACCGGTTAGGGTCAGTTTTAACCGGTTTATGCAAAAAAAAAAACCCGGTTAAGGTCGGTTTTTTTACCTGTTGAAACCGGTTTTTTAAAACCGGTTTCGGTTCTAAAACCAGTTCCAAAGATTAAGATTGTTGATACAGTTTTGTGTGGATGTGGCTTGGTTCGGTTCGGCTCAAGACCGACATCGCAACATTCCTCCGTCGTGCGCCTCAGAGATCGACACACGAAGCACGAAGAGCCGCAAACCGTCATCTGATGTCATGTGAATAACTTATCAATGCATGGATGAATTATATGAACGAAGAATCTGCCATGCATGTCCAAGTATGCGGGCATGAAATCCAATGACATGCCATTTGCTATTGGGCCTTAATTCATTGAGAACCATGCACATGAAAACCACAAAGCATAAGCAGCGAAGAATACAAGGTATTTCGTGGATTTGAATGATTCGTGGACTCTTGGCTTTTCACAGGTTCTTCGTGAATAACCAATGTTCTTCGTGGACCTTAGTCTTTCATGGGCTTCTTATTGGGCCCAATAGATCTTTCGTAAGTTTGCTAGGTGTTAGTCTATTTAAGCAGCACTTGTAACACAAACAGTGGCGAAGCCTGAAATTTTTTACGGGGGGTCGAAAACGTATATACCCAAAAATTTCTATAGAACCGGGGGGTAGAAGACATATATACCCAAAAATTTCTATACGAAAACTACATATATAACACTACTGGCCGAAAAGCTCGGGGGGTCGGGCGCCCCTCCCGGCCCCTTCAAAGCATCGCCCCTTAACACAAAGATATTTGAGAGTACATCAGAGAGTTTTGTGAGATTTTCTTGTTCAAACATTGTACTAAAACTCTGCTGAATCAATATACATTTGAAGCGTTAAACGTTGAATCTTTGTTTTGTATTTGCTCTCTCGCTCGGTTTGTGTCGCAACGAGGATTCCGTACTCGTTACGGCACCCGAAACAAGAAGTCATCGTAGTCCGACGATCCGTATCGAGACCTACAAAGATCCCTAACCGGTCTACAACCGCCGGTTCGGTTCAGTTGTTCTAAAACCGGTTATAAAAAACCGGTTTCGGTTTTTTTTCTGGTTTCGGTTCTAAAACCGGTTTTTGTACACCTCTACCGGCATCCAATAAGAAATCCACATGTTCAACAACATCCAACAAGAAAGAACCACTCAAAAAATAAAGGCTTTTAGCCTTTACGAAGAAAAGAAAAGGCGAACGGATATGAAAATACTCACTATGAAGATCGATCACCTTGAAGAGCGGGAAACATACATGAAACTTAAAGAAGAAATCATGGATAAATACCGTAGCTAGTTTTAGTTATTTTAGATTATATTTTTACGTTTCGTTTTTTAAGTTTAAATTATGTAATCTTTTTTTAAAATTTTGTAAGTGTTTTTATGATTGATAATTATTATATTATAATAATGCTATTTTTATAAAATTTAATACATAATATATAATTATTAAATAAAAAAAATAATAAAAAAATATGTCTCGTGTCGAATAACCCCCCTCTTCCACGCCCCCTCTCACACCCCATTTTTTTCACCACGCCTCTATTCTGACGCGCGCTGACGTGGCGTCCATATATCGAATAACGCTCATTCTTGAAGCCCCTCTACACCGTGTGGTCTAACACATAGCCTAAGATTTAACTAGTGATAAGAACCTATGACCTGGTTCTTTAGTTGTATCGGACTTGGCATCTACAAAGAATGGTGTGGGTTTAAATCACGGCGATCACAAATCACAAGGTTATGTGGTATTTAGGTGTAAAAAAACTGATAAGAAAAGAAGCTACAGATTTTGACCATTTTGAAAATCAGTTAAGAATTTACCAGGTTTCCTGTGAATTGATGGTGAAAAGCGGTCCGTATGGTTTTCTTCATTTTCTACAAAATTAGAAAGACCTTGAATCGTGTCTACTTCTCCAAACTCCAAATCGCCGCCTCTTTCCATGGTGAATGTTGTTTCTTCTGCGATGTATATTATAAGTATTGTTGACTAAGAGGGAAATAATTTTTTTTTTTGCAATACCAGTTCAGTTAGCATATCCTGAATGAATGATGAAATAGCACATTCCATGCCACAAATTAGAAATCAGAAGACAAGCAGCCGTTGACTTTCTCGACCAAAACACAAACGCATGGAATTAATTACAAGTAGTAGCAACTTTATGATTTAAGCAATCATATTTAGCCTTTAAAGTTTAAAACTTCAGGTAGGTAGGTAGGTTTACCACTTACCCGGACTTAGAATCAGCTGCGTGTTCCTTGGAGATACAAAACTTCAGCTTTTTCGGTATAATTCCATTTCTTAATGCATCAAGTATTAATATTGAATAAAATGCCGCTTTGCTTTTTGCATAATGCACATCAATTATTGATAATGTATAATGCTGCTTTGTTTTTTACAAGTTGTGCACATTATTGTGTGTTTTTCAAAAGGTTCTTGGGGCCCATATAATTTATCTTTAGTATAAGACGAAGTGTTATCATAGCCGCCGAAGGTGACACTAAGGCCGGCAGGTGTTTAACCGCACCCCTTGCCACCTTGAAGCCATAGTTCCCCAACACTGTTGCATTGCATGGGCGCCATTGAGGGGTGTTATGATTGGATTCATTGAATGATTAGCGAGCGCTAACGCATATCTTTGGTAAGTTAATTAATATTTGACAGTTCATATATATTTTTAAATTCATTTAAATACCTACTTTCCTTCATATAAATCATCATCTCCTACTATTAATTATCACAACTCTATAAATTTTCATACTACAAAATCAATCCCAAATCTCACATAACATATCGCTATTGATGAACGGTTGACAAAGATTTTTTTGTTTCAAATCTTCGATCAGTATCCAGGTTTGATGATTGTTATTAGTTGCGATTAAAATCTTGATTATTGATTCATTATTCTTTTCGTTAGCACAATTGTTTTACCGTTTATGATTTTTCGTATCAAATCTTCAACATATTTGTCGGTTGATGTTTTCAGATTCCTTAATTTTGTTTATGTTTCTGAATTTGTAATAATACGACTGATCGAGTTCGGTGTGTGACTGACTTTATTGATGGTAACATTACTTTTTAACATGTGTATTTGTATGTATGCATGTATTAAAATCAAATGTATAAAGTAAAATATAGTATAAAGCTTATGGTATATGACCGATTAAAAAACTACGATTGTTATATTATTGTCGATTGATGATTAAAAAATAAAATTAAAAAGTGGAAGATGCATGTATGTATTGGTGTGTTTTTCTGTGTCTTTATGAATTGGACGGCAATATTTTTTGTTTTTAAATAAAAAGAAAGAAAAGAATATTATAAAATAAAATGATTAATGAAAGTAGAAACGTGTAGGGAGAGAGATGAAGCAAGATCCACGTCATACCATAATTGATGTTTATTGTTGATTTAGTTATGAGATATTTATGTTAATTTAGTTATGATTATCGTTACGTTGCAGAACTCGCAATGTTGGTGTTTGAAGAAACACGGAACTAATTTTAGAGTTAATTAGTTTGTTTTATGTTTCTACCATAAGGGTTAATCTTCTTATAATCTTTCTGAGCTCCTGGATGATCCGATTTTCCTGCAAAATAGAACACCGTTAGCTCGTTAAGAGGTGAATATGGGGGTTTCCCTCTTAACCAGACTCCGGCGTGAGAATAAGTATCTGTTTTGAGAAAATAAGTGTGTTAAGAGTGAGAGTGAAGAGAGCAGAATCCCTTAACCTGTGCATGAAAGTCTCTATTTATAGCCAGAGAAGTGTAAAGAGGAGGTGGGCTGGTGGGCCTTGGGCTGGTAGGCCTTGGGCCGGAAGGCGACAACAGAGAATATCCTCCTTGTCTCACTGGTGTCGACCGTTATTGCCTTCTAGAAGATCTTCGGTGCTGGCGCTCCTTGAATGGAGCCACGTGTCCCTGTTGTCGGCCTTGTTGTCCCTCTGCCATCAGCAGGTAAGTGGAGATCATGGGGCAGGTGTCGCCGCCCCCTGATTGGTGCCACGTAGGCGTCCTTGTGTACTTATTGCCTCCTACACGTCAGAGGATCGTGGAGCATGATAGAGCACAGCCTGGTGGATGCTAATTGGCTCTTTCTTCTGCCACTTGTACCTTGTGTACTCTTTAAAGTGGCCTCGCGCTCTAACTCCTGCGCGACCCTTGCTGAGCACGTAACTAGCCTGCGCAGGGTTATAAGTGCTGAAGGCTCTTATTCAGGATGCTAAGTAATGAAACTGATGTTCTCTCTTGTTTGGAGCTCGCGCGAGGTCAGTCTTTGTTTAAGCAACCTGCGCGAGACTAAGATTGATCAGCTTGCTGAATAAGGAGTATGGTCCCGCGCGCGACCTGAAGGAAGGTCTGCGCGGCTTTTTGGGACCATACCCCTTCAAGTCCCCCAGTCCAGTGTTGCACCATGCGCGAAGTAAGTGGTTGGAGCTCTGGACTTAGAAAAAAGAAAGTGCTTGTTATCAAAAATACTTTCTTGATCTTGGTAGACGGCGCGCGTGTAATTGTTTGTCAATTACTACGGCGCGACTACCAGGTTTGGCTGATGCTGATTCTCCGCTTTTGGATGTAAGCGCGCAGGTTCATTGTATAACTGTGGATGCTGCGCGGCCTGGGATAACTTCTGTATGAAGTTTGTAGTAAATTTGGGCGGGAAAAACCTCGAATTTTGAATTCTGACAGGTTGGTGCGAAATGTCGTTAATGGCGACGTTTGAATTGACTGCTGACACGGCCATCATCAAGTTGTCCCTGACGATTCAGCTTTCCGTTAGGCGAGTGAGGCCCACACGCGCGTGGTAACCGTCACTCCGAGAATCCCGCCTTACGTGGCGTCTCCTGATTGGGTACGTGCGCGGTGAATCCGGCTGTAACACCCCAAAAATGGGTTTGTTAATTATACTTGATTAACAAAAAATAAACGTGTAAAATACCATAGGTGGTAAAAGTAAACCCGGTGAATATTAGGATTTAAATAAATAAATAAATCTAATATTTATTAAAAGGATGAAAAATACTTCGAGAAAACAAAGTATATAAAAGGCCCGAGTTAACGGGACTTAAAATAAACGGGTTATGAACAAGATAAAATAACTAGGAATAAATAACCTAGTTAGTCACAAGTCTTGTAGTAATAAAGAAATTGGTTAAAACACACTATATGCAACTTGGGGAAAGTAGAGGGGACGAAAGTGATAAACTAGAAATAAGTTTGTAATAAATAAAATATCAAACACCGAAACACACACCTTGAGTGTGTGTTCTGGTCGACACTTTCAACAGGAGCCAAAGAAATCCCTTGTTCAAAGCCTAACTAGCATAAATTCAAGCAAATTGGAAGGGCAAATCACACCCAAATTGAAATCCAGGCACGGATTAGTGATCACCTCAGTGAAGTGATCATAAGGTATGTCAAATTTCACTATTTTGTTCCATCTCAAATTCTTGATGAAGTCTAGGAATTTGAAATTTGATCTTGAATGATGGATATTTGGGTGGAAATAGGATGTATGCATGATTAGAAACAAACCCTAGTTAATAAACTAAGGAATTTGAGTGCATGTTAGTAAAACTCATGATCTCTAACTAGGTGATTAATGGGTTTTGTAGAAACAAGATGAACACTAGAATCATGATTATCAAACTAGTGTTATTTGAACTTTATGAAGTTAATCTTGACATTGAACCTTGAACTAGATGATTATTTAGTAAAGGATGATGAAATTGGCAAGATATGTAGTCATGGAGTTTGATTGTTAATTTTATAAAAATTATGCTCACTAGGTGTTTGATATAATGCATAAGAGAAAGCCAAATGTTGAAATTTCGAATGAAACGAGCATTTGAATAATATGGCAAATTATGTGAAATATGAAGCGATAAGAGTTCAAAACATCATGTTGAATTAGACTTAATTGTGTAAATCATGTGATCAAAAGTAGTTGACATTTGATAAGTTAAACTAACCAATGATGAAGTCGAATAGAAGTTTCGATATAGAAAATACGTAAGGTGGAATAGTCGTGTTTGTAAATGACTAATCTAACCACCTTCTAAATGATGACGATAGTTTTACGCTTAACGAGCTAGGTGGCGGCTTGGGGAAAAGAAGCGGGTCAAACATCTTGAATACACGGAAAAGAACGAAATTGGATAAAAGATAAGTAAAGCTTACGCCCCTCTACATTATTTACAAATTATTTAATTGCAAGTATTGTATATGAATGCTACTAAGTGGTTGGTATATGATGTTCCGACATGATTCAATGAGAGTCGAAACAAGGGAAAATGGTAAGAAATCATGAATTATGGTAAAAGGGGTAAAAAAAAAGTAAATCATGAATTATGTAATGACGAACAAATAAAAACGAGTTTAAGGGAAAACCGGGATAGGTTAAAAGGGATGAAATGGTAATTAAACACCATCTCATACGGATAAATGGTCAATTAGACTAAATGGGTTGAATGGTGTTGGTAACACCATTTGACAATTACATTTGACAATCGCTCGTTGAGTTTTGTAATTACAGGAAATAACATAAGCATGCGTTGCTTTAACTAGAAAGATTTAAAGCAAAAGTTATGTAAACGGGTCAATACCTTGACCCGAGCCAGGTACGTATAAATAAGCTTTTAGTTAAACATACAATTTTTGGTCAAATATTTAGCGAAAGTCCTTCGTTGTAAAGTGAGGGACTAAAGTTGACCAAAACACCCTTGAAGGGTATATTGGGCAAACGACCCATAGGGGTTGTTTAGGAACTTGCATTAAGATTAGGGAATCATTAAATATGAATAAAAGTCATAGGAATACACATTCGTGGGTCAAATGCTCAAACATGGTCATTTGCGTAAAATGACCAATGATGGGTAAAATTGGGAAAAAAGGGGTTCATTATGTTAAATCCACCACAAAATAGTTGTGGTGGAATATTTGTAGTTAATTAGACATGGAATTTTTGTAGTTTCAAAAGAAAAGCACAAGTTCTAGACTAAAATGCGTAAATACCCTTAACGAGTCAAAATAAGCATACGAGCGAAAACGGGCTTAAATTGTGTAAGAAACCTGTGACTAGAACCTATTATAATATATAACATTAGTTGAAGAGGTGCGTGTGAAATAAGGATCAAACAAATATGTTTGCTTGATAAAATGCATAAACGGGTTAAAATTTGGTAAAAAGGTAATGAGTCGAGGGCTTAGAAGTCTCAAAAATTTCTTATGTTGGATGTAGGATTTTAACTCCATAAGATGGAGAATTAAATTACGGACGCGTAGGAAAAAGAATCGCGTAAAACGGATCAATAACGAAGAAGTTATGGCCGTTTCCGTAAAAACCGGTATTGCTGAAAAATGCAGGACCCAGCTCCAAACCTGCTGGAAACTGGTCTCCCCCGCGCCACGCGAGAGAGCAACGTGGTGCCGTCGCGTGGTGCGACGGAACCCTGTTTTGGAGAAAAATTTGTATTTTAAACGGTTTCGCTTCCCGGACTCGTTTAGACACGTTTCGAACTACGTATGACTGATTAAATTCATGTTTTTATTGAATTGTAGGTATAATCTTCAGTACCAGAGGACGATCAAGTTCAACGAAGAACCGAACACGATTAAGTTTCAAGCTTCCGCACTATACATCGTTGTTATGTTAAATAACGAACACACACATGTTATGTTGTATACTATTAATTTTCTAAAAATTTCAGTGAACCCGTATTTTCATTGTATTTTAAAATCATACTTACCCGTTTATCTTCATAAACGCATTAAATATTAATAAGGGTGTTACAAGTTGGTATCAGAGCTCATGGTTAAAAAGTAAAGTGTGTTCGGTTCGAGGCTTGATCGCAAATCCGGTAAGTACAAGTATGTTAATGGTTTAGTATGATTAAAGTGTCATGAACAACACATAGGGTTATCGTGTAATACACGTCACCCCAATGAAAATGATTGTTATAGTTAACGAAATCACGTGCGTTGACACGTACAGTAAAAAGCCTTGTATTATAATACGGGCGTTCATTAAAGTCAAAATTACTAACTTTTACAAATGATTTAATTGAAGGACACTCGCATCTGAAGATAGCGGGAGTGTAACAAATCTCGGATATGACGGAGGAACGGTCCGAAGTATGACGAGCAGAGCATACTCGCCAAGGACCCAAATCGCGTAACGGTCGCGAGTAAGGTTAATAGCAAGGAAAGCCCGTTAGGGCAAGCATTATAGGTGCACGTTTTAAGTTTATTGCACGAATAGTAATATGCAACAAATACGTAGAGACTGACCGTTGCATATGTAAATTAAAAACTTGGAAAAACCTGAATAGAATACCTATCCAGGATATTATTTCCAAGAAAACTAAATAGAGGCGTTACTTACATGGGGTGTAATGTGAAAATTATAAAAGGTCATGTATATCAGGTGTTGATCGCTTACTCTGGCCAAGTAAGTAGTGAACACGTGGTACCATGAACTTCTTATTATGGACATACTTACATCCGATGTAGTAAGGACGGGGTGAATGGAACGAATTAAAAAGGTACCCAAATGAATTAAATAAGTAAGACTTTTGATTGTAAACGTAAACGCAAGTCGGATGACGGAAGCGTATTACGCTAGAATAACGAGCCCGAGAGAAGGGACAAAGATTAAAGTAAATAAAAATACAAACCAACTAATGAGAATGCTAAGGCATAAGGGATAAAGTTTGACTGTCTTAAGTGATGAAATTTCACACGAACAAGTCAAATGAGTTAAATAAAGAATAACGTTTGTTAATGAAAGTAAGCGCGAACCAAATAAATATAAGCACGAAATATTAAGATAAAAGAACCCGGGTAATGGGTTGTGAATAAATGTGGGAATAAATCGGATAACAATAAGCGGAAAACAGACCGACGTGTAGATGATGTAAGCAGTCATAGAGTCGGAGGATTAGTTTAAAATGGAAGCGGATGTGGCATTAGACTACGGTCAAGGTCCATAGAATACAAGAACGAAAACGAATGATTTCTAAACTTAAAAAGGGTGCCTTGACACCTTAAGTATATTTTAGAGCGACATGAGTAAAAGATGAATCTACGGGATCATCACAACCTTCAGGAATTATAAGTAATGATAAGGTCTACGAAACCAAAAAGACCTTTGGGTCGCAGATAGAAAGAAACGAACTGTTGGGGCCTCATTTAAAAAGGTGAAAAGGAACCTTAAACTAAAATTCAGTTTTAGTACGAAACAACGTTTTAACAAATATGGGTATTATGAGAGAAATTAGAAAAGGATTAATATTAAAGGATTTCAGTCTTAAAAAAAACAACGAAACTTTCAAAAAGAAGACTCTCGATGATGAAGGGTTATATAAACTTAAACATGACGTGACATGAAAGTCACTCGTTAAACTTGGGTTATAAAAAGCGTAAAACATGAGATGAGAGTGATACGCTAAAATTGACAAGCCCGGGAATGGGTAATTATGGATTGAAACCAATGTTGATGAATTATGCAAGTACGTAACTTTGGTTCCGTTACATTATTCTTAGATATTGAATGTAGTTAGTAACTCGAAATAATGTTATGAGAAAATGTAGTGTGTTGTAGAAGTGACGAAGTTCACTAGATAATCAAAATGGGTCAAAAGATTCGTTAAGGCATGTTTGGTTGTCATTGAAATGGTGGATACCAATAGACAACCAAATGGGACAAACAAAGGTTGATTTGGTAATATAGAAGTGACTTGAACGTCAGTTGATGATTATGGATCATGAGGGCGTAAAACCATGGAATGGTAATGATACGCCAAAGACCACAAACCCAGGGAATGGGTAGGTATGTCTAGAAGTCATAAATTGTAAGTAGTAAGAAGGTATGATGCAAAACTAAACGGGTCAAATAAATAAAAAGAGTACAGTCAAGGAAAAGTAATATGAAATATAACCACGTTATAGTGTGATCTATGAAATGAGAATAATAAAAGTTCGTAAGCCTCAAGAAGGCAAAATGGATATACCCGAGCGAAGGGGTATAAAGTAACCGGTGACTAATAAGTCTAACCGCCAAGATAAGTAATTAAGAGAGATAAGGGACATAAGATGAAAGTAACGGCTAACGGGGCCTTACACGGGAAAAGCGCATACGCTTCGGACCCAGTCATTACCATACTCTTCTGGTAAGATTATTGAATTCGAGCAATGCTCAAGTAATTACCGAGACTAAGTCCATGGGGGATAAACCTAAGGAAACACGTAAGAAAGGTTTCGAGGACGAAACCACTTTAAGGGGGGTAGACTTGTAACACCCCAAAAATGGGTTTGTTAATTATACTAGATTAACCAAAAATAAACGGGTAAAATACCATAGGTGGTAAAAGTAAACCCTGTGAATATTAGGATTTAAATAAATAAATAAATCTAATATTTATTAAAAGGATGAAAAATACTTCGAGAAAACAAAGTATATAAAAGGCCCGAGTTAACGGGACTTAAAATAAAACGGGTTATGAACAAGATAAAATAACTAGGAATAAATAACCTAGTTAGTCACAAGTCTTGTAGTAATAAAGAAATTGGTTAAAAACACTATATGCAACTTGGGGAAAGTAGAGGGGCCGAAAGTCATAAACTAGAAACTAGTTTGTAATAAATAAAATATCAAACACCAAAACACACACCTGGAGTGTGTGTTCTGGTCGACACTTTCAACAGGAGCCAAAGAAATCCCTTGTTCAAACCCTAACTAGCATAAATTCAAGCAAATTGGAAGGGCAAATCACACCCAAATTGAAATCCAAGCACGGATTAGTGATCACCTCAGTGAAGTGATCATAAGGTATGTCAAATTTCACTATTTTGTTCCATCTCAAATTCTTGATGAAGTCTAAGAATTTGAAATTTGATCTTGAATGATGGATATTTGGGTGGAAATAGGATGTATGCATGATTAGAAACAAACCCTAGTTAATAAACTAAGGAATTTGAGTGCATGTTAGTAAAACTCATGATCTCTAACTAGGTGTTTAATGGGTTTTGTAGAAACATGATGAACACTAGAATCATGATTATCAAACTAGTGTTATTTGAACTTTATGAAGTTAATCTTGACATTGAACCTTGAACTAGATGATTATTTAGTAAAGGATGATGAAATTGGCAAGATATGTAGTCATGGAGTTTGATTGTTAATTTTATAAAAATTATGCTCACTAGGTGTTTGATATAATGCATAAGAGAAAGCCAAATGTTGAAATTTCGAATGAAACGAGCATTTGAATAATATGGCAAATTATGTGAAATATGAAGCGATAAGGGTTCAAAACATCATGTTGAATTAGACTTAATTGTGTAAATCATGTGATCAAAAGTAGTTGACATTTGATAAGTTAAACTAACCAATGATGAAGTCGAATAGAAGTTTCGATATAGAAAATACGTAAGGTGGAATAGTCGTGTTTGTAAATGACTAATCTAACCACCTTCTAAATGATGACGATAGTTTGACGCTTAACGAGCTAGGTGGCGGCTTGGGGAAAAGAAGCGGGTCAAACGTCTTCAATACACGGAAAAGAACGAAATCGGATAAAAGGTAAGTAAAGCTTACGCCCCTCTACATTATTTACAAATTATTTAATTGCAAGTATTGTATATGAATGCTACTAAGTGGTTGGTATATGATGTTCCGACATGATTCAATGAGAGTCGAAACAAGGGAAAATGGTAAGAAATCATGAATTATGGTAAAAGGGGTAAAAAAAAGTAAATTAGTCATGTAATGACGAACAAATAAAAACGAGTTTAAGGGAAAACCGGGATAGGTTAAAAGGGATGAAATGGTAATTAAACACCATCTCATATGGATAAATGGTCAATTAGACTAAATGGGTGGAATGGTGTTGGTAACACCATTTGACAATTACATTTGACAATCGTTTGTTGAGTTTTGTAATCACAGGAAATAACATAAGCATGCGTTGCTTTAACTAGAAAGATTTAAAGCAAAAGTTATGTAAACGGTTCAATACCTTGACCCGAGCCAGGTACGTATAAATAAGCTTTTAGTTAAACATACAATTTTTGGTCAAATATTTAGCGAAAGTCTTTCGTTGTAAAGTGAGGGACTAAAGTTGACCAAAACACCCTTGAAGGGTATATTGGGCAAACGACCCATAGGGGTTGTTTAGGAACTTGCATTAAGATTAGGGAATCATTAAATATGAATAAAAGTCATAGGAATACACATTCGTGGGTTAAATGCTCAAAAATGGTCATTTGCGTAAAATGACCAACCGATGGGTAAAATTGGGAAAAAAAGGGTTCATTATGTTAAATCCACCACAAAATAGTTGTGGTGGAATATTTGTAGTTAATTAGACATGGAATTTTTGTAGTGTCAAAAGAAAAGCACAAGTTCTAGACTAAAATGCGTAAATACCCTTAACGGGTCAAAATAAGCATACGAGCGAAAACGGGTTTAAATTGTGTAAGAAACCTGTGACTAGAACCTATTATAATAGATAACATTAGTTGAAGATGTGCGTGTGAAATAAGGATCAAACAAATATGTTTGCTTGATAAAATGCATAAACGGGTTAAAATTCGGTAAAAAGGTAATGAGTCAAGGGCTTAGAAGTCTCAAAAATTTCTTATGTTGGATGTAGGATTTTAACTCCATAAGATGGAGAATTAAATTACGGACGCGTAGGAAAAAGAATCGCGTAAAACGGATCAATAACGAAGAAGTTATGGCCGTTTCCGTAAAAACCGGTATTGCTGAAAAATGCAAGATCCAGCTCCAAACCTGCTGGAAACTGGTCTCCCCCGCGCCACGCGAGGGAGCAACGTGGCGCCGTCGCGTGGCGCGACGGAACCCTGTTTTGGAGAAAAATTTGTATTTTAAACGGTTTCGCTTCCCGGACTCGTTTAGACACGTTACGAACTACGTATGACTGATTAAATTCATGTTTTTATTGAATTGTAGGTATAATCTTCAGTATCGGAGGACGATCAAGTTCAACGAAGAACCGAACACGATCAACTTTCAAACTTCCGCACTATACATCGTTGTTATGTTAAATAACGAACACACACATGTTATGTTGTATACTATTAACTAGTTTAAGAACCCGCGAGGTTCGCGGGTGGACTAAAACACAAATGAGTAAGTTTAATTTATTAAACTAATCGTTTGAACTTATTATGGAAACCTGAAGTTGAAAATTAAAATACAACGAATCATCATACTATAGATGTAACAAAACCGAAAAGATAAGTAAATGAAGCAAATACATTTTTCTGGTTTGAAATATAAATTGAAAGCCTGTTACTCTAATACTTCTACTTGCTGGAGTTTCGTAACCAATAACCTTGAAGTCGTTTTGACCAATTGAAAAAACAATCATCACCTAACGAAATATGTCCGGCTTCAATTATATCATGCCATCAAACAACACCGTACCTATCGTACACAAAATATGTTCATAGTCTTTAATCTTTTAATAGGCAAAAACGATTGTCATATAATTTGCAAGGTGCATAGCTGTAGCATGTTGGTATGTCATATCACCAAGCCCTAGCTTGTGATATATAATACTGCAAAACACATAATTTATATCACACAAACATGTATTGTTTGAGCTTAATGAATTAAATTTTAACCTCAAACGGATAATCAAAGAGAGTTACTTATCAAAGCCTTTATACAATAGAAAAGTTTGACCAAATTAATCTCGTACTATCATTGACATCATTTTCAGTGAACCCGTATTTTCATTGTATTTTAAAATCATACTTACCCGTTTATCTTCATAAACGCATTAAATATTAATAAGGGTGTTACACCGGCACGTTTACCCATCGCATTAAATGTGATGGGTATATATAGTCGACGAGAGGAGAGAGGAGATCACAACTTCCACTTCTGTTTCTCTTATTTTCTCTCTATTCTTCTTTGAATCTTCAAATCTTCAAAGAAACACTAGCAGATCTTCAAGTTCTCAGAAGCTCGAAGATAATCAATTTGTTCTTGTTTGCCTTGCATTCATGGCTGAAGAAGAACCTCAACATGAAGAAGGTCCCCTCCCCGTCCTCAAGTGGGATCAGGGGTTATTTGAGCAAATTGCTAGAGGTTTTCGGTTTCCACCGGAGTGGGATGCACGATACCCCGGTCAGAACCAAACAGCCGCCGATGCACCGCTGGGGTACATCACCCTATTTGAAGATTTCTTTTTACAAGGCAACTTTCGGTTGCCGACGACGGAGTTCATGCCCCATATACTTCAGTATTATGGATTTCATATCTCACAGATGAGTCCACCTGGTATGGTGAGGGTGAGGCACTTTGAATTTCTATGCCGATCCCATGATATAGAGCCCATAGTGGATAAATTCAGGGTATTCTATCAGTTAATCAGGAACATGGGATTCTACTCCTTTGGCAATGTCACACCCCGACCGCGTAAAACAACAAGTCACGGCGGAAACGTCGGGGAGTGTCGTGGCAGAATCATTGTTTCATAACACATGGAAATTTGAAGTTTCGTTTTATTTAAAGATTAACCATTTTCATTGTCTTGAAATCTAAACAAACAAGTTAAACATAGTCTATCATTGTTATTAAGTCACTAAGGCCTCGTCCAGTCCTATGTGAGCATGCATCCTAGCAATCACATCATTCAACAACACCTGAAACATATGTAAAAACAAAGTCAGCAAAGAAATGCTGGCGAGCACATAGGTTTATGAGAGTGTCGGATTCATGGCTAGTTTACATGTTGCAATACCTAATTAAAAACCTTGTTTTGAAAAATATAGTATTGCGACATAATTAACCAACTCAAATCAAGTTGGTTATATTTTATAAAATCTCGTAGCCATGATTCTTAACCCAAAACATTTATTTAATTAAATCAAATTATAAAACATCTTGTAAAAACTCGTTAATAAAACTCGTATGGTTTATATTATTCAGAAAACATCATTGTGTGACATCGTTTCAGAATCGTTTACCCAAGTGAACTAAATAACGCCACGGTATGTAATATGATGAAAACACTTAAATATAAGAAGTACCAGCAGCGTATCTGCCATGTTTTCATCACATTACACCCGTCCCGTTATCTAAACACTAACAAAAAACCAATCGTTTACCCAAATCGTCTAACTCGTTAAAAATCGCTTCAGTCGTTTAAATCATTCGCGTTTTAAATTGTGAAAACTACTTTTGCTCGTCACGCTAATAACATCCAAACCTTCGTGACTCGACTATCTCGAAACTCGCATTAACAAACCACCAAAGGGTAAATTAACAATCACAGATTCAGTCATCACCCACCTAACCCACACATAACCATGGGTGTAGTCTGATAACGGGATTTGTCAGATCCTATGGTACCATAATATCACACCCCGAATTCCACGTATCACCGGTGGGCCCGGTGGGGGAGTATCGTGACGTGGTTGGCAACATAATAGTCAAACAACACAATATTTAATATGCACAGCGGAAGCAAATGAAATATATATTTTAATCGAATAAAATATTGTAATATCCAGTATCACAATAGTCGAAAGTTTATCCACAGAAGGATCAAAATAAATAGGAAACAGTAGTTCAACAGACTTCAGGCATCTTATGCTTGCGAGACTCTTTTGATGCTAAGGAGAAATATCCAGCCAATTACGAGTAGTACCTGCACTTAATCTTTTTGGGAAAATATATACGTCAGTTTACACTGGTAAATACAATCAACTGACACATTTTAAAAATGATTAAAAATTGATTTGGATGCACGTGGCATAAACATTTTATAACTTGGGATAATTATTTAAATATATAAACTTGTAAAAGAATTATATGTTCCTTATGCGTTCAGTAGCCCGGATCGTGCCGGGTTTGTCACACCCTGGCTTTGCGGAAGCGTGGTTAATTTTGGTGTGACTTCTTAATACCATAGCTTAATCATAACAAAGCTATATGAATTAAAAACCATGCAAGTCATCCATTAAGTTTTGAAAACAACATACAGTACCATTGTTTTAACATACAACCATAACCTTGTTCAGTAGACATTACAACTTATAACATAGCATAAACGTGGTTTAAGGACTGTGTCTTGTCCAGGAAAGAGACACATCCCCTAAACCCTGATGACTTCATGACAAGTGCAGCGGAAAACGTTCCATACCGTGCCAGATCCGTTTTAATTTCCTGAAATACATGTGAGTTGAAAAATCAACAATAATGTTGAGCGAGTTCATGTGTAAGTGAGTATGTAAAACACTTGTGAGTATAAAAATAGTTGTGGTATGTAGCAGTGTAAGAGGACTTGTGATCACCAATGGTTTGCAAGGCCACTGACATATGTGAAGTGCAAATAGGGAGACTCAAACCTAGCAGATTTCGCCACGGCAAAGTATGTGGACAAAGTCACCCCACGGTCCGTTTCTAGTTTGGCCGGGGGCTGGGCTCGCTACACCCAGATAGATCTACCGCTCCTGTCCCTCGGTCCCTCCATGAGGACTAATGGCCCCATGTGTTCCTATCCACTCACATGATCGTATAACACCTCCTTACGTTAAACATACCGTTGTAAAGTACTCGTAAATCATAGTAACATGTATTTCACCCCCGCGGTTAAGTAAACTGAAAATAGTTAGAGAAAAGGGGGACATGAACTCACAGTGAATGCGCGTCTCTACCAAGTGTCTCCAATACAGTAAGCTGTGCAACGACCTACAAGTGCTAATTCTATTAGACGGACGGCCGTGCTTTAGCTTTATAGTTTAAGTCTTTGGGAAATAGTTAGACAACTATTCCGTGTTTTTGTTCCGTATACACTTGGTAGTTATTCATCTTCCCAAGGATGGGGGATACAATACATGTGCGTAAGTTACGTTTTATCAATCTTGTGGTAATGTAATTACCGGTGTAACTTATATGTTAATGTGGAAGCGTTCGCAAAGTTTTGGAATCATTAACGCTTGTAAATATTACTTTTACTCTAAAATAATATTTATGTATTTTCACAAAATAATCATAAACAGTGTTGTGACAAATATACTTATCACGTTAATCTTTGTGAAAATCCCACCTCCGGATATGTAGTAAAATATAGTGCTGGCGAAATTTATGTTTCGAAAATATGTCCAAAAATAGTTCTAACACTTGTTGTGTAAATAAGCCTAAGTGTTAGGTTTTTAGAAAATTTCGCCAGAGTTTCCTCTGTAACTGGAGGTGGCCACGCTTTCAAGCGTATCATTTTCTTTTAACAAATCAATTCAACAATCTTCTTTATTCAATCAAACAATTTCCGACACATCAAACTAGTCGACAAGTATGTAAATTTGCATAATCGCATGAACTTGTAGTTTTTCCGAATCTATAGCGTAAACACCCTTTATATATGTAGATCTTTATATAAAGTAACTTTAATCTTGTAGAAACCCCGTGTTTAGAGAAATCCGTCTTTACAACTTTTAGTCATTTTTCCCAAAAATAGCTATTTGTCAGATCTTTTCATTTCACAAGTGTCTACACACTTGTGGTTTATAAAATCATATTTATTAGTGTAAGATCCATCTTTAGAAAAACATGATTTCTTTAAAGTGTGGTCTTTCAAAAATACCACTTGCGGATGCGTAGATCCGCTAGTTTTAAACACCATTTTACCGGTTAAATTACTTTTACACAAGTAAAATATTTTCACGCAAGTTCATGTATCTTGTGTGGTAGAGTTTCACCTTTAACCCTGGTATTTAGTAAAAAACGAGCTTATGTGAAGATACTTGATCTTACAAAGTCGGGTTAAACGGAGATCCGAGCTACCACATCATAGATCGGGTCTAGATAAACACATATTTCAAGTCCTACGACTTTTACACAAGTTATATGCTATTAACCACCACTTTTATAGTTTTTACTAGACTTTTGATCATCATCTTTCATTTTAACAAGATTCAACCGACATCACTTCTTTTAACCACTTTAGATGAGTGTAAAAACAAGTTTTAAACATTATACCTCTAGCTCAAGGCTAGGGAAGATCTTTGGCGAAAAAGAGGTGGATAAAAGCTAACGGTAGAGGTCCTTCGCGTTCCGCTTGCACCAAAGCTCCTAATACGCGATCCTTGAAGTGTGAATGATGTTGGAATGCAATGATCAAGAGCCGAAGGTGGGTGTATGGGGGCTGGGATGTTCGGCCGAGAGGTAGAGAGCAAGAGAGAGTGAGTGGAAGTTGGTGATATGTGATGGTGATTATGTTAAGTAAACATTAGTACTTATAGGAAGTTTAGGTGTTATTAACCTTTGGATATTGTGTCTTCATGATATTGAACATCCAATATTTTGACAAGATCACAAGTACAAGGGGTGCCCCCTAGGTAACCGGTTCGGTTTGGGGGGGGGGGGGGGGGTCCTTGGTCCGATTTTAAGTAGATAGTTAGTGTTTAGTTATGATAAACCAAGTTAGGTTAAGGGTTAAACTCCGTTAGTTATGTACAACGTGTTATGACGGGTGTTAGGGTAACCAGGGACCCTAACTGGCTCAGAAAAAGAGTAATAATAAAAATAGTAATGTTTTCATGTTCCGGGTGAAGTCCGGGTGTCCGGTTGGATAGTAATCCGTTAAAGCGTTACAAAAGGCTTTAAAGTGTCGTTATTACATTTTTAGTGACACAATTTGTTTTCCCGACACTTTAGAAAGTGTCTAGTAATATTTTCTCATGTTCTGGCACTTTATTAGTCAGCTAGAAGCTGGTTTATTTATTAAAGTGCTGTGTTTGGTACTTTAAGTACGTTTTTGGCACATCCGAATCAGTGTATCTTATCCCTAGAGACGCGGTACCATAACCCTTATATTCCTACACTCACAACCAGTGTAGCCAAAATATTTGAGGCTCTTAACAGGCCTTAGAGGCAGTGTCTGCCTGATGCTGGTCATATCAGCATGTTTGCCGTGTATCCGTTTAGTGCTACTGTGCTTTTTGTGCATCATGTTTGTCACTAGGGTTCAGTATGTAATTAATGTAGTGACAGCAAATAAAGTATGATGCAAGTAAGTGCATGTATCAGTATGCAGGTAGCAGTTTATCAGCTAGTTCAAACAAGCACAGTAATCAAGTAGTAATCAATCATTAATTAAGTTGTACGGATACCTGGTTTAGTGCGGGTTGTCACATTCTCCCCCCGTTAAATAAATTTCGTCCCGAAATTTAAGTTCTGCTTGTAGAAGCAGGGTTCTTAGGAAATAAGTGGGGGGTATTTCTCTTTCATCCGGTCCTCACGCTCCCAGGTGTATTCGGGACCATGTCTGGCATTCCAACGAACCTTGACGAGCTTGACACTGCTCCGGCGGGTCTTGTTAACTTTCCAATCCGTGACCCCAACAGGTTCTTCAACGAAGTGGAGCGTGTCGTCAATATGAATCTCGTCGATAGGAATGGCAACGTCAATTTGAGTTGGACTTTTCTTTAAATTGGATACATGAAATGTATCGTGAACACCATTTAGTTCAGCAGGTAGGTCCAACTTGTATGCTACTGTCCCAATTCTTTCCAGAATTCTGAAAGGACCAATGTAGCGTAGATTTAACTTTCCACGCTTTCCAAAGCGCGCCACCCCTTTCCAGGGTGATACCTTCAGTAAAACCATTTCTCCAACTTGAAAATCCACATGCTTCCGGTTTGGATCCGCGTAGGCCTTTTGTCTGTGGCGAGCGGCTTCGATGCGTTTAAGAATTTGCGCGATCTTGTCCGTCGTCTCTTGGACGATTTCGGGACCAGCAAGCTGCCTCTCACCTGCGTCAGCCCAACATAGTGGTGATCGGCACTTGCGTCCGTATAGGGCCTCAAATGGCGCGACACCAATACTGGTGTGGTAGTTGTTGTTGTATGAAAATTCGACCAAAGGTAAGTGTTTATCCCAGCTACCGCCTAAATCCGTAACACATGCTCTCAGCATGTCTTCCAAAGTCTGTATCGTTCGCTCGCTCTGGCCGTCAGTTTGCGGATGGAACGCAGTGCTCAGATTCAATTGTGAGCCAAAAGATTCTTGGAAGGATTGCCATATTCTTGACACAAACCTTCCGTCTCTATCAGAGATGATCGAGAGAGGTACTCCATGACGTGCGACGATCTCTCTCATGTAAATTTCCGCAAGTTTGCTCGTGCTATCTTTCTCTTTGATTGGCAGAAAGTGTGCGGATTTTGTTAGGCGGTCAAGAATCACCCAAATCATATCATGGCCTCTTGGCGTTCTTGGCAGTTTTGTAACAAAATCCATTGAGATTTGTTCCCACTTCCACTTGGGAATCTCAGGTTGTTGCAGAAGTCCCGAAGGCTTCTGGTATTCCGCCTTGACCTTAGCGCACGTTAAACATTTGCTCACGTAAACAGCAACGTCGCCTTTCATCCTAGGCCACCAATAGTAATCCTTGAGATCTTGATACATCTTATCCGATCCAGGGTGGATAGAGTACCGTGACTTGTGCGCTTCGTCGAAAATAACTTCCCTTAATCCACCAAACAGAGGAACCCAAATCCTTTTCTCAAAACATAACGTCCCTTCCTCGTTTGGTACCAAAAGCTTCTCCATCCCACGGAGATATTCTTCCTCAAGATTTCCCTCCTTGAGAGCTTCCTTTTGTGCAGCACGAATGCGCAAAGAAAGATCGGTTCGTATAATCATTTCTAAAGCTCTAACCCTTATGGGCTTGATTCTTTCTTTACGACTTAGGGCATCGGCAACTACATTCGCCTTCCCTGGGTGATATTTTATCTCGCAGTCGTAATCGTTCAATAATTCAACCCATCGTCTTTGCCTCATATTCAACTCCTTCTGGTTGAATATGTGCTGTAGGCTTTTGTGATCTGTGAAGATTGTGCACTTCGTACCATACAGGTAGTGTCTCCAGATCTTTAAAGCAAAAACCACTGCGCCAAGCTCTAAATCGTGTGTGGTATAGTTCTTTTCGTGCACTTTCAGTTGGCGTGATGCGTAAGCAATGACCTTTTGGCGTTGCATCAACACACAACCCAATCCTTGACGCGATGCGTCGCAGTATACCACAAAGTCATCAGTGCCTTCTGGTAGAGCTAAGATTGGCGCGTTACAAAGCTTATCCTTCAATATCTGAAACGCTTCATCCTGTTTGATTCCCCAATCAAACGTCTTGTCCTTCTGCGTGAGGAGCGTCAATGGTTGAGCGACTTTCGATAAATCCTCGATGAACCTTCGATAGTAGCCAGCCAACCCCAAGAATTGTCGAATCTCGGTTGGCGTTGTAGGCGTTTCCCAATTTTTGATTGCCTCGATCTTTGTGGGATCAACATGAATTCCATCCCCATTAACCACATGTCCAAGAAACTGGACTTCGCGTAGCCAAAACTCGCACTTGGAGAATTTGGCGTACAGCTGTTCCTTCCTTAGCAGCTCCAATATGGTTCTAAGATGCTGCTCGTGTTCAGCCTTCGTCTTTGAGTAAATCAAGATGTCGTCGATGAATACAATCACGAACTTGTCTAAGTATGGCTTGCAAACCCTATTCATCAAGTCCATAAAGACTGCAGGTGCGTTTGTCAAACCAAATGACATAACGAGGAACTCGTAATGTCCATAGCGAGTTCGGAAGGCTGTTTTCGGGATACTTTCCTCCTGTATCCTTAGTTGATGGTATCCAGATCGAAGATCGATCTTAGAGTAACAGCTTGAACCTTGAAGTTGATCGAACAGATCGTCGATTCTTGGCAGAGGATACCTGTTCTTGATCGTCAGCTTGTTCAATTCTCTGTAGTCAATACACATGCGGAAACTTCCGTCCTTCTTCTTGACAAACAAGACCGGAGCTCCCCAAGGCGAGAAGCTTGGTCGGATAAAACCCTTGTCTAACAATTCTTGAAGTTGCGTCGACAATTCCTGCATCTCAGACGGAGCAAGTCTGTATGGTGCCTTAGCCACAGGCGCGGCGCCTGGAACTAAGTCAATGTGAAACTCCACTTGCCTCTGAGGTGGCAGTCCAGGTAAGTCTTCTGGGAAGACTTCGGGATACTCCCTTACGACAGAGATGTCTTCGATCCTTGGCTCGGCAGCCTTCTTGTCCACGATGTGCGCCAGAAAAGCAACACATCCCTTCTGTAAACACTTCCTTGCTTTCAAACAGCTGATAATCTGCAACGGCGTCTCACGCTTCTCTCCATGAACAACAATGGTCTCACCATCCTCGGTTGGAATACGAACAACCTTTTCGTGGCAAACTATCTCAGCTTTATTGCCCGATAACCAATCCATTCCTACTACCACGTCGAAACTTCCCAATTGGACTGGTAGTAGATCCAAAGCAAAATCACGTTCTCCTAGTTCGATCACACAGCCTCTGATAACTTCATCGGTTTCCACTAACTTTTCGTTAGCCAATTCGATTGCGTACGGGACATCTAACTTATTAGCGACTAATCCAAGTATATTCTTAAATTCTAGTGATACGAAGCTATAGTCGGCACCAGTATCAAATAAAACAGATGCATAGCGTTGATTCACAGGGAACGTACCAGTGACAACGTTGGGATCCTGGCGTGCTTCCCGTGCACCGATTTGGAACACTCTTCCCCGGGCTTGGTTCAATCCCGGGCAGTCCCTCTTGAAGTGCCCAACGTCACCGCAATGAAAACATCCTAATCTTTTTCTACTTCCCGCACCATCCCCAACTGGCGGGTTGTTTTGATTGGCAGTTCCGGCTTGATTTGCATTGTAGCCTTGATTATTCCCTTGTGGGCGATTTCCCAAACCACCACGATTATCGTTTCTATTCATATATCCTCCCTGGCCTCCCCGGCCCGCACTAGCCCAACATGATTCCTTTGAGTGGCCCGGTTTTCCACAAGATTCACAAACTCTCACGTTACAATGGCCAGTATGGTGGCGTTGGCAGTTGTTGCATTTGGGCTGGGTGCCCTGGTACCCTTTTCCTTTCTTGGTACTGCCAGCTGACTTTCCTTTCTTTACTGCCATACTGACGCCTTGTTTGAAGTTTGAAAACTTCCTTTTGTTATCTCCTGAGGACTCAACATGAGTCTCTGTCTTCTTCGCCTTGACTTCATCAAACTTGTTTAAACGAATTGCCTCCTCGGTGAGAGCCACGCTCAAATCAATGGCTTCCGTGATAGTTGCTGGTTTGGAGGAGGTTACCATGCTAATGATTTGAGGAGCTAATCCCCAAATGAAGCGCTCAATTCGCTTGTATTCTGGCGTGACCATATAAGGAACCACTTGAGAGAGGTCATGAAACCTCTGAACGTACTCTGCTACCTTCGGACCGTCCATTTTTAGGTGCCAAAATTCAGTCTCCAACCTTTGAATTTCTGCGCGGGAACAGTACTTCTTGCGCATAAGCTCTTTCAGCTCTGCCCAGGTCAGTGCGTAGGCGGCAGCTTTGCCTAGCGTCTGGACTTGTAAGTTCCACCAAGATAGGGCTCCGTCTAGAAACAGCCCTGAGATGTAAGTGACCTGCTGGTCGAGCGCACATTTGCTCATGCGGATGGTGGAATCAGTCTTCTCGGCCCAACGAGTAAAAGCGATAGCGCCTCCGGTGCCATCGAAGTTGGTGGGCTTGCAGTCTAAGAACTGCTTGTATGTGCACCCTGCACATTCATTGCAACATGTGATAGATATTAGCTTTCTTGCTAAGGAAATCCGTTTAGGTCATGGTATGTCTTAATGACTTAAATATTACCGTGTGGTGGGTTATTGTTGCCCTGGTTAATACTTCCGCTCGTTCTGGGCTGAGATGCTGCATACTGTGCTATGGCAGCGGCAATGATTTGTTGCAGTTCTGCCTCGTTAGTGGGCATGCGCGTTTCGCGTCTTGGCGGCATCTTCTAAAAGACGTTTCACATAGGTTAGTGAAGTGTACGTATGCATTCAACAATACCAACACATAACATTTCATGTTATCAACAAGTTAATCACATAACCTCTTATGTTATAAACAATTGATTGAACATCGCATGTGATGAGAATACTGCGATTGTATTGCCACAATTCAAGACCACAATGTAAAGCTCACAATTACACTACTATATCATACTACATCAATGACTTAGTAGGGGACGACCTTAGACAAGTCGTGCGATCGCTGGTCATGTTCAGGAGTCTCTGGTTCGTCCTTTCTCAAATTTCAGGACTCCACGTCAAGTTTCTGAATTTCTGTCCTAAAACAACATTTCTTCTCAATCGTTTTCCTTGAGCTCGTCCCAGCTCAGTGCATAGGCAGTGTCTGTGCCAAAGGTCTGAACCTGGAGGTTCCATTAAGAGAGTGTGCCATCTAGAAATATCCCTGAGGTGTAGGTAACACTCTGTTGGGGCGAATAGTTACTCATTCTTAGAGTGGAGTCGGTCTTTTCGGACCAACGAACAAATGCAACGGTGCCTCCGGTTCCGACAAGGTTCAAAGGCTTGCAGTTCAGGAACTGTTTATAGGTGCAGCCAGTTGGAGGGTTATCTCCAGTAATGCCATCGTTGTACTTAGAGTGGAGGGTTTCATGTCGTGCATTTATCTGTGAGATGCGTTCTTGCAGCTTGTCTTCTGTTCTTAGTAACGTACTGGTGTTTGTGTCACGTCTGGGTGACACTCCCTTATGACGAAATAGTGTGAAGCGGGTTGTTTCAAATTTCCTATGAGGTATATATAGCAACATAAGCCATCATGTAATCACCCAATTTCACACGCACATATACTCACTGTATGAGTGGGGAGGTAAATTTCTGAGCCTTCACATAGGCTTGCCAATTTGGCTTGTTGCTTGTAATAGAATGAACTCGAGGCTACATCGCCTTGGTCATTCGCGTTTAGGTTATTTCCTGCTGCATGGGTTATCATTAGCTTGACCCGCAGAGTCCACCAGGATTCCTGTGCACTACAAATCGTTATTACGTGGGCCCCCGTAACAATAAATTATCTTGCACAGTTACCCCAAATTTTCTCTCGTCCAAGCAGATGATCAATCAAGGAGCAACAGTAGGTGCATTGGCATGAACAGGGTCATGCTCCAATGCGGGGTCAGGAGCAGCGCCTGGCTCAGGGGCCACGGCCGGCTCCGGATAAAAAAACTCCATCTCAAAATCAGCTGGATCAACAATCACAGGGGTTACAGGATCCCCCAAGGGCTGGTCTAAGTGCATGAACTCAATGTCATGGTCTGGATCAACACCAGGCGGAGAAACAGGATTGTCCTCAATATCGCGATCAAACTCAAAACTGTGTGCGGGATCCAGTGCAGCTGATGATGCCATACCAAGGTCGGCGTCGTGTAAGTAGTGCTGCATTCCCTGTATGTGAGAAGATGCGGATGTTAGAAACTCCAAGGAGTCTGGGGTAGGGGAAAGGACATAAGTTTCCCTTGCAGAAGCGTCCGCATGCAGTAGACTAATACCAGCAGCGATAGGGATCCTGCCCTCGAATGGGTCCTCCTCCAGTAGATCGTTATCGTCGTCAGAGGCCACGTTGGGAGGGCATAAAATCACAGAATAAGTGGCAAGGGGCACAGGAGCAGGGATCACCGCCAGTGGCAAATTCCCAACAAGATGGCCATCAGTAGGCTCTGTTACGACTTTAGGCAGTGCACAAAGGGCTGAAAGTCGTCATTGTCTGTGCCGGTAGTATCAGAAATGTACACCTCGTGCTTCGATGAACTATGTCGTCTGATACTGTGGTCTTGGGATTTGTAGTGTCCATCTTTCTGGTATATGCTGAAAGCATGATGTTTGTAACACAAACGCATATACGTATAATATTCAATCACATAATCATATAATCACATAAGTCTCCAAGTAAGATATCACATAATTCTCCTAGTCCCACTAGCCAACACTTCTAGTCCCACTAGCCAACACTTCTAGTCCCACTAGCCAACACTTCTAGTCCCACTAGCCTCCTACCTCAGCCTCCCAGACTGAGCCTAGAATAACGAATAAAATGTGCTCAACATTTGTTTGTAAAAAGTTGTGGATCTGGACTTAAGTGGTATGCAGTAAAATGTTTTCGTGAGAGCCCTAGTGATCATAGTCTAGACTCGAGAGAGAATCCTAGTTCGCTATGATCAGGGCTCTGATACCAAGCTGTCACACCCTGGCTTTGCGGAAGCGTGGTTAATTTTGGTGTGACTTCTTAATACCATAGCTTAATTATAACAAAGCTATATGAATTAAAAACCATGCAAGTCATCCATTAAGTTTTGAAAACAACATACAGTACCATTGTTTTAACATACAACCATAACCTTGTTCAGTAGACATTACAACTTATAACATAGCATAAACGTGGTTTAAGGACTGTGTCTTGTCCAGGAAAGAGACACATCCCCTAAACCCTGATGACTTCATGACAAGTGCAGCGGAAAACGTTCCATACCGTGCCAGATCCGTTTTAATTTCCTGAAATACATGTGAGTTGAAAAATCAACAATAATGTTGAGCGAGTTCATGTGTAAGTGAGTATGTAAAACACTTGTGAGTATAAAAATAGTTGTGGTATGTAGCAGTGTAAGAGGACTTGTGATCACCAATGGTTTGCAAGGCCACTGACATATGTGAAGTGCAAATAGGGAGACTCAAACCTAGCAGATTTCGCCACGGCAAAGTATGTGGACAAAGTCACCCCACGGTCCGTTTCTAGTTTGGCCGGGGGCTGGGCTCGCTACACCCAGATAGATCTACCGCTCCTGTCCCTCGGTCCCTCCATGAGGACTAATGGCCCCATGTGTTCCTATCCACTCACATGATCGTATAACACCTCCTTACGTTAAACATACCGTTGTAAAGTACTCGTAAATCATAGTAACATGTATTTCACCCCTGCGGTTAAGTAAACTGAAAACAGTTAGAGAAAAGGGGGACATGAACTCACAGTGAATGCGCGTCTCTACCAAGTGTCTCCAATACAGTAAGCTGTGCAACGACCTACAAGTGCTAATTCTATTAGACGGACGGCCGTGCTTTAGCTTTATAGTTTAAGTCTTTGGGAAATAGTTAGACAACTATTCCGTGTTTTTGTTCCGTATACACTTGGTAGTTATTCATCTTCCCAAGGATGGGGGATACAATACATGTGCGTAAGTTACGTTTTATCAATCTTGTGGTAATGTAATTACCGGTGTAACTTATATGTTAATGTGGAAGCGTTCGCAAAGTTTTGGAATCATTAACGCTTGTAAATATTACTTTTACTCTGAAATAATATTTATGTATTTTCACAAAATAATCATAAACAGTGTTGTGACAAATATACTTATCACGTTAATCTTTGTGAAAATCCCACCTCCGGATATGTAGTAAAATATAGTGCTGGCGAAATTTATGTTTCGAAAATATGTCCAAAAATAGTTCTAACACTTGTTGTGTAAATAAGCCTAAGTGTTAGGTTTTTAGAAAATTTCGCCAGAGTTTCCTCTGTAACTGGAGGTGGCCACGCTTTCAAGCGTATCATTTTCTTTTAACAAATCAATTCAACAATCTTCTTTATTCAATCAAACAATTTCCGACACATCAAACTAGTCGACAAGTATGTAAATTTGCATAATCGCATGAACTTGTAGTTTTTCCGAATCTATAGCGTAAACACCCTTTATATATGTAGATCTTTATATAAAGTAACTTTAATCTTGTAGAAACCCCGTGTTTAGAGAAATCCGTCTTTACAACTTTTAGTCATTTTTCCCAAAAATAGCTATTTGTCGGATCTTTTCATTTCACAAGTGTCTACACACTTGTGGTTTATAAAATCATATTTATTAGTGTAAGATCCATCTTTAGAAAAACATGATTTCTTTAAAGTGTGGTCTTTCAAAAATACCACTTGCGGATGCGTAGATCCGCTAGTTTTAAACACCATTTTACCGGTTAAATTACTTTTACACAAGTAAAATATTTTCACGCAAGTTCATGTATCTTGTGTGGTAGAGTTTCACCTTTAACCCTTGTATTTAGTCAAAAACGAGCTTATGTGAAGATACTTGATCTTACAAAGTCGGGTTAAACGGAGATCCGAGCTACCACATCATAGATCGGGTCTAGATAAACACATATTTCAAGTCCTACGACTTTTACACAAGTTATATGCTATTAACCACCACTTTTATAGTTTTTACTAGACTTTTGATCATCATCTTTCATTTTAACAAGATTCAACCGACATCACTTCTTTTAACCACTTTAGATGAGTGTAAAAACAAGTTTTAAACATTATACCTCTAGCTCAAGGCTAGGGAAGATCTTTGGCGAAAAAGAGGTGGATAAAAGCTAACGGTAGAGGTCCTTCGCGTTCCGCTTGCACCAAAGCTCCTAATACGCGATCCTTGAAGTGTGAATGATGTTGGAATGCAATGATCAAGAGCCGAAGGTGGGTGTATGGGGGCTGGGATGTTCGGCCGAGAGGTAGAGAGCAAGAGAGAGTGAGTGGAAGTTGGTGATATGTGATGGTGATTATGTTAAGTAAACATTAGTACTTATAGGAAGTTTAGGTGTTATTAACCTTTGGATATTGTGTCTTCATGATATTGAACATCCAAGATTTTGACAAGATCACAAGTACAAGGGGTGCCCCCTAGGTAACCGGTTCGGTTTGGGGGGGGGGGGTCCTTGGTCCGATTTTAAGTAGATAGTTAGTGTTTAGTTATGATAAACCAAGTTAGGTTAAGGGTTAAACTCCGTTAGTTATGTACAACGTGTTATGACGGGTGTTAGGGTAACCAGGGACCCTAACTGGCTCAGAAAAAGAGTAATAATAAAAATAGTAATTTTTCATGTTCCGGGTGAAGTCCGGGTGTCCGGTTGGATAGTAATCCGTTAAAGCGTTACAAAAGGCTTTAAAGTGTCGTTATTACATTTTTAGTGACACAATTTGTTTTCCCGACACTTTAGAAAGTGTCTAGTAATATTTTCTCATGTTCTGGCACTTTATTAGTCAGCTAGAAGCTGGTTTATTTATTAAAGTGCTGTGTTTGGTACTTTAAGTACGTTTTTGGCACATCCGAATCAGTGTATCTTATCCCTAGAGACGCGGTACCATAACCCTTATATTCCTGCACTCACTACCAGTGTAGCCAAAATATTTGAGGCTCTTAACAGGCCTTAGAGGCAGTGTCTGCCTGATGCTGGTCATATCAGCATGTTTGCCGTGTATCCGTTTAGTGCTACTGTGCTTTTTGTGCATCATGTTTGTCACTAGGGTTCAGTATGTAATTAATGTAGTGACAGCAAATAAAGTATGATGCAAGTAAGTGCATGTATCAGTATGCAGGTAGCAGTTTATCAGCTAGTTCAAACAAGCACAGTAATCAAGTAGTAATCAATCATTAATTAAGTTGTACGGATACCTGGTTTAGTGCGGGTTGTCACAGGGTTAAAGATCAATAGACACACCACACTATTTATTTATGCACTGACGAGTGTACGCCTACACCCCGCGCTTAAGTCGTGGCCATTTCGTAAAATGATGCCAAGGATATCCGGGACATGGTCATTAACCCCCCAAAGGCTTTAAGTAAACAAAACAATTTAAACGGGCCGATCAAATTTCAATTAACCACCATATGATGGAAGATTTAATGCCCGACCAAGCGGTATTTTATATACCGTACCCCAATCCCGTATAAGGGAAAATAAGTTAAAAGTATTTACCTGAGCAAAGTAATAATCACAATAAGCAAATGCAAGTAGCTTTTACTGGTCCTCCTATTCTGGAATGAAGGTTTATAATAACCTATTAGAATCCTAACGGGTCTTTAATTAAGCTTAAGCTTAGACCGGTTAGTTCAAAGATACGGTTCGTACGCACGATTAAGCGAAGACCGGAATAGAATGTGATTTAGACCCGACAAGTTTGAAGACTTTCTTAATATGGGTATTTCATACACATTCTGGATTTTGAGATAAAACCGATAAGGTTTGACCCGTTTCGGCTAATTTATGTAAACTAGTTACATAAGCCGAACCGAACGCGCAAGAGACGTAACGGGTGACTGCGAGAGTCATTTACAGGTTTCCTAAGTTAATATGCCTTAAATATGTTGTGATATCAGTAGGATACTTTCCATTATGCCCAAAACGAATTTAAACACAGACTATGCCCCGTAGGGGTAATTTGGTCATTTATAAGGTTATAAAAGAGTTTAAGTATTAACCTGAGTTACAGGTATGATATGTTCAGCAAAAATACTTAGTTTAATAAGTTATAACAGTAGGGTAAAGTATATATGTGAAAATTATCAATTATAACCAAACTATGCACCGTAGGGGCATTTTGGTAATTTCACATAAGCCGTAAAGCTCAAAACTGAAGTCTGAGTTTAACAACTTTTGCTTACTGTTAAAATATTATAATTCACCTAAAATATCAGTAGGTATCAACCCTTGTATGTTTAAAATAGTTTTAGTACATACTATGCGTTAAAAACGCTTAATAAGGCGATTAGAAGCCGTTTCCGGGTTCTATATAGAAAACTGATATTTTTATTATTCCAAAAGGCTTAAAATAATTTATTTATCACATGTAATCAGTAGCAAAAGGTTTGGAGTCAATTAGATATGTAAAACTCATTTTATAGCCCGTAAGGGCAAAACCGACAATTACCGGATTAAGCCTATGACTATAAGTTATGCTCAGCCTAAAATTAATTAAAAATCTTCAAAAATCCCAAATTAATATATTACATCAGTGGGGAATAAGTTTGATATCAAAAATTAGGTTTAAATAGGCTATACGCTAATTATGTCGTTTAATCGCTAAAGAAGCTTTCTAATTACGCTAATGAGCATAACTCTCAATCTACACCTCGAACTGATGTCAAATTTTGGGTGCAAGTTTATAATTCAGTAACTAAGGTTTCTACTCTTTTACATTTTCAAAAATCACGTTTTATGGTGAAAAGGGCATAATGGTCAACATATGAGCAATTAACGGAATCATGCATATTAATTGGATAACTAATGAACCAAGGTGTATAATCACAGAGGGTTATACTAGCATGTAACCTAGTCCAATTAAAGCTCTAAGGCATTTCTAAAACATACCAAAACAGGTCAGAACTGAAGTCAAAGCAAAAGTCCAAGCTTTGCGACTTTCGGTTCCGAACCGGGTCTAAAAAGAAAATTGTCGGGTTGAACATGTTTAGACATGTTCTTACATTAATTACCATGTTATATTAATGATCAAACAGGTTGTATGGGTCCTACATTGCTAATTATGCATAAATTAGAAATTAAGCATTCTGTTGACTTTTTAATAACAAGTTTGACCCGACATTTGACCTAGTTAGAGTGGGAATCAGAGGGTGCCCTTTTAAGGGTTTAATGCCCACATAATTACCAACTTATAACTACTTTCAATTCGACTAATCACTGAACCATCAATGATTAATCGCTAAGTCAACCGTTAATTACGACTGTTTGACTTTTAAGCTAAAACTAAGCAAAAACTTAACTAAGAAAGGTTAAGCATACTTACTGAAGTCCTATGCACGATTAGTGATCACTTGAGCCTGCTTTGGAGCTCCAGAAATGATCAGAAATGCTGAAGGAAGGAGTGAAGAATTGGTTGCAACCTTGGCCCTTTATATAGTGCTCAAGAACCCATGGATTGTTGACACACAAGCCTAACCATGGCCATGGATCACTTCCAGATGTCCCTAAGTGTCTAGGGGTTGTTTAGGGGTCGTGCAAGATGTGGAAAATCGTTTATAAGTCGGTTAGAATGCAAATGGAAGACAAGAACCCAAATTTTTCGGAACAGACGACCCCTAGCGGCACGCGTAGCCCCCCCCAGGGCCGTCGCGTGGCGCGAGGCCCCTTCTGATCAAATCTCCAACTTTTGATTTTTACGCTTTGGTCCTTGGCTCTTGGGAACTTTGCTACGACTTTATTTCTTGCACTTTGAACCCTCCAAATTGACTTATAAGGGCTTTAAGACATATACCCACTTTGTTAGGTCCTCGGTTAACTTTATTGTTACCCGAAAAGTCATAACTTTCAACGTTGACGCTTTAACCCCTTGTATACGAATTTGATCATAACTTTCTCATACGATAACGAAACTTTATGAAATTTATATTGTGCATTCTAGTGAGCATAATTAACCGTTACAATGCTTCGGGTTTGTTAAAAGGTCACTCAGAGGTATAACTTAAACATGTTGACACATTTAACCCCTGTAGTTTGTATTCTCTCACTTTCATTCACAATTAGCTTCGTATGATCCCTGATTTATTCGTTTGAAGGTATGAGCATCATGTAGGGTTATTGTAAAGTATATTTATTCACTGTTGACATTTAGAACCCGTATATTCACATACTTTCCATGATTGTCAACTTTAATCCTTCTATAATATTCTTTCACACGTTCAAACCTATGACACGTGTCAACACATTATAGGACGTGAATTTTCGAGGTGTTACATCCTCACCCCCTTAAAAGAAATCTCGACCTTGAGATTTACTGAAACAATTGAGGGTACTTTTCTTTCATTGTGGACTCAACCTCCCACGTGTGCTCGGGACCTCTACGGGCATCCCATTTTACCTTTACAATAGGCACATGCTTCCTTCGAAGCTTCTTAACCTGTCGATCTTCAATCGACAATGGTTTTTCCATAAATTTTAAGCTCTCATCTATATGCACATCTGTATGTGGTATGACCAGTGATTCGTCATTGAAACACTTCTTCAGATTGCAGATGTGGAATACATTATGGATACCGCTGAGCTCTTCAGGTAAGTTTAACTTATAGGCAACTGATCCGACACGTTCGATGACTTCGAATGGTCCTATGTATCTCGGGCTTAACTTGCCTTTCTTACCAAATCGCATCACTCCCTTCCAGGGTGATACTTTAAGCAACACTTTGTCACCTACTTCGAATTTCATAGGTTTGCGCTTTGGATCTGTGTAGCTCTTCTGCCTATCTCGGGCAGCTTTGAGACGGTCATGAATCTGGACAATCTTGTCCATCGTTTCAAAGACTATCTCTGGTCCTGACAGTTGGACGTCTCCCACTTCTGCCCAACAAACGGGCGTTCTACACTTTCTACCGTATAAAGCCTCGAAAGGCGCAGCCTTGATGATGGTATGGTAGCTATTGTTATATGAGAACTCAATCAATGGTAGGTGGTTATCCCAACTACCACCTAAATCAATTACACATGCACGTAGCATGTCTTCCAATGTTTGGATGGTACGCTCACTCTGTCCGTCAGTCTGAGGGTGGTAAGCTGTACTGAAATTTAAGCGCGTGCCCAAGGCTTGTTGGAAACTCTTCCAAAAATGTGACGTGTATCTAGTATCGCTGTCAGAGATAATAGACACAGGTATGCCATGTAAAGCTACAATCTTATCCACGTACAACTGGGCTAACATGTCGGAGCTGTAAGTCTCCTTAATGGGTAGGAAATGTGCTGACTTAGTCAGTCTGTCTACGATTACCCATATGGTATCATTTCCTTTCCTTGTCTTAGGTAACTTGGTGATAAAATCCATAGTTACCATTTCCCACTTCCATGTGGGAAGTTCAGGCTGTTGTAGCAAACCTGACGGCTTCTGATGTTCTGCCTTGACTTGCGCACATGTCAAGCATTTAGCTACATAGGTGGCTACAGACTTTTTCAAGCCTATCCACCAATAATTCGCCTTCAGATCCTGGTACATCTTATCAGCTCTAGGATTAACGGAATATTTAGAGCTGTGGGCTTCCTGGAGGATCACATCTCGAAGTCCTCCATAAACTGGAACCCATATTCTTCCATTTAACCTCAGGATTCCGTCCTTGCCCTGAGATAATTGCTCTTCAGTGACTCCCAGCCAACCTTTCATTCAAATTGTTCTTTATTTCAATGCTCTTGGCATTGATTCGGATGGGTTTCACTCTTTCTTTCCGACTTAAGGCATCAGCAACCACATTTGCCTTGCCTGGATGGTATCGGATTTCACAATCGTAATCATTCAACGTCTCCATCCATCGACGTTGTCTCATGTTTAAATCCTTCTGGTTAAACAGGTGCTGGAGGCTCTTGTGATTAGAATAGATCACAACCTTGATCCCATACAAATAGTGCCTCCATAGCTTCAGTGCAAATACAACGGCACCCAACTCCAATTCATGGGTGCTGTAATTCTTTTCATGCACCTTTAACTGGCTTGAAGCATAGGCAATAACCTTGCCTTTTTGCATAAGCACACATCCCATGCCAGTGTGTGATGCATCACAGTAAACCACAAATTCTTCGGTTCCATCCGGCAACGTCAACACAGGAGCGTTGCTCAACTTCTGTTTAAGGATATCAAAGGATTCTTGCTGCTTAGGGCCCCAAACAAACTTAACCTTCTTCCTAGTCAAGGAAGTTAGGGGTGCAGCAATCCTTGAAAAATTTTCAATGAAGCGTCTGTAGTATCCTGTCAATCCCAGGAAGCTACGAATCTCTGTAGGTGTCTTTGGCTCTTTCCAGTTCATGACAGCTTCAACCTTAGCGGGGTCCACTTGGATTCTGCGTTCGCTAACTACATGTCCAAGAAATTGGACTTCACGAAGCCAGAATTCACATTTAGAGAATTTGGCATAGAGCTTCTCCTGCTAAAGTAATGAAAGAATACATCGAAGATGCTTCTCATGATCAGCCTTGTTCTTCGAGTAGATGAGGATGTCTTCTATGAAGACGATGACAAATTTGTCCAAGTAGGGCTTGCAGACGCGATTCATGAGATCCATGAATGCGGCAGGTGCATTTATGAGCCCAAAAGGCATCACTAGGTACTCGTAATGACCATAACGAGTCCTAAATGAAGTCTTGTGTAGGTCTTCCTCTCTAACCTTCAGTTGGTGGTAGCCTTACCTCAAGTCAATCTTCGAGAAATAACTTGCCCATTGCAGTTGATCGAACAAATCGTCGATCCTGGGCAAAGGATACCTATTCTTTATTGTGACTTTATTAAGTTCATGGTAATCGATGCACAGACGCATCGATCCATCCTTCTTCTTGACAAACAAGACTGGTGCTCCCCAATGAGACGAACTAGGTTTAATGAAACCTTTAGCTAGCAATTCATCCAGTTGTGTCCTCAATTCCTTCATTTCTGTTGGTGCTAACCTGTAAGGTGCTCTAGCAACAGGTGTTGCTCCAGGGATGATGTCAATTCTGTATTCCACATGCCTATCCGGTGGCAAACCAGGTAGTTCTTCCGGAAAAACTTCAGGGTATTCAGATATGACGGGGATGTCTTCAATCTTGGGTTTCGGCTCATCAATAGTCACCTGTGCCATGTAGATGACACAACCCTTCTTCAAACACTTAGAGGCCTTGAGCATAGTCACTTGCTCAGGCAGTCCATACCGGGTATCTCCCTGAATGGTAAGTGATTCGCCAGACGGAGCCTTAATCACCACTTGCTTCTTATTACAGACAATTTGGGCCTGGTTATGAGATAACCAGTCCATGCCTAAAACGATGTCGAAACCGGCCAACTTCAAAGGAAGTAGGGACAAAGGAAAAGAGTGGTTCTTAATGGATATGAAGCATCCATCTAATATGGTTGAGGCGGTTTCTAAGGTGCCATCTGCTAACTCCACTTCATATTTCACTCTTAGGGTTTTAACAGGTAAATTCAGCAATTTGCAAAACTTATTATCTATAAATGATTTATCAGCACCTGAATCAAAAAGTACTCTTGCATAGATATCATTTATGAGAAAGGTACCTGTGATCACGTTATCATCTTGCACAGCCTCCTTCGCATCCATCCTAAAGACCCTAGCATTGGTCTTCTTGCCCTCTTCAGGCTTCTTGGCATATTTAGGGCAGTTGGTTTTTATGTGCCCTTTCTCATTGCAACTGTAGCACGTTGCATCCTTCAGCTTTTTGAAATCCAAGGTCTTGTGTTCCTTGGACTTGCATATCCCGCAAGCAAAAGTTCTTGACTGAGTCTGCGAGTTCGATTCGAGTCTGCACTTTCCAAAGTGATGTTTCTTGCAAATCTTGCACTTGGGCTTATCACCAGACTGATGCCCATCCTTCTTTGACTCAAACCCCCTCTTGTTGTCACCGTTTCCTCGGTGCTTCTTGTTTGACCTCCGTGAATTATCATCTTCACGTTTTCTTTTCTCAGCATCTTTGTTCCTCAGCGATCTTTGTCTGACCGCGTCCAGAGCGAGGGACAGAGATATGTCACCTACAGATCTAAAAGTAGCTGGCCGAGAGGCCTTCACGCTTGCCTTTATCTCGGGGGCTAAACCCCCAATGAAACGAGCTATTCGTTTGGGTTCCGGGGTCACCAAATACGGAACCAACCTCGACATTGTATTAAAGCTCGTGAGGTAAGCTTGGCAATCTAGATTGGTCATTACCAACGAAAGAAAATCTGACTCAATCTTCTCGACCTCATGCTGAGGACAGTAATTCTCCCTGATGCGGGCAACGAATTGTTCCCATGACATGTTGTACAATGGGTTCTTCCCAGTGGCTAGAATCAGTGATCTCCACCAGGCTAAAGCTTCGCCTTTAAAAGATTGCGACACAAACTTGACTATATCCCTCTCAGCGAACCCGTTGATATCCACTACTGTATCCATCTCATCTAACCACGTCATGCAGTCAATGGCTCCTTTTTCCCCAGTGAAATCTCTGGGTTTGCATGAAACAAAGTATTTATAGGAGCAACCCTTACTACGGGGTTCTTGATTTAGTACAATCTGTTGAGATGGAGCACTGTGGTGGTTTGAGGAGAGTCGATCATCATCTTTCTTCGGTTCTTCCTTCTTGGAAGGTGGCTTCGAATGCGGTGTAGATAGGGTCCTACTTCGAGTCCCACTATATTCTTCGTACTGCCGCTCTAAGGCCTTTGTAACTGCGTCGTCTACTAACGCTTTCAGTTCAGCACCCGTTATATTAATTCGGGCGTTATCATTATTCTCCACTGGGTGACTATTAATCTCATCCGAGTCAGCCATTTTAATTTAAATTGTTACATAAGAAAATAACAATAGTTTATTTGGGAGTTTATCATAGAATTGTCTTTTATGGCAATTCATTAACCATGGTATACATAAACCATATTTGGTTAATTTGTTAATCATATTTATTTAGGATTTTAATTACAATTTATCCTAATCATATAAAAAAAACAATAATAGTTTTATTAGTGGCACAACAGGCCTAGTCACTAGGACATTTATAAATTATAAGCTGTGATTTCAGAGAATCAAAGCTTTTAAGGCTTGAACATAGTTCATTACCTTTTTCGGACAGGGAGTCATAGCTACCACTGTCTTTTGGCTCATGTAGAAATGAGCAAGGCCCGTAGGCACTATATTCCAGTGTATGGTCAGAATATGATCATCTTAATTGATGATTTAAACCCATGATTCAGAGATCATTAAGTTGGGTTAGGAATCTTTTGAAGAATCCTTATATAAATGACGTGTGTGATTTTAACGAATCACGTCTGCCAGGAGCGTTAACATGTTTTCAGATGTTAACTGTAATTTGAATTCTTTTAACAGGTTTCACCATCTTGGCCAGGTCTTAAAATGACATGCAGGCTAGGTTATACCCTTAAGATCCTTAGTTAATATTTAAATAGGCAGATATATTTTTAAAAGGAATGATTTTGATTCATTTATTTCATATAAAAATTTATTTATGCATATAATGGCAAAAATGAAATTTATAAATTAAACATTCCATTATTTATTAATAAGTTACACGTCGCCCTAAATGGGACTTTTTAATAAAGCAACATACCCACGCATGGGTCAAATTGAAATACTAGTCCTCGCAGGGACTTAAACAAACCACACACCCTCGTAGGGGTTAACAGAAAGATAGACCCACGCAGGGGTCGAAACAACAAACAAACATACCCACACAGGGGTCAATACAGCAAGACAGGCCCACGCAGGGGCTCAACTGATACAAGGAAATTACAACAACAGTGGAAGGATTCAATGGTCCTTCTTGCTCTTCCCTTTTATTAGGCTTGTCAATCACTGGAAGAAAGTTTGTCGCTCCCTGCGATCTCGGTGAAAGTCTCGCTCGACATGGTCCAGTCTCTGAAGAATTTCCTCCCGTTCTGGGGGAGAAAACCATGCCGGCAGCGATTGTGTCCGTATTATAGGTCTGGCAGGTATCTGGTACCCATGAGTTGGGGACCCTACTCCCCAAGGAGCTCCATACGGTCCTTCCTGGTTAAAGGCGTTGTAATTGGCCGCTACCAAGTATGGGTCTGCTTCAGCGTAATTGTAGTTGGTGTGAGCCGGCTGCTCAAACGGGTTGTACGCCATCGAACCCGTGTATGCTGGAATTGGGTTATCAAAACCCATCGGTGGTGGTTGCGGTGCAACGGGGTTTGAAGGTCCACCCATTTGTGGATCTTCTGGAAGTGGCGGATAATGACTGCCACTTGATTGTCGAGGAGAGCTAAAATGAAAGTCCCATCCTTGTGCAGACATATGTGCTCCGGTTCTCCTACGCCTCGGCGGTTGCGGAGGTGCCGGCTGAACTGGTGGCGGTGGAGGCGGTGGCGTGACTGCCACGAATCGTGAATCCTCAGAGGGATCCTGCTGCTGCTGCTGCTGATGAGGCGACGAATGATGCGAGGGTGTAAAATACCACTCGTGTTGATTAAATCGTGCCTGATAACTGTCCGGACCATGGTAGGGTGATCCATGAAAGGACGAACCATCCGAGACCTCGATGGGATGGTTGGGAGTTCCGGTTGCGGGCTCGACGGGATCGGTGTCCTCGTCCATATCCTCTGCATGATCGCCGGAGTAATGATCCTCTGGCCCCAATGGGTTAAAACCCACTGGTTCTTGTATGTAATTTGCCGGGTTAAACCGGCCCCTAAAAACAGGTGTGGGGTTACCAAAGGAATTATGCGATAGAGGTCGCTGAAGAGGTATGTAAGAACGTTGAGGGTTGTCGGGCTCATTTTCCGACTGTGGCCCATATGAGTTGTGAATGGGAGGTGTCGAACTGTGCGAGACAGATCGTCTAGCAGGTTCAAAAAGGTTCCTCCGGTTTTCTCTAGGGTCAGCACTCGCAGTGTTGGTAGGAGCTCGCATGTGCGAAGGTCCTGCCTCGTCGTCATTGGGGGCGGTGATTGGCCCCTTGCCTCGTCCTCTTCGTCGAAAGAATCTTGGCGGCATAATTAATCCTGTCAATACAACACGAGATAACGACAAGAATATATAAAATAAAGGACAAAACAAAACAATTGTGTTACTGAGACTAAACACAAAAGGCTAGTGTTTAATTAACTCAGCGTTGGCTCTGATACCAACCTGTCAGACCCCGATTTCCACTCCCCACCGGGCCCACCGGTGACACGTGGAAATCGGGGTGTGACACATAACCTAGTACTGGTCGGTTCGGCCAAAACTAATGAATGTTATTCGTTATGTAATTACAACCAACAAGTTTATCCACATTATCGAATTCGTTATTAATTTAATATAAACCATTTTAATCATTTTTGAAACCATCGTTAAAAACATCGAAATCATTTAACACATATGAATCACCCCCAAAACATTTGAAAACAGTAAAATAGGGGAACTATGTAGTTACTTGAGAATGCTTAGAAGTCTTGAATAACAACCAAGCAAAGCTAGAGGAATCACGGAAATCAATCGGCACCTAATATAAGTAACTACGTAAATAAACAGGACCTAAATCGGAAGATCGGATAGGATGAGGTTTCGTAAACCAAATGAGTATTGTAACTCATATGACATGGTTTAAGAAAGCCTACATACTAAATCGAAACCTAACCTAAGTGCTTACTACCCATTACGACTCGTTTAGGTAGCTTACGCTACTTCAACGCGTCGTTCCCGTAAAACACGTTCGGACCGCCTAACTAGTCCTATGATAAGTATTATATGCCTTAACATGTCTAATAATGTTACCTAATCAGTTTAGATATAAAAATTTAGGTTACATATGCTTAAAATGAATTTATGCGTAAAAAGGGCATTTTGGTCATTTTCCTAAGGCATATAAATTACCTATCATACAACTAACTAAACGAAGTGACCATAAGGTACAACCTCGGAAGGTTATTCCCTATACAACTATGATCACAAAATATGTTTGGTCGGATCCTAATGAACCACCAAACGGGTCAGGTTCGAAAGTCTAAGCGGTTGTTTAGACCGCTTATCTTACGTCCCTATATAAGCACTAAACTAAAAGTGACGAGTTAAACATGTTAAAACATGTTTAACAAATTTAGAAAACAAGTTTGATATCAAAACAAAAGGTTTTGATACCTAAGAATAGTTTGGTTGCAAAATACGCATGAATACGCATTTTGACCGAAACTATGACTCGTCACTACACCTAATCAACGTGGTAATCAGTAGGTATAGTCACAAGGGACTATAACCATCGTGATTACACTCATGTTGCAAAGTTCAAACGAACTCTGTGTTGACCATAACCTGGTCAAAGCAAAAAGTCAAACAGAGTTTGACTTTCGTGCTTAAAAACGCATAAAAGCATGAAAGAAACTTACAAAGGGTCCAAGCTAGAAAGAACTTGATCTAAATACTCAGGTATGAAGCATAAAGCTTCAACTTAGAGCATAAAATCAGATCAAGGTGTGAGGAAAATTGAATGAGAGCTTGGGTATTTATAGATTTCGGAGAACCGTTAAGATCGTTTCTCGCATTTCATGCCTTGATCTTGACCCTCCATGTGGGCACATGGTATTGCAATACAAGGGGACATGAAATACCATCAAATTGTAGCCCATAGAATGCAAAACTTTGGGTTAAAAACCATCAAAACATCAAAATTAGACTAGATACAATGAATCTGGTCATTTAGGCACTTTTTGACGCTTTTAGTCCCTGTTGATCAATAAGTTTATTTTTGCGCACCAAAACACCTCAAAGCCTATTTGTAAGCTATGTAAAGGATATTTAGGGCATGTTTAACTTATGATCAAGTTCCCAAACATTCGTTACTATACAAATCGGTACAGTTTCGCAGTTTGATGCAAATAGTCCCTACGCGACCGTAATTTAATTACGGACGCGTTTATCAACACAATTCACGTAAATTTTCAGTTTAAGAACATTCGGCTTATAATCCGATTCCTTGTTTATTCAACCCGTTTGTCTACAAGTTCAACAACTTGTTTTACTGTCACCTCATGTCTACGACTAATTTACCCAATCCCGGGTTCTCCGACTATGACGTTTCGCTTCCCTCCCGAGGGTTGCTTACGCAATAATCGTCATGCTTGTTTCAAGGATTTAAAAATGCTTTTAACACTATTTGACAAGCATACATTCAACTTGTTTTGACCCGTTTGGATGCCGAATGGAGACCACCATTTCAAACATTCCAAACTCTATTTCTAACACATGATTTGACCCGTTTTATTTGTCTATGGCACTTCGTCACTTCTGTGACTTAACAGGTTTCCTTATTTGCCAAATTTCAATATAACAAGTTAAAACTAAGGTTTAAACATAATGTAACGAAACCATAAGTCGCGTACCTTTAAAGCGCACCCTTCAAGCGCGTATCGCCTCCGGCTTGTCCGCTTGATGTTCCGGATTCCTTACCTAAAGAGTTCCATTTCACAACAATTTAGAACTCTTTTTAAATCCAATAACGCACAATTCATCATGGTATTCGAATCTGCGTTTTTGTCCGATCTTTAACATTTTATTCCTCACTTAGGCGTTTTAACAAACACTTAGCGGGTCAGATTTTTACATAATCATTACTATGTTCTTGACAAGTTATTTCCATCCACGTGCATTTCAATTAGGCAATTTACACCAATTTTCAACATCAAAAATACTGAATTTAACACATAAATTTCAGTTTTCACTAGAATAGCAAATAATAATCCTAGTGTTTGTCTAATTTCTACAATTTCAATAATCACCTACTATGGTGATCACAAACCCTACAAGTATGATGCAAGGTTTTTACAAGAATTATCTAGGGTTTATCCCTAGACATCATATTACTTCTAATTTCATCTATACAACATATACTCAAGCTCAGTTTTCGATTTTCTCAATTACCCTAAAACTGAACATGAATCAAAATACCAAAATTTTGCATACCTTTTGATCCCTGTAACGAGGTGATCACTAATTCGTGTTTGAAACTTGATTTAGAGCAGATTAAGGGCTTCAATTCGTGAATTTTGTGTGAAAACTAGGGTTTGGGGGAAGCTCCTGGTCGCCCCTTTCTTCTGTACGATCTAAACACACACACATGTGTGTGTTTAGTGTGTTAATTATTATTTTAAGCATTCAAGTTTCAGTTTTCACCAGTTTAGTCCATCAACTTTAATCTAACTCGAAATGTAAGTGTTTTAACCTTATTGTAAGTCACTTCTAGATTTGTAACTAACAGGGTTATAAATTCCTAGTTAGTTGATTCTTGCTTGATTAATTCTTTATAATGAAATATAAAGTTTTATATTTTTGGGGTGTTACAAGTCCACCCCCTTAAAAAGGGTTTTGTCCCCGAAACCGAATTACGTACCAAATAATGTAGGGTAGATTCGTTGCATCTCCTCTTCGGATTCCCATGTGGTATCCGAACCCTTCTTGTGTTCCCATTTAACCTTTACTTGATTGATCTGTTTGTTCCTTAAGATTTCCACCTTACGATCCGAAATCGCAATGGGCTTCACCACATAGTTAAGGCTATCATCCACCTCGATGTCATCGTAGTGGATATAAGTTGTTTCATCCGCTAGATATTTCCAAAGATGTGACACATGAAACGTGCTATGAATTTCGCTTAATTCCTCCGGTAGTTCAAGGCGGCTACCTTTCCTACTCGTTCGACAATTGTAAACGGCCTAATAAATCTTGGGCTTAATTTTCCTCTCTTTCTAAACCGAATAACCCCCTTCCATGGGGATACTTTAAGCATGACCTTGTCGCCAACCTGAAACTCGATCGGTCTCCTCCTTTTGTCCGCATACGACTTTTGTCTATCTTGAGCCGCTTTCAAGTGTGCCCGAACCACATCAATCTTTTCATTAGTGGCTCGAACTATGTCTTTATGGGCAAGTTCGCGTGGACCCACCTCACCCCAACACACTTGGGTCCGGCATTTCCTACCGTAAAGCATTTCGTACGGTGCCATCCCGATACTAGCATGGTAGCTGTTATTATACGAAAACTCGACCAATGGTAGATAAACATCCCAACTACCTCCGAAGTCGATTATACATGCCTGTAGCATTTCTTCCAATGTTTGTATTGTTCTTTCACTCTGTCCATCCGTCTGAGGATGGTACGCAGTGCTAATGAACAATTTTGTTCCCATGTGCTCTTGGAAATCTCGCCAAAAATTTGAAGTGAATCGGGTATCCCTATCGAACACGATGGATACCGGTACTCCGTGGCGTGCCACTATCTCATTAGTGTAAACCTCCGACATCTTTTCTGACGTATAAGTCTCACGTATCGGAATAAAGTGAGCGCTCTTTGTCAGTCTATCAACAACTACCCATATTGCATCAAATCCGCGGTTCGTCCTTGGTAGTTTGGTTAACAGGTCCATTGTAATATGTTCCCATTTCCAAACCGGAATTTCCAACGGTTGGAGCTTACCGTATGGTTTTTGGTGTTCCGCATTGACTTGCAGACATGTCAGTCACTTCTCCACATATTTCACTTCATCTCTTTTCATTCCGGGCCACCAATAGTTTTGTTTCAAGTCGTTATACATCTTGGTCGCTCCCGGATGGATGGAATAACGGGATTTGTGAGCTTCATCGAGTAGAAGCTTTTTAACTCCACATGTGTTAGGAACCCAGATTCTATTGAAACGTGTTTTCAAACCGTGATTGCCTTCTTCGAGATCCTTAAATTGGCCTACAATTCTTTCCTTTTTCTAGTTTCCACCTTCACTGCTTCAACTTGTGCTTCTCGGATTCGCTCTAGTAAGCCCGAGGTCACAATAAGCTGCATTGATTGTACTCTTATCGGGGCATGATCTGCCTTTCGGCTCAACGCATCTGCCACTACATTGGCTTTCCCGGGGTGATAGTGTATTTCACAATCGTAGTCCTTGACCATTTCCAACCATCGCCTCTGCCTCATGTTTAATTCTTTCTGATCGAAGAAATATTTCAAACTTTTATGGTCAGTAAAGATGGTACATTTTACCCCAAACAAGTAATGTCTCCATATTTTTAAGGCAAATACCACTGCTGCCAGCTCCAAGTCATGAGTCGGGTATTTCTTTTCATGGATCTTTAGTTGCCTCGAGGCATAGGCTATGACCTTGCCTCGTTGCATTAAAACACATCCGAGCCCCGAATGCGACGCATCCGAATAAACCACCATGTCGTCAACTCCTTTCGGTAACGTTAAGACCGGAGCGTGAGTTAACTTTTCTTTGACTGTTTGGAAGGCTCTCTCTTATTCGATACCCCATACAAATCTTTCCTCCTTGCGAGTCAATTTGGTCAACGGTAAGGCAATTTTGGAGAAATCTTGTATGAATCTCCGATAATATCCCGCGAACCCTAAGAAGCTTCGGATTTCTGAGGGATTCCTTGGAGTGTTCCATTTTGACACGGCTTCTACTTTTGATGGATCCACTAGTACCCCGTCGGCACTAATGATATGCTCGAGAAACTGCACCTCTCGTAACCAGTAGGCGCACTTTGAGAATTTTGCATACAACTTTTCTCGTCTGAGGTTCTCTAACACTTCTTGCAAATGGTAAACATACTCAACTTCATTCTTCGAATACACTAAAATGTCATCGATAAATACGTACCGACTTATCTAGCATAGGTTTGCAAACCCGGTTCATGAGGTCCATGAAAGCCGCCGGTGCATTAGTCAACCCAAAGGGCATTACGAGGAACTCATAATGCCCGTACCGTGTACGAACGGCCGTCTTCGGTACGTCTTCCTCCTTGACTTTCAACTGGTGATAACCCGATCTGAGATCAATCTTTGAGAACCAACTCGCTCCTTGTAGCTGGTCAAACAAGTCATCAATTCTTGGAAGTGGGTATCGATTTTTCACCGTGAGTTTGCTTAACTCTCGGTAGTCGATACACGTGCGCATACTGCCATCTTTCTTTTTCACGAATAGTACTGGTGCGCCCCATGGGGATACCATCGGTCGGATAAATCCTTTGTTGAGCAGTTCTTGGATCTGAGACATCAATTCTTGTAGCACCGACGGCGCGAGCCGATACGGCGCCTTGGCCACAGGTTTTGCGCCCAGAGTCAATTCGATTCCAAACTCTACCTCCCGTTCTGGTGGTATTCCAAGTAAATCTTCCGGGAACACATCTTCATAATTGTGTACCACCGACACGTCTCTAATTTTGAGGGATTCTTTCTCCGACTCGCTTGCGTATATCATATATGCCTTGCATCCATGTCTCATAAGTCTGTGAGCTTCTAGCATTGTGCATACCACCGGGTTAGCCCCTTTTTCACCGTATATCGTAACGTGCTTTCCGCTAGGAGACGTCAGTTTTATTTCCTTTCGGAAACATGCCACCTTTGCGTGGTATCGGGACAACAATCCATACCCACGATCACTTGAAATTCTCCCATTGACATCGGGATCAAGTCTATTGTGTATTCTTCATCGTCAATGCTCAATTTGCAATTTTCACATACATCACAAACGATAAAACTCTTGTTATTACATATCTCTACTTCTAAAGGCATAGGTAATTTTGTTAGAACAAATGAAGGATATCGAATAAACCCATATGAAATAAAGGATTTATTCGCACCCGTATCAAATAATACACGTGCAGGAATCGAGTTTACAGCAAATATACCTGAAACCACTTCGGGTTCAGCTTTTGTTTCTGCTGCAGTCAAGTGGAAAGATCTAGCCTTTGCCTTCGAGGCTTCACCTTTCGTGTCTTGCCCGTCTTTCTTTCCCACTAGCTCCGGGCATTCCGACTTCTTGTGACCCGGTCGATAGCAGTTGTAGCAAACCGTCACTTTTTCCGGGCATGATGAAGCCATATGTCCCGTTTTCCGACATATGGGGCAAGGTTTATCTTTGAAGCGACACTCGCCCTTATGACCCTTTCCACAGATTTTGCAATTTGGCGACCCGCCTTTTACATCTGATTTCTTCCCCGTTCCGTTCGTTCGCGCTTTCTTAGCAGGGCTTGGATTAACATCATGTGCCCTCCGTTCGCCCCGTTCTACCTGCTTTTTCAATTCAATCTCCCGTTCTCGAGCAACATTTATGATCTCAGTAAGGGTCTCATATTTTGAAGTAGTCATAAACTCCCTATACTCGGTGCTCAACATGTTGTAGTAATAATATATCTTCTGTTCTTCATTTGTCACCAATTCGTCACAAAACTTCATCTTATCCATAAACATTCCCGTGATTTTGTCTATGGACTCACCCTTGTGCCTAAGTTGCATGAACTCTTCTTTGATTCGGTTAATGACCGCCTTGGGACTGTGATGTTTAAGAAACGGCGTCTTAAACTCATCCCATGTCATAGCCTTAGCCGCTTCACTTCCAATTTCTTTCTTTTTGTTATCCCACCAGTCTTTCGCTTGACCCCTTAATTGACCCGTACCATAGGCTACGCAGTCATCTACATCACAATGGGTCCTCTCAAATACCCCCTCGATATCGCTTAGCCATCGTTGGCATACTATTGGGTCAACCTCCCCGTTATAAACTAGCAGTTTGCACGCCATGAATTCTTTGTATGAACAAGGCTTTCGTCCTCCGGACTTTTCCTTTGCTAGATTGGCACTATCTTCCAATTTCTTGATTCTCTCGACCACTACCGACAGAACCGTGTTTTGAATCTTATCGATAAAACCAGACAAACTATTTTCGATTGCCTTTCCAACTTCCTCGGCAATCACTTCTCTCATTTGCTCGGTGACTCTCGGCACCGCATCATCGTTACCTTTATCCACCATCTTTAATACTGAAATGTTTACATTAACCGTTAAACATTTCATTTATAACATATGATTTACTTTTTTTGGTTTAATCAAGTTCATAACTTGATTCAACCATTCTTGTTTAATGCAATTCCCGTGTTTGAGTGAGTTTACACACTCTTTTCGTGCATGTCAGTTCATGTTTCATTTCTATATTCTCTAAATCTACTTAAAACAATTAACTCTTACCGGATGCTTGATCAAGCTTGAACCTAACACACTTATTGATAACCTGGCGCTCTGATTACCAACTTGTAAGACTCATTTTAAGATAACCGATTTAATAATATATAACATGCATTTGGTACAAAAATTTCGAGTTTACAAAAACTTTCATGATTTTAAGACCATACATGATCATAATATTCAAGTTATAATCCTACTAATTAAACTTTCAAGACATGACTTCAAGTGTTTACATATTACTAAAACAAAATAGATCAAGTGCGGAAGCTTTGTTTAGTGCGTTCGGTTCTTGATAACTGCTTGATCGCCATCCGGATTAGGTCCACCATCACCTACGGTCAAAACCATGTGAAAGATTAGTTTTGACACCTTAAAAACAAGTATAATTAAGTTCCATGTTCAAAACAATGCAAAAATAACAAAATTCCTTCGTTTTGGGTGGTCGCGCCGCGCGACGGAGACAAAGTTCAGCGGTCGCGTGCCGCCACCACCGTCGCGTCACGCGACGGGTTTCATGTTTCGTCGTGGCGTAGCGCCACGGTGTGTTTTTTGGCAGAAAGTTTTTTGCTGGAGCTGTATATCAGCCCAGCACCAATTTTTAACATCTACAACTTTAAATCAACATAACTTTTTACTCGAGTGTCTGAATTAGCCGATTCTTTTTCCTACGCGGCCGTAATTTAATTACGGACGCGTTTATCAACATAATTCACGTAAATTTTCAGTTTAAGAATATTCGGATTATAATCCGATTCCTTTTTTATTCGACCCGTTTGTCTACAAGTTCAACAACTTGTTTTATTGTCACCTCATGTCTACGACTAATTTACCCAATCCCGGGTTCTCCGACTATGACGTTTCGCTTACCTCCCGAGGGTTTCTTACGCAATAATCGTCATGCTTGTTTCATGGATTTAAACATGCTTTTAAAACTATTTGACAAGCATACATTAAACTTGTTTTGACCCGTTTGGATGCCGAATGGAGACCACCATTTCAAACATTCCAAACTCTATTTCTAACACATGATTTGACCCGTTTTATTTGTCTATGGCACTTCGTAACTTCCGTGACTTAACGGGTTTCCTTATTTGCCAAATTTCAATATAACAAGTTAAAACTAACGTTTAAACATAATGTAACGAAACCATAAGTCACGTACCTTTAAAGCGCACCCTTCAAGCACGTATCGCCTCCGGCTTGTCCGCTTGATGTTCCGGATTCCTTACCTAAAGAGTTCCATTTCACAACAATTTAGAACTCTTTTTAAATTCAATAACGAACAATTCATCATGATATTTGAATCTGCGTTTTTGTCCGATCTTTAACATTTTATTCCTCACTTAGGCATTTTAACAAACACTTAGCAGGTCAGATTTTTACATAATCATTACTATGTTCTTGACAAGTTATTTCCATCCACATGCATTTCAATTAGGCAATTTACACCAATTTTCAACATCAAAAATACTAAATTTAACACATAAATTTCAGTTTTCACTAGAATAGCAAATCATAATCCTAGTGTTTGTCTAATTTCTACAATTTCAATAATCACCTACAATGGTGATCACAAACCCTACAAGTATGATGCAAGGTTTTTACAAGAATCATCTAGGGTTTATCCCTAGACATCATATTACTTCTAATTTCATCTATACAACATATACTCAAGCTCAGTTTTTGATTTTCTCAATTACCCTAAAACTGAACATGAATCAAAATACCAAAATTTTGCATACCTTTTGATCCCTGTAACGAGGTGATCACTAATTCGTGTTTGAAACTTGATTTAGAGCAGATTAAGGGCTTCAATTCGTGAATTTTGTGTGAAAACTAGGGTTTGGGGGAAGCTCCTGGTCGCCCCTTTCTTCTGTACGATCTAAACACACACACATGTGTGTGTTTAGTGTGTTAATTATTATTTTAAGCATTCAAGTTTCAGTTTTCACCAGTTTAGTCCCTCAACTTTAATCTTACTCGAAATGTAAGTGTTTTAACCTTATTGTAAGTCACTTCTAGACTTGTAACTAATAGGGTTATAAATTCCTAGTTAGTTGATTCTTGCTTGATTAATTCTCTATAATGAAATATAAAGTTTTATATTTTTGGGGTGTTACAGTCACTATCCCAGAGTGTTTGTCACGTTAAACTGATTACGTTTACGCATCAATTTGCGTATAACTTTCCAGAAAGCTATTTAGAGCTCGAAATCGAACAAGAATTGATATGTGTAAACGATACACATATTTATACAAATCCCAAGTATGAAATACAATATTTCATTGATTTGGTATTTGTTTGATGGCTGTGGAGGCACAGATGTCACAGTCTCCCCTACTTAAGGAAATTTCGTCCCGAAATTTATTTAGAGGAAACTTGTGAGAGCTCGTAACATGGAGTCGAAAAGATAAAACAACACTGGTTAGGGTTCTGAACTTCTAGTAACTTTAAATAACGTCATGCTTGCAATGTGAGAGGGACACATATATACAAGTATATGAAGCGTCATTGGTGCGTCCACCGTACCTCCATTACATTGTTCACGTTTCGTTATTGTTGCCACTATAGGTTCTTACACATGATAAATCTTACTGGGGTTCCTGTGCACTGAATTTCATAATTATGTACGCGTCCATAATTATGTAATTCCTTGCATAGTCTGTACAGTGTATTTTATAATGTGTAGAGGAAAACCAAATGAACGAACCTGTGATGAGTGTGACTAGACCACCATAGGGTCCTTTTGTTGGTTCATACGTCTGTCGACTTCGGCTTGTATCGAGTCTTGTATTATATTAGATAGATCAGGGCACGCAAAACGAGAAATATAGGTGTGATGGTATTTCACACGAAATAGCAACCAGCTATTTCGTACGAAATTACATGGGTATTTCGCCTGAAATCTAATTTCGCTTGTACAATTCCGTGCGAAATTACTTGCCCTATAAATACTAGGTGTGCCAAGTCATTTGTAATTTTTCCGGTTTCAGTGCTGAACTGCTGTCGAAGTGTCTACTCGTTGTAATTCTTTGTCAAATCAATCAAAAGACAGTTTAAAGTGAATTGCAAGCTGATTTACCTCAATACGTTTGTTTCCGCCTCTTGTATTGAGCAAAAACTCTTCTAAACGACTCGTTTGGTCGGTAAAACGATCCTACAAGTGGTATCAGAGCTCAGGAGGAAGAGTTCATACCAATTCAGCTGCAATTTCTGATTTCTACACCTTCTTTTTCAAAATTAACAAGTTTTCACGGTTAACATGACTTGAATTTCACACATTATACGCGCAATAGTGTTTTAACAAAGCCTTGAAAGAATTGGACCTAAAATCTGCTTAAAACCTGATCAATTTTGACAAAAACAGCTCGAGATGATGACATCAGCAGTATTTCGCACGAAATAGCTTCTTGATTTCGTACGAAATCACATTGTGTGTTTGATTTCGCTTGAAAGTGTTGTTTATTTCACACGAAATTAGTATTTCGTGTGAAAAGTTGGTTGATTCCGCACGAAATTAGTATTTCGTGTGGATATTTCGTACGAAATTACCTATTTCGTTTGAAACAGTCATTTCGTTTGAACTGATTTTGTTTGAGATTGGCTTGCTGGTATTTCGTTTAAACAGGTATTCCGTGTGAAAAGGTGTTTTCGTTTGAGTTGGTATTTCGTTTGAAAAGCTGTTAGTGTGAAACTTTGAAAACCGAAACATGGAAGAAGAATTTTACAACGCCTTTGCTACTCCAATAAGTATTACACAACAAGCAATGTTGGAAAATGAGACGGGTACCATGCAAAAACCGCCAAAGCTTATGAACATTGATGAGTACAAGGGATGGGAAGAAAGATTCGAAAATTGGGTTCAAGCAAACTACTTAGATGCTTGGGAATGTGTTGAGACGAAATATGTTAGACCAATGACTGATGATGAGGAGGTGATTGCAATTAAAGATCTTAGTGCTGAAGATAAAAAGAAATATAAAAATGAAAAGATGATGACGAGTTTATTGCAACAAGCTGTTAAGGAAGATATCTTGGTTTTATTGCAACACAATGGAACTGCTTATTCAATTTGGAAAGCTTTAAAATCAAAGTTTGTTGGAAGCAAAGAAATGATTAAGAACAAAAAATCACTTTTGAAAAAAGGAATTTGATCTATTTCGTGGTTTGAGGACTGAGAGCACCAAGCAGATCATCGAAAGATATTGCAATCTGCTAGTCAACATGAAAAGGGTGAGCATCACAAAGGACAATGAAGAATTAATTGAGAAGTTGGCTGATGCATTGCCACATGAAACTTGGGGCACATATCTGATGATATTGAGAAATAAGAAAGATTTTGGAAATCTGACACTGAGCAAGTTCATTGAAAAGCTTGAAGCTCAAGAGATGGAACAGAGAAAGATCTCAAGAATGAAGGATTTTGATGGTGAACAAGATATCAGTCTTTATTACAAAGGAGGTATCAGTGACAAAACCAATATGTCACCAAAGGTTGAAACTGCATTCAATACTAAAAGTTCATCAGGAGGGTCATCTAAAGGATCAAACAGCAAAACTGAATTTTCTTCATATTCATAATATGATCCAAACTTTTCAACAACCAAGAATGGAAAGAAGCTACAATGCAACATGGTATTAGACCTTGAAAATGGTCAAAATTACACTGAAGAGGTTGCAAAAAGTCACATGTCTTTGTTGGTGACTGTGTTAGAGTCATATGAGAGTTTAGTGGCAGGTCGGATCGGGAATCCAATGTTGACAAAAGAGGATTACGATCAAATCGATGCTGAAGAGATGGAATTAATGGACATAAAGTGGTGTTTGGCGAGTGTGTTGAGGCGTGCTGAGAAATTTAAACAGATCACAGGGAGAGATGACTTCCGTGATGCTAATGTTTCTACTTTAGGTTTTGATAAATCTAAAGTTACTTGTTTTCGTTACAGGGAAAAAGGACACTTCAAGAGGGAGTGCACAAACCGAGAAGCAAGTGGAGCTCAAAATCCGTTCAACAACAATGATTATTATCGGAAAGCAATTTATCATCAAGTTGCTCAACAATCACATCAACAACAACCACAAACTGCTCATGCCAGGAAGGAGATTGAAGAGTCATCAAAGAAAGCTTATTTGATGAGCAAAATAATTGATCAAGATGATGAAAAATTACCAGAAGGGTTTAGCTGGGCAAATTTCAGTTGGGATGATTATGATCCTAACAAAAATTCAAATCATAAAGCTTTTGCTGCTCGAGTTGCTGAAGACAGTGATAATGATGATGATTATTATGCAAGAAGAATGGAAGAGCACTTGAGAATGTTAGAAGAGAGTGACAGTGATGATGAAAAAGCTAAAAAGAAAAAGAAGAAAGTTAAAAAACCTGTCAGCAGTGATGATGAAGAAGTTCCTGTGATAAGGAAGAAAATAAAAGACATTCCAGTTTTTAAAGTTGAAGCAGAAGCTGATGCACAAAAGATTCCTGTGAAATGTGAAAACTGTGAAGCAGCGAAGAAGCAAAACAGTACTTTGATTCATAACATGAACAGATTGAAAGAATCCTATGATGTTCTAAACAAAGCAATGAATCAGTACAATCAAAGCAGAAAGTTGTCAACAATTATATTGAAAAGTGTGCTGTGTTGGAATAGAAATTGGAAACACAGAGGATTGAAACAGAAAGAGTAAACAAGTTGTTAAAAAGTTACTCATGTACTTCTTATGTTATTGACAGGATTTATCCAACCGTTGAAGGCATGAAGGCATTTGATGAAGAGGAAGTATCTGAAGACTAGAGCTCTGAAAAGAAGAAGGATACTGAAATAAAAGATTCTGGTAAGAAACATAGTGCCAGTTACAACAAGTGTCCACCCCCACTTGAAAATGGATATTCTCCATGAAATCCAAATTCAGAAAGAGTAAAAAAGGCAACCAATTTACAGTGGGAGTCTGAGTCTTCAGAAAATTTACCAGACAACATCGATGTTACTTTCACATCGTCTGACACTGATCATGAATCCGAATTAATAAAGAAACTGGTCGATCAGGTGTTAGATAATGATGAAACCGAGGAGTCAAAGTCGGAGTCAAACTCAGAGTCAAAGTCTGACAAGTCAAAGTCAACAGTCAAAAAGGACAAACGAGTTTATAATAAAGAATTTTTGTTATCAAAATCTAATTTGAATGACGAACTGTTCAAAGTAGCATATACTTTGAATGATTTTGACAAATTATATTCTGATGAAGAATTTCCAATAAGAGATGTTAAAACTGAAATGATCAAAAAGGTTTTCAAACTAACAGAAATTAATATTTCTGAAATAAAAATTGTAAATTTTGCTGAAAAACCTAAAAAGTACACCTCAAGAGATCAACAACGGTTAAACAAGAAAAAAGGTTACAATTCTGGTTCAGGTTATCGAAAGAAACCAAACCATAACGGTAATTTCAAAAGAAAAGGTCTTGGATTTATTCCACCAAAAAATTATAAAAATGAGAAAACTTATAAAACAAAAACTGTGTTTGTTTCAGGAACATCATCTGAAGAAGAAAATGAGCAATTGTTCAGAAAGCAGATGAACAAAGAATTCCTTGCGAAGAAGCAAGAAGAAATGGAGAAAAATGTTGTTCAACAGAAGAAGGAGACAAGAACCTGTTTTCAATGCAAAACAGTTGGCCATATTGCCAGGAATTGTACAAAGGCAATCCAAACAAAACAGGGAGTCTCTGAAAAACTGAAAGAAAAGATTTTTGAGAATGAACCACCAACCAAACAATTTAAAGTTTTCAAAAATTCAAAGTTTGAGGTTGGTGAATGTTCAAAGAGTTTTTACAGAAGAAAAGTGAATCTTGACACTCACAAATGGGTTGTTAAGAAATCTAATGATAGTTCTAGCAATGATTCTGATTCGTCAAAATCAGAAGAGCTATTTTCTGGCGATGAATCTGATTCCACAAAGTCAGAGGAATCACAAGTTGAGATGAAAGGAGAGAAATCAGTCCCACCATTGGATGATGAAAATTTTCCACCATTGCGGGCTGAGATTTTAAAATGAAAGATTGGAAAAGTTGAAATTTCAAACCAATTCTTTTCTGAAAAGAAAGAATTTGATGTTGAAAAATCATTTAACTCTAACGTGAAACACATTTTTGGAAAAATGATTGATGGGAAGGTAAAGGGGGTTAAAGAATTCTATGAGAAGAAGAAGAAAGGCAAGAAGCCGAGTGTTGATAACTCGGAATCTCCCAAAGTCTGTCAGGCTTGGGAGAATTTCTCTAACTGAAAAACCTGAATTGCCGGAGCTCCCAAGTTGGTAATCGTGGAGCATGAATCGGCATCATTCTTGAAAAATTTTTTAAAAAAAAATTGAAAATTTTTCACAAGCGTGACTTGCCGGAACTCCCAGGTTGGTAAGTGTGGAGTAGGAATCGGCATTTTGAGATTTCAACCTACAAGTGGTAATTGTTGGTAAACAAACCGACATGTGGTTGAAAAAGGGGTTGTGATCTTACTAGTGGTTAATCAAGGTCATTTATTTGAACTTGATTTATCATTCATTCAAGTGGTTAAAAACAAGGATTCATTCATAAGCTGTTGATAGAACAAAATGATGAACTAAAACCCATTTTTACAAGTGGTAAAATCAACAAAACTTATTTTCCGGAAAAATCATTTTGATTAAAACAAACTTAAGTGTTTTGAAATCATAACGGAAAAATAGTTTGTTGTAAGGGGGAGTTCTGATTGTTTATGCAAAGTGGATGGCGATTTGAAGTAATTCACAACAGTTGTCATTTTCTTGTACAGTTTGTTTTCAAATTTCTTTTAAATGCTTTTGAATTTTAGGGGGAGTAAGAATTTTCAGAAAATCCAAAAACATTAGAAATTTTGAAAAAATCAAAAACATGATAAATTCAAAATGAGTTTTGTTGTAAAAAGAGGAAATGATAGTAAATCAGTGGACTATCTCAGCATGCTAAAGAATTGGAAAGTCAAATGTGATAAACGGTCTCACTGATGATATGCCAATAGGTTTTTGCACATTTACTTATCTCGTGGGGAACATCTCTCGGATATATGGGTAACCCCCGAAATCTTGTTTGAAAGGTCACTCTTTCTGAGATACTAGGTCTTTATGCTTATTGATATCTGGGGTATTATCCCGGGACTTCTGATTTTGCGGAAGCAATGGCCTAGTCCCCGTATAATACTTTTCACTTGCTTGAAATATAGCCTCCCCTTAGCATAAAAAATGATGAAACATTGCAAAATGCTAATCATGTGCTGTTGAAGAAAAGATTCTCTAAAGGGAACCCACCAAAAGTCGAAGCCGTCATCTCTCTGATTTTGCGGAAGCAATAGCCTGAGCTCTCACGGCCCTCGCATTTAACCCTTTACAGATATCATCTAGGTATACTCACCTGTAAGACTGAATATTGGGATCTGGATACGGGAGTATATTCTGAGGTGGGACACATGAATAAGTTTAAGTGCTTAAAACATTAATCTCGTATCTCGACACAGTTGAACTTTGTGTGAAAATTTAAGTGGATCAGTATACTGACAATCTAAGTGAATCGTTTAGAACTTATAATGTTTAAAGCTTAACGGTGTTGGTGATTTGTCTCAGAAACTGATATGATCCTCTTACACAAACTCACAAAAATATTGTCTGTATATATTTCTTTATTGTATTTCGTTAAAATCAAAATTCCAAATAGTTTTTTAGTGTGTTTTAGCATAAATTTTGAAAAATATAAAAAGGTTTTCGACAACTGATGTTGAAAAGCTGATTTTCAAAGTTCCAAGTGTTAAACATGATGAACAGGTTTGGGAGAGTGTTTTTATACAAAAATTTTGAATGTTTTCCTACAAGTGGTCATTAGAAGTTTTTAAATGATAAATCATTCTATTCATACAAGTGGTTCATCAGAGATTAAAATTGTAAAATCATTTATTGATTGATTGATTCCTGCAAGAGGTTTTAAATCATTGTTTTGAAATTAGTTTCTACAAGTGGTAAGCAAAGAACCTAAATTTGTCAAATTTTAAATTTGTGAAATTTATTGTGAGGTAGAGATTGTGCAGGTTAGCCAGATTTCAATCCTGAGCAGGATGTGAGCCAGGTCACGATCTTGAACCTGTGGAAGCCAGACTGTGAATCCAAGCACAATTTAAGGGGGAGTCTGAAGTTGTATAGAGCAAGGTTCTGATCATGAATCTGAGGATGCTGATGAACTTAAGGAATCAAGAGATTTGGTCAAGAGAAGATATAGCCAGGTCGAGATTCTAAAAAAAGAATAGAAGAGAAAGATTGAGGATGTTTTACATTGTTAGATATTTCGGAAAAGGTCGAGAAGACTGATAAAGACTGAAGATTGAAGACTCGACCCTGAAGACTTTGTCAACATCCGAGGGGGAGTCTGTTGGTGCACACGTCTGTCGACTTCGTCTTGTATCGAGTCTTGTATTATATTAGATAGATCAGGGCACGCAAAACGAGAAATATAGGTGTGATGGTATTTCGCACGAAATAGCAACCAGCTATTTCGTACGAAATTACATGGGTATTTCGCACAAAATTATATTTCGTGTGAAATCTAATTTCGCTTGTACAATTCCGTGCGAAATTACTTGCCCTATAAATACTAGGTGTGCCAAGTCATTTGTAATTTTTTCGGTTTCAGTGCTGAATTGCTGCCGAAGTGTCTACTCGCTGTAATTCTTTGTCAAATCAATCAAAAGATAGTTTAAAGTGAATTGCAAGCTGAATTACCTCAATACGTTTGTTTCCGCCTCTCGTATTGAGCAAAAACTCTTCTAAACGACTCGTTTGGTCGGTAAAACGATCCTATCAACAAATGATCTCTTTAAATAGACCACCAAGGAGTCTTTTCAGCTATATCATCACATGACATTCTCAACCAGATTTTGAATCAATCTTTTTAACTAGACCACTCAAGGGGTCTCTTTCAAATTATGGAATGGTATTATATAACCCAAGGGTCTTAACTACCACGTAGAAGCCCATTAAGGATTTAAGGTAGTACCTTTTGAATATCCTACTATGAATCCCTCATATCAAGATATGGAAGATTCTACGAGGATTTGGATAATGAAAATCGGATCACACAAAAACATAGAAGAGAACACATAAATACATAATCACATAATTGTTTAATTTGACCTTTAATTTGTTATCTTTAGACATGGGTATTTAAAGCACACCAAGAATACAATCTGTGGACTTCACTTGGTACTTTAAACATTTCAAGAATCTAACTATGAAGATAGGAAGATCTTAATAGGAATTCGGCTTGTCCTTATTGAATTATAATGTACGTATTAAGGCGTACAAGGAATCCAATCAAGGGCTCCGATTTGGGCGATAATCATCCACAAGGATCTAATTGTGGGGATAAGAAGATCCTATATGGATTTTAGAATTTGAAGGGCGGGAGACGCTTCGAAACCTTGCACTAGACATGCTTAAGTCGATACACGAGGTAGAATGCTCATGAAGTTGAGGTGCTAGATATGCCAAGGCGACACATAAACCAGAATTTGAAGGTTGGGTAATACGAGCAGAATGCTTTTCGAAAACTATGGATGGGGTTCTTTTTAGAAATGTGTTTAATGTTTTTGAAATCCTACATAATACTTTTGAAATCATAAAGTAGGTGTATTAGGTAAGTATATTTATAAAATGTTTTAAAATCATGCGAGATAAATTTTGAAATTATGTATAAGGATTTTGAAAATATAGATAATGCTTTTGAAATCATGCACTTGACACATTTAAGAAAATATACTGTGTTAAAAATCGTTTTCAAACTATATGAAATATTTTGAAATCATGAAGGTTGTTTTGAAAACCTATACTATGTATGTTGTTATGAAAAACCAGAATGAAATGAAATGATATGAGATTGAAGAAAGGTATCCTTAGTTATCAAACCAATGATTTAAAGTGATTACTCAAGATATCACTTATTTTCTGTACTTTGTTTCTTAGAATGAAACGAGCACTTAGAATTTTCGAGGAAATCATGAGTGATCATATGAACGAGAGAATTACAAATATGGTTCTTTGGTGTAGGTATCATAGGGGTATGCCATACACACATTGTAACACCCCGAAAATGTAGATTTTATTTTATAACCTAAAATTCGGTAATATTCAAGATAAAATAACTAGGAATAAATTACCAAGTTAGTCATAAGTCTTAAAGTAATAAGAAAAACTTGGTTAAAACACCCTTTATGAAAACTTGAATAAGTAGAGGGGCCAATATTGACAAAATTAAAACCATTGGGTGTCAGCCCAGTGGCCACCGCACCCTGCATTCACCGTGGGGACTCGGGTTCGACTCCGGTCGTTAGCATTTAAATTGTGCACTCGATGTCCACTCGGTGGGGGGACTCACCGCCAGGCGGCGTTGCGGGTCGCTAGCCTGGGAAAGCTGGAATGCTTTCCGCGGTCAGGGGTACCGTGCAACTACCCTTTTTTAATATTGACAAAATTAAAAGTGGTTTTAATTTAATAAGATAAAAACACCAAAACACACACAAAAGTGTGTATTCTGGCCTTGACTTTCCACAGAGCAAAAAGGGCTCTCAAATGTTGAACCCTAACTCATACAAATTGACCAAATCAAGAAGGCAAATCGAATCCAAATCGAATCCAAATCGAAAACCAAGCTCAAACTAGTGATCACTCAAGTGAGAGGATCACAAGGTATGTCGAATTTTGTGTTTTGGTTACATCTTGAATTCTTGATGAACTTATGAAATCGAAAAATTAAGCTTGAATGATTGATGTTTGGGTGAAACTAGTATGAATCCATGTTTAGGAACGAACCCTAGTCAATAATTTGATGAATTGTTGTTTATAATGATGAAATTCATAATCACCCACTTAGGTGTTAAATGGGTTTTTGTAGAACGATGAAGAACACTAAAATTTTGATCATAAATTGGGTGTTACTTGATTTCTATGAAATAAGTCTAGGTGTTGTTATGCATGCTAGACATAAAGACTTGAGAATGATGTTGAAACTTGGCAAATAACTAGTTGTGAAACTTGATTGTTGATTTTATAAAATTATGCCCACAAGGTGTTTGTTAGAATGTCTAAACGAACACTAATATGTTGAGATATTGAAAGAAACGTGTAATTGAATAATGTGGCAAATTACGCGTAATATGAAATGAAATGAGTTCTAAACATGTCGTTGGTTGAACTCTATAGGCAAGGAAATCGAATCTTCAAGCGGCCAATTGGAGCGGACGCGCGTGCTTGAAGGATAAGATTTGAAGGTACGCGACTTGTCGTCTCGTTACACTTATGTAGATAAACCTAGTCGTAGATATGTTTAATATTGATATAGCGAAAATGATTGCCTTTGGTATGTCAATAAAGTGATGTAACTCACTCGACAACCAAACGGGTCAAAAATTGATAAATTTGTAGTACTTAAAGTGAATTCGATAGTCACTCATAGATGGTGAATTATGGAAATGAAGTCCGTTGAACGGACGCGCCAAAAGCTTAGTTTTTTTTAGTAAGAACCCATGATATGGGTAAAAAAACATGAAATATAGTTGTTGATTTAGTAACAATGTTCATAAGTGAAATCGTTCTTAACAAACATAACATATCGCGTGCATAAATATTGAGAATAGTGGTGAACGCTAATGTTACACCCCGATATTTCCACATATTACAGGTGGGCCCGGCGGGGAGTATCGTGGCGTAGTTGATATCATCATTGTCAATACACACAATATAATAGCACAGCGGAAGGCTTGGTGAATAAACTATTACAAACCATAATGTCTGAGTGTTCAAATGAAAGAATATACAGACTGGATTGTAATAAGATCCACAGGCGGATAATAAAAGTACAAAGAAACGAAAATAACAGACTTCAGGTATCTTACGGATTTGCAAGATCCACTTATACGACACCTAATGGCTCCAGCTTATTTACGAGAGGTACCTGTAAATCAGCCTTTAGAAAATACGCTAGTTTACACTGGTATATACAATTAACTGATTCTTTTAAAAACATTTATGAAAATTGATTTAAGTGCACATGGCACAAATCATTTATAACTTGGGACAATTATTTAAAGATAATCTAGTATATAGATTTATATGTTTGTCATACAATTGGGGCCGATTAGAAGCCAGTCATGATTAACCGACTCACCACTTATAGAACCCACAAAGGAGTTATCCCCAACATATGGGTTTATAATTTAGCATTTGCATCTGTCAGGTGTATGCCTACACCCCGTGCATAGGTCGTGGCCATTTTCAAATGAAATGAGCCGAGGATATCCAGGACACGGTCGTATTAACCCCCAATGTTCATGTTATCAAACAAGACAGATTAAAACGGGTTATGTAAATTTATTAATCACAATCCGATTAAATGATTTCATACCCGACTAAGTGGTATTGTTATAATACCATATCCCAAGCCCGTATAAGGGAAAATAAGTTAAAAGTATTTACTTGAGCTAATGTGAAAGGTAACTCAGCAGTAAAGTCCTAAAGATTTATGATGGTACCTTCTACTGGATGCTATTTAATCTGTATAGAAGGTTTATTAACTTATTAGGATGCTAGCGGGTCTTTGGTTAAGTCGAAGACTTAAACCGGCTAGCTAGAAGGAAACTTTATGGTTCTAAACGCTGGATTAAGCGGAGACCGGAATAGAATGTGGTTTAGACCCGAAAAGCTTGGATACTTTTATAATATGGGTAAACTAATCACATTCTGAAATTTGAGGATTTAATGATAAGGTTAAACCCGTTTCGTCTATTTTACGTAAACTAGTCACATAAACCGATCCGATCGCGTAAATGCGTAACGGGTAACCAAATGAATTATATATAGGCCTTAATTGTTATTATGCTTAAAATATGTTAATACATCAGTAGGATGTTAACATATATGCCCAAAAAGTATTTAAAACCAATTTAAGTCCCGTAAGGGCATTTTGGTCATTTTAAAAATTATAAAAGAGATTTTATAACAAACTAAAGTTCTGGTCTTTTGTAATCAGCAAAAATATTTAATTTGCCACATTACATCAGTAAGATATCATTCATATGTGAAATTTACTATTTATGGCCAAATTATGCCCCGAAAGGGCATTTTGGTCATTTCACATAGGCTTTTAAGGACATTTTTGGAAACCTGAGTTCATAACATATACCTACTGTAATAATATTTAAATTTGTTTAAAATTTCAGTAGGTAACAAATCTTAGATGTTAAAAATGGTTTTGAACCATACTATGCACCTAATTAGTGTAAAACTTGCTAATTGACGATAATCAGGATGTTTATGTAAATCTGAGATTTTGATCAGTTTTAAATGCTCAAAATAATTTATTTAATGTATGAAATCAGTAGGAAAAAGTTTGGCATTCAAATCCTTTGTTAATCTCATTTTATGCTTAAAAAGGGTATTATCGTCATTAACCGAATTACACAAGAACTCTATGTTTTAAACAGATTATAATCTGAACAAAAATCTTAAAATTCCTTAAAAATAACATCTTAACAGTAGGTAATGAGTTTTGGTTCAAAATCCAAGTTTAAACATGCATTATGCAAGATATCGCAAATTAATAAATAAAAAGCTTCTAATATCGAGCATAACTTCTATTTGGGACCAAGAACTGATGTCAATTTTTCGGGACAAGTCTAAATATCAGTAGCAAAGGTTTTTGTCCTTTCCCATTTCAAAAAATCTCATTTATATGTCAAAAGGGTATTTACGGCATTTAGAAGCATAATAACAAATAAGTGCATATAATTCAAACTACTAAGGACCAAGCAATATAACTCCAGAGGGTTATACTACTGAATGATATGGTCCTAATGGAAGCTTAAACCATGCGAGAATCAAGCTTGAACGGGTCAGAACTGAAAATCAAAGCAAAAGTCAAGCTTTTGCGACTTTCGGTTATAAACTGACCTTAGACTGATAATTGCCGGGTTAGGACTGATAAAACATGTTGTAATATTAATTACCAAGTCATTAGAATGTTAAAATATAATTTAGAACTTCTGTTTTATTAGTTAATTCATTTTTAAACTTTCTGTCCAGTTTGACTTTTTGTCAAACTAGTTTGACCCGACAATTAACTAGTCAAACGAGATAGTTAGGAGGTACCCTTTTAAGGGTTAATCACCTACCTTAATATGGTTCCATAACCACTTTCGTTTTAATCAGTGGCTGGACCATTTGTGATTAAACCGAAAGTCAAAGCTTAATTACGATATGTTTGACTTTTCGGTTATTAAGCTAATTAAAAGGACTAAGCAGGGATTAATACTCTTACTAATGGTCCTTGCTATCTTTTCTACACTTGGAATTCTTCTCCTACTGCTTGCAAGCTCCTGATGAGAGTTCTTTGAAAGTTGTAAATGAAGTGTGCATAAGAGCTTATGAACTAGTGCCCTTATATACTAATTTCCAAGTGTTTAGATCACTTGCAGCTGTTATGGGACCTCCCAGGATCACCCCAGGTGTCCTAGTGGTATAACAAATCCGTCGAACAATCCATGGTATTGAAATGAATGAGTTTAAGTCGGTTATGCAGCTGAAACATACATCTGTCCAAAACTTCTGCCCAGCGACGAGATTACGAACCGTAAGCAAAAACCCTTGCGGTCCGTATTCACCTCTTATGGACCGTAAGTCCAAACTGATGCGTTCCGTAACCGAACCTGAATTGCGTCGCCCAGTTACAGTCCTTGCGGACCGTAAGCCTAGGACAATACGGTCCGTATCCGATGACCAGAAGACAAAAATTTGAGGATTTATATATATATGATCATGCAACTTTTAAACTCGAATCTTTAGCCATTTTTAGCAGAAATAGTCCACATGATCAGACCTGCATTGTTTAGATTACTTTACCATGCACTAGTGTTCCCTTGGAGTTTTTGAAATGGCCATTTGAATGAAGAATTGTCGGTTTTTGTACATGTGACTCCATTTCTTGAAAGTGGAATAACTCATCACAAATTCAATCGGATGCTTATGAATCCTTTAACAGATATTCATGAGGGTGTATTTATATTTTACAAAGCTTTGGGTATATTAAAAGGTCATTCAGAGGTAAAATTAACTTGTTGACACGTTTAATCCCTGTAGCTTTATAATCTTCCGATTATATTCACAAATGGCTCGTTATATTCAATTAATCACTTGATTAAGAATATATTCTACGCGTACTGTCATTCAGAGGCTCAAGTTTGGCATGTTGACATTTTTAGTCCCTTCGCATACATATTTTCACTGTTTGTTAACTTCAGTCCTTCAACTAAATCTTTCACATGTTTAGAGTTTAGGACACGTGTCTATACATAATTGGACACGTTTTTACGTGGTGTTGCATCCTCACCCCCTTAAAAGAAATCTCGACCCTGAGATTTACTGGAATAAGTGAGGGTACTTCTGTCGCATAGTGGACTCGACTTCCCAAGTATATTCGGGACCTCTACGGGCATCCCATTTGACCTTTACTATAGGCACATGCTTTCTTCGGAGCTTTTTAACCTGACAATCCTCGATCGATATAGGTCTTTCAACAAACCTCAGGCTTTCATCAATCTGTACGTCTTTATGAGACATAGCTAGCGATTCATCAGCTAGACACTTCTTAAGATTACACATGTGGAACACATTATGAATTCCACTGAGCTCCTCTGGAAAGTTTAGCTTATAAGCTACACTGCCGACACATTCAATAATCTCAAATGGCCCGATATACCTTGGGCTTAACTTGCCCTTCTTACCAAAACGCATCACACATTTCCAGGGTGATACTTTCAGTAAGACTTTATCGCCAACCTCAAACTTTAGAGGTTTTCGCCTCTTATCAGCATAACTTTTCTGCCTATCCCTGGCAGCTTTCAGGCGATCGCAAATATGGACAATCTTGTCCGTTGTTTCAAGGACTATATTAGGTCCTGATAACTGAGCTTCTCCTACTTCGGCCCAACAAACAGGCGTTCTGCATTTCCTTCCATACAATGCCTCAAAAGGTGCAGCCTGAATACTAGTATGGTAGCTATTGTTATAGGAGAACTCGATCAAAGGCAGGTGGTCATCCCAACTACCTCCCAAATCAATAACATATGCACAAAGCATGTCTTCCAATGTTTGAATCGTACGCTCACTCTGTCCATCTGTCTGAGGATGGTAAGCAGTACTAAAATTCAAACGAGTACCCAAAGATTGTTGGAAACTTTTCCAAAAGTGAGAAGTGTATCTAGTATCTCTATCAGAATTAATAGACACCGGCACTCCATGAAGGGATACAATCTCATCCACATATAATTGGGCTAACTTGCCAGAGCTATGAGCCTCCTTGATGGGTAAGAAATGTGCTGACTTAGTCAGTCTATCAACTATGACCCATATGATATCATTTCCGTGCCTTGTTTTAGGTAACTTGGTTATAAAATCCATGGTTACCATCTCCCACTTCCATGTGGGAAGTTCTGGCTGTTGTAGTAGACCTGATGGCTTTTGATGTTCAGCTTTAATCTGAGCACAAGTCAGGCACTTAGCTACAAGTGTGGCAATAGATTTCTTTAAACCTATCCACCAATAATTAGCTTTCAAATCCTGATACATCTTGTCACCTCCAGGGTGAACTGAATATTTGGAATTATGAGCTTCCTGAAGGATTATATCTCAAAGTCCTCCATGAATAGGAACCCATATCCTTCCATTTAGTCTGAGGATTCCATCCTTGCCAGGTGCTAACTGTTCAGCAGTTACACCTAACTTTTCATCTGGAAGGTTAGCTTCCAAAACAGCATCTTTCTGTGCAGCTAATAGCCTTTCATTCAGACTATTCTTCAATTCAATGCTCTTAGCATTGATTCTGATAGGTTTAACTCTTTCCTTTCGGCTTAGAGCATCGGCGACCACATTCGCTTTACCTGGATGATAGCGAATTTCGCAATCATAATCGTTTAAAGTTTCCATCCAGCGGCGCTGTCTCATATTGAGCTCTTTTTGGTTGAATAAGTGTTGGAAACTTTTGTGATCCGAATAGATCACACATTTAGTTCCATACAAATAATGTCTCCACAAATTTAGTGCAAATACAACGGCACCCAACTCCAAATCGTAGGTGGTGTAAATCTTTTCATGCACTTTCAGTTGTCGTGATGCATAGGCAATCACCTTGCCCTTTTGCATAAGTACACAACCCATACCGGTGTGTGAAGCATCACAGTATACAACAAACTCTTCAATTCCTTCGGGCAATGTCAACACCGGAGCATTGCTCAATTTCTGCTTAAGAATCTAAAAGGATTCTTGTTGTTTTGGACCCCAATCAAATTTCACATTCTTACGGGTTAAAGAAGTCAGTGGTGCAGCTATCCTTGAGAAGTTCTCGATGAACCTTCTATAATATCCAGCTAAACCTAGAAATATGCGAATTTCTGTTGGTGTCTTCGGTGCTTCCCAATTCATAATGGCTTCTATTTTGGCGGGATCAACTTGGATACCATGCTTACTAACAACATGTCCCAGGAATTTGACTTCACGAAGCAAGAACTCACATTTGGAGAATTTAGCATACAACTTCTCCTGTTGAAGCAGTCCTAAGATACATCGAAGGTGCTTCTCGTGATCAACTTGATTACGAGAGTAGAAAAGTATGTCATCTATGAAGACGATGACGAACTTATCTAAGTATGGCTTGTAGACTCTATTCATGAGGTCCATGAATGCTGCTGGTGCATTAATGAGCCCGAAAGGCATCACTAAGAACTCAAAATGTCCATACCTCGTTCTGAATGTTGTCTTAGGCACATCTTCAGTTCGGACCTTGAGTTGATGATATCCGGATCTTAAATCAATCTTCAAGAAGAAGCTCGCCCATTGGAGCTGATCAAATAAGTCATCGATCCTGGGTAAGGGATAACGATTCTTGATCGTTACCTTGTTTAGCTCACGGTAATCAATGCATAAGCGCATTGACCCATCCTTCTTTTTCACGAACAATATTGGAGCTCCCCAAGGCGAAGAGCTGGGTTAGATAAAACCTTTTTCCAGTAAGTCGTCCAATTGAGTCTTGAGCTCTTTCATTTCAGTAGGCGCTAGACGATAAGGAACTCGTGCAATGGGTGCAGATCCAGGGAGAATGTCTATCCTAAACTCTACTTGCCCTTCTGGAGGTAATCTAGGTAACTCGTCAGGAAAGACATCAGGATACTCAGAGATGATTGGAATGTCTTCAATCTTAGGCTTCGGTTCATTCATAGATACTTGTGCCATGTAGATGACACATCCGCTCTTCAAACACTGGGATACCTTGAGAATAGATACATTGCTGGGCAACCCATATTATGTATCTCCTTGAATAGTGACAGATTCACCAGAAGGGGTTTTGATAATAACTAGCTTTTTATCACAGGCAATTTGGGCTTGGTTATACGACAACCAATCCATGCCTAAAACTATATCAAACCCAGCCAATTTCATTGACAAGAGGGATAGCGGGATAGAATGATCCTTAATGGATATAGAACATCCATCAAGAAGAGTTGAAGCTGTTTCTAGGGTACCATCGGCAAGCTCTACCTCATATTTTATATCTAGAGTCTTAATAGGCAGATTCAGTAACTTACAAAACTTATGGTCTACAAAAGACTTATCAGCACCTGAATCAAATAAGACTCTAGCATAATTATTATTAATGAGGAAGGTACCTGTTATGAGGTTCTCTTCGTTCACCACTTCCCTCGCGTTCATCTGAAAACTCTTGCATTATTTTTCTTCGCCTCCTCGGGCTTCTTTGCGTTCTTGGGGCAATTTGTCTTGATGTGCCCCTTTTCATTGCAACCGTAACAAGTTGCATCCTTAATGTTTCGGCACTCAACAGACTTGTGCCCTTTCTTCTTACAAATCCCACATGGTTTAGCTTGTGGGTCTTTGTTGCACTTTCCAAAGTGCCTTTTGTTGCAGGTTTTGCATCTGGGCTTGTCACTTTACTGCCCCTTCTTGAAACTAAAGTTCACTTTAATCTTCTTGTTTGACTGAGGAGACTTGTCTTCCTCTCTCTTCCTCTTCCCATCATCAATAGCTTTCTTTGCCCTACTCCTCACAACATCAAGAGTAAGGGACAAAGATAGATCCACAGCAGATCTATAAGTGGCTGGCTTAGAAGCCTTAACATTCCCTTTCACTTCAGGGGCCAAACCACCGATGAAACGCGCAATGCGTTTGGGTTCAGGGGTGACCAAGTATGGCACAAGCCTTGACATCGAGTTGAAGCTAGTCACATAGGATCTACAATCCAGGTCTTTCATTACTAAAGTGAGGAAGTCAGTCTCTATCCTTTCAACTTCATGTTGAGGACAATAAGTGTCCACCAAATCAACAAATTTGCTCCATGAAAGGTTGTACAAAGGGACCTTTCCAGTGGCTTGCACTAATGCCTTCCACCAAGTGAGGGCATCACCCTTGAAATATTGAGACACAAACTTCACAATGTCTTCCTTAGCACATCCACTGATGTCTATCACATTCTCCATTTCTTCTAACCATTTCATGCAATCGATTGCTCCCTTTTCTCCTGTAAATTCTCTCGGTTTACAGGAGATGAAGTATTTATAGGTACAACCCTTGGTGTACCTGGGAGTCTGTTCAAAAACAATCTGCTTCTGAGGTTCACTTCTCTGATTAGACGAGTGTTGAGACTCATCTTTCTTTTGTGTATGCGAATGAGAATGGGACTTTGAATGAGTCTTTGACCGAACGTTGATCGGTTCCTTGAATATCTTGTCCACCGCTTGAGCAACCACGGTGTCACTCATTGCTTGCAGTTCAGCATTTGTAAGATTTACTCTTGCTTCATTATTGTTTTCTTCCAGTGGATGGCTATTTGCCTCGTCAGATCCAACCATTTTTCAAGTACTAGATCAAACAATAATGTTTCATTTAAATAATTCACCATATTGATGATTAGATGGTCATGGTATTATTAAACCATATAGACCATTTTAAGTAATAGATAATAATCAATAGAATATAACTATTTATATTTACTAGACTGGGGATTTATAAATCACAACTGTCAATGTCATAAAAGACATTTTTATTTAGCATAAGGCTCGTCTCGAAGGACATTTAGATAGCGCAGAAAGCTTTGTCACAGGTACGATTAGAACATAACCAATGATCTATCAGATCATTAGTCTTTTAAGGGTCGAACATAGTTCATCGCCTTTTTGACAAGAAGTTAATTAAATAAAACTTTCATTGTCATTATTACACCTTTGCTTACAAGCATACATCTCAAATGGATGTTTTGGTGTATACATCATATTGATGTTTATTAGCCATGATTCATAATGATCATATAGGCTATATAGATGACTTGGAAAAATCCAAGTACATTTGGAAGCTTGTGTGGTTTCTCGTACTGCATAGCCAGGAATGTTAACATGTTCTTCAGATGTTAACAAGGATTTATTGTCTTAAAAAGGTTGTACCATCATAGCCAATTTAATATTTTGGCTATGTTATACCTCTAAGAATTTCTTTGGCAGATCAATTAAAAATGAAATGATAAAGCATGATGATGTAATAAAGTACATAATTAAAATCCAAAGAAATTTCATTAAACATTAAACTAGTACAAGGTGCCCTAAACGGGTCTTAAAAAAAACATACTGCCCACGTGGGGGCTACAGGAATAGAAATATGTCCTCGTAGAAATAATGTCCTCGTAGGGACTTGATTAAAAGACAATACAAGATAAAATAAACAACTTCCTATTTCTTCTTGCCTTTAATAAGGCTCGCAAGGCCCTTGAGAAAGCTATTATGCTTCTTTTTAGTTTTATTTACTTCTTGCTCAACCCTGTCTAGCCTTTGCAGTATTTCTTCAGTTTGCACCTGTTGGGGAGGAGGAGGTTGCTGATATGGGGGGTATTGATACCCCTGCACCGGATATCCAGTTAGATAAACTGGAGGGTAAGAAGAAGAATACAGTGCACTGTATCGTGCAGCAGTAAGGTATGGATTATAAGTTCCATAACCTGCAGAAGTTGGGTTTTCAAAAGGGTTGTAACCAGAAGAACCTGGGTAAGTCGGGATCGGGTTGTCAAAACCCATTGGTGGTGGCAGTGGTGCATAAGAAACCGGTGGAGGATCGTTCTCCGACACCGCGTTCGAGGGTCCACCCATTTGGGGGTCCTCGGGAATAGGAAGGTAAGAACTTGAAACCTGAGGAGAACTGAACCGAGGTCCTCCTCTCACATATATTCGTGCATTCCTCATTCGCCTTGGCGGCTCGGGAGGTGGTTGAGGTGGCTGTTGAGGTGGCTCCTCAACAGGAAGTGGTGGAGGTGAAACTGCTTGAAGCTGTGGTTCAACCAAAGGAGGTTGAGCAGGAGAGTTATGGTATGAAGGGGTAAAGAACCAATCATACGTGGCCATCCTCTCAGAATATGAATCAGGCCCTCGGTACGGCGATCCTTGGTACGGTGAACCGCTAGCGATGCTAATAGGGTGGTCGGGTGTTCTGGTTTGCATTTCTGGGTTCGGGTCGTCGTCCATTTCTATCTCCTGAGAGAAGTGATCCTCGGGTCCTAAAGGGTTGAAACCCAGAAAGTCATTGACATAGTCATTAGGATTAAACTGGGCTGGAGAGTAGGTAGAATCCGAGTGATGAAAGGAATGAGAATGCAAGGAATGATAGGATTGGTGAGACTCATGCGAATGATGTGATGCATGGGAGTGTTGCGAGTGCTGGGGCTCGTCTGGAACAGGCGGCCTAAATGATGGATGAAAAGAAGGTGATGAGCTCAACGAGACAGAGTGTCTCGCTGGTTCGAAAGAATGACCCCACTGGTCATGGGAGTTTGAACTAGAAAACGACGCAGACGGGGTGCGTCGATGGGAAGGTCCTGCGTGTCCTGATGGTCCACCTCACATTGGACCCTTTCCTTTGCCTCTCACTCTTGGCGGCATTGTTGATGGTTAATCCTGTCAAAACAAGTAAAAACAAAAATAAAATATAAATAGTAAAGGAAAGTTAAGAATAAATCCTAGGTCATTGGCCTAGACTCGAGAGTCTAAGGAATGTGTTTATTGTGTCATTGAGATTAAACACAAAAGGTTAGTGTTTAATTCACTAAATGTTGGCTCTGATACCAACCTGTCACACCCCGATATTTCCACATATTACCGGTGGGCCCGGCGGGGAGTATCGTGACGTAGTTGATATCATCATTGTCAATACACACAATATAATAGCACATCGGAAGGCTTGGTGAATAAACTATTACAAACCATAATGTCTGAGTGTTCAAATGAAAGAATATACATACTGGATTGTAATAAGATCCACAAGCGGATCATAAAATAAAAGAAACGAAAATAACAGACTTCAGGTATCTTAGGGATTTGCAAGATCCACTTATACGACACCTAATGGCTCCAGCCTATTTACGAGAGGTACCTGTAAATCAGCCTTTAGAAAATATGTCAGTTTACACTGGTAAATACAATTAACTGACTCTTTTAAAAACATTTATGAAAATTGATTTAAGTGCACATGGCACAAATCATTTATTACTTGGGACAATTATTTAAAGATAATCTTGTATACAGATTTATATGTTTGTCATACAATTGGGGCAGGTTGGAAGCCGGTCATGATTAACCGACTCACCACTTATAGAACCCACAAAGGAGTTATCCCCAACATGTGGGTTTATATTTTAGCATTTGCATCTGTCAGGTGTATGCCTACACCCCGTGTATAGGTCATGGCCATTTTCAAATGAAATTAGCCGAGGATATCCAGGACACGGTCGTATTAACCCCCAATGTTCATGTTATCAAACAAGATAGATTAAAACGGGTTATGTAAATTTATTAATCACAATCCGATTAAATGATTTCATACCCGACCAAGTGGTATTGTTATAATACCATATCCCAAGCCCGTATAAGGGAAAATAAGTTAAAAGTATTTACTTGAGCTAATGTGAAAGGTAACTCAGCAGTAAAGTCCTAAAGCTTTATGATGGTACCTTCTACTGGATGCTATTTAATATGTATAGAAGGTTTATTAACTTATTAGGATGCTAGCGGGTCTTTGGTTAAGTCGAAGACTTAAACCGACTAGCTAGAAGGAAACTTTACTGTTCTAAACGCTGGATTAAGCGGAGACCGGAATAGAATGTGGTTTAGACCCGACAAGCTTGGATACTTGTATAATATGGGTAAACTAATCACATTCTGAAATTTGAGGATTTAATGATAAGGTTAAACCCGTTTCGGCTATTTTACGTAAACTAGTCACATAAACCGATCCGATCGCGTAAATGTGTAACGGGTAACCAAACGAATTATATATAGGCCTTAATTGTTATTATGCTTAAAATATGTTAATACATCAGTAGGATGTTAACATATATGCCCAAAAAGTATTTAAAATCAATTTAAGTCCCATAAGGGCATTTTGATCATTTTAAATATTATAAAAGAGATTTTATAACAAACTAAAGTTCTGGTCTTTTGTAATCAGTAAAAATATTTAATTTTCCACATTACATCAGTAAGATATCATTCATATGTGAAATTTACTATTTATGGCCAAACTATGCCCCGAAAGGGCATTTTGGTCATTTCACATAGGCTTTTAAGGACATTTTTGGAAACCTGAGTTCATAACTTATACCTACTGTAATAATATTTAAATTTGTTTAAAAATTTAGTAGGTAACAAATCTTATATGTTAAATATGGTTTTAAACCATTCTATGCACCTAATTAGTGTAAAACTTGCTAATTGACGATAATCAGGATGTTTATGTAAATCTGAGATTTTGATCAGTTTTAAATGCTCAAAATAATTTATTTAATGTATGAAATCAGTAGGAAAAGTTTGGCATTCAAATCCTTTGTTAATCTCATTTTATGCTTAAAAAGGGTATTATCGTCATTAACCGAATTACATAAGAACTCTAGGTTTTAAACAGATTCTAATCTGACCAAAAATCTTAAAATTCCTTAAAAATAATATCTTAACAGTAGGCAATGAGTTTTTGTTCAAAATCCAAGTTTAAACATGCATTATGCAAGATATCGCAAATTAATAAATAAAAAGCTTCTAATTGCGATATCGAACATAACTTCTATTTGGGACCAAGAACTGATGTCAAATTTGCGGGACAAGTCTAAATATCAGTAGCAAAGGTTTTTGTCCTTTCACATTCCTAAAAATCTCATTTATGTGTCAAAAGGGTATTTACGGCATTTAGAAGCATAATAACAAATAAGTGCTTATAATTCAAACTACTAAGGACAAAGCAATATAACTCCAGAGGGTTATACTACTAAATCATATATGGTCCTAATGGAAGCTTAAACCATGGGAGAATCGAGCTTGAACGGGTCAGAACTGAAAATCAAAGCAAAAGTCAAGCTTTTGCGACTTTCGGTTATAAACTGACCTTAGACTGATAATTGCCGGGTTAGGACTGATAAAACATGTTCTAAGATTAATTACCAAGTCATTAGAATGTTAAAATATAATTTAGAACTTCTGTTTTATTAGTTTAATTCATTTTTAAACTTTCTGTCCAGTTTGACTTTTTGTCAAACTAGTTTGACCTGACAATTAACTAGTCAAACGAGATAATTAAGAGGTGCCCTTTTAAGGGTTAATCACCTACCTTAATATGGTTCCATAACCACTTTCGTTTTTGATCAGTGGCTGGACCATTTGTGATTAAACCGAAAGTTAAAGCTTAATTACGATATGCTTGACTTTTCGGTTATTAAGCTAATTAGAAGGACTAAGCAGGGATTAATACTCTTACTAATGGTCCTTGCTATCTTTTCTACACTTGGAATTCTTCTCCTACTGCTTGCAAGCTCCAGATGAGAGTTCTTTGAAAGTTGCAAATGAAGTGTGCATAAGAGCTTATGAACTAGTGCCCTTATATACTAATTTCCAAGTGTTTAGATCACTTGCAGCTATTATGGGACCTCCTAGGATCACCCCAGGTGTCCTAGTGGTATAACAAATCAATCCAACAATCCATGGTATTGAAATGAATGAGTTTAAGTCGGTTATGCAGCTGAAACATACATCTGTCCAAAACTTCTGCCCAGTGACGAGCTTACGGACAGTAAGCAAAAACCCTTGCGGTCCGTATCCACCTCTTACAGACCGTAAGTCCAAACTGATGAGGTCCGTAACCGAACCTGAATTGCATCGCCCAGTTACAGTCCTTGCGGACCGTAAGCCTAGGACAATACGGTCCGTATCCGATGACCAGAAGACAAAAATTGGAGGATTTTTATATATATGATCATGCAACTTTTAAACTCGATTATTTAGCCATTTTTAGCAGAAATAGTCCACATGATCAGACCTGCATTGTTCAGATTACTTTGCCATGCACTAGTGTTCCCTTGGAGTTTTTGAAATGGCCATTTGAATGAAGAATTGTCGGTTTTTGTACATGCGACTCCATTTCTTGAAAGTGGAATAACTCATCACAAATTCAATCGGATGCTTATGAATTCTTTAACAGATATTCATGAGGGTGTATTTATATTTTACAAAGCTTTGGGTATATTAAAAGGTCACTCAGAGTTAAAATTATCATGTTGACACGTTTAATCCCTGTAGCTTTATAATCTTCCGATTATATTCACAAACGGCTCATTATATTCAATTAATCACTTGATTACATATTTTCACTGTTTGTCAACTTCAGTCCTTCAACTAAATCTTTCACATGTTTAGAGTTTAGGACACGTGTCTATACATAATTGGACACGTTTTTACGTGGTGTTACAGCTAATGTTATCTAGCCCGGGGAAATGGGTAATTGCGTTTAGAAATCATTAAGACTGAATAATGTAAGGTTTGATATATAACCAAATGGGTCAAATAAATAAAAAGGGAGATTTCTAGGCGATCAGCCTATAAACGAGATTTTATGCAAATAATGATAATAAACGGGTTCGTATTTCAATTACGGACTCGTAGGAAAAGAAATCACGAAAAAACGGACTTGCGAAACAAAAGTTATGGCTGTATTAAGTTAGATTTTTTATTAAAATTGGAGCTGGGCGATTTCAACTCAAAATGCAGGAAACCTGCTGTGAAAAAGGGGCCGTCGCGCCCTGCGACGGATATAAAGCAATCGGTCTCGCCCCGCCACGGCATTTGGCGGCCCGCGAAGGCTAGGGCCTCATCTGTCGCGGCCCGCGACAGACCCTGATGCTGGAAATTTTGTTATTTTATTTTGTTTAACTTGGAAAACTTGTTATAACTTATTATTTGACTAACAAAACTAACTTTTAAGTTGGTTTTGATTTTAGGTGAATGTTACAGAACTCCGGATGAAGATCAATCGATATACAAGGACCGAACACATGTCATTCGAAGCTTCCGCGACAATCTTATTTTACTATTAGTTTAAAAGTGATCTTGTAAAACACTTAAAAACTATATTTTGGAAAGTTTCTAAATTTGTATGAATGTCGGCATGACAAAAGATTATGAAATTCGCACTTTTAGATATAAAGGTGCGTATTTTGAATAAAAATATGTTTAAATTGAGACGTGTCTTACACACATGTAACTACACTTGTACATCAGAATTGCAAACAACGATTTTATTTATAAACAAAACCGATTGTTTTCAGAGTTCAACAAAAGAAACGAAAGCATAAGATTTTGATTATTCAAAGCAGCAACATCTTCAAATCAGCCAATGCTCATCCATGGGTCAGATCTGCATTGAAGATCTTTGGGCTTTTGTTCCTGACATAACCCATCTCGCCATAGATGTAGCAAGTACCAGGAGGAAAACGAGCTCGTGCTGGATCTGCTTGAGCAGCAGTAGGATCTGCAACAGTTTTATTTTGGATCGCAAAATGGCATGTTTTGACCAAATTTCCCCATCGTCCACAGTGGGTACATTTGAAACATGGTGTTTGAACTGGATGATGACCATTGCATTGATTGCATAAGGGAGCAGTTCCCAAGTACGGCTTCTTGGCTGGTGGGCTGCCACCTGCTAGGTTCTGCTTGATTTGGTGCCACGGCTGCAGGATCCTTTGAAGCTTTACGTTTCTTCGATTTTGGTGAAGGCTTGGCTTCTGCTTCCTGTGGTGATTCTTGGGTAGCTTCATCCTACACTACTAGAAAATCTGAAATTTTTTACCCCAATTTTCGTAGGAAATGCATCACAAAACAGGCTTTCCCACGCATTTGTGACAAATACATGATGTAGGAAAACCCCTCGTAGGAAACTGGTTTCTTACGCATTTCCTACGCATTTTTCTACCCATTTCTGACAAAAAATGGGCGTCGGAAATTGCTACCCATTTTCTACCACTTTTCTTAATTATCATTTATATTTATATTTATATTATTTATAATGATAATACAATAATAAATATTTTTGATAATTTTTTTATTAGTGACACATTTCTGACAAATAAAAAAATAAAATATAAAAATCAAATTTTTTTGTGACGCATTTCCTACGAAAAAACATAAAAAATCATGTATTTGTTGTGACGCATTTCCGACAAAAATTTTTTTTTTTAAAGAGTAAAATGCTCGTATAGTCCCTGTGGTTTGTCAAAATTTCACCTCTAGTCCACCACAGCCCCACCCAATTAACTCCGCCTACCATCATTGTGGAACCCACCCACAGCCACCACCATCTTCAGCCCTGTTTATCCGGCCATGGTTTCTTGTTATTGTTATTTTCTTTACAACCCCAAATAGAAATAGAAAATCAATCATGTTTAAAAACAAACCGACAAAAGTTTTCCCGGCTATAAATATGAACTTCCGGTAGCATTTATTTGAACTATGCAAATGAGCATAATCTGAACTTCAGAAAATCATCAGTTTATTATAAAACAAAATAATTAAATTATCTAAATAACATGTATAACCTCATAAGGAAGGCATTAAAATTGATTTAATCATAATTAATCATCCATCATCAAAGGGGACATCACACGTGGAGGAAGAGAACTTGACTTCTTGGACGGCAGACTTCTAACACCTTTGGCAACATCGAGTTTTTTTTTCTAAAAAAACCTCAAATCATCATCATTCACTTTGACGGCAATTTTATGTGTGTGAGGATAAGTAGCAAGGAGAAAGATGGGAGGGGAAAAGAAGATTTGTCTTTGTGTGTATGTGTTTATGCATAAAGATTTTGTGTTTCTTGAAGTTTGAAGTGTATTTTCATCCATTGATTTAAAAGGATGCGAGCAATGGATCACCCTAGGATTGTGATCCATGTGATGGCTAACCAAGCATTTTGATTGGCTCACATGTGTACATTTGAAAGTTATTTATTTAACATATGCCTCCATCACATTCTTTTTAGGTGAAATTGGAATCTATATGTTTTATTATTGTTACACATAAATTATCAATATATTTTATAAAATATTTTTTTAAACTATATATTTCAAAAATTGTATTCTATATACTATATACATGGACGAAGTATTTTTTTAAAATCTCATATTTATTATACAATTAAATATGTTTTCAATTCATGTTTATAATTTTTTTAAAATCTTATATTTAGTATACATTTAAATAGTGCCATGTGTAAGGGCACTATTTCGACGTGAAGAAGCTTGATAACACTCCAATCCTGTCCTCTTGTGCGTTATAAGGGCATGAAGAGGTACGGGCATTTATATTATAATGCCAAATGAGGAGCAAAAAAATTAGGAACGGTTTGGTTTACAGTTCCTATCGTATAAAACCAGACCGGACTGTAAGACTTAATAATACATATTATACTAATACTGCTCAATACATATATGATTACAGATGAGCTTGCTACCGAACGTAACGGCATCGAAAATCGCTAATATGGCTACCAGTACAGAAAATGTTCAGTATGGTATTATATGGTACCTTATCGGCACTGGTATTTGAAAGTAAAATTTAGTAAAATATTGATACCATACCGAACTGAAAGTACCAGTATTGAAGACGCCAAATAGCGGGTACCGAAAACAATTCGGTACAAATTTAAATATTTAAATTATGGTAATAATAAAACTAGTTAAATATTTAAATATAGTAATAAATTTTCCGTAACAAATGCGTAGCAAGTTGCTACGCTTTTCCTACGCAGTAATTAATAATAAAATTGATCAAACATTAAAATATAATTTAAGTATAATAATAAATGTTTCGTCACAAATGCGTCGCAAGTTGCTACACATTTCAGACGCAATAATTAATAATAATATTAGTTAAACATTTAAATATGATCCGAATATAATAATAAATGTTTTGTCAAAAATGCGTAACAAGTTGCTACGCATTTCTGACGCAACAATTAATATTTAAATGAATTCAACATATAAATATAATTCCAACAAATAAATAATAGTTTCATCGGAAATGCGTAGCAAGTTACTACGCATTTTCGACGCAATAGTTAATAACGACAATAATTAAACCTTTAAATATAAATAAAATACAAATATAATGCATCCGTCGTAAGTGCGTAGCAAGTTGCTACGCATTTCCGACGCAATACTTAGAATTAGTTTTTCTGTCGCTATTGCGTCACAAATTGGCCAAAAAAATCAAGGCTTTCTTTCTGTAAGAAATGCGTAGTAAATATGTTAGAATTTGTGACACATTTTTTTGCGTAGGAAAATTCTGTAGCAAAATGACCACTTTTCTAGTAGTGCTGGAGACGAGACATGGCAATAGCTAATTCAACAGTCTTCCGGATTACTTCGCCTATTCGCTCGGCAAATTTGGTAGTCTGCTCGTACATCTGAGTGTCGCTGCGATGAAGAGACATTCTGGAGAAAATGAAAGACATAGGAGGAGACAAGTGAAATGTTATTGGAAAATGACAACGCATAATAATTGGGATCATTTGTTTGTTACCTAAGGCAAACAAATGAGACGGTGACTAATCAAAGTAAATGGGTCAATATAATGTATCACTGAAGACATGCTCGCCTATAAGTGAACACTCACCCCAAGAGTTCCCAGGTAACAGTGATTGGTCCGATACTGCGGATTTGTACGAACACTCTAGCCTTAGACAGAAAACTCAGGGTACAAGCATTCACCCTTCCAGTTTGCACGTGTTCACATTATAAGACCCAAACTTTGACGAGATTTTGAAAACTTTGAAGGTTCAAAACCTTATAATATGTGAAAACTGTCAAATTTGCATGCATCCGTACAATTATTAAATGATGATTAGCGCTTAATGACTGTGCTGATTTACAATTTATGACTGGAACTGCCTTCTGATTACTGCATTATACTTATATGTGCATCACATTTCATGTTGTCACATTATTTCGACATACAACCTTTAGTGACATAAACGATGCACAAAGCACGGTTAGCACAGTTAGCAGATAACTCAGAAAATGCTGACAATGTTCAGTACATAGACAATACGTGTTTTGAGACCCCGTATGAGTCAGAGACAAGGTACTACACTAGTATGGTGTGTAGGAAAGTAAGGATCACAAAACTGCATTTTAAGTGATAGTTTAAGTGCCGGGAAGTGCCTAAAACCCGCTTAAAGTGCCGAGTTCAGCAAAATTCAGCATTTTAATAAGCTAGTAACATGCAAAAATATGACTAAATGGTCCTGAATGCTTTGCTAAGTGTCGGGAATTAAAAGTGTCACAAAAGGGTACTTAGAGATCACTAAACGGAATAGTTTGACACTTTAACGAACCGGTTTCTAACCGAACAACCGGACATTACCCGAAACACCAAAATTATACTAGAAGCATTGTTTTAATGTTTCTGAGCTAGTTATGATTCCCGAACACCCGAACACACTATATAATGCATGATACATATAAACACTAACTAATACACTTTGAATTCTAACTAGATATCTAACTTAACATCAAAACCCAACTAATACCCCCCCCCCCCCCCCATATAAGTGGACGGTCATAATGGGGTGACCCCACCAAGATTTTCCCCAATCTTTTCTTGATCTTGCTTGGATTCACCTAGATATGATTAGATCATGTAGTGTACTTATGGAACACAAGAACCATTAGGTAATAGCTTAAGATGGTTATAAGAGAATAGAAGATCATTCATCTTTCACTCACACCACTCTCTCCTTCCTTCCCCATTCTCAGCCGTAACTAACCACACCACCATCACTATCATTCTTTCATCCTCATACAATTCCACATATACTCAAAGGTGTTAGAATGTGCATAAGGAAGCTAGGAACTTTCGGAAGTTGAAGGACGTTCACGGATTGCTTTTATCCACTTGTTTTCTACCCTTGAATCATCCCTAGCCTTGAGCTAGTAGTAAGATCTTCTACTCTTCATTTTACATCTATTTCAAGTGGTTAAAGAATGATATATGTTGAATATCAAGAAGAACACTAAGAAACTTGAAGATGAAACATGAACATAAGCTTAAAGTTATAATAAATCATAAAGGAATCATGTGTTTATGAGTTGAATTGCTTGTTGATTGTTGTTTGTTCATATATATGTTATAGATCATCATATAAACTTGCTAGATCATGATTAAAAACATAATCTAGCAAGATGAGTAAGTAGAAATGTTGTAGGATGATATATCATCCTAACATAAAGCATGAACTTGAATGAATAAAATGTTCCTTGTAAAATGATGATCTAAGTAAGATGTAAATCTTGTAGATCTAAGATTTCAAGAGTGATTTTCTAAGAAACCAAGTTAAAAATACAAGTTTTACTAAATCTTGGTTCTTACATAAACAAACATTATTTTTGGTGGATAAACACACTTGTGTAACAAGAAAATTTCATAAAGAAACATTTTTAGAAATGATGATCACAAGTTGTAAAGATCCATATTCTTTAAAATGAAGTTTTTAAAGAACTAATCACACTTTAAAGGATAACAAGGCTTACTAAGAACACTAGTAAGTTCCTACAAAATTTTACAACGATTCAAGTTCATGAAGTAGTAGATTATACTTGTTTTTGGCAAAATTAGTAAGTAAAGGTTGTTTGTTATTGATTGTAGTTTGATTGTGATGATTTTTACAAAAGAAAATGATATGCTTTGATAGCATGGACACCTCCATTTTTAGAGGAAACCATGGCAAAATTTTCTAAAAATATAAACACTTAGAAAATATTTTCTAACAAAAATTTACAAGCGTATTTTAACTATGGTTTTCAATATAAACTTTTCCATGGTCTTTGTAACAAAAATACAAGTATTGGAGGTTGGTTTTTATAAATAAAAATGGATAAATATATATTTAGAATATATATTTACATTAAAGACATGATGTGTGTGAATATTTATATACTTTGTGCATTAGTTATATTATTCTAGGATTTTAAATAATATAACTTAACAAATACCAAGAAATTACAATCCAAAATATTACCAAAAATCTCATGGAATAAATATACAAGTTACACACATAATATTATGAAACCAAACAAGAAATGTAACTTACCAAATATTCCGGAAAATATGTTTATAAGTATATGTTTGGTAAATAATATTTTGGATACCGAAAGAATGAAAATAGGATTTTCACAATTATCACAAAGTTATATCATATTTTGACAAGAAGGAAATATATAATTTTTGGCATATAAAAATATATATGTTTTCTTGGAATTATTAAGAAATATAATATTTTTGGGAAAAATAAATATTTTCTTGGATAAACTTGAAATACATCATTTTTAGGATAAAATAAGTTTATATATATATTCCAGGTAAGACTTGAAAATATATTGTTTTGGAAATATATATTGGATATTTATTAAGAAAATACGTACACACCGGAATACGACGCCAATACATGGCAAGATACACAAGTACAAGAATACGAATACACATGTATGAGATACCCCCATCTTTAGGAAGGAAATACGAGTATAAATACTTGAGAAGTATTATTTCAGATATTGTTTAACAATTATTCCAAACTTTAAAAAAATATAATTTAAGTTAAAATATTAATTATTTTAACAAATAATTATATACTTGGAATAATAACGAAGACACTTTAAAATGTAACTCAAAGGCACTAATCAATACTAAGAAAAGGCACGACCCGCTCGTCTAACGGACCGTAGTACGTATGTAGGTAGTCGTGCATTCTAGAGGAAGCTTTGAGTTACATCGGATACAAGGAATGCAAAACTGTGAGTTCATGTCCCCCTTTTCTTTAAACTGTTTTGTTTATTTACCTCGGGGGTGAAATACATGTTACAAAAGGATGACATACGAATACTATTGGTATGATTAGCCTGAATGCTTTCCTGAATACTATTGGTATAATAAGCTACTAACATGCAAAAATTTGACTAAATGGTCCTGAATGCTTTCCTAAGTTTCGGGAATTAAAAGTGTCACAAAAGGGTACTTAAAGATCACTAAATGGAATAGTTTGACACTTTAACGAACCGTTTTCTAACCGAACAACCAGACATTACCCGAAACACCAAAATTATACTAGAAGCATTGTTTTAATATTTCTGAGCTAGTTATGATTCCCGAACACCCGAACACACTATATAATGCATGATACATATAAACACTAACAAATAAACTTTGAATTCTAACTAGATATCTAACTTAACATCAAAACCCAACTAATACCCCCCCCCCCATATAAGTGGACGGTCACAATGGGGTGACCCCACCAAGATTTTCCCCAATCTTCTCTTGATCTTGCTTGAATTCACCTAGATATGATTAGATCATGTAGTGTACTTATGGAACACAAGAACCATTAGGTAATAGCTTAAGATGGTTATAAGAGAATAGAAGATCATTTATCTTTCACTCACACCACTCTCTCCTTCCTTCCCCATTCTCGGCCGTAACTAACCACACCACCATCACTATCATTCTTTCATCCTCATACAATTCCACATATACTCAAAGGTGTTAGAAGGTGCATAAGGAAGCTAGGAACTTTCAGAAGTTGAAGGACCTTCACGGATTGCTTTTATCCACTTGTTTTCTACCCTTGAATCATCCCTAGCCTTGAGCTAGTAGTAAGATCTTCTACTCTTCATTTTACATCTATTTCAAGTGGTTAAAGAATGATATATGTTGAATATCAAGAAGAACACTAAGAAACTTGAAGATGAAACATGAACATAAGCTTAAAGTTATAAGAAATCATAAAGGAATCATGTGTTTATGAGTTGAATTGCTTGTTGATTGTTGTTTGTTCATATATATGTTATAGATCATCATATAAACTTGCTAGATCATGATTAAAAACATAATCTAGCAAGATGAGTAAGTAGAAATGTTGTAGGATGATATATCATCCTACCATAAAGCATGAACTTGAATGAATAAAATGTTCCTTGTAAAATGATGATCTAAGTAAGATGTAAATCTTGTAGATCTAAGATTTCAAGAGTGATTTTCTAAGAAACCAAGTTAAAAATACAAGTTTTACTAAATCTTGGTTCTTACATAAACAAACATTATTTTTGGTGGATAAACACACTTGTGTAACAAGAAAATTTCATAAAGAAACATTTTTAGAAATGATGATCACAAGTTGTAAAGATCCATATTCTTTAAAAATGAAGTTTTTAAAGAACTAATCACACTTTAAAGGATAACAAGGCTTACTAAGAACACTAGTAAGTTCCTACAAAATTTTACAACGATTCAAGTTCATGAAGTAGTAGATTATACTTGTTTTTGGCAAAATTAGTAAGTAAAGGTTGTTTGTTATTGATTGTAGTTTGATTGTGATGATTTTTACAAAAGAAAATGATATGCTTTGATAGCATGGACACCTCCATTTTTAGGGGAAACCATGGCAAAATTTTCTAAAAATATAAGCACTTAGAAAATATTTTCTAATAAATATTTACAAGCGTATTTTAACTATGGTTTTCAATATAAACTTTGTCATAGTCTTTGTAACAAAAATACAAGTATTGGAGGTTGGTTTTTATAAATAAAAATGGATAAATATATATTTAGAATATATATTTACATTAAAGACATGATGTGTGTGAATATTTGTATACTTTGTGCATTAGTTATATTATTCTAGGATTTGAAATAATATAACTTAACAAATACCAAGAAATTACAATCCAAAATATTACCAAAAATCTCATGGAATAAATATACAAGTTATACACATAATATTATGAAACCGAACAAGAAATATAACTTACCAAATATTCCGGAAAATATGTTTTTAATATATTTTTGGTAAATAATATTTTGGATACCGAAAGAATGAAAATGGGATTTTCACAATTATCACAAAGTTATATCATATTTTGACAAGAAGGAAATATATAATTTTTGGCAAATAAAAATATATATGTTTTCTTGTAATTATTAAGAAATATAATATTTTTGGGAAAAATATATATTTTCTTGGATAAACTTGAAATACATCATTTTTGGGATAAAATAAGTTTATATATATTTTCCAAGTAAGACTTGAAAATATATTGTTTTGGAAATATATATTGTATATTTATTAAGAAAATACGTACACACCGGAATACGACGCCAATACATAGGAAGATACACAAGTACAAGAATACGAATACACATGTATGAGATACCCCCGTCCTTGAAAATATATTGTTTTGGAAATATATATTGGATATTTATTAAGAAAATACGTACACACCGGAATACGACGTCAATACATGGCAAGATACACAAGTACAAGAATACGAATACACATGTATGAGATATCCTCATCCTTGGGAAGGAAATACGAGTATAAATACTTGAGAAGTATTATTTCAGATATTGTTTAACAATTATTCCAAACTTTAATGAATATAATTTGAGTTAAAATATTAATTATTTTAACAAATAATTATATACTTGGAATAATAACGAAGACACTTTAAAACGTAACTCAAAGGCACTAATCAATACTAAGAAAAGGCACGACCCGCTCGTCTAACGGACCATAGTACGCATGTAGGTAGTCGTGCGTTCTAGAGGAAGCTTTGAGTTACATCGGATACAAGGAATGCAAAACTGTGAGTTCATGTCCCCCTTTTCTTTAAACTGTTTTGTTTATTTACCTCGGGGGTGAAATACATGTTACAAAAGGATTACATACGAATAGTATTGGTATGATTAGCCTAAGAAAGAACCATAGATCATGTGAATGGGTAGGCAGATACTTGAGACCATTAATCCTCGTATAAGGACCGAGGGGCATGTGTGATAGATCTATTTGGGTGTAGCAAGCCCCATCCATGAGTCCGCCGAATGGGCCATGTGGTGACTGTGTCTTAATGCCGGAAGCCCGGTACAAAGTCTGCTAGGTTTGAGTCTTCCTGCACCATGTCACGTATATTAATGTATTAGTTACACATTAATTGATCTGTTTCCTTGTTGCTTTCATACCGGGACTTACAAACTTACATACATACTTACAATGATTTCAAAGGTTTACTCATACACACAAACAAACACATGAACTCGCTCAACTTTTGTTGATGTTTTCAAACTACATGTATTTCAGGGAATTAGTAAATGGATCTGGCGGGCGTTGGAAGTTTTATGCTGCGATAGGAATAAAGATGTCATCCATGGTCTTTGGGTTTGGTCAGTGTGTCTTATTCCTGGACGAGACACGTCTTCCAAACCTTAGTTATATCTAATATCTTTTGACGAGTCCTTAGTGAACTCATAAACGATTTGTATGGTTTGTAGAACTTAAATTTGAAGTCTACGTTTTAAACAATGTTGTTATGTTTTAAACTCATTTATGGATGACAAATCTATGGTTTTATCATATAGTTGTTGTTATGATTGAATGCAATGGTATTAAGAAAGTCACACCATAATCACGCTTCTGCAAAAGTCAGGGTGTGACTACTTGGTATCAGAGCTTTGATCGTAGCAAACTAGGATTCCTTCTCGAGTCTAGACTACGATCATTAGGGCTCTCACGAAAATGTTTTCAAACATGTTTTCATTGGATACACAAAACGTTCAGATCTAGGAGACAAACATTTTTACAAACAAAAAGACACAGAACACATTTCAAAATTTATGTTTATGATTCAGTCTGAGAGACTGGGAAATTCAGTTTGGGAAACTAGGAGTTTAGTCTGAGAGACTGGGAAATTCAGTTTGGGAAACTAGGAGTTTAGTCTGAGAGACTGGGAAGTTTACTCTGAGAGACTAGGGAGTTCAGTCTGAGAGACTGGGTGTGTCAGTCTGAGAGACTGGGTGTTTCAGTCTGAGAGACTGGTTGGTTTAGTCTGGGAGACTGGTTGGTTTAGTCTGGAAGACTAGGTAGTTTAGTCTAGGAGGCTTGGAAGGATAGAAAGGTTCATGAAGAATAATGTGAATACATGATTACATGATGAATTGTCCTTGTTTGCAATATACTAAGTGATTACTATGAATATACATGCTATGATTATTAGGCACCGGCGCACATGACACCCTCCTCAAAAAGCGAGGTGTCAGACGTTGACGACCCTATGGCCACCGCTACAAATGATGAGATTGCACCTGTGATGTTTACGTCAGACACTGAGAGTGACCCTGACATGCTGACCAAGGACGGGGATGACTTCCAACCGTCTGCGCTACCAGACTTTGGTGATGATTTACCCTTGCTGATGGCTTCCGTGACGAGGATCCTTTCGTCATTCTCGTTTCAGTCCATGACCACCTCATCACTGGTCATCCCAATGGTGAGCACACCATGGCTCCGATCCTCGATGTTGCACCTCCGGTGGACATTCCTTCCAAAGAATGGCTACTCGATGAGTAGCTGATGATGACGTTGACTGGTTTGTGATGATCCTCCTATTGACGCCCAGGGTAATGGAGAGATAGCTGAGGATGACGTTGCTGATTCCTGCCATGGAAGTATCCTCTGCTTCCATTTTAGACTCGATTTCAGACTCCTTTGAGTCTGTGACATCTGCAGCTTTACAGACGACTGGAGTGCAGCTTTTTGCTATTGCCTCAGACGACGACAACACTATGGCTACCGCATTATCGCCTGCTCGAGACCCCACACCTCCACACGACCCAGAGCTTGCTCCTGAGCTAGCTTCTGTTCCTTTTAGGTCAGCCTGATGATGCGCCTATTGATCTTGAGCAGATTCTTGATCCTGACCATGCTTCTTTTGGTTTACCAGACATTGCACCCCTTATACCTGATTCAATTCCTGCACCGGTTGATCCTCCTTTTTGTTGAGCTATTTATTCCCCCACCTACACCACAGATGTTGCACCTTTTTCCCTATGGAGACCGACGCCCATTGCACCAGCTTGCCTATCGCTTACTTTCAGGACATACCCGCATCCCGGGAAGGTACTTCTGGTCAACACCCATGCGACGATCCTTTTTGTATCAACAGCTTTTCCACAGATCCTTCAGGCAGCACTGTTCGCCGCTGGACGAGCCATTCCGATGGTTCCTACCACACACTATGACGATTGCAGACCCCCCTACCATCCCTCACATTATGGAGGTTACACATGGGATGATTTGCTTCTGTTACTTCAATTACAGTTTGAGGATTTTAAGTCACAGAGTTTAGAAACTTGAACTGGCACCATGCCCTCCACCCTATGCCAGTATATTTTGATCCTCCACATTCATCACTTTCTCCGTTTGCACTCGCACCTGCTGCTATTACACCTATCCCAGGTTTTGATGCTCGTTTCTTTACTATCGAGCAGCAGATCAGTTAATTACTTCGACGTATATACAAGCTCGAGGAGGAGCTCGCACATGTTAGCAGTTTGCCTTTCTTTCCTCCTCCACCTCAGTCACCAGTATAACTGGTTTTGGTTTGTGCGGATTGCATTACTTTTGGGTAAAGACACTACTGATGAGTCGAGAATGTGGAGACTTTTAGAAGACTACTTTTAACCACACACTGATAGACTTATTGGGCAAGGGTAGGGTGACCCTGTGTCCCTTTTGATGTGATACACCTTGTTGACAATGTGGTTGTGGTCGGAAAATAATGAAAGCCCAATCATCATTAAACATGCGACAATACTTTGTGGCCAATAACCAATGAAAGCTCAGTCGCTATGTCTTCGTTAAGCACGTTGATGATCTATATGTGTGTGCTATAATTATAATGCTACGTGCTTGCTTGCTATGCTCTCATTAAACAATAATTCCCAAATTACTTGGTTATGCTATGATTATGCTATTGCTTGATTGGTTGATATAAAAATCTAATGTGTGTGTGTATATATGACCTCTAAACAACTATATGCACTCCCTGAACAAATAAGACCTGACCTAACCGATCTTCTTCTTAGAAGATGTCAATACAAGGGAACATCGATACCAACAACCCTCTGCCGACGTCAGCGGCAGAACTACAAGAGCGCATCTCACAGGCCATTGCACAGCACGAGGCCCTTCGCTCCAAACGCGGCGGAGGTACCTCAGGAAATAACCCACCTAACGGCTACACCTACAAGCAGTTCTTGAGCTACAAACCTCGATACTTCGATGGCACTGGGGGTGCCATAGCTTTTGTGTGTTGGGTTAAGAAGACGGATTATGTTTTGCGATTAAGTAAAATGCGCCCCTGAACATCAGGCCACGTATATAGCTGGACTATTTCTAGATGGGACTCTATCATGGTGGAACCTTCAGGTTCAGATGTTGGGCGAGACTGCTGCGTACGCTTTCTCATGGGACGAACTGAAAGAACTGAGGCGTAAAAGATATTGCTCTAGGGCAGAAGTCCAGAAGTTGGAGACTGAACTGTGGAACTTGAAAATGGAAGGTCCAGAGATAACTGAGTATGTGCAGAGATTTCATGATTTATCACAAGTTTCTTCGCGTTTGGTGGAACCAGAATCTAGGAAGATCGAACGCTTCATCGGGGGATTGGCACCTCAGATTCTAAGCCTGGTGACAACATCTAAGCCTCCAACGATCACCGAAGCTATCGACTTAAGTGTGGCGCTCACTGAAGAAGCAGTTGGACTAGGAAAACTTTCCACGACGGAAGAGAAAAAAGGAGACTCTTGTAGAGTCATCTGGAGACAACAAGAAAAAGTTTGCAAACTTCAAGGAGGGTACTCGGGTGAATAGCAAGAACAGGGCCAAAAAGGGAAAAGAGTACATAGGTATCCTACCTAAGTGCGACAATTGCCGACGTTATCATATCGGACGATTCAGATATGGAAAATGTGAAAACTGTGGCAAAGTGGGGCATGTCAAGGAAACTTGTAGGCAAGGTACTGAACGTGGAAATGGAGGCCAAGATGGTAGCAAGAATTACGGAGGAAACAACGACAATGACAACTATCAAGGCAGGACGAGTGACAAACAAAAACGTGCTCAAGGTTGTCTTAACTGTGGGAGCAGAAAGCATTTAAGAAAATACTGCCCTAAGAAGAATCAGGCACAAGGAATGAAAGCTCAATAGCGAAGCTAGGGAAACACGCCAGAATCCAAACAAGGTTATCCATACGTTCCATATTAGTCAACATATTGCATCTGTGCTGCTAGATACTGTTGTAAATTTTAGCTTTGCATCTCTAGAGTTTGACAGTATACTTGATTTAGTAGCAAGTAAGTTAGATAACCCGTACCCGATAGAACTAGCTAATGGGAAGCTAGTGGAAGTCAATAAAATAATTGGAAACGGCAAGATGGAACCCGAAGAGCATGAGTTTACACTTGATCTACTGCCAGTTGAGTTGGGAAGCTTCGACGAGGTAACCTGGATGGATTGGTTGTCGAGCAATCGAGCGAAGATTGATATCCGCAACCCGATGGCAAATGAAGAAACGATCGAGACTCATGAAGCAGGATACGCCTCTACAAATTTCTAATTGCTTAAAGGCACGAAAGTTGTTGCTTAAAGGATGTGTTGTTTTCTGTTCCATATTTGATTGAAAACCCCATAACGTTGTTTAAATCAAATTTTCAGGCTTGCTTCAGTACGCTTTCATTTGTTTTCAAACTCGGTGAACTTGTCGGTCACCTCTACTAATGAAATATGTCAATTACGACACCTTGTGGTGTCGTTACAAATTTGTAGCTTGTGCTAAATCATGGTCAACCGTTTCACATAAAACTACACATACTTTTGTCATTTAAACATTTCTAATGCAACTACAAGACAATGATACACCAGATTCGCTTGTATTTCATTCGGTGTATTTTCACAATTCATTACTGTCAACACGGTATTTTATTCACTTATTTGTTTGGAAGTTGACGGGTCATTTCACTATTACATTTGAGCTTGCTGATTTTGAGTTCATCTAGCGGATGCTATTGTTCCTAGAACTCATTTGCATACTGTGAACGATCGTTTGGAATTCTATAGGTCAAAACTCCACTTTTATTGAACCCCTATGAAATAGGTTACACTAGATTATACACATGTACGTCTCGTGACCTTCGACATCAAATGCTCAAATACATACCATTTAACTGCTGGGTTCCGATTATTGTAATATGTCATTGGATTCACCTGATGAGAATAAGATTTGATTCGGTTTTGTGGTTATCTACCTCAGTATTATTCCTATACATACACGCAGAATGTAACCCTAAGGAGTTAAGGTAGTACAAATTTCGAGGACGAAATTTTCTTAACAGGGGGAGAATGTGACTGATGTGTGCTAAACAGACTATAAAAACAACCTAAATTAGACTCTCTAAACTAGACACTATAAGCTTTAAATTTATAAACTAAGACTCTCTAAACCTAAACCACACAACCGGCAAGTGTACCGATCAATGTAGTATAACCTAGCAAGTCCGAGTATCGAACCCAAAGACTCTATGTATTACGTAAACTAGACTCTAATAGACACTGACTGACGTGACTTAAACTTGTTTATTTGTTTTGGGGGGGTTACTGAAAATCTAGGAAATCTATATTAACTAAATTAATTAACTAGACTTAGACTAAGACACGAATGAAAACTAAGGTTTGTATTCAGATGAGATTAAGGACTACCTAGACTCGAATCCAGTTTGAATGGGAATGGACTTCTAATGGTATTATTGTTGTATGGAGCCGGGATCGTAAGATACTAAACCTTAAGGTATTTCAATGCTAAGACTTCCCGACCCTTCTCAGGAAGAAACCTAGGAAACCCTACAAGGCTGTTATGATTACCGACTGTTAGACTTCCTCTCAGTCCTCTAACGATTCTAAAAGTGCCCTAATATGACTATCTACCTCTCAGCGCGATAATCTAAGGCAATTCTAGGTTCTAACTTGGTTTACTAGACACGGATGCAATTAGGGAACTAAGATCGACTTCTCTCAAAACCTATCTTAGATATATATTGCACAGCGACCTAATAACTAACTCGAGCCTCTCAGCGACAAGTTAAGCAGAACACTTGATTTTATTAAACTACCGAATGTTACTTCTAAGGTTACTTACATGATTTTCACCCTAAATGATCAAAAGTTTATTATGTGATATAGACACTCACCAAAACCTAAAACCCTAGCTCGATTCTATTCCGTGATAAAGACCGTCACCAAGATTCAAGCGAAGCAAGAAACAGTAGTAAAACAATCGTCAAGCATGCATGTACACCAAATCAGAAATCCTAAAACACTTTACTTTCAGAAATCAATCCATACACAAACAATAAAAACCATTAAAAATCCAAACTTTAATCAAACATTCATCTTGTCTAGGTAGTTATAAAAGTTTAGCCAATCATCTCAATAAACGAAAACAACGCAAAGATATCTATCAAAGAATTCATTGTAACAAGTTTCAAGAAAGAAAATCGACAAAACAAGGGATTAGAAAACCCGATGGATCCTTCGATTCTTCGTCTCTAACTTGTACCGATGATTCCGATGCTTCGAGAACTTCAATTCAGCTCCAAGACAGCTCCAAGTTCGCCTCCAGAAGTCTCTAATTCGTCCCTTCCGTTTTTGATTATTAAAAACTCATTAAATAGTAAACCCTAGCAGCTAAACAAGTAATTCGCGATATTCCTACCCGTCGCGTAGCGCGACGGGTCTGCCTTTCACGCTCGCGCTACGCGAGCGCCTCCAAAATCAGCAATTCTTGTTTCAAGTTGTAGCGTAGCGCGACTGATCAACCTCTTATGCTAGCGCTACGCGACTGGCCATTTTTTCACAGAAGATTGCCTCCGAAATTCAGCTTTAACATCCAAAAATTCTTAAAAATAATTCTAACTCTTTGTGACTTGTTCCAGGATGTAATGCTTCATCATTATAGCTCGTTTCCACTCAATTTTCAGCCAATTAACGTATAAAGACCTGGAAAAACGAACTGTAATCAATAGCACGTAATTCTAAATAAAACTAAACTAAAAATAACGATAAAACGTACAAACTATACACGATATAAGCATGTATTTCGCAATACATCAAATATCCCCACACTTACACTTTTTTCGTCCCCGAAAAAGAATTGTGCAACGGAATCAGAGACAAATCATTACTTGGATTAAAAATTTATTTATATCTTATTAAAACCAAGACTTGCGTTAGCCGCGATTGCAAATATAATGATCCTCTTAAACCCGAATCTAATCCTAAGCCCTTATCATGTGAATTTAATTTAAGTGCGGTCAATCCACCTAGGGTCTCACACTAGAATCTACGGTCCATCTACTCCCACCTCAAGCTTATAGGACTAAAAGAACGATCACTGGATCAATTCCTAACCGTTTTATATCAAAACCAAGAGAGTAAACAATCAAAAAAAAAATTTTCTTTTTTTTTTTTTCTTTTTTCTTGCTTTTTTTCTTGCTTTTTTTTCGAATTCGTGAGACTAGACGATGCTTTCCCTTAACCCAGCGGTATTCCGACTGTAGAGTCGCTATCCCCAATCACAGATTACATAGGTCTCGGTACTTTTATTCGGCAAATCGATTTCACACATCCCAGAGGCAAACCGGCTGTAGAGTCGCTATCCCCGACTCGGAATACGTAGGCTTGTGTTACTTTCATTTAGTTTCTAGCTCACTTTTATTCTATTTTTTTTTCCGCATGATCACAAACTCTAACAGTTTTAACTTATAACGGTGCCCCTTATACTATTATTGACAGTTTTGATTTCCCATATTTCCCAGGCGAAAACCCACTAGCAGACCGACAATTTAAGGTATATTAGATCAAAGGGACTTACAACCAAACCCGGGCCTATCCACATATCCCTAACTAGACACAAGCTCGATTTATTATAATATCATATTATTATTATTTGAACCCGAGCAAAAATTCATCTTTTCTATCACTTTCCGCTTTAATTTTGCAAACTTCTTTTTTCTTCGAAAGACATTTTCTGATTTTTCAATTTTTTTTTTTTTTCAAATTTTTTAATTTTTTTGTTTTTTTTTCAATAAAAGACTCAATTATTTACAAGTATCCCATCCCCACACTTAGAGATTGCATTGTCCCTAATGCAAGAACGAAAATACGACTCAACAACTACCTACGAAAAGAAACTGCGAACGAAAATAAAAATACAACAACAACAAAAAGGGAAACGACTTAGCTGGTTAGGACAAAAGTCAGTGCCAGCCGCACGAATCTTGAATCCCTCGAACGATCGTATAGCATTCCATTCGCGATCGTTGACTAGTCTGCTTGAGTTTATCTAAATGGCAGTTCCGAAATCACCCGAATGGCAATTGGGTACGGGTGGTACAATCCAAAACCTGCACAATCACAACAAAACAAAACCCAAAGCAGTACCGACTCTAAAAAAAACGACTCAAAAACTACTAAGACTCAATATACAAAAACTACGACTTTATACAAACTCTACAAAACCTCCCCACACTTGAACTTAATCAGGAGGCTTTTCCTTGACTTGAACCCGGTCTAACCCATTTAATTCCACCCGGTCCTCAAAAACAGTTAAACATTTAATGGTGGAATAATAAAATATTTTAAAATTCTTAAACGAGTCAGACCTATATTTACACATATTTACATGAGCAAGTAGCACGTACGATGTCAATTAAGTCTATCAAAGCTAATAAACGCAATTGCCAAGAGTCCCCGGCAACGGCGCCAAAAACTTGATGTGTGCTAAACAGACTATAAAAACAACCTAAATTAGACTCTCTAAACTAGACACTATAAGCTTTAAATTTATAAACTAAGACTCTCTAAACCTAAACCACACAACCGGCAAGTGTACCGATCAATGTAGTATAACCTAGCAAGTCCGAGTATCGAACCCAAAGACTCTATGTATTACGTAAACTAGACTCTAATAGACACTGACTGACGTGACTTAAACTTGTTTATTTGTTTTGGGGGGGTTACTGAAAATCTAGGAAATCTATATTAACTAAATTAATTAACTAGACTTAGACTAAGACACGAATGAAAACTAAGGTTTGTATTCAGATGAGATTAAGGACTACCTAGACTCGAATCCAGTTTGAATGGGAATGGACTTCTAATGGTATTATTGTTGTATGGAGCCGGGATCGTAAGATACTAAACCTTAAGGTATTTCAATGCTAAGACTTCCCGACCCTTCTCAGGAAGAAACCTAGGAAACCCTACAAGGCTGTTATGATTACCGACTGTTAGACTTCCTCTCAGTCCTCTAACGATTCTAAAAGTGCCCTAATATGACTATCTACCTCTCAGCGCGATAATCTAAGGCAATTCTAGGTTCTAACTTGGTTTACTAGACACGGATGCAATTAGGGAACTAAGATCGACTTCTCTCAAAACCTATCTTAGATATATATTGCACAGCGACCTAATAACTAACTCGAGCCTCTCAGCGACAAGTTAAGCAGAACACTTGATTTTATTAAACTACCGAATGTTACTTCTAAGGTTACTTACATGATTTTCACCCTAAATGATCAAAAGTTTATTATGTGATATAGACACTCACCAAAACCTAAAACCCTAGCTCGATTCTATTCCGTGATAAAGACCGTCACCAAGATTCAAGCGAAGCAAGAAACAGTAGTAAAACAATCGTCAAGCATGCATGTACACCAAATCAGAAATCCTAAAACACTTTACTTTCAGAAATCAATCCATACACAAACAATAAAAACCATTAAAAATCCAAACTTTAATCAAACATTCATCTTGTCTAGGTAGTTATAAAAGTTTAGCCAATCATCTCAATAAACGAAAACAACGCAAAGATATCTATCAAAGAATTCATTGTAACAAGTTTCAAGAAAGAAAATCGACAAAACAAGGGATTAGAAAACCCGATGGATCCTTCGATTCTTCGTCTCTAACTTGTACCGATGATTCCGATGCTTCGAGAACTTCAATTCAGCTCCAAGACAGCTCCAAGTTCGCCTCCAGAAGTCTCTAATTCGTCCCTTCCGTTTTTGATTATTAAAAACTCATTAAATAGTAAACCCTAGCAGCTAAACAAGTAATTCGCGATATTCCTACCCGTCGCGTAGCGCGACGGGTCTGCCTTTCACGCTCGCGCTACGCGAGCGCCTCCAAAATCAGCAATTCTTGTTTCAAGTTGTAGCGTAGCGCGACTGATCAACCTCTTATGCTAGCGCTACGCGACTGGCCATTTTTTCACAGAAGATTGCCTCCGAAATTCAGCTTTAACATCCAAAAATTCTTAAAAATAATTCTAACTCTTTGTGACTTGTTCCAGGATGTAATGCTTCATCATTATAGCTCGTTTCCACTCAATTTTCAGCCAATTAACGTATAAAGACCTGGAAAAACGAACTGTAATCAATAGCACGTAATTCTAAATAAAACTAAACTAAAAATAACGATAAAACGTACAAACTATACACGATATAAGCATGTATTTCGCAATACATCAAATATCCCCACACTTACACTTTTTTCGTCCCCGAAAAAGAATTGTGCAACGGAATCAGAGACAAATCATTACTTGGATTAAAAATTTATTTATATCTTATTAAAACCAAGACTTGCGTTAGCCGCGATTGCAAATATAATGATCCTCTTAAACCCGAATCTAATCCTAAGCCCTTATCATGTGAATTTAATTTAAGTGCGGTCAATCCACCTAGGGTCTCACACTAGAATCTACGGTCCATCTACTCCCACCTCAAGCTTATAGGACTAAAAGAACGATCACTGGATCAATTCCTAACCGTTTTATATCAAAACCAAGAGAGTAAACAATCAAAAAAAAAATTTTCTTTTTTTTTTTTTCTTTTTTCTTGCTTTTTTTCTTGCTTTTTTTTCGAATTCGTGAGACTAGACGATGCTTTCCCTTAACCCAGCGGTATTCCGACTGTAGAGTCGCTATCCCCAATCACAGATTACATAGGTCTCGGTACTTTTATTCGGCAAATCGATTTCACACATCCCAGAGGCAAACCGGCTGTAGAGTCGCTATCCCCGACTCGGAATACGTAGGCTTGTGTTACTTTCATTTAGTTTCTAGCTCACTTTTATTCTATTTTTTTTTCCGCATGATCACAAACTCTAACAGTTTTAACTTATAACGGTGCCCCTTATACTATTATTGACAGTTTTGATTTCCCATATTTCCCAGGCGAAAACCCACTAGCAGACCGACAATTTAAGGTATATTAGATCAAAGGGACTTACAACCAAACCCGGGCCTATCCACATATCCCTAACTAGACACAAGCTCGATTTATTATAATATCATATTATTATTATTTGAACCCGAGCAAAAATTCATCTTTTCTATCACTTTCCGCTTTAATTTTGCAAACTTCTTTTTTCTTCGAAAGACATTTTCTGATTTTTCAATTTTTTTTTTTTTCAAATTTTTTAATTTTTTTGTTTTTTTTTCAATAAAAGACTCAATTATTTACAAGTATCCCATCCCCACACTTAGAGATTGCATTGTCCCTAATGCAAGAACGAAAATACGACTCAACAACTACCTACGAAAAGAAACTGCGAACGAAAATAAAAATACAACAACAACAAAAAGGGAAACGACTTAGCTGGTTAGGACAAAAGTCAGTGCCAGCCGCACGAATCTTGAATCCCTCGAACGATCGTATAGCATTCCATTCGCGATCGTTGACTAGTCTGCTTGAGTTTATCTAAATGGCAGTTCCGAAATCACCCGAATGGCAATTGGGTACGGGTGGTACAATCCAAAACCTGCACAATCACAACAAAACAAAACCCAAAGCAGTACCGACTCTAAAAAAAACGACTCAAAAACTACTAAGACTCAATATACAAAAACTACGACTTTATACAAACTCTACAAAACCTCCCCACACTTGAACTTAATCAGGAGGCTTTTCCTTGACTTGAACCCGGTCTAACCCATTTAATTCCACCCGGTCCTCAAAAACAGTTAAACATTTAATGGTGGAATAATAAAATATTTTAAAATTCTTAAACGAGTCAGACCTATATTTACACATATTTACATGAGCAAGTAGCACGTACGATGTCAATTAAGTCTATCAAAGCTAATAAACGCAATTGCCAAGAGTCCCCGGCAACGGCGCCAAAAACTTGATGTGTGCTAAACAGACTATAAAAACAACCTAAATTAGACTCTCTAAACTAGACACTATAAGCTTTAAATTTATAAACTAAGACTCTCTAAACCTAAACCACACAACCGGCAAGTGTACCGATCAATGTAGTATAACCTAGCAAGTCCGAGTATCGAACCCAAAGACTCTATGTATTACGTAAACTAGACTCTAATAGACACTGACTGACGTGACTTAAACTTGTTTATTTGTTTTGGGGGGGTTACTGAAAATCTAGGAAATCTATATTAACTAAATTAATTAACTAGACTTAGACTAAGACACGAATGAAAACTAAGGTTTGTATTCAGATGAGATTAAGGACTACCTAGACTCGAATCCAGTTTGAATGGGAATGGACTTCTAATGGTATTATTGTTGTATGGAGCCGGGATCGTAAGATACTAAACCTTAAGGTATTTCAATGCTAAGACTTCCCGACCCTTCTCAGGAAGAAACCTAGGAAACCCTACAAGGCTGTTATGATTACCGACTGTTAGACTTCCTCTCAGTCCTCTAACGATTCTAAAAGTGCCCTAATATGACTATCTACCTCTCAGCGCGATAATCTAAGGCAATTCTAGGTTCTAACTTGGTTTACTAGACACGGATGCAATTAGGGAACTAAGATCGACTTCTCTCAAAACCTATCTTAGATATATATTGCACAGCGACCTAATAACTAACTCGAGCCTCTCAGCGACAAGTTAAGCAGAACACTTGATTTTATTAAACTACCGAATGTTACTTCTAAGGTTACTTACATGATTTTCACCCTAAAGGATCAAAAGTTTATTATGTGATATAGACACTCACCAAAACCTAAAACCCTAGCTCGATTCTATTCCGTGATAAAGACCGTCACCAAGATTCAAGCGAAGCAAGAAACAGTAGTAAAACAATCGTCAAGCATGCATAAGCACCAAATCAGAAAATCTAAAACACTTTACTTTCAGAAATCAATCCATACACAAACAATAAAAACCATTAAAAATCCAAACTTTAATCAAACATTCATCTTGTCTAGGTAGTTATAAAAGTTTAGCCAATCATCTCAATAAACGAAAACAACGCAAAGATATCTATCAAAGAATTCATTGTAACAAGTTTCAAGAAAGAAAATCGACAAAACAAGGGATTAGAAAACCCGATGGATCCTTCGATTCTTCGTCTCTAACTTGTACCGATGATTCCGATGCTTCGAGAACTTCAATTCAGCTCCAAGACAGCTCCAAGTTCGCCTCCAGAAGTCTCTAATTCGTCCCTTCCGTTTTTGATTATTAAAAACTCATTAAATAGTAAACCCTAGCAGCTAAACAAGTAATTCGCGATATTCCTACCCGTCGCGTAGCGCGACGGGTCTGCCTTTCACGCTCGCGCTACGCGAGCGCCTCCAAAATCAGCAATTCTTGTTTCATGTTGTAGCGTAGCGCGACTGATCAACCTCTTATGCTAGCGCTACTCGACTGGCCATTTTTTCACAGAAGATTGCCTCCGAAATTCAGCTTTAACATCCAAAAATTCTTAAAAATAATTCTAACTCTTTGTGACTTGTTCCAGGATGTAATGCTTCATCATTATAGCTCGTTTCCACTCAATTTTCAGCCAATTAACGTATAAAGACCTGGAAAAACGAACTGTAATCAATAGCACGTAATTCTAAATAAAACTAAACTAAAAATAACGATAAAACGTACAAACTATACACGATATAAGCATGTATTTCGCAATACATCAGTGACAACTGTCAAATTTGCATGCATCCGTACAATTATTAAATGATGATTAGCGCTTAATGACTGTGCTGATTTACAATTTATGACTGGAACTGCCTTCTGATTACTGCATTATACTTACATGTGCATCACATTTCATGCTGTCACATTAATACTACATACAACCTTTAGTGACATAAACGATGCACAAAGCACGGTTAGCACAGTTAGCAGATAACTCAGAAAATACTGACAATGTTCAGTACATAGACAAACAGTGTTTTAAGACCCCGTATGAGTCAGAGACAAGGTACTACACTAGTATGGTGTGTAGGAAAGTGAAGATCACAAAACTGCATTTTAAGTGATAGTTTAAGTGCCGGGAAGTACCTAAAACCCGCTTAAAGTGCTGAATTCAGCACATTTCAGCATTTTAATAAGCTAGTAACATGCAAAAATATGACTAAATGGTCCTGAATGCTTTGCTAAGTGTCGGGAATTAAAAGTGTCACAAAAGGGTACTTAAAGATCACAAAACGGAATAGTTTGACACTTTAACGAACCGGTTTCTAACCGGACATTACCCGAAACACCAAAATTATACTAGAAGCATTGTTTTAATGTTTCTGAGCTAGTTATGATTCCCGAACACCCGAACACACTATATAATGCATGATACATATAAACACTAACTAATATACTTTGAATTCTAACTAGATATCTAACTTAACATCAAAACCCAACTAATACCCCCCTACCCATATAAGTGGACGGTCATAATGGGGTGACCCCACCAAGATTTTCCCCAATCTTTTCTTAATCTGGCTTGGATTCACCTAGATATGATTAGATCATGTAGTGTACTTATGGAACACAAGAACCATTAGGTAATAGCTTAAGATGGTTATAAGAGAATAGAAGATCATTCATCTTTCACTCACACCACTCTCTCCTTCCTTCCGCATTCTCGGCGTAACTAACCACACCACCATCACTATCATTCTTTCATCCTCATACAATTCCACATATACTCAAAGGTGTTAGAAGGTGCATAAGGAAGCTAGGAACTTTCGGAAGTTGAAGGACCTTCACGGATTGCTTTTATCCACTTTTTTCTACCCTTGAATCATCCCTAGCCTTGAGCTAGTAGTAAGATCTTCTACTCTTCATTTTACATCTATTTCAAGTGGTTAAAGAATGATATATGTTGAATATCAAGAAGAACACTAAGAAACTTGAAGATGAAACATGAACATAAGCTTAAAGTTATAAGAAATCATAAAGGAATCATGTGTTTATGAGTTGAATTGCTTGTTGATTGTTGTTTGTTCATATATATGTTATATATCATCATATAAACTTTCTAGATCATGATTAAAAACATAATCTAGCAAGATGAGTAAGTAGAAATGTTGTAGGATGATATATCATCCTAACATAAAGCATGAACTTGAATGAATAAAATATTCCTTGTAAAATGATGATCTAAGTAAGATGTAAATCTTGTAGATCTAAGATTTCAAGAGTGATTTTCTAAGAAACCAAGTTAAAAATACAAGTTTTACTAAATCTTGGTTCTTACATAAACAAACATTATTTTTGGTGGATAAACACACTTGTGTAACAAGAAAATTTCATAAAGAAACATTTTTAGAAATGATGATCACAAGTTGTAAAGATCCATATTCTTTAAAATGAAGTTTTTAAAGAACTAATCACACTTTAAAGGATAACAAGGCTTACTAAGAACACTAGTAAGTTCCTACAAAATTTTACAAGGATTCAAGTTCATGAAGTAGTAGATTATACTTGTTTTTGGCAAAATTAGTAAGTAAAGGTTGTTTGTTATTGATTGTAGTTTGATTATGATGATTTTTACAAAAGAAAATGATATGCTTTGATAGCATGGACACCTCCATTTTTAGGGGAAACCATGGCAAAATTTTCTAAAAATATAAACACTTAGAAAATATTTTCTAACAAATATTTACAAGCGTATTTTAACTATGGTTTTCAATATAAACTTTTCCATAGTCTTTGTAACAAAAATACAAGTATTGGAGGTTGGTTTTTATAAATAAAAATGGATAAATATAAATTTAGAATATATATTTACATTAAAGACATGATGTGTGTGAATATTTATATACTTTGTGCATTAGTTATATTATTCTAGGATTTTAAATAACATAACTTAACAAATACCAAGAAATTACAATCCAAAATATTACCAAAAAATCTCATGGAATAAATATACAAGTTACACACATAATATTATGAAACAGAACAAGAAATGTAACTTACCAAATATTCCGGAAAATATGTTTATAAGTATATTTTTGGTAAATAATATTTTGGATACCGAAAGAATGAAAATAGGATTTTCACAATTATCACAAAGTTATATCATATTTTGACAAGAAGGAAATATATAATTTTTGGCATATAAAAATATATTTGTTTTCTTGGAATTATTAAGAAATATAATATTTTTGGGAAAAATAAATATTTTCTTGGATAAACTTGAAATACATCATTTTTGGGATAAAATAAGTTTATATATATATTCCAAGTAAGACTTGAAAATATATTGTTTTGGAAATATATATTGGATATTTATTAAGAAAATACGTACACACCGGAATACGACGCCAATACATGGCAAGATACACAAGTACAAGAATACGAATACACATGTATGAGATACCCCCATCTTTAGGAAGGAAATACGAGTATAAATACTTGAGAAGTATTATTTCAGATATTGCTTAACAATTATTCCAAACTTTAATAAATATAATTTAAGTTAAAATATTAATTATTTTAACAAATTATTATTTATTTGGAATAGTAACGAAGACACTTTAAAATGTAACTCAAAGGCACTAATCAATACTAAGAAAAGGCACGACCCGCTCGTCTAACGGACCGTAGTACGTATGTAGGTAGTCGTGCATTCTAGAGGAAGCTTTGAGTTACATCGGATACAAGGAATGCAAAACTGTGAGTTCATGTCCCCTTTTTCTTTAAACTGTTTTGTTTATTTACCTCGGGGGTGAAATACATGTTACAAAAGGATTACATACGAATACTATTGGTATGATTAGCCTAAGAAAGAACCATAGATCATGTAAATGGGTAGGCAGATACTTGAGACCATTAATCCTCGTATAAGGACCGAGGCGCATGTGTGATAGATCTATTTGGGTGTAGCAAGCCCCATCCATGAGTCCTCCGAATGGGCCTTGTGGTGACTATGTCTTACAGCCGGAAGCCCTGTACAAAGTCTGCTAGGTTTGAGTCTTCCTGAACCATGTCACGTATATTAATGTATTAGCTACACATTAATTGATCTGTTTCCTTGTTGCTTTCATACCGGGACTTACAAACTTACATACATACTTACAATGATTTCAAACGTTTACTCATACACACAAACAAACACATGAACTCGCTCAACTTTTGTTGATGTTTTCAAACTACATGTATTTCAGGGAATTAGTAAATGGATCTGGCGGGCGTTGGAAGTTTTATGCTGCGATAGGAATAAAGATGTCATCCATGGTCTTTGGGTTTGGTCAGTGTGTCTTATTCCTGGACGAGACACGTCTTCCAAACCTTAGTTATATCTAATATCTTTTGACGAGTCCTTAGTGAACTCATAAACGATTTGTATGGTTTGTAGAACTTAAATTTGAAGTCTACGTTTTAAACAATGTTGTTATGTTTTAAACTCATTTAATGGATGACAAATCTATGGTTTTATCATATAGTTGTTGTTATGATTGAATGCAATGGTATTAAGAAAGTCACACCATAATCACGTTTCCGCAAAAGTCAGGGTGTGACATAATAAATCATCCTAGAACAGATGATTGGTTTTCAAAGCGGATTTAAAATTTGTGTTCTGGTTGTGGTTGTCACCTAAGGATAAGTGACGGTATTGTTTTTAAGATCTAAACACAAGGATCTTGTGTTAGGGTCCTAGGAAGGTTATAGACTAGGTCAAAGCCTTACTAATAACATAATTCCCTATAACCATGAGCACTGATACCAATTTTTCTGTCACACCCCGACCGCGTAAAATAACAAATCACGGCGGAAACGTCTGGGAGTGTCGTGGCAGAATCATTGTTTCATAACACATGGAAATTTGAAGTTTCATTTTATTTAAAGATTAACCATTTACATTGTCTTGAAATCTAAACAAACAAGTTAAACATAGTCTATCATTGTTTTTAAGTCACTAAGGCCTCGTCCAGTCCTATATGAGCATGCATCCTAGCAATCAACACCATTCAACAACACCTGAAACATATGTAAAAACAAAGTCAGCAAAGAAATGATGGCGAGCACATAGGTTTATGAGAGTGTCGGATTCATGGGTAGTTTACATGTTGCAATACCTAATTAAAAACCTTGTTTTGAAAAATATAGTATTGCGACATAATTAACCAACTCAAATCAAGTTGGTTATAATTTATAAAATCTCGTAGCCATGATTCTTAACCCAAAACATTTATTTAATTAAATCAAATTGTAAAACATCTCGTAAAAACTCGTTAATAAAACTCGTATGGTTTATATTATTCAGAAAACTTCATTGTGTGACATCGTTTCAGAATCGTTTACCCAAGTGAACTAAATAACGCCACGATATGTAATATGATGAAAACACTTATATATAAGAAGTACCAGCGGCATATCTACCATGTTTTCATCACATTACACCCGTCCCGTTATCTAAACACTAACAAAAAACCAATCGTTTACCCAAATCGTCTAACTCGTTAAAAATCGCTTCAGTCGTTTAAATCATTCTCGTTTTAAATTGTGAAAACTACTTTTGGTCGTCTCGCTAATAACATCCAAACCTTCGTGACTCGACTATCTCAAAACTCGCATTAATAAACCACCAAAGGGTAAATTAACAATCACAGATTCAGTCGTTACCCACCTAACCCACACATAACCATGGGTGCAGTCTGATAACGGGATTTGTCAGATCCTATGGTACCATAACCTAGTACTGGTCGGTTCGGCCAAAACTAATGAATGTTATTCGTTATGTAATTACAACCAACAAGTTTATCCACATTATCGAAATCGTTATTAATTTAATATAAACCATTTTAATCATTTTCGAAACCATCGTTAAAAACATCATAATCATTTAACACATATGAATCACCCCAAAACATTTGAAAACAGTAAAATAGGGGAACTATATACTCACTTGAGAATGCTTAGAAGTCTTGAATAACAACCAAGCAAAGCTAGAGGAATCATGGAAATCAATCGGCACCTAATATAAGTAACTACGTAAATAAACCGAACCTAAATCGAAAGATTGGATAGGATGAGGTTTTGTAAACCAAATGAGTATTGGAACTCATATGACATGGTTTAACAAAGCCTACATACTAAATCGAAACCTAACCTAAGTGCTTACGACCCATTACGACTCGTTTAGGTAGCTTACGCTACTTCAACGCGTCGTTCATGTAAAACGCGTTCGGACCGCCTAACTAGTCCTATGACAAGTATTATATGCCTTAACATGTCTAGTAATGTTACCTAATCAGTTTAGATATAAAAATTTAGGTTACATATGCTTAAAATGAATTTATGCGTAAAAAGGGCATTTTGGTCATTTCCTAAGGCATATAAATTACCTATCATACAACTAACTAAACGAAGTGACCATAAGATATAACCTCGGAAGGTTATTCCCTATACAACTATGATCACAAAATATGTTTGGTCGGATCCTAATGAACCACCAAACGGGTCGGGTTCGGAAGTCTAAGCGGTTGTTTAGACCGCTTATCTTACGTCCCTATATAAGCACTAAACTAAAAGTGACGAGTTAAACATGTTAAAACATGTTTAACGAAGTTAGAAAACAAGTTTGATATCAAAACAAAAGGTTGTGATACCTAAGAATAGTTTGGTTGCAAAATACGCATGAATACGCATTTTGACCGAAACTATGACTCGTCACTACACCTAATCAACGTGGTAATAAGTAGGTATAGTCACAAGGGACTATAACCATCGTGATTACGCTCGCGTTGCAAAGTTTAAACGAACTTTGTTTTGACTATAACCTGGTCAAAGCAGAAACTCAAACACAGTTTGACTTTCGTGCTTAAAAACGCATAAAAGCATGAAAGAAATTTACAAAGGGTCCAAGCTAGGAAGAACTTGATCTAAATACTCAGGTATGAAGCATAAAGCTTCAACTTAGAGCATAAAATCAGATCAAGGTGTGAGGAAAATGGAATGAGAGCTTGGGTATTTATAGATTTCGGAGAACCGTTAAGATCGTTTCTCGCATTTCGTGCCTTGATCTTGACCCTCCATGTGGGCACATGGTATTGCAATTCAAGGGGACATGAAATACCATCAAATTTTAGCCCATAGAATGCAGAACTTTGGGTTAAAAACCATCAAAACATCAAAATTGGACTAGATACAATGAATCTGGTCATTTAGGCACTTTTTGACGCTTTTAGTCCCTATTGATCAATAAGTTTATTTTTGCGCACCAAAACACCTTAAAGCCTATTTGTAAGCTATGTAAAGGATATTTAGGGCATGTTTAACTTATGATCAAGTTCCAGAACATTCATTACTATACAAATCGGTACAATTTCGCAGTTTGACGCAAATAGTCCCTGCGATCGAACAAACTTGATTTCGACACACCAAACCATCCAAAACTTATTTCTAAGTTATGTAAAGGTTATTTAAGGTATGTTAAGCCTATGTCACTATCCTGGAGTGTTTGTCGTGTTAAACTAATTACGTTTACGCATCAGTTTGCGTATAACTTTCCAAAAAGCGATTTAGAGCTCGAAATCGAACAAGAATTGATATGTGTAAACAATTGATGTGTTAAAAATGCAACATATAAATTTCATCAATTGAGGCATAAAACTAACCATTTTTTAGTACTAATGTTGGAAAAAGTGTGCTTTTGTCTTCCTTTTGTATTTTCAGGATTAAATGAGCTCAAATTAACAAAAGAAGCAAAAAGACATCAAAATCTAACATAAATACAAGAAAAGGAACAAGACGTGACATGCCCAACCCCACGACAACATCTTCCCAAGCAAAACAAGAGATCAGAAGCCTGAACACGCCCCGTGCTCAGCCAGCACGGGGGCGTGCCCAAGTGTCAGCAGAAAAGACAAAGTCGTAGAAGCTTCTATTGCCCACCACGGGGCCGTGCTCAGCGGACACGGGGCCATGGTCAACTATAAGATTCACACAATCTAGCAAATCTGCATAGTACAAAGATTCTTCTGCACCACGGGGTCGTGCTCAGCGGACATGGGGGCGTGGTCAACTAAAAAGACAAAACTGCATTAAATGAAGAAAGAGAAGGATGTGGACACGGGGCCATGCCCACTGGACACGGGGCCGTGCCCGAGCTTCTGTTCAGCCTATAAATAGAAGTGCTTGGCTAAAACTCAAACCATCCCTTGGCACACCACCTCTCTCACACTTCACCCACCACCCACCACCACCATAACACCATCATCCACCACCATCATCCATTGTCCATCGTAGAGTGTGTGAGTCATCTCGGGATCCAAGATTGATCGTAAGAGTTCTTGACAATCAAGGCCATGTTTGCCTAAGTCTCTTACATCACTTGGTGAAGACAAAGTGTCTAGTGTAATACTTTTTATTTCTAATCTTTTCGCACTTTTTATTTGGTTTCGTATTAATGACTTTAATAACTAGTTGCTTATGTTGAAGGTGATCTTTCTTTATCGTTTGTCCGTGGTGTCTTGGCATTATTTTACTATCTATATAAAATAAAAGATTTTCACCATTCATATCTCCACGGTCTATACGGAGGTATGTTGGCTACCTGGTCGGGGGTTAAGGGAACGGTTTGGTAAAGGTCTTGCCATTGTTCAGTGTTTAGAGGTCCTGCAATGGACCTGGGTCAAATTTAGTAGGACCTCCTTCAATACTTAACAGTATTGGATGGCGGGGGTCCAAACTCTTTGACCCCCTCATAAGTTAACTACTATTAATACTATAACCCGGCTATTTAGGACTGTATCCCTGCTGACTCAGACTACTTAGTCGAGGGTAACGTCACCTCCAAAAGAGGGGCCTACCATAATTTGCATTAATAACTTAATTAATTATCTTCCAATAATCCACCCCTTTAGGATTGTATCCTTGCTGACTCAAACTACTGGGATGAGGGTAACGTCACCTTCAAAAGAGGGGCCTACTACAATAACTAAGATAATCTCTTAAAATAGTGCAAAAGTGCGGAAATAATCAAAGGTTACACTAGATACGAGTCGGAACCAAGTGATTCATCTTGTCTATCTGTTTTTTCTTTTAATTTTTATTTTCAGCATTTTAGTTAGTTTTTATTTTTCTTAGTTTAAAACATTTTTCTAAACTTTTTATTTTGATTAGGCGTTGAGGATAAACCGGTACTAAAAGCTCTTGTGTCCTTGGACGACCTCGGTATCTTACCAACACTATACTACGCTCACGATGGGTGCACTTGCCCATATGTGTGTTTAGTGTTAGTAAAATATCGTGTTTTATAAATTTAAAACTTGGCTAAAAATAAGTGTTAAAGGGGCTTAAAATATACACCTAATATATATAACACTTCACACGCATCAACGATACACATATTTATACAAATCCCAAGTATGAAATACAATATTTCATTGATTTGGTATTTGTTTGATGGCCGCGGAGGCACAGATGTCACAGGCAACCGGGGGTCTGCCAAGAAGATCCTTCTGAATCCTCCAAAGAGTTTTCATGATTGGAAACAGAAGTTCTTCTTCATTAGAGAGGAGGTTATGCCGATTGCAATGATCTTTCATGCGCCGGATGTGATCGAGAAGGAATAGCTGGTGATTCCTAAGAAAGAAGACTGGTACGTGAAGCTCACTGCCACACCCAATCGAGTTTTTGGTGAAAATGTTTTGGTTGCGGCGCAGATGAGTGACCAATGGCCGGAAGATAGCACTGAGGTGCCCGTATTGAAGTTTCAAGATAGAGGTTAGTTACTTCTTTGATTTACTTCCTCTTTTTGTAATTTAATTGCACTTAATTGCCGATTTTGAATGCAGAAGCGCGCCTTTATCAAGCTGCTTTCCCCACCTTTGGTGGAGCCATGGGTGTACGCCCGCTGGAATCAGTCGAGCAATATTGGTATGAACGGATCAAAGGACATTTCTTGTATCCTCCTACTGGATCTTTTGCCAACCCACCGACCGCAACCGAAGGTGCGCATCTACCTAACCCCAGGCCCTTGCGAGCTGTGACTTCTGCTGGGAAAGAGATTCTTTATCTTTCCAACGAGGAGTCTGTAGGGTCTTCAAATGGGGAGCTAAGTTCCTGGTCTAACATCTTTGCAGCTGTGTTGCGCGACCTTGGGATTGATCCGGAGGAGAAGAAGAAGAAGAAACCACCCAAGAAGAAGAAGGTTATCACCATTGATCCTGAACCAACCAGCAAGAAGGGCGGGAGTAGCCGCGCGACCAATGGTGCCTCTGAGAAAGGTACTCTTCGATTCCGGCAGAGTAACTTAGAAGATTACGTAATTACAAGTGACTCACTTGAAGGCTTGTCACGTATAGGCGAGAGGAAAACCGGAGCTGCTAGTTTGAAAAGCTCGGGGAGCGCGGGTTCTCGGAACCCAGATGCTGGTGCTACTACCTCTTCCATCGCGCTTGATGAGGAAGAAGAGGAAGAAGAAGAAGAGCCTGTTGTCAAGTTAATAAGCAGGAAGAGAAGCAGAGAGGAGACTACTGCGGGCGCGTTGGTGGCGCAGAAGACTGGGGAAGCCCCAGTGATAGGCAAGCAGAGCAGTCTGCGCTCTCTCTACAAATTCTCTCCAGGTTAGTTGTGACTTCATGTTTTTCCTTAATGAAATCTCTTTTTGACACTTGGTTTCTGTAGAGGCCAAGAAGAAGACTCCTAAAAAGAAGGGTGTTGAGTTTAAAGACCCCCAAGAGCAGGCGCAGAAGAGAACCAGGGTTGTGATCAAGCCCTTTAAGTCTGCTGGGTTGGAGGTTGAGAAGGAAAAAAGAAGGCTGCTAAGAAGCCTGTTGATAAGGAGAAAGAGAAGGAGAGTTGTAGAAAAGCCTGAGGGTGATAAATCCAAGGATACCGGGGCCGCTGCTACTACTGCCCATGAGAAGGCGCAGGGTCCGGAGGTAGTCCATATTACGGGGCTTGACCAGCCCCTTCATGAGAAAAAGAAGGAAACTGCTCGAGGTAAGGGACCCGAGGTTGTGAAGCCAACCAAGCCTACGCAGGTTGATGCCCCCACCAAGACTGTTCAGGTGGCTTCTACTACTGGGGGATCAACTGCTGCTGCGGATAAAGAAACTACCACTACTGCAGGTGGTGCAGGCGCGACTGGTGGTGCTGGAGGTTCCATGCCACAGACTCCTATCGGTCGTGGTGATGCTCCATACCAAGCTCCCTGGGGTTTAAAACAGAAGGACACATTCTTGGAGTTTGGGCCATGTCGAGATTGGTTTTAAATTCCTTTCCTCCTGGTGAAGTGAACCGACAGAGGGCGCGAACCCATGATGGGTTATATCATGCGTATGTGGTTGGAGAAGCCAATACCCGGGATGCGAATCACCAAATTGTGCGCGAATGGCGTACAATGGTTAAAGAGCGGGGTGATTGGGAAAAATACCGTGATCGCCTGGTGAGGCAGGCTAAGGATTTTGAGAAAGCAAAGGCTGCTCTTTCTGAAGAGAAGGCTGCCTTTGAAGCGGAAAAGAAGTCTGAGGAGTGGGGGCGCGAGGGCCTGAAGAGCAAGCTTCGTGCTGCTGAGGATCTTTTGGTGAAAGAGCGAGCTGATTGGAAGGAGATTTGTAAAAAAGATAATCAGCGTTTGTATGCGGCTCGCGCCAGGATTACCGACCTTGAGGCCCAAAATGCCACACTAACAAAGAAGGTTGAGGATTTGGAAGCTGACAAAGAGCGTGTTGAGGTGCAACAACTTTAGCCCTTTCTTCTTTGTTGTTTTGTACTTGTCAAAAAATTACTGAGTCATTATCTCATCCCTCGCAGGCCGAGTTGAAGGCGCAAGTGACCAGTAGGGATAAAGACTTGCATGCCAAAGATGTGGAGATATCGGAGTTGAAGCGTAGATTGCGTGAGCAGACTGACAAGAGCGAATCGTTGGAGATTGATTTGGAGGCTGAGAGAGTTAAGGCTGCTACCGCTGAGGAGGCCAAACAGAAGGCCGACGAGGCGCCAGATATTAGCACCTCTGCTCTTAGTGTAGCCCAAAAAAATTATGTTGAAGCTCAATCAATCGTAGATACGCTGGTCTCGAGGCTGAGTGGATGCGCGGTAGAGGGGTAGTCCTGGTAAGGTTCTCCTCTTTTTTGGTTAGGCTTTATTTTTGTTATCTTCTTTCTTATCCATTGCCTTTGTTGTAGATGGCCAACTCTATCCTGAATGCTTCAGAGCTAGATGCGGCTGTTGTCGCTCTCATAGATGCCTCACGCGCGGTTGGTCATCGTGGAGGCTATCGGGAGTGTGTGCAACACGTTGAAGAAGCATTAGGACAGGAGTTTGATGTCAGTCATTGCTCAGTGACCGATCAGGCTGATGATGCATTAGCCCGCGCTGAAAAGGTCTATGACCATTTATCACTGCCTGTGATGGATTTGGTCGTAGAGGCGCTGAAGCATGAGGACTGGTGTCAGCGGCTGAAGGCTATCTTAGACCCTCCAGAGACTGTGGAGCTATCTGATGAGGAAGAGCCAGCTGGTGGTGATGGCGATGGCGATGGTGATGGCGATGGTGATGGTTATGAGTAGATGGTAGTGTTGATAGGCTTTGTGCCTTGTAATTTTCTTTCTAGATGTTAGATGTAGCTTATCGCGCAGTTGCGCTTTTTTAAATCGAACTGGTGATGTGTTGCTACTTTATTATGTAATCATTGCGCTGCTGCGCTTTTTGGAATGTGACTTTTACGCCTGTTTTCTTATGTCAAGTTACAATTATTGCATTTTTGTTAGAAACTTTGGTTAAGTTAACGCGAATAAATGTAAGTGTGGCTCTTGTACGAGTGTAACTGCCTGATCTCGCGCTATGATCGCGGAGGGCCTTGGAGGCATAACTCAAGAGCTCGTAATTTACTGAAGTGTTTTCGTGCTAATCAAAAGTTTAACATGCATTTGTAACGTAGAAGTCATTGATAAAAACAAAAGACATAGTCAATGCTTTCATTTAGTAACAGAAATAGGCGTTAAGCCAACCTACATCATGGAAATAAAATAAAGGGCATATAGCCGACATAGGTAATTAAAAAGGTGCGTGGCCAACATAAGTTGATAAAGACGCGTAGCCGGGAGTAGTCACATGTAACACTTGCGCAATTGTTGCGCGTTCCATGTGCGTGGGATGATGTATCCATCCAGTGTGCGCAGCTTGTATGCCCCCTTTCCTAGCACCTCATGTATTAAGTATGGGCCTTCCCATTTGGGTGCTAGTTTCCCAGGGCGTTCAGCATTTGAGGCTTCATTGTCTCTGAAGACATACTCTCCTGGTGTGAAGGTACAAATGTGCACTCTTGCATTGTAGTACTTTTCCAACTGTGTCTTGTACTTGGCCTCTTTGATTCGTGCTATTTCACGCCTCTCTTCGAGGAGGTCCAAGTCTAGGCGGCGCTCCGCCTCATTGTCGATTTTGTTGACCGCTGTCAGGCGCGGTGAGGGGAGGCCAATTATAGCTGTGATAACCGCCTATAAGCCGTAGACCAGGCTAAAGGGGGTTTCGCCAGTGCTCGTTTTCCGCATGGTTTGATGAGCCCACAGGATGCTCGGGAGCTCATCTACCCAGCCACTTCTCTTGGTGCCCAGGCGGGCCTTTATCCCTTCAACGATACTCTTGTTGACACTTTCTACTTGGCCGTTGCCCTAAGGGTGTGCAACGGACGAGAAAGTGTGCTCGATATTCATCTCCTTCATCCATTCTTGAAGGTCTTCAGAAGAAAAATTGGTGCCATTGTCAGTTATAATCTTGAGTGGGAGGCCGAATCTGCAAATGATGTGTTCCCATATGAACTTGCGCACCATCATTACAGTAGTTGAAGCGAGTGCTTTGGCCTCCACCCATTTGGTGAAATAATCAACGGCAACAATTATAAACTTCACAGGTCCAGGATCTTCAGGAAAAGGTCCCACCATATCGATCCCCCACTGCTGGAAGGGCCAGGCAGTGGACACAGGGATGAGATCAATCTTCGGGCGCAGGGTTTTTGTGGCGTGCCTTTGACAGGAGTCACATTTGCGCAATTCCTTTAGAGCGTCAACATGCATCAGTGGCAAATAGTAACCAGCGTTCATTATATTTGCGACAACCATGTGCGGGCCCGCGTGAATGCCGCAAATGCCTTCATGAATCTCCCTGATCAGGTAACTTGCATCTTGGGGGTCCACAAAACGCATAAGTGGTCCCAAAAAGGATCTTCGATACAAGATTCCACCATTCATCTCGTAGAACAATGCCTTGTTCTGTATTTTTCTAGCTTCTACTTTGTTTTCAGGGAGGATTCCTTCATGAAGGTATTGAATGATAGAGCTCATCCACGATGGTGGTCCTATCTCGATTACATTCACTTGTCGCAGCAAAACAGATGGGTTTTTAAGACTTTGATTCTGACATCCTTGGTGAGATGTTGGAAGGCTGTTGAAGCGAGCTTGCTTAGCACGTCCGCTGGCTTGTTTTCAGATCTATTGATGTGAACAACCTTGCACGATTTGACCTGCTGAAGCAACTCCTTTGCTTGCTCTAAATACAGGGCCATAACTTCGCCCTTCGCATCATATAACCCATTGATTTGGCCCACGATCAGCAGAGAGTCGACATGTGCCTGTAAGTTTTAAGCACCCATCTTAATGGCCAGGCGCAGGCCTGCCAAGAATGCTTCATATTCAGCCTCGTTGTTGGTATTCCTGAAATCCAACTTGATGGCGTATGTAAACTCATGCTTCTCAGGGCTAACAAGGCGCAATCCAGCTCCTGCGCCATCCTCATTTGAAGCCCCATCAGTGTACAGCAACCATAATCCATCGGACGTCTCTTTAATGGGAGTGTCAACAACTTCACAATCTTTGATTTTATCTTCTGGGACTTCTGTGATGAAGTCCGCTAATACTTGACCTTTAATGGCTGGGCGCGGCCTGTATAGAATGTTGTGGCCCCCCAGCTCGATTGCCCACTTTGCTAATCGACCTGACGGCTCTGGCTTTTGCAGAATTGTACCAATATGGAAGTTAGTGAGTACCGTGATTACGTGCCCTGTGAAATATCTGCGCAGCCTCCTGGAGGCATGTAGCAGCGCAAGCACTAACTTTTCCATGGTTGAATATCTTGTTTCTGGATCCGTAAGCACCCTACTGACATAATAAATTAGAGTCTGAACTCCGTTTCTTTCCACCAACAATACCGACCCTACTGCCTTGTCCGAAGAGGACAAGTGCAGAACGAGTGGTTCTTTTTCAAACGGCGCGGTTAGAGTAGGGAGCTTGTTCAAACACTCTTTCATTTGTTGGAAAGCAGCTTCAGCCTCTGGCGTCCATTTGAATTCTTTCTTTTTCACGCAGTTGCGCAGAGTGCTGATAAAAGGGTAGGATTTTGCGACGTGGTTTGAGAGAAATCGATTAAGCGCGGCTAGGCGGCCGGCCAATCTTTGCATCTCTTTAATCGTGCGTGGTGACGGCATCCGTTCTATGGCTTGGACCTTTTCCGGATTGACTTTGAAGCCACCGTTTGTAACCACGAAACCCAAGAACTTGCCTTCCTCCATACCAAAGGAACATTTTGCTGGATTCAGCTTCATGTTCACGCTTCTCAAAGAGTTGAACGTCTTCTCTATATCCTTTAACATCTGGTCCTCCTCGGGACTTTTGATCACAAGATCGTCGATGTAAACTTCGATGTGTTCCCGATATCTTTAGCAAATATCGTATCCATCAATCGCTGGTAGGTCACGCCAGCATTCTTGAGCCCGAAGGGCATTTTTGTGTAACAGAAAATTCCGATGTCAGTGCGGAACGCTGTCTTGTCTTCACCCTCCAGCGCCATTTGGACTTGATGATACCCCTTGTAACAGTCCAAGAAACATTTCCACCTGTATGGTGCGAGAGAGTCTATCTTCTTGTCGATCTCAGGCAGCGAATAACAGTCCTTTGGACATGCCTTATTGAGATCAGTATAATCAACGCACATGCGCCATCTCCATTAGACTTCTCGACCATGACAGGGTTTGCGACCCAGCTTTGATAGCGCACCTCCCTCAAAATTCCTGCTTTTAGCAGCTCACAGACTTGCTCATTCATAGCTTTAGTCTTATCCGCCCCTAGGCTGCGCCTTCGTTGCACTTTTGGCTCGATGGAGGGATAGGTGTTCAAACAATCTTCAGTGACGTCGCGCGGGACGCCGGTCATGTCGGCCGGAGTCCAGGCGAAAATGTCCATGTTCCTGAACAGTAATTGCTTGAGGTGCGTTCTGATATTTGGTGAGATTGCGTGGCCTATCGTCACCATTTGTTCTGGGTATTTGCGGTTCAATACCCATTTTTCTGGCTCTGTTGTTGAAACTTTTGCTGCTTTGACTGGTCACGCATCTTCAGCTGCCATCACCTCTTTCTTTGCATAGATAATTGCCACCCCCGTCTCAGTTGGGAAACCAATGGCTGAGTGGGGTGTGGAGGTTACCATGCTCAATTCCCCTTGGGTTTCTCTCCCAATCAAAACATCATGCCTTGATTTGACTGGCATCACCATGAAATTAACATTTATAGGTCTTGAATGTTTCCCGTCAGACAACATGACGGGGAAACTGATCTGGCCTAGTGGGAAGACCATCTCATTGCAGAATCCTGAAAGAGAATAATCGACAGGCTCAAGGCGCGCTTTATCTTCATCATCAAATTGATTAAAGCATTGTTTGTAGATGATATCAGCTGTACTTTCGGGATCGATGAAGATGTATTCTGCTTCATAGTGACCAATGATACCGGTAATGACAACAAGGCGCGTCGCGCGTGGTCCCCCGCGCACTACCGGAAAGATGACTTGTTGCTCTTGCCATGCTGGTTTGAAAGGGCGCTTGCCTTTGTCTCTCGTGTTGTATCTTGGTTCATTGACCATGTGCGTCTCTAAGCGTCTAACCTTCTTCTGGTTTCCATCATCATTCCTCTGAATCTGCGCGTCTACTTGCGCACGTTTTTGACCAGATGGCTTAGCTTTCCGCTCTTCAGCGCTTTTTCAATTTCTTTCCTTAGACTGATACAGTCATCCGTCAGATGACCTGTATCCTTGTGAAAATCGCAGTACAGGTTCGGGTCTTACCCCTTCTTGTTTGTCATAGGCTTTGGAGCCTTAAAATCATGATTCTTCGTCATGAGCACCTCTTTTGGTGTCTTAATGAGCGGAGTCCAGTGCCTTTCTCGGTACTCGTTCCTGACTGACTGCCTTTCGATATCTGATTCTGTCAATCGTGTCTCGCGCCTCTATTTTGTAGCGCGATCCTCCTTCATAACTGCTGGATTGCCCAGTGTTCCATTCATGATTCCTGTTCTTGTTGCGCTTGCCATAGTCGCGCGATTTTTTCTTAGAAAAACTGTCTTCGGTGTAAGAGTTCTTGGTTCCAGCTAGTGACTCTTCAGTTTGTGCTACTATCTTTGCGGCTTCCATGAGCTTGTCCCATTCCTTGGGCATACCATCTTTCCCAGTGATGGTTCTGATGAGACTATCACATCGAATAGCTTTCTTGAGCGCATGAGTTGTTCACTTACACCACCGATTTCTAAACACTCCTTATTGAAGCGAGTGATGAAGTCTTCTAAACCTTCGTTCTCTCTGTGCCAGATATATGTCACTTCAGACGTATCTCGCTGATAACGTCTTTGCTGGCTGAAGTGGTTTACGAATTGTGTTCTGAAATCGACCCATGACGTGGTTTTTCCAGGTGGGAGGCTGTCGAACCAGGCGCGAGCAGCTCCTGTGAAAGTCTGGATAAACAGATGGCACCACATTGGCATGTTCCATCCTCCCATAACACCCCACGCTTGTAAATACTCGAACATGATCGTCTGGGTCAGTCAGACCATTGAACTTTCCCACTGTTGGGGGCAACTTCTCTCTTGATAACGGGGCTAGAGCGATCTTTGGGATGAACTTCGAATGTTCTGCAGCTTCAGCTGGCCTATAGGCGAGGCTGAAATCTCGTTCCGCTTCTTCGTTGTATGCGATGCGCTGCCTTGGCTTGTAAGACTCGTGATTCTTCGGCAAACGGTTGAAAACTGAGGACCCTTCGTCATCTTTCCAAGTTGGATCGTTTGGGTCTGTGTCATCCCATTCATTGTTCATGTTACGCGGCCCAAGCCGGCTATGAACTGGACCCCTTTGAACGTATGACGGATGGTCATAATAGCTGCCTATCTCCCCATGTGTGTCGCGCGTGTCATGCACGCTTGGCCTTCTTAGGGGAGGAGGTCTGTTGATTCTTCCTTGGATATTCTGCTGCAGGGGTGTCTGGCGCGCCCCCTGATTTGGACCCGGATGTGTAACCAAGGATGGTTCAGCTTGCAAAACTGCTTGTTGTGCGCTCAAAGACTGATACGCAGCATTTATGGTAGCAATTTGTTTGGCGTACCAGGAGGCTAGAGTCTCGCCTTCTGGTAGCCCTAATAACGCTGAGAAATTCAGATTTGGAGCTGGGTTTGAAGGACCAGCGACATTGCTTCCTGGGGTTCCCGTTGGAGTGATGCGAGTGATGCTCGCGTGAGGTCCCCCAGTGTTTGTTATTTCAATTTCCCATATCTCTTCAGCAGGTTGGACTTGGACATCGTGATTTCCCTTACCCAAACCTACGTTAGAGTTTGTGCCGAAACCGAAATCAGGAATGATCCCTTGACCAGCCATGATCAAGAGAACCGAAAAAACTCAGAAAAAGAAGATGAAAGTGATTGTAAAAATCGGTGGGTGCCAATGAAGAAACACGGAACTAATTTTAGAGTTAATTAGTTTGTTTTATGTTTCTACCATAAGGGTTAATCTTCTTATAATCTTTCTGAGCTCCTGGATGATCCGATTTTCCTGCAAAACAGAACACCGTTAGCTCGTTAAGAGGGGAATATGGGGTTTTTCCTCTTAACCAGACTCCGGCGTGAGAATAAGTATCTGCTTAGAGGAAATAAGTGTGTTAAGAGTGAGAGTGAAGAGAGCAGAATCCCTTAACCTGTAAATGAAGGTCTCTATTTATAGCTGGAGAGGTGTAAAGAGGTAGTGGGCTGGTTGTCACGACCCCCGACCCGGTTTGACCCGTTTCAGGAGCCGCGGGACAGAAATCATGCGGTATTGATTTAATTGAGTTTAACAGCGGAAGTTTATTTAAAAGGATCGTTTAAAGCTAAAATTTTCCCGATTTATTTTATTTCACATTTCGGGATAAAAACCCCGATAATTTACAATAGTATGATTTTACTATAAAATCGTTATGTTACAAAACGGATTTCTTTATTTTTATAATGAGCCACTATCTTTAAGCTTGAAATGCTCCCCAGCACTTTTCCTGAATTACAACAGATCACCTGAAACATGTTTGAAAAAGGTTTTGTCAGCGGGAAATACTGAGTGAATCATTCTATTTACTAAAATGACACATTTTGTTATAATTTACAGTATTAAGGAAAATTACAATGTTTCTGATATCAAACCAATTACCCACAGTACTTTGTCACTCGACCCATTGGCCCTTTCGTCCAATGGTGTCTGTGACTATGGTCATATCACCCCTTGGTTGCCCCAATGGTGAAGATTATCAAGTAATGTATACAAAACCCCACATACCGGCTGTAATATGGTGATTACATAAACTTAATCCCTGTAATTATAACTTTGAAATAAATAGGGTTTTGTAAAGCAATTTGATAAAAAGAGAATGACTCACATTGCTGATTTAATATGGACAGAGTCTAGTTTAGGAATCAGTCTTGTTAACCTAATTTAAATACAATGCACACAAAACGGGGTTAGTAATCAATCCAACAATTACGATAATTCACGAGATCAAATTCTCACAATGAATGACAAAGTGCGGTACTTCAACTCATTCATCGGATTAACGACGAACGACAAAGTACGATACTTCAACTCATCCATCGAATTAACGACGAACGACAAAGTATAACCCTAATGTGGGCGGCACTTAAACATTCATTGGATATATTGATCGTCGAATAAATGAATCGTAGCAGCGATTGTGCTAATACCCTGTTTTGCGGCAGCGATTCGATACCCGGGGTGTAATTTCGAAATAATAGTTCGTAAGACAGTGTAATAGTGAGAATTATTTCGTCGTAAAGTGTTCAGAATTCGAATGCCAATGTCTGCTATTTATACTGAAATTTTGACTAGCTTACGGACCGTAAGCTTATCAATGTTGAGGTCCGTATGCCTGCTTACGGACCGTAAGGTTGATAGTGTTGCGGTCCGTAAGGAATCAAAGTAGGCTATAGGGTAGCCACGTCTGGAACTAGCTTAGCTGAGTTGATAATTTTCGAAATTTACTTGTTGCCAACGTTTTAGAAGGATAATTGTCAATAGGGATTAACCCCCCCTGAGTTTTAGGGGTCCTAATCCTAATTCTGAAAATTATGAAAATTTTAGGGTTTGTTCAGAATCACTTGGGTCTCTCAATTAGGGTTTCCTTTTTGACTAATTAATATAATAATTATGACTTTTGATGAGAGTTGTTACCTTCTCCCTACCTTAAGAAAAATCTCGTCCTCGAGATTTACTGGAATAAGTGTGGATACTTTCGCTTCATTTCTGATTCCAGTTCCCAAGTGTATTCAGCTCCCCTCTTTGAGTCCCACTTTACTTTGACTAACACTAGGCGTTTGTGCTTGAGAAACTTGATCTTTCGATCCTCAATTTGAAGAGGTTTCTCAACAAATTTCAACTTTTCGTTTACCTTTATGTCTTGAAGAGGTACTACCAGTGATTCATCTGATAAGCATTTCTTGAGATTGGATACATGAAATACATTATGTACTCCAGATAATTCTTCTGGTAATTGTAAACGATAAGCTACTGGTCCTATACGTTGGATTACTGAAAATGGTCCTACGTATCTTGGACTTAGCTTTCCTTTCTTTCCAAATCTGACTACTCCTTTCCAAGGAGAAACTTTTAACAGTACTCGGTCTCCAACTTGAAATTCTAATGGCTTGCTTCTATTGTCTGCATAACTTTTCTGGCGATCTCTGGCTGTCTTCAGTCTTTCTTTGATTTGAGTAATCTTATCAGTTGTTTCTTGCACAATTTCAGGACCTGATAATTGACTTTCTCCTATTTATGTCCAACAAACGGGAGTTCTGCACTTTCTTCCATACAGTGCCTCAAATGGAGCAGTATCAATGCTTGAATGATAACTATTATTATAGGAGAATTCAATTAATGGTAAATGATCATCCCAACTTCCACCAAAGTCTATTACACATGCTCGGAGCATGTCTTCTAGAGTTTGGATCGTTCTTTCACTTTGCCCATCTGTTTGGGGATGATATGCAGTGCTCAAATTTAGTCGAGTTCCCATAGCTTGCTGGAAACTTTTCCAAAAATGAGAAGTGAAACGACTATCCCTATCCGAAACAATGGAGAGTGGAACTCCATGTAAGGATACAACTTCATCTACATATAATTTAGCCAGTCTTTCCATACTAAAGGTTTCTTTCATAGGCAGAAAGTGAGCTGATTTGGTTAATCGATCCACAATTACCCAAATCACATCATTACCTTTTCTGGTTTTGGGTAACTTAGTAACAAAATCCATTGTTATAAGTTCCCATTTCCATACTGGCATTTCTAACTGTTGGAGTAAACCTGAAGGTTTCTGATGTTCTGCCTTAACTTGTGAACAAGTAAGACATTTAGAAACATAGCTGGCTATGTCCTTTTTCATTCCTATCCACCAAAAGTTCTTTCTTAAATCTTGGTACATCTTATTGTTTCCTGGGTGCATGGTATACCTAGATTTATGAGCTTCTTCTAAAATCTTAGGTCTTAAGTCTCCCTGCTTAGGTACCCAAATTCTACTTTTGTGGAATCTCCAAATTCCATCTGCTCCTTGGTCTAATTCTTGGATTCGTCCTTTCATTCCTTCAGCAACATCTTCTATTGCTGTAGTTTGAACATTCTTTAATTGTTCCATTAAATCTATTTGTAGATTTAATCTGAGAGCACGAACTCGTCGTTGTTTCTCATAATACTTACGACTTAAGGCATCTGCAACTACATTTGTCTTTCCTTCATGATATTGAATATCACAGTCGTAGTCGCTTAAGATTTCCATCCATCTCCTTTGCCTCATGTTTAACTCTTTTTGCCCAAATATGTATCTTAAACTTTTGTGGTCTGTGTAGACAGTAAATTTGCTTCCGTAAAGATAATGTCTCCAAATCTTAAGGGCAAAAATTACGGCTCCTAATTCTAAATCATGAGTCGTATAATTCTCTTCGTGCTTTTTCAATTGCCTTGATGCGTACGCAATTACCTTCTTGCGTTGCATCAGCACACATCCATATCCTAATTTTGAAGCATCACAATATACCTCAAATCTTCAATTCCTTCTGGTAAGGCTAAGATTGGTGCATGGGTTAGTTTCTGTTTCAGAATTCTAAAAGCTTCTTCTTGTTTAGGTCCCCATTCAAACTTAGTGGCTTTACAGGTTAGCTTAGTTAATGGTACAGCTATCTTGGAAAAATCCTTAATAAACCGTCTATAATATCCAGCTAATCCTATAAAACTTCTAATTTCTATTGCTGTTTGTGGAACCTTCCATTTGGTAATTGCTTCTATCTTAGCAGGATCTACATGAATACCTTCATGGTTTACCATGTGTCCTAAGAATTGCACTTCTTTTAGCCAAAATTCACATTTCGAGAATTTGGCGTACAACTTTTCTTTTCTTAACAAAGTTAAGAGTGCATGAAGATGTTCACAATGCTCTGTCTGACTTTTGGAATAAATAAGTATATCGTCTATGAAGACAATTACAAATTTATCCAAGTACGGTTTACAGATCCTATTCATCATGTCCATGAATGCTGCAGGTGCATTCGTTAACCCAAAGGGCATGACTGTAAACTCGTAATGACCATACCTAGTTCTAAAAGCAGTTTTAGGTATGTCTTCTTCTTGTACCTTCAATTGATGATATCCGGAGCGTAAATCTATCTTAAAAAAATATCTAGCCCCCTGAAGTTGATCAAAAAGATCATCAATCCTAGGTAATGGATATCGATTCTTAATTGTAACCTTATTCAATTCTCTATAATCGATACACATTCTCATTGAACCATCCTTTTTCTTCACAAACAACACTGGCGCTCCCCAAGGGGATGAGCTAGGTTGTATGAATCCTTTACTTAGTAATTCATCTAATTGCTTTTTCAGTTCTATCATTTCTGTGGGTGCTAACCGATAAGGTGCCTTGGCTATCGGTGTAGTTCCTGGAATTAAATGAATTCTAAATTCTACTTCCCTGTCTGGAGGTAATCCTGGTAAATCTTCTGGAAATATATCAGAATATTCTGAGACTACTGGTATTTCCTTAAGTTCTTTTCCCTTAGTGCTAATGATTACCGAAATCATATACACTATTCCTTGTTTTCGTTCATAATTAGCAACTTTCATTATTGATATGAACTTCATGGGTTTCCGTGGTTTATCTCCTGTAATCCTAATCACTTCTCCGGTAGGTGATTGAATTTCTATGGAATTCTGATCACAAAGGATTCTAGCATGGTTGGCTATTAACCAATCCATTCCTAATACAACATCAAATTCAGCTAAATTCATCGGCAATAGTCTTGCAGAGAATTTATGTCCTAAAAGTTCTATGTTTCCTTCTTGCAAAATTTTATCTATTTTAACTGAATTTCCGTCTGCGGTTTCAACGGTAAAAATCTGCCTAATATTGGTTAAAGGTAAACTAAGAGCTTGACAGAATGAAGTATTTATAAAACTTTGGTTTGCACCAGAGTCAAATAATACTTTTGCATACACGTTGTGAACTAAGAACGTACCCGCTATCACATCCGGAATGAGTTCTGCTTCTTGAGTGGTCAGCTGAAATGCCCTGACATTCTTCTTAGTAGTTCCTTCGGTCGTCTTGGGCTTGTTATCTACTGGTTTGACCAATTTAGGACATTCTGTCTTATAATGCCCCGCTTCTCCACAATTAAAACAGATTACGGTTTTCTTTCTGCAGTTTTCTTCACGGTGCCCTATACCCTTGCAAAGGTTGCAGGTTAAATTGCATTTTCCGTAATGCTTCCTTTTGCAATTTCTACAGAATGGTGGATTTGAATATTGCCCTGTTCCTCTTTTCTTGAAATTATTACTATTACCCGTCCGAAATCCTTGGGTAATCTTCTGAGCCAGTTCCTTTTTCCTGTCTTCATCTCTTGTGCGCACCAATTCATCGGTTAGAGTGTTAGCTAATTCTACCGCATCATCAATGGTGCGAGGTCTCGCAGCTTTAACAATATTGCGGATTTCGCTAATTAGCCCCCAAATATAGCGAGAAATGAGTACCGGTTCTGGCGAAGCCAGTGTTGGTACCACTCTAGCATATTCAAAGAATGTCGAGGTATAACCGCGACAATCCACACTCATCATCCGATGATTTAGAAACTTATTCGCCATCTGTTCCTTCTCATACTCAGGACAGAATTTTCTTTCCACCAAACCCTTAAATTCCTCCCAAGTTATAGCATAAGCTATTACTCTTCCTTTTGATTGTAACACAGTGTTCCACCACTCGAGTGCTCCTTCTTTGAACAGATTTGACGCGTACATGACCTGATCATCTTTACCACATTTACTTATTGCAATGACTGCTTCGGTTTTCTCTAACCAACGCAGTGATGCAGTTGCTCCTTCATTGCCTGCAAATTCAGTGGGTTTACAAGCAAGGAATTCTTTGAAAGTGCAACCAGGCGTTGCAGTTTTCATTTTCTTGGGTAATGGAGCTTGATGTGGTTCCTTATTATGATTATTGCCTCCATTTACACTATTACTGAAGTTATCTTCAGTAATCTGTTTACTAGGAACAATTTGTTGCGGTTCAATTGGATTCTTTATAGCAGCTACGAATGCTGGAATAGCATTGGCTATCCCTTGAGCAACAATGTTTTCAATATCTTGCCGAGTCATATATTGATCTCCTGGATGTTGCACAGATTAATTAACTTCATTTATAGGTTCATTACCACTGTTTGCCATCTGATAATGTATATATAAATTTTATTAGTATTTGCTAAATAACAATTACATACAAATAATCAGAAAAAATACAGATATAGTCAAAACAATCGATTTCTCGATTTCATTTTATATCTCGTATGCATCTTTACTCACAAATATCATACAAAGTTTTATTCGCTATTTACAGACTAACTTTATTATTACTATTATACAACTACCATCGTACTATCTCTCGTCACTTGCTGTTCTAAAAACGCATTTCCCTCTCATCGTACTTCCAAGCAATCTGTCCCCCTATTTCCCTGATTCTAGTTCCAGCATCAAACAACTCTTCGCCAAAGTGGCGAAGTTCAGCCATGTTTTCATTGCTCATGGGTGGATTAGGTAATGGTTCTGGATCGAATTGTGGAAGAAAAGAGTAAGGATCGTTGACAATATTTTGAAATTGCCAATCGTTCGTCCACCATTCGTCCATTCCTATGGGTTGGGAGTGGACTATTGGGTCTGGAATTGCTGGTTCTCAATTCATAGGGATTTGGTTTTCAAGAGGATAATTATAAATATTATTATTATTATTATTATTATTATTATTATTATTATTATTATTATTATTATTGACAGGCTGAATGGTTTCACAACTTGCCAATAGGTAATCTATCTCTTCTTGAAAGGTCCTTCCTGGTTTTGATTGGAGCTTTCTCCGATTTCTCTCTGAGTTGGTCTAGACCCTTGCCCAACTTCCATTACTATGTCTTTAGAGTATTCCTCAAACTGCCTTTCCATCTGCTTAGAGTCTTCTTTGGCTTCAATCTCTATCTGTATTCCTATCTCCTTAACCTCTTCCTTGTCTTTAGTTTTCATCTCCTGCAGTCTAGGACTTTTCCTAGTTTCAATTTCCGGTTGTTTAGAACTTTCTCCGGTTATAATTTCTTTTCCCTTTTTCAAAGGATTGTTTATTTTGGGAAGTTTTGTGGCTGGCTTTTTCTTACGTATGCGACTTCCCCACACGTAATTCTTCTTTTTCTTTCGTTTCTGCTTGTTCACAGGTGGAACCTTGAATTCTACCGGTTGTTCTATATCGGGAAAGTAACTAGTATATTCTTTGGAAGCTTCGATATTTACTGGGTAAAGATTAAGGTTCTGAAAAGCTTCAGATATCCCATTCATGCTGATGTAGCATATATGCAAAATGCACAAAATACTAAGTTAAAATTTACAAATAACTTTGTAATTTATTACATAATGTGTACTAGTTGATTACAAAGATAACTGACAAACACACTTAGGTTTCAAATTTTTTATTTATCACACAGAGTTTCTAGATTGTGAGGGTAGGGTGCTAATCTTTAAAGATTTATATTTTCTGCTACTGTGGCTAGCATATATAAATTTGCCCATTTCTCATCTAGCTTATCTTCCCAAGGTGATTTATCAATTAATTCCTGGATTTCTCGTTTAATCCTCTTCTCTCGGATTTTCTCTTTACTTTTCTTAAGAATCATCTCCCTCCTTTCAGGAGAAAGTGTTTCCTCGTAATGTGCCTTTCGCACAAATATTCCTTCTTCAGGAATTTCAGCCTGATTCGAGGATTTGGTTCGAGATGAACTTCCCTTCTCATTGGATGATCTATCTAATTTAAGATAGATACTTGACAGCTTTTTCTTACCCATACTGTAACTAACAAATAATCAGTTCATAATACAATTAATCACATAATAGTAATCAGGAAAAAATTAAGTATTTCTAAATACTTAATTAGCTTAACTCAGTGGCTCTGATACCACCTTATTTCTGTCACGACCCCCGACCCGGTTTGACCCGTTTCAGGAGCCGCGGGACAGAAATCTTGCGGTATTGATTTAATTGAGTTTAACAGCGGAAGTTTATTTAAAAGGATCGTTTAAAGCTAAAATTTTCCCGATTTATTTTATTTCACATTTCGGGATAAAAACCCCGATAATTTACAATAGTATGATTTTACTATAAAATCGTTATGTTACAAAACGGATTTCTTTATTTTTATAATGAGCCACTATCTTTAAGCTTGAAATGCTCCCCAGCACTTTTCCTGAATTACAACAGATCACCTGAAACATGTTTGAAAAAGGTTTTGTCAGCGGGAAATACTGAGTGAATCATTCTATTTACTAAAATGACACATTTTGTTATAATTTACAGTATTAAGGAAAATTACAATGTTTCTGATATCAAACCAATTACCCACAGTACTTTGTCACTCGACCCATTGGCCCTTTCGTCCAATGGTGTCTGTGACTATGGTCATATCACCCCTTGGCTGCCCCAATGGTGAAGATTATCAAGTAATGTATACAAAACCCCACATACCGGCTGTAATATGGTGATTACATAAACTTAATCCCTGTAATTATAACTTTGAAATAAATAGGGTTTTGTAAAGCAATTTGATAAAAAGAGAATGACTCACATTGCTGATTTAATATGGACAGAGTCTAGTTTAGGAATCAGTCTTGTTAACCTAATTTAAATACAATGCACACAAAACGGGGTTAGTAATCAATCCAACAATTACGATAATTCACGAGATCAAATTCTCACAATGAATGACAAAGTGCGGTACTTCAACTCATTCATCGGATTAACGACGAACGACAAAGTACGATACTTCAACTCATCCATCGAATTAACGACGAACGACAAAGTATAACCCTAATGTGGGCGGCACTTAAACATTCATTGGATATATTGATCGTCGGATAAATGAATCGTAGCAGCGATTGTGCTAATACCCTGTTTTGCGGCAGCGATTCGATACCCGGGGTGTAATTTCGAAATAATAGTTCGTAAGACAGTGTAATAGTGAGAATTATTTCGTCGTAAAGTGTTCAGAATTCGAATGCCAATGTCTGCTATTTATACTGAAATTTTGACTAGCTTACGGACCGTAAGCTTATCAATGTTGAGGTCCGTATGCCTGCTTACGGACCGTAAGGTTGATAGTGTTGCGGTCCGTAAGGAATCAAAGTAGGCTATAGGGTAGCCACGTCTGGAACTAGCTTAGCTGAGTTGATAATTTTCTAAATTTACTTGTTGCCAACGTTTTAGAAGGATAATTGTCAATAGGGATTAACCCCCCCTGAGTTTTAGGGGTCCTAATCCTAATTCTGAAAATTATGAAAATTTTAGGGTTTGTTCAGAATCACTTGGGTCTCTCAATTAGGGTTTCCTTTTTGACTAATTAATATAATAATTATGACTTTTGATGAGAGTTGTTACATTCTCCCTACCTTAAGAAAAATCTCGTCCTCGAGATTTACTGGAATAAGTGTGGATACTTTCGCTTCATTTCTGATTCCAGTTCCCAAGTGTATTCAGCTCCCCTCTTTGAGTCCCACTTTACTTTGACTAACACTAGGCGTTTGTGCTTGAGAAACTTGATCTTTCGATCCTCAATTTGAAGAGGTTTCTCAACAAATTTCAACTTTTCGTTTACCTTTATGTCTTGAAGAGGTACTACCAGTGATTCATCTGATAAGCATTTCTTGAGATTGGATACATGAAATACATTATGTACTCCAGATAATTCTTCTGGTAATTGTAAACGATAAGCTACTGGTCCTATACGTTGGATTACTGAAAATGGTCCTACGTATCTTGGACTTAGCTTTCCTTTCTTTCCAAATCTGACTACTCCTTTCCAAGGAGAAACTTTTAACAGTACTCGGTCTCCAACTTGAAATTCTAATGGCTTGCTTCTATTGTCTGCATAACTTTTCTGGCGATCTCTGGCTGTCTTCAGTCTTTCTTTGATTTGAGTAATCTTATCAGTTGTTTCTTGCACAATTTCAGGACCTGATAATTGACTTTCTCCTATTTCTGTCCAACAAACGGGAGTTCTGCACTTTCTTCCATACAGTGCCTCAAATGGAGCAGTATCAATGCTTGAATGATAACTGTACGTCAGAGGATCGTGGAGCACGATAGAGCACAGCCTGGTGGACACTAATTGGCTCTTTCTTCTGCCACTTGTACCTTGCGTACTCTTTGAAGTGGCCTCGCACTCTAACTCCTGCGCGACCCTTGCTGAGCACGTAACTAGCTTGCGCAGGGTTATAAGTGCTGAAGGCTCTTATTCAGGATGCTAAGTGCTGAAACTGATGTTCTCTCTTGTTTGGACCTCACACGAGGTCAGTCTTTGTTTAAGCAACCCACGCGAGACTAAGATTGATCAGCTTGCTGAATAAGGAGTATGGTCCCGCGCGCGACCTGAAGGAAGGTCTGCGCGGCTTTTTGGGACCATACCCCTTCAGTGTTTGAATAATCATTTTAGTAATTGAAAAAACACCAAGTCAACCCGAAGTAGTTAACTTGAGGATCCTTTCTCGTTCACAAAGCTTAATCTCCTTTCTTTCCTCGCTAAATTACGGAGTGCTCTGAATCTAGTCCTGCAAAACAACACAACACCGTGAAGCTCATTACAAGGAGGAAAGATTGGGGGTTCTCCTTGTAACCACCCTCCAGCGTGAGAATAAGAACTTGTTTTGAGGATGATAACTGTTTGTGTAAAATAAGAGAGCGAGAGAATGGTGCCTGAACCTAGTAGTGAGGTCCTCTATTTATAGCCGAAGGGTTGTGAAGGAGGTAGGAACCAGCTGGTCCTTAGCCAGCTGTCAATTCTACATAATATTCGTTTTGTCTCCCCGGACAGGACAGTACCATTAACCAAGACTAGGGCTGACTTAGCATGATTTCATTCATTCCACCTCAGCGTCTCCCAGTATTTCCTATCGGGTTGTCGCTAGCTGTCTCGTAAGGATTCTGTAGTAGGATTTGGTGACCAATGATTGGTTCCACGTGGTGTCCTTTTTCGTTAGTTGTATTATGTGTTCCCCTGACACTATCAGTGGTGCCCCATGTTTATCGCCAGCTCTGTCTGTCGTTGTTCATGATCTATTTGGACGACGAAGTTTCTTTGGTGGTATGGTCCCCTGAGTGCGCGTCCGCGCATGCTCTTTGGGACCATACCCCTTCAGTAATGATGTTACTAATCATCTAATTACTATACTATTCTTACTAAAAAATTTGGGATGTATACTTCTTGCGTAATGGATGGGGCGATATCAGAGAAGAACTTTACAGTTTAAACCACTTCTGTGAGTTTTTAAATTTTCTGTTTTTATTGGAGATCTATGCAGGTTATTGAGCTTCAACCAACACTCTTTCAAGATCATGATCATAATATATGCTGGTTTTTATCTTTTAGGTTTTTATTGTTTACATTAAACCTTACCTTACATTTTTTTAAATTAGTTACTAAAAATTTATAAATATTTTTATCTTTAAATTTTGATTTATTTTAGCGCTTTAAAAAAACAAACTTGACATAATTTTAAGAATAACGGTCAAAAACTGATGGCAGGGAGAAGACCATTCGGCGACGGAGGCTGAGGGATATTGAAGATAAACGAAGGCAGAGACAACAGTGTACCATGGGGAAGACAACAACACTTAAGATAACCAAGTTCTATGTCTCGAACATCCTAGAGGGATGTAGCTCTATGGAAGTGGTTGCAACGTTTAGTGTTTTGGGGGACATAACAGGGGTGTACGTGGCTAGAAAGAGAGATGTTCATGGCAATAGATTCTGTTTCGTTAGTTTCAAAGAGGTCAGGGATGGTTAGTGTTTTGGTCAAAAATCACACAAGGATAATGTAACCAAATCTGATTTTTGTGAGGTTAGATGCTTGGTTAATTGGACAAATGTGTAAACAACAAATGAATGAAATGAAAGATCAACACAAGGATTTATACGAGGAAAAAACCCTTGATCAATGAATGATCTCCGGCATAAAAAACCTCGGGTGATGGAAACTACCGATCACCAACTATATTAAACAAACAAAGTTTACAACTTGGGATGATAACAAGCTTGGTACAATGATTGCTAGTGTGTAAATGTGTAATCGCCAAGTGTTTGCAGAGAGTTCAAGTTCGAGAAAGTTGTATGTGTGTGTGTAACTATATTTCTAAATCAAGCCTGCTATCCCCTTTAAAATTAGAAATTATCTAGGCTAACTAACTATCCGAAAATGGTGCTAGCCTCCCCACGATCACCACAACGGTCTTGGAGTCTTTGCACGTGCAGAAATATCAAGCATATTCCCCTAGAATCTCGGTTGGACCAAGTCTCATTCGAATACACTTGCAAAACAAGTTCAAAAATGATGGAAACAATTGTTAGTTTAGGATAATAATGAGGATCCTGGATCCTTAGTCTTGCAGCATCTTCTGAGGATCCTTAATTCAAACTGAACTGAGGATCCGTGATCCAGGCCACACTTGAGGATCCGTGACCCATATGCTATGAAATTCTATCCTTAACAGCAAGGAACTCGAAAAAAGATAGAAGAACTTAAAGACGGGGAATAGCAAGCTGAGGGTAAACTTTGCTAGATTCACCTCGGATGGACCAAAGATGGTTGAAGAGATGAGACCTCCCTCAGAAGGATAGAAACAAGGAGGCGGAAGTGCATATACCTTACAACGGTGGGAGGCCTATTGAAGGTCCGATCAAGGCGGGGAGTACTATGTATAGGGACACGTTGATGGGATCGTCGTCGGGCACAAAACAAGACAAAGTGTTGTTCATTGACACGGGTGTTAAAGCATTTGATGACCGGTATAATACCAAGCAAGAGGCTACAGAGTTCAAAGGCCTAGATGTAACAAATGAGTGGTTCTGCACTTTAGATGTTTGGATTGGCCAGTTGCATGCTTATGAGAGGATAGCATGCCTAAAGATACATGGGGTTCCTATTCATTTAACAAGGAAAGATACGTTTGATGGGATAGGAAGTTGTTTTGGTAAATTAGTTCATGACTCACAATTGCATCCAAAAGACAATGACCTCTGCGTCGACTATGTCAGGGTGATTGTCGATGGTGGTAACACAATTAAGGAAGAGCTCACCATTGAGTGGAGTAACAAAAATTTCAAGGTTTGGATCGCTGAAGAAATAGACAATTGGATATCGGATTGAATCGTGGAAGAGGATAGCGGGGACGAAGGGATGGACTAAAATGAAGAATCTCTGGAAAGGAAGGAGTCACCGGAGTAGGTGCAAGATGAAAAGTCTTCCCCGGTGGCGAAAGCGCAATCATCGGGAAACGAAAGGGTGGAGTCATTTCAGAAAAGGTCGTTGGAAGTACAAGAAGACAGGCACGATAATTCTCAAGAACCGAGGAAGACGTTGCATGGGGATGAAGAGGTCATCATTAACAATATTCCTATCTCCCAAGGTTGTGGAGGGTCCCTCGTTCACTTCTTTAAGGCTATTAACAGGAGCTCCAAAACTATAAATAAAAGGCTCAAGCTCAAGAGGAATAAAAATAAGGCCCAAAGTGTTTCTCCTACTTCTTTAGATTTGCCCCAACCAAGGAGTAGGAAAAGGCCAAGGATGGAGGACCAGTCTACTCTTAAAGGACCTTTTAGGCTCGGCAGTGCTGAAGCGAGTCGTCAAGCAACAGCCAAGAAAGTACTACGTTTGTCCCGAACTCATTCTCTGATCATATGGAGAAGCGTTTGGGAGATAAGGAGAATAGCCTGGATCTTAACGTCATGGCTACAGCAGGCAGTTCGGAGATCCGAGGCGGTGAATCTCAAAGGAATCAAGAGCAGGAAGTTAATTCAGAGATGGAGGTGTTAAGAATTATTGTTGGGGAACAAGGAATGAATAAAGAAATTGCAGAGAACGTGGAGATGGGTGAAGTGGTTGGGGCGAATCTAAAGATCTGTAGGGATGAATTTTTGGCTAAAGATAGGGAGGTGGAAGCTGGTTTAATGGCAGATTTGGAAAGTATGGATATCATCATGGAAAGTAGAGACCTAGACGAAGAGGAGGAATGGGTTAGTGCGGAATGTCTGAAGGGGCTGGGGAGATTAATTTGCTGAAAGCAAAGGACCTAAAACAACGCATTAGGATCAGATGGGCAGTTCATGGAGACGAGAATTCCAAATTTTTCCATGGCATGATAAATAGCATGAAAGAGAAGAACACCCTTCCTGGGTCAATGGTGGATGGGGTATTGCTAAGCAAGTCGAACATTATCAAAAGGGAGGTCTTGAGTTTTTATAGAAGCATGTTCAGAGAATGGGTCCAAAATCATCCTGTCTTGTCTTGTCACAACATTAAAAAGTTAGCTGAGGACGATGTTGCCGACATTATCAAACCCTTCTCAAAGAAGGAAATAAAGGATACCATATTCTACTGTGGATCGGATCGGGCTCCGGGTCTAGACGGCTTAAACTTCAGATTCGATAAAAATTTCTGGCCTTTGTTTGAACAGGATTTCGAACAAATTTTAGCAAGTTTCTTCGAGAATGGAGTAATAAATCAGGGATGTAGTTCGTCATTTATCACCTTAATCCCAAAAGCTAAAGATCATGTGGGCCTAAAAGGCTTTCATCTGATTAACTTGATTAGGGTCATTAGCAAAGTTATATAAAAAATCTTGGCGAACCGGATTAAGAAGGTGATGGTATCCATTATTTCAGATACTTAATCTGCCTTTTTAAAGTGTAGATTTATTCTGGATAGCCCGCTTATGATAAACGAAGTTTTGCCGGGTTAAAAAAAGAAGAAGAGGGAGGCTTTCTTTTTGAAGATTGATTTTGAAAAATCCTATGACAACGTTAACTAGAACTTCCTTATTTCAATTTTATTGCATATGGGGTTCCCGGAGGTGTGGTGCAAATGGGTTCAGATGTTTTGGAGTCGGCTTTGCCATTGATCCTAGTCAACGGGGCTCCTACGTTCGAATTCCATTGTGAAAAAGGTCTAAGGAAAGGTGACCCATTATCGCCGTTTCTTTTCCTTGTGGTGATGGAATCTCTCTCATGTATGATAAACAAAGCTTTTGAGGTGGGGGCTTTCGATGAGCTTCCGTTACCGAGGGGGGTTAGGCTCTCTCATTTGCTTTATGCGGACAGCGCTTTAATAATGGGAGTCTGGTCGTGTGCAAACAACATGAAGATGGCAAGGATCCTTAGGTGTTTCCATATGTTCTCGGGCCTTAAGATAAATCTTCACAAATTGAATTTGTATGGAATCGGGGTTAGGAAGGTGGAAGTGGATAATATGGCTTCGGTCTTAGGATGCAAATCGGATGAACACCCATTCTATTATCTTAGGATCTTAGTAAGCACAAACATGAACAAGATAAATAATTAGAAGTCGATCTTTGATATTTTCGAAGCCCGGTTGACGTCTTGGAAGGCTCAGTCTCTATCCATTGGCGGAAGGTTAGTTCTAGTGAAGCTAGTTCTTGAAATCCTTCCAATTTATTATTTGTCACTTTATAAAGTGCCGGTTCAGGTTGTGAATACGTTGGAAGCTATGATGAAAAGATTTTTGTGGGCAGGTTCTAATGAGGTTAAAAAAGTTCACTGGGTTGCGTGGGATAGGGTCGTCTCTCCTAAGGACATGGGAGTGTAGGATCGTGTGATGACCCGAATGAGTCATTCAGAGAAGTTCTTATCTGTTTCAGGTGCGGAAAAACAAGAAACAGACTTCGACACAGCTTGCAATTCACTTTAAACACTAATTTGGTTTATATAACACTGAATACAATCAAGAATCAAACCGGCAGCACCTCGGTATGATTTTCAAGAACTCCTCCTAATGAGATCGCTTGAACCCTATATATAGTAGATGGGGTTTCGCTTGAGAGGAACACGAACCAGTTCAAGCGAACTACTTTGTGTTGGTTTCGCTTGAAACTGACAAGTGTCATTTCAAGCGAACTCAACTACTTCAAGCGAACTTACATAAAATACATCTTAAACCTTCCTATTTTCTCAAACAACGTGCCCTGATCTAACATATCTAGACTAAGACTCGATACAAGACGAAGTCGGCAGATGTATGTACTAACAAACTCCCCCTCAGATGTTATCGCATCTTCAGTCTTTATCAGTCTTTGGGCTTCCTTCTAGATTTTCCACCTGGCTCTTGATCTTCTAATTCTCTTGATCAGATCTCTTGATTCCTTAAGTTCATCAGCATTAGCAGATTTAAGATTTTGATCTATCTCACACTTTCCACAGGTTCAAGATCGAAACCTGGCTCTCTAAACACTTAGAGTCTTTAAGTATCAAAACCTGGTTAAACCTGCACATTCTCTACCCAAAAATAAAATTTATGATGACCAATTGTAAAACAAACTAGAATGATTTAACATTTAGATTTTGAAGAACCACTTGCATGACCAATTTCATAAAAATTTTCATTTCAACATTTACTTCCCCTCTCAAAATGATTACCCTTTTCAAACACTTTTTCCCAAACCTGTTGTTCATCATGTCTAGCACTTGGAATTTTGAAATTTAGCTCTCCAACATCAGTTGTCAAAAATCTTGGTGAATTTTTCAAAATTTATGCTAAAACACACCAAAAATCTTTTTGGATTTATGAATGAAATGAAATGCAGTAAAGAAATATTTATAGACATTATTTTTTGTTTTTGTGAGTTTGTGCAAGAGGATCATATCAGTTTTTGACAAGTCACAAGTACCGTTGAGCTTAGTTACACATTAAGAATTAAACAATTCACTTAGATTGCCGATATACTGATCCACTTAAATTTTCACACAAATTTCAAGTGATTCAGGATATGAGTTAGGTGTTTTAAAAAACTTAAACTCATTCATGTGTCCCACCTCTTGAATATACTCCCGTATTCAGATCCCAATATTCAGTCTTACATGTGAATATACCATAGATGATATCTGTAAGGGATCAAATTATAATACGAAACCGTGAGAGCTCAGGTCAGAACTTCCGTTCAGCAGAAAGATGACGGCTCGACTTTTGGTGTGTCCCCTTTAGAGGATCTTTTGAATTACAACAGCAATGACTATCAATTTTATTGTTTCATCAATTTGCTGAGGGCGGCGCTATTTTTCAAGCAAGCGGAAAGTATTCTCTAGGGACTAGGCCATTGCTTCCGCAAAATCAGAAGTCCCGGGATATACCCCAGATATCACTGAGCATAAAGACCTAGTATCTCAGAAAGAGGGACCTTTCAAACAAGATTTCAGGGGTTACCTATATATCCAAGTAGTGTTCCCTACAAAATAAGCAAGTTTGAATTTAAGTTTATATCCCGAAAAAGCTTACTAAATGTGTAAAAACCTATCGGCATATCATCAGTGAGACCGTTTAACACTATTTAAACATTACATTTCTTTAGCATACTGTGACTGTCTACTGATGTACTATCATTTCCTCTTCTTTGACACTAAAACTCATATTTCAAATTTTATCATGTTTTTGTCTTTTTCAAATTTTCTAATGTTTTTGGATTTTCAGAAATTTTCTACTCCCCCTAAAATGCAAACACATTTTAGTAAATTTGAAAATAAACTATACAGAAACTTGACAACCGATATCGAATCGCTTCAATTCGCCATCCACTTGGCATAAACAATCAGAACTCCCCCTTTCACAAAACTATTTTCTCATTATGATTTCAAAACACTTAAGTTTGTTTTAACCAAAATGATTTTTCCGGAAAATAAGTTTTGTTGATTTTATCACTTGTAAGTTAGGGGTTTGGTTCATCACATTGTTCTTCTAATACCACTTGTAAGTTTGGTCCAATCAAGTTCAACCTAATGACCTTGATTAACCATTTGTAGGACAAACAAGTACAACTTGATGTCCTTGATTTACCACTTGTAGATATAAACCTTCATCAACCAACTTGTAGGAATATCACATCTACACAAAATCATTTTACCAATAAAGATGCCGATTCCTGCTTCACACTTACCAACCTGGAAGCTCCGGCAATTCACACTTATCCTGTAAAAATTCAACTATTTTTAAGATTCAATCATAAAAACAATTATCAAGAATGATGCCGATTCCTGATCCACGATTACAAACTTGGGATCTCCGGCAAAGTCAGATGTTCAAGGGAAAAGAATTTCCACCCAAGTCTGACCAACCTTGGGTGTTTTTAGCTCCTTTAGCTCTTGTTCAGTTGGGTTAAAAGTTGCTTTCTTTGTTGCGTAAAAATCTTTAACCCCTTTTACTTTCCCATCAAGCATTTTCCCAAAAATTTTCTTAACATTTCCATTGAAAACTTTTTCAACATCAAATTCCTTCTCATCAGAAAAGAATTGATTTGAGATTTCAACCTTACCAACCTTTTTCTTAATTTTTTCAAAGTTCAGTGATGGAAACACATCATCATCCACTGAAGATACAGAATTTACCTCTTTTACCTCACCTTGTGGCTCTTCTGGCTTTGTGGAACCAGAATCATTGCCAATTTTCTCATCACATTTCTTAACAACCCACACTTGATTGTTCTTGGCTTTCTTTTTGTAAAAAATCTTTTTAGAACATTCACCAACCTCATAAATTGAATTTTCAAACATTTTGAATTTTTCGGTTGGTGGTTCAATGATGCGTGTGAAGTGTGTATATGAATTTAAGTATATTTTAAGCCCTTTTACACTTTCTTTAGCCAAGTTTTAAATTTATAAAACACGATATTTACTAACACTAAACACACATATGGGCAAGTGCACCCATCGTGAGCGTAGTATAGTGTTGGTAAGATACCGAGGTCGTCCAAGGACACAAGAGCTTTTAGTACCGGTTTATCCTCAACGTCTAATCAAATCAAAAAGTTTAGAAAAATGTTTTTAAGCTAAGAAAAATAAAAACTAATTAAAATGCTGAAAAATAAAAATAAAAGAAAAACATATAGACAAGATGAATCACTTGGTTCCGACTCGTGTATAGTGTAACCTTTGATTATTTCCGCACTTTTGCACTTATTTAAGAGATTATCTTAGTTATTGTAGTAGGCCCCTCTTTTGAAGGTGACGTTACCCTCAACCCAGTAGTTTGAGTCAGCAAGGATACAATCCTAAAGGGTCGGATTATTGAAAGATAATGAATTAAGTTATTAATGCAAATTATGGTAGGCCCCTCTTTTGGAGGTGACGTTACCCTCGACTAAGTTGTCTGAGTCAGCAGGGATACAATCCTAAATAGCCGGGTTATAGTATTAATAGTAGTTAACTTATGAGGGGATCAAAGAGTTTGGACCCCCGCCATCCAATACCGTTAAGTATTGAAGGAGGTCCTACTAAATGTGACCCAGGTCCATTGCAGGACCTCTAAACGCTGAACAATGGCAAGACTCTTACCAAACCATTCCCTTAACCCCCGACCAGGTAGCCAACATACCTCCATATAGACCGTGGAGATATGAATGGTGAAAATCTTTTATTTTATATAGACAGTAAAATAATGCCAAGACACCACGGACAAACGATAAGGAAGAATCACCTTCAACATAAGAAACTAGTTATTAAAGTCATTAATACAAAACCAAGTAAAAAGTGCGAAAAGATTAGAAATAAAAAGTATTACACTAGACACTTGTCTTCACCAAGTGATGTAAGAGACTTAGGCAAACATGGCCTTGATTGTCAAGAACTCTTACGATCAATCTTGGATCCCGAGACGACTCACACACTCTATGATGGACAATGGATGATGGTGATGGATGATGGTGTTATGGTGGTGGTGGGTGGGGGGTGAAGTGTGAGAGAGGTGGTGTGCCAAGGGATGGTTTGAGCTTGAGCCAAGCACTCCTATTTATAGGCTGAACAGAAGCTCGGGCACGGCCCCGTGTCCAGTGGGCACGGCCCCGTGTCCACATCCTCTCTTTCTTCATTAAATGCAGCTTGTCTTTATTAGTTGACCACGCCCCCGTGTCCGCTGAGCACGACCCCGTGTGCAGAAGAATCTTTGTACTATGAAGATTTGCCTGGATTGTGCGAATCTTATAGTTGACCACGGCCCCGTGTCCGCTGAGCACGGCCCCGTGGTGGGCAATAGAAGCTTCTACCACTTTGTCTTTTCTGCTGACGCTTGGGCACGCCCTCGTGCTGGCTGAGCACGGGGTGTGCTCAGTCTTCTGTCTTCTTGTTTTGCTTGGGAAGATGCTGTCGTGGGGTCGGGCATGTCACGTTTGTTCCTTTTCTTGTATTTATATTAGATTTTGCTGTCTTTTTGCTTCTTTTGTTAATTTGAGCTCATTTAATCCTGAAAATACAAAAGGAAGACAAAAGCACACTTTTTCCAACATTAGTACTAAAAAAGGGTTAGTTTTATGCCACAATTGATGTAATTTATATGTTTCTTTTTGCACACATCATTCAACATCAACAACTATTTCTTTTAATTTTTTAGAAACTCCCTGTTTAGTCTTAGCATTTTTCGGACAATTCCATGCAATGTGACCAGCTTCATTGCATTTGAAACAAGTTCGAGTCTCCTTTGGATGAAACACTCCAGTTCCATTCCTTTTCTTCTCAGCAAGAAACTACTGGTTTGATTGTTTCCAGAAAGGTTTCTTCTGTTCTTCTTCTGCACTTCCTCCTGAAACAAATTATATTTTTGTTTTAGAATTTTTCTCATTTTTATAATTTTCTGGTGGAATAAAACCTAATCCTTTCTTTTTGTAGCTACCATTATGGTTTGGTTTCTTTTGAAAACCAGAACCAGAATTGTAACCCTTTTTCTTGTTTAATCTTTGTTGTACTCTTGAAGTGTATTTTTTAGGCTTTCCAGTAAGATTTAAATCTTTTATTTCATAAATCTTAATTTCTGTCATTTTGAAAACCTTTTTGATCATTTCAAATCTAACACTTCTTAATGGAAACTCTTTGTCATAATATAATTTGTCAGAATCATTTAAAGTATATGCTACTTCAAATGTTTCATCATTCAAATTCGATTTTGATAACAAAAACTCTTTACTGTAAGCCCTTTTAACCGACGATTTGGAACTGTTGACTGACGAACTTGACCCTCCAGACTCAGATTTTGACTCAGACTCCTCATCAGTATCCAACACCTGATTGACCACCTTTTTGATTAACTCAGACTCATGATCAGTGTCAGACGATGTGAAAGTAACGTCAATATTTTCTGGTAAATCATCAGTTGTATCGGTTTTTAGCTTTATATTGACTGCTTTTTCGACTTGCTCCTCATTTGGTTTTCTGGGAGAATAACCTTCCCAGATTGGAGGCGGACACTTGTTATAACTAACACTCGGTTTCTTACCAGTATCCTTCATCTTTGTCTTCTCCTCATCTTTAAAGGCTTCAAAACCTGCAACAGTCGGATAGATTCGATCAATAAGATAATCATAACTAGAATAACTCTGTAATAATCGTCTGATCCTCTCATTTTCAATTTTCTCGGTTTCCAACTCTTGCTTCCATTTTGCACTTTCTTCGATGTAAAAGTTAATAGCTTTCTGCTTCGTCATCAATGTTGCATTCATCATTGTCAAAGCTTTTTCTCTTTCAGAGTTAGTCTTTTGAAGACCAGTTACTGTTCTATTCAAAACATCATAAGATTCCTTCACGTAATTGAGATTGAATAATAATTGTTCTTTCATCTTTTCAAGCTCAGCTGTAACAACTCTCATCAAAAGTACTATTTAATGTATTAATTAGTCAAAAAGGAAACCCTAATTGAGAGACTCAAATGATTCTGAACAAACCCTGAAATTTTCATAATTTTCAGAATCAGGATTAGGGCCCCTAAAACTCAAAGGGGGTAAACCCTAGTGGACGATTATCCACTTAATTTGTTGTCAAGTTACTGAATTTCGAAAATTTTAACTCAGCAAAGCTAGTTCCAGTCGTGGCTACCCTATAGCCTATTTTGATTCCATACGGACCGCAACAGTCCCAACCTTACGGTCCGTAAGCAGTCATACGGACCGCAACGTTGACAAGCTTACGGTCCGTAAGCTAGCCAAATTTCACCTATAAATAGCAGACATTGGCATTCGTTTTCTGAACATTTTACGTCGACCAAATTCTCACAAATACACTGAGTTCGAACTGTTATTCCATAAATTCAACCCCCGGGTATCGAAATTCTGCTACAAAACAGGGTATTAGCACAATCGCTGCTACGATTCAATTATTCGAAGATCAAGATATCCAATGCATGTTTAAATGCCGCCCACATTAGGGTTATACTTTATCGTTCGTCATTAATTTGACGAATTATCGTTAATTCGATAGGTAAAGTATTATACTTTATCGTTCGTTGTTAATTCAACGGATCATCGTTAATTCGATGGGTAAAGTATTATACCTTGTCGTTCATTGTTAATTCAATGGATCATCGTTAATTCGATGGACAAAGTATTGCATTTTGACATTCATTGTGATAATTTGATCTCGTGAATTATCGTAATTGCTGGATTGATTACTAACCCAGTTTTGTGTGCATTATCTATATTAGGTTAACAAGGCTAAATCATAGATTAGACTCTGACCATATTAAATCAGCAATGTGAGTCATTCTCTCTTTTTATCAAATCTATTTACAAAATCATGTTTATTTCAAAGTTATAATTACGGGGATTAAGTCTTTGTAATCACCAAGTTACAGCCGGTATGTGGGGTTTTGTATACATTACTTGATAATCGTCACCATTGGGGCAGCCAATGGGGGATATGACCATAGCCACAGACACCATTGGACGAATGGGCCAATGGGTCGAGTGGCAAGTACCGTGGGTAGTTGGCTTGATATCAGAAACATTGTAATCGCTCTTAATACTGTAAATTATAACAAATGTGTCATTTTAGTAAATAGAATGATTCACTCAGTATTTCCCGCTGACAAAACCTTTTTCAAACATGTTTCAGGTGATCTGTTGTAATTCAGGAAAAGTGCTGGGAAGCATTTCAAGCTTACTGATAGTGGCTCAATATAAAATAAATAAATGCTTTTGTAATATCACGCTTTATAGTAAAAATATAATATTGTAAATTATCGGGGTTTATCCTGAATTGTGAAATAAAATAATCGAGGAAAAATTTTAGCTTTAAGCGATCCTGTTTCCGCTGTTAAACTCAATTAAATCAATACCGCAGTATTTCTGTCCCGCGGCTCTTGAAACGGGTCAAACCGGGTCGGGGGCCGTGACAGAAAAAGGTGGTATCAGAGCCACTGGGTTAAGCTGATTAAGTATTTAGAAATGCTCCATTTTTCCTGATTACAGCCACTGGGTTAAGCTGATACTCAATTTTTCCTGATTACAGCCACTGGGTTAAGCTGATTAAGTATTTAGAAATACTTAATTTTTTCCTGATTACTATTATGTGATTATTTGTATTATTAACTGATTATTTGATTATTTGGTAGTTACAGTATGGGTAAGAAAAAGTTGTCAAGCATTTATCTTAAATTAGAGAAATCATCTAATGAGAAGGGAAGTTCATCCCGAACCAAATCCTCGAATCAGACTGAAATTCCTGAAGAAGGAATATTCGTGCGAAAGGCACAATACGAGGAATCACTTTCTCCTCAAAGGAGGGAGATGATTATTAAGAAAAGTAAAGAGCAAATTCGACAAAAGAAGATTAAACGGGAAACCCAGGAATTAATTGATAAATCACCTTGGGAAGATAAACTAGATGAGAAATGGGCTAATTTATATATGCTAGCCACCGTAGCAGAAAATATAAATCTTTAAAGATTAGCACCCTATTCTCATAAATCTAGAAACCTTGTGTGATAAATAAAATTTGAAACCTGAGTATGTTGTTAGTTATCTTTGTAATCAACTAGTACACAGTATGAAATAAATTACAAAAGTTTATTTGTAAATTTTAACTTAGTATTTTATGCATTTTGCATATATGCTACATCAGCATGAGTGAGATAACCGAAGATTTCCAGAATCTTAATCTTTATCCCGTAACTGTCGAAGCTTCCAAAGAATATATTAGCTACTATCCCGATATTGAACAACCAGTAGAATTCAAGGTTCCACCTTTGAGCAAGCCGAAACAAAAGAAAAGAACTTATGTAGGATGGAGGAAAATCCGTAAGAAGAAGCCAGCTAAGAAACTGCCCAAAATAAATAATCCTTTGAAAAAGGGAAAAGAAGTCATAACCGGAGAGAATTCCAAACCACAAGAAATGGAAACTGGAGATAAAAAGAAGAATAAGGAGATAGAAATACAAATGGAGGAAATTACTAAAGAAGTAATAATGGAAGTTGGGCAAGGGTCTATACCAGCTCAGAGAGAAATTGGGGAGAGTTCCAATCCAACCCAGGAAAGAACTTTTCAGGAGGAGATAGATTTTCTATTGGAAAACTGTGAGACGATTCAGCCTGTCCAGACAAATCTTTTTACCTATCCTATTGAAAACCAATTCCCTATGAATTGGGAACCAGCAGCAATTCCAGATCCAATAGTTCATTCCCAACCCATAGGAATGGACGAATGGTGGACAAACGATTGGCAATTTCAAAATATTGTCAACGATCCATACACTTTTCTTCCACAATTCGATCCAGAACCATTACCTAATCCACCCATGAGCAATGAAAACATGGCCGAACTCCGCCACTTTGGCGAAGAATTGTTTGATATGGGAAATAGAATGAGGGAGATAGGTGGACAGATTGCTTGGAAGTACGACGAGAGAGAAATGCGTTTTTAACAACAAGTGACGAAAGATGGTAACAATGATAAAATGGTAGTTGTATAATAGTACTAATCAAGTTAGTCTGTAAATAATCAATAAAACTCTGTATGATATCTGTGAGTAATGATGCATGTTATGATAGATATATAAATAAAATCGAAAGATCGATTGTTTTGACTATATCTGTATTATACAATCTTCTGATTGTTTGTATATAATTATTATTTGTCAGTTACTAATAAAATTTATATATATACATTATCAGATGGCAAACAGTGGTAATGAACCTATTAATGAAGTTAATCATTCTGAACAACATTCCAGAGATCAATATATGACTCGGCAAGATATCGAAAACATTGTTGCTCAAGGGATAGCCAATGCTATTCCAGCATTCGTCGCTGCTATAAAGAATCCACCCGAACCGCAACAAATTGTTCCGAGCAAACAGATTACTGAAGATAATTTCAGTAATAGTGTAAATGGAGGCAATAATCATGTTAACCATAATAAGGAACCACATCAAGCTCCATTAACCAAGAAAATGAAAACTGCAACGCCTGGTTGCACTTTCAAAGAATTCATTGCTTGTAAACCCACTGAATTTGCAGGCAATGAAGGAGCAACTGCATCACTGCGTTGGTTAGAGAAAACCGAAGCAGTCATTGCAATAAGTAAATGTGGTAAAGATGATCAAGTCATGTATTCATCCAACCTGTTCAAAGAAGGAGCACTCGAATGGTGGAATACTGTGTTACAATCAAAAGGAAGAGCAATAGCTTATGCTATGACTTGGGAAGAATTTAAGGGTTTGGTGGAAAGAAAATTCTGTCCTGAGTATGAAAAGGAACAGATGGCGAATAAATTTCTAAATCATCGGATGATGAGTGTGGACTGTCGCGGTTATACCTCGACATTCTTCGAATATGCAAGAGTGGTGCCAACACTGGCTTCGCCAGAACCGGTACTTATTTCTCGCTATATTTGGGGGCTAATTAGCGAAATCCGCAATATTGTTAAAGCTGCGAGACCTCGCACTATTGACGATGCGGTAGAATTAGCCAACACTCTGACCGATGAATTGGTACGTACAAGAGATGAAGATAGGAAGAAGGCACTAGCTCAGAAAACTACCCAAGGATTTCGTGTGGGTAATAATAACAGCTTCAAGAGAAAAGGAACAGGACAATCTCCAGGTCCGTCATTCTGCAGTAAATGCAAAAAGAAGCATTATGGAAGATGTGATATTACTTGCAATTTTTGCAAAGCTATAGGACATCGTGAAGAAAACTGTAAAAAGAAAACAGTAATCTGTTTTAATTGTGGAGAAGCGGGGCATTATAAAACAGAATGTCCTAAATTGGTCAAACCAGTAGATAACAAACCCAAGACAACCGAAGGAAATACTAAGAAGAATGCCAGGACATTTCAGCTGACCACGCAAGAAGCAGAACTTATTCCGGATGTGATAGCGGGTACGTTCCTAGTTCACAACATCTATGCAAAAGTATTATTTGACTCTGGTGCAAACCAAAGTTTTATAAATACTTCATTCTGTCAAGCTCTTAGTTTACCTTTAACCAATACTAGACAGATTTTTACCGTTGAAACCGCAGACGGAAATTCAGTTAAAATAGATAAAGTGTTGCAAGAAGGAAACATAGAACTTTTAGGACATAAATTCTCTGCAAGACTATTGCCGATGAATTTAGCTGAATTTGATGTTGTATTAGGAATGGATTGGTTAGTAGCCAACCATGCTAGAATCCTTTGTGATCAGAATTCAATAGAAATTCAATCACCTACCGGAGAAGTGATTAGGATTACAGGAGATAAACCACGTAAGCCCATGAAGTTCATATCAGTAATGAAAGTTGCTAATTATGAACGAAAACAAGGAATAGTGTATATGATTTCAGTAATCATTAGCACTAAAGGAAAAGATCTTAAGGAAATACCAGTAGTATCGGAATACTCTGATATATTTCCAGAAGAGTTACCAGGATTACCTCCAGATAGGGAAGTAGAATTTAGAATTCATTTAATTCCAGGAACTACACCGATAGCCAAAGCACCTTACCGGTTAGCACCCACAGAAATGTTAGAATTGAAAAAGCAATTAGATGAATTACTAAATAAAGGATTCATACAACCTAGCTCATCCCCTTGGGGAGCGCCAGTGTTGTTTGTGAAGAAAAAGGATGGTTCAATGAGAATGTGTATCGATTATAGGGAATTGAATAAGGTTACAATTAAGAATCGATATCCATTACCTAGGATTGATGATCTTTTTGATCAACTTCAGGGAGCTAGATATTTTTCTAAGATAGATTTACGCTCTGGATATCATCAATTGAAGGTACAAGAAGAAGACATACCTAAGACTGCTTTCAGGACTAGGTATGGTCATTACGAGTTTACAGTCATGCCCTTCGGGTTAACGAATGCACCTGCAGCATTCATGGACATGATGAATAGGATCTGTAAACCGTATTTGGATAAATTTGTAATCGTTTTCATAGACGATATACTTATTTATTCCAAAAGTCAGACCGAGCATTGTGAACATCTTCATGCACTCTTAACTTTGTTAAGAAAAGAAAAGTTGTACGCCAAATTCTCGAAATGCGAATTTTGGCTAAAGGAAGTGCAATTTTTAGGACACATGGTGAATCATGAAGGTATTCATGTAGATCCTGCTAAGATAGAGGCAATTACCAAATGGAAGGTTCCACAAACAGCAATGGAAATTAGAAGTTTTATAGGTTTAGCTGGGTATTATAGACGGTTTATTAAGGATTTTTCCAAGATAGCCGTACCATTAACTAAGTTAACCTGTAAAGCCACTAAGTTTGAATGGGGACCTAAACAGGAAGAAGCCTTTAGGATTTTGAAACAGAAACTAACCCATGCACCAATCTTAGCCTTACCAGAAGGAACTGAAGATTTTGAAGTATATTGTGATGCTTCAAAATTAGGATATGGGTGTGTGCTTATGCAACGCAAGAAGGTAATTGCGTATGCATCAAGGCAGTTGAAAAAGCACGAAGAAAATTATACGACTCATGATTTAGAGTTAGGAGCCGTAATTTTTGCTCTTAAGATTTGGAGACATTATATGTACGGAAGTAAGTTTACTATCTATACAGATCATAAGAGTTTAAAATATATATTTGGGCAAAAAGAGTTAAACATGAGGCAAAGGAGATGGATGGAAATCTTAAGTGACTACGACTGTGATATTCAATATCATGAAGGAAAGGCGAATGTAGTTGCAGATGCCTTAAGTCGTAAGTATTATGAGAAACAACGAAGGGTTCGTGCTCTCAGATTAAATCTACAAATAGATTTAATGGAACAATTGAAGAATGTTCAAACTATAGCAATCAAGGATGATGCTGAAGGAATGAAAGGACGAATCAAGGAGCAGATGGAATTTGGAGATTCCATAAAAGTAGAATTTGGGTACCTAAGCAGGGAGATTTAAGACCTAAGATTTTAGAAGAAGCTCATAAATCTAGGTACACTATGCACCCAGGAAACAATAAGATGTATCAAGATTTAAGGAAGAATTTCTGGTGGATAGGAATGAAAAGGGACATAGCCAGTTATGTTTCTAAATGTCTTACTTGCTCACAAGTTAAGGCAGAACATCAGAAACCTTCAGGGTTACTACAACAGTTAGAGATGCCAGTATGGAAATGGGAACTTATAACAATGGATTTTGTTACTAAGTTACCCAAAACCAGAAAAGGTAATGATGCAATTTGGGTAATTGTGGATCGATTAACCAAATCTGCTCACTTTCTACCTATGAAAGAAACCTTTAGTATGGAAAGACTGGCTAAATTATATGTAGATGAAGTTGTATCCTTACATGGAGTTCCACTCTCCATTATTTCGGATAGAGATAGTCGTTTTACTTCCCATTTCTGGAAAAGTTTCCAGCAAGCTATGGGAACTCGACTAAACCTGAGCACTGCATATCATCCACAAACAGACGGACAAAGTGAAAGGACAATCCAAACTCTAGAAGACATGCTCCGAGCATGTGTAATAGACTTTGGTGGAAGTTGGGATGATCACTTACCATTAATTGAATTCTCCTATAACAATAGTTATCACTCAAGCATTGAAACTGCTCCATTCGAGGCACTGTATGGAAGAAAGTGCAGAACTCCCGTTTGTTGGGCAGAAATAGGAGAAAGTCAGTTATCAGGACCTGAAATAGTACAAGAAACAACTGATAAGATTACTCAAATCAAGGAAAGATTGAAAACTGCTCGAGATCGCCAGAAGAGTTATGCAGACAATAGATGCAAGCCGTTAGAATTCAAAGTTGGAGACAGAGTACTGTTGAAAGTTTCTCCTTGGAAAGGAGTAGTCAGATTTGGAAAGAAAGGAAAGCTAAGTCCAAGGTACGTAGGACCATTTCCAGTGATCCAACGTATAGGACCAGTAGCTTATCGTTTACAATTACCAGAAGAATTATCTGGAGTACATAATGTATTTCATGTATCCAATCTCAAGAAATGCTTATCAGATGAATCTCTGGTAGTACCTCTTCGAGATATAGAGGTAAACGAAAAATTGAAATTTGTTGAGAAACCTCTTCAAATTGAGGATCGAAAGATCAAGTTTCTCAAACACAAACGACTAGTTTTAGTCAAAGTCAAGTGGGATTCAAAGAGGGGAGCTGAATATACTTGGGAACTGGAGTCAGAAATGAAGAAAAAGTATCCACACTTATTCCAGTAAATCTCGAGGACGAGATTTTTCTTAAGGTGGGTAGAATGTAACAACTCTCATCAAAAGTACTATTTAATGTATTAATTAGTCAAAAAGGAAACCCTAATTGAGAGACTCAAATGATTCTGAACAAACCCTGAAATTTTCATAATTTTCAGAATCAGGATTAGGGCCCCTAAAACTCAAAGGGGGTAAACCCTAGTAGACGATTATCCACTTAATTTGTTGTCAAGTTACTGAATTTCGAAAATTTTAACTCAGCAAAGCTAGTTCCAGTCGTGGCTACCCTATAGCCTATTTTGATTCCATACGGACCGCAACAGTCCCAACCTTACGGTCCGTAAGCAGTCATACGGACCGCAACGTTGACAAGCTTACGGTCCGTAAGCTAGCCAAATTTCACCTATAAATAGCAGACATTGGCATTCGTTTTCTGAACATTTTACGTCGACCAAATTCTCACAAATACACTGAGTTCGAACTGTTATTCCATAAATTCAACCCCCGGGTATCGAAATTCTGCTACAAAACAGGGTATTAGCACAATCGCTGCTACGATTCAATTATTCGAAGATCAAGATATCCAATGCATGTTTAAATGCCGCCCACATTAGGGTTATACTTTATCGTTCGTCATTAATTTGACGAATTGTCGTTAATTCGATAGGTAAAGTATTATACTTTATCGTTCGTTGTTAATTCAACGGATCATCGTTAATTCGATGGGTAAAGTATTATACCTTGTCGTTCATTGTTAATTCAATGGATCATCGTTAATTCGATGGACAAAGTATTGCATTTTGACATTCATTGTGATAATTTGATCTCGTGAATTATCGTAATTGCTGGATTGATTACTAACCCAGTTTTGTGTGCATTATCTATATTAGGTTAACAAGGCTAAATCATAGATTAGACTCTGACCATATTAAATCAGCAATGTGAGTCATTCTCTCTTTTTATCAAATCTATTTACAAAATCATGTTTATTTCAAAGTTATAATTACGGGGATTAAGTCTTTGTAATCACCAAGTTACAGCCGGTATGTGGGGTTTTGTATACATTACTTGATAATCGTCACCATTGGGGCAGCCAATGGGGGATATGACCATAGCCACAGACACCATTGGACGAATGGGCCAATGGGTCGAGTGGCAAGTACCGTGGGTAGTTGGCTTGATATCAGAAACATTGTAATCGCTCTTAATACTGTAAATTATAACAAATGTGTCATTTTAGTAAATAGAATGATTCACTCAGTATTTCCCGCTGACAAAACCTTTTTCAAACATGTTTCAGGTGATCTGTTGTAATTCAGGAAAAGTGCTGGGAAGCATTTCAAGCTTACTGATAGTGGCTCAATATAAAATAAATAAATGCTTTTGTAATATCACGCTTTATAGTAAAAATATAATATTGTAAATTATCGGGGTTTATCCTGAATTGTGAAATAAAATAATCGAGGAAAAATTTTAGCTTTAAGCGATCCTGTTTCCGCTGTTAAACTCAATTAAATCAATACCGCAGTATTTCTGTCCCGCGGCTCTTGAAACGGGTCAAACCGGGTCGGGGGCCGTGACATCAGCCAACTTTTCATCTTTTGCTACACATTCCTTGCAAGGTTCCAAACACTTTATGCAAGGTTTGATGACTTCCACAATCTTTTCAACTTCTATAATCTTCTCAATTTCAACAACTTTCTCAACTTCATGTATCGTTTCTGGTTCAGCAATCTCATCAGCAACACTTTTTACTTCTTCATTCTGAACAGCTTTCTTTGTTTGATCACCACTTTCAGACTTCTGTTTCATTTGTTCTTTTGCAGCTTGTTTCTCTTTCAGTTTTTCCAAACGATCTGCAAAATAAAAATGAAAACTTTCAGGAGATAGATGAGTTTTAGCAACATTAATATGATGTTCTTCTTCATCATCACTGCTGTCTTCAGTTGGTGATTGGTCAAACTCAATTGACTTTTCAGCATTATCATCCGAAGAACCAGAATCAGCTGGTGTTTGATCAAAAACAACTTCCTTTTCTGAACTTTTATCACTTTGTGAACTTTCATCTGAACTCTGTGAGCTTTCTTCAGATGCAACAGACTTTTCCACCACATTCTTCACAGTCTCACCAATAGACTTCATCCATGTGGTAAACATATCTGGTTCTTTCACAATCTTAGCAATGAATGCTTTAAACTCTCCTTTTTCATACACAAACATATCCCAGCTAAAACCTTCAGGTAACCTTTCGTCATCTTGATTGATTAGGCATGCTTTGCTTTCGGGCGATATGTATTTGTTCCAGTTAAAATCCACCAAACATGCTCTTTTTGAATTCTCGATCACATTTCTAGCATGAGCCACCTGTGGTTCTTGCTGTTGTTGCTGACCAACTTGCTGATATATGGTTTTCCGGTAATAGTCATCTTTTCCGAACGGATTCTTTACATCACTAGCTTCTCTGTTCTTGCATTCTCTCTTGAAATGACCTTTCTCCCTGCATCGAAAACAAGTAACTTTAGATTTATCAAAACCTAAAGTAGACACATGTGCATCAAGAAAGTCATTTCTTCCAGTAATCAGCTTGAATTTTTCAGCTCGTCTAAGAACACTAGCTAGACACCATTTGATGTCCATAAGCTCCATCTCTTCAGCGTCTATCTGATCGTAATCCTCCTTTGTAAGCATAGGATTCCCGATCCGCCCTGCAACCAAACCTTCATAAGAGAGTAGCACAGAACCAAGTAAAGCCATGTGATCTTTCGCAATCTCTTCAGAAAAACTTTGACCATCTGGAAGATTCAAGGCAATATTGCAGTGTATCACATAACCACTTCCACTTTTCGTACTTTGAGAACTGAAGCTTGATGTAGTATCTTTTGGATTGACACTCGGGTATGAAGAGAAACCACTGCTACTTTTAGAACTTTGATCAACTTTTTCATATGAATCTCCAGCACTAAACGCAGTTTGGATTTTCGGGCTTCTTTCAACTTCTGGAACACTGCCTTTGTAGTACATTTTTACATCCTGTTGACCACTTGGACTGTTCATCCTCGCGATCTTCTGTTGTTCCAAATCTTGACCCTCAATCTTCTCAATAAACTGAGAAATCGTTAACCCATCATAAACCCCAGTGTTCTTCAAAATCATCAAGTATGTGCCCCATTCCTTTTGTGGTAAAGCGTCAGCTAACTTATCTACCCACTCTTCACGATCTTTTTTTATACTAAGCATCGACATGGATCGCACCAAGTGGCAATAACGTTCAATTAGCTTCTTTGTATCTTCACCCGGTAGACTACTGAATAGATCAAACTCTTTCTTGAGCAACGCCTTCTTGCTCTTAATCATATTTTCACTACCCTCAAACTTGACTCGAAGAGCATCCCATATTGATTTTGATGTCTTGTCATGTTGAAGCAGTATAAAGATGTCTTCTTTGATTGCTTGCTGAAGCAGACTGATCATCATTTTTTCAGCTCTATACATATCATGTTCTTGATCACTAAACTCAGATATTGCTTTCTCAACTTGCAGATCAGTATGTGGTAATACATATTTCTTCAGAATGCACTCCCAAGATCTGAGATGGTTAGCTTGAACCCAGTTTTCGAATCTGTCTTTCCATTCGTAGTATTCTTCTATGCTCATCAGTTTCAGGGGCTTTTGTAATGTTCCGGTCTCTTTTTCTAAGTTCATATTCTGAGCAATGGAAGCCGGAGTAGTCGGAGTAGCAAATGCGTTGTAGAAATCGTTATCCATGTTTCGGAAACTTTTTCACAAAAACAGCACTTTCAAGCGAGATAGGATCTTCAAGCGAGATACCCAATTTGCAGCTTTCAAGCGAAATAACCTGTTCAAGCGAAAACAACCTGCAAATAACTTCAAGCGAGATAAGAGTTTCAAGCGAAGTAACCTGTTTTCACTTGAATTTCAAGCGAAATGATAATTTGAAGCGAAAAGACCTAGTTCGCTTGAGATGGTTCAAGCGGACTACGATTTTTCAAGCGAACCCCCTAGTTCAAGCGAAATGGCTTAGTTCGCTTGAAATGAACACAATTTTCAAGCGAAAAGACTTAGTTCGCTTGAAATGAACACAATCTTTCAAGCGAAACCTGGTGACATGTTCAAGTGAAATATGATCGAAGGTCCATTTTATCCATTTTTAGTCCGAATTTTAATGTGAAACTCTCAAGGGTTTGTCAATATGTAGTTTTACACAATCTGTGAAAATTTGATCAGATTTTGACCGTTAAAACTTCCTGAATTGATGAAAGAAGGTGTAGAAGATAGAAAATGCTATGAAATTCAGCTGTAATCTGCAAAACTCCTCCTCCTGTGCTCTGATACCAATCGTAGGATCGTGTGATGACCCGAATGAGTCGTTCAGAGAAGTTCTTATCTGTTTCAGGTGCGGAAAAACAAGAAACAGACTTCGACACAGCTTGCAATTCACTTTAAACACTAATTTGGTTGATATAACACTGAATACAATCAAGAATCAAACCGGCAGCACCTCGGTATGATTTTCAAGAACTCCTCCTAATGAGATCGCTTGAACCCTATATATAGTAGATGGGGTTTCCCTTGAGAGGAACACGAACCAGTTCAAGCGAACTACTTTGTGTTGGTTTCGCTTGAAACTGACAAGTGTCATTTCAAGCGAACTCAACTACTTCAAGCGAACTTACATAAAATACATCTTAAACCTTCCTATTTTCTCGAACAACGTGCCCTGATCTAACATATCTAGACTAAGACTCGATACAAGACGAAGTCGACAGATGTATGTACTAACAGGGAGGGATGGGTTTATGTAAACTCAAAGATATAAATACGACATTGATCTCGTAAGGGGTGTGGAGATTTAGAAGTGAAGACAACTACCTGTGGAAAAGGGTAGTGGAAGTTTGCCATGAGATGAAGAGAGGTTGGTCCTTTCTTCCAAGTAACAAGGCGTTGTCGGGCTGCTGGAATAGTATAGTTCGACCGGAAGATAAGTCGCGTTTAGCTGGTCAAAAAATTCAAAACTTCATAAAGGGGGTGGCGGGTAGAGAGGATAGTATTAGATTCTGGCTTGACCAACATGCCTCTAAAGGAAGAATGGCCAAACTTGTCCTCGCTCGCTGAGCACAAAAAGGTCATGGTGGCAAACTGTTTTAAGAGGGATAATGTTGGGCAAATATGGTCTTGGAGTGGGAAGCGGGATCTGAAAACGGCGGAGGAGATGTTAGAGTGGCGGAATTGCTCGGCTAGGCTGTAATCTTGTAGCCTCTCAAATATTAAAGATAAATGGGTTTGGTTGGGGTGTGAATCTGGGTCGTTTTAAGTAGGCTCTGTTAAAAAATCTTATCCAAAGATCGGGACTATAGCTATGTACTGGAATGGTGTAAGTGGGTGTCGTCTAAGTGCAATGTTTTAGCGTGAGATGGACAGAATCCCGACGCTTTGAGCAAACGATGTGTTATTTTGGATTCGATGTAGTGCCTTTGGTGTGATTCAGAACCTGAATCAGTTGACCACATGCTCATCGGGTGCGGACTAGCATCTCGCGTTTGGGCCGATATTGGAGTCTGATGCAAGCTTCCTTCTCTTTCAAAGACCTGATGGACCTTCATGATCATGTTGAGCTAAATTAAAAGGATGGGTTGATTCTACACGGTATCATTCTCACTGCTTATTATTGAACCTAATTTTCATCATTTAAAAAGATAAAAACCAATAGTAATTAGTATTAATGGTTAAAATATAATAGGAAGTTTATTTGGGTAGGAAGCCTAGGAGGTAATCTTGACCATCTATTTAATTAATCAAAGGCTAAGATTAAATGAGTGAAATTGAAGGAAAAAAAAGAGGCGCGTGGGTTTATCTAGGGGCATTTTACTCAATCCAAGGCAATAGTTTCTCTCTCCTCCAATTCCCCCTCATTTTTTAAACGTTAATAACTCTATCATACGACATTATTTTTTTACAAAAATTACACAAAAAAACGAGCGTTTTTTTATCTTTAAAACGAGTATACTATTGCAATATTTTTGAAAAAAAATTCGAAAACCCAGTTGCGTAAAACGCAATGGAAAAAAACCTAAAAATGACATTTTTCTAAAACGCAATGCACCCAAAACACAAAGAAATGTCTTATTTGTAAAACGCAATGGCCAGAAAACACAAAGAAATGTCTTATTTCTAAAACGCAATCGCCTAAAAACACAAAAGAAAGTGTACTTTCTAAAACGCAATTGACTGAAAACACATAAAAATGTGTTTTACCTAAAACGCAATGGACAAAAGAAATGTCTTATTTCTAAAACGCAATGGCCAGAAAACACTTAAAAATTTCTTTTTTCTAAAACGCAATGGACTAAAAAAGCATAAAAATGTGTTTTACCTAAAACGCAATGACTAAAAACACTTCAAAAATGTATTTATCAAAAACGCAATAGCCAATAAACACATAAAATGTCTTATTTCTAAAACGCAATGGCCTAAAAACACAAAAGAAAATGTATTTTCTAGAACGCAATGGACTGAAAACACATAAAATGTGTTTACCTAAAACGCAATGAACTAAAAATACTTCAAAAATGTGTTTTTTCTAAAACGCAATGGTCAGAAAACACATAAAACTCTCGTATTTCTAAAACGCAATGGACATATAAAACTGTATGTGAATTGTCTGAACAAGAGAGTAGCAAATCAAAAACTGTCTACGAATTACTGTCTTCGAAATGAGGCAATTTCTCGACCCCAGCCAGGGGCTCTGCCCCTTGGACCCTGCTCTCAAGGGCGCTGCCCCCGGACCCCCGCCAAGATCGTAAAACGCAATGACTCAATTCAAAAACCCAGATCGTAAAAATGCAATTAAAAAAAATCTTACATATATCGAAGCCGATTTCTGCATATTTGTTCCCCGATTGACGAAATTTGAATGTTAGAAACACTTATCCGCGATCGAATCGAACGAATCGAGTGATTCGCTTTAAAATCACATGAAAAAAATGAGATGTTGTATGAAATTAAACCGGGTTTCTTCAAAAAAGCTGAAGAACACGTTGATCGGGTGTTTGAATCATTGATTGGTGATGAAAATCGCACTATAATGTAGTGATTATTAAGATCGAAAATGAAGAAATGGTTAAAAATGGTAGGTTTTGAAGTTACTGGGGAGAAGAAGAAATGATATAATTGACTAAAATACCCTTCCTCTTTATTTTAAATTTTGCCACATGTCGTAATCCTATTGTTTCCTATCCTTCCTAGCCAAAATAAACTTTCTATTTGATTCTCACCCTTAGTATTATATTAGTATAGTATAAAGTTGTGTTGTTATAAATTTGTTTTACTATTTATATGATCGGTTAGTTATTTTAGATTATTTAGTGAACAAAAACCATATTCAGCAACTTTCTTGGGTCGCAGAACTTGAATGTGGTATATCAACCAAACATACTTCGTGGTTGATTAGGGCCGTTCAAATCGTTCGCCGCTCGCTCGACGCTCATTTGAAAATTGCTCGGAAAACGATCGTTCGATTTGACGTTCGGTTGTAAATGAGCCGCTCTGCTCGGTTCGCTTTGTAAACGAGCCAAGCATGAGCAAAGGTCTGCTCGGCTCGGCTCGGCTCGATTCGGCTCGAATTATTATTTTTACTTAGTAGATATATGCATGTACATATAAACATGCGTATACACATATAGTGGAAGGTTCAAATGAGAAAAAAATCTTGTAAGAAGAAAAAAGAATAAGTTTCAACTAATAAGAATGTTTCATTTTACTTCATTTAATATTTGCATTTAATTTTAAGGTAAGGGTATATTTGTAAACTTACATAGATCATTAATTTTTATTCTTCCTTTTTAATAGCTAACTACATTAAATTTGTAACTTATTTTCAAAATATATATTTTTTCAAAAAAAAAAAAAATAGAGTGTATGACAAATTACTAGGTGTGTAGAATAAATTATGAGTTTTGTAGGATAAATTTAAGTATGTGTAGGATAATTTTCGAAATGTGTAGGATAACTTTTAATGTGTGTAGGCAATGAAAATTAGTATAGAGAATAATAGTCTTTATGAGTAATTAATTACTTAAAGATTGTAATAAATGGAATAAAAGATTAACTACTTAATATTTTACAATTGTACCCTTTGTTCTTTTTCTTCTCAGTTAAATTTTCTTCTCAAATGAACCTCCCCCTACACATAGGTATACACAAATATAAATTATACATATATATATATACACACAAACTAACACCTATATATACACACACATACATAGGATCATGAAGAAACACTGGACAAAAGGATCGGAATCGGATTATCCAGGGGTTATGTTCTGCAAAAAAATGTGGTTCTCCCTCGTTTGATTTGATGGGACAGACCTTCTTCTCCGGTAAACTCTGCAAAACAAAACACTGTTAGTCTCGTCAAGGGGAGAAGAGGAGTTCTCTCATTGACTCGTCTCCGGCGTGAGAATAAGTATGTGTTTATGAAGAAGAAGAAGTATTGACGAAGTGTGTGTAACTTGAGATTCATACCTGAATTACTCTTTTATTTATAGCCGGGAGTTTGGGCGGGAAAACTCGTTAGTGAAATATTAACGGAAGATGCTAACCCCGTAAGCGGTTACTTTTCCTTCCGTTAATCGTCTTGATCCGACGTGAATGCACACGGATCGCTATTCAGATCCATGGCTGGGGAATTGCCACGTGGAAAGTGGTCAAGCGGAGGTTTCTCTCCAATTCCATGCCATCATCGTGGTTTCAGGGAAGCCTGAGATGACGACACGTGTCCAGTCGGTTATAACCGTCTGGTGGTGCACGATTGAGTTCTTCTAGAAGGTTATTGCCATAATCCAGTGTGACTCCTTATCGTGTGGCACCTGTTGAGTAAATAATACCTAAGTCTGGGTATTATTAAGCGGAAGTGTTTAACTTAGAATTTCCATCCTTTGTTTAGGGAGGAAAGCGCAAGGATTTATGATTTCCTTTTGGCGCGCGGGTGTTACTTGCTGTCTTTCTCCTAAGCTCTTTCTGTAAGACCAGTTGCGCGGCCGCGCAAGGTCAAAAGAGGGTTAAGATATGAGGTTGTGGTATGGTCCCAAGCACTCGATATGAGGTTTTTGGGACCTTACCCCTTCAAGTCCCCCTAGTCTTGTGACACCTGTGTCACTTCAACCATCAAACAAATGCCAATTGTTTAGGGGCCAAGGGAGATGAGGAAAATCGTTTAAAGGTCAAAATTCGCGTTTAAACTGGCAACAGCCGGTTTTCTGTTGCTGGGCACTACCTTACGGACCTCAAGGTCCCCAATGTTGAGGTCCGTAAGCCTGACATCAGGCACAAAAACCTCTTTTTCAGTTTGCATCCTTGGCTCTTGGTCCTCCGAAAGGTCAATTAACTTATTTTCTTGCACTTTGAACCCTCCAAATTGACATATAAGGGCTTTAAGATATTTACCCACTTTTTTTAGTCCCCGGTTAACTTTATTGTCACCCGAAAGGTCCAAACTTTCAACGTTGACGCTTTAACCCCTCGTACACGAATTTGATCATAACTTTCTCATACGATAACGAAACTTTATGAAATTTATATCGTGCATTCTAGTGAGCATATTTAACAGTTACAAAGCTTCGGGTTTGTCAAAAGGCCACTCAGAGGTATAACTTAAACATGTTGACACATTTAACCCCCGTAGTTTGTAATCTCTCACTTTCATTCCCAATTAGCTTCGTATGATCCATGATTTATTCGTGTAAGGGTATGAGCATCATGTAGGGTTACTGTAAATTATATTTATCCCTTGATGACATTTTAAACCCTTATATTTACTTACTTTCCATGTTTGTCAACTTTAGTCCCTCTAGAGTATACTTTCACAGGTTCAAGCTTATGACACGTGTCAATACATTATAGGACGTGAATTTTCGAGGTGTTACATCCTCGCCCCCTTAAAATAAATCTCGACCTCAAGATTTGCTTAAAGTAAAGGAAGTACTTTTCTGTTGTATCATGGATTTAATTTCCATAGTATATTTGGGCTTCCAAGGGTATCCCAGTTGACCTATACAAGAGGTGCATACTTTCTTTTGGAGCTCCTTAACCTGTCGATCCTCCATCGATACAGGATGCTCATCACATCATAATTCTGCATATCATTATGTGATAGTGTTTCTTGACTTATTGGCGAAACACGTCCTTAACTCATTAGTGTGGGGTGTATTGCGCGTTCCACCGAGCTCCTTAATTAGGTCTTAGCTCGTAAGCTATTTAATCTTGATACATTCGAATCCTTCGAATGATTCTATATATTCCAAGCTTAGCTAACCTGAAAATTACTACTCGGTACACCCTTCCAGGGTGTTATCTTTTGTTGAACCTTATCTTTTAACTAGAACTTAGGAGGGTTGCTATTTTCATAAATCCTTGATTTCCTACCGTATACTGGCAATTTTTCATTGATTATGGATTTGGGTGATCTTAGTTGTTGTTTCCTAGGCAACTTTCAGATCTTGATAATTGGACTTACCAATTCTCTATCTAACAATAGATGTTTAACATTTCATCTATACAAGGTCTCCAAAAGAGTGGCTTTAATACTTACATATCAATTATTATAGAAAGGCTTATCTTAAGGTGGGATGGTTATCCCAATCATTACTTCAAACTAATCTTAAGGAGTAGTTAATCCTTATAGCTAGTTGAATAACTCAACGATCCTGGGTAGTTGATGGTGATTCTTAATCGTTGTTAAAATAGGGTTGCGGTAATGAGTGCATAAGCAAAATGAACCGTCTTTCTTATCTAACAATATCAAACTCTCGGCATATCGAGTTAGGCTACATGAACCCTCTATTTAAAAGCTTAGTTAATCAGGGTTTCGATTCTTCCAATGATGGTACTAGCCGTCTTGGAGATTTCATAATAATACAGCCTTAAATGGGATATAAATCCTAATTCTACCTGCCTTTCAGGGGTAAACAGGGTAATCTTAGGAGAAGATTATCAAGATACAAGGAGGTTACAGAGATCTCCATATCTCAGGCTCCAGTTCACCCATCATTGCTTGTGTCAAATAAGTGACACTTGTATGTTATAATTCCACGAATTTCCTCAATCGGGAACATTTACTTGGACAATTCCATTCTAGACATCTCATTTGAATACCATTAGTTGACTTTAGTACCATATGACCTCTCGGAATATCTTTGTGGTCCCATGTATTAAACCTCCATACTGATCAAGCATGGAAGTAATCTATGGAACTTATTAAGATACACCAATCCTCATATGGCGCTTTTATCATACCATCTGGGATTCGGAATCGATAGAGATTAAAGAGATATCAACTATATATGCTGACGCACTTCCTCTTAGAGTGAGGACATTTCGAGAACTCTACAACTGACGGTTTCTGATAGGAACAAAAGAAATGATTCTTCCGATTTCGTCTTTAAGTTTTACCTTACACTTAATATCTGGGGTTTGTATGGGAAAATTTCTAAAAGATTGCTAAGCTTAAGATCTTATGAAAGACTTAGCAGCATCTTAACCCAAACGTATCTCCTTGAGTGGTCAAAGGCTCACCATAAGGAGTTTTGATAACTACTTGTTTCTTATCATCCACAATATGGGCTTGGTTACCAGACGACCAACCCATTCTTATCACTATATCGAGTCCTTTATTATATAAATGGAAACGAGGACAGCAGAAAAGAATGATTCCTAATGGATATAAAACATCCGTCTAATATTGCTGAAGCAGTCTCTGAGGTACCATCGGTCAATTTTACTTTACATTTAACGCTTAGAGTTTTAGCAGGCAGATTTAATGATTTACCAAATCTATTGTCTACGGAAGACTTATCTGAACCTGAATCAATTAATACTCTAGCATGAGCGTTATTGATAAAGAAAATACCTGTTGTAACATTGTCATCCTGAATAGCCTCCTGAGCGCCCATTTGAGAGCTTCCAGCTTCGACCTTCTTAGTCTCCCCAGGCTTCTTGGTTTTATTTGGGCAATTTGTCTTGATGTGCCCTATTTCATTGCAACAATAGCAGGTTGCGTCTCCCAATCTCTTGCAATCCAAGGTCTTATGTTCCTTGGACTTGCAGATTCCACAGGGTAGAGGCTGAGATTCAAATCTGCATTTCCCGAGGTGGTATTTCCTACAGGTCTTGCATCTGGTCTTTTCACCTGACCGCTGGTTGTTCTTCAGGTTCTTGCATTCATGGGTCTTGTGATCCATCTCCATACAGATGACACATCCCTTGGTCTGATCATAGAAACATTTTCCAAAGTGCTTTTTCCCGCAGGTTCCACATTCGGGTTTTGCCTTCTTTGGCTTGGACTGGTTATAGCTCGAACTTGTCCTACCCTTTTTGTAACCTTTATTCGGGGTATTATCGTACTTTCGCTTATGATCCCTTAACGCTCGGTTCACGGCCTTGTTTACAGCTGTATCTAACATAGCCTGTAACTCGGCGCTCGTTAAATTCAGTCTTGTATCATCATTCTGATTAACTGGATGATTGTGAGCTTCAGAGGAGTCAACCATGGTGAAGCTTTGAAGGCTACAAACCAATTAGTAATAATTGATTTAATTATAGGGTGAATTGTCGAATTTGTTGATTAAATAGCTATGGTGTAAATAAACCATATAGGCCAAAAGATAGTATTTAAGTTATTTGATTATGTTCTGCCTAGGGTTTTTAAATAAACCATCCTTGGCGTGTAAACAGGATATAATCCTTCATATTTATTAGACAGGGGACATAAATCACGACTGTCAATGTCGTACTGACATTTTATATAGCACAAGAGCTTGTTCCCAAGGACTTTTGATGGCACAGGGTCTTGTCTCTAGGGAAAAATTTAAAACATAATCGATGTTTCCTTTGGATCGGAAAATTTCATAGTTCATTGTCTTGACAAGAATTTATGAAATAAAAACTATCTTTTCATGTATACACCTTTTCCCGTAGGTATACATCCCAGTTGGATGTTTTGATGCGTACATCATGTTCGATGTTTACTAGCCATGATTCCTATTGATCATTTACGCTAAATAAGGGATTTGGAAAAATTCCTAATATAAGGATGACAAGTGTGATTTTATCGCATCACAGTTGTCGGGAGTGTTAACACCTTTTCAGATGTTAACAAGGGTCTGAATCTCTTTTTAAACAGGTTTTACCATCTTAGCTAGGTCTTTCAATGACATTCAAGCTAGGTCAAACCTTTTAAGATTCTCTTTTAATATTTATACTGGTAGGAAAGGAAGGATATTTACTTCTATTCAGGATTTTTATTAATTATTATCCTGGATTTAATTAAAATATAAGTATAGCACAAAAATCAAGTCATAAGGACAATTTTAATTTATAAGCCATGATTTCAGAGAATCGAGGCAATTTAGTAATGGCACAAAAGGCCTAGTCACGTGGACAAGTTTAATTTATAAGCCATGATCGTTTAGGATCGAGGCATTTAGTAATAGCACAAAAGGCCTAGTCACGTGGACAAGTTTAATTTATAAGCCATGATCGTTTGGGATCGAGGCATTTAGGGGTGAATCAAAGTTCATTACTTTTTCTTGACAGGGAGTTGTAGGCTACCACTGTCTTTAGTCTCAGAGGACATTAACCATACCGTAGGCATTTCCTTTCTAAGGGATGTTTATGATATGATCATCTTATAGGATGTTATAAGCCATGATTTCTAAATCAATAGACTAGATAAGAAAATTGGAAGAATCCAATATAAGAATGACTGTTGTGATTTTCTCGAATCACATCTATCAAGAGTGTTAACACGTTCTTAGGTGTTAACAAGGATTTGAATCTCTTGAATAGGTCCTACCATCTTGGCCTTGTCATATAGGCTAGGTTTACCTTTAAGATTCCTTTTTAATAATAAACGTAGAACAATCCTAACTTAGGATGCTAATAAGGATCTGAACCTAAATTGAGGAACTGCCATCTTGGCCGCGTCTTAATAACGACACCAGGCTAGGTCTTGTCCCTTTTTAGATTTTGCCATTTTATTATAATGGTAGATCTTATAATATAGGAATGATATTTTAAACATAATCGTTCCTTTAAAATTTAAGCAAGTATATAGTTGCCCTAAACGGGACTTCTAATAAAAATGACTTGCCCATGCAAAGGCTAATCAGAAAAATAATCAAGGAAGTAATTAAAAGACAATGAAACGAATTGGAATTTGTCCTATGTTCTTGTCTAGACTCAAGAATGTGCAACTGTGTAACTGAGATTAAACGCAAAAGGCTAGCGTTTAATTCACTCAGTGTTGGCTCTGATACCAACCTGTCACACCCCGACTTCCACGTGTCACCGGTGGGCCCGGTGGGGAGTATCGTGACGTGGTTGGCAACATAATAGTCAAACAACACAATTATATAAATGCACAGCGGAAGCAAAAGATAAATATATTACAATCCGAATATAAAGTAATATCAAGTATTACAACGGAAAGTAAAGGATCCACAGGCGGATCTTAAAACATAAATATTGTTCAACAGACTTTAGACGCCTAGAACTTGCAAGATTCCTTATTAACGTCCTGAGCCGCTTCCAGCCTATTACGTACTTGTACCTGTCACTTAGACTTTTGAAAATACGTCAGTTTTCACTGGTAAATACACTCAATCGACTCATTTTGAAAAGAGTTTGTAAATTGGTTTGAATGCACTTCGGCACAAAATATTTCGACACTTGGATTAAAATGCACAAGGCAAAATTAATCTTTTATACTTGGGAAAATTATTTGTATATAATCTTGTGTACAGTTTTACTTATTTGTCGTCCATTAGGGCCGGTTAGAAGAGCCGGACAGATTAACTGACACGCCACAGGTATAATGCCCACAGGCTATCATCCTCTAAGTGGATTACCAGTTCCGGTATAGTGCCCACAAGGATGATACCTCGGAGTGGATTACCAGTTTTTACATAATGCAGCTGTCAGGTGTATGCCTACACCCCGTGCTTAGGTCTTGGCCATTTCGTAAAATGATGCCAAGGATATCCGGGACATGGTCATTAACCCCCAAAAGCCATACACCAAATAATACATATTAAACAGGTTATGCAAATACATTAATCACAATCCGATTTAAATGATTACATACACCCGACCAAGCGGTACTTTTATAGTGCCGTATCCCAAGCACGTATAGGGAAAATAAGTTAAGAGTATTTACCTGAGCTAGCTCCTGTCTTAAATAGCAAGAATTTTAATAACTCAGCCGTATTCACTTAAGTAAGCGTAGGTACAATTTACCGGAAGGCTCTAGTCTGGAATGATGGTATAAATAGCCAATTAGAATGCTAACGGGTCTTTAATTAAGCCTAAGCTTAGACCGGTTAGTCTTAAGGAAATATACGGTTCAACGCACGATTAGGCGAAGACCGGATAGAATGTGATTTAAACCTGACAAGTTCAGAGACTTGCTTAATATGGGTATTTCATACACATTCTGGATTTTGAGATAAAACTGTTAAGGTTTGACCCGTTTCGGCTAATTTATGTAAACTAGTTACATAAATCGTACCGAACGCGTAAGAAGCGTAACGGGTATTCATGAGAGCCATATACAGGTTTCCTAAGTTAATTATGCCTCAAATATGTTGTGACATCAGTAAGATGTCTTTCATTATGCCCGAAATATATTTAAACACAAACTATGCCCCGTAGGGGTAGTTTGGTCATTTAAAAGGTTATAAAAGAGTTTAAGTATTTACCTGAGTTACAGGTCTGATATAATCAGAAAAAATACTTATTTAACTAAGTTATAACAGTAGGGTAAAGTATATATGTGAAATTTATCAATTATAACCAAACTATGCACTGTAGGGGCATTTTGGTAATTTCACAAAAGTTTGGATAAAAGTACTTGCATTTGCTGTATTTGATTGATACTTTGCTCAGGTAAATACTCTTAACTTATTTTCCCTATACGGGCTTGGGATACGGCACTATAAAAGTACCGCTTGGTCGGGTGTATGTAGTCATTTAAATCGAATTGTGATTGATGTATTTACATAACCTGTTTAATATGTATTATTTGGTGTATGGCTTTTGGGGGTTAATGACCATGTCCCGGATATCCTTGGCATCATTTTACGAAATGGCCACGACCTAAGCACGGGGTGTAGGCATACACCTGACAGCTGCATTATGTAAAAACTGGTAATTCACTCCGAGGTATTTCCACCAGGTTCTTGCTACAATTGTGGCGAGATGGGTCATTTCCGAAGAAATTGCCCAAAGCTTGCTAATGCAAATCCAGCACAAGGATGAGCATCTGACCAACTAGAAGATGACACCCTTTAGAAATAATCACGTCTTATGTATTATTTTCTTTTGTTGTCAAGGTCCATGAAACAGTTGTTATCATTGTTTATAAATAAATCTTTTATTTACATTCCAATGTATTTATGTGGTTGTATGTATAAACAACATATCCCTTACAATACCGACAATCAAGGAATCGTATTCCTTGAAAAGCAAACTACCCCCCAAGATTTTTCTATTTTATGATCTCTTGCGTTTTCCACGAAATTCCTAAGAACCCGTTTCTTCCAAGGAAAACGAAGTACAAGGCGCAAGTTACAACACTGGATGAATACCCAAAGTACCACTATAAATCCTTAATAGGGTACCTAAGGGTATTTCCGTAAATCCTAAAAATGTTGTGTTCCTTAATTCGAATATTACGTTTCTTTGAAAACAAAATCGAATTTTTGAGAGATCTTTCTATCTTTTCAGATAGATCCCAAAGGACATTGAAGTCCATCGACTGGTTTCCATATCCATCCTCAATCGATAACAAGTTAATAACAAATTAATAATCAAGTTAAACAACTATGTGATTATGTGCTTATGTGTTTCCTTTTATGTTTTTGGTGTAATCCAAGTTTTGTTATCCAAATCCTCGTAGAATCTTCCATATCTTTGTATAAGGAATTCATAGTAGGATATCCAAAGGTACTATATTAAATCCTCAATGGGCTTTTACGTAATAGTAAATACCCTTGGATTATATTGTACTATTCCATAATTAGACCCCTTGAGTGGTCTAGTTAAACAGATTGATCCAAAAATCTGGTTAGGAATATCAATTATTAGTAATACTTTGACCTAGTCTATAACCTTTCTAGGACCCTAACACGAGTTCACTTGCGTTTAGTCATAAAACAATACCGTCACCTATCCTTAGGCGACGACCACAACAAGAACATAAATTTCAAAACCGCTTTGAAAACTAATCATCTATTCTAGGATGATTGATTACTAGGTTTTGAACCCTCTATTGTAAGGTTTTGAACCCTCTGTTATAAGGTTTTGAACCCCTTTGAGTTTTCAAAATCTCGTCAAAGTTTTGGGTCCTAAATAGTGTGAACACGTGCAAACTGGAAGAGTGAATGCCTGTACCCTGAGTTTTCTGTCTAAGGCTAGAGTGTTCATACAAATCCAGATAATCAGACCAGTCACTCTTACCTGGGAACTCTTGGGGTGAGTGTCCACTTATAGGCGAGCATGTCTTCGCGATACACTATGAGGATCTATTTGCTTTGATTCAGCCTTTGTGTTGTTTGCTTGCTTCGTGGTTAAAACAAATGAACATCACCCATGATTTTTGGTCGGTAATTGTAACATCCTTTTCTTACCCAATGCCATTTCATTTGTTTCCTCTCTTATTTCCCTTTTTTTTAGAATGCCTCCACGACGCGAAAATCCGGTATCTATTGAAGATCTGGCAGCTGTCATTACACAGCAAATAACTGCTGCAATCCCGAACATCGTTGCTCAATGTCACCAAGCTCTCAACAACAATAATGCCCCCTGCAATTTCAAGACGTTCAACTCGGCTAAGCCATCAAAGTTTTCTAGGTCTCAAGGAGCGACTGCACTTCTACAATGGTTCGAGAGTTTAGAGAGCACCTTCACACATGTTCAATGTCCAAATGAGCGAAAGGTAGATTTCGCATCTAGTGTCTTTGAGAAACGAGCTTTGACATGGTGGAACGGTGTGATGTGAGATAGGGGTGCCTAAGTGGCACTGGCTCAAACGTGGGAAGAACTTCGAGCACTGATGATGAAGGAATTCTGTCCTCGTCACGAGATCAGAGCCTTGGAAAGGGAATTCGACGATCTTAAGCAAGACAGCGGCAAACATCAAGCATACACTGATCGATATGAGGAGCTGAGCCTGTTGTGTCCCACCATGGTTACACCTTTGGATAAGGCGATCGAAAAATACATTGATGGTCTCCCTGACTCCGTTCAGGACATTGTTACTGGTAGTAACCCCACTACGGTTAGGCAGGCCATTGAGCTATCTGCAACCTTGACTGAATCTCAGATCAGGAAACGTAAGCTTTTCCGAAAGGGTGACAAGAAACCGGTCGAGGAATCGAAACCAATCGAGGAATCAAAGGCCATGGATGAACAGACTGGATCCCCTAAGCAGTCAAAGAAGCGAGATGCTTCTCAGAACTTCGCCATGGTTACTCACAATGATCAAGCCGTCCCCAACCAACCTGCTCAACCCCCTGCTAGGAAACCATACAATGGAACTTCACCCTTGTGCAACCAATGTAACCTTCATCATCATGCTAGTGTGAAGTGTCGCGAATGCCAAATGTGTGGACGTAAAGGTCATACGGCAAAAGTTTGCGTAGCAGCAGTTGCACCAAATCAAGCTGACAACAATCCTGCTCAAGCTCGCTTTCCACCAGGTTCTTGCTACAATTGTGGCGAGATGGGTCATTTCCGAAGAAATTGCCCAAAGCTTGCTAATGCTAATCCAGCACAGGGATGAGCATCTGATCGACTAGAAGACAACACCCTTTAGAAATAATTACGTCTTATGTATTATTTTCTTTTTGTTGTCAAGGTCCATGAAACAGTTGTTATCATTGTTTATAAATAAATCTTTTATTTACATTGCAATGTATTTATGAGGTTGTATGTATAAAGAACATATCCCTTACAATACCGACAATCAAGGAATCGTATTCCTTGAAAAGCAAACTACCACCCAATTTTTTTTTCCATTTTATGATCTCTTGCGTTTCCACGAAGTTCCTAAGTACCCGTTTCTTCTAAGGAAAACGAAGTACAAGGCGCAAGTTACAACACTGGACGAATACCCAAAGTACCACTATAAATCCTTAATAGGGTACCTAAGGGTATTTCCGTAAATCCTAAAAATGTTGTGTTCCTTAATTCGAATATTACGTTTCTTTGAAAACAAAATCGAATTTTTGAGAGATCTTTCTATCTTTTCAGATAGATCCCAAAGGACATTGAAGTCCATCGACTGGTTTCCATATCCATCCTCAATCGATAACAAGTTAATAACAAATTAATAATCAAGTTAAACAACTATGTGATTATGTGCTTATGTGTTTCCTTTTATGTTTTTGGTGTAATCCAAGTTTTGTTATCCAAATCCTCGTAGAATCTTCCATATCTTTGTATAAGGAATTCATAGTAGGATATCCAAAGGTACTATATTAAATCCTCAATGGGCTTTTACGTAATAGTAAATACCCTTGGATTATATTGTACTATTCCATAATTAGACCCCTTGAGTGGTCTAGTTAAACAGATTGATCCAAAAATCTGGTTAGGAATATCAATTATTAGTAATACTTTGACCTAGTCTATAACCTTTCTAGGACCCTAACACGAGTTCACTTGCGTTTAGTCATAAAACAATACCGTCACCTATCCTTAGGCGACGACCACAACAAGAACATAAATTTCAAAACCGCTTTGAAAACTAATCATCTATTCTAGGATGATTGATTACTAGGTTTTGAACCCTCTATTGTAAGGTTTTGAACCCTCTGTTATAAGGTTTTGAACCCCTTTGAGTTTTCAAAATCTCGTCAAAGTTTTGGGTCCTAAATAGTGTGAACACGTGCAAACTGGAAGAGTGAATGCCTGTACCCTGAGTTTTCTGTCTAAGGCTAGAGTGTTCATACAAATCCAGATAATCAGACCAGTCACTCTTACCTGGGAACTCTTGGGGTGAGTGTCCACTTATAGGCGAGCATGTCTTCGCGATACACTATGAGGATCTATTTGCTTTGATTCAGCCTTTGTGTTGTTTGTTTGCTTCGTGCTTCAAACAAATGACCATCACCCATGATTTTTGGTCGGTAATTGTAACATCCTTTTCTTACCCAATGCCATTTCATTTGTTTCCTCTCTTATTTCCCTTTTTTTTTAGAATGCCTCCACGACGCGAAAATCCGGTATCCATTGAAGATCTGGCAGCTATCATTACACAACAAATAACTGCTGCAATCCCGAACATCGTTGCTCAATGTCACCAAGCTCTCAACAACAATAATGCCCCCTGCAATTTCAAGACGTTCAACTCGGCTAAGCCATCAAAGTTTTCTTGGTCTCAAGGAGCGACTGCACTTCTACAATGGTTCGAGAGTTTAGACAGCACCTTCAGACATGTTCAATGTCCAAATGAGCGAAAGGTAGATTTCGCATCTAGTGTCTTTGAGAAACGAGCTTTGACATGGTGGAACGGTGTGATGTAAGATAGGGGTGCCGAAGTGGCACTGGCTCAAACGTGGGAAGAACTTCGAGCACTGATGCTGAAGGAATTCTGTCCTCGTCACGAGATCAGAGCCTTGGAAAGGGAATTCGACGATCTTAAGCAAGACAGCGGCAAACATCGAGCATACACTGATCGATATGAGGAGCTGAGCCTGTTGTGTCCCACCATGGTTACACCTTTGGATAAGGCGATCGAAAAATACATTGATGGTCTCCCTGACTCCGTTCAGGACATTGTTACTGGTAGTAACCCCACTACGGTTAGGCAGGCCATTGAGCTATCTGCAACCTTGACTGAATCTCAGATCAGGAAACGTAAGCTTTTTCGAAAGGGTGACAAGAAACCGGTCGAGGAATCGAAACCAATCGAGGAATCAAAGACCATGGATGAACAAACTGGATCCCCTAAGCGGTTAAAGAAGCGAGATGCTTCTCAGAACTTCGCCATGGTTACTCACAATGATCAAGCCGTCCCCAACCAACCTGCTCAACCCCCTGCTAGGAAACCATACAATGGAACTTCACCCTTGTGCAACCAATGTAACCTTCATCATCATGCTAGTGTGAAGTGCCGCGAATGCCAAATGTGTGGACGTAAAGGTCATACGGCAAAAGTTTGCGTAGCAGCAGTTGCACCAAATCAAGCTGACAACAATCCTGCTCAAGCTCGCTTTCCACCAGGTTCTTGCTAAAATTGTGGCGAGATGGGTCATTTCCGAAGAAATTGCCCAAAGCTTGCTAATGCTAATCCAGCACAGGGATGAGCATCTGATCGACTAGAAGACAACACCCTTTAGAAATAATTACGTCTTATGTATTATTTTCTTTTTGTTGTCAAGGTCCATGAAACAGTTGTTATCATTGTTTATAAATAAATCTTTTATTTACATTGCAATGTATTTATGAGGTTGTATGTATAAAGAACATATCCCTTACAATACCGACAATCAAGGAATCGTATTCCTTGAAAAGCAAACTACCACCCAAATTTTTTTTCCATTTTATGATATCTTGCGTTTCCACGAAGTTCCTAAGTACTTGTTTCTTCTAAGGAAAACGAAGTACAAGGCGCAAGTTACAACACTGGACGAATACCCAAAGTACCACTATAAATCCTTAATAGGGTACCTAAGGGTATTTTCGTAAATCCTAAAAATGTTGTGTTCCTTAATTCGAATATTACGTTTCTTTGAAAACAAAATCGAATTTTTGAGAGATCTTTCTATCTTTTCAAATAGATCCCAGAGGACATTGAAGTCCATCGATTGGTTTCCGTATCCATTCTCAATCGATAACAAGTTAATAACAAATTAATAATCAAGTTAAACAACTATGTGATTATGTGCTTATGTGTTTCCTTTTATGTTTTTGGTGTAATCCAAGTTTTGTTATCCAAATCCTCGTAGAATCTTCCATATCTTTGTATAAGGAATTCATAGTAGGATATCCAAAGGTACTATATTAAATCCTCAATGGGCTTTTACGTAATAGTAAATACCCTTGGATTATATTGTACTATTCCATAATTAGACCCCTTGAGTGGTCTAGTTAAACAGATTGATCCAAAAATCTGGTTAGGAATATCAATTATTAGTAATACTTTGACCTAGTCTATAACCTTTCTAGGACCCTAACACGAGTTCACTTGCGTTTAGTCATAAAACAATACCGTCACCTATCCTTAGGCGACGACCACAACAACAACATAAATTTCAAAACCGCTTTGAAAACTAATCATCTATTCTAGGATGATTGATTACTAGGTTTTGAACCCTCTATTGTAAGGTTTTGAACCCTCTGTTATAAGGTTTTGAACCCCTTTGAGTTTTCAAAATCTCGTCAAAGTTTTGGGTCCTAAATAGTGTGAACACGTGCAAACTGGAAGAGTGAATGCCTGTACCCTGAGTTTTCTGTCTAAGGCTAGAGTGTTCGTACAAATCCACATAATCGGACCAGTCACTCTTACCTGCGAACTCTTGGGGTGAGTGTCCACTTATAGGCGAGCATGTCTTCGCGATACACTATGAGGATCTATTTGCTTTGATTCAGCCTTTGTGTTGTTTGTTTGCTTCGTGGTTCAAACAAATGCCCATCACCCATGATTTTTGGTCGGTAATTGTAACATCCTTTTCTTACCCAATGCCATTTCATTTGTTTCCTCTCTTATTTCCCTTTTTTTTTAGAATGCCTCCATGACGCGAAAATCCGGTATCTATTGAAGATCTGGCAGCTGTCATTACATAGCAAATAACTGCTGCAATCCCGAACATCGTTGCTCAACGTCACCAAGCTCTCAACAACAATAATGCCCCCTGCAATTTCAAGACGTTCAACTTGGCTAAGCCATCAAAGTTTTCTGGGTCTCAAGGAGCGACTGCACTTCTACAATGGTTCGAGAGTTTAGAGAGCACCTTCAGACATGTTCAATGTCCAAATGAGCGAAAGGTAGATTTCGCATCTAGTGTCTTTGAGAAACGAGCTTTGACATGGTGGAACGGTATGATGAGAGATAGGGGTGCCGAAGTGGCACTGGCTCAAACGTGGGAAGAACTTCGAGCACTGATGACGAAGGAATTCTGTCCTCGTCACGAGATCAGAGCCTTGGAATGGGAATTCGACGATCTTAAGGAAGACAGCGGCAAACATCGAGCATACACTGATCGATATGAGGAGCTGAGCCTGTTGTGTCCTACCATGGTTACACCTTTGGATAAGGCGATCGAAAAATACATTGATGGTCTCCCTGACTCCGTTCAGGACATTGTTACTGGTAGTAACCCCCACTACGGTTAGGCAGGCCATTGAGCTATCTGCAACCTTGACTGAATCTCAGATCAGGAAACGTAAGCTTTTCCGAAAGGGTGACAAGAAACCGGTCGAGGAATCGAAACCAATCGAGGAATCAAAGACCATGGATGAACAGACTGGATCCCCTAAGCGGTCAAACAAGCGAGATGCTTCTCAGAACTTCGCCATGGTTACTCACAATGATCAAGCCGTCCCCAACCAACCTGCTCAACCCCCTGCTAGGAAACCATACAATGGAACTTCACCCTTGTGCAACCAATGTAACCTTCATCATCATGCTAGTGTGAAGTGCCGCGAATGCCAAATGTGTGGACGTAAAGGTTATACGGCAAAAGTTTGCGTAGCAGCAGTTGCACCAAATCAAGCTGACAACAATCCTGCTCAAGCTCGCTTTCCACCAGGTTCTTGCTACAATTGTGGCGAGATGGGTCATTTCCGAAGAAATTGCCCAAAGCTTGCTAATGCTAATCCAGCACAGGGATGAGCATCTGATCGACTAAAAGACAACACCCTTTAGAAATAATTACGTCTTATGTATTATTTTCTTTTTGTTGTCAAGGTCCATGAAACAGTTGTTATCATTGTTTATAAATAAATCTTTTATTTACATTGCAATGTATTTATGAGGTTGTATGTATAAAGAACATATCCCTTACAATACCGACAATCAAGGAATCGTATTCCTTGAAAAGCAAACTACCACCCAAAATTTTTTTCCATTTTATGATATCTTGCGTTTCCACGAAGTTCCTAAGTACTCGTTTCTTCTAAGGAAAACGAAGTACAAGGCGCAAGTTACAACACTGGACGAATACCCAAAGTACCACTATAAATCCTTAATAGGGTACCTAAGGGTATTTTCGTAAATCCTAAAAATGTTGTGTTCCTTAATTCGAATATTACGTTTCTTTGAAAACAAAATCGAATTTTTGAGAGATCTTTCTATCTTTTCAGATAGATCCCAGAGGACATTGAAGTCCATCGACTGGTTTCCATATCCATTCTCAATCGATAACAAGTTAATAACAAATTAATAATCAAGTTAAACAACTATGTGATTATGTGCTTATGTGTTTCCTTTTATGTTTTTGGTGTAATCCAAGTTTTGTTATCCAAATCCTCGTAGAATCTTCCATATCTTTGTATAAGGAATTCATAGTAGGATATCCAAAGGTACTATATTAAATCCTCAATGGGCTTTTACGTAATAGTAAATACCCTTGGATTATATTGTACTATTCCATAATTAGACCCCTTGAGTGGTCTAGTTAAACAGATTGATCCAAAAATCTGGTTAGGAATATCAATTATTAGTAATACTTTGACCTAGTCTATAACCTTTCTAGGACCCTAACATGAGTTCACTTGCGTTTAGTCATAAAACAATACCGTCACCTATCCTTAGGCGACGACCACAACAAGAACATAAATTTCAAAACCGCTTTGAAAACCAATCATCTATTCTAGGATGATTGATTACTAGGTTTTGAACCCTCTATTGTAAGGTTTTGAACCCTCTGTTATAAGGTTTTGAACCCCTTTGAGTTTTCAAAATCTCGTCAAAGTTTTGGGTCCTAAATAGTGTGAACACATGCAAACTGGAAGAGTGAATGCCTGTACCCTGAGTTTTCTATCTAAGGCTAGAGTGTTCGTACAAATCCACATAATCGGACCAGTCACTCTTACCTGGGAACTCTTGGGGTGAGTGTCCACTTATAGGCGAGCATGTCTTCGCGATACACTATGAGGATCTATTTGCTTTGATTCAGCCTTTGTGTTGTTTGTTTGCTTCGTGGTTCAAACAAATGACCATCACCCATGATTTTTGGTCGGTAATTGTAACATCCTTTTCTTACCCAATGCCATTTCATTTGTTTCCTCTCTTATTTCCCTTTTTTTTAGAATGCCTCCACGACGCGAAAATCCGGTATCTATTGAAGATCTGGCAGCTGTCATTACACAGCAAATAGCTGCTGCAATCCCGAACATCGTTGCTCAATGTCACCAAGCTCTCAACAACAATAATGCCCCCTGCAATTTCAAGACGTTCAACTCGGCTAAGCCATCAAAGTTTTCTGGGTCTCAAGGAGCGACTGCACTTCTACAATGGTTCGAGAGTTTAGAGAGCACCTTCAGACATGTTCAATGTCCAAATGAGCGAAAGGTAGATTTCGCATCTAGTGTCTTTGAGAAACGAGCTTTGACATGGTGGAACGGTGTGATGTGAGATAGGGGTGCCTAAGTGGCACTGGCTCAAACGTGGGAAGAACTTCGAGCACTGATGATGAAGGAATTCTGTCCTCGTCACGAGATCAGAGCCTTGGAAAGGGAATTCGACGATCTTAAGCAAGACAGCGGCAAACATCAAGCATACACTGATCGATATGAGGAGCTGAGCCTGTTGTGTCCCACCATGGTTACACCTTTGGATAAGGCGATCGAAAAATACATTGATGGTCTCCCTGACTCCGTTCAGGACATTGTTACTGGTAGTAACCCCACTACGGTTAGGCAGGCCATTGAGCTATCTGCAACCTTGACTGAATCTCAGATCAGGAAACGTAAGCTTTTCCGAAAGGGTGACAAGAAACCGGTCGAGGAATCGAAACCAATCGAGGAATCAAAGACCATGGATGAACAGACTGGATCCCCTAAGCGGTCAAAGAAGCGAGATGCTTCTCAGAACTTCGCCATGGTTACTCACAATGATCAAGCCGTCCCCAACCAACCTGCTCAACCCCCTGCTAGGAAACCATACAATGGAACTTCACCCTTGTGTAACCAATGTAACCTTCATCATCATGCTAGTGTGAAGTGCCGCGAATGCCAAATGTGTGGACGTAAAGGTCATACGGCAAAAGTTTGCGTAGCAGCAGTTGCACCAAATCAAGCTGACAACAATCCTGCTCAAGCTCGCTTTCCACCAGGTTCTTGCTACAATTGTGGCGAGATGGGTCATTTCCGAAGAAATTGCCCAAAGCTTGCTAATGCTAATCCAGCACAGGGATGAGCATCTGATCGACTAGAAGACAACACCCTTTAGAAATAATTACGTCTTATGTATTATTTTCTTTTTGTTGTCAAGGTCCATGAAACAGTTGTTATCATTGTTTATAAATAAATCTTTTATTTACATTGCAATGTATTTATGAGGTTGTATGTATAAAGAACATATCCCTTACAATACCGACAATCAAGGAATCGTATTCCTTGAAAAGCAAACTACCACCCAATTTTTTTTTCCATTTTATGATATCTTGCGTTTCCACGAAGTTCCTAAGTACTCGTTTCTTCTAAGGAAAATGAAGTACAAGGCGCAAGTTACAACACTGGACGAATACCCAAAGTACCACTATAAATCCTTAATAGGGTACCTAAGGGTATTTCTGTAAATCCTAAAAATGTTGTGTTCCTTAATTCGAATATTACGTTTCTTTGAAAACAAAATCGAATTTTTGAGAGATCTTTCTATCTTTTCAGATAGATCACAGAGGACATTGAAGTCCATCGACTGGTTTCCATATCCATTCTCAATCGATAACAAGTTAATAACAAATTAATAATCAAGTTAAACAACTATGCGATTATGTGCTTATGTGTTTCCTTTTATGTTTTTGGTGTAATCCAAGTTTTGTTATCCAAATCCTCGTAGAATCTTCCATATCTTTGTATAAGGAATTCATAGTAGGATATCCAAAGGTACTATATTAAATCCTCAATGGGCTTTTACGTAATAGTAAATACCCTTGGATTATATTGTACTATTCCATAATTAGACCCCTTGAGTGGTCTAGTTAAACAGATTGATCCAAAAATCTGGTTAGGAATATCAATTATTAGTAATACTTTGACCTAGTCTATAACCTTTCTAGGACCCTAACACGAGTTCACTTGCGCTTAGTCATAAAACAATACCGTCACCTATCCTTAGGCGACGACCACAACAAGAACATAAATTTGAAAACCGCTTTGAAAACTAATCATCTATTCTAGGATGATTGATTACTAGGTTTTGAACCCTCTATTGTAAGGTTTTGAACCCTCTATTATAAGGTTTTGAACCCCTTTGAGTTTTCAAAATCTCGTCAAAGTTTTGGGTCCTAAATAGTGTGAACACGTGCAAACTGGAAGAGTGAATGCCTGTACCCTGAGTTTTCTGTCTAAGGCTAGAGTGTTCATACAAATCCAGATAATCGGACCAGTCACTCTTACCTGGGAACTCTTGGGGTGAGTTTCCACTTATAGGCGAGCATGTCTTCGCGATACACTATGAGGATCTATTTGCTTTGATTCAGCCTTTGTGTTGTTTGTTTGCTTCGTGGTTCAAACAAATGACCATCACCCATGATTTTTGGTCGGTAATTGTAACATCCTTTTCTTACCCAATGCCATTTCATTTGTTTCCTCTCTTATTTCCCTTTTTTTTTTAAAATGCCTCCACAACGCGAAAATCCGGTATCTATTGAAGATCTGGCAGCTGTCATTACACAGCAAATAGCTGCTGCAATCTCGAACATCGTTGCTCAATGTCACCAAGCTCTCAACAACAATAATGCCCCCTGCAATTTCAAGACGTTCAACTCGGCTATGCCATCAAAGTTTTCTGGGTCTCAAGGAGCGACTGCACTTCTACAATGGTTCGAGAGTTTAGAGAGCACCTTCAGACATGTTCAATGTCCAAATGAGCGAAAGGTAGATTTCGCATCTAGTGTCTTTGAGAAACGAGCTTTGACATGGTGGAACGGTGTGATGAAAGATAGGGGTGCCGAAGTGGCACTGGCTCAAACGTGGGAAGAACTTCGAGCACTGATGATGAAGGAATTCTGTCCTCGTCACGAGATCAGAGCCTTGGAAAGGGAATTCGACGATCTTAAGCAAGACAGCGGCAAACATAGAGCATACACTGATCGATATGAGGAGCTGAGCCTGTTGTGTCCCACCATGGTTACACCTTTGGATAAGGCGATCGAAAAATACATTGATGGTCTCCCTGACTCCGTTCAGGACATTGTTACTGGTAGTAACCCCACTACGATTAGGCAGGCCATTGAGCTATCTGCAACCTTGACTGAATCTCAGATCAGGAAACGTAAGCTTTTCCAAAAGGGTGACAAGAAACCGGTCGAGGAATCGAAACCAATCGAGGAATCAAAGACCATGGATGAACAGACTGGATCCCCTAAGCGGTCAAAGAAGCGAGATGCTTCTCAGAACTTCGCCATGGTTACTCACAATGATCAAGCCGTCCCCAACCAACCTGCTCAACCCCCTGCTAGGAAACCATACAATGGAACTTCACCCTTGTGCAACCAATGTAACCTTCATCATCTTGCTAGTGTGAAGTGCCGCGAATGCCAAATGTGTGGACGTAAAGGTCATACGGCAAAAGTTTGCGTAGCAGCAGTTGCACCAAATCAAGCTGACAACAATCCTGCTCAAGCTCGCTTTCCACCAGGTTCTTGCTACAATTGTGGCGAGATGGGTCATTTCCGAAGAAATTGCCCAAAGCTTGCTAATGCTAATCCAGCACAGGGATGAGCATCTGATCGACTAGAAGACAACACCCTTTAGAAATAATTACGTCTTATGTATTATTTTCTTTTTGTTGTCAAGGTCCATGAAACAGTTGTTATCATTGTTTATAAATAAATCTTTTATTTACATTGCAATGTATTTATGAGGTTGTATGTATAAAGAACATATCCCTTACAATACCTACAATCAAGGAATCGTATTCCTTGAAAAGCAAACTACCACCCAATTTTTTTTTTCCATTTTATGATATCTTGCGTTTCCACGAAGTTCCTAAGTACTCGTTTCTTCTAAGGAAAATGAAGTACAAGGCGCAAGTTACAACACTGGACGAATACCCAAAGTACCACTATAAATCCTTAATAGGGTACCTAAGGGTATTTCCGTAAATCCTAAAAATGTTGTGTTCCTTAATTCGAATATTACGTTTCTTTGAAAACAAAATCGAATTTTTGAGAGATCTTTCTATCTTTTCAGATAGATCCCAGAGGACATTGAAGTCCATCGACTGGTTTCCATATCCATTCTCAATCGATAACAAGTTAATAACAAATTAATAATCAAGTTAAACAACTATGTGATTATGTGCTTATGTGTTTCCTTTTATGTTTTTGGTGTAATCCAAGTTTTGTTATCCAAATCCTCGTAGAATCTTCCATATCTTTGTATAAGGAATTCATAGTAGGATATCCAAAGGTACTATATTAAATCCTCAATGGGCTTTTACGTAATAGTAAATACCATTGGATTATATTGTACTATTCCATAATTAGACCCCTTGAGTGGTCTAGTTAAACAGATTGATCCAAAAATCTGGTTAGGAATATCAATTATTAGTAATACTTTGACCTAGTCTATAACCTTTCTAGGACCCTAACACGAGTTCGCTTGCGTTTAGTCATAAAACAATACCGTCACCTATCCTTAGGCGACGACCACAACAAGAACATAAATTTCAAAACCGCTTTGAAAACTAATCATCTATTCTAGGATGATTGATTACTAGGTTTTGAACCCTCTATTGTAAGGTTTTGAACCCTCTGTTATAAGGTTTTGAACCCCTTTGAGTTTTCAAAATCTCGTCAAAGTTTTGGGTCCTAAATAGTGTGAACACGTGCAAACTGGAAGAGTGAATGCCTGTACCCTGAGTTTTCTGTCTAAGGCTAGAGTGTTCGTACAAATCCACATAATCGGACCAGTCACTCTTACCTGGGAACTCTTGGGGTGAGTGTCCACTTATAGGCGAGCATGTCTTCGCGATACACTATGAGGATCTATTTGCTTTGATTCAGCCTTTGTGTTGTTTGTTTGCTTCGTGGTTCAAACAAATGACCATCACCCATGATTTTTGGTCGGTAATTGTAACATCTTTTTCTTACCCAATGCCATTTCATTTGTTTCCTCTCTTATTTCCCTTTTTTTTAGAATGCCTCCACGACGCGAAAATCCGGTATCTATTGAAGATCTGGCAGCTGTCATTACACAGCAAATAACTGCTGCAATCCCAAACATCATTGCTCAATGTCACCAAGCTCTCAACAACAATAATGCCCCCTGCAATTTCAAGACGTTCAACTCGGCTAAGCCATCAAAGTTTTCTGGGTCTCAAGGAGCGACTGCACTTCTACAATGGTTCGAGAGTTTAGAGAGCACCTTCAGACATGTTCAATGTCCAAATGAGCGAAAGGTAGATTTCGCATCTAGTGTCTTTGAGAAACGAGCTTTGACATGGTGGAACGGTGTGATGAGAGATAGGGGTGCCGAAGTGGCACTGGCTCAAACGTGGGAAGAACTTCGAGCACTGATGATGAAGGAATTCTGTCCTCGTCACAAGATCAGAGCCTTGGAAAGGGAATTCGACGATCTTAAGCAAGACAGTGGCAAACATCGAGCATACATTGATCGATATGAGGAGCTGAGCCTGTTGTGTCCCACCATGGTTACACCTTTGGATAAGGCGATCGAAAAATACATTGATGGTCTCCCTGACTCCGTTCAGGACATTGTTACTGGTAGTAACCCCACTACGGTTAGGCAGGCCATTGAGCTATCTGCAACCTTGACTGAATCTCAGATCAGGAAACGTAAGCTTTTCCGAAAGGGTGACAAGAAACCGGTCCAGGAATCGAAACCAATCGAGGAATCAAAGACCATGGATGAACAGACTGGATCCCCTAAGCGGTCAAAGAAGCGAGATGCTTCTCAGAACTTCGCCATGGTTACTCACAATGATCAAGCCGTCCCCAACCAACCTGCTCAACCCCCTGCTAGGAAACCATACAATGGAACTTCACCCTTGTGCAACCAATGTAACCTTCATCATCATGCTAGTGTGAAGTGCCACGAATGCCAAATGTGTGGACGTAAAGGTCATACGGCAAAAGTTTGCGTAGCAGCAGTTGCACCAAATCAAGCTGACAACAATCCTGCTCAAGCTCGCTTTCCACCAGGTTCTTGCTACAATTGTGGCGAGATGGGTCATTTCCGAAGAAATTTCCCAAAGCTTGCTAATGCTAATCCAGCACAGGGATGAGCATCTGATCGACTAGAAGACAACACCCTTTAGAAATAATTACGTCTTATGTATTATTTTCTTTTTGTTGTCAAGGTCCATGAAACAGTTGTTATCATTGTTTATAAATAAATCTTTTATTTACATTGCAATGTATTTATGAGGTTGTATGTATAAAGAACATATCCCTTACAATACCGACAATCAAGGAATCATATTCCTTGAAAAGCAAACTACCACCCAAATTTTTTTTCCATTTTATGATATCTTGCGTTTCTACGAAGTTCCTAAGTACTCGTTTCTTCTAAGGAAAACGAAGTACAAGGCGTAAGTTACAACACTGGACGAATACCCAAAGTACCACTATAAATCCTTAATAGGGTACCTAAGGGTATTTCCGTAAATCCTAAAAATGTTGTGTTCCTTAATTCGAATATTACGTTTCTTTGAAAACAAAATCGAATTTTTGAGAGATCTTTCTATCTTTTCAGATAGATCCCAGAGGACATTGAAGTCCATCGACTGGTTTCCATATCCATTCTCAATCGATAACAAGTTAATAACAAATTAATAATCAAGTTAAACAACTATGTGATTATGTGCTTATGTGTTTCCTTTTATGTTTTTGGTGTAATCCAAGTTTTGTTATCCAAATCCTCGTAGAATCTTCCATATCTTTGTATAAGGAATTCATAGTAGGATATCCAAAGGTACTATATTAAATCCTCAATGGGCTTTTACGTAATAGTAAAGACCCTTGGATTATAAAGTACTACTCCATACTTAGACCCCGTGAGTGGTCTAGTTAAACGGATCGATCCAAAAATTTGGTTAGGAACATTATGTGATGATATAGCTGAAAGGACTCCTTGGTGGCCTAATTAAAAGGATCATTTGTCGATCTAATTTAAAGGACCCTATGGTAGTCTAGTCACACTCATCACAGGTTTGATTTTCCTTCCCTAAACATTACAAGACAAACTGTGCGGACTATGCAAGGAATTACGTAATTATGGATGCATACATAATTATGGAATTCAGTGCACAGAAACCACAGCGAGTTTTGTCATGTGTCTAGAGTTGATTCGTTCATTTTCGTTTCTGAAGAAATTGTGGAAAATGACTCATTCCGTTCATTTTCGTTTCTGAAGAGATTGTGGAAAATGAGTCATTCCGTTCATTTTCGTTTCTGAAGGAATTGTGAAAAATGACTCATTCCGTTCATTTTCGTTTCTGAAGAGATTGTGGAAAATGACTCATTCCGTTCATTTTCATTTCTGAAGAAATTGTGGAAAATGACTCATTCCGTTCATTTTCGTTTCTGAAGAAATTGTGGAAAATGACTCATTCCGTTCATTTTCGTTTATGAAAAGATTGTGGAAAATGACTCATTCCGTTCATTTTCGTTTCTGAAGAGGTTGTGGAAAATGACTCATTCCGTTCATTTTCGTTTCTGAAAGAATTGTGGAAAATGACTCATTCCGTTCATTTTCGTTTCTGAAGGAATTGTGAAAAATGACTCATTCCATTCATTTTCGTTTCTGAAGAGATTGTGGAAAATGACTCATTCCGTTCATTTTCGTTTCTGAAGAGGTTGTGGAAAATGACTCATTCCGTTCATTTTCGTTTCTGAAGAGATTGTGGAAAATGACTCATTCCGTTCATTTTCGTTTCTGAAGAGATTGTGGAAAATGACTGTCAATGTCGTACTGACATTTTATATAGCACAAGAGCTTGTTCCCAAGGACTTTTGATGGCACAGGGTCTTGTCTCTAGGGAAAATTTTAAAACATAATCGATGTTTCCTTTGGATCGGAAAATTTCATAGTTCATTGTCTTGACAAGAATTTATGAAATAAAAACTATCTTTTCATGTATACACCTTTTCCCGTAGGTATACATCCCAATTGGATGTTTTGATGCGTACATCATGTTCGACGTTTACTAGCCATGATTCCTATCGATCATTTACGCTAAATAAGGGATTTGGAAAAATTCCTAATATAAGGATGACAGGTGTGATTTTATCGCATCACAGTTGTCGGGAGTGTTAACACCTTTTCAGATGTTAACAAGGGTCTGAATCCCTTTTTAAACAGGTTTTACCATCTTAGCTAGGTCTTACAATGACATTCAAGCTAGGTCAAACCTTTTAAGATTCTCTTTTAATATTTATACTGGCAGGAAAGGAATGATATTTATTTTATTCAGGATTTTTATCATAAATCCAAATTTATAAGTTAATAATAGCACAAATGGCCTAGTCGCGTAGACAAGTTTAATTTATAAGCCATGATTTCAGAGAATCGAGGCATTAAGGTTTTAATAATAGCACAAATGGCCTAGTCACGTGGACAAGTTTAATTTATAAGCCATGATTTCAGAGAATCGAGGCATTAAGGTTTTAATAATAGCACAAATGGCCTAGTCGCGTAGACAAGTTTAATTTATAAGCCATGATTTCAGAGAATCAAGGCAAATTTAATAGTAGCACAAAAGGCCTAGTCACGTGGACAAGTTTAATTTATAAGCCATGATCGTTTGGGATCGAGGCATTTAGGTGTGAATCAAAGTTCACTACTTTTTCTTGACAGGGAGTTGTAGGCTACCACTGTCCTTAGTCTCAGAGGACATAAACTATAGCCCATAGGCATTTCCCTTTTGAGGGATGTTTATAATATGATCATCTTATAGGATGATATAAGCCATGATTTCTAAATCAATAGACTAGATAAGAAAATTGGAAGAATCCAATATAAGAATGACTGTTGTGATCTTCTCGAATCACATCTGTCAAAAGTGCTAACACGTTCTTAGGTGCTAACAAGGATTTGAATCTCTTGAATAGGTCCTACCGTCTTGGCCTCGTCATATAGGCTAGGTTTACCTTTGAGATTCCTTTTTAATAATAAACGCAGAACAACCCTAACTCGGGATGTTAATAGGGATCTGAACCTAAATTGAGGAACTGCCATCTTGGCCGCGTCTTAATAATGACACCAGGCTAGGTCTTGTCCCTTTTTAGATTTTGCCATTTTATTATAATGGTAGATCTTATAATATAGGAATGATATTTTAAACATAATCGTTCCTTTAAAATTTAAGCAAGTATATAGTTGCCCTAAACGGGACTTCTAATAAAAATGACTTGCCCAAGCAAAGGCTAATCAGAAAAATAATCAAGGAAGTAATTAAGAGACAATGAAACGAATTGGAATTTGTCCTATGTTCTTGTCTAGACTCAAGAATGTGCAACTGTGTAACTGAGATTAAACGCAAAATGCTAGCGTTTAATTCACTCAGTGTTGGCTCTGATACCAACCTGTCACACCCCGACTTTCCACGTGTCACCGGTGGGCCCGGTGGGGAGTATCGTGACGTGGTTGGCAACATAATAGTCAAACAACACAATTATATAAATGCACAGCGGAAGCAAAAGATAATATATTACAATCCGAATATAAAGTAATATCCAAGTATTACAACGGAAAGTAAAGGATCCACAGGCGGATCTTAAAAACATAAACATTGTTCAACAGACTTTAGACGCCTAGAACTTGCAAGATTCCTTATTAACGTCCTGAGCAGCTTCCAGCCTATTACGTACTTGTACCTGTCACTTAGACTTTTGAAAATACTTCAGTTTTCACTAGTAAATACACTCAACTGACTCATTTGAAAAGAGTTTGAGAAAATTGATTTAGATGCACCAGGCACAAAATATTTTGACACTTTGATTAAAATGCACAGAGGCAAAATTAATCTTTTATACTTGGGAAAATTATTTGTATATAATCTTGTATACAGTTTTACTTATTTGTCGTCCATTAGGGCCGGTTAGAAGAGCCGGACAGATTAACTGACACGCCACAGGTATAATGCCCACAGGCTATCATCCTCTAAGTGGATTACCAGTTCCGGTATAGTGCCCACAAGGATGATACCTCGGAGTGGATTACCAGTTTTTACATAATGCAGCTGTCAGGTGTATGCCTACACCCCGTGCTTAGGTCGTGGCCATTTCGTAAAATGATGCCAAGGATATCCGGGACATGGTCATTAACCCCCAAAAGCCATACACCAAATAATACATATTAAACAGGTTATGCAAATACATTAATCACAATCCGATTTAAATGATTACATACACCCGACCAAGCGGTACTTTTATAGTGACGTATCCCAAGCCCGTATAGGGAAAATAAGTTAAGAGTATTTACCTGAGCTAGCTCCTGTCTTAAATAGCAAGAATTTTAATAACTCGGCCGTATTCACTTAAGTAAGCGTAGGTACAATTTACCGGAAGGCTCTAGTCTGGAATGATGGTATAAATAACCAATTAGAATGCTAACGGGTCTTTAATTAAGCCTAAGCTTAGACCGGTTAGTCTTAAAGAAATATACGGTTCAAACGCATGATTAAGCGAAGACCGGAATAGAATGTGTTTTAGACCCGACAAGTTTGAAGACTTGTATAATATGGGTAATCTAAACACCTTCTGGATTTTGAGATAAAACCTTTAAGGTTTGACCCGTTTAGGCTAATTTATGTAAACTAGTTACATAAATCGTACCGAACGAGTAAGAAGCGTAACGGGTATTCATGAGAGCCATATACAGGTTTCCTAAGTTAAGTATGCCTCAAATATGTTGTGACATCAGTAAGATGTCTTTCATTATGCCCGAAATGTATTTAAACACAAACGATGCCCCGTAGGGGTAGTTTGGTCATATAAAAGGTTATAAAAGAGTTTAAGTATTTACCTGAGTTACAGGTCTGATATAATCAGCAGAATGCTTATTTTACTAAGTTATAACAGTAGGGTAAAGTATATATGTGAAATTTATCAATTATAACCAAACTATGCACTGTAGGGGCATTTTGGTAATTTCACATAAGCCGAAAAGCTCAAAACCGAAGTCTGAGTTTAACAACTTTTTCTTACTATTAAAATATTATAATTTACCTAAAATATCAGTAGGTATCAACCCTTGTATGTCTAAAATAGTTCTAGCACATACTATGCGCTAAAAACGCTTAGAAAGGCGATTAGGAGCCGTTTCCGGGTTATATACATAAAGCTGATATTTTTATCATTCTAGGAGGCTAAAAATAATTTATTTATCATTTAAGATCAGTAGCAAAAGGTTTGGAGTCGATTAGATATGTAAAACTCATTTTATAGCCCGTAAGGGCAAAACCGACAATTACCGGATTAAGCCTACGACTATAAGTTATGCTCAGCCTAAAATTAATTAAAAATCTTCAAAAATCCCAAAATAATATATTACATCAGTGGGTAATAAGTTTGATACTAAAAAGTAGGTTTAAATAGGCTATACGTTAATTATGTCGTTTAATTAACATAAAGCTTTCATTTTACGCTAACGAGCATAACTCTTAATCTACACCTCAAACTGATGTCAAATTTTGTATGCAAGTTTAAATATCAGTAAGTAAAGTTTCTACTCTTTTACATTTCCAAAAATCACGTTTTAAGGTGAAAAGGGCAAAATGGTCAACATATGAGCAATTAACGGAATCATGCGTATTAATCGGTTAACTAATGAACCATGGTGTATAATCACAGAGGGTTATACTAGCATGTAACCTGGTCCAAATGAAGCTCTTAGGTATTTCTAAATCATACCAAAACGGGTCAGAACTGAAGTCAAAGCTTTGCGACTTTTGGTTCCGAACCGGGTCTAAACAGGAAATTGTCGGGTTGAACATGTTTAGACATGTCCTTACACTAATAACCAAGTTATATTAATGATCAAACAGGTTGTATGTGTTCTACATTGCTAATTATGCATAAATTGTAATTTACACATTCTGTTGACTTTTTAAATACAAGTTTGACCCGACATTTGACCTAGTTAGAGTGGGAATCAGGGGGAACCCTTTTGAGGGTTTATTACCCACATAATTACCTACTTATAACTACTTTTGATTCGACTAATCACTGGACCATTAGTGATTAATCTTAAAGTCAACCGTTAATTACGACGGTTTGACTTTTAAGCTAATACTAAGCTAAAACTTAATTAAGAAAGGATTAGCAAACTTATTGAAGTCCTATGCACGAAATGTGATGCTTAGAGAAATATCCTTAGCTCCAGAAATGCCCCAAATGTGCAGATGAATGGTGTGAAGAACTTGTTGCACATGAAGCCTTTATATAGTGATCAAGAACACCACAAAAGGTTGACACACAAGTCTATGACTTACCACAACTGATCCACAAGTGTCCCTAGATGTTTAGGGATTGTTTAGGGGCCAAGGGAGATGAGGAAAATCATTTAAAGGTCGAAATTCACGTTTAAACTGGCAACAGCCGGTTTTCTGTTGCTGGGCACTAGCTTACGGACCTCAAGGTCCCCAATGTTGAGGTCCGTAAGCCTGACATCAGGCACAAAAACCTCTTTTTCAGTTTGCATCCTTGGCTCTTGGTCCTCCGAAAGGTCAATTCACCTTTATTCTTGCATTTTGAGCCCCTCTAATTGACTTATAAGGTTTCAAGTCTTATACCCACTTTGTTAAGTCCTTGGTTATCACCCGAAAAGTCATAACTTTCAACGTTGACGCTTTAACCCCTCGCATACGAATTTGATCATAACTTTCTCATACGATAACGAAACTTTACGAAATTTATATCGTGCATTCTAGTGAGCATAATTAACAGTTACAAGGCTTCAGGTTTGTCAAAAGGTCACTCAGATGTATAACTTAAACATGTTGACACATTTAACCCCCGTAGTTTGTAATCTCTCACGTTCATTCCCAATTAGCTTCGCATGATCCATGATTTATTCGTGTAAGGGTATGAGCATCATGTAGGGTTACTGTAAAATATATTTATCCCTTGATGACATTTTAAACCCTTATATTCACATACTTTCCATGTTTGTCAACTTTAGTCCCTCTAGAGTATACTTTCACACGTTCAAGCTTATGACACGTGTCAATACATTATAGGACGTGAATTTTCGAAGTGTTACATCGTCGGCGAGTGTTGTAACAGAATTAAGGTTTCACAACCATGGAAAATTAAAGTTTCGTTTTATTCATCAAACAAGCGAGTTACATTGTCTTTAAACAAGAAATAAAGAGTACATAACAAAAATTAAGTAGTTCTTGTCTCGTTTTAAGTCACTAAGGCACAGGTCCGCCTAAGTATGTCTTGATAAGTCCTATGCATCATCTCCTGAAAACACATGTGAAAATAGGTACGTCAGCATAAAAATGCCTGTGAGATACATAGGTTTTGAGAAAATAGGATTCATGACTTATGTTTGAGAAAATGTTTAGTCATGAACCTTGTAATTTGCTTTGTCTTGTAAATCATTTGAAAAACGATAAGATCAGATGATGTGTATAAATAAGAGAATAATGTACTGTTAAATGAATAACCATGTAAGATAAGTTTGTATAAGATAAGTTGTTTGTAAATCAATGTCTTGTGAAAAGTATGTTATTTGTATAAAATGTTATATGTCTCAAACTGAAATGATTCAAATAACGCTACGATATGTAATACCGTACAAACACTTATATATAGGAAGTACCAGCGGCGTATCCACCATGCTTGTATCATATTACACACGCCTCGTTACTTAATCACTTACTCAAACCAAACTACCAAAGTAAAATGTTTATGTCTAATGTGAATCATGTAATGTGTATCCAAAATGTAAGCATATGATGAATAACAATGTACTAAGTATGCAACAAAGGACATACATAGCATATAGTGTAATGTATAACAATGTACTAAGTACGCACACAATGGGCATACATAGCATAAAATGTAATGTAAAACAATGTACTAAGTACGCACACAATGGGCATACATAGCATGTAATGTAAGGCAATGTACTAAGTACGCACACAATGGGCATACATAGCATGTGATGTAAGGCAATGTACTAAGTACGCACACAATGGGCATACATAGCATAAAATGTAATGAAATCATGTACTATAAATGTACTAATGAACATAGCAGGTATATGATGTGAAAGCATGAAAGTAACAAGTAGGCACATGTGTTCCACCCCAAAACGTTTGGAAAACAGTAAAAGAGGGGTCTATGTACTCACATAAACACCTTGAAAACATTTAAAAGAGGGGGTTCTATGTACTCACGTGAGATTGCTTAGAAGTCCTAAGATAACCACCAAGCAATGCTAGAGATCACGGAATCAAACGGCACCTAGTATAGGTAACTATGTTAATAAACCGGACCTAAATCGGAGGATCGGATAGAATGAGGGTTCGTAAACCAAACGAGTATGGAAACTCGTGTAATATGGTTTAACAAAGCCTACATACTAAATGAAACCTAACATAAGTGCTTACGACCCATTACGACCCGTTTAGGTAGCTTATGCTACTTTAACGCGTCGTTCGCGTGAAACGCGTTCGGACCGCCTAACTAGCCCTATGACAAGTGTTATATGCCTAAACATGTTACATAATCAGTTATGTGACAAAATTTTAGGTTACATATGCTTAATTACCAATTATACATGAAAAGGGTATTCTAGTAATTTACCTAAGGCATATAAACTACCTATCATAGAACTACTTAAACGAAGCGACCATAAGGTATAACCTCGGAAGGTTATTCCCTATATGCTATGGTCACCTAATGTGTTTGGTCGGATCCTAATGATCGACCAAATGGGTCAGGTTCGAAGGTATAAGCGATTTATTAGATCGCTTACCCTTACGACCCTAGACAACGTGGTAATCAGTAGGCATAGTCACAAGGGACTATAACCATCGTGATTACAATCACGTTGCGAAGTTCAAACGAACTTCTCATTGACCATAAACTGGTCAATGCAGAAAGTCAAACAAAGTTTGACTTTCGGACTCGAAAGCAATAAAAGAACGAAGGAACACTTACAAAGGGTCCCCGAATGCTAATCTAGATCAAAATAGCTCAGGTATGAAACAAAGGTTTCAACTTAGAGCACATTAGATCAGATTCTTGTGAGGAATGAGTGAACATAAGGTGGGTATTTATAGTTTTCGGTTCACCGTTAGGATCGTTTCTTGGAAAAGAGGGAATGATCTCACCCGTACACTTGTCGGAATGTTGTGGTAACTCGTATTGCTCCACCACAAGAGTTTGACACTTGGCCTTAGCCTTTGGAGGGGTTAAAGGATGTTAACAGCTGAGAAAAAATGTTTTGCTGCATCTGACCCCTGCTTACGGACCTCAACATTATCAGTGTTGAGGTCCGTAAGGACCTTGCAGACCTGAATCTTTCAAAAATGGCAGAACAGGCCCTTGTGCGCGTATGGTCGTGTTTTGGCACTTCTAACACCCGTCAAACCCAATTTCAAGCTCCACAGTGATGTTAAAGTATAGGGAACTTAAAATGTGCTCAAAAATATCTCGGATGTCGGTTTGTTTGGCCGTACGGTTGCGTTGTTCGGTTAATTACGACGGAATGCGCATAAGCGCGAAAAACGATCCAAATGGCGTGACGAATGGATTTTTCTCATGCCAAACACGAAAATAAAATATCTTAGTGCTTACATAAATTTTTGGATGTCCGGATGTATTCAGAACGTAAGTTATGCGCGAAAATGCAAACTTATGCACTTTTTGACACTTTTAGTCCCTGATTGACCCAAAAGTTTATTTTAGCACACCGAACCCCTCAAAGCCTATTTCTAAGCTAGGAGAAGGATATTTAAGGTGTATTTAACTTATGGTCATGTTCCGGAATGTTCGTTACAGTTCAAATTGGCATACTTTCACAGTTTGTCAAGTTTAGTCCCTATAAGCGAATTAAACTTGATTTTAGCATACCAAAGCCTTCAAAACTTATTTCTACGTTATGTAAAGGTTATTTAAGGTATGTTAAGCCTATTCCACTATTCTGGAGTGTTCGTTGCATTAAACTGGTTATATTTACGCATCAGCGCGCGTATAACCTTCTAGAAAGTGATTTAAAGCCCGAAATCGAACAAGAAATAATATGTGCAAAAGATACACATATTTATACAGATCCCAAGTATGAAATATAATATTTCATTGGCTTGGTATTTGTTTGATGGTCACAGTGACCCAGGTGTCACAGTCTCCCCTACTTTAGGAAATTTCGTCCCGAAATTTATTCGTAGGAGTCTATCTGTGACTTTGTGTCAAATAACCACCTGAGATATGCAAGGCATAATCCTGTCATTTCCTTAACGGACATTTTTTAGAAATGGAAATGAAAGAAGAATCAGGGATATTCATTTCCCTTCGATGGATAATTTTCAGAAACGAAAAATGCACGGAATGAGTCATTTTTCCTTAATGGGTATTCTTCAGAAACGAAAATGAACGGAATGAGTCATTTTCCATAATTTCTACAGAAACGAAAATGAACGGAATGAGTCATTTTCCACAATTTATTCAGAAATGAAAATGAACGGAATGAGTCATTTTCCACAATTTCTTCAGAAACGAAAATGAACGGAATGAGTCATTTTCCACAATTTCTTCAGGAACGAAAATGAACGGAATGAGTCATTTTCCACAATTTATTCAGAAACAAAAATGAACGGAATGAGTCATTTTCCACAATTTCTTCAGGAACGAAAATGAACAGAATGAGTCATTTTCCACAATTTATTCAGAAACGAAAATGAACGGAATGAGTCATTTTCCACAATTTCTTCAGGAACGAAAATGAACGGAATGAGTCATTTTCCACAATTTCTCCAGAAATGCGAATGAACCGAGTTAACTCTAGACACATTACAAAACTCGCTGTGGTTTCTGTGCACTAAATTCCATAATTATGTATGCATCTATAATTACGTAATTCCTTGCACAGTCCGCACAGGTTTGTCTTGTAATGTTTAGGGAAAGAAAAATCAAACCTGTGATGAGGGTGACTAGACTACCATAGGGTCCTTTTAATTAGATCGACAAATGATCTTTTTAATTAGGCCACCAAGGAGTCCTTTCAGCTATATCATCACATGATATTCCTAACCAGATTTTTGGATCAATCTGTTTAACTAGACCACTCAAGGGATCTAATTATGGAGTAGTACTTTATAACCCAAGGGACTTAACTACAACGTAGAAGTCCATTAAGGATTTTAGATAACAAAAACTTGGATTACACCAAAAACATAAAAGGGAACACATAAGCACATAATCACATAGTTGTTTCACTTGATTATTAATTTGTTATTAACTTGTTATCGATTGAGAATGGATATGGAAACCAATCGATGGACTTCAATGTCCTCTGGGATCTATCTGAAAAGATAGAAAGATCTCCCAAAATTCGATTTTGTTTTCAAAGAAACGTAATATTCGAATTAAGGAACACAACAATTTTTGGATTTACGGGAATACCCTTAGGTACCCTGTTAAGGATTTATAGTGGTACTTTGGGTATTCGTCCAGTGTTGTAACTTGTGCCTTGTACTTCGTTTTCCTTAGAAGAAACGGGTACTTAGGAATTTCGTGGAAAACGCAAGAGATCATAAAATAGAAAAATTATTTGGGGGTAGTTTGTTTTCCAAGGAATACGATTCCTTGATTGTCGGTATTGTAGGGGATATGTTGTTTATACATATAACCACATAAATACATTGCAATGTAAATAAAAGATTTATTTATAAACAATGATAACAACTGTTTCATGGACCTTGACAACAAAAGAAAATAATACATAAGACATGATTATTTCTAAAGGGTGTTGTCTTCTAGTCGGTCAGATGCTCATCCCTGCGCTGGATTAGCATTTGCAAGCTTTGGGCAATTTCTTCGGAAATGACCCATCTCGCCACAACTGTAGCAAGAACCTGGTGGAAAGCGAGCTTGAGCAGGATTGTTGTCAGCTTGATTTGGTGCAACTGCAGCTCGGCAAAATTTTGCTGTATGACCTTTACGTCCACAAATTTGGCATTCGCGGCACTTCACACTAGCATGATGATGAAGGTTACATTGGTTGCACAAGGGTGAAGTTCCATTGTATGGCTTCCTAGCAGGGGGTTGAGCTGGTTGGTTGGGGACGGCTTGATCATTGTGAGTAACCATGGCGAAGTTCTGAGAAGCCTTTCGCTTCTTTGACCGCTTAGGGGATCCAGTCTGTTCATCCATGGTCTTTGATTCCTCGGTTGGCTTCTTGTCACCCTAACTAGGTCAAAGAAGCGAAAGGCTTCTCAGAACTTCACCATGGTCGCTCACAATGGTCAAGCCGTCCCCAACCAACCAGCTCAACCCCCTGCTAGGAAGCCATATAATGGAACTGCACCCTTGTGCAACCAATGTAACCTTCATCATCATGCTAGTGTGAGGTGCCGCAAATGCCAGATTTGTGGACTTATAGGTCATAAAGCAAGGGTTTGCCCAACTGCAGCTGTACCAAATCAAGCTGGCGACAATCCTGCTCAAGGTCATTTTCTACCAGGTTCTTGCTTCAACTGTGGCGAGATGGGTCATTTCCGAAGAAATTGCCCAAAGCTTGCTAATGCAAATCCAGTACAGGGATGAGCATCTGACTGACTAGAAGACAACATCGTTTAGAAATAATCACGTCTTAGGTATTATTTTCTTTTGTTGTCAAGGTCCAAGAAACAGTTGTTATCGTTGTTTATAAATAAATCTTTTATTTACATTGCAATGTACAAATATGATGGCATGTATAAACAACGTATCCTCTACAATACCGACAATCAAGGAACCGTATTCCTTGAAGAACAGACTACCCCGTAATTTCTTCCATTTTATTATCTCTTGCGTTTTCCACGGAAATCCAAAGTACCCGCTTTTTCCAAGGAAACGAAGTACAAGGCGCAAGTTACAACTCTGTACGAATACCCAAAGTACCACTATAAATTCTTAATAGGGTACCTAAGGGTATTTCTGTATATTCTAAAATTATTGTACCTTAATTCGAATATTGCGTTTTCTTGAAAACGAAATCGAATTTTTGGAAGATCTTTCTATCTTCATAGTTAGATTCTTGCTAATGTTTAAAGTACCAAATGAAATCCATGAAATGGATTCCTAGTGTGCTTTAAATGCATGTACGTAATTAACAAAACAAAACTTACAAATTAAAGATCTAGATAAACAATTTTGTGGTTATGTGACTATGTGTTTATGTATCTTGTCTTTCCTTTTATGCATTTTGTGTTTTTGTATACACTGGATATTCGCTATCCAAATCCTCGTAGAATCTTTCATACCTTCATATGAGGGATTCGTAGTAGGATATTCAAAAAGGTACTATCTTAAATCCTTAATGGACTTCTACGTTGTAGTTATGTCCCTTGGATAATAAAGTACTATTCCAAAGTTTAAGGACAACATGTGTTGATATAGTTGAAGAGATTGGTTCGACAATCTAGTTAAAGACATCCTACGTCGATGTAGTTAAATATTTCTCTTGAGTAGTTTAGTTGAAGAGATTGGTTCGACAATCTAGTTAAAGACATCCTATGTCGATGTAGTTAAATATTCCTCTTGGGTAGTTTAGTTGAAGAGATTGGTTCGACAATCTAGTTAAAGACATCCTACGTCGATGTAGTTAAATATTTCTCTTGGGTAGTTTAGTTGAAGAGATTGGTTCAACAATCTAGTTAAAGACATCCTACGTCGATGTAGTTAAATATTTCTCTTTGGTAGTTTAGTTGAAGAGATTGGTTCGACAATCTAGTTAAAGACATCCTACGTCGATGTAGTTAAATATTTCTCTTGAGTAGTTTAGTTGAAGAGATTGGTTCGATAATCTAGTTAAAGACATCCTACGTCGATGTAGTTAAATATTTCTCTTGGTTAGTTTAGCTGAAGAGATTGTTCGTTGATCTAATCCTTTGGTGACCTAGTTAAAGAGACTCTATTGCAGTCAAGTTAAATCACCACAGGATTATTCGTTTGATTTTTTTTCCCATACGCATTATGAAATGAACTGTGCGGACTGTGCAAGGAAGTACGTAATTATGGAGGCCTACATAATTACGGAATTCAGTGCACAGAAACCACAGGAAGTTTTGTCATGTGTTAAGACCTACAGTGACAAGAGTAATGATACGGGAGAAGTCTTGGAATTTGACCGATGTCATTTTATTCTTACACTCCCCAATTCTGATTTCAAGCACACACAAGTTTCCTATGATAATTCTTCACGTGAAACGTTCTCCTGTCTATAGTTCGAAACTCCATGTTTTGTTACTACATGGACTTCACTTTGAGGGTTGACATCTTCGCTAAGAATCCTAACATGGCCCAGAGTTTTACTTAAGGGCTCAATGGATTTGTCTGAAGGCGAAACCGTCACAGCTGTCTTCACAAGTTTCCTCTAAAACTAAATTTCGGGACGAAATTTCCTAAAGTAGGGGAGACTGTAACACCTGTGTCACTTCAACCATCAAACAAATGCCAAACCAATGAAATATTGTATTTCATACTTTGGACTTGTATAAATATGTGTATCGTTTGCACATATCAACTCTTGTTCGATTTCAAGCTTTAAATCGCTTTCTGGAGGGTTATACGCGCTCTGACGCGTAGATATAACCAGTTTAATGCAACGAACACTCCGGAATAGTGAAATAGGCTTAACATACCATAAATAACCTTTACATAACTTAGAAATAAGTTTTAAAGGCCTTGGTATGGCAAAAACAAGTTAATTCGCTTACAGGGACTAAACTTGACAAACTGCGAAAGTATGCCAATTTGAACTGTAACAGACATTCTGAAACATGACCATAAGTTAAACATACCATAAATATCCTTTACATAGCTTAGAAATAAGCTTTGAGGTGTTCGGTGTGCTAAAATAAACTTTTGGGTCATTCAGGGACTAAAAGCGTCAAAAAGTGCACAAATTTGCATTTTCGCGCATAACTTACGTTCTGAATACATCCGGACATCCAAAAATTTATGTAAGCACTAAAACATTTTATTTTAGTGTTTGGCATGAGAAAAATCCGTTCGTCGCGTCATTTGGATCGTTTTTCGCGCTTATGCGCATTCCGTCGTAATTAACCGAACAACGCATCTAAAAATTTATGTAAGCACTAAAACATTTTATTTTAGTGTTTGGCATAAGAAAAATCCATTCGTCGCGTCATTTGGATCGTTTTTCGCGCTTATGCGCATTCCGTCATTTGGAATGCGTTGTTCGGTTAATTGCGACGGAATGCGCATAAGCGCGAAAAACGATCCAAATGACGCGACGAATGGATTTTTCTTATGCCAAACACTAAAATAAAATGTTTTAGTGCTTACATAAATTTTTAGATGTCCGGATGTATTCAGAACGTAAGTAATGCGCGAAAATGCAAACTTGTGCACTTTTTGACACTTTTAGTCCCTGAATGACCCAAAAGTTTATTTTAGCATACCGAACACCTCAAAGCATATTTCTAAGCTATGTAAAGGATATTTATGGTATGTTTAACTTATGGTCATGTTCCGGAATGTCTGTTACAGTTCAAATTGGCATACTTTCGCAGTTTGTCAAATTTAGTCCCTGTAGGCGAATTAACTCGATTTTGCCATACCAAAGCCTTCAAAACTTATTTCTAAGTTATGTAAAGGTTATTTAAGGTATGTTAAGCCTATTTCACTATTCTGGAGTGTTCGTTGCATTAAACTGGTTATATCTACGCATCAGAGCGCGTATAACCCTCCAGAAAGCGATTTAAAGCTTGAAATCGAACAAGAGTTGATATGTGCAAACGATACACATATTTTTACAAATCCAGAGTATGAAATACAATATTTCATTGGTTTGGAATTTGTTTGATGGTTGAAGTGACACAGGTGTCACAAGTCTAATGTTGATCTTATGCAAATAAGTGGAGCACTGGACTATATGAGAGAAATGCTTTTTGGCGCGAAAGTAAGGAATCTTTTATGAGGAGATTTACTTTGCTCATTATGGTGATTATGAAAATCTGACTTTGGGTGGGGACGGTACAGTAAGGACTGTGTGACAGGCTGTCACTGTCAGGTGCACATTACTAACCGCGCTTTACACGCGCGCGTGTGTACGCGTTTGTGTTGATTCCCACTCGCCCATGTCGCTTGGGTAACTGTGATATCCCGAAAAAGGTGTTGTGGCAGTTACCAATGCTATTTATGGCGGTGAGTATATAAGTTTGTTTGGGTTGCCCATTTTTGTTAATCATTACTTTGTTGAAAACTTTTCTCCTTCCTGTCTTCTTTATCCGTTAAGAAAGAATTTGTCATTTCTTCCTCTTATGTCAACCGGAGAACATCACGAAGACTTATCTGAAGAAATGTCTGCAGAACTTCCACCGTTAAAGTGGCCTAGGGCAACTTTCGATGGCTTGGTTCAAAACCTTAGATTCCCGGAGAACTGGGGTGCCCTGTACCCTGAGGAAGGTCAAACGGCGGCGGATGCTCCGGCTCGGTATATTACCCTGTTTTGAGATTTCTTTTGTGAAGGCAACTTTCGTCTGCCTGTAATGAATTTTTTTCTTGAAATTCTTGGGCATTACAAGTTTCATCTCTCCCAGATGCACCCGATTGGTATGGTTAGGGTTCGGCATTTTGAGTTCGTGTGTCGTACAATGCATATTGAGCCGATAGTTTCTCGATTCCGGGTTTTTCACCAAATGCACTGTACCCAAGGGTTTTATTCTTTTGTTCAGAGAGCGTCGGCGAAGAAAATTTTGTTGCAACCCCCAAAATCCTTCCATGATTGGAAGCAGAAATTTTTCTTTATCAAGGCCGGCGTCGTTCCGATGAGGATGATATTCAGGGGAAAGGAAGATGTCCCCACTGAAACTATTCAGACCCCTGTTGACGAGAATTGGTATCAGGATCTGAAAGACATTCCTAACATTGCTTTGCCGGAGAAAGCCCTTGTTGGTGCTAGTATGAGTTTGAATTGGAGGATGGACCGGGAAGACAAACCGGTATATACGGAGGATGGTAAAGGTAAGATTGGGGTTTTGCCCTTTTTTACCCCTCTCTTTTTTTTTTTAACTTGCTCTTCTTCCCCTGCAGTTGTTTCGTTGTATGTTGTTGCGTTTAAGAGAGAAGGCGGAAAGATAAGTACCATTCAGAAGAAGCCTGATGAAGAACTTTGGTATCATCGAATTGTGAAGAATTTTGTTCTTCCGCGGGATGCGGATCTGTCTTTTCAGCCTGCTGCTGGTGCTGGTAAGCTATTATCTTTTTAATTTTTGTCTGATATTTTTGTGCATTCAAATAAATTGTACTCTGCGCTTTGTCAGTATGCGAATTGTCGAACTTGGGCATAGGCCCTGAGAAGAAGAAGCGCGTGACAACCGCTACTATTGCGTGTAAAAAGAGTGATGTTGGGAAAACTCAATCCTCCAAGGTAAAAAATGTTGCGGAAGGGAAGAAAGGTACGCGCAATTCTCCTGACTCCTGGTGTGATTATATGGTGGTTTCTGATTCATTGGAGGGTCTTGCGCCTGCAGTTATTATTAGAAGGCCAAAAGCAGAACCGAAGGATACTGCTGATATTCCTCCTTCTAACCCAGACGATCCCATTGATTTGGAATCGAGTCCTGAGCACTTGGTGCGGACTAAAGCAGGGAAAAGAAAACAGACTGGCGCTGAGGCGGAAGGTCAGCTAGCAAAGAAGATTCAGAGGAGGAAAATTACCAGGAGAGGCAATCTGGATGCTTTTATTTCAGAGTCTGCTCCTAGTAAGCGTCATCTTTGCTTCTTTTCCTTAAGCGTATTGAATACTTATAGACTTTGTTTTTTTTAGCAATCCCAACTTCTCCTGTTTCCACAGAGCCGCTGCCTGTGGTTAATGAAGAGCCCCCATCCTCTCCTCCACGCGCTTCTTTTGCTGATCAGTTAAAGAATACTGAGGTTCCCGAGGGTGGGGTGGAGAAAACTGCTGAGGTTGAGGCTGATAAGCCTGTTGATGTTGCTGCGGAAGAAGAAAAGATTGTGAGCCCAGAGATTGTGGATGGTGCTGGTAACCCACAAGTTCCTGAACTTGCTGCTCACGAGAAAGAAAAAGCTGCTGAAGAAATCAATGTTACGACTTCTCCTCCTAGAGCTTCTTGTTCTATGCCTGAGAACATCGAGAAGGTTTCTGCTGAAGATCTAGGCTCATTTTCTGATGTTGGCAAAAATTCTCCAATCCGCCCAGATGAGGGATTATTACTACAGGACTTATTCGGAAAAAGATGCCTCCGACACTCATGTCCCTGTTTGGAACCTGAAGAAGGGTGATACTTTCTCCGACTGGCGCGTGTGTCGGGACTGGTTACAAGGGATATTTCCGCCAGGGGAGATTAAATTTCAGGAAAATCGGCTTCATGAGCAAACTTATCACGCCTACCTTGAGGGAGCTGCTTCTCATGCGTCGACCACTCACCGCATAGTGCATGAGTGGCACAGTATGCACAAGGAGTCGGATGCTTTCAAGGTATCCAAGAAGAAAATTGTTGATGATGAAAACCGGATTGCCCAGTTGAAGGCTAAGCTGGAAGCTGATCAGGCAAAGTTTGAAGCTGATCGGAAAACTGAAGAATGGTCCGTTGCGGGCTGGAAGAGAAAAGCGGAGGCTGAGGCTGCTCTTCTTTCCGAGGAGCGAAAGAACTAAAAGAGAATATGTGAAAATGATAACTCCGAGAAGATGAATCTCCGCACTGTTATCAATAACCTCAAGGCTGAGGTTGAGAAATTGAAAAAACAGGACGCAGAGATTGAGAAGTTAAAGAAAGAGAAGGCTGACGCTAAAGCTGCACGGGATGAGGCGCGCTCGCACAGGGAGCGAAGTGAACAACGAGAGGTACAAGCTTGCGCCACCTTTGCTCTTAGAGATAAAGAGTTAGAAGAACTCACTGCTTTGCTTTCTGATCAGGAACAACTCAAGAAAGACCTGGAACTTGCGCTTTCCGAGAAAACTAAGACCTCACGCCGCTTAACTGAGACTGAAGAAAAACTGGAGGCTTCTGAAACGGCGCGGGCAACAATAGAGAGTGAGTTGGAACCTTTAAACAGCGATATGCTGTGGTTGAAAGAGCGTGGGATCGCCTGTGTAAGTTATTTTTTCCTTTTGCGGGAATGTTTTGCGCATTTCTTTTATTTATCTTTCGCTCTTGTAGGTTGCTGAATCAGTGTTAAATTCTGAAGAGCTGGATAAGACTGTAGCGCGTTTGGTGGTTGTTGCGCGAAAGGATGGATATTCCCAAGGCTATGCTAAATGTTCTCACCATGTGAATAGCGCTCTGAAGGTTGATTGGGATCTTACCAAATCTGCTACTTATGGTGTTAATACAGGCGCCGCGCTTGCAGCTTTAAAAACAGAATTCAATAATTTGCAGCTTCCCGTTATGGACCTTATAAATGTTGCGTTGCAATCCGAAGATCATGTGGCGCAACTGAAGGAAATCTTTCCTGATGAAGGCGAAGATTTATCGTAGAATTTCTTTTTGTAATTGTTTTGAACAATTCTTTGTAATATTTGGGATGTGTATCCTTTCTTTTGTTGATGCGCTGCTGCGCAAGTAACGTACACTAAAACATTGCCGTGTTTGATAGTTTTGTAAGGCGTGTTTGTGCGCCTGGAATAGTATGACGTGTTTTTAGTTTACAATATTTTGCATGGGTACAATTACTTTGATCAGGTAAGGCGAATGAAGGTGGTATGAAGCTCATGTGTGAACGTATGGTCTTGTGTGATGCAATCACCGACCGTTCATGAGACTTGTATTTGTATTTACCATAATGTTTTTGCGCTTACCAAAAGAAATTGCATGCACTTTGTAAAGAAAACACAAGAATAATAGAAACTTTGCTGTTTATTTCGGGATAGGGCGCAGAGGCCGTTACAAAGTCTATTAATATAAATATACGAGACTTAACTTACACTCTATTTCCCGCCTTAACTTGATAAACCGTATCATTCCGCGAGGAGATCATAGAGTACTCAATTCTTCGCTTTCTTGTTTGGGCCTTCTTTGCCTCGAGTTATCTGTCTTATTTCCTTACGCACGTTTTGTAGTAGGTGAGTGAGTTCACCACTTATAAGGGCCTTTTCTATTTCGGTGCGCAAGGAAATGCAATTGTTGGTGGTATGACCACTGTCCTTATGGTAATCACAATACTGAGCTGGGTCCTGTCCACGTTTGTTCTTCATGGGTATTGGAGGCTTAAACTGATAATCCTCAGTGCTCAAAACTTCCGCAGGAGTTTTGGTTAAGGGAGTCCATTGTCTCTCCCTGTTTTCTTGTTTGGCTTCTCTTTGCGCGGAAAGCTTATTGATTGTGGCTCGAGCATCCTCGGATGAATAGTTCCCTGAGCTGGAATCACGCCAACCTTTCTTAAATCTCTTTCGGCTACCTGAGCCTAAATCTGAGGGTCGGTTATGCGGTGGTGGAGGCCTGTTGGTAGTGAGATTCTTTTCTGTTTGGGCGTAAACCTTGGCTGCTGCCATCACTTTTTCCCAGCTCTTCGAGAGTCCTTCTGTCCCAGATAGGACTTTTATCATATCATCGCACCTGACTGCATATTTGAATTGGGCGCGAATCAGCTGCTCATGGACGCCTCCAATCTCCAATACCTCTTTGTTATATCGGGTGATAAAGTCTTCCAGACATTCATCATCATGACGCCAAATGTTCATCACATCTGATGTGTCGCGGATAGATCGCCTTTGTTGGCTGAAATGGGTCAGAAATTTTTCGCGTAGATCTCTCCATGACGTGATTTCTCCAATGGGCAAGTTATCAAACCAGATTCTTGCAGCGCCAGTAAGGGTTTGTACGAAAAGGTGACACCATAATGGTAGGGTCCAGCCTCCGACTAGCCCTGCGCTTGTGAAAACTCTCAGATGATCGTCAGGGTCTGTCAATTCGTTGAACTTGCCTACGTTAGACGGCAGCTTTGCTTTCTCTAGCGGAGCCAGAGCTATCTCAGTAATACATTTTGAGTTCTCCGCCGCTTCTGCAGGACGATAAATCAGATCATAATTGTGCTCAGCCTCGGGGTTGTAAACCGCACGGGGTCTACACTTGTTGTAATTTGGCTGTAACCGACTAAACACACTGGTATTTTCACCTACACGGTAAGTTGAATCATATTCATTGGTGTGAGTGCTCCGTTGAGGACCCAACCTGGTGTGAACTGATTGTCTTCGGTGGGGATGTGACTCATCTCGATGCTCTCTTTGATGACTTTCTGACTGGGTATACTCGTATCTCGATGTAGATCTAGAGTACACCTCTGTGTTTTCGTGAGATGGTCCTTCACGTTGAGAAGCATGAGCACGGGATCCTGGCCTCCGTGATTGATTTTGGGGAGCAGTTTGAGCACACAGCTATGTGTATACTGCATTTAGTGCCCCCTGAGATCTAACGTACCAGGAGATTGGGGTTTATCCTGGGGGCAGAATTGAGTGTACAGGGATCTCTGGCTGTACCCCTGGGGTGACAGGTTCGTTTACACGATTGGATTGCACCTCATTGTCATCAGAGGCTTCTTCTGGAATACCTTCAACCTGGATGTTGTTAACAAAATTCGGCCGAGGACCAGTTTGCCGATGAGATGAAGTTTCTTCCATGTGCAAATGGAATCAACATGGTAGGTCAAAAAACGAGAGAAAATTGGATGAAACAGAGAAAATGGTGGGCGCCAATGAAGAAACACTGGACAAAAGGATCGGAATCGGATTATCCAGGGGTTATGTTCTGCATAAAAAGGTGGTTCTCCCTCGTTTGATTTGATGGGACAGACCTTCTTCTCCGGTAAACTCTGCAAAACAAAACACTGTTAATCTCGTCAAGGGGAGAAGAGGAGTTCTCTCCTTGACCCGACTCCGGCGTGAGAATAAGTATGTGTTTATGAAGAAGAAGAAGTATTGACGAAGTGTGTGTAACTTGAGATTCATACCTGAATTACTCTTTTATTTATAGCCGGGAGTTTGGGCGGGAAAACTCGTTGGTGAAATATTAACGGAAGATGCTAACCCCGTAAGCGGTTACTTTTCCTTCCGTTAATCGTCTTGATCCGACGTGAATGCACACGGATCGCTATTCAGATCCATGGCTGGGGAATTGCCATGTGGAAAGTGGTCAAGTGGAGGTTTCTCTCCAATTCCATACCATCATCGTGGTTTCAGGGAATCCTGAGATGACGACACGTGTCCAGTCGGTTATAACCGTCTGGTGGTGCACGATTGAGTTCTTCTAGAAGGTTATTGCCATAATCCAGTGTGACTCCTTATCGTGTGGCACCAGTTGAGTAAATAATACCTAAGTCTAGGTATTATTAAACGGAAGTGTTTAACTTAGAATTTCCATCCTTTGTTTAGGGAGGAAAGCGCAAGGATTTATTATTTCCTTTTGGCGCGCGGGTGTTACTTGCTGTCTTTCTCCTAAGCTCTTTCTGTAGGACCAGTTGCGCGGTCGCGCAAGGTCAAAAGAGGGTTAAGAGATGAGGTTGTGGTATGGTCCCAAGCACTCAATATGAGGTTTTTGGGACCTTACCCCTTTAGATCAAGATCAAGGGAAAACCCTTTCGAGTTGTGAGAACTTAGAGAACTCTACCTTCACGTGCGAGTTTTGCCCCCATTTTTTTTCACACCCCTAGATTAACATGTTAGAAAAGACAGCTCTAAAAAAATTTAAAAAACTCGAAGTGGTGTTTTTCGGCCACTTACAACAGCTGTAAAAAGCTGATGTTATATCACTTTTTACAGTATTTACAGCTGCTGTAAATGAAAAAAAAACTAGTTTTTTTATTTTTTTGAAGTAGTAATTTTTTTTAGGATTTTTGGTAAAAAAAATTGAAAAAACCTTTTGTAAGGCCGAGTTCTCTTAGTTCTCACAACTCGTATAAGTTTTCATTTTACCCCCCCCCCCCCCCCCCTAGATATATACCTAAATATAAATTAAATTAAATTTATAGTTTTATATATACCACTCTATTAAATTTTGGTCCACTATATACAAATTTACAACTAAATCTAAACGTAATAGCCCAATCACACCAATAAAGAAAATAATATCAAATCTAAAAGTTAAACCCTAAACCAATAAACGACACTCTGCTCATCGCCACAATGTTTTATGTCGTTACCTTAAGTCAATCGTCTCCTGCTGTCAACGTCATTGTTCGTGCAATATGATCATTGCCTCGTCAGCCACAACATTGTTATTTATAAGAAAAATATTATGCCATAAAATATGCATGTTTTAAAAGACAAAAAAACTTGAGACCCAACATTATCACTATCTCTCACAGCAAATTTAAATCGGGTGACACGGTTGTCCAAATCGCTCGAACTTCGCTCGGAATATTTACTGCTCGAAAAATGCTCGCTTGATTTGAGGCTCGGTTTTAAATGAGCAGCTCCGCTCGGTTCGGTTTGTAAACGAGCCAAACACAAGCAAAGGTCCGCTCGGCTCATGAACAATCCTATCATTGATGCCTTAATACACAAATAAGTATTCTATAGGGCATTGCACGACAGTAGAAAACACATGATAAATAGTGTCGCATATCACATGAGTATAAATCATTGCCGAAGAAAAAACAAGTCTTATACACTAAAGCAATAAGCAAATGTAGAACATAAATGTATAACACATTCTACTTTCGTGAATTTTTTTTTTTTATTATTGTTTAAACTAACCCATCTCAGTTATGCAACATCATCATCATCATACTCAGTAAATCTCATCAATAGCAAAGCTAAGATAGGGTCTGAGGAGGGTAAGATGCAGACAGTCTTACCTCTACCCCATAAGAATAGAGAGACTGCTTCCAGTGATACCTCCGGCTCGAAAATGAAAAGCTCAGTTATGCAACAAATATACATAATTCAAAAGCTCAAATAAGTTTATAAGAAAATGAAAAACCTTTTATTTAATAAAATATCGTATCTCCAGCAACAAAATTTTATAATTATTATGAATTTACTCGTATATTTAATTACATAGAACATTTGAAACATGGTAGTTTAACTTTGCTTACAAATCAACAACTTGCTTCCATAATAACAAACTAGTGTTAACTAACTTTGCTTTCTTAACTTGGTGAGGGTTTTTATCATTCCTTTGGCAATCTTCCAAAACCAAAACAAATTCATCATTGCTAACGCCGGTGGGACCGTCAACAAGGTGTAATATCCCATTGGATAAAAAACATACTTCACCTGAAAAAAACGTGCCAAAATGAGCGGGTTGGATGACAGGTCATATCAAATTTAGAAGGTTGTATACATCAAAAATACTTTTTGGACCGACTTGACCCCACATGATCCGTTCTAGATGATACATAGCCCAAATCAACGCATACTTAAATAAATGTGTTGTAACTCGTCAGCTCGAAAATTTACCTGGTCGAAATGTGTAAACATGTGATAGAAAAAGTAGACGAACAAGATGACCCTTGCCACCTGCATGAACTCAAAACCGTCAACATTAATCACCAAAAAGACAAACGTACCCCTTCGTTTATGTTTTCGTGAATTGGTTATAACGAGATTTAGGGTGCAATGACATTACCAACCACCCTATAAACATTGCAATGCCATTTAACAAGTAAAGCGTGGAGTTCTTCATCCCGGCTACATCTAGATACCTGCATACGCATGTAAAATGGTCGATTTTTGGAATTGTATAATATGAATAATTGAATTATTAACGTCGAATATTAGTTTATTACCATCTTAAATTCACAAAGGGCGTTGTGATCTCTGTGAATAGAACCATAAGGATGTAAAACTGAACTTGGCCGCTTATAAGGGACTGAATAATGGCGAACAAAGAAAGTCCATGGTGCAATAACTGTAAAGACATGACAGATTAAGAGTAGCAAGAAATGTTCAAACGATCTTAATTATTGATTTTCTATGTATAGGCCCGGCCTGACCCATGTCATTTGACCAAAAAAAAGTCTAAAATGACTAAATTACCCCTGATTTGTATATGTTTAATTGTTTTACCGAAGTCAATGGATACTTACATATTCAACTCCGCCTAAAGTTGGATAAGTCCATATAATCATCGCCAAGTCTGAAAAGAAATAACCGATTGACATATGCAACCGTAAAAGAACATGAATGTGGATCATAGTTTAGTTTCACATAAATGGGACGCACAACCGTATCTATAACGTCTCACATCAATATGAATATAACCCATGATATAAAAACATAGGTCTGGCAAATAAAACCCATTTGGGTTTTTTGGGTTATTTTGGGTCATTTTAAAAATGAGAATGGGTCAGGATGGGTTAAGAAATAACTAAGGATGGGTCAGGATGGGATATATGATATCTATTTAAAATAATTCGTGGGTAAGGATGGGTATTACGCAGGGTTAATGGGTAACTCAAAAAAGAGCATCACAGGCAGATTTTTCATCTTATCCGAGTGTTTGTAGATATTGGCTTCACAAATAATAAAAAATTTAAAAATAATAAAAAATTAAAAATAATATTTTTTTAAATCAGAAAAATAAAAAAATTCTTAAAAATAAAAAAAATCATAAAAATCCAAAAAATAATAAAAAAATCTAAAAACTCCAAAAAATAATAAAAAAATCCAAAAAATTGTAAAAAAATTAAAAAATAATAAAAAATCCAAAAAATTCTAATAAATAAAAAAATCCAAAAAATTTAAAAAAAATAAAAAAAATTCTATCAAAAAAAATAATAATTAATTAAAAAAAATCCAAAAAAATAAAAAAAAAATCCCAAAAAATTCTAAAAATCAAAAAAATAAAAAAAAATTCTAAAAAATCAAAAAAATTAGATGGTCATTACATATGGGCACTCGTAAAATAACAACACCAATAAATCATATCATCTTGCAAGGCCGTCCCATTTGTCTTAGGGCTCTTAAAATTAAGGGCCTACTTTTTTAAAAAATGTATATAATATGTGAATTAGATTTGGGATGCCAAAAATAAATGAAACAAATTCTATGTTAAAGCCCAAAACTAAATAAGACAATTATGAAAATAAGGCCCAAATAAGGTCTATGTTTATCCATTAGTACATTGTTAATTCGCTAGCCCAAATGCCTTTTTAACGGTCTTTGCTGCAAGTAACAAATGCGAATGGCAGGGAAAGGGAATCTGGGGCGAATTAGGGCAATCGATGAAGCTGACAAACACGGGAATCTGTAGAGGCACAGTTTAACGGCTAAAGTTCGATGGTTACTCAATCGTCATTGACTCATTCTCGCACGTATAATCCGGTTTAAGAACTACTTTTTTTATAATCTAGTAATCTAAAACACATTTTATATCTATACATCAACATATAACTTTATTTTTCAACTCCACTAACTATAAACTTTTTAGTTTATGACTAGAAGTAGTACCCGGCGCGTTGCGGCCGGTTCTACTCACTGGGCTTAGTTGTTGCGACCATCTTGCATCATCATACTAAACTAAAATCAAGAATACAAAATTGTTGTTGGTAGAGAATACACCGACTTTTCACCCGCACCTCCACCTTTTCCGGCGCAAAATTTGCAGTTTTAGTCTCTTTAAAGTTTAAACGATATTAGTGTGAACCAAGTTTTTGCTACTTTCTGCACAATGAAGCTGAGAGTAGATGTGTATATAAAGTGTAGTCATTAGTCATAATAATCATTCATCAGCATTCATTGTCAAAATAATCTTATTATATATACAGAAAAGTTGCTCTAAGAGCGTATTATTGAGATCAAAGCAAAATTACAAATCATTATAACCTATAATCAGTTTCAAACACATCCAGATCAGTCCACACCACCAATTTTGATTGATTCAACCTAAGGTTGATTGATTCAACAAAATTCATCGCATCAAAGAATCATCCAAACTTGAACATCCTGCCATAAACTGAACAAAGGGATACGTAAATACTCTCAAATCCAAACAATAATAACATAAGAGAAAGCTACTTACATTAACATAATAAATTTATCATAGGTTGTGCAGGTCTTGTTAGCTTATCAGATCCTTTTGAATACAATCTCTAGAAGGATAAAAAGAAGAATGGAACTTCATATATCCACATGTCAACCTTCATGGATATTAAGAATTCAAAGGTGAATTTCAAGAAAACGCCAAGAATTTTGGTTTTAAGGTTTACCCCAAAAATTAAAAAGCATCTTGAATGAGGTTGTATAGTGAAAACCACATCAGCACCCTACAAAAAAAGTTAACGATGTAAGACTGAAAGAGAGAAAAAGGTCCATGAATCAATACACACAATTAGGGCTGGCAATTTTACACGAATACACGACACGAACCTACACGACCTTAACAGATATCGTGTATGACCTTAACAGGTATCATGTACTAAACAGGTAGACACGAAACAACCTGTTAATTTTCGTGTCTAAACATGTTAGATACCTGTTTACCTGTTTTATACCTGTTAAGACATGTTAAAGATTTTAATTTTAATTAAATAAAAAATATACCATTACTCATTTACTCAAATATAGATGGAACGTGACTCTGTCTTCTTTAGTTCAAAAAAAAAAAAAAAAAACCTAATGACCTAATCTCTCTTAACTCTCTCAAGTTACAGTCGACATCATCCATTCATCCAGATCCAGCGTCGGTCATCCACCGCCGGTCATCCACCATGCCGGTCATCAACCACGCCTGCATCCGCCGCCAGTCATCCACCGCCGCTCATCCACGACGCACAGCCGCTCCTTGAGTCTTGTTTCAAAAATAAAGGTAATTTTGTTACTGTTTCAGTGTTTTTTTTATAACTGATGCCGTTTAGTACACGATTGAAGGCTTTTCAATGAAAAACTTGTGGAAATTGTCTGTCAATTTAATAAATTGGTTCATATCTGTAAACTATGCCAAAGTGTGCATTGTTTGCTTTCATATCTGTAACACATGATTAGTTTTTCTCAGTGACATTATAAAATAACTGGTTCGACAGCATTGCACGATGAACCATTTTAGTTTTTCACAGTGAACACAAGCATATAGTTTATATTTTGTTTATAGGAATTCACAACTATGAAGCACTGTTTATAGTTTATATTTTGATGTCTTTCTTTAAATGACTGTGAACTTTTATGGTAAATGACTGTGAACTTTTATGGTAAATGACTGTGAACTTTCTGTAAATGACTGTGAACTTTTATGGTAAATGACTGTAAATGACTGAACTTTTATGTTTTGTTTATAGTTTGATTTTTTTTTTAGAATCACAGGTTATCATCATAGTACTTTTTTGTTTATTGTTTATGTTTTGAATTTGATGCAGCCCTATGTTTATTGGTTATTGCTGATTAAGAATGAGTGATTCTCAAAAGAAGGTGGGAAAGAAGAAGGATAAGAAGTCCTATGTATGTTTATCTAACTTTTATGGCTTTCGGTTCAAGTTTGGTATTATTTAGATGAGCTCACTGAAGATATAATGTCACTTGATATTAGTGGAGAATCAAATGCTTCAAACTCATTGAACAATTCTAAGGTAACCACTCCAAATGCTTGGAGTAGTGTTGCTAAAAAACAATGAACAATCAAAGGTACTTACTCCAAATGTTTCAAGTAATGTTTGATAAATTAAAATTACTCAATTTATGTCCAATTGTCAATGCTAAATATGAGTACAATTATGTGCAGGTTTGATTTGTTGGAATTAAAGATCTGAGAAGAGAACCATGGGAACTTTGAACTTGTTTTTAATGGATATATTGAATTATTTAAGTCTTTTGTGATTTGCCGTTTATGGATTTTTGTTTTAAACTTGTTAAGTATTCGGTGTTTATGGATTATTTAAGCTGTTTGTGAACTTTTGGCGAGTTTTGTTTCACTAAACTGGTTCTAAATATGTGATTATTTTAGTGTTCGTTAATAGGTATTAACAGGTAATTTTCGTGTATATCGTGTCGTGTTCATGTCGTGTTCGTGTTTGAAAAAAAGGACACGAAATCTTATCGTGTCGTGTTCGTGTATGGCCTTTCGTGTATCGTGTCTTATCGTGTTGTGTCTTATCGGGTACGGGTATACACGATATGCCAGCCCTACACACAATAGTGCAATATAAATAAGACTTACAACAGGGTAACTATCGTGTTCCATTCCATCTATAAAAAAAAACAAATAACGAAATTAGCTCAGCTCGACGAACGATAAAGGCGAGAGTGAGAGTAATACCAGAGTCACTCCCATCTCTGAGATTTATCAGACGAAGAGATAGATGCATTTTCGACAAACCAATTAAGATGCTCTGAGCCTCAACAGCAACACCAACCCCGATCATTTCGACATCTATCTATGCTTGCCTTCAAATACACAATCAAATACATCACCAATCTCAATTTTCCAAACATCTTTTAAGCATTTCACAAACACTTGGAATATTATGCCGATTTAAATTAATCGTTAACTAATGAATAAACCATGCTTCATTCAATTATTCACATTGGAAAACACAAATCTAATTTATTCAAAAATTCTATCAAACACTTTGTGGGCACTACGGAAGCAAGTCGATTTACCCACCTGACATCATTTAAGCATATCATAAACACTTAAAAGACTATGTTAATATAAATTTGATAGTAACTAATGTAATAATCATGCTTCATTCAGTTATTAACAACCAAAATCACAAGTTTCTGAGAAAAATAATGCGCAAATTCATTGAAACTTTTCATCGAACATTGGTGCGCTTTTCCTGCTAGAGGGGGGTTTTGGCTGGGTTTTGTGAAGTGTACTGCTAGTTTTCCCAGGGGTTTTTGTTAATTTACAACCATACGTATATTGTTCATATTGGTAGACATGAATAACATCAACAATTCAGTAGACTATCAGAGAACACCTTAACTATTTTCCCCAATAACATCCCTTATAAATGAAATTAAAACAAGCGAACAGAGACAAAACCAATAAATTTTAAATTCATAATATTAAGGAAGCATTTTTACAAAGAAAATTAATGGATGAGTTTATGAATAATCAAGAGAACATCAGTTAATCACTTGACAATCGCATCTTTCAAAAGAAATAAAACTTCGCACAAAACCTAGATCACTTAAAAAGGAACTCACTATAAGAGAAGCATAAACATACAAACAATATATGCATCGAAGAAAACTTTAAAGAAAGTTAGGGTTCTTGATATACCTTTGAGATTAGCCGCAAAAAGCCTCACTGTAAACGCCCTTGAACTCCCAAACGTCGCTGCCATGTGATAACACCACCATCGCCCAGCTTGTAAGTTATTCATACACCGACTTGAAGCCGGAACCTCCGGCAACGGTGGTGCAATACCCACTACTCCATTTCTCTCTCTAACACCACACATTCCCCTTTGTATCATTGATAACAACAGATCTGTGCCGTACGGATCGGGCATCGATGTACAGTTGCCAAGCATTTTAGAGAGAGAAAGAGAGGTGAGAGGCCAAACATTTGAGAGAGAGAGAGAGGGGTTTGCAATCTGGTAAAACACAGTGGGAATACAGGATTTTAATTCACATATCTCACTTACCAACCATGTGTAAAGGAAACCACCCCACAGTTTCAAGAAACCACCTTACAAACATGAAAACACAATGTACAACAAATAAAGCCTGAGAATGTTAGAAATTAGAAGTATAAAGAATAAGGATTTATTGAAAAGTATTTAAAAAGGGCCCTTACTTTTAAGTTTGCTTAGGGCCATTAAAAGTTGTGCCGGCCCTGCCATCTTGTTACATGTATGAGATATATAAGACCATCTACATATATAGACTTCAGTAAATTACATATATGTAATTTATTGCAAAAAAGTTACAACTGAACTGAAGAACTCGGTTAATTTTGAAGATGAAAAAACGGAATGGGGAAATCAATAAAAAAAAGTAGATGTCTAAATCGAAATTGGAGAATTAAAAAATATGCTAACAGTCACTACCAAAGATCCCAAAATCGAAATCGGAGAATAACTAGAGAGCCTTTTCAGCACGGTTACACAATTTCACCATGTCATATGATGAATCAATCATAAATTCATAATCACCTTTTCTATGGCACCTAAATTATCTGGCATCACATACTCTTAATCACATTTTAATGTTTCAGAATCACATATTTGTTGTCACCAATGAACCTCCTAAACGTAATGCACTAAGTAAATTGATAGCAACATACCAAACTACAAATGAACTAATAAATCAAACTAACTACATAATTTAAATTAAAATTAATTTATTTTATAATACAGAAGAATAAATTGGAAAAAAAAAATCATGGAACATCCAAGACCAAGAATTACTCAAGAAGGTTATTGGCCACTGCATAGACCAAATAATCTTTCCGATTTATCAACCGTTCAGCCCATAGTTCACGTTTAAGTGGCGATTAAAGATTTGGACCTTAGAACTCTGTGCAAAACGATCTTCTCAGAAAATGAACATGAACGAAGAAGGTTTCATTTGGTGTGTTCTTTTCTTCTAATTACACAATTGTTGTAGTTTTGGCAATTCAAGAAATGATTTGATTTGTTAGAATAGAAGTAATATGCTTTTGAGAAGGATTAACAAAAAAAAAAAAAAAACCGATTTTGAGAGGGCATATAAAGAGATTGTAATTAAAAAAATGTAACTACCTAAAATAGTAGTATGTCGACTAAAATGCCCTTTATAAAAGTGATTGGTTATTTATAGTTATACTTATTATAATTATATAGTTTTCTTATGAACTACTCTCTTTATATAAAAGTTATATACATATAGAGGCCGATTATTGTACAAACTGTCTTAACGTGCGCTGGGTACGCGATGCAGTATCAACATGCGATGTTATTTTAAACATGCGATTTTGATTTTTTTAACATGCAAATTTAATTTTTTTTAACATGCGAATTTAATTTTTTTTATAAAATGCGATATTTGGTTTTTCGCAACATGCAATTTTCATTTTTGGTAACATAACGTGCGATTTTGTCATCGCGTACGCAGCGTATGTTATGGCATAGTGTACGATATACTTTTTCTATAGAGTAAACTGCCATTTTGGTCCCTGAGGTTTGGTCACTTTTGCCACTTTAGTCCAAAACTCAAACCTTTTAAATATGGGTCCCTGTGGTTTCACTTTTATTGCCGTTTTGGTCCAAAAATGAAATCAGCTGATATTTGGCTAATAAAATCATGTTATTTTTTTCCTTTTCCTCAGGAGCAAAATGGCCAAATATCAGTTGATATCATTAATTTAATTAATAATGTGTTATAATAAAATTATATTGATAGTTTTGCCTCTGAGAAAAAAGACAAAATAACATGATTTTATTAGCCAAATATCAACTGATTTCATTTTTGGACCAAAATGGCAATAAAAGTGAAACCACAGGGACCCAGATTTAAAAGGTTTAAGTTTTGGACTAAAGTGGCAAAAGTGACCAAACCTCATGGACCAAAAATGGCAGTTTACTCTTTTCTATATATATATATATATATATAGATATATATATATGTATATATAGGATAAGGATCATTACAGAACACTAATTATTGCGAGAACAAAAAGAACAACTCTAAATCTCTAAATTTTGGGAGTTAAGGTTCGTCTTTCTTAAATTTTAGAGTAAATTTCTGTTTTCGTCCCTGAGGTTTGTTCATTTTAACTAGTTTCGTCCAAAAATCTAATTTATAACAAATCCAGCCCTGAAGTTTGCATTTCTTAACGCTTTTCATCCCTAAGGGTGCTTTTTCATTTAATTCTTAGGGATGAAAAGCGTTAAGAAATGCAAACCTTAGGAATTAAAAACGTTAAGAAATGTAAACCCTAGGGCTGGATTTGTTATAAATTAGATTTTTGGACGAAACTAGTTAAAATGGACAAACCTCAGTGACGAAAACAGAAATTTACTCTAAATTTTATGTTTCTTAGATTCATATGTGTATTATATATACATAAAAAATCATATATTTTCCTCTACACATAGTCTACATACATGTAGGTAATTTAGCCTACACATAACCTACATGTGTGTAGGTTATTTAAAAACTTAAGATTTTTCTTATTTTGTTTTAAATTCTAGTGTGAGAAACAATAAATCTTACATTTATAACATTTTCATTTACTTTTTAGGTTTTTAGAATTGAAAAAATGAGAGATTCATTTTGTTATGCGTGTTCTCGCAATATTTAGTGTTCTGCATAGAACCTTCCCTTATATATATAGAAAGTATAATGTACAAAAGGCCTTATCGTACATTATCGTACGCGACCAAGTGTATAACATGCGTAATTACAATTTTGATCAAAATAACGTGCGTGATTTTGGATTCCATGCGTGATTTGATAAAAAAAAAACTGATCCCATGCGTGATTATGCGTTCCCATGCGTGATTATATGTTCCATGCGTGATTATACCCTGATCCGACGGTTACGCTTGTCGCGTATGTGATGTACGATAAGGCTTTTTGTATGTTAACATTTCCCTATATATATATATATGTATATATATATATAGGGAGGGGCTCATGCGAGAACCATCCTTATTGTAAGAACCTTGAGAACCAATGTGAACACAACCTAAAATAGTTAAAAAAACCTAACCCCCCACCCCCCCCCCCCCCCAAAAAAAACCTAAACCCCCCTCCCCCACCCCCCAAAAACCTAACCCCCCCCCCCCCCGAAGCTAAAATGCTAAAAACCAAGCCCCCAAAAAACCTAAAAAAAATCTTAAAAAAATCTAAAAAAATCTAAAAAAAATCTAAAATTTTTTTTTTGATTTTTTTAATATTTTTTAGGTTAAAATCGCTACTTTTCGAAGCCAAAAAAAAAAAATTTTTGTGTGATTTTTAGCTATTTTTAGGCATTTTTGGTGTGTTCACATTGGTTTTCGCGGTTCTCACAATAAGAGGTGGTTCTCGCATGATCTTCTCCCTATATATATATAACCATATATGTATAACAGATAAAAAAGAGTCAAGTCTAAGAAGAGCTAGAGCTTAAAAAACTATTATGTATTCAAACTCAAACTTTAAAGTTGGAGCTCAAGATGCAAACTCAGTTGTTTAGCTCGATCTTCGCTCATTTACATCTCTCTTCGTGTTATTTGGAAAAAAATGTATAGAATTACATAATTACCCTCAATCCATATATTTAGTTTGTTGGACCAAAGTCAAAGTATACTTGCACATTCAAGAATCAAGACTGGCTAAGGTTGGATACTTCCATATAATCATGGTATCAAATGGAATCTATCCTAGCACTATTAAGGTGTGTTGATACGATGTTCCTTTACATGTTATTGAGGATTCAAGTTTCTTGACGAACATCATGTATAAGAGTAAAATTATGAGTTAAATGCTTGGTTGGTCCCTGTGATTTGCAAAAATTGCACACTTGGTCCCAATGGTTCACTAATTACAGAGTTGGTCCTAATAGTTGTAATTTTTGCACTCGGGTGGTCCTTATCACTAACCTGTGTTGAATTTCTCAGTTAAGTTGATATTAAATGACCAAATTGCCCTCAACAATTAAAAAATTAAAAGTAAAAATATAAGAGGGGTCTACCCCATCATCTTCTTCTTCACCTCTCACCTAGCTCTCTCTCTAACACTGGAAACCACCATCAGCCATCATCTTTGGGCCACCACAATTGCAAACCCTATATTTCCACAACAGGCATTCCATCCCTTAAATTTTGGAGGTCCACCAATAAACATTCACCGTTCAATCTATCACCGTTCAGTCATCTTCTGCCCCCCCAAAAAAACTGGTTTCTTTCAATCTATCACCGTTCAATCACCACCATCTACACAAACCTCCGGCACCACACCAACTCTACAACCACCACCTGCACTACCAGAACTGTAAGGAGGCATAGTCATGTTAAGGCAAATCCAAATGCAGTTGTACCGTCAGCTGGATCACTTGTACCCTGTACAAAAAGGTAAAGGCAAAGTGGCATAAGTAAATGCCACAATATGCACTACATAGACATATGATTGTTATAATATAGCGTGCAAGATGTAAAGCAAGTACCTCCTTTAGAGAAAGAAAATGAACAGGTTGAGGCCCAATATTACCATGAATCAACGTTGATAGTGTAAGCATCTGTACCAATTTTATTTGAATTAAGGGTTTGCAATTGGAATGCCTGTTGTGGAAATATAGGGTTTGCAATTGTGGTGGCCCAAAGATGATGGCTGATGGTGGTTCCTAGTGTTAGAGAGAGAAAGAGGTGAGAGGTGAAGAAGAAGATGATGGGGGTGGACCCCTCTTATATTTTTACTTTTAATTTTTTAGTTGTTGAGGGTAATTTGGTCATTTAATATTAACTTAACTGAGAAATTTAACACAAGTTAGTGATAAGGACCACCCGAGTGCAAAAATTACAACTATTAGAACTAACTCTGTAATTAGTGAACCACTGGTACCAAGTCTGCAATTTTCACAAACCACAGATACCAACCAAGCATTTAACTCTAAAATTATAGAGTGTGTGGTTTGTTGTTAAAAAATTAGTTATGGGTCCCAAAAGTCTTTTTGGGTAATTTTTTAAAGGGTAAATTACACTTTTCGTCCTTTATGAATTGTAGGGGGTTGCAATGGATAGCCTTTAACTTTAATAATTACAGTCACAGTCCTTTATTTGCAAAACTCATTACACCTTTCGTCCTTTAGCACAAACCAAGTTAAAATTTTTAGTTAAGTCAGACATGTGCCTTGCACATGAGGGTAAGTTGGTAATTTTACGCTACCCTTTTATTTAAAAAATTACTTATGAATAAAACCCTATTCTTTTCAGTCCATCTTCTCCACTTGTCCCGCCACCATTGCCACCACCACACAAGACCTATCAGATATGATTTTCTCATTACTAACAACCAACAATGGTCCCCAGCCTACATGAACCAAATTACATCAACTCCCACTTATAATATTTACAGAAGTACATACATATCTCACCAAATTAGAGTTCTTGATACACAAATCCCTGTTTAAAAATAATAAATCAAAAACCAAGAAACAAAAAAGAAAAAAAAATCAAGCCCCACCAAACCACATCCAATCAGATCTGGTATGTGTTCAGCTAAGGTTCCAGATCAAATCTGCGAGTAACCATTAAACACCCCACCACTATGGCGACGACTTTAGTGGCGGCGATCAAATCTGCGATGTTCAAATCTGGTGTTCGTGTACGCTCAGACTATGCATAAATCGTACCTAAAGAAGCCGATCCACACGAAAATGGAACATCGCAGGTCAAAACAAGGTTGCCGGAATCCGGTCAGAACTTCATCGGAACCCTAGGTGGGTCGCCGGAGTTGCGATGATCGTCAATTCTGTCGGAGAAAGCGGTGATCGTCTCACTCGTGCTGCTAAGGTCTTCTTCACTTTAAACTAGCATTAATGTAGATTCGAATGAAAGTACATGATTAGCAAAACTGAATCGAGATCGGTGGTTGAACGAGAGTTCCGACAACGGTGAACGTGAGGGAATCCAGTGAAAATCCAGTTGTTCGGCAACGGTTTTCTACGCAGAGAAATGTATTGCAGGAGGTGGATGATTATGTAGAGAGGGTGGACCTTCTTTATGGTGTTCTAGGGTTTGGGAAGGGGGAACTGGGGGAAGATGACTGAATTTGGGGTAGCTGATGTTATATATATGTTAATTTTTTTTATTTATTAATTAACATTTTAAATAAAAATATGAAATGACTAGAATACCCTTAAGTGGATAGATATAACTAAAAATTTTAACTTGGTTAGTGGTAAAGGACGAAAGGTGTAACGAATTTTGCAAATAAAGGACTGTGACTGTAATTATTAAAGTTAAAGGCTATCCATTGCAACCCGCTACAAACATAAAGGACGAAAAGTGTAATTTATCCTTTTTTAAACTTAAAATTTGTTCTCTTATCCATTGCTAAGACACATCCAACGTGCACACAAATCCCAACACTAGAAAATCCCAAAAAGTAGGTACTAGTACCGGTACCGAATATACCCGGTACGGTACGGTTCGTTACAAGTATTTGAGGGTAAAAACCGGTAAATACCAGTACCAGACCGGACCGTTACCGAAAATGTCAAAAGTCAGTACCGAATCGGTACCGAAAATGTCAAAAGTCAGTACGGAATCGGTACCGAAAATGTACCCGGTTCGGTAAATTCAGTACCGGTACCGGTTCCTAATAACAACCTTCAAAATCCAAACTTCGCAACCGGAGTTTAGAATATTTTCTTAACTAACATGAAGTAGGTAGATGAAAAAATATTTGATACCAGGTAGAAGTCGAAAAGTGCAATTTGTAAACCCAACATTTCAAAGGGACAGTTTTAATAGTGGATAGATTTTAAAGAGACATTCAATAAATATCAATTATTCATAAGGCTAAAACTTAGGTTCAGTACAAATGCCTTCAAAACAAAATTAAGAACATTTGAAAAGTCGACGACATATGGGTGTAAAAGACGGACATCAAAATATAATTCAAGTATAACATTACACAAATACATGATACGTTGTAGTTAAGCACCTATCCAAATATGCAAACAGAGATGAAAACTGGTAGTCCACGCATGACCTAAACATGTACAACAAACTCGTTAGCGTAATGCTAAGTACAAATCCATATGATAACTACAATGTTCAAAAAGATGTTTAAAAACTATTACAAAAGACGGTTTAGCATTCAAATTTTGGGTCCATATATTGTAAGGTTATGAGCCATACAATACTTCATTGTGACCTCTACTTCATACATCATATAGTTAGCCTAAGGTAGGTGTAGAACATGCAAAAGTGTACGTTCTATGTACCCTCGCAGATGCTTACTATCAATCGGGGCTTTATTAAAAATGGAATTGAGATTCCAATAAATGTAAACATTTATTGAGATTAATTTGACAACCAAACACATCAAAAATATGTTTGGGTGCCGGGTGATGAATTCCAATTCATTTGACAACCAAACACATTAAAAATGGAATTGAGATTCCAATTTCTTCAGATTCTCATTCCTATACAAACTCAATTCTAATTCCAAAACATTCCACCAACCAAACGCACATCCATGTTTATCTTTAGCCAATTAAACACGTCTTAAATGAAATTAATTTTAATTCAAATTTCTACGAATTTTCTGAACGATAATAAATCTTCACTATTCTAAATGTGACATAAGAAAAGAAAAGTAGATAAAACTTACAGGAAAGTTCTCCTTGTTTCTTCAAGCAGACTTAATGGTAAAGATGGTCTGAACTACGGTTACTGCAAATAGGATGATTCCAGCAACTAGAGCAATCATATTCCATGGACTGCTAAAGTAAGTCCTCTTCATGTTTGCTATATTTTTTGGCCAGTAAGCATTACAATACTCACTCAATTTTACCCATTCTTCTTCGTAGAAGAAATCCACCATTACAGCTCCATTGCATATGCTGTTGATCATTTTAGCAGCTTCATCATTAGAACCCAAAATGTTGACAAGGACTCCGGAGTCTACAAGCTTTGCAACATCTTCTTGAGTATCCACTAGCAAATCCATGGCAATGGCATATGATGTAAAATAACTATGAGTTCGACCTGACTGCTCATAGGCAATGAGATTTCTTAAAACGATCTCAGCGGAATCTTGAAGCCTTAATTTTGGAATTCTAAGAGTAGGCTTACTCAAAGACCCAAAAAAACACGGGAACATATATAATTCCACTTTCATCCCCATAAGCCATGTTGGATCATTATTAGGTTTGAAGTTCACCCCAGCCCTGTCTAAATTCATAACCGAAGGGATAGTTGACTTGCGAGAACCTTTTTTAATGTTATCCGGAGGCTTGTAACATTGATGTAGAAGGCTAAGAATATGATAAGTATTATTAACCGATATATTATCCATATTTATATCTTTCTTAAAGATGTTGACATTAAGTAGAACTGGATAGATAAGTTCAAGAAGGGAGACATCAGGACAGAATTCCAATACCGAGCACTGAAATATTTCATCAAGAATAAAGAAAGGGATCTGGTTTTCTAGCAATACCAAATCATAAAATATGTCATAGGTTTGCGATATTGCTTCACTTTCTTCGGAAATATGAAACTTGATCAAGAATTCAATTATGAAACACGCATCCATAATCATCATGTCGGCAATTTCGATATCACCATAGACCTTCGTCCAAACATAACAAGCCTTGATTTTTTCCATTGAAGAGTACACCTTCTCTACACATAATTTCAGTATTTCCTCTTGTGGGGAATTGGCACGTCGCATTAGGTCAATTAGATAATTTGTTTTCCGTTCTTCAAATGCTTGCACTTTCTCATCTTCTCTATGCAAAGGTCCAATAGAGACCACCTGAGGGTTGAAAGAACTTGGCTTCAAATCGCGTAGTGTATGAGGTACCATGTAAATTGATGGTGAAATTTGGTTTAGATGGCTCTCTTCTTTTTTGACACGACAAAGAAGACGTTGAACGACACTGTCTTGAATCTTGTTTGTGTCTCCCACCATAGTGCTCGACATGATCTCTAAATAAGTGACAAAGCGAGCAATGCACATCCACCAACAGATTAATAAACGTGTCGTATTCTACTTCTACTAAAATTAAGGTAAAAAGTTTAAATCTAAAGTTTAAAAAATAAACAAAAAATACATATAATCAATAAGTTAAAACCTTTTACAACCTTATTACAACCTCCACATAACATGTCTTGACCCATTTAAAACTTTTTTACAACCTATTTATAAACCCATGAGCCGTTTAGAATGTGTACAACTTTATTACAAACCACTAATTGGTTCGTGTTCAGGTTACATGGGTTAAAGTGTCTGGATTAAGATTGATATCTTTAACATTAATACACGGTTATCTTGAGAACGTTAAATGTTGCGAGAACCGTGAGAACGAATGAAAAACCAATCAAAATCAATTTTTTAACACAAACCTCGTTTTAATTAAAATATAACATCAAAAAAAGAATTAACAACATCAAATAGTCAATTTCTCATCTCAAAATCACTCTTATTAGATTTTTTACACATTTGTAAATATAACAAATTTACACGTGTAAATGGCAAACTTACACATGTGTAAATGGCAAACTAAATTTTCTATATTTACGAATTCACGTAAATTTAAATGTGTAAATTTAATTTCTAACATTGTATTCCAATAATAAAAATGATAAGCACAAAAAAAATTGAATTTAAATTGTTTTTGATCAAGTTCTCATGATTTCTTCATTCGTTCTCACGATTTTCACAATATTTAGCGTTTTTATTTAAAACTCCCCATATATATATATATATATATATATAGGGAGAAGATCATGCGAGAACCACCTTTTATTGTGAGAACCAATGTGAACACAACCAAAAATGCCTAAAAATAGCTAAAAATCACACAAATTTTTTTTTTTGAATTTTTTAATATTTTTTATAAAAAAATCGCTACTTTTGGAAGCCAAAAATTTTTTTTTTTTTTTTTTAATTTTTAAATTTTTTTTTTTTGACTTCGAAAAGTAGCGATTTTTTTATAAAAAATATTAAAAAATTAAAAAAAAAATTTAGATTTTTTTTAGATTTTTTAAAGATTTTTTTAGGTTTTTTGGGGGTTTAGTTTTTAGCATTTTAGCTTGGAGGGGGGGGGGGGGTGGGGGGGGTGGGGGGGTTTAGGTTTTTGGGGGGTGGGGGGGGGGGGGTTAGGTTTTTTTAGCTATTTTAGGTTGTGTTCACATTGGTTCTCGCGGTTCTCACAATAAAGGTGGTTCTCGCATGAGCTCCTCCCTATATATATATATATTATAGGAGAATGATCATTTAGGAACCACCCTTTATTGCGAGAAACAATATGAACACAACCAAAAATACCTAAAAAACTCTAAAAAACACACAAATTTTTTATCAAAAAATCGCTACTTTTAGTAGCCATTTTTTTAAATTAATTTTTTTCTACTAAAAGTAGCGATTTTTTGATAAAAAAATATTTAAAAAAAATTTGTGTGTTTTTTAGATTTTTTAAAGATTTTTTTTAGGTTTTTTTGGGGGGGTTAAGTTTTTAGTATTTAGCTTGGGTGGGGGGTTAGTTTTTTTAGGTTTTTGGTGGTGTAGTGGGTTTGTTTTGGTGTGTTCACATTGTTTCTCGCGGTTCTCGCAATAAATAAAGGTGGTTCTCGCATAAACCCTACCCTATATATATGAGTTGTGAAACCTTATACAACTCGGTCTTACGAAAGGTTATTTCAAAAAGTATACAAAAAACCTAAGAAATCAACTTTTCAATTTTTTTTTTCATTTACGATAGCCTTAAATGTTGTAAAAAAGGTGATGTCATGCTATGACATCAGCTTTTACAGCAAATGGGGTGGGGGTTGGGTTCTTTTAGGTTTTTGGTGGTGTAGTGGGTTTATTTTGTTGTGTTCATATTGGTTCTCGCGATTCTCGCAGTAAATATGGTTCTCGCATGAACTCTACCATATATATATATATATATATATATATATATATATATATATATATATATATATATATATATATATATATAGGGTGGGGTTCTAGAGTGAGCACTAATGTATTTGCGAACTGGGTGAACAAATCCTGGCCATTGATCTATACACGTGTATGGCCAGGATTTTATCATCAAATCGTAAAATACACTAGTGTATTTCAACATCAAAATCCTGGCCATTGATCTACACACATGTATGGCTAGGATTAGTTCACTCAGTTCGCAAGCTACACTAGTGTTCACTCTTGAACCTAATCCATCCTCTCTCTCTATATATATATATATACACACATATATATAATGTTTGGATTCATTAATTTTAACATGCCAACATCTCATATATATAATGTTTGGATTCATTAATTTCACTTTATATGGGGAACGCTTGTTGGAGGGGGGAGAGTTTGTGAGCCTCGTACCAATCAACCAATCAAATGCATTCTTTTTCTTTTTACTTATTCATTTATAATAATATTTTAAGACTACACGGTGTGGCAGGCATGGAAGAGACGTGGAGGCCTCAACCACGCTGCTACACTGCCCCTACAACGGCGTGGAGCATGGCGTGGGAAAGGGGTGGTTGGTTCTTGCCCGACATGAAGGTTTTGGTTATGATGACATGGCGACGAGTTATTGGATGGGGATATAGCCGTTGGACCCCCAATGGACCCCCAACGATCAATTTAAAAAACTTCTTAAAATTTAAAAAATAAATTAACTTTCTCTAGTTAAACCCATTCCACCATTTTTTTACAAAAAAATCTTCTACCCCACTCTAAACTTTATAAAATCTCCACAAGTTTTATTAAAATATGCATCCCCACATCCAAACAACCCATATGGCCGAGGCGAAATACCGAATACTACTTCGCCTCAAAACCGCTCCCCTCTTCAAGTTCCAGGTAACTTACCCGACATATCAGCTTATGCTCATCTTCTTGCAAACTAAAACATGTTTTATCCGTCGCAATTACGAATGCCTAACCTCCCCCCAACAACTCGTTCCTATATCCCAAACGCCCCTTACACCCGAATCCGTACCCGAAACGCACCCACAAAATATCGTTGAACTATCCACACAAAAAAAATATATATATATATATAGGAAGAAACTGAGTCGGAGAAACAAAAAAACCTTGCGGACCAAGTTGTTCATCCATGGACAAATGATGAAGACATGGTGTTAACCCAATCTTGGAATTCTGTTTCGGAGAACTTGGTTTTAAGTATATTTTATTTTATATTTATCGTTAAAAGATAGATATGGTTATAAGTTATTACTTTTTTATCTGGATATTAAAATGGGCAAGAGTGCCTCTAGCGGGACAATCATTGTTTAAAAGGACGAAAACAAGTTCATCTACTAATCGCTCGGATGCTCGTACCGAGTTTGAAATAAACTTGAGCCACGAAGAGGTTGAAGCGGAAGCCCCACTTGGTAGAGATAAATAAAAAAAAGAGGGTGTAAAAATCATATAGCTCGGGTGCAGACTATAAAGAAGGTTTACCCAACCTAAATAACCTAAATGAACAAATTAGTAAGTTCAATTGCATCCAACAACAAAGGAACACCCAAAAAGAAAAGGTTATCAAACTTTTTGAACGGAAAGTAAATTTGAAGAATGAGGAGTTGGCGAAAGAAAGGCGAGCGGATATGGAAATCCTCGCCATGAAACCAATCACCTAGGTGACGAAGAAATAGAACTTTACAAGAAATATAAAGAAGAACTCAAGGCAAAATATTGTACTTAGTTTGGTTATTTTTTATGTTAGTTTCGTTAATTATTTTCAGTATTTTTTTAATGTAGTGTTTTTATTTATTAACGATATTTCTCTATTTACTTAATGTTTTTATTTAATTTAATAGAATTGTTTTATTTTTTTATATGTCAATTAAATTAAAAAGTGTATACCACGTGTCGCACCACGCCACCTTTCCACGCTCCATTTCACCCCACGTTTTTAAGGGACTTGAAAGTGAGATCTGACAATGCTAAAGTGGTTGCCATGGGCCACTTCATGCCCCCCCCCCATCGTGTAGTCTAAAAGGGTGTGAAAACTTGTGAAACCATAACAGGGTGAATGGAAGTGGTTTGATGATGTGGCAGTGAAATAAAACGAAAGCATAAGACCATGCGGTGTGGGCGTGGAAGTGCGGCATTTGTGCCCTTCCACGCCGCACACACCACACCAACCCCGCGTTGTTGATGGCGTTGTGGATGGGACTTGAGCTTTCCCACCGAAGTTAATGATATATGGGCGTTGACATGGCATGTTGTTATTGGACTTGGCTACTAGCCATTGGACCCCAACAACGTTATTAAAAAAAAAGATTTTTTTATTTAAAAAATAATTCACTCCATCTATATAAAAAAAAACTCACCATTTTCACCTCACTCTCTTCTACCCAACTCCTTCTCAACCTTCATTTTTATAAAAAAATAATGTATCCACACAACCGAAACTTTGATCCGAACAACCCCTACGGTTTCGGCGATCTACCGAACACTACTTCGCCTCAAGGGTCTCAACCGAACCAACAACATTTTACCGATCCGAGCATATTAGCGTACGGTCAACTTTTATCAAACCTATCTTTTATGTTTCTACAACAACCGCTCACTCCTCTATCCCAAAGTCCACCTGCACCAGAATCCGTACCGGAAACTCAACCTACACCACCCGAATCCTCTACGCGTAAAAAAATAAACCATAAAAAGAAAAGCGGGGCCGAAAAGGAAAAAGCTGTTGGAAAATAGGTGAAAATAGCATTTTTCACAAATATAGGAAAATGATTTTTTCCTATTTTGGACTAGAAATAAATATAATAAAATGAGCGGGTTTTATATATTTATTTGTGGGTTTGTGTTCTATATTGGAAGAGCTTCGCAACGAACTAAACCACGTCCAAAACGGAGCTAAGATGAATGAGATATCGATGCTCAAAGTTGGGTGTTTGGAACATTCAATGCTGAAACAAAAGGGAAAGTAGCACCTTGTCCCACATCGGATGAGAGATGGAACTTAAAGGGGTATTTAAGTGGGAACTCTCCATCCTTATTGTTTCATGGGAGCACTCACTAGTGTACTCGCGAAGGGTGCGGAGCACCCTAACTCGCACTCGCACTCGCACACGCTCGCGCGCGCGCATGGCGTGGGCGATGAGGCGCAATGTGGCGCTTTGATGGCGCACTTTGCGGCTGCAGGGACCAAGTGGAGTGCAGGTTCGAAGCGCGTCACGTGGCAGTCCGCACGCGGGTATACGTGGCACGAAGGCGCGCGGTTGCGCATGGTGCATGGGTCCGGAGGTGTCGTGCGCGGCGCACCAAAGTGAGCCAAAATGGCGCGACTGTGTGGCGTGCTCGTAGAGGCTCACAGGTGACGTGGCGCACGCGCGCATGGACCTGAGACAGTGAGGCGCACGCGCGCATGGCAGTGAGCCAAGATGACGCACCGCGCATGGGCGTGCAGACCTGGACGCGCGCGCATCAGTATGGCTTGTGCGCGCGCGCGCACAGAAGCTTTCAGCATTGAATGGCAAAGCAGTTTCAGTCCAGCTTCGTAACTAACGAGTTAACGGGCTTTGACTGAGAATTAAATGACGTATTAAATTGCATTGAAGACGTTTAATGCAATTTAAACCTCTCTTTAATTCGTTTTTTGACTGTTTCGACTTAGGAGCTGTATAAATACAGCTCCATACCCACTGCAGAAAGTCACCAGCAACACAACAGCAAATACCACTTTCTCTCAAACAGCTTCCTGATCTTTCTCTAGCAGTTTTCAAGGTAACCTTCGGGTTGTAGGCTATCTCCTGCAGTACGCTGCTTCGGCTGTTGTACCCTGGGAAACAAAACGAGTACTCTTGGGAGACTTGGAATTTGTTTTAAGGGAAGCGTGTTGAACACGTGCCTCAGCCTTCTTCTCCTTCATCTAAGTTCTTGCATTTTATTTTATTTCAGTTGTAATTGTACTGTAATTTTGCTTTCTTTATTTCTGTGTATAGTATTCAGTAATAAAAATTTGTTTATTTTATTTATTTACGCGAACGGTTCCTACAATTTTTAAATAAATAAAATAAACAAATTTTTATTAGATAAAAAAATATAGTTCATATGACATACTGATCCCTAAATCACTTTTGAGCATATTTAATGGCAATTAGAAAGGTTAACTTTATACTGTTGGAAAATAGGTGAAAATAGCATTTTCACAAATATAGGAAAATGATTTTTTTCCTATTTTGGACTAGAAATAAATAAATGAGCGGGTTTTATATATTTATTTGTGGGTTTGTGTTCTATGTTGGAAGAGCTTCGCAACGGTCTAAACCAAGTCCAAAACGGAGCTAAGATGAATGAGATATCGATGCTCAAAGTTAGGTGTTTGGAACATTCAATGCTGAAACAAAAGGGAAAGTAGCACCTTGTCCCACATCGGATGAGAGATGGAACTTAAAGGGGTATTTAAGTGGGAACTCTCCATCCTTATTGTTTCATGGGAGCACTCACTAGTGCACTCGCGAAGGGTGCGGAGCACCCTAACTCGCACTCGCACACGCTCGCGCGCGCGCGTGGTGTGGGCTATGAGGCGCAATGTGGCGCTTTGATGGCGCACTTTGCGGCTGCAGGGACCAAGTGGAGTGCAGTTTCGAAGCGCGTCACGTGGCAGTCCGCGCGCGGGTATACGTGGCACGAAGGCGCGTGGTTGCGCATGGTGCATGGGTCCGGAGGTGTCGTGCGCCGCGCACCAAAGTGAGCCAAAACGGCGCGACTGTGTGGCGTGCTCGTAGAGGCTCACAGGTGACGTGGCGCACGCGCGCATGGACCTGAAACAGTGAGGCGCACGCGCGCATGGCAGTGAGTCAAGATGACGCACCGCGCATGGGCGTGCAGACCTGGACGCGCGCGCATCAGTATGGCTTGTGCGCGCGCACGCATCAGTATGGCTTGTGCGCGCGCGTGCACAGAAGCTTCCAGCATTGAATGACAGAGCAGTTTCAGTCCAGCTTCGTAACTGACGAGTTAACGGGCTTTGACTGAGAATTAAATGACGTATTAAATTGCATTGAAGACATTTAATGCAATTTAAACCTCTCTTTAATTCGTTTTTTGACTGTTTCGACTTAGGAGCTGTATAAATACAGCTCCATACCCACTGCAGAAAGTCACCAGCAACACAACAGCAAATACCACTTTCTCTCAAACAGCTTCCTGATCTTTCTCTAGCAGTTTTCAAGGTAACGTTCGGGTTGTAGGCTATCTCCGGCAGTACGCTGCTTTGGCTGTTGTACCCTGGGAAACAAAACGAGTACTCTTGGGAGACTCGGAATTTGTTTTAAGGGAAGCGTGTTGAACACGTGCCTCAGCCTTCTTCTTCATCTAAGTTCTTGTATTTTATTTTATTTCAGTTGTAATTGTACTGTAATTTTGCTTTCTTTATTTCTGTGTATAGTAATCAGTAATAAAAATTTGTTTATTTTATTTATTTACGCGAACGGTTCCTACAATCTTAAAACAAATTTTTAAAACCGTTCGTGTAGTCAAAACCATCCTGTTTGTGACTCAAACCAGTTTTGATTCACTCAGTTTGTGTTTTAAAAACATATTTTTTTTAAGTTTTCATCTTCAAAGGAGCGACTTTGGTTGAAAACTTTTGTGGTTACTTCAGAACTTGTCCTAAATTTGCTAAAACTTTCTGATTTGGTCTTCAAAGTTGGACTTAGAAGCCAATCAGTAAGTTCTAAATTTATAAATTTTCTGTTTTTGGTCTTCAAAGTTGGACTTAGAAGCCGAAACAGTAAATTGTGGTAAAATTAAAATTTATTAGTTTACTTCTGTTTTTTGCGTAAAACAGAATTTTTGGACTAAAATTTTAAATTTTAATTTTTCAGCATGTCGAACGAAAATGTCAACGTTAACAACACCACAAATGTTGTGACGGGAACCCCTCTTAACGCCACCACTGTGGGAGCGACCACAGTGGCCAATCACGCTGAACGACCCGAGAAGTTCTCGGGTCTACACTTCAAAAGGTGGCAGCAGAAGATGTTCTTCTACCTGACCACCATGAACCTTGCGAGGTTCTTAACTGAAACCGCTCCCCAACCTGCGGAAGGAGAGACCAACGCTCAGGCTCTGAGCGCGGTAGAGGCGTGGAAGCACTCGGATTTCATATGTCGAGGCTATGTACTCAACGGTCTCTCGGATGCACTGTATAATGTGTACTATAATATCAAGACTTCCAAAGATTTATGGGAGTCTTTGGAGAAAAAGTACAAAACGGAGGATGCGGGAACAAAGAAATTTGTTGTCGCCCGTTTCTTGGACTTCAAAATGGTTGATAACAAGACTGTTATGAACCAAGTCCAAGAGTTGCAAATTATACTACATGACATCCATGCTGAGGGAATGGTACTTAGCGAGACATTCAAAGTGGCAGCGATGATTGAAAAGTTACCTCCTGGTTGGGTGGATTTTAAGAATTATCTTAAACACAAACGAAAGGAGATGACTTTAGAGGACCTTATTGTTCGTCTTCGGATTGAAGAGGGCAATTCTAAAAGGCAGCCATGCGCAAACTTCTGCTAGCGCAAACGTGGTTGAGCATGGGCAATCCTCTAAGGGCGCGAAGGGTAAGGGGAAAAAGGACAAGGAGAAAGCAAAGGCTAGCAAACTTGGACCGAAGAAAGGGGTTGTGAAAAAGAAACCTCAAACGTTCCAAGGAACTTGTTACAACTGTGACGAGCCGGGGCATCGGGCTAACCAATGCAAGAAACCAAAGCGTGAGCGTGCGCACATGGTGGATGAAGACGGAATGCCTTTGGTGGCAATGATTTCCGACAAAACCGCAATGTTGGATGAGGTCAATCCTGTGACCAACACTCCAAAAGGGTGGTGGATTGATACGGGAGCAACCCGTCATGTGTGCCCAGACAGGAGCCTCTTTACCACCTTCAAGGAGCTTGCGGGAGATGAGAAGCTGTACATGGGAAATGCAGCCACCGCGGACATCAAGGGTGAAGGAACGGTGATTTTGAAGTGGACTTCAGGGAAGGAGCTCACTTTAAGCAACGTGTTATATGTTCCAGACTTGCGCAAGAGCCTAGTCTCGGGATGGTTGCTTAATAAGTTTGGATTTCGTTTAGTTTTTGAGAGCGATCAATTTGTACTTACTAAACGAGGAATGTATGTAGGCAAGGGCTATGCCCAAAATGGTATGTTTAAATTGAATGTAATGGCAGTCAAGAAGAACATGAATAAAATTGCTACTACTTCTACTTATATGCTTGAGTTTTCTGAATCGAATAAATGGCATGGTAGATTAGGTCACGTAAATTTTAATTCAATACGCCGTTTAATCAATTTAAATTGTATACCAACATTCCATATTGATTCACACTATAAGTGTGAAACTTGCGTTGAATCCAAACTTACAAGATCATCATCGAAATCGGTTGAACGAATAACCGAACCCCTTGACTTAATTCACACCGATATTTGTGATTTAAAAGCGGTACCCACAAGAGGTGGAAATAAGTACTTCATCACGTTTATTGACGATAGTACTAAATATTGCTATGTATATTTACTAAAAAGTAAAGATGAAGCAATAAGTAAATTTATCGTGTATAAGAATGAAGTTGAGAATCAACTTCAAAAGAAGATAAAAGCTTTGCGAAGCGACCGAGGAGGCGAATATGTTGCACCTTTTGCTGATTTATGCGCAAAAAGTGGCATTGAAAGAAATGGCGTGGCGGAACGAAAGAACCGCACATTGAAAGAAATGATAAACGCCATGTTGATAAGTTCTGGGGTGAGCCAGGAAATGTGGGGGGAAGCCATTCTCTCGGCTAATTATCTTTTGAACAAGATACCACTCAAAAAGAGAGACGAAACTCCATATGAGTTATGGAAAAGGAAGAAGCCTTCATACAAATACTTACAAATACTTGAAAGTGTGGGGGTGCCTAGCAAAGGTGATTGTACCACCTCCTAAGGCTCTTAGGATAGGACCCAAAACTGTTGATTGCATATTTATTGGGTATGCGCATCAAAGTAGTGCACATCGCTTTCTTGTACATGAGTCCAAGAATCCCGATGTACACGTAAACACTATCATGGAGGTGAATCCTAACGTTGTGTCCTACTTTGAAAATGTGTTTCCTTTGAGAAGACAAACACATGCAACGTTAGCAACACCTAATTTTGAAGTAGGTGAAAGCTCATCTAGACCAGTTGATGAGGTAGTTCATGATAAGACACATGAACAACCTGAGGTTGAAGAAAGTGACCGTAGGCGAAGCAAAAGGCCAAGGGTTGAAAAATCCTTCGGTCCAGACTTCGTTAGCTATATGGTTGAGGGCTAGCCTAATACATATCGCGAAGCGGTTTCCTCTTCAGAAGGACCTCAATGGAAAGAAGCAATAAGGAATGAAATTGATTCTATATTGCAAAATCATACTTGGGAGTTAGTAGATCTTCCACCTGGTTGTAAACCACTTGGATATCGTTGGATATTCAAAAGGAAGATGAAAGCTGATGGAAGTATTGATAAATACAAGGCTAGGTTGGTGATTAAAGGATTTAGACAAAAGGAAGGTCTAGATTACTTTGATACCTACTCGCCTGTGACGCGCATAACCTCGATTAGATTGGTTCTTGCTATAGCGGCTTTAAGAAATTTGGAAGTTCACCAAATGGACGTTAAAACCGCATTTCTAAATGGCGATTTAGAAGAAGAGATTTACATGGAGCAACCTGAAGGTTTCTCCGCCCCAGGTCAAGAAGGTAAAGTATGTAAACTCGTCAAGTCTTTGTATGGCTTGAAGCAAGCACCAAAACAATGGCACCAAAAGTTTGATCATGTCATGATTGACAATGGTTTCAAAATAAATGAGTGCGACAAATGTGTTTATTTCAAAGACACAAATGAAGGTTATGTGATTTTATGCCTTTATGTAGATGATATGCTTATCATTGGGAGTAATGATAAAATTATCAAAGCTACTAAAAGGATGTTGAAAGCGAGATTTGACATGAAAGACATCGGTTTAGCGGATGTGATTCTTGGAGTAAAGATCATAAGAACCCAAGAAGGTCTTGTGTTAAGTCAATCTCACTATGTGGATAAAATTCTTGAAAAATTCAACTCGGGAGATACGACGGTAGCTCGAACTCCAGTTGATACCTCCCAACATCTCAAGAAAAATAAAGGAGAGGGAGTTGCTCAGTTAGAGTATTCAAGAATTAATGGCAGTCTAATGTATCTAATGACATGTACTAGACCCGACTTGGCTTACGCGGTGAGTAGGCTAAGTAGATACACCAGCAATCCGTGCGCGGATCATTGGAATGCTATCACGAGGGTGCTTAGATACATAAGATACACAAGAGATTATGGACTGCATTATACCCGACAACCAGCAGTGATCGAAGGATACACTGATGCAAACTGGATATCGGATAATAAAGATTCCAAATCAACAAGTGGTTACGTGTTTACATTTGGAGGAGGTGCTATTGCTTGGAAGTCTTCTAAGCAAACGGTCATAGCAAGATCCACAATGGAATCCGAATTTATCGCCTTGGATAAGTCAGGCGAGGAGGCGGAATGGCTACGTCAATTCGTGGAATATATTCCAAGATGGCCAAAGCCTTTGCCAGCCATATGTCTACATTGTGATAGCCAATCAGCGATTGGTACAGCTCAAAGCTTGATGTACAATGGCAGATCAAGGTATATACGACGTAGACATAACACGATACGACAACTACTCTCAACGGGTCTTATCACAATTGATTATGTGAGATCAGCGGATAACATTGCGGACCCGTTTACAAAAGGCTTAAGCAGAGAGTTAGTTGAAACGTCGTCAAGAGGAATGGGACTAAAGCCCATGGTGAATGGGAATATGAGGGAAACCTAACTTAGTTGACTGGAGATCCCAAGATCTAAGTTCAATAGGCCAACTTAATCATATTACCAAAAACGGAGTCACTGTGGGGGAGTACCCCAAAACTAAATAAATGGGAGTTATATACTTCCTAGTCTATTCCAATCAGTGACATTGAAGTGAGGCTAAGCATATTAAGGTTAACGATTTCGGGAAATCAAATAACCATGATGCTTTTAATGATTCATGGGAATCACCTATGTTAGAGAGAAGTAGGGTCGCTTCGAATGGATTTGTGGGGTGCGCAAATCCTAGAGCTCTCGCAGAACCAGGCTTGTGTTCCAGGACCATAATAGGACACGACAATGAGGATTTGGCCAAACCAGGGAGAGTATTGTGTGAAGTGTATTGTCGTTTACACAAATGGGGGTATGTTCAAGGACATCGCGTCTACACACCGCCAGTAAGCTAAGTGTGCTTCACAAAAGAAGGTTCAAAGGTGACAACCTACCTATCTTGCAATACTCAACTGTCGAAGTTTATCGTTGAAAAGTGTAAGGAAAAGATCCATTTCCATACATGTGGGGGATTGTTGGAAATTTGATGAAAATAGCATTTTTCATGTGGGGGATTGTTGGAAAATAGGTGAAAATAGCATTTTTCACAAATATAGGAAAATGATTTTTTCCTATTTTGGACTAGAAATAAATATAATAAAATGAGCGGGTTTTATATATTTATTTGTGGGTTTGTGTTCTATGTTGGAAGAGCTTCGCAACGAACTAAACCACGTCCAAAACGGAGCTAAGATGAATGAAATATCGATGCTCAAAGTTGGGTATTTGGAACATTCAATGCTGAAACAAAAGGGAAAGTAGCACCTTGTCCCACATCGGATGAGAGATGGAACTTAAAGGGGTATTTAAGTGGGAACTCTCCATCCTTATTGTTTCATGGGAGCACTCACTAGTGTACTCGCGAAGGGTGCGGAGCACCCTAACTCGCACTCGCACTCGCACACGCTCGCGCGCGCGTGTGGGGTGGGCGATGAGGCGCAATGTGGCGCTTTGATGGCGCACTTTGCGGCTGCAGGGACCAAGTGGAGTGCCGGTTCGAAGCGCGTCACGTGGCAGTCCGCGCGCGGGTATACGTGGCACGAAGGCGCGCGGTTGCGCATGATGCATGGGTCCGGAGGTGTCGTGCGCGGCGCACCAAAGTGAGCCAAAACGGCACAACTGTGTGGCGTGCTCGTAGAGGCTCACAGGTGACGTGGCGCACGCGCGCATGGACCTGAGACAGTGAGGCGCACGCGCGCATGGCAGTGAGCCAAGATGACGCACCGCGCATGGGCGTGCAGACCTGGACGCGCACGCATCAGTATGGCTTGTGCGCGCGCGCGCACAGAAGCTTCCAGCATTGAATGACAGAGCAGTTTCAGTCCAGCTTCGTAACTGACGAGTTAACGGGCTTTGACTGAGAATTAAATGACGTATTAAATTGCATTGAAGACGTTTAATGCAATTTAAACCTCTCTTTAATTCGTTTTTTGACTGTTTCGACTTAGGAGCTGTATAAATACAGCTCCATACCCACTCCAGAAAGTCACCAGCAACACAACAGCAAATACCACTTTCTCTCAAACAGCTTCCTGATCTTTCTCTAGCAGTTTTCAAGGTAACCTTCGGGTTGTAGGCTATCTCCGGCAGTATGCTGCTTCAGCTGTTGTACCCTGGGAAACAAAACGAGTACTCTTGGGAGACTCGAAATTTGTTTTAAGGGAAGCGTGTTGAACACGTGCCTCAGCCTTCTTCTTCATCTAAGTTCTTGTATTTTATTTTATTTCAGTTGTAATTGTACTGTAATTTTGCTTTCTTTATTTCTGTGTATAGTAATCAGTAATAAAAATTTGTTTATTTTATTTATTTACGCGAACGGTTCCTACAAAAGCAAAAGAGGATCATCGTGTACATATGTGGACAAGCGAAGAAGAGTTGGTGTTGACGAAAGAAACACTACAAGTGATGAAAAAAACCCTGCTTTGGTCGGCATCAAAGAAGAAATCCACGTGTTCAACAACATCCATCAAGAAAGAAACACTCATAAATTAAAGGCTTTTAGCCTTTACTAAGAAAAGCAAAAGCGAACGGATATGAAAATACTCTCTATGAAGATCGATCACCTTGAAGGCGAAGAGCGGGAAACGTACATGAAACTTAAAGAAGAAATCATGGATAAATATCGTAGCTAGTTTCAATTATTCTAGATTATGTTTTTATGTTTGTTTTTATGATTGATAATTATTATATTAGTAATAATGCTATTTTATAAAAACATAATATATATAATTAATTAAAAATGTGTCACGTGTGGAATAACGCCCCTCTTCCACGCCCCTTCTCAACCCCCCCCCCCCCTTTTCACCACGCCCCTATTCTGACGCGTGCTAATGTGACGTCCACATGTCGAATAATGCTCATTCTTTAAGCCTCTCCACGCCGTGTGGTCTAATACATAGCCTAAGATTTAACTAGTGATAAGAACCTATGACCTAGTGCTTTAGTTGTATGGGACTTGCGATCTACAAACCATGGTGTGGGTTTAAATCCGGGCAATCACAAATCACAAGGTTATGTGGTATTTGGGTGTAAAAACACTTTTCTTAAAATCACAAAATCAGTTAACAATTTAACAGGTTTCCTGTGAATTGATGTGGAAAACCGGTTCGTATGGTTGGCTTCATTTTCTACAAAATTAGAAAGACCTTGTGTAGAAAACGTAGAATGGATTCCATTATTCACAAGGATATGTTACATATAATAGAAGAAGGTCTCATGTAATCAAGGAGATAATCATGCTAGCCTAAAATACAAATTTGACTATCAACAGATTTGAATACATTGATATAGTATAATTAGCTATTCCCCCCCTTCAAGCGAACAGGTGGGGGACCGACATGTAGCATCGTATGAAACGGTTCAAAGAGGGGCCTTGGAAGACTTTTGGTGAAGATGTCGGCAACCTAGAGCGTGGTTGGAATAAACTTGGTGTAGAGACGACCCGATGACACAAGCTCCCGAACAAAATGATAATCAATGTCTATGTGCTTGGCACGTTTATGGGATACCGGATTTTGGCTTAGAAATAGTGCACTTTTGTTGTCACATAGCAATGTAGGACGGTCGTGAGGCAATGCATGAAGCTCCCATAAGAGGTGTGTTAACCAAATGATTTCAGCCGCGGTGTTAGGCATTGCCCGGCATTCGGATTCACAACTAGAACGAGAGACTGTAGGTTGCTTTTTGGCACTCCAAGAAACAAGATTACCTCCTAAGTAAATTGAATAACCATAAGTGGAGCGTCTAGTTTCCACACAACGAGCCCAATCCGCGTCCGAATAACCAACTAACTTAGTGGTGGTTGGTTTTTCAAATGTGAGACCAAAGGAAAGCGTGCCTGTAACATATCTTAAGATGTGTTTAACAAGTTGAAAATGAGATGTTGTGGGCGTTTGAAGAAATTGACTAGCTTGGTTAACCGCGTAAGATAGATCTGGCCGTGTGATTGTTAAGTATTGTAAAGCACCCACCAATGATCTATAAAATGTAGGATCATGGAATGGTGTTCCTTTTGAGCTAAAAAAATTAGTTATGGTGAGAGGTGTTGCCACGGGTTTGGCATCAAGAAGACCCACTCGTGCAAGAATATCATAAGCGTATTTTGCTTGATTCAAGAATAGACTAGAAGAGGTATGTGTTACTTCAAGACCCAAAAAATAACTCAAGGAACCCAAATCCTTAATGGCAAACTCGGTATGAAGATGAGAAGTGAAGTTTTTTATAAAGGTCTTATTGTTACCGGTCAAGATAATGTCATCGACATAAACAAGAAGATAGATGATAACGGAACCTCTTTTGAAGATAAAAAGCGATGTGTCGGCTCTACTACATTGGAAACCAAGTGTAGTAAAAAAAGAACTAAAAGAAGATAGATGATAGGGGCTTGTCTCAGGCCGTATAGTGCTTTATTGAGATAGCAAACATGGTTTGGATATTCCTAATCTATAAAGCCCGATGGTTGTTCCATATACACCGTTTCGGTTAGAGTACCATTTAGGAAAGTGTTTTTAACGTCCAATGGATGAAGGCGCCAATTTTAAATGGTAGCAAGTGCAAGAACAACCCGAACGGTTGATGCTTTGACGACCGAACTAAAGGTTAATGAATAGTCAAGGCCGGGGATTTGGGTGAAGCCTTGAGCAACTAAACGAGCTTTATAACGAACAACTGAACCATCGGCTTTGTACTTCGTCCAATAGACCCATTTTGAACCAACAACATTTGAGTGTAAAGGAAGTTCAACAAGCTCCCAAGTTCGGTTGCTATGAAGGGCCTTTATTTCCTTATTCATTGCAGCCACCCACTTAGGATGTTTTGATGCAGAGTTAAAACCTTTAGGATCATGGGCCACAGATAACGCATGATGTAATGGTGTAGAGTTAAACACCAATAAATTTGCGGAGTGTTTCGGCTTGAAAATACCTGATTTGGACCAAGTGGTCATAGGATGCGAGGAAGAGACGAGTGGTGTTGGTGCAGTTTCAGATTGAGCCGATTGAGGAGAGGATGACGAACCTTGTTCAATGGAAGCGAGTTGGTAAGAGTGAGCTTGAGCTGATGCAAGCTGTTCGGATTCGGCCGCTAGGCCCGATGAAACCGCTGGGCCCGATGATGGAATTGAGGCCGAAGAGTAGTGGCTTTGATTGGGCAGAATTGGACTTGTGTGAGGTGATGGTGAACTATTGGTAAATACAGATTGCATGTGGTTTGATGATTGATGCATGTGAGCAACAGATTGCATGAGAGTTGTATATGGGAAAATTGTGCATGGAGTTGAACATGAGTGGGGCAAGAATTAGCGGTTTTTGAGTGTGATAATAAAGGTGGTAGTGGAGTTGTTGATATAATAGGTATAACATTCTCATCAAAATTTGAAAATACAAGTTTAGAATCATCTAACTGGTGGAACAATACCGTTAAAGGGAAAAGTATCTTCATCAAATTAAGCATGGTGAGTAATGTAAACTCGGGATGACGTCGGTTCTAAGCATCTATAACCTTTGTATTTCAGACTGTAGCCAATAAAAATACATGAAGCATTTCGTGGCGAGGGTTTGTTTTTAGCATAGTCCCGAAGATACGGAAAAACCCGACAACCGAAAGTTCGAAAGTTCGCAAGGAAGGAGTTTGGTGAAAAAGGGTCTCAAAAGGTAATTTGATATTTAGAACTGGCATGGGGAGACAATTTATTATATACGTTGTTGATGTAAAGGCGTCTACCCATAAGTTTGCCGGTGCATGAGAGTTGAACAACATAGCAACACCCGTTTCGGTTACATGTCGGTGTTTACGCTCGGCACGTCCATTTTGTTAAGGAATATGAGGAGATGACAAGCGATGTTGAATACCACCTTGTTGTAAGAGTTTTTGAACCCGTTTGTTGGTAAATTCAGTCCCCCATCACTTTGAAAAACTTTAACGGTACATGAAAATTGATTTTGAACAAATGGTAAGAAAACCGTCAAAATAGTATAAAATCCGATTTCGATTTTAGAGGATAGAACCACATAAACCAAGAAAAATCATCAACAAATATAACGTAATATAAATAACCATCCGTTGAAGGAATAGGGGCGGGTCCCCAAAGATCACAATGTATTATATCTAAAGCATGCAAAAAAACATTTATTATTCAAAGCAAATGGAAAACGTCGTGCCTTAGATAATTGACAAGACGAACAAATTCCCGGTTTGGGTAACAAAGAAGTAACACAAAAATAACCAAGTTTATGCAATGCGGAAATAACATCAAATGAAACGTGGCCTAGTCGACTATGCCATCGTTCAAAGGAAACACAAAGGTGATGAGAGGAGAGGGCGGCAACAAGAGCTTTTTGTGCTTGAGAGAGAATGTATAGACCATTCTCACATGTTCCTCTTGCTAGAGCCGCTTTCGCGTTGCGATCCTGAAAGGGGAAAAATTATTAGAGAACAAGACATCAACAGGAGAATCATGTGTAAGTTTACTTACAGAAAGAAGACTTTTAGTAAGGTGTGGAATAACTAGAACATTTTTTAATTGATAGATTAGAATTTAAAGAGGTATGTACCAATGGGGTGGTCCATTGGCAAAGGCAAAGCCTTTAAAAACACCTGGGTTGGGAAGGAGAAGGTCTTGGGTTCAAGTCCCACAGACGATAGCTGATTAAAGATATTAGTCGTTCAAAAAAAAAGAATTTAAAGAGGTATGACCAATTTTCGTAACCGGTAGCAAAAGACCATTACCAAAAACAACCGAATCGTTACCCATATAAGCATGTGAGGCATCAAGAGAATCCGGGGAGGGCGTCTTGTGGGCTATGGCGCCGGTGTCTGAGCACCAGTCGGGAGAGTTTTCTGTCACATGACATTGAGCGTGGAAGGCTTGAGCAAGGTTGTAGTCAATTGGCGAAGCATGTTGCGCAAAAGTGGCTAAATTTGGACAAGCACTTGCATAGTGGCCTTCTTTTCTACACAATTGACAGTGAGGCATGCGACGTGACCCGGATGAACGACCGCGTCTGGATCCATGATAACGACCACAATTCCCTAAGGAGGAGCCTTGTCCAGATCCACGTTGAGGCTGAGCAAAGTAAGCGGCTTTAGGAGTTGATGAACCATGAATAGCTTGCAAGAAAATCTCAGGAGGCCTGAGAGAGAGTAGATCTCAAAAATGGGTTGTGGTCTAACGGTACGTTGGGCAGTAGAAAAAGTCTCAAATTGAGACCCTAAGCCGCATAGGAAGCAATGAGTTTTGTCACTTTCGGCAACCGGATGTCCAATAGCCGCTAATTGGTCACATAGAGATTTAAACTTTCGTGTGTATTCAGCAACAGAAGATGATCCTTTCTTCAATTGATGAAGAGTATCACACAGAGTATGAGTTCGTTCCACAGAGTGATGACTATAGGTCGTCTCTAGGGCTATCCAAATATGGCGGGCAGTCGTAAGACCAATGACCTCTGCCATCGCTTCTTCAGTAAGAGTAGCTTGTAATAGGAGAATGACTGTCTGATCATCTTCTCTCCAGGTTTTAAACTCGTTATAAGGAGAGGATTTCCCGTCAACCGTAATGGTTTCTGCTGGTGGTAAGGAGGTTCCATCAACATGGCCTGTGTTGGTGTGTCTAGTGTTTGTTAACTTCGTCTTAATCGAGTCTTATGTCTAGATAGGATAAATGAACACACAACAGGGTAGAAATTAGGGTTAGAACATGTTAAAGTGGGTGATTCCGCTTGAAAGCGTCATGGTGCAGTTCAAGCGAAATCAACACATGTGATTTCGCTTGAAATGACATGATGCATGTTCAAGCGGAATCTGATCACTATATATATGTGTGTGCTGTGTTCATTTGGAGCGGAATCTGGTCATTGTCTCTGAGCCGAGGTGTTGTCCGTTTGTCATTTGAACGTGTAAAAAGCTCAGGATTGATCAATAAAAGGATAATTAGGAAGGAACAAGCTGTGCTGACATCTTTTACATTGATTCCGCCTATGTATTTGATGATGAACTACTCATACTGACTGTTTAGGGTCATACGACGATCCAACAAGTGGTATCAGAGCTCAGGACGAGGAGTTCATACCAATTCAGCTTGATTTCACCGGATTCTCATACTTCTACTCATTCTTTTCTGATTTGATCAAAATTTTACGGTTGAAATGGCCTGAATTTGACATATATCAAGCGAAACATAGTGTTAACTAATCCTTGAAAGAATTGGACCCTAATTCGAACAAAATCTGATAAAATTTGATAATTTCGCTCGAAAGCTGTTCGAAAAATGCTGATGTCATTGTGATTTCGCTTGAAACTATTGTGGATTTCAAGTGAAATCAGATTTCGCTTGAAAGTTCAAGCGAAATAAGAGATTTCGCTTCAAAACATTATTTCGCTTGAATATATTTCGCTTGAAAAGCTATCTTGCTTGAAAAAGCTGATTTCGCTTGAAGTTATTTCGCTTCAACTGATTTCGCTTGAATCTGTATTTTTCAAAACCAAGAACTTTCTAAGTGTTTGTTGATCATTTCAGGTACGTGAAGATGGATGATTTCAATCCGTTTTGTGACGTGTTTGCTTTTGCTGGAAAAGGTGGAGATGATACTTCAAACGACACGTCAACAACACAAACGAGAAAGCTCCGAGTGTGAGAAAGACTCTGTCGGATACATTAAGTGTTGAAAGTGCCTATGGAACATACAACAAACCTCCAAAGTTGTTGGCGATAGAAGATTACAATAGGTGGGCTACAAGATTTGACGAGTGGCTTCAAGCCTTTGCATATCAAAGCTGGAAAAGTTTAAAGATTGGTTACATTAGATGAAATCATTTTGGTGAAAGTCTAACAGATACTGATGATATTGAAAGATATATTGTTGAACAAAAATGCATCACGTTGATTCATCAGTCTGTGAGAGATGATATAATTTCATTGATTGAATATGAAAATTCAAAAGATCTTTGGGAAAAACTGAGGGTTAAGTGTGTAGGCAGTGCTGAGATAGTAAAAAACAAAAAGAAACTGCTAAGAAAAGAGTTTGATTTATTTGGTTGTTTAAAGAATGAATCTGTTTCCAAGATGATTGAAAGATTTGGGCATCTAAAATTGGAGCTGGCAAGACACAAAATTGTGTATACCCAAGAAGAGTTGGTTGACAAATTGTTCGACTCGTGAACAAGATTGGCAGTACTTAGCATTAATGCTGAAGAATACAATCAAATCTGAAGAGTTGACAGTGGATCTGCTTATCGAAAGACTGGAAAGTCATGAGTTGGAGATTAAGAAATCTAGCAAAGTCAACAATTCATCGTATCAGCAGAATGTAGAGTTGTACTACAGAGGAAATCTACCAAAGACTGGTTCTCCAAGAACAGCATTTTCTGCAGAGAGTTTAAAAAATGTGAATCAAGAAACTCCTCACAGTGGTTTTCATAGTGGTTCTTCTTCAGCAACTCCAAGCCAATTGGCATCAAAGAATCTATTCCAATGTAACATCGCTGTGGATCTGAAGAACGCTCAAAATTTTAGTGAAGAGTCAGCAAAACAGCAGATGGTGTTCTTAGCTTCGATGTTAGAATCGTACGAGAGCCTCATAGCGGGCAAGATTGGAAATACCAACCTGACTAAAGAGGACTATGATCAAATAGATCCTGAAGAGATGGAACTAATCGATATCAGGTGGTGTATAGCCAGTGCAGTTCGACGAGCACAACGGTTTATGGAGATTACAAGCAGACATTCTATCGGAGGGCCGTCCACAAAACTAGGCTTTGACAAATCAAAGGTCACGTGTTTCCGATGTAAACAAAAAGGACAATTTAAACGTGAGTGTCGTAATGCTCCTGTTGATGATACTGCAAATCCATTCCGTGAAGATTACTACAAAAGAGCGATCTACCATCAAAACAAATCTGAACCCCCCAGAATGAAGCAGCTTGAAGATACCCCCAAAGAAATATCAAGAGCTCTTGCTGTCATTCATGATGATGAGGGATACGATTGGAGTGATGTGTTACCGGAGGAAGATGCAGTAGGATACGCTTTCGTAGCAGAAGAAGTTCCTTTCAAAGACACAAGAACTGAAGACCAAAAATAGCAAGCCAGAAAGCAGAAAGCAGAATTCAAGATGATGAGATTATCTAGGGTGTACAGTGAAGCTAAGAGAGCAAAGAGATGGGATGCTGATAGAGAATGTTATCTGGATCCTCAAGGAAACATTTCTATTGATGCGAAAACTCTTAGTATAGAAGCTTTCATTGAAGAATTTGCTGCAAAAGAAGACGCCTTACAGAGAGAATGGTGGGGAGGTGAAGAAGAGAAAATTGTAGAGAAAGAAGAAAAAGAAAAAGAAGCAGAGAAGAAGATGCAGTCTAAGAAGATTGATGATGGGATTATCGATACTTCTCAAGAATTCACAGCTGAAAACTTGGGAAAGATGGCTGACAAAGTGCTTGCTGCAAAGGAACTTGAGGTAGACTCTAAGTCTGAAATTGAGTCTAAAAACAAGGTCAGTCCACACAGTTCAACAAGTGAGATAGGTAAGAAAGTTAAAGGTGATAGTGACTGCAAAAGTTGTATGAAAAACTGCAAGTTTTGTAGTACACTCACTTACCTTAGTGATACAAAGGTTGAAGAACTGACAAAAAGAGTCAGAAAGGTTGAAGATCAGATTCTATATCGTGATAAAATGCTAAAAGCTTCAAATGATCGAGCTAACAAGTTAACTGATAAAATTGAAAATGATAAAATTGAAGTAGAAAAAATTAAGAAAGAAAATGAGAAATTGGTTCTTGAAAATCGTAAAATCTCATAAAATTTTGACAAATTAAAACGAACGGTAAAGGATTCTGATGAAAGAAACGGTAAAACCAATAAAGAAAATGAGCATTTAACTGTAGTTCTCAGACACAAAGAAGAGAAAATCAACCAACAATTGGATGAGATTGCTAAATTGAAGCTTCAGTTTGAAGAAGCTAAGATTGAGAATGAGCGTATCAATCTGAAATTAACCAGTTACAGCTCCGCAAGCATTGTTTTGCAACACATTGTTCCCAAACCAATCGGGAAAAACAAAGCAGGCGAAGATGTTTACTCGGATGGAACTGGGGTTGGGTTTCATGAGGTTCCACCGCCAGTGTTAGACAATTTCTCAAAGAAAAAGTCCGGGTTGGTTAATGATGAAGATGAAATGAATGAAATAAATCTTCCAGAGTCAATTGATGTTATATTTTCTTCATCTGATGATAGTGTTCAAACTGATATCGTGAAAGGCATGGCTGAAAGTGTTTTGAAGTCTGATAGTGATTCAGTTGAGGATGAAGAATGTTTTCTGGACAAATACATTCCGAAACCAAAGTCTAAAAACAACTTAAATGAAGAATCTACTCTTGTCATGTACAAGATGTCGGGATCGGATAAGTTGTATTCGGATTCTGAGTTTCCTCTGGAGAATGTTAATGTGAACAAATTGAAAAATATTTTCAAACTGGTTGAAATTGATTTGTCTGAAGTAGAAGGTCTAAAACAGACAAAGAGGCAAATGAATTTTGAAAAAGATAAAGTTTACTACAAGAAACCTGTTGTTCCACCGCGTTTTTATAACAACAATCGAAACAGATGGTCGGGTGGTTATCAGGGTGGTAAGAATTATCAGAAAAAGAATGTTCAAAACAAGAAGTTTGCTGAGAAAAAGGTGTTTGTGAACAGTTCAAGTTCACTTTCTGATGAATAATCTGAGATTTTTTCAAAGTCGAATGAAGAGTTCTTTGAGAAAAGGGCCTCACAACCTCAGACTGAAGGCACAAGTCGAGTAGTTGCTACTCGTACATGCTTTAGATGCAACAAAGATGGGCATATTGCACGAAAGTGTACCAACTTTAAGCCTAAGTCTGAAGTTGCTGAAAGTTCGAAGAAGAAAACTAATGTAAAGGGAAAAGCTCCATTGATTGTTGAGAAAAAGGTTTTGAAAAATGACAACACCAAGATCAAAACTAAACCTGTTAAGAATATGGTAACTAAAAATGACAAGTTTTACAAACGGGTTGCGTCGCCTCAACAAGCATGGAAGCCAAAATCTGAGAAACAAACTTCAATTCCACAAGAGATGAAGAATGTTCCGAAAAAGATTCTTAAAAAGGAGATACAAAAGGAAAATATTCCAATTTCTTATGAAGATTTCACCAAAGAGAATGTTTCTTCAAAAAGTGTTGCAAAAGATGAAATGGAAGATAAATTAGAAATGAATGATAAAAATTTTCCACCCTTAAAGTCGGTTGTAAAGTGTGTAGATGAAGTTAAGTTACCCGAGTCTGATGAGGCTTGGGCAGCTTATTTCAGCTAATCCTATTTCTATTTGGTGCAGGAGCTTCCAAGATCCGTTTCGCGATGGATTATGGATAGTGGAGCTTCTCGGCACATGACGGGGAAAACAGCTTTGCTGTATGATGTTAGAAATTTCAATGGAGGTTACGTGGGATTCGCAGGAAATCAAGGTGGTAGAATAGTTGGTGAAGGAACGTTATCCAATGGGATTGTAACGTTTGAAAGAGTTAACTACATCGCCGATCTTGAAAACAATCTTCTGAGTATTTCTCAGATCTGTGATCGCATGTATACCACTCACTTTACTGACAAAGAATGTTTGATATTGAAACCAGGATTTGTTATTCCTGAAGAATGGATTATCATGAGGGCACCTAGAGTTAATGATCTGTATGTATTGGACATGAGTGTAGCAACTACAACCATGGGTCAAGCACACTGTTTTGTGTCCAGAGCAACTGAGAAGGAATCGCAATTGTGGCACCGGAAAATGGGTCATATACATTTGAGAAAAATGAATCACCTGGTGCATAACGATTTAGTTATTGGTGTTCATGTCAAAGGTTTTCATCTGGAAGGAGAATGCATTAGCTGCATCAAAGGCAAGCAGAAAAAGAAATCACATCCTAAAAAGAAAGTCAATTCAGTCTCAAGACCGTTAGAGAGACTCCATAAAGATCTGTTTGGTCCAGTAAACGTCAAAAGTATTACAGGGGATCTCTACTGTTTAGTGGTAATGGATGATTATTCAAGGTTTTCATGGGTTTCATTTCTGAAGACGAAAGATGAGACGTTTGATAGTTTGATGGCGTTGTTCAGAAAAATTGAAAACTTATACCAAAGGCGTATCAAAAGAATCAGAAGTGATAATGGTACTGAGTTCAAGAACAACAAGATGGAAGAATATTGTGATGAAAGAGGTTTATTGCATGAATTTAGTGCTCCTTACAATCCACAGCAGAATGGAGTAGCTGAAAGAAAGAACAGGACGCTAATTGAAACGGCCAGGACGATGCTTGCTGATTCAAAGCTACCATTAAATTTTTGGGCAGAAGCAGTATCCGCCTCATGCTATACACTCAACCGGGTTCTCACAGTGAAGAAATTCAATAAGACGTGTTTCGAGTTGATCAATAACCGCAAACCGAACATGAAGTATTTAGAACCGTTTGGTAAATTTGGTCCAAAAAGCATCGAAGGAATATTTGTGGGTTATACAAGTCCATTGAAACGAGTCTTTGTTCCAAGCTTAAAACGGATTATTGAAGCACACAATGTTGAGTGTCAAGGTTACACAATGCCACCGCAGAATCCTGGAGATTCATGGCGTTTTCATTATGACACTTTGTGGGATTCGTTTGACATGGAAGAAGAAAAGGAAGAAGAAGAAGACTTCTTTGACGAGTTGGATATTCTAAGAGAGTATGAAGAATCGCAGGAAAGGTTCCCAGTTGAGTATTCAAGTCGACCACAACAAACTTCAACTGACCATGAAGTAGGTCCAAGCAATGCTGGAGAACATGATGATATTCAACAAAATGAAGTTGCTCATGATAATCAGACGGAAGTCAATGATAATCAAGAATCTGATAACATGCCAGTATTTGATCATGGTGATTCCGATTCTGAGGGGGAGCAAATTCAGATTTCAAGTCAAACAAACCCAGTCAGTGAACAAGGTGCAAATCAGAATGTTACTAATCTGGAAGGCAAGGTAGGTGTTTCAGACGAGGTGATGCCGAGAACTCTTTCATACCATCCAGAGGAGCTGATCATTGGAGAAGTACAATCAGGCGTTCGCACTAGACGTCAAATTGACCAAGGCCTTACTTGTTTTTATTCTACAGTAGCACCTTTACAAACTGAGTTTTCACTAAGTTGTTTTATTTCGCATATATAACCGCGAACATATAAAGAGGCGCTAACTGAAGATTCTTGGGTCAATGCTATGTAAGAAGAGTTGAGTCAGTTTGAGAAGTTAGGAGTGTGGAAGTTAGTAGACTTGCATGATGGTCAAAGGAAGATAAACACCAAGTGGGTGTTCAAGTGCAAAAGGGATGATCGTGGAGTTATTATTCGAAACAAAGCTCGACTCGTAGTCCAGGGTTTCAGTCAGCAAGAGGGTATAGATTTCACTGAACTATATGCTCCGGTTGCTAGACTAGAAGCGATCAGAATCTTCCTAGCATTTGCATCTTGGAAAAAATTCAAAGTATATCAGCTAGATGTTAAATAGGCGTTTCTCTATGGGAAGGTAAAAGAGGAGGTATATGTAGGTCAGCCACCGGGCTTCACCGATCCAATCCACAAAGACAAGGTTTACTTACTGGATAAAGCGCTGTATGGTTTACACCAGGCCCCGAGAGCTTGGTACAAGACATTGTCTCAATACCTGCTAGCCAACAACTTCATTCGTGGAAAAGTGGATGCCACTCTATTCACCAAAGAGGTCGACGGACATCTTCTGATAGTTCAGATATACGTGGACGACATCATATTTGGGTCAACAAATGAGAATTTGTGCAAAGATTTTGAACAAGTTATGAAGCAGAAATTCGAAATGTCATCGATGGGTAAGATGAAATTCTTTTTGGGACTGCAGGTTGATCAACTACCCAAAGGAATTTTCATACATCAAACGAAGTACATTCATGATATCTTGGAGAAATTTGGGATGTCAGGTTCTACTCCGGCTACCACCCCGTTAGCAACAAATCATGGGATAAACCCTGATCTCACCGGAGAGAAGGTAGATGAAACAATGTATCGTTCCATGTTCGGATCGCTGATGTATTTGACAGCTTCGAGACCTGATATTATGTACCCAACCTGCCTCGCAGCAAGATTTCAATCTAACCCGAGAGCTTCGCACATGGTAATTGTGAAAAGGATATTATGCTACCTTAAAAGAACTCCATCATTGGGGTTGTGGTATCCAAAAGATGGCGAATTTACGCTCGAAGGGTATTCCGATTCGGACTTCGGAAGCTGCAAAGTTAATGCTAAATCAACAACAGCGGGGTGCCAGTTTTTTGGACCACGATTGGTCACCTGGCAATGCAAAAAGCAGACCTCTGTGGCTTTATCCCCATGTGAAGTGGAGTATGTATCTGCAAGCAGTTGCTGCTCACAGATCTTGTGGATCCAAAAACAGATGCTCGACTACGGTTTGCAATTTTTAAACACTCCTATCTTTGTTGATAATGAGGCAGTGATTAACATTACTAAAAATCCAGTTCATCACGCTAAAACTAAACACATTGAAATTCGTCATCACTTCATTCGAGATTGTTTCGAGAAGAAGTTGATACGAATTGAGAAAATCCACACTGACGAGCAAAAAGCTGATTTACATACCAAAGCTTTTGATAAAACTCGTTTTCAATATTTGTTAAAATTGAACGGTATAAAGCTTTTATCGGTGTTGGAGGAGATTCTTGGCGTTGATGAAGGAGACATTGTAGATGATGTTGAAAAGCAATCTGCAATGGTTTGTCGATTTTTTTACTTGTTTTGGTATTTAGGGGGAGTAGGGTAATATTTTAAGAAAATACAAAAACAGGAAAAAAAATTCAAAATCCAAAAACAATAGAAAACCAGAAAAGAGCTTGTGTAAAAAGGGAAAATGATAGTACATCGGCTTGACAGTTACAGTATGCTAAAGAAATGGAATGTTTAAATGCGTTAAACAGTCTCGCTGATGATGTGCCGATAGGTTTTTACACATTTAGTAGGTTTGTTTGGGATATAAACCTAAAATCATTACTTGCTTATTTCGTGGGGAACACTACTTGGATATATAGGTAACCCCTGAAATCTTGTTTGAAAGATCCCTCTTTCTGAGATACTAGGTCTTTATACTCAGTGATATCTGGGGTATTATTCCGGGACTTCTGATAATGCGGAAGCAATGGCCTAGTCCCCGAATAATACCTTCTGCATTGCTTGAAATATAGCGCCGCCCTCAGCTAAAAAATGATAAAACATTGAAAAATGCTAATCATGGCTGTTGTAAAAAAGATCCTCTAAAGGGGACACACCCAAGTCGAACCGTCATCTCTCTGCTGAACAGAAGTTCTGACCTGAGCTCTCACGGTTTCGCATTTAACCCCTTACAGATATCATCTGTGGTATACTCACCTGTAAGACTGAATATTGGGATCTGGATACAGGAGTATATTCAAGAGGTGGGACACATGAATGAGTTTAAGTCTCTAAAACACTAAATCCGTATCCTGGACAAATTGAAAATTGTGTGAAAATTTAAGTGGATCAGTATATCGACAATCTAAGCGAATTGTTTAATTCTGAGTATGAAATTAAAGCTTAATGGTACTAGTGACTTGTCGAATAGCTGATATGATTCCCTAACACGCTCATAAAAATATGTTTGTAAATAGTTTACATTTTCTGCATTTTATTTATGTATTTCATTTTCTAGCTTAGAATTTTTTTTAAAATCCAAAAAGATTTTACATGTCTGCTTTATTTTCCGACAAACCAAAGTGGAGAGTTGATCTTCAGATTCGAATTGTAGCAGATGCAGAAAGTTTCTGGGCTGGAGGATGACTTGTGAGCTTAACATGATTAACTTGAGAAGTTGAAAAGTTAAAGCAAGTTCATTAACTTGAAACTTGTAAATTTTCAGAAAATGGTTGAACAAAAAGTCAGTGTGAATTATCTCTGATCAACCAAGGTCATTAAGTTGGACTTGGTAGATAAATTGAGTAATCAGGGTCATTAACTTGGACCTGAATACTTAAGTGGATTTCTAATTCTGACAAGATCATCAAATTGAGGTTGAATGGTAAGTATGGATTGAAACTGTTATTGTTATATATCTTATATTTAGGTAGAGATTGTGCAGGTAACAGGAATCTCCATGGCAATGAAAATGTCTAAGTTTGAACCAGAATTCAAGCCCTAGCTAATCAAGAGGGGAAGTCTGTGATAGGGGGAGTCAAAATTCTGGATCAACATTAAAAGGGGAGATTGAAGATTAAAGTTAGAAGATAAAGATTAAAAGGAGCTTTTACAATGACAAGATAATTTGGATAGAAAGACAAAGACTAAAGACTCGACGCCGAAGACTTCGTCAACATCCAAGGGGGAGTCTGTTGGTGCATCTAGTGTCTGTTAACTTCGTCTTAATCGAGTCTTATGTCTAGATAGGATAAATGAACACACAACAGGGTAGAAATTAGGGTTAGAACATGTTAAAGTGGGTGATTCCGCTTGAAAGCGTCATGGTGCAGTTCAAGCGAAATCAACACATGTGATTTCGCTTGAAATGACATGATGCATGTTCAAGCGGAATCTGATCACTATATATATGTGTGTGCTGTGTTCATTTGGAGCGGAATCTGGTCATTGTCTCTGAGCCGAGGTGCTGTCCGTTTGTCATTTGAATGTGTAAAAAGCTTAGGATTGATCAGCAAAAGGATAATTAGGAAGGAACAAGCTGTGTTGACATCTTTTACATTGATTCCGCCTTTGTACTTGATGATGAACTACTCATACTGACTGTTTAGGGTCATACGACGATCCAACAGCCTGGAGGTGTAGGTAGGTTAAAAGAGGGAGGACTTGATTTTTCTAAACAAGATAATTAGTCGATGAGAGTTTAATGGTGAGAATATGAAAAAGATTATGTAATGGTACTTGAGAAGAAGCAGCGGATGTGGTTCCGGCCATACTGGAAGTCGGAGATTTTGGGGAGGCAGAGTGGGTCGAGATTTTGAAGAGAGAGAGAGAGAGTGGATCGCCTAATTGGTTGATACCATGTAGAAAACGTAGAATGAATTCCATTATTCACAAGGATATGTTGCATATAAATAGAATAAGGTCTCCGGTAATCAAGGAGATAATCATGTTAGCCTAAAATACAAATTTGACTATCAATAGATTTGAATACATTGATGTAGTATAATTTGTTGGAAATTTTGTGAAAATAAGTTTTTCACTAAATATTTTAGACATCAATAATATTTATATATGTGTTGTATAAATAATTATTTATGGGTTTGTGTTCAAACTATGTCCAAATAGAGCTAAGATGAATGAGATATCGAAGCTTAAAGTTGTATGTTTGGAACAAACAAAGATGAGAAAAATGGATTGAGATTTGTCACCTTGTCCCACATAGGTGGGATGACAAAACCTAAAGTGGTATATAAGGAGCACTCCTTGTAAAATTGTTTCCGTAAAGGCAAACACTAATGGAGACCAAATGGTGCATCGCACCCGCACATATGCGTGCGTGACATGGGCTATAGGCCCAATGTGGTGCACTTTGAACTTCGCACACCACCTTTGTATTTTTGCCCATGAGCGCGTGGTCAGATACATGGCGGGTCCGCTTATGGCACACATTTGGGTGGCGTAGGCGGATGCCATGGCATGGCACATGTCGATGCGACGCGAGCTCCTTAGGCGCATGGCGCACGTCTTTGGCTATGGCGAAGTATGCATAGTGACATCCGTGTGGCGTGCGAGTATGGATGGCGCATAACCAGGTGGCGTCCTGGTATGCATAGTGGCATCCGTGTGGCGCGCGACTCCATATGGTGCAAGCTCCTTAGGCGCACCGCTAAGACGGAAGTGCAGATGGCTCATGGGCCTGGAAGGTGCATGACCAGCTGACATCCTGGTGTGCGTAGCGACTTCTAATTAGCGCGTGGTGCAAGAAGGTGTCTCCGCGGAAGCGTAGTGCAGGCTCAACTAAGGCGCGCCTGCATGCGCGCTCGACCAGTCAAACCAGTCTACTTACTAGAGAGTTAATGTAAGACGGTTTCCACTAGTGCCATAAGTTGAATGGCAGTTTCTTTTTACTACCACTTAATATCCATTAAGTTAGAGTTTAACCCTTTTTATTACAAGATTAATTATCTTGTTAATTACAAGATTAATGATCTTGTTTATGTCAAAATTAAGAGGGTTTAATGAGTCTTGAGGTATCTCATTATATAATGAATATGGTTTATTCATCCTTTTCACCAACATTTCTAAACACCACTATACCCAGTGTAATCTCGGGCGAGAGAGCCGTCTTCGGCAGTACACATACTGTTCCGGTTGTTGTACCCTGGGAAACAGAACCGTCTGAGAGGAGGCGCATAATCTGTTTTAAGGGAAGCGTATTGAACACGTGCCTCAGCCAAAACCGTCAACAATTTTGCTTGTCTTGCAACGGAGTTTCGATCTGGAAGGTGCGGTTGAAGTTTCCAAAGACGCTTGCTTGAATCAAGATTGGTACAATTATATTGTATTTTATATTCGTTTATTTAGTTTTTGTAACCAGTATTGTACTAGTCGAATTTCCCACAAAGAACGAGAGTCTCGTTATTATTTATTATTTATTTTATAATATATTTTAATAAAAATTGAACCTACATAATTAGGTATTACCTTGAATCAATTCTACTTCTCCAAACTCCAAATCGCCTCTTTCCATAGTGAATGTTGTTTCTTCTGCGATGTATATGAGTTATATTATAAGTATTGCTGAGGGCTATATTACAATCTTTTTATTTCATTAGTTGACTAAGAGGGAAATAAAAAAAAAATTTGCAATAGCATATCCTGAATGTATGATGAAATAGCACATTCAATGCCACAAGAAAAAAAACTTCAGGTAAGTTGGTTTACCACTTACCCGGACTTAAAAGAGGAAATGGGAAATGAAAATCACAAAATCAGTTAAGAATTTACCAGGTTTCCTGTGAATTGATGGTGAAAAGCGGTTCGTATGGTTTTCGTCATTTTCTACACCATTTTGAATCGAGTCTACTTCTCCAAACTCCAAATCGCCGCCGCCTCTTTCCATGGTGAATGTTGTTTCTTCTGCGATCTACATGAGTTATATTATAAGTATTGTTATATTACAATCTTTTTATTTCATTAGTAGTTGACTAAGATGGAAACAAAAAAAAATTGCAATAGCAGTTATCATATCTTGAATGTATGATGAAATAGCACATTCAATGCCACAAATTAGAAATCAGAAGACCAGCAGCCGTTGACTTTCTCGACCAAAAGAAAAAAACTCAAAATCACAAACGCATGGAATTATATAATGAAACAAAAAGCAACTTGATTTGTGAGTCTACAAAGTAACCGCCAACGCACCGTTTGAAAAGAATTAACAGTCCACAAAAATGGGGATGGTAGTAGGTTCAGGAGGTTGTGATGGACTGGGAGAGAGCCATGGATGTGTGGTTGTTGTTAGCTGGCGGTGGGTGTGTGGTTATATGTAAGAGAAGGGGAAGGAGGGCTAATCATTTATGAATTGCAGGGCTTTTAATTGGTGGTGGTTGTCAATAGTTTTTAATCTGTCAAAATATCTTTAGTATAAAATATAAAAAAAAATTATATATATATAGAGGCCGGTTATTGTTATTGTACAAAATATCTTAACGTACGAAATATACGAGATTCTGTATCAACGTGCGAAAAAAACTTTATAACATGCGAGTTTGGTTTTTTGAATCAACATGCGATTTTTTAATTAACATGCGAAATTGTTTTTTTTTTTTATAAACATGTGATTTGTTTTTCTTTCTTTTGAACATGCGATCTTCAAATTTTTACAACATGCGACCTTTGACATAACATGCAAATTTGTCATTGTGTACGCTTTGTACGTTAAGGTAAAATATAAGATACACTTTTTCTATATTATATTTGTATTCACGTAAAACTGAAAAAAAAAAGTATATAAAGTACATAAAGTTTACTATGGTATAATAACTATTTTATATGACAGAAATTAAAGGAATCTTTAGTGATAATAAAATTTTATTGCTTTGAAGATGCAACATATAATTTTTGCTTAGCTGATATATATATATATATATATTGATTATTTTCTTTATTATCGAGTCACGTTAAACATTTAGATAAAGGGTTAATTACGTTAAACGGTTCAAAAGGATTCATGACCATATGGGTTATATAAAAGGTTTTGCTGGTTATATATGATGGCTATTTTGTATCTAAAAGAAGAGATATCATACATGTTTGATCAAAGTTCTATACATCAACACGCCCCTTTTAACGATAAAATAAAACACGGTCGCTATGATGGAAATTAAGCAAGTATAACATGGCGACTAAACGACCAATCGTCACTAATGATTCTGTTGTTAGGTACTTCACCCAGCATTAGCATTTACTGATAGAAACTAAAAGGATCACAAAATGATCTAGAACATAATTAGATTTGCAACACGTTAAAATGTCACTGATTGTGTCACAAAATGATCGCACGTATGAAATCATATTTTACTTATTGAATTATGCCATGAGTAACAATTTCACCTCAATCCCTCTCTATTTTTCACCTGATCCTAAATTCAATTAACATAATATTTTTTCAGAGCAATTGTGAAGCCCTAATGATGCTTCAGAAAAAGGTCTGCACAAGAATAACCCTTCAATTGCCGGTGTAGCAACACTATTTGGGGACAAAGATGATATTAAATGGTTGGAAAATATCTCTTTCACAAATTGGGGTAAATCACAACTCCATGACACCAAATCCATAAAAAACTTTGATTCATCTAAAAAACGAGCAATTTCATAAGGTTTGAACAAAATCAAACCCATTTTTGGTTGTACAGGTTCCACCTGGAACCGGAAAACCCGATCTTTTGACCGAATAATTGCTCGAGCTGTTGAACAAGATGAAGGTGTGCTATTATATATATTCTTTTTGTTTTAATTAGTAAAATGGTTTTTAATAATAAAAAGGTAAAATGACCAATTTGTCCCTCACTTGACAATTAAAATTAACTGGGTTAGAGCCAAAGGACAAACCGTGTAAGATTATGAAACATTAAGTACAAAACTCGTCAATTTTAAAGGCAAATGACACCGCCTGAAATTTGGTATAAAGATAAATGATAAAACTTGTAATTCACTCTAAATTAAATTTATAGTTTTATATATACCACTCTATTATATTTTGGTCTACTATATACAAATTTACAACTAAATCTATATGTACTAGCCCAATCACACCAATAAAGAAAATAATATCAAATATAAAAGTTAAACCCTAAACCAATAAACGACAGTCTACACATCGTCCCAATGTTTTATGTCGTTACCCTAAGTCGATCGTCTCCTGCTGTCAACGTCATTGTTCGTGCAATATGATCATCGCCTCTTTGGCCACAACATTGTTATTCATAAGAAAAATATTATGCCATAAAATATACATGTTTTAAAAAACATAAAAACTTGAGACCCAACATTATCACTATCTCTCTCAGCAAATTTAAATCGGGCGACACGGTAGTCCAAATCGCTCAAACTTCGCTTGACGCTGGCTCGGAATATTTACTGCTCGGAAAATGCTCGCTTAATTTGAGGTTCGGTTTTAAATGAGGAGCTCCTCTCGGTTCGGTTTGTAAAATAGCCAAACACGAGCAATGGTCTGTTCGGCTTGGCTCATGAACAACCCTATCGTTGATGCCTTAATACACAAATAAGTATTCTAGGGGCATTAATTGGATGTGAATTATATTGTTTATCAATGACATTGCACAACAGTAGAAAACACATGATAAATAGTGTCGCATCACATGAGTATAAATCATTGCCGAAGAAAAAACAAGTCTTGTACACTAAAGCAATAAGCAAACGTAGAATATAAATGTATAACACATTCTACTTTCGTGATTTTTTTTTTAAACTAACCCATCTCAGTTATGCAAGAAGAGAAATTATTGTACAAGAGGAAAGAAGTGTACGAATTATAATTATAGGAGAGAAGTTTGGCCCTTAATTTGCAAGATTAATGGTTGAGATTAACTGGTCCCCAAATATAAAATCTAAAAAGAGTAAACTGTCATTTTGGTCCCTGAGGTTTTGTCACTTTAGTCCAAAACTCAAACCTTTTGAATCTGGATCTCTGTGGTTTCAGTTTTATTGTCATTTTGGTCCAAAAGTGAAATCAGGTCATATTTGTCTTATAAAATCCTACTATTTTGTCATTTTCCTCAGAGGCAAAATGATCATTTTAATTAAAATAATAAAATAAAATTATGTCTTTCTCTCTATTTTGTCCGTTTGTGAATACTTTGATTTTTCTTACACCCACCACTGCTGTCGCAACCCCCGATCCCTAAATCCCGGGAACGGGCGGACGCGATCACAGAGTTTCGGTGGTATCAGGGTTGTTTAATCTCGCAGCGGAATTTACATCAGGACCGTAGTTAGGAAATGTTTATCAGAGTAAAACCACCTCATTTAATATTAATAATCACATGGGTAAAACCCAAGTTTCTTATTACAATACATTTATAGGGACACACCCTATTTTATTGAATTTAAAACATCGTTTATTTGGTAACTTTTATAGCCACATTTTTCCCAAGCCTCCAGTGCTCTCCAGCTGGCTTTCTATTAATTGGCTGTCACATTGGGTTACCTGAAACGCGTTTTAAAAACATTTGTCAGTCGGAAATACCGGTGAGTGAATCCCAGCTTAATCAAGAAACATTTTATTGATTAAAACAGTATCGAGGACGATTACAATGTTTATGTCTACACAATTACTCCATTTGGTACTATCAATCCACTGACTTGTGGGTCATATTAGCCATTGGCTAACTCATTGTCCAATGGTAACGTATTGTCATCCCGACTTACTACTCGCAAGTAGTACAAATTTTGTATACAAAACCCCAACATACCGGCAGTAATTGAAGAACTACAAAGACTCAATCACTGCTTAATCACATTGTAAAACATTTAAGGTTTTGTAAAAACTGTTAACAAAAAGGAGATTACTCACTTTGCTATCTTAAGCTTCTTGTAAGGGTTTCCTGGGTATAATCTATAATTTATACAAATGTACATTGGTTAGTATTATAACCCTTTGAAATTATTAATGATACCCTCCCCGAGACGGCATTCCAACAACTACGTCGGGCAGAACCACGACAGTTGTTACGGAACCCTAAATCAATCGGGCAGCGTAACTATTATGAAACTGGGGTTATAATACTTACAACGGAGCAGAACCTCGCTAATTAGGGGTATAATACTCGTGTATTATAACTTCTCTACAGAAATGGTGATTTGAGATTGAAATGTGAGCGACGAAAAACGTAAACTGATGCCTGCTATTTATAGTTGTGATATAAGACTTCCAGGCAGCCCGCGTAAGGTAAGGCTAAGCCTTACGCGGCCCGCGTCAAACCGAGGGTCAACGCATAGCTTGTCCGGATCACCACTAGGTTTGACACGATGACGACACGTGTCAACTCAGGATGCATCCGCGTTTCATGGTCTCAAGCGGCTCGCGTAAGTGTAAGCTTAAGCTTACGCGGCCCGTATCAACTTAAGAAGTCATCGAAGTCTGGTCTCAGTCCTTATACCGCCCGCATGAGATGTTGGGGTGGGTCTACGCGGCCCGCCTCAACTCTATATTTCATGTTTTTACTTAATTTTATAAATTATAACATAACTCGGGCTCGGTTTTCACATAAGGGGTGTAGTATGAGACATATTGGAATATTTTAAGACATAATAGGGTGTCGGAAAATATACTGAGGGTGTTGGTTTTACCGAGGGTTGTTACAACTGCCATCGCCATTCACCACCACAACCACCACCAATGTTCACAACCACAACCTCCCATCTCCACCACCACCATCTCCTCCCTCATCCATCCACCACCATCATACCACAACCAACAAATAACATATAAATCACAATATAATAGAGAAGATTAAACATTTAAACTAAATACCCTTCAAACAGAATTCCTATGCCGGTGAAGAACCCCCTTCAAACGATTGAATGACATTGGATTCGTTTGTAGAACAAAAGTCAAAATGATTGAATTGAAAAGTGAGTTTAATAAGAGTGGATGTGGATGGATGGTTTTATTTTATTTTATTTTTTAATTAAAATGATCATTTTGTCTCTGAGGAAAAGGACAAAATAGAAGAATTTTATAAGACAAATATGACATGATTTCACTTTTGGACCAAAATGGCAATAAAACTAAAACCACAGGGACCCGAATACAAAAGTTTTGAGTTTTGGACTAAAGTGGCAAAAGTGACCAAACCTTATGGACCAAAATGGCAGTTTACTCATCTAAAAATAAGGGAACAATTGCGGAAAAGAGTAAAATAGGAAAATCCAATATTGTTACTCATAAACTCACTCCCCCCTTGATTTTCAAACGGCTATAACTTTTTTATACGTTAATATTTTTTTATAAAAATTACACCGTATTAACGAGCATTTCATTCTCTTTAATTCGAGCAACCTATTGTTATATTTTTCTTTAAAAAAAATTGCAGGATTTTAAATACCTATTACGTGATTTTGACTACCTAGTAAGTGACTACGTGATTTTGAATATCCATTACGTGATTACTTGATTTCATTATAGTATTTTATGTGAAACTCACTAAGGGGCTGTTTGGCAACTTCTGAATAGTTAAGTGCTGAACTAGCAAGAGATATGAACCATTAAGTGCTGAACCAGTAAGAGGTCTGAACCATTAAGAGCCAGTATAATGCTTAACCCTTCAGAGGCAACTGTCTGACCAATTCAGATTAGAGGTCTTAACCATTCAGACTATGTATAATACTTAACCATTCAGAGGCAAATGTCTGAACCATTCAGACATCTGCTCACGAAACAAACAGCCTGAACAATTAAGTGTTGAACCAGTGAAGGTCTTAACCGTTAAAAGCCTCATTAAAAGGTAAACAAATAGCCCATGAGTGATTACGTAATTACGTAACAATGGTTGACTATATATTATTACATGACTATATGATTTTAAATATTCATTTCGTGATTACATGATTTCATTATAGTATTTATGTGAAACCCTATAGAGTGATTACGTATTTACGTAAAAACAAAACATGTAATACGTAATATACTTCATATGGAATACATAATATTTCTGGTATAATCACGTATTAAGGATAAATTATATACAAAACATTAGCCAAACCAACCTATAACAACGTAATGTCGTATATTAGATATTTAACCACGTAATAAAGCATAAACAATCAAGTTCTTATTATTGAACGTCTATTAACATAATAAACAAAACATGTAATACGTAATATACTTCATAGACGATATACTTATTTATTCCAAAAGTCAGGACGAACAGTGTCAGCACTTGCATATACTCTTAACTTTGTTAAGAAAAGAAAAACTGTACGCCAAATTCTCGAAGTGTGAATTTTGGCTACAAGAAGTGCAATTCTTAGGACACATGGTGAATCACGAAGGGATTCATGTAGATCCTGCAAAGATAGAGACAATTACCAAATGGAAGGTTCCACAGTCAGCAATGGAAATTAGAAGTTTTATAGGTTTAGCCGGGTATTATAGACGGTTTATTAAGGATTTTTTCCAAAATAGCGGTACCATTAACTAAGCTAACCTGTAAAGCCATTAAGTTTGAATGGGGACCTAAACAAGAAGAAGCCTTTAGAATATTGAAACAGAAATTAACCAATGCTCCAATCCTAGCTTTACCGGATGGGACTGAAGATTTTGAAGTTTACTGTGATGCTTCAAAACTAGGATTAGGATGTGTGCTAATGCAACGCAAGAAAGTAATTGCGTATGCTTCAAGGCAATTGAAAAAGCACGAAGAAAATTATACGACTCATGACTTAGAGTTAGGAGCCGTAATTTTTGCTCTTAAGATTTGGAGACATTATCTTTACGGAAGTAAATTTACTGTCTATACAGACCACAAAAGTTTAAAATATATTTTTGGGCAAAAAGAGTTAAATATGAGGCAAAGAAGATGGATGGAAATCCTAAGTGACTACGACTGTTGTTGGTACACTTTATGTGGACGCGACTCGACTCGGTTCGATTCGGTTCGGGTCGACTCAGTTAGGTCCGGCTCAAGCCCGACGTCACGACATTCCTCAGTCGTGCGCCCCAGAGTTCGACACGCGAAGCACGGAGCGCCGCGAACCAAGACAAGGTGACACATCACCATGACATCATCATTGTGATGTCATGGTGATGTCACAAGTTTGTCTCTTATGCATAAAATGGTGCAAAGTGTATAACAGGAACATTAATCCGGGCCGTAAACTTCACATGGGCCTAACACTTGAAGTGGGCTTTGACTATGTCTGGGCTCAAATACAAATGACAAAACAGATATAGATTTAATATGTATATCGACGAAACAGGTGTGTTTCGTCGACTTTGTGTGTTTCGCCGAGAGTTAGTTGTGTTTCGTAAATGTCTGTGTCTGTTTTAGTATAAATACCCCTCTCAGTTTCTGTGTGAAACTGATGAGCGCCGAGAGACTTAGAGAGAGTCTGTTAAAACATTGTTTGTATATGTTTGTGGTTGTACTCATCCCTAATCAATAGATATTGAATCTTTGGTTACGCGTGTGTTTTACACTTTATTTGGTTTGCACCGTCACGGGGATTCCGCACCCGTTACCGTGTTCGTGATAAACAAGGATAAGGTTTTCGTTATCGATCCACCGGAAAAACGGGACCTACAATTTGTTGAGGTATGGTACGATTCATATATTCGGCCATCGACATCTGTTTTAGATCTGGTAGTGGATCCGTACTCCAATCCCACGGATTCGTGCAGCTCATATTTGATGTATGTGAGTGAAAACCTTAACAAATACTTGAACTCAACCTGTTAAGACACAATTGCAAGTCTTCTATAAAAAAAAAATATCTCGACGAAACAATTTTGAGACCCTATCGACGAAACAGAATCATGCGACGAAACAGTTGTTGTTTGTTGATGTCGGCGAAACACTTGAAGTCTTGATCACAATCGACGAAACAGAATATGTTGTTGCTGGATCGACGAAACAAATAAGCCCACTTGAAGCCCAATCGTTTGACGAAATAGAATTTGACTTTGCTGTTTGATGTGTCGACGAAAGTGATTCCACGCAACAAATTGACTTGTGATTTAAATAATGAAAGGTGCCGAAATGTTTGACTGGTCAACTCTTTTATGTTGACTGATCTTGAAAGTGATTCCACGAAACAGATTGAAGCTCAATGTATGACGAAACAAATTTTAACTTTATGTGATGACGGAACTCTTTTGATGTGGGGTTGAATGACGAAACAAAAAGGTCAATCCTAATCGACGAAACAGAAGTTTCTCTCTTTTTGGGCTTTCAATTTAATGAATCAGCTTAGGCCCAAATTCTGTTTGGGCTTGACCGACGAAACAAAAGGTCCAATCTAAGTTAACGAAACAAGACCCAATTTTTTTTTTTAAATGACGAAACTGGCCCAACTTCACTTCCGGCCCAACTTTACTTTCGGCGAAACAGGATTTAAGGCCCACCAAGTGTTTCGTCAATTATGTTTGACAAAAAGGAATTCTTTTGTTTCGTCTGATGTTTGATTCGTCGAAAAAGGTAGCAGGGGTTGATAACCTTTTGCAACTTGACCTTATCTTCTGACACACATGGACATAATATTCAACCTTGCTGTTTTCAATACATCTCTAATTTCAACAAAGCATCATCAACATGTACACATATTTCAACTTAAAATATAATAATCAACAACACTTTCATTTAACACAAAAATTCAGATCAAACAACAACAAATGAAGAACACTTTGAATATTTCTGTAGAACACTATGAATATTTGAAGATTCCGGTGACCGAAAAATTTCCGAACACAAGATTTTGCTTAAAACTTTCAACAAAAACCAAATGTTAATATGTAAACACTCAAACAAACAAGGTTTTCGACAAAACTTTTAGCAAACCAACAACATAAACACTTTTTTTAATGACTTTTTCCAGAAAAATATATAAATTTTTAAAGAACCAAAACTGAAAATCACTAAAAACCACTTGATAAAAACCCAAACTTGTTTGGTTTTAAACAAGGATTAGAGCCAAAGCTCTGATACCAATTGTAGGTCCCGTAATCTGAGGATCGATAACGAACCAAATCACTTGTTTATAGCAAACACGGTTACGTGTGCGGAATCCATGTAACTATGCCAAATCAAACATGTAAAAACAATAACGACACGGTATAATCAATGATACACACTCGATTGATTAAACGGGATGAGAACCGATTACAAACTGATACAAACACAGTTTAACAGAATTTTGACAGAGTTTCTTTATGTGTAAGCTCTCATCTGCTTTCAACTGTGAAAGCAGATGTGTTTATATAGTCCCTGGGCCCAACAGTCGACGAAACACAAAGTGTCTCGGCGAAACAGAATATGGGCCAAACATTGGGCTTGAAGCAGCCCAATACACGACGAATCAAGTGTGATTCGTCATGAATGTCGGCGAAACAGACATAATGGACATTGGTCTGATTCGTCATGATGTGTTCGACGAAACAGACCTGTTTCGTCGAGATCTGCAACTGTTGTGGTTGTTTCTGCAAACAGACAACAACAACAGCAACATATAAACAACTTATAATGACCATTCTACCCTTTGTATGCAACATGCATTGTTCGAATAGCATTACATATTAAACGGAGACAAACAAGTCAGACACAAGTGGATAGGAGGATATCCGACTTGGTCGACATCAAATACATACTTGATAAACATTAAAGACCGTACAAAATACATCATTAAGTACAAGACTAGTTACAGACACTAAAAATGCATCAACAACTGTGATATTCAATATCATGAAGGAAAGGCAAATGTAGTTGCAGATGCCTTAAGTCGTTAATACCATGAAAAGCAACGACGAGTTCGTGTTCTTAGGTTAAATCTACAATTAGATTTAATGGAACAATTAAGGAATGTTCAAGAAACAGCAATCAAGGATGATGCTGAGGGAATGAAAGGAAGAATAAAAGAATTAGAACAAGGAGCTGATAGAATTTGGAGATTCCACAAAAGCAGAATTTGGGTACCTAAGCATGGAGAATTAAGAAATAAGATTTTAGAATAAGCCCATAAGTCTAGGTATACCATACTCCCTGGAAACAATAAAATGTACCAAGATTTAAGAAAGAATTTCTGGTGGATAGGCATGAAAAAGGATATAGCTAGATATGTTTCTAAGTGTCTTACTTGTTCACAAGTTAAGGCAGAACATCAGAAACCTTCAGGTCTATTACAACAACTAGAAATGCCAGTATGGAAATGGGAACTCATAACAATGGATTTTGTTACTAAGTTACCCAAAACCAGAAAAGGTAATGGCGCGATTTGGGTAACTGTGGATCGATTAACCAAATCTGCTCACTTTCTACCAATGAAAGAAACCTTTAGCCTGGAAAGATTGGAAAAATTGTATGTAGATGAAGTCGTATCTTTACATGGAGTTCCACTCTCCATTGTATCAGATAGAGATAGTCGTTTCACTTCTAATTTCTGGAAAAGTTTCCAAGAAGCTATGGGAACTCGACTAAATCTAAGTACCGCATATCATCCACAAACAGATGGGCAAAGTGAAAGGACGATCCAAACTCTAGAAGACATGCTCAGAGCATGTGTGATAGATTTTGGTGGAAACTGGGATGATCACTTACCATTAATTGAATTCTCCTATAACAATAGTTATCATTCAAGTATTGAAACTGCTCCATTCGAGGCATTGTATGGAAGAAAGTGCAGAACTCCAGTTTGTTGGGCAGAAATAGGAGAAAGTCAATTGTCAGGTCCTGAAATAGTGCAAGAGACGACCGATAAGATTACACAAATCAAGGAAAGACTAAAGACGGCTCGAGATCGCCAGAAGAGTTACGCAGACAATAGATGCAAGCCATTAGAATTTCAAGTTGGAGACAGAGTAATGTTGAAAGTTTCCCCTTGGAAAGGAGTTGTTCGATTCGGTAAGAAAGGAAAGCTAAGTCCAAGATACGTAGGACCATTTCCAGTGATCCAACGTATAGGACCAGTTGCTTATCGTTTACAACTACCGGAGGAGTTAGCTGGAGTACATGAAGTATTTCATGTATCCAACCTCAAGAAATGTCTATTAGACGAATCTTTGGTAGTACCTCTCCAAGATATAGAGGTAAACGAAAAATTAAAATTTATTGAGAAACCTCTTCAGATAGAAGACAGAAAGGTGAAGTTTCTCAAGCACAAACGACTAGTGTTAGTTAAAGTAAAGTGGGATTCAAAGAGAGGAGCTGAATACACTTGGGAACTGGAATCTGAGATGAAGAAAAAGTATCCTCAATTATTTCAGTAAATCTCGAGGATGAGATTTTTATTAAGGTGGGGAGAATGTAACAACTCTCATCAAAAGTCATCTTTATTAAATTAATTTGTTCAAAAGGAAACCCTAATTGAGACACCCAAGTGATTCTACACAAACCCTAAAATTTTCAGAATTTTCAGAATCAGGATCAGGGCCCCTAAAACTCAGGGGGGGTAAACCCTAGTTACGATTATCTACATAAAACGTTGTCAAAATTTAATTTTTCGAAACTGTCGACTCAGCAAGCCTACCCATGCACGTAGCTACCCTATGGTAGAATAGGAGGCCTCGCGTCACGCGAAGCCTAGGGCAGGACCCCTCGCATCACACGAGGGGGGTTCAAAAATCGTGTATAAATAGTGGACATTGGCAATTGAAATTGGGCAATTGAACGACGAACAAATTCAAAATATACGCCGAGTTATAGTATGTTTACTATTACAACACACACGAATCACTAATTGCTGCCGCAAAACAGGGTAATAACTCGATCGCTGCTACGATTCAATGTCCGATCGATCAATATATCCAATGGATGTTTAAGTGCTGCCCACATTAGGGTTATGCTTTGTCATTCGTCGTTAATTCGATGGATGTTTAAGTATCGCACTTTGTCATTCGTTGTGAGGGTTTGATCTCGTGAGTTATCGTAAATGCTGTATTGATTACTAACCCAGTTTTGTGTGCATTGTTATTTAAATTAGGTTAACAAGGCTAATCCATAGACTAGACTCTGTCCGTGTTAAAACTGCAATGTGAGTCATTCTCTTTTTATCAAATTACTTTTAAAATCATGTTTATTTTCAAAGGTTATAATTACAGTGATTAAGTTTATGTAATCACCAAGTTACAGCCGGTATGTGGGGTTTTGTATACATTACTTGATAATCTTCACCATTGGGGCAGCCAAGGGGTGATATGACCATAGTCACAGACACCATTGGACGAATGGGCCAATGGGTCGAGTGACAAAATACTGTGGGTAGTTGGTTGATATCTGAAACATTGTAATCTCTCTTAATACTGTAAATTATAACAAATGTGTCGTTTTAATAAATAGAATGATTCACCAGTATTTTCCACTGACAAAACCTTTTTCAAACATGTTTCAGGTAATCTGTTGTGATTCAGGAAAGGTGCTGTGGAGCACTGCAAGCTTAAGAAAGTGGCTCATTATAAAATAAAGAAATATGTTTTGTAAAATAAAGATTTCTCCGTGAAATCATAGTATTGTAAAGTACCGGGGTTTTATCCCGAATTGTGAAATAAAATAATCGGGAAAATTTTAGCTTTAAAAAGATCCTGATGATAAACTTCCGCTGTTAAACTCAATTAAATAAATACCACGGGATTTTCTGTCCCGCGGCTCCTGAAACGGGTCAAACCGGGTCGGGGGCCGTGACATGTACTGCTAGTTTTCCCAGGGGTTTTTGTTAATTTACAACCATACGTATATTGTTCATATTGGTAGACATGAATAACATCAACAATTCAGTAGACTATCAGAGAACACCTTAACTATTTTCCCCAATAACATCCCTTATATATGAAATTAAAACAAGCGAACAGAGACAAAACCAATAAATTTTAAATTCATAATATTAAGGAAGCATTTTTACAAAGAAAATTAACGGATGAGTTTATGAATAATCAAGAGAACATCAGTTAATCACTTGACAATCGCATCTTTCAAAAGAAATAAAACTTCGCATAAAACCTAGATCACTTAAAAAGGAACTCACTATAAGAGAAGCATAAACATACAAACAATATATGCATCGAAGAAAACTTTAAAGAAAGTTAGGGTTCTTGATATACCTTTGAGATTAGCCGCAAAAAGCCTCACTGTAAACGCCCTTGAACTCGCAAACGTCGCTGCCATGTGATAACACCACCATCGCCCAGCTTGTAAGTTATTCATACACCGACTTGAAGCCGGAACCTCCGGCAACGGTGGTGCAATACCCACTACTCCATTTCTCTCTCTAACACCACACATTCCCCTTTGTATCATTGATAACAACAGAACTGTGCCGTACGGATCGGGCAGCGATGTACAGTTGCCAAGCATTTTAGAGAGAGAAAGAGAGGTGAGAGGCCAAACATTTTAGAGAGAGAGAGAGGGGGGTTTACAATCTGGTAAAACAGAGTGGGAATACAGGGTTTTAATTCACATATCTCACTTACCAACCACGTGTAAAGGAAACCACCCCACAGTTTCAAGAAACCACCTTACAAACATGAAAACACAATGTACAACAAATAAAAGCCTGAGAATGTTAGAAATTAGAAGTATAAAGAATAAGGATTTATTGAAAAGTAATTAAAAACGGCCCTTACTTTTAATTTTGCTTAGGGCCATTAAAAAGTTGTGCCGGCCCTGCCATCTTGTTACATGTATGAGATATATAAAACCATCTACATATATAGACTTCAGTAAATTACATATATGTAATTTATTGCAAAAAAGTTACAACTGAACTGAAGAACTCGGTTAATTTTGAAGATGAAAAAACGGAATGGGGAAATCAATAAAAAAAAAGTAGATGTCTAAATCGAAATTGGAGAATTAAAAAATATGCTAACAGTCACTACCAAAGATCCCAAAATCGAAATCGGAGAATAACTAGAGAGCCTTTTCAGCACCGTTACACAATTTCACCATGTCATATGATGAATCAATCATAAATTCATAATCACCTTTTCTATGGCACCTAAAATATCTGGCATCACATACTCTTAATCACATTTTAATGTTTCAGAATCACATATTTGTTGTCACCAATGAACCTCCTAAACGTAATGCACTAAGTAAATTGATAGCAACATACCAAACTACAAATGAACTAATAAGTCAAACTAACTACATAATTTAAATTAAAATTAATTTATTTTATAATACAGAAGAATAAATTGGAAAAAAAAATCATGGAACATCCAAGACCAAGAATTACTCAAGAAGGTTATTGGCCACTGCATAGACCAAAAAATCTTTCCGATTTATCAACCGTTCAGCCCATATTTCACATTTAAGTGGCGATCAAAGATTTGGACCTTAGAACTCTGAACTCTGTGCAAAACGATCTTCTCAGAAAATGAACAAAGAAGGTTTCATTTGGTGTGTTCTTTTCTTCTAATTACACAATTGTTGTAGTTTTGGCAATTCAAGAAATGATTTGATTTGTTAGAATACAAGTAAGGGGAAATGCCATAGAAATGTAACAAAGTTTGGGGATTGTTCCAATTAAGTCATCCTAACTTTTATTGTCTCTTTAAAGTAACTAAACTTTGATTTGGTGTTATAATATTGTGTAATTATCAGGTCACCAGGTAAACAATTTTTTTCTCTTATTATTTTATTTTGTTAAATGCCTATGTGGATATTACGTGGATTTTATTAAATCAAATCATAATTAAAACCTCCCAGCCACCATTTACGTGGATTTTATCACATCATAAATCATATTAACTTTCTGTTTTTCATATATGCCAAACCTTCATCCTTCGAATACCTCCCAACCCAAACCCTAGACGGCAACGAGCAAACCTTGGCTGGCGACAACCCAAACCATAAGCGGACCCAACAACGACCCAAACCTTGGACAACCTTCGAACACGCTAGGCGACGACCAGCCACGCTTCTCAACCGTCGAAGGCGACTTCGACATATTTTCAAACGACGATTATCAGATTAAATAATTTCTAATTACGTCCTAATAATCATGGAGTATGGGAATATCAATCGCAGTTAGGATGTTTTGATTGTTGGATTAACAATTCCGGAACTGCAAGGCAATCCAGAGTATAGCGCTAAAGAGAAAGTTCGTCTGGTCGCTAACAAGGTACAGTAAGGTACACCGTACACTCAATACCGGTGTTCTGTAATCTCCATTGTTATCTTTCATGACCTTAAGTTTTTCTAATTTGGGAATGCATTTATGTTGCAGGTGAAAAGGACAATGTTGGTTGAGGCTTCTGTCTCTTGAATGTGATGTTCTATGGCTTCTTGTCGATTTATCTAATCATAAAATCACTGATTTCTTATTAAACTATTCATAATTTTATTTGAAATTTTGAATCCAGTTTATAAAGATAGAATAATTTTAATTATATTTTTAAATTAAAACAGCTACATTATTGTTTATATAATTAATCCACATAAACATTGGCAAAAGGTTACATGACACGTCATCAAGCGGTAACCTGGTGACCTGGTAATTACGCAAGATTAAAACAATAAGTGAAACTTTAGTGACTTTAAAGTGACAAAAAAAGTTTGAGTGACTTTAGTGAAATACTTGTGAAACTTTAGAAGTAATATGCTTTTGAGAAGGATTAACACAAAAAATAAAAACCGATTTTGAGAGGGCATATAAAGAGATTGTAATTAAAAAAATGTAACTACCTAAAATAGTAGTATGTCGACTAAAATGCCCTTTATAAAAGTGATTGGTTATTTATAGTTATACTTATTATAATTATATAGTTTTCTTATGAACTACTCTCTTTATATAAAAGTTATATACATATAGAGGCCGATTATTGTACAAACTGTCTTAACGTGCGCTGGGTACGCGATGCAGTATCAACATGCGATGTTATTTTAAACATGCGATTTTGATTTTTTTAACATGCGAATTTAATTTTTTTTAACATGCGAATTTAATTTTTTTTTTATAAAATGCGATATTTGGTTTTTCGCAACATGCGATTTTCATTTTTGGTTACATAACGTGCGATTTTGTCATCGCGTACGCAGCGTATGTTATGGCATAGTGTACGATATACTTTTTCTATAGAGTAAACTGTCATTTTGGTCCCTGAGGTTTGGTCACTTTTGCCACTTTAGTCCAAAACTCAAACCTTTTAAATATGAGTCCCTTTGGTTTCACTTTTATTGACGTTTTGGTCCAAAAATGAAATCAGCTGATATTTGGCTAATAAAATCATGTTATAATGTCCTTTTCCTCAGGAGCAAAATGGCCAAATATCAGCTGATATCATTAATTTAATTAATAAGGTGTTATAATAAAATTATATTGATCGTTTTGCCTCTGAGGAAAAGGACAAAATAACAGGATTTTATTAGCCAAATATCAACTGATTTCATTTTTGGACCAAAATGGCAATAAAAGTGAAACCACAGGGACCCAGATTTAAAAGGTTTAAGTTTTGGACTAAAGTGGCAAAAGTGACCAAACCTTAGGGACCAAAATGGCAGTTTACTCTTTTCTATATATATATATATATATATATATAGGGGGAGGTTCATTTGAGAAGAAAATTAAATTAAGAAGAAAAAGAACAAAGGGTACAATTGGAAACATTAAATAGTTTTCCTTACATCTCATTTATTATTATCTTTGACTTATTAATTAGTCATAAAGACTATTGTCCTTCACACTAAATTTTTTGCCTACACACATCAAAATTTATCCTACACGTTTTGAAAATATATCCTACATATATTGAAATTTACCCTACACAACTTGTAATTCATCCTACACATCTCGTAATTTATCCTACACTTTAAATTAATTGTTTTTCTTCTTTGAAATAAAATATATTTTTTGAAAATAAGTTACAAATTTAATTTATTAGCTATTAAAAAGGAAGAATAACAATTAATGATCTATCTAAGTTTACCAATATACCCTTACACTAATATTAAATACAAAAATTAAATGAAGTAAAATGAAGGATTCTTATTGGTTGAAATTTGTTTTTTTTTATTCTTACAAAAAATTTCTTCTCATTTGAACCTTCCACTATATATATATATATAACCATATATGTATAACAGATAAAAAAGAGTCAAGTCTAAGAAGAGCTAGAGCTTAAAAAACTATCATGTATTCAAACTCAAACTTTAAAGTTGGAGCTCAAGATGCAAACTCAGTTGTTTAGCTCGATCTTCGCTCATTTACATCTCTCTTCGTGTTATTTGGAAAAAATGTATAGAATTACATAATTACCCTCAATCCATATATTTAGTTTGTTGGACCAAAGTCAAAGTATACTTGCACGTTCAAGAATCAAGACTGGCTAAGGTTGGATACTTCAATATAATCATGGTATCAAATGGAATCTATCCTAGCGCTATTAAGGTGTGTTGATACGATGTTCCTTTACATGTTATTGAGGATTCAAGTTTCTTGACGAACATCATGTATAAGAGTAAAATTATGAGTTAAATGCTTGGTTGGTCCCTGTGATTTGCAAAAATTACACACTTGGTCCCAATGGTTCACTAATTACAAAGTTGGTCCTAATAGTTGTAATTTTTGCACTCGGGTGGTCCTTATCACTAACCTGTGTTAAATTTCTCAGTTAAGTTGATGTTAAATGACCAAATTGCCTTCAACAATTAAAAAGTTAAAAGTAAAAATATAAGAGGGGTCCACCCCATCATCTTCTTCTTCACCTCTCACCTATCTCTCTCTCTAACTGGGAACCACCATCAGCCATCATCTTTGGGCCACCACAATTGCAAACCCTATATTTCCACAACAGGCATTCCATCCCTTAAATTTTGGAGGTCCATCAATAAACATTCACCGTTCAATCTATCACCGTTCAGTCATCTTCTGCCCCCTAAAAAAACTGGTTTCTTTCAATCTATCACCGTTCAATCACCACGATCTACACAAACCTCCGGCACCACACCAACTCTACAAACACCACCTGCACTACCAGAACTGTAAGGAGGCATAGTCATGTTAAGGCAAATCCAAATACAGTTGTACCGTCAGCTGGATCACTTGTACCATGTACAAAAAGGTAAAGGCAAAGTGGCATAAGTAAATGCCACAATATGCACTACATAGACATATGATTGTTATAATATAGCGTGCAAGATGTAAAGCAGTACCTCCTTTAGAGAAAGAAAATGAACAGGTTGAGGCCCAATATTACCATGAATCAACGTTGATAGTGTAAGCATCTGTACCAATTTTATTTGAATTAAGGGTTTGCAATTGGAATGACTGTTGTGGAAATATAGAGTTTGCAATTGTGGTGGCCCAAAGATGATGGCTGATGGTGGTTCCTAGTGTTAGAGAGAGAAAGAGGTGAGAGGTGAAGAAGAAGATGATGGGGTGGACCCCTCTTATATTTTTACTTTTAATTTTTTAATTGTTGAGGGCAATTTGGTCATTTAATATCAACTTAACTGAGAAATTTAACACAAGTTAGTGATAAGGACCACCCGAGTGCAAAAATTACAACTATTAGGACTAACTCTGTAATTAGTGAACCACTGGTACCAAGTCTGCAATTTTCACAAACCACATGTACCAACCAAGCATTTAACTCTAAAATTATAGAGTGTGTGGTTTGTTGTTAAAAAATTAGTTATGGGTCCCAAAAGTCTTTTTGGGTAATTTTTTAAACTTAAAATTTGTTCTCTTATCCATTGCTAAGACACATCCAACGTGCACACAAATCCCAACACTAGAAAATCCCAAAAAGTAGGTACTAGTACCGGTACCGAATATACCCGGTACGGTACGGTTCGTTACAAGTATTTGAGGGTAAAAACCGGTAAATACCGGTACCGGACCGGACCGTTACCGAAAATGTCAAAAGTCAGTACCGAATCGGTACCGAAAATGTCAAAAGTCAGTACGGAATCGGTACCGAAAATGTACCCGGTTCGGTAAATTCGGTACCGGTACCGGTTCCTAATAACAACCTTCAAAATCCAAACTTCGCAACCGGAGTTTAGAATATTTTCTTAACTAACATGAAGTATGTAGATGAAAAAATATTTGATACCAGGTAGAAGTCGAAAAGTGCAATTTGTAAACCCAACATTTCAAAGGGACAGTTTTAATAGTGGATAGATTTTAAAGAGACATTCAATTAATATCAATTATTCATAAGGCTAAAACTTAGGTTCAGTACAAATGCCTTCAAAACAAAATTAAGAACATTTGAAAAGTCGACGACATATGGGTGTAAAAGTCGGACATTAAAATATAATTCAAGTATAACATTACACAAATACATGATACGTTGTAGTTAAGCACCCATCCAAATATGCAAACACAGATGAAAACTGGTAGTCCACGCATGACCTAAACATGTACAACAAACTCGTTAGCGTAATGCTAAGTACACATCCATATGATAACTACAATGTTCAAAAAGATGTTTAAAACTATTACAAAAGACCATTTAGCATTCAAATATTGGGTCCATATGTTGTAAGGTTATGAGCCATACAATACTTCATTGTGACCTCTACTTCATACATCATATAGTTAGCCTAAGGTAGGTGTAGAACATGCAAAAGTGTACGTTCTATGTACCCTCGCAGTATGCTTACTATCAATCGGGGCTTTATTAAAAATGGAATTGAGATTCCAATAAATGTAAACATTTATTGAGATTAATTTGACAACCAAACACATCAAAAATGTGTTTGGGTGCCGGGTGATGAATTCCAATTCATTTGACAACCAAACACATCAAAAATGGAATTGAGATTCCAATTCCTTCAAATTCTAATTCCTATACAAACTCAATTCTAATTCCAAAACATTCCGCCAACCAAACGCACATCCATGTTTATCTTTAGCCAATTAAACACGACTTAAATGAAATTATTTTTAATTCAAATTTCTACGAATTTTCTGAACGATAATAAATCTTCACTATTCTAAATGTGACATATATAAGAAAAGAAAAGTAGATAAAACTTACAGGAAAGTTCTCCTTGTTTCTTCAAGCAGACTTAATGGTAAAGATGGTCTGAACTACGGTTACAGCAAATAGAATGATTCCAGCAACTAGAGCAATCATATTCCATGGACTGCTAAAGTAAGTCCTCTTCATCTTTGCTATATTTTTTGGCCAATAAGCATTACAATACTCACTCAATTTTACCCATTGTTCTTCGTAAAAGAAATCCACCACTAAGACTCCTTTGTTCACGCTGTTGATGATATTAGCAGCTTCGTCATTAGAACCCATAGCGGTGAAAAGGACTCCCGAGTCTACCAACTTTGCAACATCTTCTTGAGTATCCACTAGCATATTCATGGCATAAGCATATGATGTAAAATAACTATGAGTTCGACCTGACTGCTCGTAGGCAATGAGATTTCTTAAAACGATCTCAGTGGAATCATCCATCTTTAATACTGGAATTCTAAGAGTAGGCTTACTCAAAGACCCAAAAAAAACACGGGAACATATATAATTCCACTTCCATCCCCATAAGCCATGTTGGATCTTTGTTAGGTTTGAAGTTCACCCCTGCCCTATCTAGATTCACAACCGAAGGGATTGTTGACTTGAAAGGATAACCTTTTTTAATGGGATTTGGAGGTTTGTAACATTGATGTAGAAGGCTAAGAATATGATGAGTATTATTAACCGATATATTATCCATATTTACATCTTCTGTAAAGATGTTGAGATAAGCTAGAAATGGATAGATAAGTTTAAGAAGGGAGGCATTAGGATAGAATTCCAATACCGTGCACTGAAATATTTCATCAAGAATAAAGAAAGGGATCTGGTTTTCTAGCAATATCAAATCATAAAATATGATATCGTGTTGCAATTCTCCTTCTTCTTCTTCTTCTTCGTCAATCAAATACTTTTTCAAGAATTCAAGTATGAAACAAGCATCCATAATCATCATGTCGACAATTTCAATATCACCATAGGCCTTCGTCCAAACATAACAAGCCTTGATTTTTTCCATTGAGGTGTACACCTTCTCTACACATAATTTCAGTATTTCCTCATGTGGGGAATTGGCACGTCGCATTAGGTCAATTAGATAATTTGTTTTCCGTCCTTCAAATGCTTGCACTTTCTCATCTTCTCTATGCAAAGGTCCAATAGAGACCACCTGAGGGTTGAAAGAACTTGGGCTCATATCACGTAGTGAACGAGGTGCCATGTAAATTGATGGTGAAAATTGGCTTATATGGCTCTCTTCTTTTTTGACACGATCAAGAAGACGTTGAACGGCACTGTCTTGAATCATGTCTGCATCCACCAACGGATTAATAAACGGTTCCGTATTCTAGTACTAAAACAAGGGTTAAAGTTTTTATTCAAAATTAGAAAGAAAAAAAAACATATAGGGTCATGAAAGAGTTTGATAACGCCCCTAGCACCATCCCCTTGGGCGTTATAGGGGCATGAAAAGGGAAGGACTATAGGCAGAGTATGAGTTCAGCAACAGAAGATGATCCTTTCTGCAATTGATGAAGAGTATCACGCAGAGTATGAGTTCGTTCCACGGAGTGATGACTATAGGCCGTCTCTAGGGCTATCCAAATATGACGGGCAGTCATAAGACCAATGGCCTCTACCATGGCTTCTTCAGTAAGAGTAGACTGTAACAGGAGAATGACTTTCTGATCATCTTCTTTCCAGGTTTTAAACTCGTCCTTAGGAGAGGATTTCCCGTCAACCGTAACAGTTTCTGATGGTGATAAGGAGGTTCCACCAACATGGCCATGGAGGTGCAGGTTGGTTAAAAGAGGGAGGACTTGATTTTTTCCAAACAAGATAATTAGTGGATGAGAGTTTAATGGTGAGAAGATGAAAAAGAGTATGTAATTGTACTTGAGAAGAAGCAGCAGATGTGGTTCCGGCCATACTAGAAGTCGGAGTTTTTGGGGAGGAACCATTATTCAGAAGGATACGTTACATATAAATAGAATAAGGTCTCCTGTAATCAAGGAGATAATCATGCTAGCCTACAATACAAATTTGACTATCAACAGATTTGAATACATTGATATAGTATAATTAGCTATTACCTTGAATCAATTCTACTTCTCCAAACTCCAAATCGCCGTCTCTTTCCATGGTGAATGTTGTTTCTTCTGCGATGTATATGAGTTATATTAGGCTATGTGGGGGCTCCATCCTCGCCACGTCACCATCCATCACCACACTCTCCAAGTGAAGAGGGGGGCGCCATTGATGGGGCTTCATCATGGTAACCATGTATAGCGCCCATGGCTTGGATATGAACCAATCAAATGTTTTTTTTTTTTTTTTTTTTGTTTAATAGGGGCTCTATCCACACCATGTAAATTAAATTAAAGAGGGGCTCCATAGATGAGGTGGATCCTAGGTGGACTTGATAAAGCCCCATGGGGCTCCATCTACACCTCATAATAAGTATTGCTGACGGCTATATTAGCAGGGGCGAAGCTTTTTGGGGGCCGGGGGGGTCGCCCGACCCCCAGGATTTTTCGCTCAGTAGTGTTATATATGTAGTTTTCGTATAGAAATTTTTTGATATATACGTTTTTACCCCCCCGATTCTATAGAAATTTTTGGGTATATATGTTTTAGCCCCCTCCGTTTTCTCCGGCAAACTTCGCCACTGTATATTAGAATCTTTTTATTTCATTAGTTGTTGACTAAGAGGTAAATTAAAAACAAAAAATTGCAATAGCAGTAAGCATATCCTGAATGAATGAATGATGCACATTCAATGCCACAAAATAACAAATTAGAAATCAGAAGACAACCAGCCGTTGACTGACTTTCTCGACCAAAAGAAAAAAACTCAAAATCACAAACGCATGGAAATAATTACAAGTAGCAACTTTATGATTTAAGCAATCATATTTACCCTTTAAAGTTTAAAACTTCAGGTAGCCTGAGACATCATCTTCCTCTCTCAAATTAAACCCTAAGGGCTGGAGGGTGTGGGGGCTCCATCAATGCCACCTCACCATGTATAACGCCCATATGGGCTCCATCACCACACCCTCCAAGTGAAGAGGGTGGCGCCATGGCTTGGGCTCCATGGTGGTAACTTGTGGTAACGCCAAATTTGAAGAATTCAGGTGGGGCCCATTAGTTTTAAACCAATCAAATGTTTTTTTTTTTAATTTTGTTTAATAGGGCTCCATCCACACCATGTAAATTAAAAGAGGGCTCTATAGGTGAGATGGATCCTAGGTGGACTTGATAAAGCCCCATGGGGCTCCAACCACACCCTATAGCCTAACCGTACACAACCACCTGCCTCACCATCTCCACCACCACAACCATCACCACCACCCGACCACCACTTTGAGTTGATTTAATCTGTATATCATAGCATTGATTATCAGCTAATTTCATCTTCATCTTCATCATTCATATGATTTTATATGATTTATATTCATAGAGTCATCATCGCCGGAGACACGTCATCGTCATCGCCGCCTCACCGATCTCCTTCTACTCCTACATCTCATCATCATATTCATCCTCATCCACCTCATCTGCAGCAATCGTCACCGTACGTTTCACGGCGGCCGTCACCTCTGCATAAGCATTCTCTGATGCAAGATTCCGAGTCGGAATCTGAACAAAACGGCGTCGTTTGAAGTGCATACAACCTCACTCGTCACCCCTTCACCCCTTCCGAGATTCCGAGTCGGAATCTGAACAAAACGGTCGTGACCTCTGCATAAGCAATCGTCAAAATCAGGTAGTAGCATCATTGGGCCTTCATCTTGTACTTGACTTTTGATTTGAAGTGCATACAACCTCACTCGTCACCCCTTCACCCACCGTTTGCCACCATCGCCACCAAGGTCAAATTAAGAGGAATTTGAGCTTTCTGGTTGAATTTGTGAGAAATTATGGAGGAATTGTGGTGTTTATGAGCGTAAACGTGCTTAAAATGTTAAGATAAAGTTCAAATTAAGAGGAATTTGAGGTTTATGTTAGAAATTTTCTCAAGAAAAACAGAGATCTGGTTGAAATTGTGGTGTAGATGAACATAAACCAGTCGAAATGTTGAAATAAAGTTCAAATTCAGAGAAATTTGTTGACGAAAACAGAGATCTGGTTGAAAATGACCATTTTGTCCCAGAGGAAAAGGACAAAAAACCAGGGTTTTTTTTTAAGGAATCTGAGTTGATTTCGTTTTTGAACCAAAATGGCAAAAAAACTGAAACCACAAGGACCCAAATGCAAAAGGTTTGAGATTTGGACTAAAGTGGCAAAACTGCCCAAACCACAGGGACCAAAATGGCAGTTTACTCATTTGTAAAAATATCTTTAGTATAAAATATAAAAAAAAATTATATATATAGAGGCCGGTAATTGTACAAAATGTCTTAACGCACGAAGCGTACAAGATTCAGTATCAACGTGCGAAAATAAAACGTTATAACATGCAAGTTTGGTTTTTTGAACCAACATGCGATTTTTTTTATTAACATGCGAAATTGTTTTTTTATAAACATGCGATTTGTTTCTTTTCTTTTGAACATGCGATCTTCAAATTTTTGCAACATGCGACCTTTGTTATAACATGCGAATTTGTCATTGTGTACGATTTTTACGTTAAGGCAAAATGTAAGATGCATTTTTTCTCTCTCTCTCTCTCTCTCTCTCTATATATATATATATATAGGGAGCCGCTAGAATGAGAACCACCACGAGTTATGAGAACCACGAGAACCGCGCCCCGCGGGTGGCCGTCGGCGACGAAATTTTTTTTACACCTAGATCCGTATATTTTAGCAGGGGGTTTAAATTTTCGGTTCAAACTGCGCGCCCGAGGGGGTAGTTTTTTACGCCCAAAGTTTGGTAAAAAAAAAAAGAAAAATTAAAAAAATTAAAAAAACCCAAACTTTGGGCGTAAAAAACTACCCCCTCGGGCGCGCCGTTTGAACCAAAAATTTAAACCCCCCGCTAAAATATACGGATCTAGGTGTAAAAAAAATTTCGTCGCCGACGGCCACCCGCGGGGCGCGGTTCTCATGGTTCTCATAACTCGTGATGGTTCTCATTCTAGCGATCCCCTATATATATATATATATATATATATATATATATATATATATATATACACAGGGTAGGGTTCATGCGAGAACTGCCTTTATTGCGAGAACCGCGAGAACCAATGTGAACACAACAAAATAAACCCACTACACCTAAAAAAATCTAACCCCCCACTGCCCCCCCCCCCCCAAGCTAAATGCTAAAAAATAAACCCCTCAAAGAACCTAAAAAAAAACCCTAACCCCACTCCCCCAAAAAAAAAACCTAACCCCCCCCCCCCCCCCCAAACCCTCACCCAAGCTAAATGCTAAAAACTAAAACTAAACCCCCAAAAACCCTTAAAAAAATCTTAAAAAGCACAAAAAAAAAATTAATATTTTTTATGTAAAAATCGCTACTTTTAGTAGCAAAAAAAAATTTGCTACTAAAAGTAGCGATTTTTATATAAAAATATTAAAAAAAAATTGTGTGTGTTTTTAGATTTTTTTAGGTATTTTTTGTTGTGTTTACATTGGTTCTCGCGGTTCTCGCAATAAAGGGTGGTTTATAACGAATCTTTCTCCTATATATATATATATATATATATAGTGTGAGGTTCATTGGGGAACACTAAAAAAGTGGGAAACCGGCTCAAACGAACTCCGATTGAACTCATTCCAGCGGCGTTGGAACCAGCTCGTCGAACCCTAACTAGGATCTCTTAACCCTAAACCCTAAATATATTAGGGTTTGGCTTTTAGGGTTTAGCTTTAGGGTTTAGCCTTAGGGTTTAGCTTTAGGGTTTAGGGTTTAGATTTAGGGTTTAGCTTTTAGGGTTTATAGTTTAGATTTTACGGTTTAGCTTAGTTTTTAGCCTTATTTTTTAGCTTTAGGGTTTAGAGTTTAGCAGCTAGGATTTAGGGTTTAGTGTTAAGAGATTTTAGTTAGGGTTCGACGAGCCGGTTCCAACGCCGCTGGAATGAGTCCAATCAGAGTTCGTTTGAGTCGGTTCCCCGCTGTTTCCCACTTTTTTAGTGTTCCCCAATGAACCTTCCCCTATATATATATATATATATATATATATATATATATATATATATATATATATATATATATATATATATATATATATATATGGGACCGCTAAGATGAGAACCACCTCCAGTTCTAAGAACCGTGAGAACTACACCGTACGGGGCGAGGTGGACCAAATTTTTTTTTCATAAACGTAGATGCATGTATTATAAACACATTTGTAAAAAAAATTCAAAAAAAAAAATGTCGGGTGTGTAGTTTTGAGCACCCAAAGTTTGCGTTTACGGGACCCGTAAATTTTAGGGGCTGTTTGGTAGCCTCTTAATCCATTCAGAGGCTGTCTCTTAATGAAATCATTTGTGGCCCTTTGTCTGAATGAATAAGAGGTAACCTTATGTCTGACTGGATAAGAGGTAACATCTGAATGGTAAACCATCACATGTCACATTCTTCTACATTATCTTTGTTAAACTCTTAAATGATTTCATTAAGAGGTAGCCTCTTAATGTCATTCAGATGCTACCAAACAACCCCTTATTTAAAATTTACGGTACCCGTAAACACAAACTTTTGGTGTTCAAAACTACACACACGACATTTTTTTTTTGAATTTTTTTTACAAATGTGTTTATAATACAAGCATCTACGTTTATGAAAAAAAAAATATGGTCCAACTCGCCCCGGATCAAAAAGTTCTCACGGTTCTTACAACTGGAGGTGGTTCTCATTTTAGCGGTCCACTATATATATATATATATATATATATATATATATATATATATATAGGGTCAGGATTTAGAGAGAACAGTGAAAAGTGTGAGAACGGTCAGAACGATTTTGGTGGTGACATGTGGCATTGATGTTAAATTACACTAAGGGGTAATATTGTCAAAAAAAAAACCCACTCACATGAACTGGGTGTTCAAATAAAACGCCATAAAAACACCTAATTTAGAAAAACGCCAAACACTCAAAAGCCTTTTTTTAAGCTATAATTTACAACAGCTCAAAACAACCATTTTTTTAACGCCATAAAACACTCAAAAGCTATTTTTTGAGCTATAATTTACAACAACTCAAAAAAAACCATTTTTTTTAGCCAGCTCCTAGTTAAAACGCCATAAAAAAAGCTATATTTTCTGGGTTCAAAGTGTAACTTATACTGTGAACAAGTGTGAACACAAGTATTTAATTAGCTTCATCATACACGGGGGAATGTGATTGGAAATAAAAGAAGGGGTTTTCTATCTACACACCCTCCTGTCTATCTACACACTTTTTGAATTCAATACGCATCGTATAGGCCTATACGATGCGAATTGAATTAAAGTAAAAAACATGGCAGACTGATAGGTGCAGGTTGTGTCTGGCGGCGGGTTTGATATGCATCGTATAGGCCTATACGATGCGTATCAACCCCCTTTTTTTTAATTTATTTTTTGTTGTGTTGTGTCGAATGCGAACCCGAGAAACGAAAGGGATTTCGAGCAGTTGGTCGATGATATGATTGATAAAGATCTTGACACGATTATTTCCATTTTCAAGTATTATTAAAACCATTCAAGCCAACCAGTCTACAATGTGGTTCCCAATTTGCGGAACTTAATCCCAGATTGTCTAAAGAAACACCTTTTCAAGTTTGCACAGTAGGAGAAAAGACCAGCACCTCTGTCAGTTTTGTCCTTTAAATTCGCATAAACATATATTCGTTTCATAACCTCCTCCTATAAATCAACCACAACTCACCCGATACGTCTTCTCTGGATCACACATGATAAAAGCGCTTCTTTAGACAATCTGGGTCACATATCCGACAATAGGGCCCACGGATCTTATGCCCACCCGAGACTGACCTCTGGATCACACATGATAAAAGCGCTTCTTTAAACAATCTGGGATTATGTTCTGTTTCTTCAAGATTTACGTCTGATGTCCAAGTTTGATCACATGATAAAAGGGGAAATCTAATGGAACACCTGATTTAGAGAAACTTCTTCGAGCTAACCGCCGATATCTCATCCTTCTGTTGTTTAGTACTTCCGAGATAATTCAAATTATTTCAGTTATTTATGTTGATTCAATACTTCAATGTATTTTAGTTGGTTTCGAATATACCCAAAGAGATCTGACCCAACCGAAATCCACTTCCGAGACGATTCAAGTGAGTCCTATGAAGCAAGTGTCGGTCTATTCAATTGAGAGGAAACATTGCATGACTTGAACGAGTCAAAGTTAACATTCAGATTCAGATTATGTTCTGTTTCTTCAAGATTTACGTCTGATGTCCAAGTTTGATCATATTTGACTTCATCGGCGGCAGTCCAATGACTTTCTTGAGTCACATATCCGACAATAGGGCCCACGGATCTTATGCCCACCCAAGACCGACCTCTGAATCATCATAGCAGACGTGTCGGGTTCTTCTACTAGTGGTCGGGGCTTCCAATGCTCACACAGGGTGATAAACAACGCTGATATCATCATAGAAGCGTTGGGATTCAAGGGTTTATGAGTCAATGTTAACATTCAGATTCAGATTCAGAAAGCATATGATTTTGTACTTGGTTTATTCTCTTTACTCTATTAGAACGATCCTTGTTTTGTCACGTACATGCGTTTAATTCTCAACAAACGATAACTTTATAACTTTATAGTGTGTGATTTGACCAGGAAATGATTGGAGGTGATTGCTACTTTTAATAAGATGTCATAGTTGTTAAATTCGATTTCAACAAATCTTTTCCTTTTCCTTCAATTTCTAGAACATTCTTCGTAACATGAAGACGTGTCGGGTTCTTCTACGGAAACGGTGGCTATGCGAAATACAAATCGCAACCGCAACCGGTTTCTAACTTTACGCTTGCATCCACCACAGTGAATATTATCTATCAGTGTGTGTCACATCCATCCTGTTATAGCAATAGATATGATTAATTTTGGGGAAATCTATTTCGACACCCCATTTGTCTATCTACACACCTTGCATATTTTTTCCTAATTAGTGTTGTTAACTACCAAAAGAATGCATACACAAATAGTTCTAGTGGATGAAGCAAAGAGAACCTGATTCTGTTGTTCAGTACTTTCTTGTGCTAAATACAAAGACGATTTCAACTTCCATTGATCAAATAATAAAAACCCTAAGAATGCATACACAAATAGTTCTAGTGGACGAAGCAAAGAGACCGCCTTCTTCACAAAAGTATGTTGTTCCAAGATCAATTCCAAGATATCAGTGTTCTTTAATCTATTAGAACGATCCTTGTTTTGAGAACCTGATACTGTTATAACAGTCGAGACGATTCAAGTGAGTCCTATGAAGCAAGTGTCGGTCTATTCAATTGAGAGGAATCATTGCATTACATCTCTGTTGAAAACAAGTGGTTGTAATGATGGAATCCTTGATTTGAAGAAACACTTTTTGAGAAATTTATAGTTCAATACGCATCGTATAGGCCTATACGATGCGTATTAATCGATGATTTTACTGAAATACCCCTGGTTTTCTGATAAATTCAGGGGTATTTTTGAGAAAAATCAAAGATTAATACGAATCGTATAGACCTATACGATTCGTATTAAGCTGATATACGATACAACATAGGCCTATACGATCGTATATGGTGTTATTTCAAATTTAGTGTTATCGTGTTTCCCTCGGTTCGACGCGTATACGTCTCGTTTTTTGCCGAACTTTCGCATATATTGTCGTTTTATTACGTATACCTTCAACAATAGTCGTTTCGGTGCCGTTCGGTTGCGTTCGAATATCTTATTCTATGATTACGTACAGTTTTGTTTGAAATCCACTTGAACTCCATAGTGCCGCATTATATGTATACGTGTGTGGAAATATCGTTAGTTGCGTACTTTGACGTATTTTTGCATATTTTGAAGTATTCTAACATATTGTTGCGTATGTAATAGTATATTTGACGTATTTTAGCATATTTTAGCGTATTTTAACGTATTTTAGGGTATTTTTACGTATTTTAGCGTATTTTAGCGTATTTTAACGTATTGTAACGTATTTTAGCGTATTTTAACATATTCCTGGTCACAAAATGTGGAGAACTTGTTTGCGTTATCCATCAAACAAAAGTTTAAACTTATCGTGTGTTGCAGTTTGGAAAGATGACCGAACAGAGATCTGAATAACTAACTGTGGAGAAGTTGTTTGCGTTATCCATATTAAATCAAACGTTCATGTATCACAAGGAATGACCGATCTAAGGCAGAGAACCTGATTCAGATACACAAATTCGATTTCAACAAATCTTTCAAGGTCTGAAGTGATGGACAATTGGTTAAAAGATGTAGAAGAGTTTGTGTAGAGATCTTTACAGTATGGTTTCTCGACAAATGAAGTATTATCTGACAAAACTCAAAACAATTGTATTGCTACGTCAGATGTTAGCTCGGAAGTTCTATAACACAAAGTAAACCGAACTCTGGATCACACATGATAAAAGCGCTTCTTTAGACAATCTGGGATTATGTTATGTTTCTTCAAGATTACGTCTGATGTTCGTTTATTCTCTTTAATCTATTAGAACAATCCTTGTTTTGTCTACGGAAACGGTGGCTATGGGAAACAAAAGTATAGACCTATACGGGTCGTATTGGTTCAAAAGTCAAATCTACATGTGTCAGTTCTTGTCTGGCGGCTGACTTTTTCAATACGCATCGTATAGGCCTATACTGGTCGTATGCCCATAGGGCCCACGGATCTTATGCCCCTGGTGAAACTGTTTGAATTTGTGGATTTCGGTTGGTTCAGAAACTTAACAGGATAAGCAACTAAACAAGCGGTGAACGGTATTTAACGTACACACCGCGTTCGAAGATCCTTGCATTAGACACAATTTTTCGTAATTTGTGGATCAACAGAAATAACTGAAACCAGCAGGCATTGATTTTGCCAAGATTGAAGGAAAGAATCTGGCCATAAGCATTGTGGATTCTCAGCGTTATTCGAATGTAAGTGGATCGAGGGATACGCTTATCTATACTGGTCAAGGTGAGCATGGTTTGTTCGGGAGTAAATCACCACCCAAAGATCAACAACTTGTGATTGTCGGGTACTGCTAGTTATTCGGAATGTTTCGAATCATCACATAAGACGTGTCGGGTCCTGCTAGTTATTCGGAATGTTTCGAATCATCACAGAAGAAGTGTCGGGTTCTGCTAGTTATTCGGTTTGGAAAGTGGACGAAGCAAAGAGAAACTGATTCTGTTGTTCAGTACTTTCGTGTGCTAAATACAAAGCCGATTTCAACTTCCATTGATCAAATAATAAAAACCCTAAAAATGCATACACAAATAGTTCTAGTGGACGAAGCAACGAGACCGCCTTCAAATAATGTTTCCTAGATGTTTGAAGACCAACAAATGTCCAAAGTGCTGCTTCTTCGTTCGCATGACGGAAAGCTGCTACCGCGTGACAAGAAGCTACCTTGCAAAAATTAAAAAATTAAATCGACGCCCTCAATACGCATCGTATAGGCCTATACGATGCGAATTACTTTTTGGCGGGGGACAATGGCAGCCTTTGGCAGGCATAGAAGTTTGAACCCACCTCAATACGCATCGTATAGGCCTATACGATGCGTATTGAGGGTGTCGATTTAAGCCCCAAGGTGTGCCAATAATACGACCCTAAAAGAATTCATACTAGTTAAAACGCCATAACAAAAAATACTATATTTTCAGGGTCCAAAGTGTAACTTATAGTGTGAACAAGTGTAAACAAGTGTGAACACAAGTATTTAATTAGTTTCATCATACACGAAGCTTTGGGGGATGTGATTGGAAATAAAAGAATTCATACTCCAATGAAGACACACAGAGCTCCCAGTTAAAACGCCATAACAAAAAAAGTTATTTTTTTGAGCTATAATTTACAACAGCTAAAAAAACCCATTTTTTTGAGCCATCCGCCTAAATTAATATTTTTTGAGCTCGGAAAAATCATAATTTGTACTGTAAAAACACCGTAAAACACGCAGTTCAGAAAAACGCCATGAAAAACTCAGTTGAAAACGCCATAAAACACTCAGTTCAGAAAAACGCCATGAAAATACATAGTTAAAACGCCATAAAAACACCTAGTTAAGAAAAACGTAATGAAAATACCTAGTTTAAAACGCCATAAAACACCCAGTTCAGAAAAACGCCATAAAACTCAGTTAATTTTTTTCGAAAAGTATATCAATAGTATACTCATTGGAAAGATAAAAAACACTGAGTTTTATGGTGTAATTTTTTTCGAAAAATAATCACGTATAAAAAAATTATTGTCGTTTAAATATGATGGGGGAAAATGGCATGTGATTAGCATGTGCACCTTTGATTGGATCTTCCTATTTTACCCCTCCTGGTAGTTCCAAGATCTCTATTATTTACAAAAATGTCACCGCATCAATCTTAGCCACAAACCACTAAGATCTTGTGGCTGAGAATCGTTCTCACCGTTCTCACACTTTGAGGTGTTCTCTCCTAATCCTGTTCCTATATATATATATATATGTATATATTCACGCAAAACTGAAGAAAAAAAAAGATAGCATATAAAGTACATGAAGTTTACTATGGTATAATAAGTATTTAATATGACATTAATACTTATATTATTTATCTTAACATCAATTATGGTTTACAAATTCAGAAACATAAACAAAATTAAGGAACCTGAAAACATCAACCAACAAATATGTTGAAGATTTGATACGAAAAATCATAAACGGTAAAACAATTGTGCTAATGATGAATCGATAATCAAGATTTTAATCGCAACTAATAACAATCATCAAACCTGGATACTGAAGATTTGAAACAAAAAATCTTTGTCAACCGTTCATCAATAGCGATATTCTTATGTGAGATTTGGGATTGATTTTGTAGTATGAAAGTTTATAGAGTTGTGATAAAAAATAGTAGGAGATGATGATTTATATGAAGGAAAGTAGGTATTTAAATGAGTTTATATATATATATATATATATATATATAGGGTAGGGTTCGGCTACAAAGTCAATTTTTCCTACAAAGTGTACAAAGCCATAAAACACCATAATTTCAGCCATAAAACACACTCAAAACCCACAAATACAGAGTGAAGATCACTAAAACACAATATCCGAACCCTAACAGTCCTTAAAAACTTCAAACACACCATCATAGAACTATGAATATAAAACACAACATGATAATCAACATCAAACACACTAATGTTAGTAATTCGATAATCAAATCCTTATCATTCAAAACAGAACACAAAACCCACAAGTATGACGTTTTAGTAATCTTCACTTTGTTATTTGTGGGTTTTGATTGTGTTCTATGGCTGAAATTATGGTGTTTTATGACTTTATACACTTTGTAGGAAAAATGGACTTTGTAGCCAACTCCCACCCTATATATATATATATATAGGGGAGGGTTTAAATGAGAACCGTGAGAACGAATGAAAAAACACGAGAACTTAGTAAAAAACAATTCAAATTCAAAATTTCTTTTTACACCTATCATTATTGTTCGAATACAATGTTAGAAATTAAATTTACAAGTTTAAATTTACGTGAATTAGTAAATAAAGAAAATATACACATGTGTAAGTTTTTCATTTACACATGTGTAAATTTGTTATATTTACACATGCAAAAAAAAACTAGTAAGAGTGATTTTGAGAGGAGAAATGAATTATTTGATATTGTAAATTCTTTTTTGATGTTGTATTTTAATTACAATGCGGTTTCTATTAAAAAAATCGGTTTTGATTGGTTTTTACATTCGTTCTCACGGTTCTCGTAATATTTAGCGTTCTAAAGATAACCCTCCCCTATATATATATATATAGGGTCAGGATTTAGAGAAAACGGTGAAAAGTGTGAGAACGGTGAGAACGATTTTGGTGGTGACATGTGACATTGATGTTAAATTACACTAAGTGGTAATATTGTCAAAAAAAAACCCCACTCACATGAACTGGGTGTTCAAATAAAACGCCATAAAAACACCCAATTTAGAAAAACGCCAAACACTAAAAAGCTATTTTTTAAGCTATAATTTACAACAGCTCAAAAAACCATTTTTTTTAACGCTATAAAACACTCAAAATCTATTTTTTGAGCTATAATTTATAACAGCTCAAAAAACCATTTTTTTTAGCTAGCTCCTAGTAAAAACGCCATAACAAAAAAAAGCTATATTTTCAGGGTCCAAAGTGTAACTTATAGTGTGAACAAGTGTAAACAAGTGTGAACACAAGTATTTAATTAGTTTCATCTTACACATACACGGGGGAATGTGATTGGAAATAAAAGAATTCATACTAGTTAAAACGCCATAACAAAAAAAAACTATATTTTCAGGGTCCAAAGTGTAACTTATAGTGTGAACAAGGGTAAACAAGTGTGAACACAAGTATTTAACTAGTTTCATCATACACGCAGCTTTGGGGGGATGTGATTGGAAATAAAAGAATTCATACTCCAATGAAGACACACAGAGCTCCCAGTTAAAACGCCATAACAAAAAAAAACTATTTTTTGAGCTATAATTTACAACAGCTCAAAAAACCCATTTTTTTGAGCCATCCGCCTAAATTAATATTTTTTGAGCTTACAAAATCATAATTTGAACTGTAAAAACACCGTAAAACACCCAGTTCAGAAAAACGCCATAAAAACTCAGTTGAAAACGCCATAAAACACTCAGTTCAGAAAAACGCCATGAAAATACCTAGTTAAAACGCCATAAAAACACCTAGTTCAGAAAAACGCCATGAAAATACCTAGTCTAAAACGCTATAAAACACCTGGTTCAGAAAAACGCCATAAAACCCAGTTAATTTTTTTCGAAAAGTATATCAATAGTATACTCATTGGAAAGATAAAAAAACGCTGAGTTTTATGGTGTAATTTTTTTCGAAAAATAATCACGTATAAAAAAGTTATTGTCGTTTAAATATGATGGGGGAAAATGGCATATGATTAGCATGTGCACCTTTGATTGGATCTTACTATTTTACCCCTCCTGGTAGTTCCAAGACCCCTATTATTTACAAAAATGTCACCGCATCAATCTCAGCCACAAACCACTAAGATCTTGTGGCTGAGAATCGTTCTCACCGTTCTCACACTTTGAGGCGATCTCTCCTGATCCTGTTCCTATATATAATATATATATATATATATATATATATATATATAATGCGTTAGCGCTCCCTAACCGTTCAATGAATCCAATCATAACGCCCCTCAATGGCGCCCATACAATGCAGCGGTGTTGGGGCGCTATGGCTTCAAGGTGGCAAGGGGCGCGGTTAAACACCTGCTGGCCTTACTGTCACTTCCGGCCGCTATGATAGGCAAAAAATCAATTTTCGTCGTTTGTGGAATTGGATGTAGCATTGTAACTATTCGTACTAAAGATAAAATATATGGGCCCCAAGACGCTTTTGAAAAACACTTGTAGAAAACACATATCAAGAGCGATACCATGTAGAATTTTATGAACTATATACAAAGACAAATGAACAACAGAAATAGCGACAAAACAAGGTGACAAAATCTTATTAACCAACCCAAAAGATTTTCCCCCCAAAATACCCTAGATCTTACAACTCTAGAACTTATAGTTGTAAGATCTGAACAATACAAGATACAAAGAGTCTCAAGATGATCATTCAAAGATGATCATCAACATAACCAGACAATCTCTCAGATACAGTTGAAAGATTGTTAATACAATCTTGATCAAACAAAACCCTAATACAGAGAGAAATACAAAGAAGATGATGTGTTAAGTGAGAGAGAGTGTTGATAACTGAGAGATGAGATCCTTTTATATGCTGAAACTTGAAACTTTCACTTTAGTCCAAAACTATCTCCCATGATGATCGCAGTCCCTCAAAACTTACATAATAACCCCTCAGACTTTCACACCTGTTACAACTGATATAACAAACGTAACAACCATAACAACCAAGAGCCCAAACATACTGAGCCCAATAAATACAGAACCAAGCCCAATGAATGACAATAAGCCCAATGAATGACAATTATAAGTCCAATATATTTCAACACCCCCCCCCCTTCATTCATTTGGCTTAAACATATCTATCAATCCGAACTTTTTACAAAACTCTTCATGCTGAATAGCATTAAGACCTTTGGTAAAAATGTCTGCAAGTTGACTTTCTGAGTCAACTTTAGTAGGATTGATAATACCATCAGCCACTTTTTCTCTCAAAAAATGCAGATCCAATTCAAAGTGTTTAGTTCTTTCATGAAATATTAGGTTAGCTGCTATTGACATAGCAGCTTGGCTATCACAATACAGATCAATAGGCAATTGGCAATTAACATGCAATTCAGTCAACAAGTTTCTTAGCCACATAAGTTCACAAGTAACAGAGCACATGGCTCTATACTCGGCTTCTGCAGTTGACCTAGAAAATGTTCTTTGTTTCTTGCTTTTCCAAGAAACAAGACACTCTCCCAGGAAAATAAAAAAACCAATAACAGATCTCTGAGTGGACAAACATTTTGCCCTGTCAGAGTCAGCAAATCCACACAAATGTAACTTATCACTTTTCTTAAAACTCAATCATTTACCAGGACTTTGTTTTAAGTACCTTAACAATCTTAAAGCCAGGTTTAAATGTACTTCTTTTGGACTATGCATAAACTGGCTTAAAAATTGAACGGTGTAACTTATATCAGGTCTAGTTAAAGACAAGTAAATCAGTTTTCCAATCAATTTTTGAAATCCAGACACATTTTTAAGTAATTGCTGACTTTTATCAACTTTTGAGGTAACTAAATAACTCTGCTCTATCGGTGTACTAACATGTTTACAACCTAAATATCCAAACTCATTTAAGAGCTCTAAACAATATTTTCTTTGACTAAGACAAACACTACTTTTGTCATACAAAACTTTAATTCCTAAAAAATACTTCAACACACCTAAATCTTTAATCTTAAAACTGTCACTCAAAACTTGTTTAACATTTTTAATCTCAACATCTGAGTTACCTGTTATAACAATATCATCAACCTATACTAACAAAAACACAGTTACATTTTTCTTAGACAAGATGAACAACGAATGACCACATTTGCTTTGCATAAAACCAATATTTATCAAAACAGCAGTCAATTTTTTATTCCATTTCCTAGGTGCTTGTTTAAGACCATACAAATATTTAACAAGTTTACACACTTTTGTTTCATCTTTCGAATAATAACCTTGAGGTGATTTCATATAGACATCCTCAGAAATGGTACCATACAAGAACGCATTATCTACAACAAGTTGGTATATAGGCCAATCAAACTGAACAGCTAAGGTTAATATAGTTCTAACCGTGACCATTTTGACCACAGATGAGAAGGTCTCGCCAAAATCTAGACCTTCTCATTGATTAAAACATTTTGCAACTAATCTGGCTTTAAACTTTTCCACTTCACCATCAGACTTGTATTTAACCCTAAATACCCACTTACAACCTATAGCCTTTCTACCTTGAGGAAGATCTGTTAAAACCCAGGTGTTATTTCTGAACAAAGCTTCCATCTCTTTGTTCATTGCATCCACCCACCTAGGATCACTAACAGTTTCCTCAAAACTAGTAGGCTTAACAGTTTTATTCAAAGAAGCAACAAAGCACAAATTATCAACAGACAGACACGAATAATTGACAACTTTATCTAAAGCATAATTAACTTTACTATTTAGCACAAAATTTTCAAAACGTTTTAGCAAGACAATATTCATATTAGACCTCCTAAGAGTAGAACTAGTTCCCTCAGATGGGTTGGTCTCAACATTTGAAGTACTAGTGTCCTCTGCCCTACCATATCCTTCACTACTACTACTCTCACTTCCAGTTCTGGAATGTTGATTATCAACATCACTTCGAGTGGCAGATGTAGAGGGGATTGGTTGCTGATCATCACAAGTAACCTCATGAGATCCATGATTCTCCTCTTCATCATCGGGACTAACAGAACTGGGAGTTAATACTTTAGTACTATCAAAAAAGTTTAAATGTATCACATTTTTAGTCAAATTACTATCTTGATTGGTTAATTGACTGGATTTAAAAGGGAAGACTGTTTCATAAAATTTTACATCTCTAGCATAAAACTGCCTTTGATTATCCAAACTCCATGACTTATAACCTTTTTTAACATTTGAATAACCAATCAAGACACATTTTTCAGCATTAAAAGAGAATTTATCAAAATCATTTAAGATAGTACTAAAGCATAAGCACCCAAAATTTCTAAGGTGAGCAAAAGAGGGTTTAAAACCAAACATTAGTTCATAGGGACTTTTTCCTAAAAGCACAGACGAGGGTAACATGTTAATAAGATATACAGCAGTCAACAAACAATCAGAACAGAAACAAAGTGGAACATTACTTTGAAACAACAGAGATCTTGCCATGTTTAAAAGGTGTCGATGTTTTCTCTCAACCACACCATTTTGCTGTGGTGTGTAAGAGCATGATGTCTGATGTAAAATTCCCTTAGATTTACAGAAAGAATTCATTTTACTATTAACAAACTTGGTCCCGTTATCACTTCTAAATATTTTGACCATTTTCTTAAACTGTGTTAATATTAATTTATAAAAACTTTCAATGTTTTCAAATACATCCATTTTATTTTTTAACAAATAGCACTAAATAGTTCGAGAATAATCATCGACCACAGTTAAAAAATATTTAAACCCGTCTCTACTAGTAACCTTATATGGCCCCCAAACATCTAAGTGTATAATATCACCTATATTTTTAGTTTTATGCTCACTTGGTGGAAATGGGACTCTAACTTGTTTGGCCCTATGACAAATTTCACATGGATGACTAACAACATCAGCAACACTTAATTCACCTTTTAAAATGGTCAAGATCTGGTCAGCCAATGTCCTAATCTACTATGCCAAAGATTACTGTTTTTCAAACTATTAAAGCACAAATTAACAGAATTACCATCTTTATTCACAAAGTACATACCATTATCTTGTTTACCAGTCACCAGGATTCTCCCTGATTTCGAATCCTGAAGTAAACATGTATTCTCATTAAACACAACAGTGATTTGACTATCTTTAGACAACTTATAGACAGACAACAGATTGACATCATAATCAGGAACATAAAACACATCATTTAAAACTATTCCTTTAGCAAGTTTAATACTCCCAATTTTAGACACTTTAGCTTTGGTTCCATTAGGATGACACACAGTTAAGTCATACTCAGACACATCAATGCAATTGAACATATCTTTATCAGTTTTAACCATGTGCTGATTAGCACCAAAATCAACTATCCAATTATAATCAAAGCCAAAGTTAATTAAACTTGAGCAACTAACAAAACTGCCAAAAGAATTGATAACACAACTAGACTTACCTCCCATATTAGAACTCTGAGGATCAGTACTAGTTTTTTCACCAACGAGACTTAAAAGTTTTGCAACCTGTTCAGGAGAAAAAGGAGACACAGAAGGAACAGAAGACACATTTGACTTATTATTTGAAAAAATTTTCCCAACCTGACCACCAGACTTCTTTTTAGAGGATACCCAACCAATTCAAAACATCTATCAATAGTATGACCCAGCATATTACAATGAGTACATTTAAGGTTAGGGTTGGGTCCTCTAAACACCTTCTTTTTTGTTCAACAGATTGGTTAACCTTTGACACAAAAGACATGTTTTGACTCTTAGTTCCTCCACTAGCATTTCTATGTGATTCTTCTCTGGACACAATTGAAAAAGCAACTTTGACTGAAGGAAATGGCTCTCTAGTTAACTAATTAGTTCTTATAGGTTGATAGATATCATCTAAACCCATAAGAAATTGCATTAGTTTTATTAATGTAGAAAAGTCATTATAATCCTTAGCAGCCTGACATGAACATGAAGGCAGTTGAAGCTTAGAATCAAACTATCTCCACATTATGTTTAATTTATGATAATATTTAGATACAGAACTCCCATTTTAAGTAATATAGTTGATTTTTTTATACAAATCATACACTACAGAGCCATCAACTTTATCATAAGTTTCTTTCAAATCTGTCCAGACCTCAGAGGCTAATTTAGAAAACACTTGTTGTCGCAACCCCCGTCCCCTAATCACCCGGGAACGGGCGGCCGCGGCCAGTATCAGTGGTATCGGTGTTTATCATTATTTGGCAGCATAATTTACATCAGGACCGTAGTTAGGAAATATTTTATCAGAGTAAAATACCACATTTTCATTATATTAAACACATGCGAAATTCCCAAATTTCTATTACAAACATTTTCATAGGGATAAACCCAGTTTTATTGAAATAAAACAATTCTTTTATTTAGGTAATTTTATAGCCACTTTTCCAAGCCGTCAGTGCTGTCCAGCTGGCTTCTATTTGGCTTTCACATTTTGTTACCTGAAATGTGTTTAAAAACATTTTGTTAGTGGGAAATACTGGCGAGTGAATCCCAATTTAATCAAGATAGGTTTTATCAGTTTTACAATATTGAGGGCGATCTCGCAATTACATTTGTTTATTTTTCTACTTTAATTACCACCCAAGGTACTGTCGACCCGACTTGTGGTCATGTTACTACTCACAGTGTAGTAACAAATTGTGTATACAAAACCCCAACATACCGACAATAATTGTAGAATTACAAATACTCAATCACTGTTAATTATCATGTAAAAACAATTTAGGTTTTGTAAAAACAGTTTGCAAAAAGGTTCACAAAAAGGAGATTACTCACATTGCTACTTTAGGGTTTTTCCTGTGATTTTCCTGGTTATAATCTATTAATTAAACAATGCATACGCTTTAGTATAATAACCCAATATTTACATTAGTTATACCCTCCCCGAGACAGAACTCCAATGACTACGTCGGGCAGAGCCTTGAAAGCCGTTATGGAGCATTAGATCAATCGGGCAGCGTATCTAATACGTAACCTGGAGTTATGATACTTACAACGAGGCAGAACTTCGTTATTTAGGGGGGTATAATACCCGATTATAATGTCTACAATTCAGAATTAGAGAGAGAATTTCGTTTGTGAGCGTCGGAAAATGAAGGTCGATCGTCTCAATTTATAGGGCCTGATTTTGAGTTTCTCGCGCCCCGCGTAAGCCGAAGGCAAGGCCTTCGCGGCCCGCGACATAGGGGGAGTAGGGCCTAGCTTGGGCCAGTCATGGGGTAGACTTAACATGAGTGAGGACACGTGGCAGCTCCAGAGGAGGCCTGGTGTCCAGGCGCTCGCATCCCGCATAAGATGAAGAACAAGTTTTCACCGCCCGCGAGAGACTATAAAAATTGATTTTTTTATTTAATTTTTATAAAATTAAAGGTATTTAAGGCCATTATTCGTATACGGGGTGTATTTTAAGGCATATAGGGATCTTATAAATATTTTAGGGGTGTCGGAATTATTTTAGGAGGGTTGTTATATCCTCCCCACCTTGTTTTAGAACTCGTCCTCGAGGTCTACTGAAACAGGTGTGGATATTTCCTCTGCATCTCTAATCAAGCTCCCATGTGTATTCTGGTCCTCTTTTAGAATCCCATTTCACTTTGACTAATACCAATATCTTGTGTTTGAGATTCTTGACTTTCCTGTCTTCAATTTGTAGGGGCTTCTCTACAAACTTAAGCTTTTCATTTACCTCTATGTCCTTAAGACGCACTACCAGTGATTCATCAGCTAAACACTTTTTGAGATTACATACATGAAATACATCATGTATTCCTGCCATTTCCTCTGGCAGTTGTAGTTGATATGATACAGGTCCTATTCTTCTAATAATCTCAAAAGGTCCAACATACCTGGGGCTTAGCTTTCCCCTTTTTATGAATCTTACCACTCCTTTCCAATGAGAGACCTCTAATAACACCTTGTCTCCTACTTGAAATTCCAACGGCTTTCGCCTGTTATCAGCATAACTCTTTTGTCGATCGCTTGCTGCTTTAAGTTGTTCCTTGACTTGAATAATCTTGTCTGTTATTTCCTGTACTATTTCGGGTCCAAATAGTTGCTTTTCTCCAATTTCTGCCCAACAGACGGGAGTTTGGCACTTTCGTCCATAAAGTGCTTCGAATGGTGCAACGTTGATGCTGGTATGATAGCTGTTGTTGTAGGAAAACTCTATTAATGGTAAGTCATCGTCCCAATTTCCTCTGAAATAAATTACACAAGCTCTAAGCATATCTTCCATTGTCTGAATTGTCCTTTCGCTTTTTCCGTCCGTTTGAGGATGATAAGCGGTGCTTAGATTTAGTTTGGTTCCCATTGCTTTTTGGAAACTTGTCCAAAAATGAGAGGTAAAACGGCTATCTCTATTAGAAACAATAGAAAAAGGAATGCCATGTAATGAAACTATTTCATTTACATATAATTTGGCTAACTGTTCCATACTGAAAGTTTCCTTCATTGCTAGGAAATGAGCAGACTTGGTTAGCCTGTCTACAATTACCCAAATTGTATCATTGCCTTTTCGTGTCTTTGGGTAATTTGGTAACAAAATCCATTGTTATCAATTCCCATTTCCAAACCGGCATTTCTAATTGCTGTAATAACCCTGAGGGTTTCTGATGTTCAGCTTTAACCTGTGAAAAGTTTAGACATTTGGCAACATAAGCTGCTATATCCTTTTTCATTCCTATCCACCAGAAATTCTTTCTTAAGTCTTGATACATCTTCTCACTTCTAGGATGCATCGTATACTTATACTTATGGGCTTCTTCTAATATACGGTGACATAGGTTTCCTAGTTTGGGTATCCACATTCTTTTCTTATGGAATCTCCAAATTCCATGGGTTCCTTGTTCTAACTCCTTAATCATTCCTTTCTATTTTTTAGTATCATCCTTGATTACTGATTCTTGTGCTTTTCTAATCTGTTCATTTAAATCTACTTGTAGATTTAATTTAAGAGAACGTACTCTTTTTGGCTTTTCATGATATTTCCGACTTAATGCATCGGCTACTACATTAGCCTTTCCTGCATGATACTGGATATTACAATCATAATCACTTAGTATCTCCATCCAGTGTCTTTGTCTCATATTCAGCTTCTTTTGCCCGAAAACATATCTTAAACTCTTATGATCGATGAAAATGGGGAACTTACTACCGTAAATGTAATGTCTCCAAATTTTCAGGACAAAAATTATGGCTCCTAATTCTAGATCGTGGGTTGAATAATTCTCTTCATGATTCTTCAGTTGTCTAGATGCATAGGCTATAACCTTTTGACGTTGCATCAACACACATCCATAACGTAACTTAGAAGCATCACAATAGACTACAAAGTCCTCAGTTCCTTCTAGTAACGCTATTATAGGTGCGTTGGTTAATCTTTGCTTAAGAATTCTAAAGGCTTCCTCTTGTTTTGGTCCTCATTCAAACTTAACAGACTTACAGGTTAACTTGGTTAAGGGAATGGCTATTTTAGAAAAATCTCGGATAAATCTTCTATAATAACCGGCTAATCCTAGGAAACTTCTAACCTCGGTTGGTGACTCAGGGGTTTTCCATTTAGTAATTGCCTCAATCTTTGTGGGATCTACATGAATCCCTTCATGGTTAACTAAATGTCCAAGAAACTGTACCTGTTCTAACCAAAATTCACATTTTGAAAATTTAGCATAAAACTTTTCTTTTCTCAGCAAATTTAGGAGTGCATGCAGATGCGCTGCATGTTCCTCTTTACTCTTAGAGTAAATGAGAATATCATCTATAAAGACAATTATGAATTTATCCAAATATGGTTTACATATTCGGTTCATCATGTCCATAAATACGGCGGGGCATTGGTTAGACCAAATGGCATGACAGTAAATTCATAATGGCCATACCTTGTTCTGAAAGCAGTCTTAGGAATGTCCTCTTCCTGTACCTTTAATTGATGACATCCTGAGCGTAAATCGATCTTAGAGAAAAATCGAGCTCCTTGCAATTGATCAAATAGATCATCGATTCTCGGTAATGGGTACCAATTTTTAATCATAACCTTCCCGGTAATCAATGCACATACGCATTGACCCGTCTTTCTTTTTGACAAACAAATTTGGTGCTCCCCATGGTGATGAACTTGGCTGTATGTATCATTTCTACAATAATTCGTCTAACTGTTTCTTCAGTTCTTGCATCTCTGCGGGTACCAAACGGTAAGGTGCTTTGGCAATTGGTGCTGTTCCTGGTAGCAGATGAATTCTTAATTCAACTTCCCTGTCTAGCGGTAGTCCTAGTAGCTCTTCTGGAAACACATCTGGAAACTGAGATACTACAGGAATATCTTGTAGTTATTTTCCTTTAGTGTTAATGATTATGAAAATCAAATACACTATTGAACCTTTTCTTGCACAACTTGCTATCTTCATCACAAAGATGAATTTGGTGGATCTAGACGGCTTATCTCCTTTAATTGTGATTTTTTCACCTTTTGGTGAATTTACTTGGATTGACTTTTGATCACATAGAATACTGGCTTTATTGGCTATTAACCAATCCATTCCTAATACAACATCAAATCCTGCCAGATTCATTGGATAAAGGTTTGCAATAAATCTTTGATTTAAAAATTCTATTCTTGCTCCCTGCAAGATTTCAGCGATCTTAATGGTTTCCCCATTTGCTGTCATTCTTGTTGAAGTTTAGTTAATGGCTGGTTGAGAAGTTTGCAAAATGAAGTATTAATAAAACTTTGGTTCGCACCAGAGTCAAATAATACTTTGGCAAAAACATCATTAACTAAATACGTACCGGCAATCACATCCGGGATCATCTTGGCTTCTTCTGCAGTTAGAACAAATGCTCTAGCATTCTTAGTATTCATGTTGTTTGTGGCTGGAGCTAGTTTTGGACAGTTTGGCTTAATATGTCCTTTTTCCCCACAGTTCAAGCACACTCCATTACTAGGTTTCTTCCTACAATCTTCTTCCTTGTGTCCTTGTATCTTGCAGAAATTACAGTAGGTGGAGCATCTTCCTGAATGCTTCTTCTTGCAGGCCTTACAGTAAGGTGCAGAGGTAGAACCTACATTTTTCCCACGGTTGGAATTTCCATAGCTAAATTCTTGGGTAAGTTTCTGAGCTAGGTTCCTCATCTGGTTCTCTTCTTGTATACGCACTAATTCATCAGTCAAGGTATTTGCTAGTTCTACAGCTTCTTCTATAGTTGGTGGTCTAGCTGCCTTGACTACATGCCTAATCTCACTGATTAATCCCCAGATGTAACAGGAGATTAATACTAGTTCTGGTGATGCAAGGGTCGGCACTATTCTAGCATATTCGAAGAATGGCGTAGTGTAACCTTTACTATCCACTCCAGTCATTCTAAGGTTTAAGAATTTATTTTCTATCTGTTCCTTTTCATTGTGAGGACAGAACTTCCTTTCCACCATATTCTTAAACTCATTCCATTCCATATTATAGGTTTTGTCACTTCCCCTAGACTGGAGGATAGTGTTCCACCATTCTAAAGCTGAGTTCTTAAACAGATTGGAGGCAAACTTTATCTTATCCTCTTCTGCGCACTTGCTTATTTTCAAGACTGCCTCAGTCTTTTCTATCCAGCGTAGAGCTGCAATGGCTCATTCATTGCCCGAGAATTCCATTGGTTTACATGACCAGACTTCTTTATAAGAACAACCATAAGACATGGTTCTTCTTCGTTTAGGAATGGGCACTTGAAGTATGGGTCCATTGTTTACGCTGTGTTCTGGTTCAGTAGGTGGTCGTTTACTTCCATTATTACTTTTATTATTATCCGCTTCCTGAACCGTTTTGATAATATATGGTATTACGTCTATAATTCCTTGTGCCACTGTGTGTTGGATGGCACTGTTATCTATCTGGTTTCCGTTATTTTCATTATTCTGGTTTTCTTGATTCACTTCGTTGTCCATCTGAATTTTAAACATTTACCAAGTATTAGTATCACGAAACAATATTGAATGCGAATAATCACACAACAACACATTGATCCAAAATCATCGTCATTGCGACCTTTACTCTATTTTATATTATGCATCTATATCTATTACAAATACAACTGGAATTTAAAAATTACAACACTAGTATGCATCACTAACTAGAAGATTATCTATTTTAGTTGATTATATATATTATATAAATATTTGTTTTTCAAACATACACATACACACACACACACACACACACACACACATATATATATATATAATACTACTCTCCCTGATAGGGGTTCATCCAGTATTGCATATTGCGCTCGTCATATTTCCAGACGAGTCTTTCCCCTATCTGTCTCATCCTCTCACGTCCTTCTAAAATCTCCTAACCAAAGGTGCGGAGCTCTTGCACATTCTTAGTGCTCATGGGGGGTGCCGGTGCTGGTATTGGGTCTGGGTATTGTGGCATGGATTCTTCATGGGGTACGGGTTTTCTAGAATCTTCCAGATATATTGGTCATTATCATAATAGGGGTCTAGAGGGTCAAGGTCTGGGTAGGGTCCTACTAGGTTTTGCATGGATTCGTCTAGTATTGGGTAGCATTGCTCATAATCCCTATGGTCGTCAAACCATGGGTCATAGTCTGGGGGATGGGGTGCTGGTAATCTAGGGATTTCAGTTGGGTCAAAAGCAGGTGCTGGGATTTGGTTTTCTGGGTTGGCTTCGATTTCCATAGGTTGTGTGGGAAACAGTGGTAACGGATGGGGTGCTATGAGTTGTTCTAGGTTCGGGTCGGCGGCTGTGGTTGCTAGTATGTGGAAATTTGCCAGTCTCCTATTGATTATGTCTTGTGTTTGAGCATTCATTTCTCTATTAGCGGCTGCTAAAGCTCGCTGCTGCTGAAGTTTTCTCATCATTTTTCTACGCTCGTGAGCTCCTCTGCTGAACCATCCTCTCTTCTTGGGAGGGAATGGCTCTTCAGATTGAGCTTTGAACACGAAAATCCCTTCTTCGGTATCAGCCGAATACCCCAAGGGGGTAGGCTGTGAAGAGGTTCCTTCGTCCCTAGGTGAGCTGGACAACTAACGGTAAGCATCCGAAGGTCCTTGGTCACTCATACTGTAAACTAACAAATTGTCAAATGACACAAAACAATAATATACAGATATGCACGTAATCTCGTAGATTATTTCCTAACATAATGAATAAAATTTTGGTGTCAGCAGAACACTTATGTGGCTGAGTCAGTGGCTGTAGCTCTGATACCACCTTCTGTCGCAACCCTCGTCCCCTAATCACCAGTGAACGGGCGGCCGCGACCAGTATCAGTGGTATCGGTGTTTATCATTATTTGGCAGCGGAATTTACATCAGGACCGTAGTTAGGAAATATTTTATCATAGTAATATACGACATTTTCATAATATTAAACACATGGGAAATTCCCAAGTTTCTATTACAAACATTTTCATAGGGATAAACACTGTTTTATTGAAATAAAACAATTCTTTTATTTAGGTAATTTTATAGCCACTTTTCCAAGCCTTCAGTGTTGTCCAGCTGGCTTCTATTTGGCTTTCACATTTTGTTACCTGAAACACGTTTAAAAACATTTTGTCAGTGGGAAATACTGGTGAATGAATCCCAATTTAATCAAGACAGTTTTACAGTATTGAGGGCGATCTCGCAATTACATTTGTTTATTTTTCTACTTTAATTACCACCCACGGTACTGTCGACCCGACTTGTGGACATGTTACTACTCACAGTGTAATAACAAATTTTGTATACAAAATCCCAACATACTGACGATAATTGTAGAATTACAAATACTCAATCACTGTTAACTATCATGTAAAAACAATTGAGGTTTTGTAAAAACAGCTTGCAAAAAGGTTCACAAAAAGGAGACTACTCACGTTGCTACTTTAGGGTTTTTCCTGTGATTTTCCTGATTATAATCTATTAATTAAACAATGCACACGCGTTAGTATAATAAACAAATATTTACATTAGTTATACTCTCCCCGAGACAGAACTCCAACGACTACGTCGGGTAGAGCCTTGACAGCCGTTACGGAGCGCTAGATCAATCGGGCAGCGTATCTAATACGTAACCAGGTATCCGTACAATTAATAAATCTTGATTAATGTTTAATGCTTAATGATTGTGCTGAATTACAAGTTAACTGCTTTCTGATTACTGCCATACACATACATGTGCATCGTACCTTATTTAATGTCATATCAATATTGCATGAAAGCTATATTGCTTTGAATGATGCACAAAGTACAATTAGCACAGTTATCTGATAAATCAGGAATATGCTGACGGAGTTCAGTACATAGACAGACGTTGTATTGAGACATAGTATGAGCCAGAAACCAAGTACTACACTAGTATAGAGTGTAGGGAAGTAAGGACCACAAAACAGCTTTTCTAGGTGATAGTTTAAGTACCGGAAAGTGTCTAAAACTCACCCAAAGTGCTGAATTCAGCAAAATTCAGCATAAATCAGCATTTTAACACATTAATATTATGCAAAAACATGATAAACTAGTCCTGAATGCTTTCCTAAGTGTCGGGAATTAAAAGTGTCACAAAAAGGTACATAAAGCACACTAAACCGTAAGGTTTAGCACTTTAACGAATCAGTATCCAACCGAACAACCGGACACTACCCGAAACACCAAATTTGCACTAGAAGCACTGTTTTAATGTTTCTAAGCTAGTTATGATCCCCGAACATCATAACACCTCCTAAAAATATCTAATAACTGAAACACGTAACGAACACTTGGATTTGAACTAATTTGCAACTAAAGGGTTAAACCTACACCTATACCCCCCCCCCCCCCCACCTATGGACGGCCATGCTTGGCCCCATTCCTTCAAGATTTTATTTCCTTATTAAATTAGATCTTGTTTTTACCTTTTAGAACATATTACACATGAGTTAATTAGAGAACTTGGTTTATAAAAGTGTATGGAAGATATAGAGTTCATAACTCTCACACACTAACACACACTCATCTTTCTCCTTCTCTTGCTCCCATTCTCGGCCGAAACCCATCACCACCACCATCACTTTCATTCCTTCATCTTAATTCATTTCACATCCATACAAGAGTGTTAGAGTCCATACAAGGAAGCTTGGTGGCTTTGGATCTTGAAGGACCTTCTCTAGTTGCTTTTATCCACTCACTTTCTACTCTTGATCATCCCTAGCCTTGTGCTAGTGGTAAGAATCTTAATCTTGATAGTTACTTCCATTTTTAGTGGTTAATAATGAATCATGATCAAAAATATCAAGAACACTAAAGAATCATATGAAGTAAACATGAATATAAGCTTGTTTAGTAAAGATATCTTCATGAATATAAGTTGTTATGCTTGTTGATCTTTGATTGTTTGTAGAAGTGATGTTAATCATCATAAGGTCTTGCTAAATCATAGTTAAAAACATAGTTTAGCAAGATGTGAAAGTATAAATTGTTGTAGGATGATGGATCATCCATACTTAAAGCATGAACTTGAAAGAAATAATGTTTTCTTGAAAAAACCATGATTAAAGTGAGTTGTTGATCATATGGATCTAAATATTTATAAATGGTATTTCAAAGAAACCAAGTTAAAAACATAAGTTTCGTATAATCTTGGTTCTTACATAAACAAGACTTGTTTTTAGTGATTAAACAAGTGTAGGAACACTTGTGTAACAAGAAGATTTCATAAGGAAACATTTTTGTAAAGCATGATTACAAGTTGTAAACATCTAAATCTTTCAAGAATGATGTTTTTATATAAACAACCACACTTTAAAGGGTAACTAAACTCACTAAACACACTACCAAGTTACTACAAGTTTTCATAAACTTTCAAGTTCATGAAGTGGTGGAATAAGCATGGTTTTGGAAAAATTGGTAAGTGTAAGTTGTTTAGTGTTGATTGTGGATTGATTGTGATGATTTTACAAAAGAAAATGATATGCTTGAAAGCATGGAAACCTCCATTTTTAGGGGAAACTATGGCAAAATTTTCTAAAAATATAAACACTTAGAAAAATATTTATAAACATACACTTACAAGTGTATTTTCAACAATAAATGGTTACATAAACTTTGCAATAATTTTTTGTTACAAAAATACAAATATTGGAGGTTGGTTTTCATAAATAAAAGTGACTAAATATGTATTTGAGAAATATATATTTAGGAGACACAATGTGTGTGATTATTTTTATAGTTTGTGTATTAGTTATATTATTTTAGGGCATGTAATAATATAACTCACAAAAACACCAAGAATTACAATCCAAAATATTACCAAAATCTCAAGGAATAAATATACAAGTTACACACAAAATATTGGTGAAAACGAACAAGAAATGTAACTTACAAAATATTCCGGAAAATATGCTCACAAAGTATATTTTGGTAAATAATATTTTGGACACAAGGAAATAAAAATATGATTTTTACAATTATTACAAAGTTATATCATATTTTTTGACAAAGAGAACATATATTGTTTTTGGGAAGTAAAAATATATTTTCTTGGAATTTTTAGAAGATATATAATTTTTGGGAAAGATATATATTTTCTTGAGTACACTTGAAATACATTATTTTTGGATAAAAATAAGTTTATATATATTTTCTAAAGTTATACTTGAAAATATATTATTTTTGGAACTTATACGAAAATACAAATATTTTGCCAAATGAAAAATTATAAATAATTTTCTAAGTAATACTTCTTGAATATATATTTTGGAAATATATATTGGTGGACTTTTATTAGAAATAATATTCCGGAAGGTTTAATATAAATTTAAGTATATGAATACTTAATGAATACCATAAAATACGTATTCTCACACGTATAAATACACACCGGAATACGACCCCAAAATATGGCAAGAATACACATGTATAAGATACCCCCATCCTTGGGAAGTAAATACAAGTATTAATACTTAGGAAGTATTAAGTTAATATATATTATTTAACAATTATTCCAAAATTTAATAAATATAATTTAAGTTAAAATATTAATTATTTTGACAATAATTATATAACTTGGAAAAATATCAAAGGCATGAAAGAAACATAACTCAAAGACATTAATACTAAATCAAGGCACGGCCCGTTCGTCTAATAGACATTAGTACGTTATAGGCAGTCGTGTTCACCGAAGGAGCTTTGAGTTATTGTGACCCGAAGACGCAAGACGGTGAGTTCCTGTCCCCCTTCTCTTTTAACTGTTTTCAGTTTTATAACTTCGGGGCTGAAATACATGTTACAACTGTTTACAAACGTTTTATACATGGTATGGTTAGCTAAGGAATGGTACTGCTTCATCATGTGAGTGGTGGGTATAACACTTAAGGCCATTAATCCTCGTTGTAGGACCGAGGGACATGAGTGATAGATCTATTTGGGTGTAGCGAGCCCACACCCATGCGGACCAGGGTGGCCCATGTGGTGACTATGTCTTATTCCCGGAGATAAATCTGCTAGGTTTGAGTTTTCCTGCATCACTTCACACATATCAATGGTCTTGCAAACCATTGGTGATCTGTTTTCCTTGTTGCTTTCATACCAGGATTTACATACATACATACATACTTTCAAAGGTTTACTTATACACACAAACAAACACATGAACTCGCTCAACTTTTGTTGATGTTTTCAACTACATGTATTTCGGGGAATTATTAAGTGGATCTGGGGGGGCGTTGGAAATTTCATGATGCATTGTGAATAAAGATGTCATCCATGGTTTTGAGGTTTGGGTTGGGTGTCTTAATCCTGGACGAGACACGTCTTCCAAACCTTGGTTTTATCCAATATCTTTTGATGAGTCCTTAGTGAACTCGTAAACAATTCGTATGGTTGTAAACTTAAATTTGAAGTCTATGTTCCAAACAATGTTGTCATTTTTTTTAAAAAACTTAATTTATGGATGAACATCTATGGTTTTATCATATAATCGTTGCTATGATTGAATGCAATGGTATTAAGAAAGTCACACCATAATCACGCTTCCGCAAAAGTCCGGGTGTGACAGCTTGGTATCAGAGCTTCGATTGTAGCGAACTAGGATTCCTTCTCGAGTCTAGACTACAATCGTTAGGGCTCTCACGAAAATGTTTTCACAACATAATTTCATTGCATACACGAAACGCCTAGATCTAGGAAACAGACATTTTTACCAACAAAAGACACGAAACACATTTCAAAGTTTATGTTTATGGTTCAGTCTGAGAGGCTGGGTAGTTCAGTTTGGGAAACTGGGAGGTTTAGTCTGAGATACTAGGTAGTTCAGTCTGGGAGACTGGGAGGTTTAGTCTGGGAGACTAGGGAGAATACGTGCTTACATTGTTACTACTTACACGCTTATTGATGATTGTTGATATGTGTGCATATGTTGTGATTGTTTTGTTACAGACACTATGTCTTCGTCTGATAGTGGACTGTCTGATACTGTCGACCCCATGGCTATTGTTTCTGACGATGAGATCGTCCCAGAGCCAGAGATCTTTACCTCTGACACTGAGAGTGACCCGGAGATGATGACGATGATTTCCAGCCTTTTGCGCTACCCGACTTTGGCGATGATGTACCGCATGCTGATGATTTCTCCAACAAGGATCCCGTTCTTATTCCTATTCCTGACAAGGACCATCTCATCCTCGGACATCCCGATGGTGAGCATGTCGTGGCTCCGATCCTTGCCCCTTTGCCTCTTGCGGCCTTTCCTTTCGAGGATTTGCCTTTTGATGACTTGTCTAATGATGATGTCGATCTTTTTATTGATGATCCCCCTGATGATGCCCAGGGTGATGGAGTTCTAGCTGAGGATGTCATTGTTGTTCCACTTGTTGAGATTCCTATTATTGAGGTTTCCTCTGATCATTCTGTTCCAGATTCTTTTGAGTCTGTGTCATCCACCGCTTTGCATGTAGTGGGACTGCGACGTTACGCCCCTGATACTGATAACGACACAGCTATGTTGGCTGCATCGATTCCCCCACATGACAATGAGCCTGGACTTGAGCTTGATTTTATTCCTGTCGATCAGCCTATTGATGCACCCGCTGATCCTGAGCCGATACCAGCTCCTGTGCCGATACCTGCACCTGAGCCTTTATCTGGTCATGATTCTGTACGATTTGGCATACCTGTTGTTGCACCACTTATACCAGACCCGATTCCTACACCCGCTGACACTGCTGCTTTTGCCGATCAGATAGACCCCCGATACGCTTTCACCAGCAATGGGTGGATAGATGATGATGATGTACCCCCTTTTGTTGAGCCAGTCACTCCCCCACCTACACATGCACCTGTTGATGTTGCCCCTTTTCACCTGATTGTGTCCGATGTTCACCGCACTGACCTGCCTATCACTTTCTTGCAGGACATTCCCGCACCCCGTCCAGGGGAAGGCCCGTCTAGCCAGCAGCCTAGCCATGTTCCACACGTGTCAGCATCTTTTCCTCACATACTTAGTATACACCTGCTACTCATTTTACTTCTTCACCGCCAGGCGAGCCACTCATATGGTTTTCGCCGAACACCATGCCAGTTTCTGATCCCTACCATCCTTCGCATTTCACTAGTTACATGAGGGATGAGTTACTCTTGTCATTGCAGCTTCAGCAGGAGATCCTGTGTCGTAGAGTTATGGAGCTTGAGAGGATTCCACGTCCTCCACCTTGTTCATGTCCGTCACCTTTTACGACTCCACCTGCTCCTCTTTTGCCTTATCCAGCTTTTGATGTTCGATTTCTCACCATGGAGCAGCGGATCAGTTATCTGTTGCGTCACGTTTATAACCTTGAGGAGGAGCTAGCGCATGTACGCAGCTTGCTTTTTGTTCCTCCACCTCCTCCTCCACCGCCATCAGCATAGCCGGTTTTTGGTTTTATGTAGGTAACTTGCTTTTGATGAGAGTATCGCTATTGATCCTAGCCTGCAAAGCCTTTTGGAGACCACTTTTTGAGTATATGATTGTTGTAGATTGATAGACATTTTGGACAAGGGTGGTGTGACCCTGTAGTCCCTTTTGATATGATACGATACATTTGTAGAACATGTAACTGTATTTGGGGTGGATGATTTATGAAATCTCAATCGCAATGTTCTCATTATATACACTGTTAAATTATGCATTGGTAATATGAATGTGATGTTATATGCTTACTTGCGTTGATAAATTCTATTACGTACGCGTACTACATACTTATTATATGCATAAGACCTGACCTATACAATCTTCTTTAGAAGATGCCTCCTCAAAGAAACAATCAGTTGCCCACAACAGAGGCTGAACTACAAGAACGGATTTCACAAGCAATCGCACAACACGAGGCCTTGTGCTCTGAACACAGCGAAGGTACCTCAGGAAATAACCCACCTCATGGTAATGTTTAAGTCACTAAAGACACATTACGTTACGTTTGGATATTCCATGTGCGTTTGCTAATGCTTTCTGTGAATGATGTTGCTTGTACGGGCTGTACCTACAAGCAGTTCCTTGACTGCAAGCCTCTGAATTTCGATGGCACTGGAGGTGCTGTAGCTTTCGTTAGATGGGTTGAGAAAACCGATTCTGTGCTGAGAATGAGCAAGTGTGCGCCGGAGCACCAGGTCACCTACATTTCTGGACTTTTCCTAGATGGAGCTCTATCGTGGTGGAACCTCCAAGTTCAGACTCTGGGAGAGGAGGCTGCGTATGCTATGACTTGGGACGAGATAAAAGAACTCGTGCGCAAGAAGTACTGCTCAAGGGCTGAGATTCAGAAATTGGAGACCGAGTTCTTGAATCTTAAGATGGACGGTCCTAAGATTGCTGAGTATGTGCAAAGATTCCATGACTTATCTCGCGTTGTTCCCTACATGGTTGATCCGGAGTTCAAGCGAATCGAGCGTTTTATTTGGGGACTGGCACCCCAAATCGAGCGTTTTACTGCTACTAGTGCTGCTACTGGTGTTGAGATCAAAGGAAAAGGATACTTGGGCACCTTGCCCAAATGTAATGCATGTCAGTATCATCATGCCGGCCAGTGGAGAGTTAGGAAGTGCGAAACTTGTGGAAAGAATGGTCATTCGAAGGAGACGTGTTGGGTTGGTACTGGTCGTGGGAATGGTGGCCAAAGAGGAAATGGCAATGGAAATCGTGGTGGTTCTGGAAACCAAGCTGGTAGTGGAAATCGTGGGGCAAACAACAATTAGGGCGGTACTAGGAATAGACAAGGCTGCTTTAGTTGTGGTGATGTTGGGCATTTCAAGAGAGATTGCCCAAAGAACAACCAAGCTCAGGGGAGAGTCTTTAACATTGGAGCTAGGGAAGCTCGCCAAGATCCGAACGTAGTTACGGGTACGTTCCCTATCAACCAACACTTTGCATCTGTACTGTTTGATATTGGTGTCGATTATAGCTTTGTATCCTTAGAATTTAAGAAAATGCTTGGGTTAGTAGCTAGTAAGCAAGATATTCCATACTCGATAGAACTAGCTAATGGAAAGCTAGTAGAAGCGAATGAAGTCATTAGAGGTTGCGTGATAGAACTTGGAGAGCGTGAGTTTACGCTTGATCTTCTGCCAGTCGAGTTGGGAAGCTTTGACGTGGTAGTTGGAATGGATTGGTTATCAAGTAACCGAGCAGAGATCGTATGTCATGAGAAGATCATTCGCATTCCGATGGCGAATGGAGAGACGATTGTAGTGCATGGAGAGAAGCATGATACGCCTCTAAGGATCATCAGTTGTTTGAAAGCCCGAAAGTGTTTACAGAAAGGATGTGTTGCCTTCTTGGCGCACGTTGTGGATAAAGAGGTCGAAGAGCCGAAGCTGGAAGATATCCCAGTTGTGAGGGAATATCCTGAAGTCTTCCCCGAAGACTTGCCAGGATTGCCGCCGCAAAGACAAGTCGAATTCCACATTGACTTAGTTCTAGGTGTCGCGCCTGTAGCTAAGGCACCTTATCGACTTGCACCCTCAGAAATGCAAGAGTTGTCGACGCAACTTCAAGAGCTTTTGGACAAGGGATTCATTAGACCAAGCTTCTCGCCTTGGGGAGCTCCAGTACTGTTTGTCAAGAAGAACGACGGTAGTTTTCGTATGTGCATTGACTACCATGAGCTAAACAAGTTAACCATCAAGAATCGGTATCCCTTACCGAGGATTGATGATCTTTTCAATCAACTGCAAGGTTCGAGTTACTACTCCAAGATCGATCTTCGATCAGGATATCACCAGTTGAGAATTCAAGAGGAAAGTATTCCGAAGACTGCCTTTAGGACTCGATATGGACATTACGAGTTTCTAGTAATGCCGTTTGGTTTGACAAACACGCCAGCAGTGTTTATGGATTTGATGAATAGAATCTGCAAGCCATATCTTTATAAGTTCGTCATTGTGTTTATCGACGATATTTTGATTTATTCAAGAACGAAGGAAGAGCATGAGCAACACCTTAGAGCCATTTTAGAGTTGCTCAAGAAGGAAAAGCTATACGAAAAGTTCTCGAAGTGCGAGTTCTGGTTGCGTGAGGTACAATTCCTTGGTCATGTAGTGAACGAAGATGGAATCCATGTGGATCCAACCAAGATCGAGGCAATAAAGAATTGGGAAACTCCGAAGACGCCAACCGAGATCCGTCAATTTCTAGGTTTAGCTGGATACTATCGCCGATTCATTGAGGATTTTTTGAAAATCGCTCAACCGCTGACCTCCCTCACTCAAAAGGATAAGAAGTACGAATGGGGAGAAAAACAAGAAGAAGCGTTTCAGTTGCTGAAGAACAAGCTTTGCGATGCACCTATTTTATCCCTACCCGAAGGCACCGATGACTTCGTGGTGTACTGTGACGCCTCGCGTCAGGGATTGGGCTGCGTGCTGATGCAGCGACAGAAGGTTATCGCTTATGCTTTGAGCCAGTTGAAAGTCCACGAGAAGAACTACACCACGCACGACTTGGAATTAGGCGCTGTGGTGTTTGCCTTAAAGATTTGGCGACATTATCTGTATGGTACGCGTTATACGATCTTTACAGATCACAAGAGCTTACAGCACATATTTGATCAGAAGGAGCTTAATATGAGACAGCGCCGATGGGTGGAGTTGTTAAACGATTATGATTGCGAAATCAAATATCACCCAGGAAAGGTGAATGTGGTGGCAGACGCCTTAAGTCGAAAAGAGAGGATTAAGCCCATAAGGGTTAGGGCTTTGGAAATGATTATACAGACAGACCTCTTATTGCGCATTCGTCCTGCGCAGAGAGAAGCTCTTAAGTAGGAGAATCTTGTGGATGAATATCTCCGTGGGATGGAGAAACAGTTGGTACCCAATGAGGAAGGAACATTGTGTTTTATGAAACGAGTTTGGGTTCCCCTCTTTGGTGGTCTTAGAGACGTAATTTTTGATGAAGCCCATAAATCGAGGTACTCGATCCTTCCCGGATCGGACAAGATGTACCAAGATTTGAAGGATTTCTACTGGTGGCCAAGATTGAAAGGTAATGTTGCAACTTATGTTGGAAAGTGCTTAACTTGTGCCAAAGTAAAGGCCGAATATCAGAAGCCTTCAGGTCTTTTGCAGCAACCTGAGATACCCATGTGGAAATGGGAGCAGATCTCAATGGATTTTATAACAAAGTTGCCAAAGACACCCAGAGGTCATGATACGATTTGGGTAATCGTAGACCGTTTGACGAAATCTGCGCACTTTTTTCCAATCAGGGAAAAGGATAACACTGGTAAGCTAGCTGAGCTGTACCTAAAGGAGATAGTTGCAAGTCATGGAGTGCCTATCTCGATTATATCTGATAGAGATGGAAGATTTGTGTCAAGGATTTGGCAATCTTTCCAGGAAGCGTTTGGTTCTCAACTGAATTTGAGTACTGCCTTTCATCCGCAGACGGATGGTCAGAGCGAGAGAACAATTCAGATGCTTGAAGACATGCTACGAGCTTGTGTGATGGACTTGGGTGGCAGTTGGGACACTCACCTACCTTTGGTTGAGTTCTCCTATAACAACAGCTACCATACAAGCATTCAGGCTGCACCGTTTGAAGCTCTATACGGACGCAAGTGTCGATCGCCGTTATGCTGGGCAGATGCAGGCGATAGACAGCTGGTTGGTCTCGAATTGGTTCAAGAAACGACAGATAAGATCATACAGATCCGAGAATGCATTAAAGCGGCTCGTGACCGACAAAAGATCTACGCGGACCAAAGAAGGAAACCTTTGGAATTGAAGTGGGAGATATGGTTCTGTTAAAAGTCTTACCTTGGAAAGGTGTGGCACGATTTGGGAAGCGTGGAAAGTTAAACCCACGATATATTGGACCGTTCAGAATCCTGAAAAGGATTGGTACTGTAGTGTACAAGTTGGAGCTAGCGACAGAACTAAATGGCGTTCATGATACATTCCATGTATCCAACCTGAAGAAGAGTCCAACACAGGAAACGGTGGTTATTCCTGCTGACGAAGTTCACATTGATGACACACTCCACTTTACAGAAGAACCCGTTGAGGTCACGGATTGGAAAGTTAACAAAACTAGAAGGAGTAGTGTTAAACTTGTTAAGGTTCGATGGAACGCACATCACGGACCAGAGTTTACTTGGGAGCGTGAAGACTGCATGAAAGCAAAATACTCACATTTATTCCTTAACACCCCTGCTGCAAATAGTAAAGCTTAAAATTTCGGGACGAAATTTTCTTAACAGGGGGAGAATGTGACAACTATCAAAAATATAGGTATCCGTACAATTAATTAATCTTGATTAATGCTTAATGACTGTGCTGAATTACAAGTTAATTGCTTTCTGATTACTGCCATACACATACATGTGCATCATACCTTATTTAATGTCATATCAATATTGCATGAAAGCTATATTGCTTTGAATGATGCACAAAGCACAGTTAGCACAATTATCTGATAAATCAGAAATATGCTGACGGAGTTCAGTACATAGACAGACGTTGTATTGAGACATAGTATGAGCCAGAAACCAAGTACTACACTAGTATAGAGTGTAGGGAAGTAAGGACCACAAAACTGCTTTTCTAGGTGATAGTTTAACTGCCGGAAAGTGCCTAAAACTCACCCAAAGTGCTGAATTCAGCATAAATCAGCATTTTAACACATTAATATTATGCAAAAACATGATAAAATGGTCCTGAATGCATTCCTAAGTGTCGGGAATTAAAAGTGTCACAAAAAGGTACATAAAGCACACTAAACTGCAAGGTTTAGCACTTTAACGAATCAGTATCCAACCGAACAACCGGACACTACCCGAAACACCAAATTTGCACTAGAAGCACTGTTTTAATGTTTCCAAACTAGTTATGATCCCCGAACATCATAACACCTCCTAAAAATATCTAATAACTGAAACACGTAACGAACACTTGGATTTGAACTAATTTGCAACTAAAGGGTTAAACCTACACCTATACCCCCCCCCCCCCCACCTATGGACGGCCATGCTTGGCCCCATGCCTTCAAGATTTTATTTCCTTATTAAATTAGATCTTGTTTTTACTTTTTAGAACATATTACACATGAGTTAATTAGAGAACTTGGTTTATAAAAGTGTATAGAAGATCTAGAGTTCATAACTCTCACACACTAACACACACTCATATTTCTCCTTCTCTTGCTCCCATTCTCGGCCGAAACCCATCACCACCACCATCATTTTCATTCCTTCATCTTCATTCATTTCACATACATTCAAGAGTGTTAGAGTCCATACAAGGAAGCTTGCTTGCTTTGGATCTTGAAGGACCTTCTCTAGTTGCTTTTATCCACTCACTTTCTACTCTTGATCATCCCTAGCCTTGTGCTAGTGGTAAGAATCTTAATCTTGATAGTTTACTTCCATTTTTAGTGGTTAATAATGAATCATGATCAAAAATATCAAGAACACTAAAGAATCATATGAAGTAAACATGAATATAAGCTTGTTTAGTAAAGATATCTTCATGAATATAAGTTGTTATGCTTGTTGATCTTTGATTGTTTATAGAAGTGATGTTAATCATCCTAAGGTCTTGCTAAATCATGATTAAAAACATAGTTTAGCAAAATGTGAGAGTAGATGATGGATCATCCATACTTAAAGCATGAACTTGAAAGAAATGATGTTTTCTTGAAAAACCATGATTAAAGTGAGTTGTTGATCATATGGATCTAAATATTTATAAATGGTATTTCAAAGAAACCAAGTTAAAAACATAAGTTTCGTATAATCTTGGTTCTTACATAAACAAGACATGTTTTTAGTGATTAAACAAGTGTAGGAACACTTGTGTAACAAGAAGATTTCATAAGGAAACATTTTTGTAAAGCATGATTACAAGTTGTAAACATCTAAATCTTTCAAGAATGATGTTTTTATATAAACAACCACACTTTAAAGGGTAACTAAACACACTACCAAGTTACTACAAGTTTTCATAAACTTTCAAGTTCATGAAGTAGTGGAATAAGCATGGTTTTGGAAAAATTGCTAAGTGTAAGTTGTTTAGTATTGATTGTGGATTGATTGTGATGATTTTATAAAAGAAAATGATATGCTTGAAAGCATGGAAACCTCCATTTTTAGGGGAAACTATGGCAAAAGTTTCTAAAAATATAAACACTTAGAAAAATATTTATAAACATACACTTACAAGTGTATTTTCAACAATAAATGGTTACATAAACTTTTCCATAATTTTTTGTTACAAAAATACAAATATTGGAGGTTGGTTTTCATAAATAAAAGTGACTAAATATGTATTTGAGAAATATATATTTAGGAGACACAATGTGTGTGATTATTTGTATACTCTGTGTATTAGTTATATTATTTGAGGGCATGTAATAATATAACTCACAAAAACACCAAGAATTACAATCCAAAATATTACGAAAATCTCAAGGAATAAATATACAAGTTACACACAAAATATTTGCGAAACCGAACAAGAAATGTAACTTACAAAATATTCCGGAAAATATGCTCACAAAGTATATTTTGGTAAATAATATTTTGGACACAAGGAAATGAAAATATGATTTTTACAATTATTACAAAGTTATATCATATTTTTGACAAAGAGAAAATATATTGTTTTTGGGAAGTAAAAATATATTTTCTTGGAATTTTTAGAAGATATATAATTTTTGGGAAAGATATATATTTTCTTGAGTACACTTGAAATACATTATTTTTGGATAAAAATAAGTTTATATATATTTTCTAAAGTTAGACTTGAAAATATATTATTTTTAGAACTTATACGAAAATACAAATATTTTGCCAAATGAAAAATTATAAATAATTTTTCTAAGTAATACTTCTTGAATATATATTTTGGAAATATATATTGGTGGACTTTTATTAGAAATAATATTTCGGAAGGTTTAATATAAATTTAAGTATATGAATACTTAATGAATACCATAAAATACGTATTCTCACACGTATAAATACACACCGGAATACGACCCCAAAATATGGCAAGAATACACATGTATAAGATACCCCCATCCTTGGGAAGGAAATACAAGTATTAATACTTGGGAAGTATTAAGTTAACATATATTATTTAACAATTATTCCAAAATTTAATAAATATAATTTAAGTTAAAATATTAATTATTTTGACAATAATTATATAACTTGGAAAAATATCAAAGGCATGAAAGAAACATAACTCAAAGACATTAATACTAAATCAAGGCACGGCCCATTCGTCTGTTGGTGCATACGTCTGTCGACTTCGTCTTGTATCGAGTCTTGTATTTGTTTAGATAGATCAGGGCACGTAAAACGAGAAAATGAGAAATGTATGTTTATGGGCATTTCGCACGAAATGACTATTTCGTGTGAAACTGATTTCGTTTGAATGGTTTCGTGCGAAATAAGGTTGCCTATAAATACTAGGTCGTGGCTTGTCACTTGTAACTATCTGATTCCGGTAGCGAAGCTCTGCCAAAGTGTCTCCAGCATTGTAAATCGACTTGATATCAATATAGAGACAGTTTAAAGTGATATTCTGTGCAATTCAGCTGAAACGACTATAATACGTTTGTTTCCGCCACTCGTATTGAAAAGAACTCTTCTGAACGACTCGTTTCGGTCGTGAAAACGACCCTACAAGTGGTATCAGAGCTCAGGAGGAAGAGTTCTTTCCATTTCAGCTACAAATTCTGATTTCTACACCTTCTTTTTCAAAATTAACAAGTGTTTACGGATAAAATGGATTGAATTTCAAATATATTGTGCGAATCACTGTTTTAACAAACCCTAGAAAGTTTTAGATCTTAATTCGAAGTAAAACGTGGTCAATTTGTTCAAAAACTGTCCGAAAGTTTCATTTCGCACGAAAGTTGATATCATTTCGTTTGAACGGTGCTTCCATTTCGCACGAAATCAGATTTCATTTCGCACGAAACCACTATTTCGTGTGTAGCAGATTTTCAGTTCTTCATTTCGTACGAAATCAGCATTTGATTTCGCACGAAACAGTTATTTCGCTTGAAAACAGTTCATCAGATCGTCATTTCGTACGAAATCATCTATTTCGTGTGAAAGTTGTCTCATTCCGTATGAAATCAGTCATTTCGTACAAAACAGTTAAGCAGGTTATTTCGTTTGAAGCTGATTTCGCTCCAAAGGGTATTTCGTTTGAAGGAATTATTTCGTTTGAAAAGTCAAAAGTTTTGAAATTTTGAAAACCGAATCATGGAAGAAGAGTTTTACAACGCGTTTGCTACTCCGATTACTATTGCTCAGAACACAATGTTAGAAAATGAAACAGGCACCATGCAAAAACCGCCAAAGCTCATGAATATTGAGGAGTATAAAGGATGGGAGGAACGATTCGAAAATTGGGTTCAAGCAAATTACTTGGATGCATGGGAATGTGTTGAAACAAAATATGTTAGACTGGTGAATGATGATGAAGAGGTCATTGCAATTAAAAATCAAAGTGCTGAAGAGAAAAAGAAATACAAAAATGAAAAAATGATGACGAGTCTATTGCATCAAGCCGTTAAAGAAGATATCTTGGTTTTATTGCAACACAATGGAACTGCATATTCAATTTGGAAAGCATTAAAATCAAAGTTTGTTGGAAGTAAAGAGATGATCAAGAACAAAAAATTACTTTTGAAAAAAGAGTTTGATCTATTTCGTGGTTTAAGAACTGAAAACACTAAGCATATCATAGAAAGATATTGCAATCTGTTAGCAAACATGAAGAGGTTGAGCATCACAAAAGATAATGAAGAATTGATTGAAAAGTTTGCTGATGCGTTGCCACATGAGACTTGGGGCACATACCTCATGATGTTGAGGAATAAAAAAGATTTTGGCAACCAAACACTGGGAAAGTTTATTGAAAAACTTGAAGCCCAAGATATGGAACAAAGGAAGATCTCAAGAATGAAAGATTTTGATGGTGAACAAGACATTGGTTTATATTACAAAGGAGGTATCAGTGATAAGACCAACATGTCACCAAAGATCGAAACGACATTCAATGCTAAAAATTCTTCTGGAGGATCATCTAAAGGATCAAACAACAAAATGAGTTTCTCTTCATATCCATCATTCGATCCAAATTTTTCAGCAACAAAAAGTGGTAAAATTCTTCAATGCAACATTGCACTAAATCTTGAGAATGACCAAAATTACTCGGAAGAATTTGCAAAAAGTCACATGTCTTTGTTGGTGACTGTGTTAGAGTCGTATGGGAGTTTAGTAGCAGGAAGGATCGGAAATCCAATGTTGACAAAAGAGGATTACGATCAGATTGATGCTGAAGAAATGGAATTAATGGATATAAAGTGGTGTATGGCGAGTGTGTTGAGAAGAGCTGAGAAATTCAAACAGATCACAGGAAGAGATGACTTCCGTGATGCTAATGTTTCTACTTTAGGTTTTGATAAATCTAAAGTTACTTGTTTTCGTTGCAGGGAAAAAGGACATTTCAAGTGAGAATGCACAAACCGCGAAGCAAGTGGAGCTCAAAATCCATTCAACAACAATGATTATTATCGGAAAGCGATTTATCATCAAGTTGCTCAACAACCACCTCAACAACAACCACAAACTGCTCATGCTAGGAAGGAGATTGAAGAATCAAAGAAAGCTTATATGGTGAATCAAGATGATGAAAGATCGTCTAAAGGTTTCAGTTGGAATAAATATATGTCAGCAGAAAGTGAAGCATATCTGACAAACAAAATGATAAATCAAGATGATGAAAGGTTACCAGAAGGTTTTAGCTGGGACAATTATTGCCCAGATAAAGAATTTTTTGCTAAAGCTTTTGTTGCTCGAGTTGCTGAAGATAGTGATAATGATGACTATTATGCAAAAAGAATGAAAGAGCACTTAAAAATGCTAGAGGAGAGTGATGACAGTGATGGTGGAAAAGTTCGAGCGAAAAAGAAGAAAGTTAAAAAAACAAGTTAGCAGTGATGATAGTGATGATGAAAAAGTTCGTGTGATAAAGAAAAAGACAAAAGAAATTCCAGTGTTCACAGTTGAAGCTGAAACTGATGCACGAAAGATTCTGGTGATATGTGAAAATTGTGAGACAGTAAAGAAGCAAAACAGTACTTTGATTCATAACATGAACAGATTGAAAGAATCCTACGATGTTCTGAACAAAGCCATGAATCAATACAATCAATCAAGCAGTGAACAGGCAACAGCTATGAAAACACTTCAAGGAGCTTTCATGACAAAGCAGAAAATTGTAAACAATTACATTGAAAAGTGTGCTGTGCTTGAACAAAAACTGGAAACCCAGAGGATAGAAACAGAGAGAGTTAATAGATTGTTAAAAAGTTACTCATGTACTTCTTATGTTATTGACAGGATTTATCCAATTGTTGAAGGCATGAAGGCACTTGAAGAGGAAGTATCTGAAGAAAAGAATTGTGAAAAGAAGAAGGATACTGAAGTAAAGAATTCTGGTAAGAAACATACTGCCAGTTACAACAAGTGTCCACCCCCGCTTGAAAATGGATATTCTCCACAAAATCCAAATTCAGAAAGAGTCATAAAGGCAACCAATTTACAGTGGGAATCTGAGTCTTCAGATAATTTTCCAGACAACATTGACGTCACTTTCACTTCATCCGATACTGATCATGAGTCTGAGTTAATAAAGAAAGTGGTCGATCGGGTGTTAGATAAAGATGAGGTCGAGGAGTCAAAGTCGGAGTTAAACTCAGAGTCAAAGTCTGAAACGTCAAGTCAAACCGTCAAAAAGGACAAACGGGTTTATAATAAAGAAGTTTTGCTATCAAAAAATAATTTGAATGACGAAACATTCAAAGTGGCTTATACTTTGAATGATTCTGACAAATTATATTCTGATGAAGAATTTCCAATAAGAGGTGTTAAATCTGAGATGATAAAAAGGGTTTTCAAACTAACAGAAATTAATATTTCTGAAATAAAAGATGTAATTTTTTCTGAAAAACCTAAAAAATACACCTCAAGAGTACAACAAAGAGAAAACAAGAAAAAAGGTTACAGTTCTGGTTCAGGTTATCGAAAGAAACCAAACCATAACGGTAATTTCAAAAAGAAAGGACTTGGTTTTATTACATCAGAAAATCATAAAAATGAGAAAATTTCTAAAACAAAAACAGTATTTGTTTCAGGTGTTTCTAGTGAAGAAGAAGAGAAAAGCTCATTCTGGAAGCAATCAAACAAAGAATTCCTTGCTAAGAAGCAAGAAGAAATGAAAAAGGAAGTTGTTCAAGAGAAGGAAACGAGAACCTGTTTTCAATGCAAAACAGTTGGTCATATTGCCAGGAATTGTCCAAAGGCAATCAAAACAAAACAGGGAGTTTCTGATAAACTGAAAGGAAAGATGGTTGAAAATGAGCCACCAACCAAACAATTTATTGTTTTCAAAAATTCAAAGTTTGAGGTTGGTGAGTGTTCAAAAGGTTTTTACAAAAGAAAGATGAATTTTAACAATAAAAAATGGGTTGTTAAAAAATCTGATAGTAATTCTAGCGATGATCCTGATTCGACAAAATCAGAGGAGCTATCTTCTGGCGATGAATCTGATTCCACAAAGTCAGATGAGCCACATGTTGTTCTACAAGGTGAAAAGTCAGTCCCGCCAATGGATGATGCAAAATTTCCACCATTGAGGGCTGAGAATTTTAAACAAAAAGTTGGAAAAGTTGAGATTTCAAATCAACTTTTTTTCTGAAAAGAAAGAATTTGATATTGAAAAGGCTTTTAACCCCAAAGTAAAACATATTTTTGGAAAAATGATTGACAGAAAGGTCAAAGGGGTAAAGGAATTTTATGAGAAGAAAAGGAAAGGAAAGAAACCGAGTGTTGATAACTCGGAATCTCCCAAGGAATGTCAGGCTTGGGAAAATCTCTCTAACTGAAAACCCTGACTTGCCGGAGCTCCCAGGTTGGTAAGCGTGGAGCAGGAATCGGCATCATTCTTGGTAAAATGTATTTGTGAAGATTTGGTGATTATTGGTTATTCCTACAAGTGGTTCATCAAGGTCATTAAGTTGAACTTGATGTAATCTTCATACAAGTGGTATTTTTGAAAAACAACGTGATGAATGAATCCCCTAACCTAAAAATGGTTTGTGAAAATCAACAAAACTAATTTTCCGGAAAAACCATTTTGATTAAAATAAACTTAAGTGTTTTTGAAATCATAATGAGAAAATAGTTTGTTGTCAGGGGGAGTTCTGATTGTTTATGCACAGTGGATGGCGAATTGATGCAATTCGATATCAGTTTGTCATTTTATTTGTACAGTTTGTTTTCAAATTTTCTCAGAAACTCAAAATTGAAACATATTTTGATTTTAGGGGGAGTAAAAATTTTAAAAAAATTAATTAGAAAATTTGAAAAAGTCAAAAACATTGAAAAAGCAAAAATGAGTTTTGTTGTGAAAAAGAGGAAATGATAGTACATCAGTGGACTATCACAGCACGCTAAAGAATTCGAAAGTCAAAATGTGATAAACGGTCTCACTAATGATATGCCAGTAGGTTTTTACACATTTAGTAGATTTTTTTCGAGATATAAACCTAAATTTCAAACTTACTTATCTCGTGGGGAACATCTCTCGGATATATGGGTAACCCCCGAAATCTTGTTTGAAAGGCCCCTCTTTCTGAGATACTAGGTCTTTATGCTTAGTGATATCTAGGGTATTATCCCGGGACTTCTGATTTTGCGGAAGCAATGGCCTAGTCCCCGCATAATACTTTTCGCTTGCTTGAAATACAGCACCACCCTCAGCATAAAAAATGATGAAACATTGCAAAATGCTAATCATGTGCTGTTGAAGAAAAGATTCTCTAAAGGGAACACACCTAAAGTCGAAGCCATCATCTCTCTGATTTTGCGGAAGCAATAGCCTGAGCTCTCATGGCCCTCGTATTTAACCCTTTACAGATATCATCTAGGTATACTCACCTGTAAGACTGAATATTGGGATCTGGATACGGGAGTATATTCTAAGGTGGGACACTCGAATAAGTTCAAGTCTCTAAAACATTAATTCCGTATCTCGAAACAATTGAAATTTGTGTAAAGATTTAAGTGGATCAGTATACTGACAATCTACGTGAATCGTTTAGAACTTAAAATGTTTAAAGCTTAACAGTGTTGGTGATTTGTCTCATAAACTGATATGATCCTCTTACACAAACTCACAAAAATATTGTCTGTACATATTTCTTTATCGCTTTTCCTTTATAATCAAAAATTCAAAAAGATTTTCAGTGTGTTTTAGCATTTAAAAAAAAATACAAAAAGATTTTCGACAACTGATGTTGAAGAGCTGATTTTCAAAATTCTGAGTGCTATACATGATGAACAGGTTTGGAAGAGTGTGTTTAAAGAAATTAGTTTTTCAAGTGGTCATCAGTGATTAAATCATTATTAAATGATACCTACAATGTGATTTCTAAAGTTTGTCAAATTGATTAAATTTGTGAAATTTATTGTGAGGTAGAGAATGTGCATGAATGAAGATTGGCTAGAGCTAGGTTCTGATTTCTGAGAATCCTGTGGTTACAAAGAAGCCAAATTTCAGATCCAAAAGCTGTAGATGATGAATTCCAGGCTGCGATCCCAGTTTATCGAAAGGGGGAGTATGAAGACGTAAGAGCTAGTTTCAAATCCTGAGGTTCACACATGCAGATGATGCTGATGAACTTAAGGAATCAAGAGACCTGATCAAGAAGTGTATAAAGCAAGGTTACGATTCTGGAAGAGAGAGAGAGAGAGAGAAGAGAAAGCGATTGATTGAGGGCGCTTACAATGGAGAATCTTTGGAGAGAGCAAAAGACTGATAAAAACTGAAGGTTTGATAACCGAAGACTCGTCACCGAAGACTTCGTCAACATCCGAGGGGGAGTCTGTTGGTGCATACGTCTGTCGACTTCATCTTGTATCGAGTCTTGTATTTGTTTAGATAGATCAGGGCACATAAAACGAGAAAACAAGAAATGTATGTTTATGGGCATTTCGCACGAAATGACTATTTCGTGTGAAACTGATTTCGTTTGAATGGTTTCGTGCGAAATAAGGTTGCCTATAAATACTAGGTTGTGCCTTGTCATTTGTAACGATCTGATTCCGGTAGCGAAGCTCTACCGAAGTGTCTCCAGCATTGTAAATCGACTTGATATCAATACAGAGACAGTTTAAAGTGATATTCTGTGCAATTCAGCTGAAACGACTTTAATACGTTTGTTTCCGCCACTCGTATTGAAAAGAACTCTTCTGAACGACTCGTTTCGGTCGTGAAAACGATCCTACATCGTCTAAAAGACATCAGTACGTTGTAGGTAGTCGTGTTCACCGAAGGAGCTTTGAGTTAATGTGACCCGAAGACGCAAGACGGTGAGTTCATGTCCCCCTTCTCTTTTAACTGTTTTCAGTTTTATAACTTCGGGGGTGAAATACATGTTACAACTGTTTACAAACGTTTTATACATGGTATGGTTAGCTAAGGAAGGGTACTGCTTGATCATGTGAGTGGTGGGTATAACACTTAAGGCCATTAATCCTCGTTGTAGGACCGAGGGACATGAGTGATAGATCTATTTGGGTGTAGCGAGCTCACACCCATGCGGACCAGGGTGGCCCATGTGGTGACTATGTCTTATTCCCGGAGACAAATCTGCTAGGTTTGAGTTTTCCTGCATCACTTCACACATATCAATGGCCTTGCAAACCATTGGTGATCTGTTTTTCTTGTTGCTTTCATACCAGGATTTACATACATACAGACATACTTTCAAAGGTTTACTTATACACACAAACAAACACATGAACTTGCTCAACTTTTGTTGATGTTTTCTACTACATGTATTTCAGGGAATTAGTAAGTAGATCTGGTGAGCGTTGGAAGTTTCATGCTGCGTTGTGAATAAAGATGTCATCCATGGTTTTGAGGTTTGGGTTGGGTGTCTTAATCATGGACGAGAGACGTCTTCCAAACCTTGGTTTTATCCAATATCTTTTGATGAGTCCTTAGTGAACTCGTAAACAATTCGTATGGTTGAAAACTTAAATTTGAAGTCTATGTTCCAAACAATGTTGTCATTTTTTAAAAAAAAACTTAATTTATGGATGAACATCTATGGTTTTATCATATACTCATTGTTATGATTGAATGCAATGGTATTAAGAATGTCACACCATAATCACGCTTCCGCAAAAGTCTGGGTGTGACACTTTCTTGGGTCTCACAACTTGAATGTGGTATATCAACCAAACACATTTCATCGTTGATTAGGGTCGTTCGAATCATTCGTCGCTCGCTCGACGCTCGTTCGGAAATTGCTCGGAAAACGATCGTTCGATTTGATGCTATAACAACCCTCCTAAAATGATTCCGAAACCCCTAAAATATTTATAAGGTCCCTATACACTTTAAAATACACCCCGTATACGAATAATGGCCTTAAATACCTTTAATTTTATAAAAATTAAGTAAAAAAATTAGTTTTTATAGTCTCTCGCGGGCCGCGAAGACTTGTTCTTCATCTTACACGGGTCGCGAGCGCCTGGACACCAGGCCTCTTCCGGAGCTGCCACGTGTCCTCACTCGTGTTAAGTCTACCCCATGACCTGCCCAAGCTAGGCCCTACTCCCCCTATGTCGCGGGCCGCGAAGGCCTTGCTATCGGCTTACGCGGGGCACGAGAAACTCAAAATCAGGCCCTATAAATTGAGACGATCGGCCTTCATTTTCCGACGCTCAGAAACGAAATTCTCTCTCTAATTCTGAATTTTAGACATTATAATCGGGTATTATACCCCATAAATAACGAAGTTCTACCTCGTTGTAAGTATCATAACCCCCGGTTACGTATTAGATACGCTTCCAGATTGATCTAGTGCTCCGTAACGGTTGTTGAGGCTCTGCCCGACGTAGTCGTTGGAGTTCTGTCTCGGGGAGGGTATAACCAATGTAAATATTGGGTTATTATACTAACACGTGTGCAATGTTTAATTATTAGATTATAACCAGGAAACTCATAGGAAAAACCCTAAAGTAGCAATGTGAGTTAATCCTTCTTTTTGTAAACTGTTTTCACAAAACCTCAAATGTTTTAAATTATAATTAACAGTGATTGAGTATTTGTAAATCTACAATTATCGTCGGTATGTTGGGGTATTGTATACAAAATTTGTTACTACACTTTGAGTAGTAACATGACCACAAGTCGGGTCGACAGTACCGTGGGTGGTAATTAAAGTAGAAAAATAAACAAATGTAATTGCGAGATCGCCCTCAATACTGTAAAACTGATAAAATCTGTCTTGATTAAATTGAGATTCACTCACCAGTATTTCCCACTGACAAAATGTTTTTAAACGCATTTCAGGTAACAAAATGTGAAAGCCAAATAGAAGGCAGCTGGACAGCACTGAAGGCTTGGAAAAGTGCTATACAATTACCTAAATAAAAAATTGTTTTATTTCAATAAAACAGGGTTTATCCCTATGAAAATGTTTGTAATAGAAACTTGGGAATTTCCCATGTGTTTAATATTATAAAAATGTGGATTTTACCCTGATAAAATATTTCCTGATGTAAATTCCGCTGCCAAATAATAATAAACACCGATACCACTAATAGTGGCCGCGGCCGCCCGTTCCCGGGTGATTAGGGGACGGGGGTTGCGACAGAAGGTGGTATTAGAGCTACAGCCACTGACTCAGCCACAGAAGTGTTCTGCTGACACCAAAAATTTATTCATTATGTTAGGAAATAGTCTACGTGATTACGTGAATATCTGTATATTATTGTTTTGTGTCATTTGACAATTTGTTAGTTTACAGTATGAGTGACCAAGGACCTTCGGACGCTTATCGTCAGTTGTCCAGCTCACCTAGGGAAGAAGGGATTTTCGTGTTCAACGCCCAATCTGAAGAGCCATTCCCTCCCAAGAAGAGAGGATGGTTCAGCAGAGGAGCTCACGAGCATAGAAAAATGATGAGAAAACTTCAGCAGCTGCGAGCTTTAGCAGCCGCTAATAGAGAAATGAATGCTCAAACACAAGACATAATCAATAGGAGACTGGCAAATTTCCACATACTACAAACCACGGCCGCCGACCCGAACCTAGAACAACTCATAGCACCCCAGCCGTTACCACTGTTTCCCACACAACCTATGGAAATTGAAGCCAACCCAGAAAACCAAATCCCAGCAGATGCTTTTGACCCAGCTGAAATCCCTAGATTACCAGCACCCCATCCCCCAGACTATGACCCGTGGTTTGACGACCTTAGGGATTGTGAGCAACGCTACCCAATACCAGACGAATCCATGCAAAACCTAGTAGGACCCTACCCAGACCTTGACCCTCTAGACCCCTATTATGATAATGACCAATATACCAGGGAGATTCTAGAAAACCCGTACCCTTACGAAGAACCCATGCCACAATACCCAGACCCGATACCAGCACCTGCACCCCCCATGAGCACTGAGAATGTGTAAGAGCTCCGCACCTTTGGTGAGGAGATTTTAGAAGAAAGTGAGAGGATGAGACAGATAGGGGAAAGACTCGTCTGGAAATATGATGAGCGCAATATGCAATACTAGATGAACCCCTATCAGGGATAGTAATAATATATATATATATATATATATATATGTGTGTGTGTGTGTGTGTGTGTGTGTGTGTGTGTATGTTTGAAAAAAATATTTTTATAATATATATAATCAACTAAAATAGATAATCTTATAGTTAGTGATGCATACTAGTATTATAATTTTTAAATTCCAGTTGTATTTGTAATAGATATTGATGCATAATATAAAATAGAGTAAAGGTCGCAATGACGACGATTTTGGATCAATGTGTTGTTGTGTGATTATTCGCATACAATATTGTTTTGTGATATTAATACTTGGTAAATGTTTAAAATTCAGATGGACAATGAAGTGAATCAAGAAAACCAGAATAATGATAATAACAGAAACCAGATAGATAACAGTGTCATCCAACACATAGTGGCACAAGGAATTATAGACGCAATGCCATATATTATCAAAACGGTTCCGAAAGCGGATAATAACAAAAGTAATAATGGAAGTAAACGACCACCTACTGAACCAGAACACAGCGTAAACAATGGACCCATACTTCAAGTGCCTATTCCAAAATGAAGAAGAACCATGTCTTATGGTTGTTCTTATAAAGAATTCTGGTCCTGTAAACCAATGGAATTCTCGGGCAATGAAGGAGCCATTGCAGCTCTACGCTGGATAGAAAAGACTAAGGCAGTCTTGAAAATAAGCAAGTGCGCAGAAGAGGATAAGATAATGTTTGCCTCCAATATGTTTAAGAACTCAGCTTTAGAATTGTGGAACACTATCCTCCAGTCTAGGGGAAGTGACAGAACCTATAATATGGAATGGAATGAGTTTAAGAATATGGTGGAAAGGAACATATGTCCTCCCAATGAAAAGGAACAAATAGAAAATAAATGCTTAAACCTTAGAATGACTGGAGTGGATAGTAAAGGTTAAACTACGCTATTCTTCGAATATGCTAGAATAGTGCCGACACCCTTGCATCACTAGAACCAGTATTAATCTCCCGTTACATCTGGGGATTAATCAGTGAGATTAGGCATGTAGCCAAGGCAGCTAGACCACCAACTATAGAAGAAGCTGTAGAACTAGCAAATACCTTGACTGATGAATTAGTGCATACACAAGAAGAGAACAAGAGGAGGAACCTAGCTCAGAAACTTACCCAAGAATTTAGCTACGGAAATTCCAACCGTGGGAAAAACGTAGGTTCTACCTCTGTACCTTACTGTAAGGCCTGCAATAAGAAGCATTTAGGAAGATGCTCCGCCTACTGTAATTTCTGCAAGATACCAGGACACAAGGAAGAAGATTGTAGGAAGAAACCCAGTAATGGAGTGTGCTTGAACTGTGGGGAAAAAGGACATATTAAGCCAAACTGTCCAAAACTAGCTCCAGCCACAAACAACAGGAATACTAAGAATGCTAGAGCATTTGTTCTGACTGCAGAAGAAGCCAAGATGATCCCGGATGTGATTGTCGGTACGTATTTAGTTCATGATGTTTTGCCAAAGTATTATTTGACTCTGGTGCGAACCAAAGTTTTATTAATACTTCATTTTGCAAACTTCTCAACCAACCATTAATTAAACTTCAACAAGAATGTCTGGTAGAGACAGCAAATGGGGAAACCATTAAGATCACTGCAATCTTACAGGGAGCAAGAATAGAATTTTTAAATCAAAGATTTATTGCAAACCTTTATCCAATGAATCTGGCATGATTTGATGTTGTATTAGGAATGGATTGGTTAATAGCCAATAAAGCCAGTATTCTATGTGATCAAAAGTCAATCCAATTAAATTCACCAAAGGATGAAAATATCACAATTAAAGGAGATAAGCCGTCTAGATCCACCAAATTCATCGCTGTGATGAAGACAGCAAGCTGTGCACGAAAAGGGTCAATAGTGTATTTGATTTCCATAATCATTAATACTAAAGGAAAAGAACTGCAAGATATTCCTGTAGTATCTCAGTTTCCAGATGTGTTTCTAGAAGAGCTACTAGGACTACCGCTAGACAGGGAAGTTGAATTAAGAATTCATCTGCTACCAGGAACAGCACCAATTGCCAAAGCACCTTACCGTTTGGTACCCGCAGAGATGCAAGAACTGAAGAAATAGTTAGACGAATTATTGTAGAAAGGATTCATACAGCCAAGTTCATCACCATGGGGAGCACCAATTTTGTTTGTCAAAAAGAAAGACGGGTCAATGCGTATGTGCACTGATTACCGGGAATTAAATAAGGTTACGATTAAAAATCGGTACCCATTACCGAGAATCGATGATCTGTTTGACCAATTGCAAGGAGCTCGATTTTTCTCTAAGATCGATTTACGCTCAGGATATTATCAATTAAAGGTACAGGAAGAGGACATTCCTAAGATCGCTTTCAGAACAAGGTATGGCCATTATGAATTTACTGTCATGCCATTTGGTCTAACCAATGCCCCAGTCACATTTATGGACATGATGAACCAAATATGTAAGCCATATTTGGATAAATTCATAATTGTCTTTATAGATGATATTCTCATTTACTCTAAGAGTAAAGAGGAACATGCAGCGCATCTGCATGCACTCCTAAATTTCCTGAGAAAAGAAAAGCTTTATGCTAAATTTTCGAAATGCGAATTTTGGTTAGAACAGGTACAGTTTCTTGGACATTTAGTTAACCATGAAGGGATTCATGTAGATCCCACAAAGATTGAGGCAATTACTAAATGAAAAACCCCTGAGTCACCAACCGAGGTTAGAAGTTTCCTAGGATTAGCCGGTTATTATAGAAGATTTATCCGAGATTTTTCTAAAATAGTCATTCCCTTAACCAAGTTAACCTGTAAGCCTGTTAAGTTTGAATGGGGACCAAAACAAGAGGAAGCCTTTAGAATTCTTAAGAAAAGATTAGCCAACGCACCCATACTAGCGTTGCCAGAAGGAACTGAAGACTTTGTAGTCTATTGTGACGCTTCTAAGTTAGGTTATGGATGTGTGTTGATGCAACGTCAAAAGGTTATAGCATATGCGTCTAGACAACTTAAGAATCATGAAGAGAATTATTCAACCCACAATCTAGAATTAGGAGCCATAATTTTTGCCCTGAAAATTTGGAGACATTACCTTTACGGTAGTAAGTTCACCATTTTCACCGATCATAAGAGTTTAAGATATGTTTTCGGGAAAAAGGAGTTGAATATGAGAGAAAGACTCTGGATGGAGATACTAAGTGATTATGATTGTAATATCCAGTATCATGCAGGAAAGGCTAATGAAGTAGCCGATGCTTTAAGTCGAAAATATCATGAAAAGCCAAAAAGAGTATGTTTTCTTAAATTAAAACTACAAGTAGATTTAAATGAACAGATTAGAAAAGCACAAGAATCAGTAATCAAGGATGATACTGAAAAATTGAAAGGAATAATTAAGGAGTTAGAACAAGGAACCGATGGAATTTGAAGATTCCATAAGAAAAGAATGTGGATACCCAAACTAGGAAACCTACACCACCGTATATTAGAAGAAGCCCATAAGTCTAAGTATACGATGCATCCTGGAAGTGATAAGATGTATAAAGAATTAAGAAAGAATTTCTGGTGGATAGGAATGAAAAAGGATATAGCAGCTTATGTTGCCAAATGTCTAACATGTTCACAGGTTAAAGCTGAACATCAGAAACCCTCAAGGTTACTACAGTAATTAGAAATGCCGATTTGGAAATGGGAATTGATAACAATGGATTTTGTTACCAAATTACCCAAGACACGAAAAGGCAATGATACAATTTGGGTAATTGTAGACAGGCTAATCAAGTCTGCTCATTTCCTACCAATGAAGGAAACTTTCAGTATGGAACAGTTAGCCAAATTATATGTAAACGAAATAGTTTCATTACATAGCGTTCCTTTATCTATTGTTTCTGATAGAGATAGCCGTTTTACCTCTCATTTTTTGACAAGTTTCCAAAAAGCAAAGGGAACCAAGCTAAATCTAAGCACCGCTTATCATCCTCAAACGGACGGACAAAGCGAAAGGACAATTCAGACAATGGAAGATATGCTTAGAACTTGTGTAATTGATTTCGAAGGAAATTGGAACGATCACTTACCATTAATAGAGTTTTCCTACAACAACAGCTATCATACCAGCATCAACGCTGCACCACTCGAAGCACTTTATGGACGAATGTGCCGAACTCCCGTCTGTTGGGCAGAAATTGGAGAAAAGCAACTATCTGGACCCGAAATAGTACAGGAAAAAACGGACAAGATTATTCAAGTCAAGGAACGACTGAAAGCAGCACGCGATCGACAAAAGAGTTATGCTGATAACAGGCGAAAGCCGTTGGAATTTCAAGTAGGCGACAAGGTGTTATTAAAGGTCTCTCCTTGGAAAGGAGTGGTAAGATTCATAAAAAGGGGAAAGCTAAGCCCAAGGTATGTTGGACCTTTTGAGATTATTAGAAGAATAGGACCTGTAGCTTATCAACTACAACTGCCAGAGAAAATGGCAGGAATACATGATATATTTCATGTATGTAATCTCAAAAGGTGTTTAGCTGATGAATCACTGGTAGTGCCTCTTAAGGACATAGAGGTAAATGAAAAGCTTAAGTTTGTAGAGAAGCCCCTACAAAGTGAAGACATGAAAGTCAAGAATCTCAAACACAAGAGATTGGTATTAGTCAAAGTGAAATGGGATTCTAAAAGAGGACCACAATACACATGGTAGCTTGAATCAGAGATTCAGAGGAAATATCCACACCTGTTTCAGTAGACCTCGAGGACGAGTTCTAAAACAAGGTGGGGAGGATATAACAACCCTCCTAAAATAATTCTGACACCCCTAAAATATTTATAAGGTCCCTATACGCCTTAAAATACACCCCGTATACGAATAATGGCCTTAAATACCTTTAATTTTATAAAAATTAAATAAAAAAATCAGTTTTTATAGTCTCTCGCGGGCCGCGAAGACTTGTTCTTCATCTTACGCGGGCCGCTAGCGCCTGGACACCAGGCCTCCTCCGGAGCTGCCACGTGTCCTCACTCGTGTTAAGTCTACCCCATGACTGGCCTAAGCTAGGCCCTACTCCCCCTATGTCGCGGGCCGCGAAGGCCTTGCCTTCGGCTTACGAGGGGCGCGAGAAACTCAAAATCAGGCCCTATAAATTGAGACGATCGGCCTTCATTTTCCGACGCTCACAAAAGAAATTCTCTCTCTTATTCTGAATTGTAGACATTATAATCGGGTATTATACCCCGCTAAATAACAAAGTTCTGCCTCGTTGTAAGTATCATAACCCCCGGTTACGTATTAGATACGATTCCCGATTGATCTAGTGCACCGTAACGGCTGTCGAGGCTCTGCCTGACGTAGTCGTTGGAGTTCTGTCTCGGGGAGGGTATAACTAATGTAAATATTGGGTTATTATACTAACACGTGTGGATTGTTTAATTATTAGATTATAACCAGGAAAATCACAGGAAAAACCCTAAAGTAGCAATGTGAGTTAATCCTTCTTTTTGTAAACTGTTTTTACAAAATCTCAAATGTTTTAAATTATAATTAACAGTGATTGAGTATTTGTAAATCTACAATTATCGTCGGTATGTTGGGGTTTTGTATACAAAATTTGTTACTACACTTTGAGTAGTAACATGACCACAAGTCGGGTCGACAGTACCGTGGGTGGTAATTAAAGTAGAAAAATAAACAAATGTAATTGCGAGATCGCCCTCAATACTGTAAAACTGATAAAATCTGTCTTGATTAAATTGAGATTCACTCACCAGTATTTCCCACTGACAAAATGTTTTTAAACGCATTTCAGGTAACAAAATGTGAAAGCCAAATAGAAGGCAGCTGGACAGCACTGAAGGCTTGGAAAAGTGGCTATACAATTACCTAAATAAAAGAATTGTTTTATTTCAATAAAACAGGGTTTATCCCTATGAAAATGTTTGTAATAGAAACTTGGGAATTTCCCATGTGTTTAATATTATGAAAATGTGGTATTTTACTCTGATAAAATATTTCCTAACTACGGTCCCGATGTAAATTCCGCTGCCAAATAATGATAAACACCGATACCACTGATACTGGTCGCGGCCGCCCGTTCCCGGGTGATTAGGGGACGGGGATTGCGATAGACGCTTAGTTGTAAATGAGCCGCTCTACTTGGTTCGCTTTGTAAACGAGCCAAGCATGAGCAAAGGTCCGCTCGACTCGGCTCGGTTCGGCTCGGTTCGGCTCGAATTATAATTTTTAATTAGTATATATATGCATATACATATACACAAATATAAATTATACATATATATATACACTAACACCTATATATACACACACATACATAGGATCAAGATCAAGGGAAAACCCTTCCGAGTTGTGAGAACTTAGAGAACTCGGCCTTCACGTGCGAGTTTTGCCCCCATTTTCTTCACACCCCTAGATTAACATGTTAGAAAAGACTGCCGTAAAAAAGATTAAAAAAAAACTCGAAGTGGTGTTTTTCGGTCACTTACAGTAGCTGTAAAAAGCTGATGTCATATCACTTTTTACAGCATTTACAGCTGCTCTAAATGAAAAAAAAAAAAACTAGTTTTTTTTTTTGAACAGTTATTTTTTTAGGATTTTTGGTAAAAAAAAAATTTGAAAAAACCTTTTGTAAGGTCGAGTTCTCTAAGTTCTCACAACTCGTGTAAGTTTTCGTTTTACCCCCCCCCCCCCCCCCCCCCCCCACACACATACATATATACCTAAATATAAATTAAATTTATAGTTTTATATATACCACTCTATTAGATTTTGGTCCATTATATATAAATTTACAACTAAATCTATACGTACTAGCTCAATCACACCAATAAAGAAATTAATATCAAATCTAAAAGTTAAACCCAAAACCAATAAACGACAGTCTGCTCATCGCCCCAATGTTTTATGTCGTTACCCTAAGTCGATTGTCTCCTGCTGTCAACGTCATTGTTCGTGCAATATGATCATCGCCTCGTCGACCACAACATTGTTATTCATAAGAAAATTATTACGCCATAAAATATGCATGTGATAAAAGACATAAAAACTTGAGACCCAACATTATCACTATCTCTCTCAGCAAATTTAAATTGGGCGACACGGTTGTCCAAATCGTTCGAACTTCGCTCGACGCTCGCTCGGAATATTTACTGCTTGGAAAATGTTCACCTGATTCGAGGCTCGGTTTTAAATGAGCAGCTCCGTACGGTTCGGTTTGTAAACGAGCCAAGCACGAGCAAAGGTCCACTCGGCTCGGCTCGGCTCATGAACATCCTTATATATGTAACACAAATAAGTATTCTAGGGGCATTAATTGGATGTGAATTATGTTTGATATGCACGACAGTAGAAAACACATGATAAATAGTGTCGTATATCACATGAGTATAAATCATCGCCGAAGAAAAAACAAGTCTTATACACTAAAGCAATAAGCAAACGTAGAATATAAATGTATAACACATTCTACTTTCGTGATTTTTTTTTTTTGTTCAAACTTAACCCATCTCAGTTATGCAACAAATATACATAATTCAAAAGCTCAAATAAGTTAATAAGAAAATGAAAAACCTTTTTTTAATAAAATATCGTATCCCCAGCAACAAAATTTTATAATTATTATGAATTTACTCGTATATTTAATTACATAGAACATTTGAAACATGGTAGTGTAACTTTGCTTACAAATCAACAACTTGCTTCCATAATAACAAACTAGTGTTAATTAACTTTGCTTTCTTAACTTGGTGAGAGTTTTTATCATTCCTTTGGCAATCTTCCAAAACCAAAACAAATTCATCATTGCTAACGTCGGTGCGACCGTCAACAAGGTGTAATATCCCATTGGATAAAAAACATACTTCACCGGAAAACACGTGCCAAAATGAGCGGGTTGGATGACAGGTCATATCAAATTTAGAAGGTTGTATACATCAAAAATACTTTTTGGACCGACTTGACCCCACATGATCCGTTCTAGATGATACACAGCCCAAATCAACGCATTCTTAAATAAATGGGTTGTAACTCGTCAGCTCGAAAATTTACCTGGTCAAAATGTGTAAACATGTGGTAGAAAGAGTAGACGAACAAGATGACCCTTGCCACCTGCACGAACTCAAAACCGTCAACGTTTATCACCAAAAAGACAATGTACCCCTTCATTTATGTTTTCATGAATTGGTCATAACGAGATTTAGGGTGCGATGACATTACCAACCACCCTATAAACATTGCAATGCCATTTAACAAGGGTGGAGTTCTTCATCCCGGCAACATCTAGATACCTGCATACGCATGTAAAATGGTCGATTTTTGGAATTGTAAAATACAAATAATTGAATTATTAACGTCGAATATTAGTTTATTACCTTAAATTCACAAATAGAACCATAATGATGTAAAACTGAACTTGGCCACTTATAAGGGACTAAATAATGGCGAACAAAGAAAGTCCATGGTGCAATTAGAGATGGGCATAATAACCGGTTCCAAACCCGACCCGGTAGACCCGCCTGTAACCGGTTCCAGTTTCTACCCGCTTTATTGAAGAACCGGTTCCGGGTTCAAAAAACCCGTAGGTTCTTACCCGATTCCACATTTTATAAAAAAAATTGGTTCGTACCCAGTTCCTAGCCGGAACCGGTTCCTCCGTAACCAAATCCAACCCGGTTCCTACACAATGTGGATGTGGACTTATTGTTGAGCTTTAATCCCACCGGCCTTTCAAAGACTATGGATGAAAGAAAAATTATGAAAAGTCTTTCACTGTCGATGTGAACAAGCAGAATGAGACAAAACCGTATGAGATAAAACCGAACAAGACAGAAGGACAAGGCTGCTCCAACACCGTGTTAATGTACTACTCCAATGAAAAATTCCGGCTAAACTTGTCGCCGGAATCTATGGAGGTTTGTGATTTTCACTTTAAAAATCAACAAAAACTTGCATTTTTAAATCTCTCGAACCGTTTTTATTGACTTACCCGATGGAACCGGTTCTTCAGAGGAACCAGTTACAACCCCACCCGGAATCGGTTAGTATCAGTTCCAGTATTGATGGTCTAAAACAGGGTAGGAACTGGAACCAGTTCCTACAAGAACCGGTTCCACCCACACTCATACAAGAACCGGGTACGGTTAGGAACTTATTCCGGGTATAAAAAAAACCCGATATGCCCATCTCTATGTGCAATAACTGTAAAGACATGACAGATTAAGAGTAGCAAAAAATGTTCAAACGATCTTAATTATTGATTTTCTATGTATAGGCCTGGCCTGACCCATATCAGTTGACCAAAAAAAAAAGTCTAAAATGACTAAATTACCCCTGATTTGTATATGTTTAATTGTTTTACCGAAGTCAATGGATTCTTGCATATTCAACTCCGCCTAAAGTTGGATAAGTCCATGTAATCATCGCCAAGTTTGAAAAGAAATAACCGATTAACATCTGCAACCGTAAAAGAACATGAGTGTGGATCATAGTTTAGTTTCACATAAATGGGACGCACAACCGTATCTATATCGTCTCACATCAATATGAATATAACCCATGATATAAAAACATTAGATGGTCATTACATATGGGCACTCGTAAAATAACAACACCAATAAATCATATCATCTTCCAAGGCCGGCCCATTTGTCTAAGTTCAAATAAGGGCTTAGGGCTCTTAAAATTAAGGGCTACTTTTCTGAAAAATGTATATAATATGTGTATTAGATTTGGGATGCCAAAAATAAATGAAACAAATGCTATGTTAAAGCCTAGAACTAAATAAGACAATTATGAAAATAAGGCCCAAATAAGGTCTATGTTTGTCCATTAGTACATTGTTAATTCGCTAGCCCAAATGCCTTTTTAACGGTCTTTGCTGCAAGTAACAAATACGAATGGCAACTAGGGAAAGGGAATCTGGGGCGAATTAGGGCAATCCATGAAGCCGACAAAAACGGGAATCTGTAGAGGCACAGTTTAACCGCTAAAGTTCGATGGTTACTCAATCGTCATTGACTCATTCTCGCACGGATAATCCGGTTTAAGAACTACTTTTTTTTTTTTTATAATCTAGTAATCTAAAACATATTTTATATCTATACATCAACATATAACTTTATTTTTCAACTCCACTAAGACCCCCCGTAGTGGGGCGTTTTTTTAAAAAAAAATTCAAAAAAAAACGCCTAGAAACGCCCCCACCCCCATTACATGGGGCTTTTTAAAAAAAAAAAAATCAAAAACTTGAAGTTGGCGTGTTTATTATAACGCTGAATTGGGTTCTCTTTGTCTGACATGTTAATTAATGATGCCTGCTTTTCCAAAAGAAAAAGCATCTTTCCTTTGTCCCAGCCAATGAGAAGTAGTATGTTTTTTTTTTTTTTTTTTTTTTTTTTTTTTTAATGATTGGAAGGGGTATTGGGCATTATTGGAATAATGCCCCACTACACCTTTTTTGCTATAATGCCCAACGATGACTAGGATGCCACGTGTCGGATAATGCCCCATGGTGGGGGCATTATTTTTGTTCACCACTACGGGTGGTCTAACTATAAACTTTTTAGTTTATAATTGCAGGTCCCAAACCTAGGTAAAGAATAAGGATCTATATTGAAAAGTATTTAAAAAGGGCCCTTACTTTTAAGTTTGCTTAGGGCCATTAAAAAGTTGTGCCGGCCCTGCCATCTTGTTACATGTATGACATATATGAAACCATCTACATATATAAAATTCAGTAAATTACATATATGAAATTTATTACAAAAAAAGTTACAACTGAACTACTGGGTTGTACTTGTACTAAATTGTGTTCATCATGTTTTTCGTGATTCAATTTTTAAAGAATTCTGTTAGAATGGAAGAACTTGGTTAACTTTGAAGATGAAAAAACGGAATGGGGAAATCAATAAACAAATGTAGATGTCTAAATCGAAATTGGAGAATTAAAAAACATGCTAACAATCATTACCAAAGATCCCAAAATCGAAATTGGAGAATTACTACAGAAAGCCTTTTCAGCATCGTTACACAATTTCACCATGTCATATGATGAATCAATCATAAATTCATAATCACCTTTTCTATGGCACCTAAAACATCAGAATTTAGCTTTTGGGTCGCATCACATACTCTTAATCACATTTTAATGTTTCAGAATCACATATTTTTTTGTCACCAATGAACCTCCTAAACGTAATGCACTAAGTAAATTGATAGCAACATACCAAACTACAAATGAACTAAGAAGTCAAATTAACCACGTAATTTAAATTAAAATTAATTTATTTTATAATACAGAAGAATAAATTGGAAAAAAAAAATCATGTAACATCCAAGACCAAATAATCTTACTACTCAAGAAGGTTATTAGCCACTACATAGACCAAATAATATTTCTGATTTATCAACCGTTCAGCCCATTGTTCACATTTAAGTGGCGATTAAAGATTTGGACTTTAGAACTCTGAACTCTGAAGATTACCATCGATATTTTCCACTGTGCAAAACGATCTTCTAGTAAATGAACGAAGAAGGTTTCATTTGGTGTGTTCTTTTCTTCTAATTACACAATTGTTGTAGTTTTGGCAATTCAAGAAATAATTTGATTTGTTAGAATAGAAGTAATATGCTTTTGAGAAGGATTAACAAAAAAAATAAAAACCGATTTTGAGAGGGCATATAAAGAGATTGTAATTAAAAAAAATTGTAACTACCTAAAATAGTAATATGTCGACTAAAATGCCCTTTATAAAAGTGATTGGTTATTTATAGTTATACTTATTATAATTATATAGTTTTCTTATGAACTACTCTCTGTATATAAAAGTTATATATATATAGAGGCCGATTATTGTATAAATTGCCTTAACATACGTTGGGTACGCGATGCAGTATCAACATGCGATTTTATTTTGAACATGCGATTTGATTTTTTTTTAAATGTGAATTTAATTTTTTTTATAACATGTGATATTTGGTTTTTCGCAATATGCGATTTTCATTTTTGGTAACACAACGTGTGATTTTGCCATCGTGTACGCAGCGTACGTTAAGGCATAGTGTACGATATACTTTATATATATAGGGTAAGGTTATTGTAAAAAATGTTAAAAGTGTGAGAAGTGTGACTCCCTAACGAGCCGGGCCGAGCCCGAGCTCGACTAGGCGGGCTCGACTAGGCTCGAGCTCGGCTCGTTAGGTTTTTATGAAGCTCTAGCTCGGTTCGGTTCGAGCCTACTTCTTTGAGAGTAAAACCCAAAGCTCGAGCTCGGCTCGAACTATTTTGAGAACAACCTTAAACGAGCTAAAAGCTCGGCTCGAGCTCACTTCAACGTCGCTTAAACGAGCCAAAGCTCGGCTCATCAATATTATCATCATTATTAATATATTATATATAAAAAAATTAAAATTTTGTATGGGCTCGTTTAGGCTCGCGAGCCTAAACAAGCTTTGTATTTCAGGCTCGAGCTCGGGTTCGATAACAAAACGAGCTCTATTTCAGGCTCGAGCTCGGACTCGGGCTCGTTAAGGCTCGGCTCGTTCGAGCTTTTAACCGAGCCGATCACGAGTAGCTCTCGAGCCTCTGGGCTTGTTTACACCCCTAAGTGTGACAAATATTATGGAGATGACACGTGTCCTCATTATAAATTAATTCAAAAAGGTAAACAAGTAATTTTATCATTGATTTAATTAATTGATAACCTTCTATTACCGCCACCCTTATTTATAGGTACATGATTTTTTTAAAGATCTCTATAAAAACACTACGAATAACACTGCAACCACTATTCAGCACATATATAACACCATTCAATAATTATATAACACCATTCAATAAGTTATAACACCATTCAATAAGTATATAACACCATTTTAAAGATCTCTATAAAAACACTACGAATAACACTGCAACCACCATTCAACACATATATAACACCATTCAATAAGTATATAACACCATTCAATAAGTATATAACACCATTTTAAAAATCTCTATAAAAACACTACGAATAACACTGCAACCACCGTTCAACACATATATAACATCATTCAATAATAATATAACATCATTCAATAAGTATATACAACACTATTAAAGTGTGACAACTGTGCTATGTAAACGATGTACAATGTAAAACTATATCAATTATAAATAAAACGATGTGTTTTGGTGTTAATATTTGTGTATTTGTGTTTGATGATTTTACGATTTGATTCTAGTTCGATTTCAAGCTTTAGATCGCTTTCTAGAAAGTTATACGCAAACTGATCCGTAAACATAATCAGTTTAACGCGACAAACACTCCGGAATAGTGACATAGGCTTAACATACCTTAAATAACCTTTACATAACTTAGAAATAAGTTTTGGAGGGTTTGGTGTGTCGAAAACAAGTTTATTCGATCGCAGGGACTATTTGTGTCAAACTGTGAAAGTATGCTGATTTGTATAGTAACGAACATTCTGGAACTTTATCATAAGCTAAACATACCCTAAATATCCTTTACATAGCTTAGACATAGGCTTTGAGGGGTTCGGTATGCGAAAACAAACTTATTTGATCAACAGGGACTAAAAGCGTCAAAAAGTGCATAAGTTTGCATTTTCGCGCATATCTTACGTTCTGAACATATCCGGACATCCAAAAATTTTTGTAATCATTAAAATATTTTATTTTAGTGATTGGAATGAAAAATTACGCGACGAATCGTAATTTGGATCGGCTTTCGCGTCCCTTCGTGTTTCGTCGTAATTAACCGAATAACGTGATCGTAAGACCAAACGAACCGACATCTGAGATATTTTTAAGCATGTTTCAAGTCTCGTATGCTTTAACATCCTTGTAGAGCCTTGAAAATGGGTTAACGGGGTTTAAACGCGTCGAAAATGGCTTAAACATGCTGCAGGGACCATTTCTGCCATTTTGTGAAACATTCTGGAACTGGGGACTGGTGGAGTCACGCCACAGCAATAGGGTGTTGCTGTGGCGGCATGTGAGCCCTTCATGTTGACATAAACATCAATTTTCAGCAACTAGTTTGAACTTGGGGGTCTTTTATGCAAATTTCACAATACTATAAACTAGTTTTGGAGCTCTCATTGTATATAAAACCATGTTCCACAAGTGTATGGCTAGGATTGAACCTTGATTCTTGCAAAAACACTTGTCATGATCTTGTTAATCCAAGCTTACTATAAATAGAAGTGGGTTCTTCACTTCATTCCTTACAATTTGATCTCAATTTTTTCTCTAAGTTGAAGCTCTCACTTGTGAAGCTTCATACCTGAGAATTTTGATTTCAAATCTTCCTTGCTTGGACCTTTTGTAAGCTTCTTTCATGCTTTTATGCTTTTCAAGCATGAAAGTCAAACAGTGTTTGACTTTCTGCTTTGACCATGAATTGGTCAACACAAAGTTCGTTTGAACTTTGCAACGTGAGCGTAATCACGATGGTTATAGTCCCTTGTGACTATACCTACTGATTACCATGTTGATTAGTTGAAGTGACAAGTCAAAGTTTCGGTCAAAATACGTGTTTATGCGTATTTTGAAACGAAACTATTTTTTGGTATCAAAACACTTTGTTTTGATATCAAACTTTTTTTCTAACTTAGTTAAACATGTTTTAACATGTTTAACTCGTCACTTTTAGTCTAGTGCTTGTTTAGGGTCGTAAGTCAAGCGGTCTTGACAACCGCTTAGACTTTCGAACTCGACCCGTTTGGTCGATCATTAGGATCCGACCAAGCATATTTTGTGACCATAGTTGTATAGGGAATAACCTTCCGAGGTTATACCTTATGGTCACTTAGTTTAATTAGTTGTATGATAGGTAGTTAATATGCCTTAGGAAAATGACCAAAATGCCCTTTTCATGCATAATTGGTATTTAAGCATATGTAACTTAACTTTTGCCACTTAAACTGATTATGCAACATATTTAAACTAGTTTAGGCATATAATACTTGTCCTAGGACTAGTTAGGCGTCTCGAACGCGCTTTTGCGCGAACGACGCGTTAAAGTAGCATAAGCTACCTTAATGGGTCTTAACGGGTCGTAAGCACTTAGGATAGGTTCCGATTTAGAATATAGGCTTTGTCAAACCATATCACATGAGTTCCAATACTCATTTGTTTTACGAGACCTTGATCGGAGTGTCGCGCTCCGGTCAAAGATAAAATTTATAGTCCCAAATTACCCTTAACAAATAGTTAGTGGTAGTAAGGGGTCGAACCACGAAGAGTCTGTGGTTTGCGATTGGATTTGAATGAATTGAAAGATGTGTCACAATTATGAAGCTAGCTATTTTGTTTTTATGTATTTTTGTTTGATTGAGAAGATTGTGAATTAAAATTACTAAAATAATTGGATTGATTAACTACTAACGATTAATAAATTGCAAGGAATGAAATTGATTGATTAAACAATATAAAGAAAACAAGGCTCACACCCGGTTCGGTAATTGAAGTCCTAGGGTTTCTACACGTTTTAGATTCGATTCAATTGCAAATATGATTAACAAATTTAGTGTTACAAGGCTTAGGTGCCAAGAGCTATCAACGTCATAAATGACGGACCACATTGCACTTCGTTACCAAGAACATGTAAACTCTAACCTAGATAAGGCATAATTGCACATACACATTTCGCAAAGTCAAATTTAATCTTCACTCAACAATTCACGAATACAATACCAATGCAAGACAATTATCATAAGTTTAGAAATCAAATCACAATTTGTCACAAACCGAATCTCAAATACATTGTTTAAACCCTAACAACTTACAAAAACCTACACCGGGGTGAAACCTCCAAGAATTTAGCCGCTCATGGAAGGACGAACGCTATCACCGGAAATTGAGAACTCGAACATCATCATCTTGAAGCCTTGAAGTGGTGAAGATGGTGGTTAGGGTTTGGAATGGTAGATGGTAATGGATGAATTGAAGGATGATTGAGGTTTAGGGTTATGGAATGGATAATGGTGATGATTTTGGATGTTGATTCGGGTGATAGAGATGATAGTAGGTGAAAATGGTGATGATAAAGTGATGAGAATAGGCTCCAAAGTAAAGATTCAAACTCTCCAAAGTGTAACTCTTGAATAATGAAGGCTAAGATGCCTTTTGATTCGTTCCAAGACCAAGGGGACCAAACTTCGCGTCGGCAGTTTAGGGAAGCCGTCGCCGACGGCCTGAAGCCCCGTCGGCGACGGTGCGTATATGTTGATTTGCAGCCGACGGCCTAATGTGTTGTTTACGGAGGATTTGGACGACGGATCTTTACACATACCGTCGGCGACGGCCCATATGGGCGTCGGCGACAGTGCCCAGAAGTTTGTTTCTCCATTTTTCCACTATCTTGAGTCCGGTTGACCCGTTTCGCGTCCCGGTGGCTCGTTTTTCGTCCCGGTGACCCGTAAAGCTCCCGAAAAGCTCCTTTAACTCCGCTAGACCTGCAAAATACACATCTAATCAAAAGTAGGCTATTCGAAATTAAAACTTGTGTAAAAACATCAACTTAAGCACAAACGATCACCGGTCTTCGACCACGTATCACATCCCCACACTTCTTCGGTTTCCACCTTGGTTACCCCTTTGATTTCCTCCTCCCACGAAACGAGGAATCCGGTTAGGATTAGCATTATTGTTATTGTTGTTGTAAAACCCTTCTTTCCGGTTCCTTTGGTTATTGTTTCGTGGTTGGCGGTTATTTTCGTCACCGTCATTTCTCCTATCCCCGTACCCGTAGTCATCATTCCCCACGAAGTTGGCGTTCTGGTAGCCAAACTCATCATCTTCAAACCCTCTTCCGTTGTAGGCGTTACCTTGATTCACATACCCCCAATCTTCGTCATCATTAGCCCGATCATCATAATACCCCCCATCATCCGAATATTCCGTATAAACACTCACATGTTCCGGCGATTAATAACCGGGAACACTATACGGTTCGTCATCGGGGATGGCGTTCCTCAAATCGTCTATGTTGAAGAATGGGTCTTCGTTCACGGGATTGCCACGATCTCGATTACCTCGACGGTCGGAATTGACATTCCGGTCATCAAGGTTGATGGGTAAGGAAGTTTGTCGATGAAGGTTTTGTTGTTGGGGTGTTCTTTGGGTGTTATTGGGATTTTGGTTTCGGAAAGGTGGTGTGGGTGGTCTAGAGTTGGTGTTACCACCCGGTTGTTCTTGAGGTATAGGTTGAACGTTTTGGGCGGGGTGGAAGGTTCCTCGGGATTGAAATTGGTTTTGATTGAGGTTTGGGTGATTGGAGTTTTGGTTTGCCATTGAATAGGTTTCAATGGATGGTGTGACTTGTGGTGTTCGAATGGTTTGATTAGAAGCAAGGGTTGCTTCTAACCGGCTTGCTAGGTTTCTTCTTGCTACTCTTTCGATTTCCGGTTCGTAGACTAATGGTGAAGTCCTCCCGGAGTTTCGCATATGCATGCACTACCTGTAACCTGCACAAGTAACACAACCCGAGTAACAAGGAAAAAGACAAAGCACAAAAAGAAACTAAACAAATTAAACAGATAATCACGCAAATTCAAACAATAATCCAAACACAAAGCACACGCACTCCCCGGAAACGGCGCCAAAATTTGATCGGAGTGTCGCGCTTCGGTCAAAGATAAAATTTATAGTCCCAAATTACCCTTAACAAATAGTTAGTGGTAGTAAGGGGTCGAACCACGAAGAGTCTGTGGTTTGCGATTGTATTTGAATGAATTGAAAGATGTGTCACAATTATGAAGCTAGCTATTTTGTTTTTATGTATTTTTGTTTGATTGAGAAGATTGTGAATTAAAATTACTAAAATAATTGGATTGATTAACTACTAACGATTAATAAATTGCAAGGAATGAAATTGATTGATGAAACAGTATAAAGAAAACAAGGGGTCACGCCCGGTTTGACAACTGCAAGACCTAGGGTTTCTACACGTTAGACTTAATTTAGTTGCATTTGATTATTAACGGATTTAGTATTACGTGGCTTAGGTGCCAAGAGCTATCAACGTCATAGACAACGGACCGCACTGCACTTCGTTACCAAGAACATGTAAATCCTAACCTATAGCAAGGCATAATTGCACATATTCATTTCACAAAGTCAAATTAAATAACTCATTCGACAATTCATGAATCCAATACAAATGCAAGACAATTGATATAAGTTTCAAATGGTTAAATACAACTAGTCACAAATTAAATTATAAACAAAATATTGAAACCCTAGAATTCTTACAAAATCTACACCGGGATGAAACCTTAGGAGATTAGCCGCATATACTCATGACGTCCCACAAAGACTTCCCCTTTTTTTCTTGATTTTTGTGCCAAGTAGTCAAAGGTGTTGCCTCCTCTCCAAAATTGCGAACCGTAACTCCCCTGTGCGAACCCCACTTCTCGTAACCGTCAAAAAATGCAATCCCCCCTAAAATCCTGCGATTCCAATCCCCCCTTCCTCGTTGTCATGGGCTGAATTATTTAATTATTTTCATTCTTTCGGTCCATAACAGTTCTCACACAACCCATTTATTTTGTGTGTTTCATTAAAGCCCAACTCCATGTGCACCTTTTCTCTTTCAATTAATTCCATCCACAAGAAAAATCCATCTCATTTTTCACCATATATAAACACGTACATGTTGAATCTTCATAATTGCCTTTGTGATAATCCTTATCTGACATGAGACATAAATTCTTTTCTTTCTTTGTCAATTTGATTTATCACACATTAAATTAAACAATTCAAATTTAGACTAAATATTAGTTACAAATACATCATTTAAGCAATTTAGCTCATGTTATATTCAATCTATAAAATAATATAATTAAGACAAACTAATATATTTTATACTTATATCGATGCATTTATATTAAAATTAATAACAAATAACATGTACCTAAAATGCACCGATCAGACCTCATTCTACCCGATCTTTCGATTTAGGTGTCGATGTATTAACTAGCGATCCGATTACTAGGTACCACTTGATTTCCTTGGTTTGTTCGAGCATTGTTAGTTCACTTTCATCAAGGATACTTGCAATTCAATGTGAGTAAATAGTTCCCCTATTTTACTGTTTTCAATTGTTTTGGGGTGATTCATATGTGTTTAACGATTTCGATGCTTTCAATGACGATTTCAAAAACGAATACTATGGTTTATACTAAACAATAACGATTTCGATAATGTGAACGAACTTGTTGGACGTATTTACATAACGAATGACATTCATTAGCTTTGGCCAAGCCGACCAGTATTAGGTTATGGTACCATAGGATCTGACAAATCCCGTTATCGGACTGCACCCATGGTTATGTGTGGGGGTTATGTGGGTAACGACTGAACCTGTTAATTGTTAACTTACCCTTTGGTGGTTTGTTAATACGAGTTGAACGATGGACGAGTTACGAAGGTTTGAATGTTATACACGAGACGACCAAAAGTAGTTTTCATAATTAAAACAAGAACGATTTGAACGATTGAATGATTTTGAATGATTGAACGAGAATGATTTGAAACGATTGAACGATTTGAAACGATTGAACAATTTAAACGATTTGAACGATTTAAACGAGTTAAATGAATTGAACAAACGATTTTTGAACGATGTAACGCAACGATGTTTACTAAACGATATAAACCATACTAGTTTTATTACGAGAACGATTTACGATTTGGGTTTACATAAACAAATGTTTTGAGTTAAGATTCATGGCAACGAGATTTTATAAACTATAACCAACCTGTTTGACTTGGTTATTCATTTTACAATACAAATGTTTTACAAAACAAGGTTTTCTAACATCGATTAACGAAGTAGTACGAGTTATTTAAACATGTAAACGAGTCATGAATCTGACACTCACACAAAACCTATGTGCTCGCCGACATTTCTTTGCTAACTTTATTTTCGCATATGCTTCAGGTGGTGTTGAATGCGACTAGGATGCATGCTCACTTAGGACTGGACAAGGCCTTAGTGACTTAATAACTATGATAGACTATGTTTAACTTGTTTGTTCTGTTTCAAAGACAATGTTTAATGGTTAATATGTAATAAAACGAAACTTTTTTTAATCCATGGTTGTGAAACAATAATTCTGTCGCTCCACTCTCCGACATTTCCGCTACGGTTTCGTTGTTTTAACGGGGTCGGGGTGTGACAGAAGAGTTGATATCAGAGCCAATGGTTATAGGGAATTAGGTTATTAGTAATGCTTTGACCTAGACTATAACTTTTCTAGGACCCTAACGCAAGTTTCTTGCGTTTAGATTCTAAAACAATACCGTCACCTATCTTTCGGTGATAACCACAACGAGAACACAATAACAAATCCGATTTGAAAATCAATCATCTATTCTTGGATGATTTATTATAAGGTTTTGAACCCTCTAAGTTTTCAAAATCTCGTCAAAGTTTGGGTCTTATAATGTGAACACGTGCAATCTGGAATGGTGGATGCCTGTATCCTGAGTTTTCTGTCTAAGGCTAGAGTGTTCGTACAAATCCACATAATTGGACCAGTCACTCTTACCTGGGAACTCTTGGGATGAGTGTCCACTTATAGGCTAAAGCAGGTCTTTGCGATACATTATGTTGACCCATTTACTTTGATTAGTCACTGCGTGTTGTTTGTTTGTTCGAGGTAACAAACAAATGACCGCCTTCCCTATGTTTTGTCGATGTTTTCAATACCTCGTTTGTTTATCCAATTGTCAATCTCACTCGTTTCTCATGTTTTCTTGTTCTTTTTAGAAAATGCCTCCTCGACGAGATGCACAACCTCAAACTAATGCCGAAATCGCAGCCCTTGTCGCTCAGCAAATGGCTGCTGTGATTCCGAACCTAATTACTCAGATTAATCAAGCGAACAACAACAATAACAACAATGCTCAGTGTAGTTTTAAAACGTTTAATTTGGCTAAACCACTAAAGTTTTCTGGGTCTCAAGGAGCAACTGCGCTCCTACAGTGGTTCGAGAGTTTGGAAAGCACGTTTAGACATGTTCAATGTCTGAACGAGCGGAAGGTTGAGTTTGCGTCAAGTGTTTTTGAGAAGCATGCTCTTACATGGTGGAACGGTGTGATGCGTGATAGGGGTGCCGATGTGGCGATGGCACAAACATGGGAAGAGCTTCGAGCTCTCATGATGAAAGAATTCTGTCCCCGTCATGGGATAAGGGCTTTGGAACGAGAATTCGATGATCTGAAACAAGATGGGGGAGAACACCGTGTGTATACGGATCGTTATGAGGAGCTCAGTTTGTTATGTCCTACTATGGTTACCCTGTTGGAAAAAGCGATTGAGAGGTATGTCGATGGTCTACCTGATACTGTGCAACACATTGTGACTGATAGTAACCCTACCACTGTGCGTCAGGCGATTGAATTGGCTGCTACTCTGACTGAGTCTCAAGTCAGAAAAGGTAAACTGACCCACAAGGGTGATAAGAAGCAGTCGACCGATTCCGTTCAAGACAAGGGTAAATGTAAGGGTAAGAAAGGCGAGTCTTCTAGGAGCTCGAGGAAGCGCAAGGCTTCCCAAAATTTTGTTGTTACCGCGCAAAATGCTCAGAACCCACCAGCGCAACCTCCTGCAAAGAAACAGTATGCTGGTACCGCACCTCACTGCAATAGGTGCAATGGTCATCATGCGACCCAACATGCTTGTAAACAGTGTACTACTTGTGGTAAACTTGGGCATACAGCCAACATTTGTCGTTTGGGTCAGAATCAAGCTGCTCAGAATCCAGCACAGGTTCAGGGAAATGCTGCTAGATTTCCACCTGGTTCGTGTTACAACTGCGGTGAAATGGGTCATTTCCACAACAATTGTCCGAAGCTGGCGAATCTGAATGTTAATGCGAATGTGAATCCCGCTCATGGACGAGCATACAATTTGAATGCTAATGAAGCCTGTGATGACAACGGGGTTGTTAATGGTACGTTCCTTGTTAACCACCAACCTGCATCTGTTCTTTTCGATTCTGGTGCCGATAGAAGTTTTATTTCATTATCGTTTGAGCCCTTACTTGCGATACCTAGAACTAAATTGAGGAAACCCTTATCTGTCGAAGTTGCTACTGGTAAACCTCTTGTCCTCGATTCTGTTATTTGCGATTGTCAATTGAACTCGATAACCATCTTTTTCCTATTGACCTCACACCGACGCAACTTGGGAGTTTTGATATTATCATTGGGATGGATTGGTTAACTAAGTTCATGCTGAGGTGGTTTGTATTGACAGGATTGTTCGTATTCCTCTTTCGTTTGGTGAAATTTTAGAGGTTCGTGGCGAGAAACCATCTGGTGGATTGAAACTCCTGTCGTGTACGAAAGCCCAAAGTTATTTATGAAAAGGATATGTTGCATTTCTGGCACATGTCACCGAGGAGAAAGGCAAGAGCAAGAGTATTCAAGATATTCCGATTGTTCGAGATTATCAGAGGTGTTTCCTGATGAACTGCCTGGTTTGCCTCCAGTTCGTTAAGTCGAATTTCATATTGATCTTGTACCTAATGCGAACCCAACTGCAAAAGCACCTTATCGTCTTGCACCGTCTGAGATGCAAGAATTATCGAAACAGCTTCAAGAGTTATCTGATAAAGGATTCATCCGACCGAGCTATTCACCTTGGGGCGCTCCAGTCCTGTTTGTGAAAAAGAAAGATGGGTCTTTTCGAATGTGTATCGATTATCGTGAGCTTAACAAGCTTACCATCAAGAATCGATATCCCCTACCACGAATCGATGATCTTTTTGATCAGCTGCAAGGTACTACATGTTTTTCCAAGATCGATCTGCATTCTGGTTATCATCAACTTCATGTACTCGAAGAAGATATTCCCAAAACTGCTTTCCGCACAAGATATGGACACTACGAGTTCATTGTCATGCCGTTTGGTCTAATAAATGCCCCAGCTATCTTCATGGACCTAATGAATAGGGTTTGTAAACCTTATTTAGACAAGTTCATCATTGTATTCATCGACGACATTCTCATTTATTTAAAGTCTCGAGCCGATCACGAACAACACCTTCGTCTGACGCTGGAACTCCTGAAGAAGGAACAACTTTTTGTTAAATTCTCCAAGTGTGAAGTTTGGCTTAAGGAAGTTCAGTTTTTGGGTCATATAGTTAACGAGCAGGGTATTCATGTGGATCCTTCCAAAATTGCTGCTATTAAGGATTGGAATACACCTACGACACCTACAGAAGTTCGTTCTTTTCTTGGTCTCGCTGGTTATTATCGATGATTTATTTTGAACTTCTCAAAGATCGCGGTTCCTCTTACTGCTTTGACTCAAAAGAATAAGCCTTTTGAGTGGGGACTTAAATAAGAGGAAGTGTTTCAAACGCTAAAACGAAAACTATGTGATGCTCCTGTTCTATCTTTACCCTATGGAAACGATGATTTTGTTGTCTATTGGGACGCGTCGAATCTAGGCCTTGGTTGTGTTCTCATGCAACGAGGTAAAGTCATAGCATATGCGTCAAGACAACTGAAAGTTCACGAGAAAAACTACACCACTCATGACCTCGAGTTGGGTGCTGTGGTTTTCGCACTAAAAATCTGGAGACACTATCTCTATGGTACGAAATGTGTGGTTTTCACAGACCACAAAAGTCTCCAGCACATTCTCAATCAAAAGGAGCTAAACATGAGGCAACGACGCTGGGTTGAACTATTGAACGATTACGATTGCGAAATTCGCTACCATCATTGTAAGGCGAATGTCGTAGCTGATGCGCTAAGTCGTAAAGAATGAGTCAAGCTTAATTTTGTTCGCACTCTATCCGATATCCAATCACGTGTCTCTCAAGCTCAAAAATCTTGTGTTACACAAAACTTGATGGGTAAAGAATTACCACATCAACTAGAGCTTAATCTCGAATCAAAAGACGATGGGTTACTCTATTTCAAGGATCGTTTATGGATTCCGAAACAAGACGATCTTCGCACTTTAGTGATGGACGAATCTCACAAGTCCCTATATTCTATCCATCCTGGTGCTGACAAAATGTACAAGGATCTTCGTACTCAGTACCGGTGGCCTGGTATGAAGAAGGATATTGCCTTGTATGTATCGAAATGCCTAACTTGTCTCAAAGTCAAGGCTAAACATCAACGACCATCTGGTTTGCTTGTACAACCAGAGATACCGGTATGGAAGTGGGAGAACATTGCAATGGATCTCATCACTAAGTTACCGTGCACATCTAAAAGTCACGATGCTATTTGGGTTGTTATCGATCGATTAACGAAGTCAGCTCACTTTATACCGATTCACGAGGATCTATCTGCTGATAAACTTGCCAAGATTTATGTTGATGAGATTGTATCTCGACATGGTGTTCCTTTGGATATCATTTCCGATCGTGATGCTCGATTTTCATCTCACTTTTGGAAAACCATGCAATCTGCTATGGGAACTCAACTAAATCTAAGCACTGCTTATCATCCCCAAACAGATGGACAATCTGAGAGAACGATACAAACATTGGAGGATATGCTTAGAGCATGTGTGATAGACTTTGGTGGTAATTGGGATTCTCATCTGCCATTGATCGAGTTCTCTTACAATAATAGTTATTGTAAGGACCTGCACGAAAATGTCCTAAAACACTCCGTAAGTAGAAACCCGGACCCCTAAAACCATAAATTTTATTAAAAATCAAGAAAATCCAAATTTATCCATCTGTCGCGGGCCGCGTACGAGTTAAGCAAGGCTTACACGGGGAGCGACAGCCTTATAACTCTCCGGATAAGGTTTAGGGCCACGTGTCAGACATGTAGCAGACCTACGCCATGACACGGCAGCCCTAGCCGTAGCTAGTGTGGCCCTCGCGGGCCGCGTAGGATGCCCCTTCGAGTTTACGCGGGCCACGACAAACCCAAAATTTTGCTATAAATTGGACGTAGCATGGCCTTTACTGTCTGTTCGAAAATTTCCTTCAAAAACGTAACATTCTGCTAAAAATCGAGTGTTTAACTGTCGAAACGCTGCTACGATTACAGGGTAATAACTCGATCACGGCTACGATACAATGTCCGATCAATTGAAACCGATCCGATGAATGTTTAAGTGCTGCTCGAATTCGGGCTATACTTTGTCATTCGTCGTGAGGGTTTTGATTTCATGAGCTTATCGTAAATGTTGTATTAAGTTACTAACCTAGTTTCGTTTGCATTATTTAACTAGGTTACCCGGCCTAATCAGTAGGCAAAATCTGTCCAGTAAACTTGCAATGTGAGTCGTTCTCTTTTTACCAAATTGTTTCCAAAACCCTATTTTTTTTCAAGGTTATAATTATAGGGATTAAGTCTTTGTAATCTTTAATTACAGCCGGTATGTGGGGTTTTGTATACATTACTTGATAACCGTCACCATTGGACAACGGGTTAGCCAATGGGTGATATGACCATAGTCACAGATACGGTCGAGTGACAAATACCGTTGGGTAATTGGTTGATATAAACATTGTAATCGCCCTTAATACTGTAATTTATAACAATGTGTCATTTTGTACCAACTGAATGACTCGCCAGTATTTCCCCGATGATAAATTCTTTTTAAACATGTTTCAGGTGATTTACTGTGAACAAGGAAAAGTGCTGTAACACATGTCCAATATAATAAAGACACGTGTCATGGACTTTAAATGTGTAATGAATTGATTTCGAGGGACTACAATTGTCAAACAATGTAAATATGTAAGTAAAAGGATCCAAAGTGTCAACATGCCATTCTTATGCCTCTGATTGACTTCACACGACATTCGTATTCTTTAACGAATAATTTGTCGGACATGGAAAGTCGTTTGTTATTTAAAAATGTCAACATGTTAAATGTTACCTCTGAGTGACCATTTAACAATCCCGAAAGCATTGTAATAATTGTATATTTTGCTGTCAAGAATATTGGATAGTAATTTTATGGAGTTTCGATGAAAACAAGACTTTTCGGGTGATCTCATAACTAACCGGGAGCTTAACGGAGTTAATATGTGACCCAAGGTCCTTAATAGTTAACTATGGGGGTCATAAGTGCAATAAATGGAAGTTATTTAAACTTAAAATGGACCAGGGACTGAAAATGCAAAGTATGGAAAGTTTTTACAGGAGCAACCCATTGTCGCGACCCGCGTAAACTCCCTTTGAGTCTTATGCGGCCCGCGTAAAAGTGCCAGAGATAGAAACTTTGGACAGCTGCATGTTACGGCTCTTACACCGCCATTGCATGGCTGATTTTGATACCAGGGACTGAGCAAATGGTTTTTCATGCACTAGGGACACCTGGGAACATCTGATAACAACTTAGGGACATATGGATTGATCTTGGAGACTCAAATTTCCTATATAAGGCCTTGTTTTGTTCTTGTTCATTTGCACACTTGAAGTTTTACTTCACAAGTCACTCTCTGAAGCCTCCTGGAGCTAAAGGAAGCTTTCTCAAGTTCAATATTCATGCTAAGGACTATAGTAAGTGTTCTTAGCTTCCTAAGTTCAAGTTTTATTAGCTTAATGACCGAAAGTCAAAGTTATCGTAATTAAGCTTTGACTTAGTGATTAATCACTAACGGTTCAGCCATTATGTGAATTAAAAATGGCTATGAGTTGGTAATTATGTAGGTAATAAACTCTTAAAAGGGCACCTACTAATTATCACTTTTACTTGGTCAATTGTCGGATCAAACTTATTAATAAAAATTCAAACGGGTTAGTTTTTACAAATTAATTCATAACTGATAATGCAGAGGTTATGGAACATGTCTTAACATTTAAATAACTTGGTAAATAATATAAGAACATGTTTAGGCATGTTCAACCCGACAATTCTGAATTTAGGCTCGGTTCGGAACCGAAAGTCGTAAAAGTAGACTTTTGCTTTGACTTTCAGTTCTGACCCGATTTAGCTTAGTTTAGATATGCCTTAGGGTTCCCTTAGGACCATATTACATGTTAGTATAACCCTCTGAGATTATACTATATGGTTCCTTTGAAATCTGAGTTATTGCATGTTTCCGTTAAATGCTTAAAAGTCGACCATTATGCCCTTTTATCATTAAAACGAGATTTTTGAAAATGTGAGAGGATAAGAACCTTTATTACTGATTTATAAACATGTCCTAAAAATTTGACATCAGTTCGTGGTCTAAAATAGAAGTTATGCGCGATATCGTAAAATGAAAGCTTTTTATTAATTAAATGGCATTTTTGGCATAAATCATATTTAAACCCAAATTTTGACACCAAACTTTCTACCCACTGATATAATATAAAATTTAGGGATTTTTGGAAATTTTTGTCAAAATTTATACTGATTATATTATAGAGTTCTAGTGTAAATTCGGTATTTACAAAATTGCCCTTTTCTTTGATAAAATGAGTTTTACATAACATTTTGATACCAAACCTTTTCCCACTGATTTCATATGGTAAATAAAATATTTCAAGCCTTAGAGACTGATCAAAATCTCAGATTTCCTTAAATAACCCGAAAATCGTCAAATAGCGACTTTTACGCTTTTTAAACGCATAGTATGGAGTAAAACTATATTTGACACCTAAAACTTATTACCTACTGATATTATAAGTAAATTTTTGTACTTTAACAGTAAGTAAAATTTTTGAACTCAGATTTCCAAATTTGACCCTTATAGCATATGTAAAATGTCCAAAATGCCCATACGATGCATAGTTTGGCCATAAATGATAAATTTCACATATATGTGATATCTTACTGATGTAACTTATTAAAATAAATATTTTTACTGATTATTTTAGACCAGAACCTCAAATTACTATTTAACCTCTTTTATGAACTTTGAAATGACCAAAATACCCCTACGGGGCATAAATTGTTTTTAAATTCGTTTTGGGCATAATGGAAGATATCCTACTGATATCATAACTTATTTAAAGCATATTAACTTGTGGAACCTGTACATGATTCATTTGGTTACCCGTTATGCATATTCCCGTTCGGTACGGTTTATGTAACTAGTTTGCATAAATTAACCGAAACGGGTCAAGCCTTATCATCTTTACTTCAAAATCCAGAATGTGTTTAGTTTACCCATGTTATACAAGTCTTCATACTTGTCGGGTCTAAATCACATTCTAATCCGGTCTTCGCTTAATCTTGCGTTTTGAACCGTATACCTTTCTTTAAAACTAAACGGTCTAAGTTATAACTTAAATAAGACCCGTTAGGAATCTAATAGGTTATTAAAACCTTCGTTCCAGATTAGGAGCCCAGTAAAAGATACTTGTACTTGCTGATTGATATACGGATGAGGATAAAATTTTAAGCTCAGGTAAATACTTTTAACTTATTTTCCGTTATACGGGCTTGGGATACGGTATTATAATAATACCGCTTGGTCGGGTATTGAATGTTTAATCGATTAGTGGTTAAGCTATTGAAATAACCCGTTTTAATCTGTCTTGTTTGATGCAATGCCTTTGGGGGGTTAATGACCATGTCCTGGATATCCTCGGCTCATTTATTAGAAATGGCCATGGCTTAAGCACGGGGTGTAGGCATACACCTGACAGTTGTGTATGTAAAAACGGTATCTCACTCTCTTGTGAGCTTATACTTGTGGTGTGTCTATTAATCTAATCCGGCTCTTCTAACCGGGTCCCGAATGGACGACAAATATGTAAAACTGTATACAAGATTATTTAAATAATTGTCCCAAGTTATAAAAGAATTTTTGTGCCTTGTGCATTTAAATCAAATTTATAATCACTTTTCAAAAAGAGTCAGTTAATTGTATTTACCAGTGTAAACTGACGTATTTTTCAAAAAGGTTAAGTGCAGGTACTACACGTAATGGGCTGGCTACTCCTAGTATCAAATAAAGAGTCTTGCAAGCTTTTGTTGCTTAAATCTGTTAAACAATATTTCTTTTTATTTTAGATCCGCCTGTGGATCCACTTTCAAATCCGTTGTGTAATATTTTATGTTACTTTCAACTCGGTTTATATAATTTACTTTTAGACTTCCGCTGTGCATTAAACTGTGATAAATTGACTATGATGATATCAACTACGTCACGATACTCCCCACCGGGCCCACCGGTAATACGTGGAAATATCGGGGTGTGATAGGCTGGTATCAGAGCCAACATTGATTGAATTAAACACTAGCCTTTTGTGTTTAATCTCAATGACACAGTTTGCACATTCCTTGACTTCCGAGTCTAGGCTAATGACTTAGGACTAATCCTAATCTTATTGTTTTTCTTTTGCTGGTTTTCTTTGTTTGTTTTGGCAAGAACAAAGAAAATGCCGCCACGTTACAGAGGAAGAGGTGGAAGAGGCAAGGCGCCAATAACTGCTAGGAATGACCACGAAGCTGGGCCATCACACAGGCGCACACCATCCGCATCAATCGGATCGAGTCCTCACGAAGACTGGAGGACCTACCTAGAGCCTGCGAGACGCTCTGTCTCGCTTAGCTCTTCACCATCATACCATGTTTCATTCGGAGTCCATCAGAACAACGAGTCCGACCACTCGCACCACTCCTTCATCCCGTTGCAGCGTTCGGGTTTTCACTGCGCCTTTCAGGACCCGACCCCATACTTCCAGAGCCGGTTCAATCCGGTAAACCAGGTGCAAGAACCAATGGGTTATAACCCATTGGGACCAGAAGATCATTTTTCCTTTGACCAAGAAATGGATATAGACGAAGATCCAGATCCTGCCGAGCCACCATATGGGACGCCCACGCATCCCATCGAGATTTCTGACGGATCATCCTTTCATGGTTCCCCATACAGGGGCCCAGACAGTTTTGCTGAAAGGTGGGCCACATACAACTGGGAATTCACTCCCCCTTTTGACCCTCCTCTACAACAGCAGCATGATCTCTTTGAGGATTCGCGTTTCCAGGCGGTTACGCCACCGCCAGAACAGAAACCGCCTCCAGAACCACCGAGGCGAAGAAGATCAGGTGCACGGATGTCCGTGCAAGAGGGTTTCCACTTCAGCAACCCCCAACACTCCAGTGGCAGCCACTACCCGCCACTATATGAAGACCCGCAAATGGGTGGGCCTTCAAACCCAGTTTCAGAAGTCGACTCAGCTCCAGTCGCACCACCACCACCAATGGGTTATGAAAACCCAATCCCTTCCTACGCCGGTGTAGCGGCGTATAACCCGTTTGAGCATCAGGCATATTCGGGTTACAACTTCTACAATGCCCCTGCCGTCGACTTGTACCTCGAGGCGGCCAACTACAATGCTCTCCACCCTGAAGGACCCTTCGCTTCGTACCAAACTGGGTACCCAGCTTATGGGTATCAATACCCACCACCTCCTCAACCTCCACAGCAGCAGCAGCCGCAACCGCCATAGATCCAACCACCACAGCAGCAGGAAATCCTTCAGAGGTTGAACCAGGTGGAACGAGAGGTACAAGAGGAGCGTAGAAGTCGCCGGGGTCTACTTAAGGGCTTGGCAGACCTAATAAAGGGAAAGAAGAAGAGGGATTATTGAAATTCCTTATTTATTTTGTTTTGTAATTTTTAAATTTCAATTAAGTCCGTGTGTGGACATCTATTTATGTATCCAATCCCTGCGAGGACTTGTATTTCTTCTTTTAGTCCCTATGTGGACAATGTTATTTCTTTAAAAGTCCCGTTTGGGGGCAATTATGTACTTCTCTTTATTTAATGGAATGATTTAATTTAAAATTTCATTTGTCATTATATGTAAGAATATATTATATGAAATAAATCAAAATATTATTCCTTTTTTGTAATTGATCTGCCAATAAATATTGAAAGAAAATCTTGAAGGTATAACCTAGCCTATATGTCATTTTAGACATGGCCCAGATGGTAAAACCTTTTTAAGATTCAAATCCTTGTTAACATCTGAAAACATGTTAGCACTCCTGGCGAATGTGATTCGATAAAATCACACTAGTCATCCTTATATTGGATTTTTCCAATTTCTTATTCTTACCTAAATTTAAATATCCATTAGTGATAAAGTGCCCGCGGGCCATATTCATTGTCTAATAAGACAAAAGACAGTTGTAGTCTACGACTCCCTGTCAAGAAAAGGTAATGAACTATGTTCAAACCTTAAATGCCTCGATCTTATAAGATCATGGTTTATAATTTTAAAATTGTCCTTATGACTAGGCTTTTGTGCAACTTTAATATCTTTAGTAATTTATAACTAGGGATAAATTATAAATGAAAATGATAAAATAACCAATATGGTTTGTATTTACCATGGTTAAAGAATTGTCAAAATGACAATTCCATAATAAGATTTCTGAATGAAATATTGTCAATTGTTTTATGTAGCAATCAAGCTACATGGCTGAATCAGATGAGGTTGACAGTCACCCTAGAGAAAGGAATGATACCACTAGAGTTAATGTAGCCGGTGCAGATTTACAAGCTATGATTGATAATGCCGTCACTCGAGCTATGAACAGGCAGTTCAAGGAATCAAGTGGTACTCGTAGTAAGACCCTATTTGTACCTCATTCAAAGCCACCCTCCAAGACTCATGTATCTCATAAGGACGATTCCCATCATTCGTCAAATCAGAGGAGTGTTCCGTCCAAACGAATTGTGCTCAATCAGGAGCCTCGTGTCAAAACCTGTTCCTACAAATATTTCGTCTCCTGCAAGCCCAGAGACTTCACAGGGGAGAAAAGAGCCATTGATTGTATGACTTGGCTCGATGAGATGGATACAGTGGTTGATATTAGTGGTTGTGCAGATCAGGACTTTGTGAAGTTTGTTTCCCAATCTTTTAAAGGAGAAGCTTTAGCTTGGTGGAGGTCCCTATTCCAAGCTATAGGGAAGATCACGTTGTATAACTTGACTTGGGATCAGTTTATTGCTCTAATCAAGGAAAATTTCTGCCCCCAACATGAAGTTGAGAAAATTGAGACTGACTTCTTGACCTTGGTCATGAAGAACTTAGATTGTCAGCGTATCTTACGAGCTTCAACACCATGTCTCGATTGGTTCCTTATTTAGTCACACCGGAATCAAAGCGCATAGCTCGTTTTATTGGAGGTTTACCTCCGGAAATTAAGGGGAATGTGAAAGCATCCCGACCAACTACATTTAGGTCAGTAGCAGATCTGTCACTATCTCTCACATTGGATGCTATCAGAAACAAATCTGCCAAAATTTCTGTAGGATCGTTTTACCGACCGAAACGAGTCGTTCAGAGGTGTTCTACTCAATATGAAAGGCAGAAACAGACATATCGAGTTCGATTCTGCTAGATATTCACTTTAAACTGTCTTTTGATTGATTTGACAAAGTTTTACAGCGAAACGACACTTCGGCAGCACTTCGGCGCTCAAACCGGAAAGTAATTTCGTTACAAATGACAAAGACCAGGCACCTATATATAGGCAGGGTAATTTCGCATGAACATGTCCAAACGAAATAACATTCCACACGAAATAGTAATTTCATGCGAAATTACCAAGTTTGATTTCATGCGAAATAGCAATTTGCTATTTCGTACGAAATTACCTTTTTACCCATATTTGACATTTTTCTCGTATTACGTGCCCTGATCTATCTAAACACATACAAGACTCGATACAAGACGAAGTCGACAGACGTATGCACCAACAGACCCCCCCTCGGATGTTGACAAGTCTACAGTGTCGAGTCTTCAATCTTCAGTCTTTATCAGTCTTCTCGACTTCTCCAAAGTATCTGACAATGTAAAACATCCTCAATCTCTGTCTTCTCTTCTTCTTCAGGATCTCGAACTGGCTCTTATTTCACTCTAATTCTCTTGATCAGATCTCTTGATTCCTTAAGTTTAGGATCAGAAACCTGGCTCTCTCCATGCTTCATTCCTGCACAAACTCTACCTAAAAATAAATTTCACAAATTTACAATTTGACAAATTTATTCTCTGCTTACCACTTGTAAACACAAACATCAATTTCAAGTATTGTACAAAATGATTTAACATTGTTAAACTCTGATGAACCACTTGTAAGAATACCAATTTTCAAATTCAAATTTAAAATTTCTTTCAAACAGACTCCCCCTTACTTGATATCCGTCATGTTTAGCACTAGGAATTTTGAAAATCAGCTCTTCAACATCAGTTGTCGAAAATCTTTTTGCATTTTTCAAAAATTTATGCTAAAACACACTTAAAATATTTTTGGAATTTTTGATCTTGAAAGAAAATGCAGTAAAGAAATATTTACATACAATATTTTTGTGAGTTTGCGTAAGAGGATCATATCAGTTTATGAAACAAATCACCAACACCGTTAAGCTTTAAACATATTAAGTTCTAAACGATTCACTTAGATTGTCAGTATACTGATCCACTTAAATTTTCACACAAAGTTCAACTGTTTCGAGATACAAGATTAATGTTTTAAGAGACTTAAACTTATTCGCGTGTCCCACCTCAGAATATACTCTCGTATCCAAATCCCAATATTCAGTCTTACAGGTGAGTATACCTAGATGATATCTGTAAAGGGTTAAATGCGAGGGCCGTGAGAGCTCAGCCTATTGCTTCCGCAAAATCAGAGAGATGACGGCTTCGACTTTTGGTGGGTTCCCTTTAGAGAATCTTTTCTTCAACAGCACATGATTAGCATTTTGCAATGTTTCATCATTTTTTATGCTGAGGGTGGGCTATATTTCAAGCAAGCATAAAGTATTCTCCGGGGACTAGGCCATTGCTTCCGCAAAATCAGAAGTCCCGGGATAATACCCCAGATATCACTAAGCATAAAGATCTAGTATCTCAGAAAGAGGGACGTTTCAAACAAGATTTCGGGGGTTACCCATATATCCGCGAGATGTTCCCCACGAGATAAGTAAGTTTGAAATTTAGATTTATATCTCGACACAATCTACTAAATGTGCAAAAACCTACTGGCACATCATTAGTGAGACCGTTTATCACTTTTAAACTTTTCCAATTCTTTAGCATGCTGTGATAGTCCACTGATGTACTATCATTTCCTCTTTTTCACAACAAAACTCTTTTTTTTTATCATGTTTTTGACTTTTTCAAATTTTCAAATGTTTTTGGATTTTCTGAAAATTCTTACTCCCCCTAAAATACAAAATCATTTAAAGGAAATTTGAAACCAAACTGTACAAGGTAAAGTGACAACATGATGTGAATTGCTTCAATTCGCCATTCACTTGGCATAAACAATTAGAACTCCCCCTTACAACAAACTATTTTCCCATTAATATTTCAAAACACTTAAGTTTGTTTTAATCAAATTGGTTTTTCTGGAAAATAAGTTTTGTTGATTTTACCACTTGTAAAAATGGGATTTGGTTCATCATTTTGTTTTCTCAACCATTTGATGAAAGTTAAATTAAGTTCAACTTAATGACCTTGATTAACCACTTGTAGGTTCAACTTTACCAGATGTACAATAACATATGACAATTTTAAGAACAACTACCATTTCCAATCTGAAATACCACTTGTAAGAAAAATGCCGATTCCTACTCCACACTTACCAACCTGGGAGTTCCGGCAAATCCACAACCTGTAGAATTTAATAATTTTTAAATGCTTCACAAAAACAGTTTTTCAAGAATGATGCCGATTCATGCTCCACGATTACCCACTTGGGAGCTCCGGCAAGTCAGGATTTTTAAGTAAAGAACACAGACACCCACGCCTGACCTGCTTTGGGTGTAACCAAATCATCTTCAGTCGGGTAATAAGTTGTCTTTTTTGTTGCATAAAAATCTCTTACCCCTTTGACCTTTCCATCAACCATTTTCCCAAAAATCTTTTTAACATTTCCATTAAACACTTTCTCAACATCAAATTCTTTTTTTTCAGAATAGAATTGATTTGAAATCTCAACTTTACCAATCGTTTGTTTGAAATTTTCAGTCCTCAATGGTGGAAAATTCACATCATCCATTGGAGGAACTGTTTTCTCATCTTTTACCTTGTTGGGATTGAACCCTATCAGAGGAACAGATAATTAAAGCCAAAACTGGATCAGAGCAGTGGATCCAGAATAAGCAGACGTTTACAGTTGGTTCATGCAAATCTCTCCCCTTGAAAGTGGTTTCATATCTGCTGACCTCCTATCTGCTGATCTTGTTAAGTACTGACCTATAACTGCTGCCTTGCATCTACTGCCCAAAGTCAAAGACTGATGGAAGACCAAAGCTCTGCTGACTCAATCTACTGCCTTGAGTCAAGTACTGCTGATCCGGACAAGCACTGCTGGGTTCATAGCAGTGGAAGGATGCAGCAGATGTTTAAGTGTCTTTTATATAATGTAATGTAATAGCAGTAGTTTAGTACATCAGTGTTTATAGATCAGAGGTTAGAGTTTGTTAGGAGGTTAGATGTCACTTTCATGGTGACGTCAGCTAAGATGCTCAGTGGTTTGCAAGTGCCTATAAATAGTTCAGTACTTTGTACTGTTCTATTAGCTCTTTCACCACATCATTTTCTTTGCACGAACAAACTACTGAGCTCTGGCTGAGGGGGAGTTTGCATTCATTCATCAATCATTGTAATCGTTGTTGAAACAAATTCAATCTTTCGATTCTCTGTGTAAAGATGTTTGATTAAAGTATTACTCTCGTTTGATTGTATGCAAAGTTTGCTTTCATCTTAATTCCGCTGCACAACTCTTCCATTTCCATCTTAATTCCAAACGAAAATACAATCAAAAAGAAACTCAGATCCAACAATTGGTATCAGAGCTTGGACAGTCAAATTTGATTTAACAATCATTTTGACGTAAATAGTTCAGCTCAAAATAGTTAATACTGATCGTTTGTTCGTCCGTTGAAAAACAGAGCAAGGATTAATCACCATTAAAGTTGATTTCTCAGTGTCTGTAAAACAACAAGAATGACGTCACAATCTCAGGATGATAAAAACAACATCGGCTCACTTTTTAAACCACCTATGCTAAAAAGAAATGAGTGCAACATCTGGCAGAGGAGGATGGGTCACATCCTCGCTCAACAAAGCACAGGTTGTTGGAGGTCTGTCACCTTTGGTCCTCATGTTCCTTCAGTGCCAAGCGCTGAAGATGCTAAAAAGTTCGTTCCAAAACCAGTTGAAAACTACACCGAAACCGATTTTCAAAAGATCGAACTAGATGCTAAAGCGTTTAGCATCATAGCATCAGCGCTGCCCAATGAAATATATGCTGGACTGTTACACTGTAACAGTGCCAAAGAATTATGGGACGCACTTAAGGAACAGTTTGGAGGTACTGAAGAACTCATAGAAAACAATAGGGAAATCCTGAACCAACAGTATGAAACATTTTGTCATGTTAGAGGTGAATCACTGACTCAACAATTTGAGCGGTTTAGTTGTCTCATCAGTGAACTGAGGCTTGTTAACACTACCTTTACAAACTCGACTCAAAATAGCAGGTTCCTCAGGTCACTGCCCGAAAAATGGGACACTATAGCCTTTGTCACCAGAAATTCACCTGAGTTCAAGGATCTGACCTTGACCCAACTCCATGGTCGACTCCTGACTTACGAAAGGGAGTTGAACCAGAAAAGGAAGTTACAAGAGTCAGGAAAAGCCGTTGATGATTATACATTCGGTAACACTGCTCTTTTGGGTCAAGAAGAATCTGGGAGCAGTGGTAAGGATCAGGGTTATGATCACTTCATTGACATAACTGCTGGTGCAAATTTTAACAACCCTGATCCTCACTCTGCAAGTTATGCATTCACTGCAAACGAAAACCAGATGTCAGATAATCTAAGCTTTGAACTAAATGATTTACAACATTTTGATCCCACTGACTTAGAGGAAATGGACATCCTGCACCAACTGGCTTTGCTAAGTGTTAGAACTAGCAAATTCTACAAAAGAACAGGGCGAAAATTCCCAGGTCTGCATGGGAATCTAAGGGTTGGGTTGGATAAATCGAAAATCAAGTGCTATAAGTGTAATAGCTTGGGACATTTCGCTAGGGAATGTAGGAGTCAAACTACTTGTCCCATAATTACTCACCCTAGCTCAAATCCTAGACCTCAAAACCAAAACACTGTGCACTATGCCCAATATGCCCCAGCAGCTCAAGTGAATACTGCTCACTATGCTGCTGCCCCTGTGCCAGTACACTATGTCCAAACTACTGTTCCACAAATCCAATATGTTCAAACCCCTGCTCCCCAGGTACAAGTGCAAACTGTTGCACCTCAAACCACTGCTCCAGCAGCAGTACAACCAGATCAACAAAGCTTTTTCACTCAAGGGTTTGTTGACTGGAGCAGTATGCCTGAAGACCTTAATGATGAAAATTTTGCACTCTATGCTTTTAATGAACCTTCTCATGATGAGTTTTGTTTGATGGCATTAGAGTCAATACAGGAGGGGGTTGAAACTGAGGAGGAACAGCAGAGCTTTGAAACAGTGGAAGAGGTGACTGAAGCAGTGGTTACTGTTGTGGCTGGTGAAATACTGTTGGGAGAAAGTTCAGGTATCCTGATTGAACCAATGACAGATCCATGGTCCATAGAGGACAAAGAAGAAGAGAAAGAAGAAAAGGCTGGTGAAAAGAAGGTGAAAGCTGATGATGATGAAGATCATCAATGTGATTGTGCAATGATGGCAGCTGCCAAGGTATCTCCTCAAGTTCTTGAAAAACTGTGTTCTGACAATTGCATAATTGCTTTTGCAAACATTAAAGAGGTGAATGAAAACCTTCGGGATAAAATCTTGTCTGATGAGGTCAAATTTGAAAGCTCTTTAAAAGAACTTAAAAACAAACTGACTGAAAAGGAAAAAGAAATCAGCTGTCTAAAAGAAGAGCAAAGCATCACCAAAACCCAACTTCAAACTATGGTAGAAAAATACCAAAGTTGCAAAAAGGAGTTGGAATCCACCCAGATTACTTGTGAAAGATGGGTGGAATCCTGTAGAGGATATGAGGTGATGCTTGCTAAACAGATTGAAAGTAATGTGAAATTTAGGATTGGGTATAGAAAATATGATGATGAACACATTGCTTGTGAAAAATCTGTTCAAAACACTGATGTAACCACTGAGTTCATCCCCACAAACAAGAATGGCCAAGAAGTGAAAATCACTGACAAACTTGGTAACAAAATCACACTTGACAGAACAAGGAGTTCCTCAACTTTTGAAGAACTTGAAAAATATCAGTTTAAACCTACCTGGTCTGACGAGTGTGATATTCTTGAAAATTTCAAGCCAATGGACTTTACATCAACTGATGGTGTTAAAGCTCCAAAAGCTAAAGTCATACCTCTCAAGGACATCCCAGCAGTGGTTAAAACCTCTGCTGCAAAGGAGTCTGAAAAGAGAAAGAAGAAAGAAAAAAAATTGATAACTTGTTTTGTGAATTTTGTGAAAAAAGGAATCATCTAACAAAAGATTGTTTCCACTTGAAAGCTTATGATTTAAACAAAACAAGTGTCATTGTTTCAGCAGAAAGCTGCATTGTTTGTGGTAAGACAAACCACAAAACTCAAGCATGTGTGTACCTCAAAAACTTTGATGTGAAAAAGAATGAGTACATGGCTAAAACATCCTTGAGTCCACCATCATCTTCATCATCTGTCAAATTCACCAAGAAACAACCACTGTTTGTGCCAGTTCAAACAGCTGTTACAAAACAGCTGAACCAAACATCTGTCAAAAGAGATGTTCAGGTTACTGATGCACCCCCTGCCAATCAGTTCAGAAAAGGCAGAGAAAAACAGTCTTACCAAAGGATTCCACACGTTTATGAGGCCTACAAAAGGCCCTCTAAACCCAAAGTGAACAGGCATCCTTTTGGTTACCAGCAGATGATTGGTCAGGACCCACAACAGTGGTTAGAGAAACACTGTCCTAAAACAGTTCAAACCTCTGACCTAACCACTGTCCATCATTCTGCATCCATCCCAGACACTGTTGAGACCCCATCCAAAGCCCTGCTGGCTTTGGAGACCTTAATGAACTAATCCTTTTACTTCATGTGCAGGGAGCTTCTGCATGCTTTGATAGTCTTTGGTATGTAGATAGTGGAGGCTCCAGGCACATGACAGGATGTAAAGCCCTCCTCAAAGACTTTAAAATCCATGGAGGGGGTGATATATCCTTTGGGAATAATAGTAAAGGGAAGGTTCTGGGGTCTGGTACAGTGCAATCTGGAAATGTAAAATTTGAAAATGTCAATCTAATAGACAATCTAAAATTCAACCTTCTGAGTGTGTCCCAAATGAGTGACAAGGGATTTGGTTCATTCTTCACAAAAGACTGTTGTAGGATTGTTGGACCAGAAATGGTCAAAAAGATTGAAGCAATAATCAAAACTAGTCAAACTAAACTTGTTGCTCAAAGAAGTGGCAATGTTTATGTTGTTGACATGTCAAAAGAGTGTCCCAGAGCTGATGCCTGTCTGTTCTCAGCTGCCTCTAACAAAGAGACAGAACTTTGGCACAGAAGGCTGGGACACACAAATCTTAAGACAATCACAGAAATTTCAAAAAATGGTTTGGTGAGAGGCCTACCACAAAAATTGTTTTCATGTCCTGAACATTGCATTTCCTGTTTAAAAGGAAAACAGCATAAAAGTTCTTATAAGTCCATTGAAGAGTCCAAAACAACCCAGTGTTTGCAAATGCTACACATGGATTTGTTTGGCCCAGTTCAAGTCATGAGCCTTAAAAAGAAAAGATATTGTTTGGTTATTGTTGATGACTTTTCTAGGTTCACATGGACTTTCTTTTTGCACTCAAAAGATGAAACTGCAGGCATTTTGCAAGACTTTGTAATACAGGTTGAAAAGCAATTTGACCTTCCAGTGAAAAGCTTCAGGAGTGACAATGGCACAGAATTCAAAAATAGGGAGTTGGATGCCTTCTGTGTGAAGAAAGGGATTGTAAGGCAGTACAGCATCCCAAGAACACCAGAGCAGAATGGGGTAGTGGAAAGGAAGAACAGAACTCTGATTGAGGCTGCCAGAACCATGCTTGCAGATTCAGGTTTGCCATTAACATTCTGGGCAGAGGCAGTAAACACTGCTTGCTATGTTCAGAACAGAGTTTTAATAAACCCCAGGCACAAAAAGACTGCCTGTGAAATTCTGTATAAAATTAAACCACTGATCTCATATTTCAAAGTGTTTGGCTGCCCATGTTTTATTTTGAACTTAAAAGATTCCATTTCAAAATTTGCAGCCAAAATTGATTGTGGTTATCATCTGGGATACTCAACCACTGCCAAGGCCTACAAAGTGTTCAATACACGGACCAAGGCAGTGGAGGAGACTTTGAATGTTAAGTTCAATGAACTTTCATCAATGAAAATCCCAGCAAATCCTGCAGATCTGTTTGATCTTGAAAAATTCACTTTTGAAAATACTACTGTCAAGACTAACAGTGCAGGTCCATCAGAGGATACAACACCAGACTATGGGTATGAAATCATCATCCCTCAAAGGTCTGCCACAAAGGGAAAAGCACCAGCTGTTCAAAACAGTTGTCAAAGCTCAACCACTGCTACCTCAACAGTTGTTGACCAAAGTAGCCCATCAACCACTGCTTCCACATCCTCAAACACTGCTGACAAAAGTCCTCAAACAGTGGATAAAAGTCAGCAGTTGTCCACTTCATTACCTCCTATACCACCACCTTTTGAAGCCACTGCTGGATCATCAAAGTCCCCAGCAGTGGTTAGCTTAGATGATACACATTTGCAGCCTTCACCAACCAATGCCATCATACCATACCAAGGAGATTTAATCTTCTTGAGATCTCATCCACCTGATCAAATCATTGGCAACATAAATGAAGGGGTGCTCACAAGAAGCCAAACCCAAAACATTTGTCTTTTTGCTGGTTTTCTATCACTCCATCAGCCAGTCAAGTACCAAGAGGCACTGAAAGACAACAGCTGGGTAGAAGCCATGCAAGAGGAACTCCAACAGTTTAAAAGACAACAAGTATGGGAGCTTGTACCACTGCCAGAAGAGGTGAGTCCCATTAAACTGATGAAAGGGGTATTGTTGTCAAGAATAAAGCCAGGCTTGTGGTTCAAGGTTACAGACAGGAAGAGGGGATTGACTATGATGAAACATTTGCCCCTGTTGCAAGATTGGAAGCCATTAGACTGTTCCTGGCCTTTGCTGTCAACCACAATATGAAGGTGTTTCAAATGGATATCAAAAGTGCTTTCCTCTATGGTACAATTCAAGAAGAGGTGTATGTCTGTCAACCTCCTGGTTTTGAGGATCCATTTTATCCAGATCATGTCTATAGGTTAAACAAAGCCTTGTATGGCTTGAAACAAGCACCAAGGGCCTGGTATGAAACTCTTTCCAACTTCCTACTCTCAAATGGTTTCAAAAGAGGTACCATTGATAAAACACTGTTTTTAAAATGGAGAGGGAAGGATTTAATGATTGTCCAGATTTATGTGGATGACATTATTTTTGGAAGCACATGTAACTCAATGTGTGAAGAGTTTAGAGAACTCATGACAGCTGAGTTTGAAATGAGTGCTATGGGTGAGCTGCAATGCTTTCTTGGTCTCCAAGTCCAGCAATTGCAAAATGGAACTTTCATTCATCAAAGCAAATATGCTAAAGAACTTTTAACCAAATTTGATATGAATGATTGTAAACCATGCAGCACACCCATGGCTACAAATAAGCTAGTCATGTCTGATGAAAAGGATGAGCTGATTGACCAAACACTTTATAGAAGCATGATTGGGTCTTTATTGTACCTAACTGCATCTAGACCAGACATCATGTTTGCAACATGTGTCTGTGCAAGAAGTCAATCAGCTCCTAGAAAATCAAATCTCATTGCTGTAAAAAGGATCTTCAGATACATCAAAGGTGCTCCCACACTTGGTATCTGGTATCCAGCTAATGGGAATATCAAGCTTTCAGGTTTCTCAGACAGTGACTTTGCTGGATGTCACACCACAAGGAAGTCCACATCAGGAGGGTGCCAGTTTCTAGGTGATTGCTTAGTTTCATGGCAAAGCAAAAAGCAAGCAGCTGTTTCAACATCCACTGCTGAAGCTGAATACATTGCTGCTGCAAGCTGTACAACCCAACTCCTTTGGCTTCAAAATCAGCTGCTGGATTTTGGTATCACTGCCTTAAAGACACCACTCATGTTGGACAGTCAGGCAGCAGAAAATATCATCAAAAATCCAGTTTCCCATTCAACCACCAAACACATCGACATCAGACATCACTTTGTGAGGGATTGCTATGAAAAAGGTTTGATTTCTCTGCATCATGTCCCAACTAAAGACCAGCTGGCTGATGTGCTCACAAAAGCACTTGATACAGCCACTTTTGAAAGCTTGGTCTCTAGAATTGGGATGCTGAACATGGAATAACAAGCACCATCATGTTTTTCCATGAATAAAAGCAACAAAATGTTTTCAGAAAATCAAAACTCCATCCTTAAAAATAGCTAAAAATGATATTTTTCATTAAATCCTTAAAAGTCTGCCATTAACCACTGATTGTTCAAAAGTCTGCTCTACTTCAAAAGTCTGTCCACTGCTGAAAGTCAACCCCTGCTCTCTCATTCCTTTGATAAACTCTGTTGTTCAAAAGCAGTGTCTTATCCACTGATATGCTATCCACTGATAGTGAAAATCATCCACTGCTTTCATACCACTGCCTTCAATTGTCCCTATCACACAAGTACTGTCCGTCAATTTCAACAGGGGTTGTCACGTGGGCAGTACATATTGGTCAGACTTTTTGTAACAGCTGCCACCTCAGCATTCACTTTCTCCCCTATAAAATTCCCCACTCACCACCAAAACAGGGTTTTACTGTCGAATTGAATTCTTAAAAATTCTCTTCTCAAAACAGTTTTTCATCTCATCTTCCACAAATTTCTTCGATCAATCATCCTCAAAATGACTAAATCAAAGAAATCTGCAAAACCCTCATCCAAATCTTCATCAAAAACAGCCTCTCAAAAGGCAATCTCCACTGAAATTCCACACAAACCATCTCACAATCTTCTTGGTCTTCTTACAAAACCAAGTTCCACAAAGGAGTTCAATTCAATCATTGATATCATCACCGCCTCAAAGTACAAAACTTTGTTGACAGCGGATGCACCAATTTACTTGGCAACCCAAATGGAGTTTTGGAAGAATGCAATCCTTGAAACACAAGGAGATGCTGTAATAGCCATTAACTCTACTTTAAAGGGAAAAGAAGTCAAGATTACACCACAAACAATTTCAGAGGTCTTTCAACTCGACGATCAAGAAGGTAAAATTACTTTCCCTAAAAACGAGTTAAAAAATGATTTTCTGGAAAGGGGGTACAATGCAGAGGTCAAAAAGGACACCTTAGAAAAAGGTTACTTTCCTCCTGCAACAAGATTTTTATTTCACACCCTCTTAAAATGTGTTTCAAACAAAACCACTTCTTTCAATGAGATACCATTAAAAATTCAGAAACTGGGATTTGCAATTCTTCAAGATGAAAATTTTAACTACTCCCAGGAAATTTTTAATGATTTGGTTAAAAATGTTGAAACAAAGACATTCCTACTTTTTCCAAGATTTTTAAGTTACTATTTTGAAATGAAACTTGGAAAGACGGATGCTGCTGCATAAAACAAGGTGATTTCATTCAAACAAATTGCTTAACTGCTGAAATTTTTACAAGGATGTCCACACCTTGCAAAACACAAGCAGAGGTGCCTGAGCAGATTTTAGCAGTTACAACTGCTCCTCAGGTATCTGCTGCTGAGCCCACTGCTCAAGGTGATCAAAGCAGCATCACAACTGCTTTGAAACCCACACCTACTATCTCCAAAAAGCCAAAAAGAAAAACTCAAAAACCTACAAAACCCATCAAAAAGGCATCTCTGGAGGATGAGATACCAGAGCTCCTGCCAGTGACAACACAAAAGTCACAAGAAACCACTGCTGCTACTTCCTCACAGCAGTTGGTACAAATATCTCAAACCATAACCGAAACTCCTCCTGTTTCTTCACAAAAAGAACAGGTTGTACAAATAGGGTCTCCACATCATGATGCTCTGGAAACACTCGTTTCTATCATCCACAGTCCAATGCCCGGGACACATCCTATTTCTACACCAACCATCACATCCACAATTCCCTCACCAATAAAACCACTGTTGGATGCAATTGATTTGAACCAGGCATTATCCAGTCCTTCTTAATCACCTATTAATGAGAATATACCTCAACAACTGACTGGGTCTGATGTATCAATCTTTGCTAACCCACCAACACAACCTGAGGAGGTTACACCCCTTGAGTTACAAGTAACTCTTGGTGGTATTCCAAGTGAAGCAGCCACTACAACTGTTACACCCACTGGGTTACATTTGGACAGTGGTTACATTCATAAGACTTCCTTGGAGGCAATTCCTTTTATAGCACCTCTGCCAACCATCAGTGGATTTATTTATCCTACTGGCAACATCAAAAGGTTGTCAAGTGTTGAAGGAAGAAGACCCCAGTACCAAGAAAAAGGGGCATCAGTGGTTAATGTTTGGAGTATATTCCCTACATCTACCACTGATAAAACCACTGCTAGTGGGAAATCAGATGATCCCATTAACTTGGGTGATGGTTTAAAGTACCAGAAATTGACGGATCGTATTGCAAAGCTTGATAACTCTGTTGCAGAACTCAAAGATATGCTACAACAGGTGTTACAAGTTCAGAAGGTACAATCAACTACTGTTCCACCTCAAGCACTTGCTCCACAAAGGGCACCTGCTACAAATGAGCTCTGGAATCTATTTCAATCTTTTCTCCAACAACAAGCAAAGTTAGCAGATCAGCAACATGAAAAACATGTACAACAGCTGAGAAATGCAATGGAGTCAAGGTTCAAGAACACTCAGGCTGATTTAACGGCTCTCAAAACTCAGATCTTACACACCACTGGCACTGCTCCTCCAAAAGTCCACTACATTTATCAACTCCCAGAAGATAATGCCAAAAAGGGGGAGAAAATTAAGGAGTGGAAAAGGAAGGGTATAGAGGATGGTCTCTATCTTGAACCAGAAAATTCAAACATGACCAAAAAGATCCCTTTGCCAGATGGTAGCAAGAAAATTGATGTGACAACAAATGCACTAGCAGAAGCAGCTGCAAGTGTAAAAAGGGATAGAGAGGCCAAAAGGAAAGCCAGGGTGGAAAGAATGGATCATCCAGATCAGGGTACTTCTGGGTCAAAGGATCATGAAAATCTTGTTGAGGAAAAGAAGAAGCCTACTAGAAAAGTGAGGCAACCCAAATCCATTCCAACCAGACGTTCAAAGTCTGCTCAAAAACCACCATACAAAACAGCTGATGCAACAGGAGTTACAAAAACTACTGCTTGCCAAACAGTTGTTCCATCAACACACACCACTTCAACACACACAACATCCACTGCTTTACCATCATCACCACCAAAAACAACACCTGCTGACACACAGCAGAAGACAGCAGATGTTATAACATCTGTCGTAATGACAACAGTGGTTGAAACACCAGTTGTTTCAACAGCTGTTAGTCAATCACAATCCACTGCCACTACATCTACCACCACTGTTCCATCCAAAACATCATCAGTCCCTCCTACAAAAAGGAGAAGACTAATTCTCAAAGATGATGACTATTCACCACCACAAACATCTTCTAAATCCTTAGCTCTTGTCACAATTCCAAAACCTGTTCCTCTCTCTTCAGTTAAAATGTACAAGCCCTTGCCTCCTGCAGGTGTTCAATTTCCTCTTGAATTAGCAGCTGTTAGAGAAGAAATAAAATCTTTTTATTTTGAGGATGACCCTGCCAAAAGGAGTTTGCCATCAATAAAAGGATATCCCTGGCCTAAAAATGTTGATGAATATTTGGAAATCAAGGCCAAGCAAGCAGAGGATATCTCAAAGAAAAACACACAAGGGAAATCTGATAAAGAAATTGCACAGAGAAGTTAATATTTGCTCACACAAGTCAGATCCCTAGAGCAATTTGCAAAAAATGTTAGTCAACAAATTTCTGAAAGAGCTGCTGAAACTCTGAAGAAAGACTACATTGAAAGCATTATGGCTCACAAGAAGTACAAAGGAGAGAAATACATGTACAAAGAGTGGACTATTCCTGAACTTGAAAATGAAGCAGCAAGAATTCAAGACATGATAAACAGGAAAGTCACTCACACTCCTCCTAACTGGGCAAAGTTTAGAAAGAATGTACCTGACAAACAGGAAGAGCTGAAGAGAATGAAAGAGGAACTGGTAACAGCTGATTATGGTAACAAAAGACAAGTTGCTAGATGGAAAGAAGATGCGGTCAGGGCTACTTACAAAAAGTTGGAACAATTAAGAAAGAAAGATCCCACAGTTCCTCAAAAGCCTGACTATCCTGAAGCAGCGGTTTCAAAAAGACCATCAAAGCTGCAAATCAGGAGATCCACAGCTCCAGTTGGTGCTGCCATCTACAAAAGAAGGCCACACAAACAGCTGATTGCTGAAACCATCAAAGAGTTAATGAAATGTGAAGACCTTGGAAAAGAGGGTATAAAGAAAATGATCATAGAAACTCTTGGTTTGGATCAGACTGCAAGTACTGCTCAGCCAGTCATGAATAGGCCAGCCTCTCCAAATACTTCTGCAAATAAACATCTCCCAAGAAACCCACCAGGCTCAAAAATACAAAAGTGGGAAACTGACAAACAGACCTGCGTATTGACTTTGTTCAGGTCTGGTGGAGAAGTGAAGAAAATATCAAGGGAACAAGCTCTTGGCCTGAGTCTTGAAGATTTGCAGGATCTCCTTGATCTTCCACTTAGCAGGGATGATGAAGATACAGATGCCCTAGACTTTGAATTACAATTTAAAGGTCAGATAAGGGAGCTGTTGATGAGGCAATAAAGTATTCCACAAATAATGAAGAGTTTTGGCATTATCTGTTCCAGGGGGAGATTGTTGGGATTGAACCCTATCAGAGGAACAGATAATTAAAGCCAAAACTGGATCAGAGCAGTGGATCCAAAATAAGCAGACGTTTACAGTTGGTTCATGCAAATCTCTCCCCTTGAAAGTGGTTTCATATCTGCTGACCTCCTATCTGCTGATCTTGTTAAGTACTGACCTATAACTGCTGCCTTGCATCTACTGCCCAAAGTCAAAGACTGATGGAAGACCAAAGCTCTGCTGACTCAATCTACTGCCTTGAGTCAAGTACTGCTGATCCGGACAAGCACTGCTGGGTTCATAGCAGTGGAAGGATGCAGCAGATGTTTAAGTGTCTTTTATATAATGTAATGTAATAGCAGTAGTTTAGTACATCAGTGTTTATAGATCAGAGGTTAGAGTTTGTTAGGAGGTTAGATGTCACTTTCATGGTGACGTCAGCTAAGATGCTCAGTGGTTTGCAAGTGCCTATAAATAGTTCAGTACTTTGTACTGTTCTATTAGCTCTTTCACCACATCGTCTTCTTTGCACGAACAAACTACTGAGCTCTGGCTGAGGGGGAGTTTGCATTCATTCATCAATCATTGTAATCGTTGTTGAAACAAATTCAATCTTTCGATTCTCTGTGTAAAGATGTTTGATTAAAGTATTACTCTCGTTTGATTGTATGCAAAGTTTGCTTTCATCTTAATTCCGCTGCACAACTCTTCCATTTCCATCTTAATTCCAAACGAAAATACAATCAAAAAGAAACTCAGATCCAACATACCTCAACTTGTGGCTCCTCTGATTTTGTGGAATCAGATTCATCACCATATTTCACCTTAGATTTCTTAACAACCCACATTTGGTTGTCAAGATTAACTCTTCTTTTGTAAAATCTTTTCTTTGAACATTCACCAACTTCATATGTTGAATTTTTAAACACTTTGAATTTTTCAGTTGGTGGTTCATTTGTCTCAACAATCTTTTCTTTAAGTTTAGAAACAACTTCCTGTTTGATGTTGGTTCCCTTAGGACAGTTCCAGGCAATGTGTCCAATTTCTTGACATCTGTAACAAGTTCTTGTTTCCTTTCTTTGATATGCTCCATTCTTCATTTCTTCTTGCTTCTTAGCAAGGAATTCTTTGTTTGATTGCTTCCAGAATGAGCTCTTTTCTTCTTCTTCTGAGCTTGCTCCTTAAACAAATATAGTTTTTGGTTTATAAGTTTTCTCATTTTTATGATTTTTCGGTGGAATAAAACCTAAACCCTTCTTTTTGTAATTACCGTTATGGTTTGGTTTCTTTCGATAACCTGAACCAGAACTGTAACCCTTTTTCTTGTTTAACCTTTGTTGAATTCTTGAGGTGTAAGGTCTTGGTTTTTCAGAAAGATTTACATCTTTTAATTCAGAAATATTAATTTCTGTTAGTTTGAAAACCTTTTTTATCATTTCTGGTTTAACATCTCTTATTGGAAATTCCTCATCAGAATATAATTTGTCTGAATCATTCAAAGTATATGCCACTTTGATTGGTTCATCATTCAAATTAGATCTTGATAACAGGAATTCTTTATTGTAAACCCGTTTAACCGACGACTTTTGACTGTCAACTGATGAACTCGAACTCTTGGATTCGGACTTTGACTCTGACTCCTCATCTTTTTCCAACAACTGGTCGACCACCTTTTTTATTAACTCAGACTCATGATCAGTGTCAGACGATGTGAATGTGACGTCAATGTTTTCTGGTAAATCATCAGTTATTTCAGACTTTAACTTTATATTGACAGCCTTTTTGACTTCCTCCTCATTTGGTTTTCTGGGAGAATATCCTTCCCAGATCGGAGGCGGACACTTGTTATAATTTGCACTTTGTTTCTTACCAGTATCCTTCTCTTTTGGCTTCTCATCTTGAAAAGCTTCAAGACCTGCAACAGTTGGATAAATTCGATCAATCAAATAATCAGAACTAGAATAGCTTTGTAACAATCGTCTGATTCTTTCATTTTCCATCTTTTCTGTCTCTAACTCTTGCTTCCACTTTGCACTTTCTTCAATATAAAAATTATGGCTTTCTGCTTTGACATCATCACCGCATTCATCATTGTCAATGCATCTTCTCTTTCAGAATTTGTCTTTTGTAGACCAGTTACCGTTCTATTCAATACATCATATGATTCTTTCATGTAGTTGAGATCAAACAATAATTTTTCTTTCATCTTATCTTGCTCACTCAACTTTTCATTTTTCTCTTCACACTGTTTGCAAGATTCCAAACACTTTAGACACGGTTTAATCACCTCCACAACCTTTTCAATTTCTACTATTTTTTCTACTTCAACAATTTTCTCAGCTTCAACCACTTTCTCAACGACTTTAATTTCTCCACTTTGTTCATTCTTCTTTGTCTCAGCAACATTTTCACATTTCGTTTTTCTCTGTTCTTTTGCTGCTCGTCTTTCCTTCAGCTTCTCCAATCTATCTGCAAAATAAAATTGAAAACTTTCAGGAGATAACATAGATTTTCCAATATTAATTTGTGTCTCCTCTTCATCATCACTATCATCAGATGATGATTGATCAAACAATGGCTCTTGAATGATTTGAGCAGTAAGAGCTACCACTTTGGAATCAGGTGGAATGTATTTTTCCCAACTGAAACCTTCTGCCACTTTTTAATCATCTTGATCAATGATACCAAAATAAGCTTTCTTATTTGCTTCTACGATCATTTTGGCATGAGCATTTTGTGGTTCCTTTTGTTGATACGGTTGATGAGTAACTTGTTGATAAATTGCTTTCCGATAGTAATCATCTTTTCCAAACGGATTCTGTGCTTCACTTGCTTCTCGATTTTTACATTCTCTCTTGAAATATCCTTTCTCCCTGCATCGAAAATAAGTAACTTTAGATTTATCAAAACCCAAAGTAGAAACATTTGCATCCCTAAAATCATCTCTTCCTGTAATCATCTTAAACTTTTCAGCTCTTCTCAAAACACTAGCTAAACACCATTTAATATCCATAAGCTCCATCTCTTCTGCATCTATCTGATCGTAATCATCTTTCGTCAGCATAGGATTTCCGATCCTTCCTGCAACCAATCCCTCATATGATTCCAACACAGTAGCAAGTAACGGCATGTGACTTTTGGCAATCTCTTCAGAAAAATTTTGACCATTCTGAAGATGCAACGCGATATTGCAATTCAACACTTGACCATTACTTCTGTTTGAACTTTGAAACTGATGACTTGATGTTGAACTCTTTGGATTAACACTTGGATATGATGAAAATCCACTGCTGCTGTTTGGATTTTGATTTACTGAACCAGATGAATTTTCAGCACTAAACGCAGTTTGAACTTTCTGACTTGTTTCAACCTCTTGAACACTTCCTTTGTAATACATTTTGACATCTTGTTGACCACTCGGACTGTTCATTCTTGCAATCTTTTGCTGTTCCAGATCTTGACCCTCAATCTTTTCAATGAACTGTGAAATAGTCAACTTGTCATATTCTCCAGTATTCTTTAAAATCATCAAGTATGTACCCCACTCTTTCTGAGATAATGCATCAGCTAATTTGTCGACCCATTCTTCTTGAACTTTGACAATTTCTAATAAAGACATAGATCGCACTAAGTGACAATATCTTTCAATCAGCTTCTTTGATGATTCACCCGGCAAACTCGAAAATAAATCAAACTCTTTCTTTAGCAATGCTTTCTTGCTCCTGATCATCTTCTCACTACCCTCAAACTTAGTTTTAAGCGCATCCCAGATCGATCGTGAAGTATTGTCATGCTGAAGCAAAATGAAGATGTCTTCTTTAATAGCTTGTTGTAACATACTGATCATCATCTTTTCGGCTTTATACATGTCTCGTTCTTTGTCCGTAAATTCAGAAATAGTTTTAACAACTCCCAAATCTGTACGCGGTTTAACATATTTTTTCTCAATGCATTCCCATGATCTCAAATGATTAGCTTGAACCCAGTTTTCGAATCGGTCTTTCCAACCATAATACTTCTCAATTCCCATTAGCTTCGGGGGTTTTTGTAAAGTTCCAGTTTCGTTTTCCATGTTCATGCTTTGAGCAATGGCAGCCGGAGTAGTTGGGGATGTAGCAAACGCGTTGTAGAATTCCTCTTCCATGATTCAGTAACAATTTTCAAAATCAGACACTTTCAAACGAAATTAACCCTTCAAGCGAAATAACCTCTCAAGCGAAATAACCTGCAAATTTTCAAACGAAATAACACTAAATCGAAATTAGAATTTTTCAAGCGAAATAGTAATTTCGTTCGAACTGTCCAAACGAAAATTAATTTCGTACGAAATTACACACAGTTTCAAACGAAATCACAACTTTGAAACGAAATTGTAATTTCGTATGGAATATCTCAAGCGAAATACTAATTCCGTGCGGAATTAGCAGCAATTTCAAACGAAATTAATCTCAAAATGTAATTCTGTGTGAAATTATGATGCTATTCCATGCGAAATTATGCTGATGTCATCATTTCGGTCAAACTTTTGTCAAATTGATCAGGTTTTAGCTCGATTTTAGGTTCAATTTTCTCATGGCTTTGTTAAAACACAATTTCGCATATAATGTGTGAAATTCAAACCATTTTAACCGTGAAATTTTGTTCAATTTTGAAAAGAAGGTGTGGAAGTTAGAAAATCTGATGAAATCAAGCTGAATACGGTAGAACTCCTCCTCCTGAGCTCTGATACCACATGTAGGATCGTTTTACCGACCGAAACGAGTTCTTCAGAGGTGTTCTACTCAATATGAAAGGCGGAAACAGACATATCGAGTTCGATTCAGCTAGATATTCACTTTAAACTGTCTTTTGATTGATTTGACAAAGTTTTACAGCGAAACGACACTTCGGCAGCATTTCGGCTCTCAAACCGGAAAGTAATTTCGTTACAAATGACAAAGACCAGGCACCTATATATAGGCAGGGAAATTTCGCATGAACATGTCCAAACGAAATTACATTTCACACGAAATAGTAATTTCGTGCGAAATTACCAAGTTTGATTTCATGCGAAATAGCAATTTGCTATTTCGTACGAAATTACCTTTTTACCCATATTTGACATTTTTCTCGTATTACGTACCCTGATCTATCTAAACACATACAAGACTCGATACAAGACGAAGTCGACAGACGTATGCACCAACGGTTTCTGATGAAGGTAAACGAAAGAGGGAGGATGAGAGTTCTCATCGCTCCGATAAGAAGAAAAAGGGGAACTCAGATCACAAGAAGAGTTCGGGGTTAAAAAGGATAACCAACAGTCGGGTGAGAAACCCAAATGTAGGACCTGTCAAGCATCATTTTGGAAAGTGTAGGTTGGAATCAAAATCGCAGTCGCAATCAAAGACTTTTGGATGTGGGATCTGCAAGTCCGAAGAGCAAAAGACTTTGGATTGCAAGAAATTGAAGGATGCAACCTGTTATGGTTGCAACGAAAAGGGGCACATTAAGACCAATTGCCCCAAGAATCCAAAGAAGCCTGAAGAGGCTAAGAAGACCAATGCTCGGGTCTTCCAAATGAATGCGCAAGAGGCTGTGCAGACTAACAACGTGATAACAGGTACCTTTCTTATCAATGATGTTTATGCTAGAGTGTTGTTTGATTCGGGTGCAGATAAGTCTTTTTTAGACAATAAATTTTGTAAATTGTTAAATCTGCCTGTTAAAACCCTAAGCATAAAATATGAAGTAGAATTGGCCGATGGTACTATAGAGACTGCCTCAACAGTTCTAGATGGATGTTTTATATCCATTAGGAATCACTCTTTTCCGCTGTTGGGATTGAACCCTACCAAAGGAACAGTTAATTAAAGCCAAAACTAGATCAGAGCAGTGCATCCAGAATAAGCAGTTGCAGTATACAAGTCTCTCCACTTGAAAGTGATTCTAACAACTGATGGCCTCTATCCACCGTCCGTATTCAACTATTGTTCTACAAACAACTGATCATGTATAAAGACTGATGAAGACTAAAGCCCTGATGATCAATCTACTGTTATGGATCAAGCACTGCTGAAGACATAAAGTACTGCTGGAGTCACAACAGTGGAAGGAGAAAGCAGTAGTTTAGTCTTTCCTTTTGTAATGTATTGTTGATGCGTGTGAAGTGTTATATATATTAGGTGTATATTTTAAGCCCCTTTAACACTTATTTTTAGTCAAGTTTTAAATTTATAAAACACGATATTTTACTAACACTAAACACACATATGGGCAAGTGCACCCATCGTGAGCGTAGTATAGTGTTGGCAAGATACCGAGGTCGTCCAAGGACATAAGAGCTTTTAGTACCGGTTTATCCTCAACGTCTAATCAAAATAAAAAGTTTAGAAAAATGTTTTAAACTAAAAAAATAAAAACTAACTAAAATACTGAAAATAAAAATAAAAAAAAGAAAACAGATAGACAAGATGAATCACTTGGTTCCGACTCGTATCTAGTGTAACCTTTGATTATTTCCGCACTTTTGCACATAATTAAGATATTATCTTAGTTATTGTAGTAGGCCCCTCTTTTGAAGGTGACATTACCCTCACCCTAGTAGTTTGAGTCAGCAAGGATACAATCCTAAAAGGGTGGATTATTGGAAGATAATTAATTAGGTTATTAATGCAATATTATGGTAGGCCCCTCTTTTGGAGGTGACGTTACCCTCGACTAAGTAGTCTGAGTCAGCAGGGATACAGTCCTAAATAGCCGGGTTATAGTATTAATAGTAGTTAACTTATGAGGGGATCAAAGAGTTTGGACCCCCGCCATCCAATACCGTTAAGTATTGAAGGAGGTCCTACTAAATTTGACCCAGGTCCATTGCAGGACCTCTAAACGCTGAACAATGGCAAGACCTTTACCAAACCGTTCCCTTAACCCCCGACCAGGTAGCCAACATACCTCCATATAGACCGTGGAGATATGAATGGTGAAAATCTTTTATTTTATATAGACAGTAAAATAATGCCAAGACACCACGGACAAACGATAAGGAAAGATCACCTTCAACATAAGCAACTAGTTATTAAAGTCATTAATACAAAACCAAATAAAAAGTGCAAAAGATTAGAAATAAAAAGTATTACACTAGACACTTTGTCTTCACCAAGTGATGTAAGAGACTTAGGCAAACATGGCCATGATTGTCAAGAACTCTTACGATCAATCTTGGATCCCGAGATGACTCACACACTCTACGATGAACAATGGATGATGGTGGTGGATGATGGTGTTATGGTGGTGGTGGGTGGTGGGTGAAGTGTGAGAGAGGTGGTGTGCCAAGGGATGGTTTGAGCTTGAGCCAAGCACTTCTATTTATAGGCTGAACAGAAGCTCGGGCACGGCCCCGTGTCCACATCCTCTCTTTCTTCATTTAATGCAGCTTTGTCTTATTGGTTGACCACGCCCCCGTGTCCGCTGAGCACGACCCCATGTGCAGAAGAATCTTTGTACTATGAGGATTTGCCTGGATTGTGCGAATCTTATAGTTGACCACGGCCCCGTGTCCGCTGAACACGGCCCCGTGGTGGGCAATAGAAGCTTCTACCACTTTGTCTTTTCTGCTGTCACTTGGGCACGCCCCCGTGCTGGCTGAGCACGGGGCGTGTTCAGGCTTCTGATCTCTTGTTTTGCTTGGGAAGATGCTGTCGTGGGGTCGGGCATGTCACATCTTGTCCCTTTTCTTGTATTTATGTTAGATTTTGATGTCTTTTTGCTTCTTTTGTTAATTTGAGCTCATTTAATCCTGAAAATATAAAAGGAAGACAAAAGCACACTTTTTCCAACATTAGTACTAAAAAGGGTTAGTTTTATGCATCATTTGATGAAATTTATATGTTAATATTTGAACACATCAATTGTAATCAGTAGTTAGCAAACAATTGATTGTATTAGATCAGTAGTTACAGGTTGTTAGGAGGTTAGATGTCACTTTCATGGTGACGTCAGCCAAGATGCTTCAGTGGTTTGCTCGTGCCTATAAATAGAACAATACCCTGTACTGTTCTATTAGCTCTTTCACCACTTGTCTTCTTGTACGAACAATCACTGTGAGCTCAGGCTGAGGGGGAGTTTGTGATACATGCATGCATTGTAATTGAATCTTGAAATAAATTCAATCATTCGTTTCTATGTTAAAATGTGTGTTGAAAGCATTTCTCCTATTTGATTGTGTGTGAAAGTTTGTTTCCATTTACTTTCCGCCGCAATTACATATTCATCTTCATTAAGTCTCAAACAAAAACACAATCAATTGAAACTCAGATCCTAACAATTGGTATCAGAGCTAAGACAGTCAAATTTGATCTAACAATCATTTTGACGTAAAAGTTTAGCTCACAATCGTTGATACTTATTATTATTCGTTTCGTTGAAAAACAGAGCAAGGTTTAATCATGAACAAAGTTGATTAATCAGTGTCTGTAAAACAACCAAGATGACGTCACAATCACAAGATGCTAACGATAGCATCGGTTCACTCTTCAAACCACCCATGTTGAAGCGTAATGAGTACAACATCTGGCAGAGAAGGATGGGTCACATCCTTGCTCAACATAATTCCGGATGTTGGAAGTCGGTTATCTTTGGACCACGTGTTCCAATGGAGCCGAGTGCTGAGGATTCAAAGAAGTTCGAACCTAAGAAACCTGAAAACTATACTGAAACTGATTTTTAAAAAATCAAACTGGATGCCAAGGCATTTAGCATCGTTGCATCTGCTTTGTCTAATGAAATCTATGCTGGACTGTTATACTGTAACAGTGCCAAGGAATTATGGGATGCACTTAAGGAACAATTTGGGGGGACTGAAGAACTAATTGAAAATAACAGGGAAATTCTGAATCAGCAGTATGAAACGTTTTGTCATGTTAAGGGTGAAACATTAACCCAACAGTTTGAGCGATTCAGTTGTCTCATTAGTGAACTAAGACTTGTTTATGTTAAATTTACTAATTCAACTCAAAACATCAGGTTTCTTAGATCACTGCCTTAAAAATGGGATACAATTGCATTTGTGACCAGAGATTCTGTTGAGTTCAAAGATCTGACACTGACCCAACTTCATGGTAGACTCCTGACCTATGAAAGGGAGTTAAACCAGAAAAAAAGTTGCAAGAGTCTGGCAAAGTTGCAGATGACTACACATTTGGTAACACAGCTCTTCTGGGTCAGGAAGAGTCTGGCAGTAGTAAGGATCAGAGTTATGATCATTTTATTGACATAACTGCTGGTGGTAATTTCAACTCTGATCCTCGCTCATCCAATTTTGCTTTTACAGCAAATGGAGAAAGCCAGATCTCTGATAATCTGTGTTTTGAACAGCAGGTTCCGGGGAATGGGCACGGGGGCGTGTTGGCTGAACACGGCCCCGTGTGGACAGTCTGCAAAGTTGAAAAACAGGTTTCTTTCTTCTGTTTTCCTGCTTCGGCTTTAGTAGTACTAATGCTTAGTACTTTAAGCCTCGTTTGTACCTGTTTAATCAATAAACATCCTACCATACCATAGCAAACATCCTACTTTTACCAAATTTAACATCCATGTCAAAGTTAAAAGCAAAAATGCATAAAAATAAAAGAAGTTAGGGAAGGTAAATTGTTCAACACTTGGCACGCAGGCCATCAATTGTTCAAGAGTGGAAAAGGGTTAACCTGGGAAACCATCAAACAACCTTCTCTTCCTCCGCTCCTCCCGCCTACTCCATGGCATCGTCATCGTCATCATCATCACCATCCCCTCCATCGCGTGCAATGTGGTCTCGTATATATCCAACATCATCTTGGATGTCAGATATGTTTCTTTCGATAGCTCCGACCTGGTGGTAGGTGTTGCTCGCCATGTTGTAAGTGTTCCTGGTGCACATAAGGTTTTCCTGCAACAAATCATGCAAACTTTGGAAATTAGGAAAACCGCCTCCGGAGGAGGATTGGCCCGGATCACCTTGGGGTTGGTATTGGTACTGATGATGTTGCGGAGCTTGGAGGACAAGTGCTTCTTGCGGGTTCCATGCATGACCTTGCATCCTTTGAAAGCTCACCGTCCCGTCTTCCGCCTCATAAATCAGGTTCATTGAGCGGCATATGTGTATATCCACCATACCCGACCATGGGCTCCTCTCAAATGACCTTGGTATGTGGGTGAAGTGCTTGAAGAGACGGTACACCCATCCCCCAAAGAAGATAGGAGTCGGTGCACTAGCAAGGCGGTTGTGATGCATGTTTCGGAGCATGAGGAACGGAACCATCTAGCGGCCTGCGGTTGTGGATGCAATGGAGGACAACCAAATCTCTTAACCCAAATACGCCACTACTGTCATGCCTTTGGCTAAGAGAGTAGCCGAGGAGCCTATGGATGTATCTGTAGAGCGGATCCCTCAACTTTGTACTCTTAGTGCTGCTCGGATTGTAGTACCCTTCTCCAATCTAAGCCCAAATGGCTTGGCGTTCGTTCTCACCTATCTCTCTCATTCCTCCAGTATTTTCTTCGTTTCCTGCATCCTCTTCCACATACAACCCTACAATCGATCCAAACTGAGCCATTGAGATCGAATACCTCGTTCCGCCACATCGGAATGCTACCCCCTCATTGTCGAACGGGTCAGACCTCGAGTTGAATGTGAAGGTGCTATAGAACTCTAAAGTGCATTCGTGGACGGAACGGAGTCGAGTTGTTAGGGCGACTCTGAGTGGTCCCGTGACAATGTTGTTAAAACGGTCTATTTGATTCACCAAGGTTAGCAAGTCCGTGCATGCTTGCCTCGGGTATCCCTCTGGCCTTGTTTGAAGTATCTCGTATCGAGCTCTAGCATCGAGCTCATTGGCGTTGAATCTTGTGAACTTCCTAGCCATCTGAAAGAATACACCAAAAGTTAGCACGAAACAGAAATATTTTAGGACAAAACTGCAAACAGTGGCCTGGACACGACCCCGTGTTTAGCGGACACGGCCCCGTGTCCAGGGGTCTGATACTCAAAAATCCCATTTTTCGACCCGGTTTCGAAAACTTGAAAATTTTTGGTCCAATAGGTGCGGTTTCCCCCGAAAATGAAACCCTAAGTGCCGTTTTTCCTAAAATAACCCGTTTACCCTATCAATTTTATCTTTTTTGGTTCAAGAACAAGGGTTTGGGGTTTTGTGAGAAATCGGGTGAATCTATGAACAATACAAGTGTATTTACTTCCATTAACACTAATCTAACTAAATGCAAACAGATCTAAACAAAAATTTGTGGTTCGATCCGTATGAACTTCAAGAACCCTAGATTTTCCCCCAAATTTTTGGTGTTTTAACTACATGCAAGTAACTAATCTAACTACTAAAAGTGATAGAATCATACCTTGATGTTGTTAGAGTGATAGGAGACGTTGAATTTCTGCGAAAAGTCGCCTGGAACCAGAGCTTTTTCGGGGAAACGGGGCGTGTGGAATGAAGTAACTGTTTTGAAAAAGGGAATTTATCCCGACTGCAGCGCGGACACGGCCCCGTGTCCAGCGGACACGGCCTCGTGCCAAGCAAAGTTTTAAAACTTTTTTTTTGTGCTCGTGTGAGTGCCCTTGTTTCCCATAAGCTTTAGTTAGAAAACTTACCGCTTTGTTTGTTGTCTCAATCGTTCGTAACTTACCAGGTATGATGTCTTATTCTTCCACCGTTTGAAGCGAGATCTCTTCTTCTTCATCCTCAATGAATCCTTGATAGAGTTTCAGCCGTTGGCCATTGACTTTAAATGGAGGCCCATTTCGAGATTTAATTTCTACTGCACCATGTGGGAAAATATGGGTGATGGAAAAAGGTCCTGACCACCTAGACTTTAACTTACCAGGAAACAATCGAAGTCGTGAATTAAACAAAAGAACTAGATCCCCTACCCGAAATTCATTAGGTTTAATGTGTTTATCATGCAAATTTTTCATTCTTTCCTTATAAATTTCAGAGTTTGAGTATGCATAATTCCTAAGCTCGTCTAATTCATTTAATTGACAAAATTGATTTTTACCAGCAAATTCTAAATCTAAGTTTACATTTTTAATTGCCCAATAGGCTTTATGTGCAATTTCTACGGGTAAGTGACAACTTTTTCCATAGACTAGCTTATATGGGGTTGTACCTATTGTTGTTTTATAAGCAGTTCGAAAAGCCCATAAAGCATCATCTAATTTATCTGCCAATTCCTTTTTATTTAACCCTACGGTTTTTTCGAGTATTCGTTTTAAACCTCTATTAGTCACTTCGGCTTGTCCGTTTGTTTGAGGGTGATAGGCTGTTGAGACCCGGTGATAGACCCCATATCTTGTTAAAAAAATTTCGAGTTGATGGTTGCAAAAATGGGTACCTCTATCACTTATTAATGCTTTAGGCGTGCCAAAACGAGAGAATAATTTTTTTAGAAATCTTACCACAACTCTTCCATCATTTGTTGGAAGTGCCTCGGCTTCGGCGCATTTAGACAAGTAATCTACTGCCACAAGTATATATTTGTTTCCTTTCGACGGTGGGAAAGGTCCCATAAAGTCGAGTCCCCACACATCAAAAATTTCACAAACAAGAATGCCATTTTGTGGCATCTCATTTTTGGAAGAAATATTACATGTTCTTTGGCAAGCATCACATGTCTTGACAAGACTTTGGGCGTCTTTGTAAATGGTTGGCCAATAAAATCCTGAATCAAATACCTTTCGTGCGGTACTAGCGGCACCATGATGCCCTCCGTATGGACCTTCATGACAATGGCGGAGAATTCTTCGTGCTACGCTACCATGTACGCATCGTCGGACGAGTTGGTCAGCACACATTTTGAAAAGATATGGATCTTCCCAAAAATAGTGTTTCACATTGGCAAAGAATTTCTTTCTTTGATAATGTGACCATCCTTTTGTGACTATACCGCTAGCTAGGTAGTTAGCATAGTCGGCGTACCATGGCTCTTCCTTATATTCCACCATTTCCAGGGACTCGGTTGGAAATTTTTCGTTGATTTGCTCGTCCCTGGTTGCCTCCAAAGCTGGGTCTTCTAAGCGCGAAAGATGATCTGCTGCGGTATTTTCTGCTCCTCTTTTGTCTCTGATTTCAATGTCAAATTCTTGGAGGAGTAGAATCCACCGAATCAAACGTGGTTTTGCGTCCTGCTTTTTGAAAAGATATCGAATGGCTGCATGATCTGTATAGACTATAGTTTTAGAAAGAACAAGATAAGAACGAAATTTATCAAAAGCAAATACCACAGCTAGTAATTCTTTTTCAGTTGTTGTCTAATTTTCTTGTGCATCATTAAGTGTTATACTAGCGTAATAAATTGGGTGGAAATGATTTTCTTTTCTTTGTCCCAAGAGAGCTCCAACTGCAAAGTCACTAGCATCACACATGATTTCGAAAGGAAATTTCCAATCAGGCGCTATCATGATAGGTGCATTGACTAACATCTCTTTTAAGGTTAGAAATGCTTGGTTGCAATCCTTGTCAAAGATGAAAGGGGTATCTTTTTCAAGTAATTTCGTTAGAGGCCTTGAGATTTTTGAAAAGTCTTTGATAAACCGTCTATAAAATCCGGCATGCCCTAGGAAACTTCTGATAGCTCTTACGGAGGATGGAGGTGGTAATCTAGAAATGGTATCTATTTTGGCCCGATCCACCTCCATTCCTTCGCTTGAGATCTTGTGACCGAGCACTATTCCCTCCGTTACCATGAAATGGCATTTTTCCCAATTAAGGGTGAGGTTAGTTTCCTCACATCGGGATAGCATTCGTTCAAGGTTATCGAGGCATTGGTCGTATGAATCCCCAAAGATAGAAAAGTCGTCCATGAAGACTTCCATTGTCTTTTCTATCATGTCATGGAAGATGGCTACCATGCAACGTTGGAATGTTGCGGGGGCATTACATAGACCAAACGGCATGCGTCGATAAGCAAAAGTTCCATAGGGACATGTGAAAGTTGTCTTTTCTTGGTCTTCGGGTGCTATCGGGATTTGAACGTAACCTGAAAAACCATCCAAGAAACAATAAAATTCATGATCGGATAATCTTTCTAACATTTGATCAATGAAGGGTAAAGGAAAATGATCTTTTCTTGTTGCTTCATTTAATCGTCTATAATCTATACATACTCTCCATCATGTGACGGTTCTTGTTGGTATTAATTCATTCTTTTCGTTAGTTATCACCGTCATACCTCCTTTCTTTGGAACTACTTGGACGGGACTCACCCAAGGACTATCGGAGATAGGGTAGATAAGTCCGGCGTCAAGTAGTTTGATGACCTCGTTTTTAACCACTTCTTGAACGTTTGGATTTACTCGACGTTATGGTTGTATGACCGATTTGTAGTCATCATTCATCAAAATTTTGTGTGTGCACATAGAAGGACTAATTCCTTTTATGTCTACAAGTTTCCAAGCTATTGCATTTTTATGTTTTTTCAAAAGACTAATTAATTTTTCTTTTTCTAAGCTATCTAATTTAGACGAAATAATTACAGGTAAATTACCCTCTTTGTCTAGAAAAGCATATTCCAAACCTTTTGGAAGTTCTTTGAGCTCAAGTGGTGGGTCTTTAGGAGACTCCTTATTTGGTTGCTCATTTCGATCAAGAACTTTAAAAGTTTGTTCTATGGCGACCTCTTCTTCAACAAAGTGGTCAATCTCTTCACTTGTATCGGGTGGTTCATCTTCATCTTCAATTAGGGGGTCATTATTGCTGAATGGATATTTCATTGACCGTTCGAGATCGACACTTCTTTTAAATGCCCCTAATTGAAGAGGTAGGTTGTTGAACTTCCAGTTTTTCAAAGCTTCGTGAGTTTTTACAAATGGTCGTCCCAACATTAGAGGAGCGTCATCGAGAATGACAAAGTCGGTCGGGATTACCATTTGATTTGTTTGAACCAAGACATCTTCAACTATACCGATTGATTTTATTACTTTCCGATTGGATAGAAAAATGGGTATTTGAAGTGGAGAAAAATCACTAATACTTAATTTTTCGAAAATGTAGTTAGGCATTATGTTAACACAAAGATCTTTATCAATAGTGACATTACTAATAAATGAATTTTGAAAGAAACATGGAACCGGTGTAATGTTAATTTCAAATGGGTCTTCTTTTATTAGCGAGGTTTGATCATTAGTTAACTTAACACTTACTGTTTCGTCAATTTTAGTGTTAGTGTTTAACTCTTTTAAAAACTTAGCATGAGTGGGTACTAAACAATGATTTTCGAAAGAAGGTGACAAGAGGTTAATTTCTTCAAAATTAGACTCTTCTTGTATTTTAACGTTGTCGGACTCACCTATTTCGTTGTTTAACTCATGTGTCGGTTTTTCACTTATTTGTTCTTCCATTTTTACATTTTCAGTTATCTCTTCATTTTTTAATTCTTCTCTTGCGCGGGACTCCTCTTCCCTTGCGCGAGATTCTCTTATACAGCGATCGATAACTCTTATGTGTTCTAATATCCTCTCGGTTACTTCGGTTATAGAAAAAGAATCGGCATTTTCTAAGCTTGAATCCGGTTGTTCGACCCTTTGTTCCTCATAATACCCATATGAAGTAGATGGTTCGCACCATTGTTCTTCATTGTAAGCATATGATGGATAAGGTTCGTAATTTTGTTCTTCATAATACTCGTATGAGGTGGGTTGTTCACGCCATGGTTCCTCATAATAAGCATATGAAGGTGGTGGCTCATATCTTGGTTCCTCAAAGTATGAGTATGAAGGTTCATACCTTGGTTCATCAAAATATGAGTATGAGGGAGGAGGTTCATACCTTTGGTCTTCATAGGATGTGTATGAAGTTGATGGCTCATACCTGGGCTCCTCATAGTAGGTGTATGAATTGGATGGTTGATACGAGCGATTATTTTGAACCGATCGTGCGTTACGACAATTAGTGCAATAATTACCCCTATAATCATCCTCCTCATAGGTGTAGTTGTAACCTCCTGAGTATTGATCCATAAGAATCACTCAGCAGACCACAACTGAGTCTCGAGATCAGAAAACAAAAATAAAAACGGAAACAGAGGCTGGACACGGCCCCGTGTTCAGTGGACACGGCCCCGTGTTCAGGATCTGTATCTGGGCGTTTTAATTAAATTTACTTATTTCGTTGAGCACGGGACGTGTTCAGTGAGCACGGCCCGTGTTCAAGCTACTGTTACTGGGTGTTTTTGAAAAATCTGCAGCACGGCCCCGTGTTCAGTGAACACGGCCCCGTGTACAGGTTACTGTAAATGCAAAACTAAACTAAAATGCAGAAAAATGTGCGCGCGTTTTAAAAAGGTTTTGAAAAACTGATTAGGCCGTCGATTTTAAGCTTTCTTAAAATCCTTGTGTCCCCGGCAACGGCGCCAAAAACTTGATGCGTGTGAAGTGTTATATATATTAGGTGTATATTTTAAGCCCCTTTAACACTTATTTTTAGCCAAGTTTTAAATTTATAAAACACGATATTTTACTAACACTAAACACACATATGGGCAAGTGCACCCATCGTGAGCGTAGTATAGTGTTGGCAAGATACCGAGGTCGTCCAAGGACACAAGAGCTTTTAGTACCGGTTTATCCTCAACGTCTAATCAAAATAAAAAGTTTAGAAAAATGTTTTAAACTAAAAAAATAAAAACTAACAAAAATACTGAAAATAAAAATAAAAAAAAGAAAACAGATAGACAAGATGAATCACTTGGTTTCGACTCGTATCTAGTGTAACCTTTGATTATTTCCGCACTTTTGCACATAATTAAGAGATTATCTTAGTTATTGTAGTAGGCCCCTCTTTTGAAGGTGACGTTACCCTCACCCCAGTAGTTTGAGTCAGCAAGGATACAATCCTAAAAGGGTGGATTATTGGAAGATAATTAATTAAGTTATTAATGCAATATTATGGTAGGCCCCTCTTTTGGAGGTGACGTTACCCTCGACTAAGTAGTCTGAGTCAGCAGGGATACAGTCCTAAATAGCCGGGTTATAGTATTAATAGTAGTTAAATTATGAGGGGATCAAAGAATTTGGACCCCCGCCATCCAATACCGTTAAGTATTGAAGGAGGTCCTACTAAATTTGACCCAGGTCCATTGCAGGACCTCTAAACGCTGAACAATGGCAAGACCTTTACCAAACCGTTCCCTTAACCCCCGACCAGGTAGCCAACGTACCACCATATAGACCGTGGAGATATGAATGGTGAAAATCTTTTATTTTATATAGACAGTAAAATAATGCCAAGACACCACGGACAAATGATAAGGAAAGATCACCTTCAACATAAGCAACTAGTTATTAAAGTCATTAATACAAAACCAAATAAAAAGTGCAAAAGATTAGAAATAAAAAGTATTACACTAGACACTTTGTCTTCACCAAGTGATGTAAGAGACTTAGGCAAACATGGCCTTGATTGTCAAGAACTCTTACGATCAATCTTGGATCCCGAGATGACTCACACACTCTACGATGGACAATGGATGATGGTGGTGGATGATGGTGTTATGGTGGTGGTGGGTGGTGGGTGAAGTGTGAGAGAGGTGGTGTGCCAAGGGATGGTTTGAGCTTGAGCCAAGCACTTCTATTTATAGGCTGAACAGAAGCTCGGGCACGGCCCCGTGTCCACATCCTCTCTTTCTTCATTTAATGCAGCTTTGTCTTATTGGTTGACCACGCCCCCGTGTCCGCTGAGCACGACCCCGTGTGCAGAAGAATCTTTGTACTATGAGGATTTGCCTGGATTGTGCGAATCTTATAGTTGACCACGACGCCGTGTCCGCTGAACACGGCCCCGTGGTGGGCAATAGAAGCTTCTACCACTTTGTCTTTTCTGCTGTCACTTGGGCACGCCCCCGTGCTGGCTGAGCACGGGGCGTGTTCATGCTTCTGATCTCTTGTTTTGCTTGGGAAGATGCTGTCGTGGGGTCGGGCATGTCACATCTTGTCCCTTTTCTTGTATTTATGTTAGATTTTGATGTCTTTTTGCTTCTTTTGTTAATTTGAGCTCATTTAATCCTGAAAATATAAAAGGAAGACAAAAGCACACTTTTTCCAACATTAGTACTAAAAAAGGGTTAGTTTTATGCCTCATTTGATGAAATTTATATGTTAATATTTGAACACATCAATTGTAATCAGTAGTTAGCAAACAGTTGATTGTATTAGATCAGTAGTTACAGGTTGTTAGGAGGTTAGATGTCACTTTCATGGTGACGTCAGCCAAGATGCTTTAGTGGTTTGCTCGTGCCTATAAATAGAACAGTACCATGTACTGTTCTATTAGCTCTTTCACCACTTGTCTTCTTGTACGAACAATCACTGTGAGCTCAGGCTGAGGGGGAGTTTGTGATACATGCATGCATTGTAATTGAATCTTGAAATAAATTCAATCATTCGGTTCTATGTTAAAATGTGTGTTGAAAGCATTTCTCCTATTTGATTGTGTGTGAAAGTTTGTTTCCATTTACATTCCGCTGCAATTACGTATTCATCTTCAGTAATTCTCAAACAAAAACACAATCAATTGAAACTCAGATCCTAACAATTGGTATCAGAGCTAAGACAGTCAAATTTGATCTAACAATCATTTTGACGTAAAAGTTCAGCTCACAATCGTTGATACTTATTATTATTCGTTTCGTTGAAAAACAGAGCAAGGTTTAATCATGAACAAAGTTGATTAATCAGTGTCTGTAAAACAACCAAGATGACGTCACAATCACAAGATGCTAACGATAGCATCGGTTCACTCTTCAAACCACCCATGTTGAAGCGTAATGAGTACAACATCTGGCAGAGAAGGATGGGTCACATCCTTGCTCAACCGAATTCCGGATGTTGGAAGTCGGTTATCTTTGGACCACATGTTCCAATGGTGCCGAGTGCTGAGGATTCAAAGAAGTTCGAACCTAAGAAACCTGAAAACTATACTGAAACTGATTTTTAAAAAATCAAACTGGATGCCAAGGAATTTAGCATCGTTGCATCTGCTTTGCCTAATGAAATCTATGCTGGACTGTTACACTGTAACAGTGCCAAGGAATTATGGGATGCACTTAAGGAACAATTTGGGGGGGACTGAAGAACTAATTGAAAATAACAGGGAAATTCTGAATCAACAGTATGAAACGTTTTGTCATGTTAAGGGTGAAACATTAACCCAACAGTTTGAGCGATTCAGTTGTCTCATTAGTGAACTAAGACTTGTTTATGTTAAATTTATTAATTCAACTCAAAACATCAAGTTTCTTAGATCACTGCCTTAAAAATGGGATACAATTGCATTTGTGACCAGAGATTCTGTTGAGTTCAAAGATCTGACACTGACCCAACTTCATGGTAGACTCCTGACCTATGAAAGGGAGTTAAACCAGAAAAAAAGTTGCAAGAGTCTGGCAAAGTTGCAGATTACTACACATTTGGTAACACAGCTCTTCTGGGTCAGGAAGAGTCTGGCAGTAGTAAGGATCAGAGTTATGATCATTTTATTGACATAACTGCTGGTGGTAATTTCAACTCTGATCCTCGCTCATCCAATTTTGCTTTTACAGCAAATGGAGAAAGCCAGATCTCTGATAATCTGTGTTTTGAACTCAATGATTTACACCATTTTGATCCCACTAACTTAGAAGAAATGGACATCTTGCATCAACTTGCTTTGCTAAGTGTAAGAACTAGCAAATGTTACAAAAGGACAGGGAGAAAATTCCCAGGGCTTCATGGGAATCTAAAAGTGGGGTTGGATAAGTCAAAAATTAAGTGCTATAAGTGTAATAGGCTAGGTCATTTTGCTAGGGAATGAAGGAGTTAAAACACTGGTCCAATTATTACACATCCCAGCTCAAACCCTAGACCACAAAACAACCAAAACACTATGCACTATGCCCAATATACCCCTGCTGCCCATGTAAGCACTGCTTATTATGCAAACCCTGGAACCCCTGTTCCTGTGCATTATGTTCAAACCACTGTTCCACAAATTCAGTATGTTCAAGCCTATGTCCCTCAGGTTCAAGTGCAACCAGTTGCACCTCAAGAAGCTGCTCCGGCAGTGGTTCAACCAGATCAGCAAAGCTTTTTCACCCAAGGCTTTGTTGACTGGAGCAGTATGCCTGATGAGCTTGGTGATGAAAATTTGGCACTCTATGCTATTAATGATGCTCCTAATGATGAATTTTTTTTATGGCATTAGAGTCAATACCAGAAGGGCTGGAAGCTGAAGAAGGACAGCTAAGTGCTGAAACAGTGGATGAAGTTGCTGAAGCAGTGGTTACTACTGTTGCTGATGAAATACTACTGGGAGAAAATTCAGAACCTCTGTTAGAACCACTGTCTGATCCCTGGTCTGAATAAGAAGAAAAGAACCATGGTGAAAAGCAAGAGAAGGTGACTGATGAGAAAGAACATGCTTGTGACTGTGCCATGATGGCTACAGCTAAGGTATCATCTCAGGTTCTTGAAAATCTGTGTTCAGACAAATGCATCATAGCATTTGCTAACATTAAAGAGGTGAATGAAAACCTTAGGGATAGAGTGTTAAATGATGAAGTCAAATTTGAGAAGTCTTTAAAAGAACTTAAAATCAAATTGGCTGAAAAAGATAAAGAAATCTGCAGTCTAAAAGAAGAGCATAGCATTACCAAAAACCAACTCCAAACAATGATAGAAAAATATCATGTTTGCAAAAAGGAGTTGGAATCCACCCAAATCACTTGTGAAAAATGGGTGGAATCCTGCAAAGGTTTTGAGATAATGCTTGAGAAACAGCTTGAAAGCAATGTGAAATTTGGCATTGGATTTAGAAAAAATGATCATTTGAAAACAATGCTGCAAATCAAGCTGGTTCAGTTGAAATCATTCCAACAAACAAGAATGGCCAAGAAGTTAAGATAAGTGACAAACTTGGTAACAAAATCACTCTGGAAAGATCTGTGGGATCCTCAACTTTTGAGGAAATTGGGAAATACCAATTTAAACCCACATGGTCTGATAAGTGTGGCATTCTTGAAAACTTTAAGCCTATGGACTTCACAACCACTGATGGTGTAAAAGATCCTAAAGCAAAGGTCATTCCTCTCAAAGACATCCCAACAGCAGTTCAAAACTCTGTTGCAAAGGAGTCTGAGAAGAAGAAAAGAAGAGAAAAAGTTAAAAACCTGTTTTGTGATTTATACGAAAAGAAGAATCATCTAACAAAAGACTGTTTTCATCTAAAAGAATATGATATCAACAAAACAAGTGTTATTGTACCTGCTGAGAGCTGCACCATCTGTGGTAAATCAAACCACAAAACTCAGGAATGTGTGTATCTCAAATCCTTTGATGTAAAAAAGAATGAGTACACTGCAAAAACATCCTTGAGTTCATCAGATCCATCTGTCAAATTCACCAAGAACCAACCACTGTTTGTTCCAGTTCAAACAGCTGTTACAAAACAGCTGAACCAAACCTCTGTTAAAAGAGATGTTCAGGTGACTGATGCACCCCCTGCAAACCAATACCACAAAGGTAAAGGTAAACCACCATACCAAAGGGTCCCACATGTTTATGAGGTTTACAAAAAGCCTTCTAAACCAAGAGTGAACAGGCATCCCTTTGGTTATCAACAGCTAATTAGGCAAGACTCCCAACAGTGGTTAGAGAAAAACAGTCCTAAAACTGTCCAAACCCCTGAGCTAACCACTGTCCATCCACCTGAACTTAACCTAGACACTGTTGAGACCCCATCCAAAGCCTTATTGGCTTTGGAGACCCTAATGAACTAACCTTTTACTTGATGTGCAGGGAGCTTCTGCATGCTTAGATAGTCTTTGGTATGTAGATAGTGGAGGATCCAGGCACATGACAGGATGTAGAGCCCTACTCAAAGATTTCAAAACTCATGGAGGGGGTGATATATCCTTTGGTAATAATAGTAAAGGGAAGGTTATGGGGTCTGGTACAGTTCAGTCTGGTAATGTTAAGTTTGAAAATGTCAATCTAATAGACAATCTAAAATTCAACCTCCTAAGTGTCTCACAAATGAGTGATAAGGGCTATGGCTCATTCTTTACAAAGGAGTGTTGTAGGATTGTTGGACCAGAAATGGTTGAAAAGATTGAAGAAATAATAAAAAATGGAGAAACCCAACTTGTTGCTCAAAGGAGTGGCAATGTTTATGTAGTGGATATGTCAAAAGAGAGCCCCAGGACTGATGCTTGTCTGTGCTCAGCAGCCTCTAACAAGAGACAAAATTATGGCACAGGAGATTGCGGCACACAAATCTCAAGACAATCACTGCTATATCCAAACAGGGGTTAGTAAGAGGTTTACCTCAAAAACTGTTCACCTGTCCTGAGCATTGTGTTTCCTGCCTAAAAGGAAAATAACATAAAAGCTCATACAAATCAATTGAAGAGTCCAAAATAACCAAGTGCTTGCAAATGCTTCACATGGATTTGTTTGGCCCAGTTAAAGTCATGAGTCTTAGGAAGAAAATATATTGTTTGGTTATTGTTGATGACTTTTCTAGGTTTACATGGACTTACTTTTTACATTCCAAAGATGAGACTGTAGGCATTCTGCAAGACTTTGTTACACAGGTTGAAAAGCAGTTTGATCTTCCAGTAAAAAGCTTTAGGAGTGACAATTGCACAGAGTTCAAAAATAAGGAGTTAGATGATTTCTGTGTGTCAAAAGGAATTGTAAGGCAATACAGCATTCCTAGAACACCAGAGGAAAATGGGGTTGTTGAAAGAAAGAACAGGACTTTGATTGAGGCTGACAGAACCATGCTTGCTGATTCAGGTTTGCCATTAACTTTCTGGGCAGACGCAGTAAACACTGCTTGCTATGTCCAGAACAGAGTTTTAATTAACCCTAGACATCAAAAGACTGCTTATGAACTGCTGTATAAAATAAAGCCATTGATTTCATATTTCAAAGTTTTTGGCTGCCCATGTTTCATTTTAAACTTAAAAGATTCTATCTCAAAGTTTGCAGCCAAAATTGATTGTGGTTATCATCTGGGATACTCAACCACTGCTAAGGCCTACAAAGTGTTTAGCACAAGGACTAAGACAGTGGAAGAGACTTTGAATGTAAAATTCAATGAACTTTCATCAATGAAAATCCCAGCAAATCCTGCAGAATTATTTGATCTTGATAAATTCACATTTGAAAATGTTTCTGTCAAGACTAACAATGCAGGTCCATCAGAAAATCCTTCATCAGACTATGGATATGAAGTCATCATTCCTCAACAAAAGTCTGCTTCAATGGGAAGAGCAGCATATATTCAAAACAGCTGTCAAAGCTCATTCACTGCTACCTCAACAGTTTTTGACCAAAGTAGCACATCCTCATCAACCACTGTTGACAAAAGCCATCAAACAGTGGATAAAAGTCAACAAGTTTTCACACCTATTCCTCCTACTCCTCCACCTCTATTTGAAGCCACTGCTGGATCATCAAAGTCACCAGCAGTGGTTAGCTCAGATGATTCACATCTGCAGCCCTCACCATTAAATGCCATTGTTCCATACAAAGGAGATCTAATCTTCTTGAAGTCTCATCCACCTGACCAAATCATTGGCAACATCAGTGAAGGGGTGCTAACAAGAGTCAATCCCAAAACATCTGTCTTTTTGCTGGTTTCCTATCTCTCCATTAGCCAGTCAAGTACCAAGAGGCACTGAAAGAAAACAGTTGGGTAGAAGCCATGCAAGAGGAGCTCCAACAGTTTAGAAGACAACAAGTTTGGGAGCTTGTACCACTGCCAGAGGGTGTGAGTCCTATTGGTACAAAGTGGGTCTTCAAAAATAAAACTGATGAAAGGGGTATAGTTGTCAAGAATAAAGCTAGGCTTGTGGTTCAAGGGTTCAGACATGAAGAGGGCATTGACTATGATGAAACATTTGCCCCTGTAGCAAGATTAGAAGCTATCAGACTATTCCTGGCCTTTGCTGTCAACCACAACATCAAGGTGTATCAAATGGATATCAAATATGCGTTCCTCTATGGTAAGATTCAAGAAGAGGTTTATGTTTGTCAACCTCCATGCTTTGAGGATCCATTTAATCCAAATCATGTCTACAAGCTAAATAAAGCTTTCTATGGCCTGAAACAAGCACCAAGAGCCTGGTATGAAACTCTTTCCACTTTTCTACTTTCCATTGGTTTCACAAGAGGTAAAATAGATAAAACATTGTTTTTAAAATGGAGAGGGAAAGACTTGATGTTTGTCCAGATTTATGTGGATGACATCATTTTTGGAAGCACATGTAATAAAATGTGTGAAGAGTTTAGGCAACTCATGACAACTGAGTTTGAGATGAGTGTAATGGGTGAACTCCAGTGCTTCCTTGGTCTCCAAGTAAGGCAACTGCAAAATGGCACTTTTATCCATCAAGGCAAATATGCCAAAGAACTTTTAAAGAAATTTGAGATGGATGATTGTAAACCATGCAGTACACCCATTGCAACCAATAAAATAGTCATGTCTGATGAAAAGGATGATTTGGTTGATCAAAGTTTATAGAAGCATGATTGGGTCTTTATTGTACCTAACTGCATCTAGGCCAGACATCATGTTTGCAACATGTGTTTGTGCAAGATCTCAATCAGCCCCTAGAAAGTCAAACCTTATTGATGTAAAAAGGATATTCAGATACCTAAAAGGTGCTCCCACACTTGGTATCTGGTATCCAGCTGATGGAAATATCAAGCTTTCAGGTTTTTCATATAGTGACTTTGCTGGATGTGACAAGACAAGGAAGTCCACTTTAGGAGGGTGCCAATTCCTAGGCAGTTGTTTAGTGTCTTGGCAAAGCAAAAGGCAAGCAGCTGTTTCCACATCCACTGCTGAGGCAGAGTATATAGCTGCTGCAAGCTGTACAGCCCAACTGCTTTGGCTTCAAAATCAATTGCTGGATTTTGGTATCACTGCCCTAAAGACACCTCTCATGTTGGACAGTCAGGCAGCACAAAATATCATCAAAAATCCAGTATCCCATTCAACCACCAAACACATTGATATCAGACATCACTTTGTGAGGGATTGCTATGAAAAAGGTTTGATTTCTCTGCACCATGTTCCAACTAAAGATCAGCTGGCAGATGTGCTAACAAAAGCATTAGACACATCCACCTTTGAAAGCTTGATCTCTAGGATTGGCATGCTGAACATGGAATAACAAGCAAAATCTTGTTTTTCTATGAATAAAAGCATTAAAATGTTTTCAGAAAATCAAATATTCATCCTTAAAAATAGCTAAAAATGCAATTTTCATTGAATCCTTAAAAGTCTGCCATAACCACTGCTTTGTTTCAAACATCTGCTTTGATAAAATTGTCCACTGCTGAAAGTCAACCATTGTTTTTTCTCATTTCCTTGTTAATCACTGTTGTTCAAAGTCAATGTTTTAACCCACTGATAGGCTATCCACTGATAGTTGAAAATTAGCCACTGTTCTCATTATAACCGTTGCAACCACTGATACTTGCTCCATCAGTGGTTTCCTTAACAACTATCTTCCATTATTCATCAGTGGTTGACACGTGGTCAGTACTTGTCGGTCAGATCTTTTGTAACCGCTGCCACGTCAGCATTCACTTTTTCCCTTTATAAAACCCTGATCAAAACTCCAAACAGGGTTTTTACTGTCGAATCGAATTCAAAATTCCTTTCTCAAAGCAGTTATCCTCCATTTCTCTCAAAATCCCTCATCTTCTTCTTCCTCAAATGGCAAAATCAACGTCTTCATCCGCTCAGAAATCCACTCAAATGGCCACAGAAATTCCATACAAAGCTCCCACAACTACTTGGGTCTATTGACAAAACCAAGTCATACTGAAACCTTCAATTCCATCATAGATGCTCTCTCGTCTTCAAAGTACAAAACTTTGTTGACTGCTGATGCTCCGATTTACCTGAAAACCCAGAGAGAATTTTGGAAGAATGCCACACTTGAATCTTAAGATGACACAATCATAGCCATCAATTCCTCGATAAAGGGTGTATCAGTTAAAATCATACCACAAACTCTATCCGAAGTTTTTGAACTGAATGATCTTCAAGGTAAAACTTCTTTTTCTAAAATAGAGTATCAAAACTGATTTTATAGAAAGAGGGTATGCTGAGGAGATGAAAAAGGAAACCTTACAAAAAGGTAGTTTTCCTCCTGCAACAAGATTTTTATTTCATACCCTGTTAATGTGTGTTTCAAATAAGACCACTGCTTTCAATGAAATTCCATTGAAGATCCAATACCTGGGATATGCTAATTTACATGGAAAAAATTTTAACTACTCCCAGGAGATCTTTGATGATCTGGTAAAAAATGTTGATAAAAAATCATTTTTACTGTTTCCAAGGTTCTTGAGCTTCTATTTTCAAAAGAAATTTTCAAAGGATAATGCTCATGTGCTTATCCAGGGTGAACCTTTTCAAATAAATGGCCTAACATCTGAAACATTTACAAGGCTATCAAAAGTTTCCAAAACAAAAGCAGAGGCTCCTGAGCAGAATTTAGTAGCTACTACTGCTCCTCAGGCACCTGCTGCTGAGCCCACTGCTCTTGGTGATCACAGCAGCAAAACAACTGCTGTGAAACCCACACCTAAAAGCACCAGAAAACCAAAACAAAAGAAAACACTAAAGCCCCCCAAACCTACAAAAAAGGCAACTCTGGAAGATGAGATCCCAGAGCAACTGCCAGTGACAACACAAAAGTCACTAGAAACCACTGCTGCTACTTCCTCACAGCAGTTGGTTGAAAGATCTCAACCTGAGCCTCAAACTCCTCCTGCTTCTTCTAAAAAAGAACAGGTTGTAAGAATAGGGACACCAAATTATGATGCTCTGGAATCACTTGAATCCATCATCCACAGCCCACTGCCCGGGGCAAATTCTCTTTCCACCCCAATACTCACTGCCATAATTCCACCACAAACAAAACTTTTGTTGGATGCACTTGATATAGCTAAAAAAAAAATCAGTTCCTCTCAACCACCTATCACTGAGAGTATGCCACCACAAGTGACTGAGTCTGAGCTCCCTATCCTTGCTAACCCACCAACAACTGAGGAGGTTACACCCCTTGAGTTACATGTAACTCTTGGTGGTAGTTCAAGTGAAGCAGCCACTACAAGTGCTGAACCCACTGGTTTACACTTGGACAGTAGTCACATAAATCAGACTTCCTTGAAGACAATTTCTTATTTGGGAACCAGGGTGTATCCGGTATTCACTGGTTCACTAAAACTGGTCACCTCAGCTGAAGGAAGAAGTCCCCAGTACCAAGACAAAGAGGCATCAGTGGATGATTTTTGGGATACATTCCCTAAGTCAACCACTGTTACAACCACTGAATGTGGGAAATCAGATGATCCCATTAAGTTGGGTGATGGTTTAATGTACCAAGAATTGACGGCTAGAGTTAAAAAACTTAATACATCTGTTGCAAAAATCAAAGACATGCTGCAATAGTTGTTGAAAGTACAAAAGGTACCACCCACTGCTGCTCCAGCTCCAACATATGTTCCTACTCCAAATGAGCTGTGGAGTTTGTTTCAACCTTTGCTCATCCAACAAAGAGAATATGCTGATCAGCAACATGAGATACAAGTTCAAAAGATCAGAAATATTATGGAAGCAAGGTTTAAAGATACTCAAGCAAATATCAAGGCAATCAAGGACCATTTGCTGAACACCACTGGCACAGCTCCTCCCTCTATCATCTTTGTGGATAACCCACCACCAGCTGATGCCAAAAAGGGGGGAGAAATTGAAGCAGTTGAAGAAAAAGGGATATGAAGATGGTCTTTACATTGCACCTGACAATTCCAGCATGCTTGCTGACATCCCTAAGCCATATGGGTCTAAAAAGGTTGATGTAACCACTAATGCTATTGCTGATGCAAAAGAAAGGGTAAAAAGGGATATGGAGGTAAAGGATAAAGCTAGGTTTGAACAGGAGAAAAGAGTTTTTATGGAAATGAATGAGCAGGGTACTTCTGAGCCAAAGGATGAAGAAAGTCCTGAGCAGAAAAGAAGGCAAACCACTAGAAAAGTGAGGCAACCCAAGTCCACACCATCCAGATCCACAAAACATACTCCCAAACCTCCCAAAAGCTCCACACATCAAACCTCCAAACCAACAGCTGTTGTTAACCCAACAACCACCACTTCAACTACAACCACTGCTCCCACTTCATCCTCACCACCAAAAACATCCTCACCACCAAACCAGCCTCCTGCCAAAAAGCAGAAGACAACTGATGGCACATCATCAGTTGTAATGACAACAGTGGTTGAAACACCAGTTGTTTCAACAACTGTTAGTCAGCCACCTTCCACTACAATAACCACCACTAAAATCACCACCACTGAACCAACCAAAACACCACCAACCTCTCCTAAACCAAAAAGGAGAAGGGTAATTTTGGAAGATGATGATTCACCACCACCACCACCACCACCAACATCTTCACAACCTTTGTCACTTGCTATAATTCCAAACCCTGTTCCACTCTCTTCAGCACAAGCCTTTAACCTAAACACTGCCATTATTTCTGCAGCTGTCCAATATCCTTTAGAGCTTATTGCAGTCAGAGAAGATATCAAATCTTTCTACTCTGAAGATGATCCTGCTAAAAGAAACTTGCCATCTATTCAATGATATCCAAGACCTAACAACATTGAAGAATATTTGAAGTTGAAAGGTCAACAAGCAGAGGATATTTCCAAAAGAAACACAAAGGGTAAAACTGACAAGGAAATCCAAAGATACTATCAATTCCTTCTTACTCAAGTCAGTACTTTGGAAAGGTTTTCAAAGAATCTCTGTCAGCAACTGTCAGAAAGAGATGATGAGACCCTAAGAAAAGATTACATTGAGCATATTATAGCCTTCAAGAAAAACAAGGGAGAAAAAGCTCAGTATAAAGAATGGACAGTTGGTGAGCTCAAGGAGGAGTTAGAAATAATTGAAAAAATGAATAAAGAGAAAGTTAAGCATACTCCTCCTGTTTGGGCAAATTACAAGAAAAATGTGTGTGATAAAGTGTTAAAGCTGAAAAGAATGAATGAGGAACTTATCACTGCTGGTTTTGGGTCAAGAAATCAGGTGACAAGGTGGAAAGAAGAAAAGGTGGTGGCCTCTTACCAAAAGTTGGAAGAGTTAAGAAAGAAGAATCCAAATGTTCCACAAAAACCTGTCTACCCTGAAGCAGAGGTTTCAACAAGACCACAAAAACTGCAAGTCAGGAAATCCACTACTCCACCTGGTGCCATCCTTTATCAAAGAAGGAGACAAAAACAGATGGATGCAGAAACACCAGAGGATATAGCTGCAAGTGATGAAATTATAAAATCAGTCCTCAAGCAGATGATAGCTGAAAATACTGATCTTGCTCAAGCTCAAAGCACTACTCAGCCAGTTATGTCGCAACCCCCGATCCCTTATCTGTCCCGGGAACGGGCGGACGCGAACTCAGATTTTTGGTGGTATCAGTTGGTTAATTTGGCAGCGGAAATTACATCAGGACCGTAGTTAGGAAATGTTTATCAGAGTAAAGCCACCATATTTGATATTAATAATCACATAGGTAAAACCCAAGTTTCTTATTACAATATATTTATAGGGCTAAACCCTATTTTATTGAATTTAAAACATCGTCTTTTAGGTAACTTTTATAGCCACATTTTTCCCAAGCCTTCAGTGCTCTCCAGTTGGCTTTTTACTAATTGGCTGTCACATTGTGTTACCTGAAACGCGTTTTAAAAACATTTGTCAGTGGGAAATACTGGTGAGTGAATCCCAGTTTAATCAAGAAACATTTTATCAATTAAAACAGTATTAAGAGCGATCACATTGTTTATTTCTACACAATTACTCATGCAGTACTGTCAATCCTGACTTGTGGGTCATATTACACATTGGCTAACTCGTTGTCCAATGGTAACGTACTTTCGTCCCGACTTACTACTCACAGTGTAGTAAATTTTGTATACAAAACCCCAACATACCAGCAGTAATTGAAGAACTACAAAGACTCAATCACCGCTTAATCACATTGTAAAACATTTAAGGTTTTGTAAAACATTACAAAAAGGTTAACAAAAATTGGATAAACTCACATTGCTATCTTAGACTTCGCGTAAGGGTTTCCTGGGAATAATCTATAATTTACACAAATGTACATAGGTTAGTATCATAACCCTTTGAAAATATTAATGATACCCTCCCCGAGACGACATTCCAACAACTACGTCGGGCAGAACCACGACAGTTGTTAATGAACCCTAAATCAATCGGGCAGCGTATCTAGTACGAAACTGGGGTTATAATACTTACAACGGAGCAGAACCGCGCTAATTAGGGGGGTATAATACCAGATTTCTAAAGCCTATATTCAGAAATTGTGATTGAGAAATGAGAAATGAACGAACTACAATGAAATCCGATGCGTTCTTTATATAGGTGCTGATCTTGACTCTCACGCGGCCCGCGTAAGAGTAGCCTTAGGGCTACGCGGCCCGCGTCAAAGCTAGTCAACGGACTAGCTTGTCCGGCTCATCAGATAGGTCCGCCATGATGTCGACACGTGTCGGCCTAGGGTGTCTCTGCGTTGTTGATCTCACGCGGCCCGCGTAAACTTAACATGGATCTTACGCGGGACCGCCTTAACTTAAAGTTCACCGAAATCAAGTTTCAGCCTTTATACCGCCCGCGTGAGTGTTGAGGTGGGTCCTACGCGGCCCGCCTCAGCTTAAAAATCAGGTTTTTATTTATTTTAAATACTATTTAATGTATTTCGGGTTCGTTTTTCACATACGGGGTGTGTTTAAAGACATATTGGAACATTTTGAAATATACTAGGGTGTCGGAAATATTATGAGGGTGTCGGTTTATTGAGGATTGTTACATCCTCCCCACCTTGTTTTAGAGCTCGTCCTCGAGATCTACTGGAACAAGTGTGGATATTTTCTTTGCATTTCTGATTCAAGCTCCCATGTGTACTCAGGTCCTCTTTTGGAGTCCCACTTCTCTTTTACCAGAACTAATCTCTTGTGCTTGAGATTCTTGACTTTCCTGTCTTCAATCTATAGAGGCCTTTCTACAAACTTAAGTTGTTCATTTACCTCTATATCCTTAAGAGGTACTATCAGTGATTCATCAGCTATACACTTTTTGAGATTAGATACATGAAATACATCATGTATTCCTGCCATTTCCTCTAGCAGTTGTAGCTGATAGGCTACAGGTCCTATTCTTCTAATAATCTCAAAAGGTCCAACATACCTGGGACTTAGCTTTCCCCGTTTGATGAATCTTATTACTCCTTTCCAAGGAGAGACCTTTAGTAATACTTTATCTCCTACTTGAAATTCCAACGGTTTGCGTCGGTTATCAGCATAGCTCTTCTGTCGATCACGTGCTGCTTTCAGTTGTTCTTTGACTTGAATAATCTTGTCGGTTGTTTCTTGTACTATTTCAGGTCCAGATAGTTGCATTTCCCCAATTTCTGCCCAACAGACTGGGGTTCGGCACTTTCGTCCATAAAGTGCTTCGAATGGTGCAGCATTGATACTTGTGTGATAACTATTATTATAAGAAAATTCTATTAAAGGTAAGTGATCGTCCCAGTTACCTCCAAAATCAATTACACAAGCTCTAAGCATGTCCTCCATTGTCTGAATTGTCTTTTCACTTTGTCCATCCGTTTGAGGATGATAAGCCGTGCTTAGATTTATCTTGGTTCCCATTGCTTTTTGGAAACTTGACCAAAAATGAGAGGTAAATCGACTATCTCTATCAGAAATAATTGATAAAGGAATTCCATGTAAAGAAACAATTTCATTTACATACAATTTAGCTAACTGTTCCATACTGAAAGTTTCCTTCATTGGTAGGAAATGAGCTGACTTGGTTAGCCTATCTACAATCACCCAGATTGTGTCATTTCCTTTCTTTGTTTTGCGTAATTTAGTAACAAAATCCATTGTTATTAATTCCCATTTCCATACTGGCATTTCTAATTGCTGTAACAAACCTGAGGGTTTCTGGTGTTCAGCTTTAACTTGTGAACAAGTTAAACATTTGGAAACATAGGCTGCTATGTCCTTCTTCATTCCTATGTACCAGAAATTTTTCCTTAAATCCTGGTACATTTTATCATTTCCTGGATGCATCGTATACTTAGACTTATGGGCTTCTTCTAATATACGATGACGTAGGTTTCCTAGTTTAGGTATCCACATTCTCTTCTTGTGGAATCTCCAAATTCCATATGTTCCTTGTTCTAATTCTTTTAGCATACCTTTCAATTTTTCAGTATCATCCTTGATTACTGATTCTTGTGCTTCTCTTATCTGATCATTTAAATCTACTTGTATATTTAATTTAAGAGAACGTACCCTTTTTAGCTTTTCATGATACTTTCGGCTTAAAGCATCTGCCACTACATTTGCTTTTCCTTCATTATACTGGATATCACAATCATAGTCACTAAGCATCTCCATCCAGCGTCTTTGTCTCATATTCAACTCCTTTTGCTTGAAAATATACCTTAAAATCTTATGATCGGTGAATATGGTAAACTTACTACCATAAAGATAATGTCTCCAAATCTTAAGAGCAAAGATTATAGCTCCTAACTCTAAATCATGTGTTGAATAATTCTCTTCATGATTCTTAAGTTGTCTAGATGCGTAAGCTATAACCTTTTGTCGTTGCATTAATACACATCCATAACCTAATTTGGAGGCGTCACAATAGACTACAAAGTCTTCAATTCCTTCTGGTAACGCTAATATGGGTGTATGGGTTAATTTTTGCATAAGGATTCTAAATGCTTCTTCTTGTTATAATCCCCATTCAAACTTAACAGATTTACAGGTTAACTTAGTTAAAGGAATGGCTATTTTAGAAAAATCTTGAATAAATCTTCTATAATAACCGGCCAATCCTAAGAAACTTCTAACCTCGGTTGGTGACTCAGGGGTTTTCCATTTAGTAATTGCCTCGATCTTTGTGGGATCCACATGAATTCCTTCATGATTAACTAAATGTCCAAGAAACTGTACCTGTTCTAGCCAAAACTCGCATTTGGAAAATTTAGCATAAAACTTTTCCTTTCTTAATAAACTTTAAAGTGCGTACAAATGCTTTGCATGATCTTCCTTATTCTTAGAATAAATGAGAATATCATCTATGAAGACAATTATGAATTTATCCAAATATGGCTTACATATTCGGTTCATCATGTCCATAAATGCAGCTGGGGCATTGGTTAAACCAAATGGCATGACAGTAAATTCATAATGGCCATACCTCGTTCTGAATGCGGTCTTAGGAATGTCCTCTTCCTGTACCTTTAATTGATGATATCCTGATCTTAAATCGATTTTAGAGAAAAATCGAGCTCCCTGTAGTTGACCAAACAGATCATCGATTCACGGTAATGGGTACCGATTCTTAATCGTGACCTTGTTTAATTCACGGTAGTCAATGCACATACGCATCGATCCGTCTTTCTTTTTAACAAATAAAATTGGTGCTCCCCATGGTGACGAACTTGGCTGTATAAATCCTTTTTCTAGCAATCCGTCTAATTGTTTCTTTAATTCTTGCATTTCTGCGGGTGCCAAACGGTAAGGTGCTTTGGCAATCGGAGCTGTTCCTGGTATTAAATGGATTCTGAATTCAGCTTCTCTATCTGGAGGTTGCCCTGGCAATTCTTCTGGAAATACATCTGAAAACTCAGATACTACTGGAATATCTTTTAAATCCTTTCCTTTAGTGTTAGTGATTATGGAAATCAAATACACTATAGAACCTTTTCTTATATAACTTGCAGTTTTCATCACAGAGATGAATTTTATGGATCTAGGTGGTTTATCTCCTTTAATTGTGATCATTTTACCTTTTGGTGAATTTACTTGAATTGACTTTTGATCACACAGAATACTGGCTTTATTGGCTATTAACCAATCCATTCCTAAAACGATATCAAATCCTGCCAGATTCATTGTATACAGGTTTGCAATAAATTTCTGATTTAAAATTTCTATGCTTGCTCCCTGCAAGATTTCAGAAATCCTAACAGTTTCTCCATTAGCTGTCTATACTAGACATTCTTGTGGTAGTTTAGTTAATGACTGATTTAGAAATATTGCAAAAAGATGTATTAATAAGACTTTGGCCTGCACCAGAGTCAAATAATACTTTAGCAAAGACATCATTAACTAAAAACGTACCAGCTATGACATCTGGAATCATCTTGGCTTCATCTGCAGTCAGAACAAATGCTCTAACATTTTGAGTATTCTTGTTGTTCGCATCTGGAGCTAATTTTGGGCAATTAGGCTTAATATGACCTTGTTCTTCGTAGTTGTAACATATTCTGTTATTAGCCTTCTTCCTGCAATTTTCTTCCATGTGTCCCGATATTTTTCAAAAGTTACAGTATCTGGAGCATCTTCCTGAATGCTTTCTTTTGCAATTTCTACAGTAAGGTGTAGAGGTAGAACCTATATTTTTTCCCACGATTAAAATTTCCAGGACGAAATTCTTGTGTGAGCTTCTGGGTTAGGTTCCTCCTTTGATCATCTTCTCGGGTACGGACTAATTCATCTGTCAAGGTATTTGCTAGTTCTATAGCTTCTTCTCTGGTTTGAGGTCTAGCTGCCTTGACTACGTGTCTTATCTCCCCAATTAATCCCTAGATTAATGGGAGATTAACACTAGTTCTGGTAAAGCAAGAGTTCGCACTATTCTAGCGTATTCGAAGAATATTTTAGTGTATCCTTTACTATCCACACCAGTCATCCTAAGGTTTAGGAATTTGTTTGCTATTTGTTCCTTCTCATTGGGTGGGCATAATTTCCTTTCTACCTTGTCCTTAAATTCCTCTCATTCCATATTGTAAGTTCTATCACTTCCTCTTGATTGGAGGATAGTGTTCCACCATTCTTGTGCTGAATTCTTAAACATATTAGAAGCAAACAATATCTTATCTTCTTCAGCACACTTGCTTATTCTTAAGACTCCCTCAGTCTTCTCTATCCAGCGTAGGGTTGCAATGGCCCCTTCATTGCCCGATAATTCCATTGTTTTATAGGACCATAATTCTTTGTAAGAACAACCGTAAGACACGGTTCTTCTTCTTTTGGGAATGGGCACTTGAAGTACAGGTCCATTGTTCACACTGTGTTCTGGTTCGATTGGTCGCTTACTGCTATGCTTACTATTATTATTCGCTTCTTGAATCGTTTGAATAATAAATGGCATTGCATTTATGATTCCTTGTGCCACTATATGTTGAACAGCACTATTATCCATTTGGTTCCCATTATTATTGATGCTTGGATTCTCATTAACCACGTTAATGTTACTCTGGTTATCGTTATTCAGATTTTGCTTGATTTCCTTCGTCGGCCATCTGAATGTTAAACATTTACCCCATATTAATATCACAAAATAATATTTAATATGGTCAGTCACATGATACGCATTTTAGCCAAAAACGTCGATCATTGCGACTTTTACTCTATTCATCTATACTATTATGCATCTATTACATACTAGTACTGAAATAAAAATTACAATACCAATAGAAATAGAATTACACTAATAGTAATAGGCATCCGTACACACATATTTTATTTTATTTTTATTTTATTATATTATTATTACCATTACCATTACCATCTCCTCTATCACATCACGGATATGGATTCATCCAAAAATCCATATTGCGCTCATCGTATTTCCATACGAGACGCTCTCCCACCTGTCTCATTCTCTCACTGCTTTCTAAAATTTCCTCCTCAAAAGTCCTAAGTTCTTGTACGTTTTCTGCACTCATTGGGGGTGCAGGTTCTAGGACTGGGTTTGGAATCTGGGGTGCGGGTTCCTGATATGGGGGTGAAAGTGCCTGAAATCGGTAAGGATCTTCTAAGATCTCCCTAATGTATTCATCATGGTAATAGGGATCTAAAGGGTCCATACCTGGATAGGCTCCTATGTTCTGTATGGGTGTGTCTTCATGTAGCGGGTAACGTTGCACAAAGTCCCTATTATCGTCCCACCAGGGGTCGTAATTTGGGCCTAGGGGGTTTGGTGCTTGTACCCTAGGGATTTCCTCTGGGTTGAAGTCATGCATCTCCACTTGGTTTTCAGGGTTTTCTATTTCCATGGGTTGGCCTGGGATTGGTGGTTGTGGGGCTACTAGTTGTTCCAGACTTGGGTCAGCAGCAGTTGTAGCTAGGATATGGAAATTGGCTAGGCTTCTATTAAGCATATCCTGTGTATGGGCATCTGTCTTTCGCTTAATGGCTGCTAAGGCTCTTTGCTGTTGCAAGTTTCGCATTCTTTTCCTACATGCAAATGCTTCCTTACTGAACCATCCTCGTTTCTTATGAGGGAATGGCTCTTCTGACTGAGCTTTAAAGGCAAACATCCATTCCTCTTAATCAGCAGAATACCCAGATAGGGCAGGCTGTGAAGAGGTACCTTCACTCCTAGGTGAATCAGACAATTGACGACACATATCTGAGGGTCCTTGATCACTCATACTGTAAACTAACAAATAGTCAAATAACACAAAACACATAATCACATAAATTATTTCCTAACACAAAATTTAGAATTTAAGTGTCAGCAGAACACTTCTTTGGCTTAGACCAGTGGCTAGGCTCTGATACCACCTTCTGTCGCAACCCCCGATCCCTTATCTGTCCCGGGAACGGGCGGACGCGAACTCAGATTTTTGGTGGTATCAGTTGGTTAATTTGGCAGCGGAAATTACATCAGGACCGTAGTTAGGAAATGTTTATCAAAGTAAAACCACCATATTTGATATTAATATGGGTAAAACCCAAGTTTCTTATTACAATATGTTTATAGGGCTAAACCCTATTTTATTGAATTTAAAACATCGTCTTTTTGGTAACTTTTATAGCCACATTTTTCCCAAGCCTTCAGTGCTCTCCAGCTGGCTTTTTACTAATTGGCTGTCACATTGTGTTACCTGAAACGCGTTTTAAAAACATTTGTCAGTGGGAAATACTGGTGAGTGAATCCCAGTTTAATCAAAAAACATTTTATCAATTAAAACAGTATTGAGAGCGATCACATTGTTTATTTCTACACAATTACTCATTCAGTACTGTCAATCCTGACTTGTTGGTCATATTACACATTGGCTAACTTGTTGTCCAATGGTAACGTACTGTCGTCCCGACTTACTACTCGCAGTGTAGTAAATTTGTATACAAAACCCCAACATACCGGCAGTAATTGAAGAACTACAAAGACTCAATCACCACTTAATCACATTGTAAAACATTAAAGGTTTTTGTCACGGCCCCCGACCCGGTTTGACCCGTTTCAGGAGCCGCGGGACAGAAATCCCGTGGTATTTAATTAATTGAGTTTAATAGCGGAAGTTTAACATCAGGATCTTTTTAAAAATGAAATATTTCCCGATTATTTTATTTTACAATGCGGGATAAAACCCGGTAATTTACAATCTTGAGATTTCACGAAGAAATCTTTTATTTTACAAAACATGTTTCTTTATTTTATACTGAGCCACTTCCTTTAAGCTTGTAGTGCTATATGGCACTTTTCCTGGTTCATAACAGGTCACCTGAAACATGTTTGAAAAAGGTTTTGTCAGCGGGAAATACTGAGTGAATCATTCGTTTTGCATAATGGTGCATAGTTATTAATTACAGCATAAGAGCGATTACAATGGCTTCTATCTTATTTTTATCTGGCGTCCTGTCACAATGATGACATGTCACAATGGTGATGATGGTCATACCACTATTAGATCAATGAACCTAAATAGTGATGATTATCCCTAGTAGGTCAATGAACCTAACTGGGAGAAAATTAGTAATGTGCACAATACCCCACTAACCAGTAATTCAAGATATCCACGACTTAGTCCCTGTAATTATAACCTTGAAAATAATTTGAGGTATTGTAAAATAGTTGATAAAAAGAGAATGACTCACATTGCAAATTTATACGCGCAGAGTTTAGCCTACTGATTAGCCTTTTTAACCTAAATTTAATAACAGGCACACAATTCTGGGTTAGTAATCAATACAGCATTTACGATAACTCACGAGATCAACCCTCACAACGAATGACAAAGTGCTATGCTTAAACATCCATCGAATTAACGACTAATGACAAAGCATCACCCTAATGTGGGCAGCACTTAAACATCCATTGAGTACATTGATCGATCGGACAATGAATCGTAATAGCGATCGAATTATTACCCTGATTGTGGCGTCGATTAGGGATCCGTGTGTGTTAATTGTGGTAAACAGAATGTAACTCGGTGCCTAAAACGAATTTTTTCGTCGAACATGCGCAGAATTTCAAGTGCCAATGTCTGCTATTTATACCCAAAAGTGACAGGCTTACGGACCGTAAGACTTATCCCTTACGGTCCGTAAGGGACACGTAATTCTCATAGGTTTGCCGCGTGTGGGACTAGGCCTACTGACTTGACAGATTTCTTAAATTCATTTCTGCCAACAAATTATTTGGATAATCGTAACTAGGTTTTTACCCCCCCCCCCCTGAGTTTTAGGGGCCCTGATCCTGATTCTGATTATTCTGAAAATTTTAGGGTTTGCGCAGAATCACTTGGGTGTCTCAATTAGGGTTTCCTATTGGTCAAATTAATTTAATAAATATGACTTTTGATGAGAGTTGTTACATTCTCCCAACCTTAATAAAAATCTCGTCCTCGAGATTTACTGGAATAATTGAGAATACTTTCGCTTCTTTTCTGATTCCAATTCCCACGTGTATTAGGGTCCTATCTTTGAATCCTACTTTACTTGAACTAACACTAATCGTTTGTGTTTTGAGAAATTTGATCTTTCTATCTTCTATCTGAAGAGGTTTCTCTACAAATTTTAACTTTTCGTTTACCTCTATATCTTGAAGAGGTACTATCAAAGATTCGTCTGATAGACATTTCTTGAGATTGGATACATGAAATACATCATGTACTCCAGCTAACTTTCCTGGTAGTTGTAAACGATAAGCAATTGGTCCTATACGTTGGATTACTGGAATTGGTCCTACGTACCTTGGATTTAGCTTTCCTTTCCTACCGAATCTAACAACTCCTTTCCAAGGAAATACTTTTAATAGCATTTTGTCTCCAACTTAAAACTCCAACGGCTTTTGTCTATTATCTGTATAACTCTTCTGGCGATCTTTAGCCGTCTTCAGTCTTTCCTTCGTGATACTGAATATCACATTCGTAGTTACTTAGGATTTTCATCCTTCTCCTTTGCCTCATGTTTAATTCTTTTTGCCCAAATGTATATCTTAAATTCTTATGATCCGTATAGACAGTAAACTTACTTCCATACAGATAATGTTTCCAAATCTTAAGGGCAAAAATTATGGCTCCTAATTCTAAGTCATGAGTGGTATCGTTTTCTTCGTGCTTTTTCAATTGCCTTGATGCATACGCAATTACCTTTTTGCGTTGCATTAACACGCATCCAAATCCTAGCTTTGAAGCATTATCGTATACTTTAAAATCTTCTGTTCCTTCTGGTAAGGCTAAGATTGGAGCATTGGTTAATTCATGTTTCAAAATTCTAAAGGCTTCTTTTTGTTTAGGTCCCCATTCTAACTTAACGGCTTTACAGGTTAGCTTAGTTAATGGTACATCTATCTTGGAAAAATCCTTAATAAACCGTCTATAGTATCCTGCTAAACCTATAAAACTCCTAATTTCCATTGCGGATTGCGGAACCTTCCATTTAGTAATTGCCTCGATCTTAGCAGAATCTACGTGAATACCTTCATGATTTACCATAAGACCTAAAAATTGCACTTCTGGCAACTAAAATTCATACTTCGAGAATTTGGCATACAGCTTTTCTATTCTTAACAAAGTTAAGAGTGCATGCAAATGCTGATAATGTTCTTCCTGACTTTTGGAATAAATAAGTATATCGTCGATGAAGACAATTACAAATTTATCCAAATACAGTTTACAGATCCTATTCATCATGTCCATGAATGCTGCAGGTGCATTCGTTAATCCGAAGGGCATGATTGTAAACTCGTAATGACCATACCTAGTCCTGAAAGCAGTTTTAGGTATGTCTTCCTCTTGTACCTTCAATTGATGATATCCGGAACGTAAGTCGATCTTAGAAAATATCTATTTCCCTGGAATTGATCGAATAGATCATCAATTCTAGGTAATGGGTATCGATTCTTAATTGTAACCTTATTCAATTCCCTATAATCAATACACATTCTCATCGAACCATCCTTTTTTCTTAACAAACAACACTGGTGCCCCCCCCCCCACGGGGATAAACTAGGTTGTATGAAACCTTTACTTAATAATTCATCTAATTGCTTTTTTTTCAGTTCTAACATTTCAGTAGGAGCCAACCGATAAGGTGCCTTAGCTATCGGTGTAGTTCCAGGAATTAGATGAATCCTACATTCTACCTCCCTTTCTGGTGGTAACCCTGGTAACCCTTCTGGGAATACATCTGGGTATTCTGAAACTACAGAAATTTCCTTAAGTTCTTTATCTTTAGTATTAATGATTACTGAAATCATATATACTATTCCTTGCTTTCGTTCATAATTAGCAACTTTCATTACTGATATGAACTTTATGGGTTTACATGGCTTATCTTCTGTAATCATTATTACTTCTTCAGTGGGTGCACAAATTTCTATGGAATTCTTATCACAGATAATCCGAGCATGGTTGTTTACTAACCAATCCATTCCTAACACAACATCGAATTCAACTAATTTCATAGATAATAGGGTTGCAGAAAATTTATGACTTAAAAGTTCTATTTCTACGTTTTGCAGAACCTTATTTATTTTAACTGAATTCTCATCTGCCGTTTTTACTGTAGAAATTTGCCTAATGCTGGTTAAAGGTAAGTTAAGAGTTTGGCAGAATAAAGTATTGATAAAACTTTGGTTTGCACCAGAGTCAAATAATACTTTGGCGTAAATGTTGTGAACTAAGAACGTACCGGCTATCACATCTGGAATGAGTTCTGCTTCCTGAGCAGTCAGTCGGAAGGCTCTTACATTCCTTTTTGCTCCTTCTGCAGGTTTGGCTTTATTGTCAGATGGTTTATTCAGTTTTGGACAATCTGGCCTAAGATGTCCAGCTTCTCCACAGTTGTAACAGACTGAAAATTTCTTCCTCCTGCAGTCTTCTTCTTGATGCCCCGGAATTTTGCAAAAATTGCAATATCCTTTGCATCTTCCAAAATGCTTCCTTTTGCAAAAATTGCAAAAGGGACTAGTGGTAGATTGCCCATTCCCTCTTTTCTTGAAATTGTTATGGTTACCCGGACGGATTTCTTGGGTAATCTTTTGGGCTACTTCCTTCCTTCTATTTTCTTCTCTTATTCGTACTAGTTCGTCAGTCAGAGTATTGGCTAAATCCACCGCATCATCAATCGTGCGAGGTTTCGCAGCCTTGACGATATTACGGATTTCGACAATCAATCCCCAAATATAACGAGAAATAAGTACCGGCTCTGGCGAAGCCAGGGTTGGTACCACTCGAGCATACTCAAAGAATGTCGAAGTATACCCTCGACAATCTACATCCACCATCCGGTGGGTTAGAAACTTATTTGTCATTTGTTCCTTTTCATACTCGGGACAGAATTTTCTTTCTACAAAGCTCTTAAATTCTTCCCAGTTCATAGCATACGCCATCCTTCTTCCTTTTGCTTGTAACACCGTATTCCACCATTCTAGCGCCCCTTCTTTGAAAAGGTTTGATGCGTACATGACTTGATCATCCTGAGCACATTTACTTATGGCAATTACTGCCTCGGTTTTCTCTAACCAACGTAGTGTCGCAGTCGCTCCTTCATTGCCTGCAAACTTAGTGGGTTTACAAGCAAGAAATTCTTTGTAAGTGCAACCAGGCGTTGCAGCTTTCATTTTCTTAGGGAGCGGAGCTTGTCGTGGTTCATTATCCTGATTAACATGATCATTGCCTCCGTTTATGCTATTACTGAAGTTATCTTCATAAATACGTTTTCTAGGAATGATTTGTTGCGGTTCGATTGGATTTTTAACAGCAGCAACGATTGCTGGAATAGTGTCGGCTATCCCTTGAGCAACTATTGCTGGAATAGCGTTGGCTATCCCTTGAGCAACGATATTTTCTATATCTGCCTAGTCATATATTGATCCCCCGGTTGTTGCTCAGATTGATTAACCTCATTAACTGGTTCATTACCCATGTTTGCCATCTGGTAATTAATATATATATATATATATATATATATATATATATATATATTTTATTAGTATCAAATAAATAACAATTATACACAATATCATCATACAAATTTCACAATACACATATAGCCAAAACTATCGATTTCTCGATTTCCATTTATATTTAATAGCATGCATCAATACACACTATTATCTTACAGAGTTTTATTGGTAGTTATTTTACAGACTGATTTTTACTATTACTATTACACAACCACAGTTCCATAATCCTTTGTCAGATGATATTCTAGTAATGGCGTTCCTTCTCATCGTATTTCCAGGAGATCTGTCCCCCAATCTTTTAGATCCTATTCTCAGCATCCATTAGTTCTTCGCCAAAGTGGCGGAGTTCAGCCATATTCTCGTTACTGGTTGGTGGATTTGGTAAAGGTTCTAGATTGAATTGAGGAAAAAGCTTATAGGGATGGTTTTGTAACTGTATTTCATTAGTCAACCATTCGTCTATTTGCGAGTGGATTGAAGGGTTTGGAATGGCTGGTTCTAAGTTCATTGGTAGTTGTGTTTCAAGAGAGTGAATAAAAACATTTTCATTAACAGGCTTAATAATATCATAGTTTGCCAATATAAAATCTAGTTCTTCCTGAGATGGTAACCCCTCAATTTGCCTAGAGCTTTCCCCAATTTCCATTTTCTTAGGCTTGGGTTTCTCGAGAGGTGAAACGTTGAATTCTATAGGTTCTTCTATGTCTGGTATATACCTATTGAAATCTCTGGAAACCTCTATTCTTACTGGATAGAGATTTAAATTCTGAAGGGCGTCATACAAGTCACTCATGCTGTTATGCAAAATACACACCATTATTAATTATAACAAATTTATAGAAAACCTTTAAATATTATTCCAGACTGTGTAACTACTAAATAACTGAAAATTAAAACATACTAGATTTTATTTGTAAATTTATTTATTTACTGAATAAGGTTTCTAGACTGTAGATAATAAAGATGCTAAAACTTGGGTCAAATTATTTAAGGATTTGCATTAATTGCTACATTCGCTAGCATATAAAAATCTGCCCATACTGTACACAATTAGTCAGATAATAAAACACATAATCATAAAATAGCAATTAATAAAAATTAAGTATTTTCTAAATACTTAATTGGCTTAAATCAGTGGCTCGATCAGTGGCTCTGATACCACATTTTTCTGTCACGGCCCCCGACCGGGTTTGACCCGTTTCAGGAGCCGCGGGACAGAAATCCCGTGGTATTTAATTAATTGAGTTTAATAGCGGAAGTTTAACATCAGGATCTTTTTAAAAATGAAATATTTCCCGATTATTTTATTTTACAATGCGGGATAAAACCCGGTAATTTACAATCTTGAGATTTCACGAAGAAATCTTTTATTTTACAAAACATGTTTCTTTATTTTATACTGAGCCACTTCCTTTAAGCTTGTAGTGCTATATGGCACTTTTCCTGGTTCATAACAGGTCACCTGAAATATGTTTGAAAAAGGTTTTGTCAGCGGGAAATACTGAGTGAATCATTCGTTTTGCATAATGGTGCATAGTTATTAATTACAGCATAAGAGCGATTACAATGGCTTCTATCTTATTTTTATCTGGCGTCCTGTCACAATGATGACATGTCACAATGGTGATGATGGTCATACCACTATTAGATCAATAAACCTAAATAGTGATGATTATCCCTAGTAGGTCAATGAACCTAACTGGGAGAAAATTAGTAATGTGCACAATACCCCACTAACCAGTAATTCAAGATATCCACGACTTAGTCCCTGTAATTATAACCTTGAAAATAATTTGAGGTATTGTAAAATAGTTGATAAAAAGAGAATGACGCACATTGCAAATTTATACGGGCAGAGTTTAGCCTACTGATTAGCCTTTTTTACCTAAATTTAATAACAGGCACACAATTCTGGGTTAGTAATCAATACAGCATTTACGATAACTCACGAGATCAACCCTCACAACGAATGAAAAAGTGCTATGCTTAAACATCCATCGAATTAACGACTAATGACAAAGCATCACCCTAATGTGGGCAGCACTTAAACATCCATTTAGTACATTGATCGATCGGACAATGAATCGTAATAGCGATCGAATTATTACCCTGATTGTGGCGTCGATTAGGGATCCGTGTGTTTTAATTGTGGTAAACAGAACGTAACTCGGTGCCTAAAATGAATTTTTTTTGTCGAACATACGCAGAATTTCAAGTGCCAATGTGTGCTATTTATACCCAAAAGTGACAGGCTTACGGACCGTAAGACTTATCCCTTACGGTCCGTAAGGGACACGTAATTCTCATAGGTTTGCCGCGTGTGGGACTAGGCCTGCTGACTTGACAGATTTCTTAAATTCATTTCTGCCAACGAATTATTTGGATAATCGTAACTAGGTTTTTACCCCCCCTGAGTTTTAGGGGCCCTGATCCTGATTCTGATTGTTCTGAAAATTTTAGGGTTTGCGTAGAATCACTTGGGTGTCTCAATTAGGGTTTCCTATTGGTCAAATTAATTTAATAAATATGACTTTTGATGAGAGTTGTTACAGTTTTGTAAAACATTACAAAAAGGTTAACAAAAATTGGATAAACTCACATTGCTATCTTAGACTTCGCGTAAGGGTTTCCTGGGAATAATCTATAATTTACACAAATGTACATAGGTTAGTATCATAACCCTTTGAAAATATTAATGATACCCTCCCCGAGACGGCATTCCAACAACTACGTCGGGCAGAACCACGACAGTTGTTACAGAACCCTAAATCAATCGGGCAGCGTATCTAGTACGAAACTGGGGTTATAATACTTACAACGGAGCAGAACCTCGCTAATTAGAAGGTATAATACCAGCTTTCTAAATCCTATATTCAGAAATTGTGATTGAGAAATGAGAAATGAACGAACTGAAATGAAATCCGATGCGTTCTTTATATAGGTGCTGATATTGACTCTCACGCGGCCCGCGTAAGAGTAGCGTTAGGGCTACGCGACCCACGTCAAAGCTAGTCAACGGACTAGCTTGTCCGGCTCATCAGATAGGTCCGCCACGATGTCGACACGTGTCGGCCTAGGGTGTCTCTGCGTTGTTGATCTCACGCGGCCCGCGTAAACTTAACATGGGTCTTACGCGGCCCGCCTTAACTTAAAGTTCACCGAAATCAAGTTTCAGCCTTGATACCGCCCGCGTGAGTGTTGAGGTGGGTCCTACGCGGCCCGCCTCAGCTTAAAAATCAGGTTTTTATTTATTTTAAATACTATTTAAGGTATTTCGGGCTCGTTTTTCACATACGGGGTGTGTTTAAAGACATATTGGGACATTTTGAAATATACTAGGGTGTCGGAAATATTATGAGGGTGTCGGTTTATTGAGGATTGTTACATCCTCCCCACCTTGTTTTAGAGCTCGTCCTCGAGATATACTGGAACAAGTGTGGATATTTTCTTTGCATTTCTGATTCAAGCTCTCATGTGTACTCAGGTCCTCTTTTGGAGTCCCACTTCTCTTTTACCAGAACTAATCTCTTGTGCTTGAGATTCTTGACTTTCCTGTCTTCAATCTGTAGAGGCCTTTCTACAAACTTAAGTTGTTCATTTACCTCTATATCCTTAAGAGGTACTATCAGTGATTCATCAGCTATACACTTTTTGAGATTAGATACATGAAATACATCATGTATTCCTACCATTTCCTCTAGCAGTTGTAGCTGATAGGCTACAGGTCCTATTCTTCTAATAATCTCAAAAGGTCCAACATACCTGGGACTTAGCTTTCCCCGTTTGATGAATCTTATTACTCCTTTCCAATGAGAGACCTTTAGTAATACTTTATCTCCTACTTGAAATTCCAACAGTTTGCGTCGGTTATCAGCATAGCTCTTCTGTCGATCACGTGCTGCTTTCAGTCATTCTTTGAATTGAATAATCTTGTCGGTTGTTTCTTGTACTATTTCAGGTCCAGATAGTTTCTTTTCCCCAATTTCTGCCCAACAGACTGGGGTTCGGCACTTTCGTCCATAAAGTGCTTCGAATGGTGCAGCATTGATACTTGTGTGATAACTATTATTATAAGAAAATTCTATTAAAGGTAAGTGATCGTCCCAGTTACCTCCAAAATCAATTACACAAGCTCTAAGCATGTCCTCCATTGTCTGAATTGTCTTTTCACTTTGTCCATCCGTTTGAGGATGATAAGCCGTGCTTAGATTTATCTTGGTTCCCATTGCTTTTTGGAAACTTGACCAAAAATGAGAGGTAAATCGACTATCTCTATCAGAAATAATTGATAAAGGAATTCCATGTAAAGAAACAATTTCATTTACATACAATTTAGCTAACTGTTCCATACTGAAAGTTTCCTTCATTGGTAGGAAATGAGCTGACTTGGTTAGCCTATCTACAATCACCTAGATTGTATCATTTCCTTTCTTTGTTTTGGGTAATTTCGTAACAAAATCCATTGTTATTAATTCCCATTTCCATACTGGCATTTCTAGTTGCTGTAACAAACCTGAGGGTTTCTGGTGTTCAGCTTTAACTTGTGAATAAGTTAAACATTTAGAAACATAGGCTGCTATGTCCTTCTTCATTCCTATCCACCAGAAATTTTTCCTTAAATCCTGGTACATTTTATCATTTCCTGGATGCATCGTATCCTTAGACTTATGGGCTTCTTCTAATATACGATGACGTAGGTTTCCTAGTTTAGGTATCCACATTCTCTTCTTGTGGAATCTCCAAATTCCATCTGTTCCTTGTTCTAATTCTTTTAGCATACCTTTCAATTTTTCAGTATCATTCTTGATTACTGATTCTTGTGCTTATCGTATCTGATCATTTAACTCTACTTGTAGATTTAATTTAAGAGAACGTACCCTTTTTGGCTTTTCATGATACTTTCGGCTTAAAGCATCTGCCACTACATTTGCTTTTCCTTCATGATACTGGATATCACAATCATAGTCACTAAGCATCTCCATCCAGCGTCTTTGTCTCATATTCAACTCCTTTTGCTTGAAAATATACCTTAAACTCTTATGATCGGTGAATATGTTAAACTTACTACCATAAAGATAATGTCTCCAAATCTTAAGAGCAAATATTATAGCTCCTAACTCTAAATCACGTGTTGAATAATTCTCTTCATGATTCTTAAGTTGTCTAGATGCGTAAGCTATAAGCTTTTGTCGTTGCATTAATACACATCCATAACCTAATTTGGAGGCGTCACAATAGACTACAAAGTCTTCAGTTCCTTCTGGTAACGCTAATATGTGTGTATGGGTTAATTTTTGCTTAAGGATTCTAAATGCTTCTTCTTGTTTTAATCCCCATTCAAACTTAACAGATTTATAGGTTAACTTAGTTAAAGGAATGGCTATTTTAGAAAAATCTTGAATAAATCTTCTATAATAACCGGCCAATCCTAAGAAACTTTTAACCTCGGTTGGTGACTTAGGGGTTTTCCATTTAGTAATTGCCTCGATCTTTGTGGGATCCACATGAATTCCTTCATGATTAACTAAATGTCCAAGAAACTGTACCTGTTCTAGCCAAAACTCGCACTTGGAAAATTTAGCATAAAGCTTTTCCTTTCTTAATAAACATAAAAGTGCGTGCAAATGCTTTGCATGATCTTCCTTATTCTTAGAATAAATGAGAATATCATCTATGAAGACAATTATGAATTTATCCAAATATGGCTTACATATTCGGTTCATCATGTCCATAAATGCAGCTGGGGCTTTGGTTAAACCAAATGGCATGACAGTAAATTCATAATGGCCATACCTCGTTCTGAATGCGGTCTTAGGAATGTCCTCTTCCTGTACCTTTAATTGATGATATCCTGATCTTAAATCGATTTTAGAGAAAAATCGAGCTCCCTGTAGTTGATCAAACAGATCATCGATTCTCGGTAATGGGTACCGATTCTTAATCGTGACCTTGTTTAATTCACGGTAGTCAATGCACATACGCATCGATCCGTCTTTCTTTTTAACAAATAAAATTGGTGCTCCCCATGGTGACGAACTTGGCTGTATAAATCCTTTTTCTAGCAATTCGTCCAATTGTTTCTTTAATTCTTGCATTTCTGCGGGTGCCAAACGGTAAGGTGCTTTGCCAATCGGAGCTGTTCCTGGTATTAAATGGATTCTGAATTCAACTTCTCTATCTGGAGGTTGCCCTGGCAATTCTTCTGGAAATACATCTGAAAACTGAGATACTACTGGAATATCTTTTAAATCCTTTCCTTTAGTGTTAGTGATTATGGAAATCAAATACACTATAGAACCTTTTCTTATATAACTTGCAGTTTTCATCACAGAGATGAATTTTGTGGATCTAGGTGGTTTATCTCCTTTAATTATGATCATTTTACCTTTTGGTGAATTTACTTGAATTGACTTTTGATCACATAGAATACTGGCTTTATTGGCTATTAACCAATCCATTCCTAAAACGATATCAAATCCAGCCAGATTCATAGGATAAAGGTTGGCAATAAATTTCTGATTTAAAATTTCTATGCTTGCTCCCAGCAAGATATCAGAAATCCTAACAGTTTCTCCATTAGCTGTCTCTACTAGACATTCTTGTGGTAGTTTAGTTAATGACTGATTTAGAAATTTGCAAAAGGATGTATTAATAAAACTTTGGTTTGCACCAGAGTCAAATAATACTTTAGCAAAGACATCATTAACTAAAAACGTACCAGCTATGACATCTGGAATCATCTTGGCTTCATCTGCAGTCAGAACAAATGCTCTAGCATTTTGAGTATTCTTGTTGTTCGCAACTGGAGCTAATTTTGGGCAATTAGGCTTAATATGACCTTGTTCTCCGCAGTTATAACATATTCTATTATTAGCCTTCTTCCTGCAATTTTCTTCCTTGTGTCCCGATATTTTGCAAAAGTTACAGTATATGGAGCATCTTCCTGAATGCTTTCTTTTGCAATTTCTACAGTAAGGTGTAGAGGTAGAACCTATATTTTTCCCACGATTAAAATTTCCAGGACGAAATTCTTGTGTGAGCTTCTGGGTTAGTTTCCTCCTTTGATCCTCTTCTCGGGTACGGACTAATTCATCTGTCAATGTGTTTGCTAGTTCTATAGCTTCTTCTATGGTTTGAGGTCTAGCTGCCTTGACTACGTGTCTTATCTCCCCAATTAATCCCCAGATATAACGGGAGATTAACACTGGTTCTGGTGAAGCAAGAGTTGGCACTATTCTAGCATATTCGAAGAATATCTTAGTGTATCCCTTACTATCCACACCAGTCATCCTAAGGTTTAGGAATTTGTTTGCTATTTGTTTCTTCTCATTGGGTGGGCATAATTTCCTTTCTACCTTGTCCTTAAATTCCTCCCAGTCCATATTGTAAGTTCTATCACTTCCTCTTGATTGGAGGATAGTGTTCCACCATTCTAGTGCTGAATTCTTAAACAGATTAGAAGCAAACAATATCTTATCTTCTTCAGCACACTTGCTTATTCTTAAGACTGCCTCAGTCTTCTCTATCCAGCGTAGGGTTGCAATGGCCCCTTCATTGCCCGATAATTCCATTGGTTTACAGGACCAGAATTCTTTGTAAGAACAACCGTAAGACACGGTTCTTCTTCTTTTGGGAATGGGCACTTGAAGTACAGGTCCATTGTTCACGCTGTGTTCTGGTTCGATTGGTCGCTTACTGCTATGCTTACTTTTATTATTCGCTTCTTGAACTGTTTGAATAATAAATGGCATTGCATCTATGATTCCTTGTGCCACTATAAGTTGAACAACACTATTATCCATTTGGTTCCCATTATTATTGATGCTTGGATTCTCATTAACCACGTTAATGTTACTCTGGTTATCATTATTCAGATTTCCTTGATTTCCTTCGTCGGCCATCTGAATTTTAAACATTTACCCCATATTAATATCACAAAATAATATTTAATATGGTCAATCACATGATACGCATTTTAGCCAAAAACGTTGATCATTGCGACTTTTACTCTATTCATCTATACTATTATGCATCTATTACATACTAGTACTGAAATAAAAATTACAATACCAACATAAATAGAATTACACTAATAGTAATAGGCATCCGTACACACATATTTTATTTTATTTTATTTTATTATATTATATTATTATTACCATTACCATTACCATCTCCTCTATCACATCACGGATATGGATTCATCCAAAAATCCATATTGCGCTCATCGTATTTCCATACGAGACGCTCTCCCACCTATCTCATTCTCTCACTGCTTTCTAAAATTTCCTCCCCAAAAGTCCTAAGTTCTTGTACGTTTTCTACACTCATTGGGGGTGCAGGTTCTAGGACTGGGTATGGAATCTGGGGTGCGGGTTCCTGATATGGGAGTGAAAGTGCCTGAAATCGGTAAGGATCTTCTAAGATCTCCCTAATGTATTCATCATGGTAATAGGGATCTAAAGGGTCCATACCTGGATAGGCTCCTATGTTCTGTATGGGTGTGTCTTCATGTAGCGGGTAACGTTGCACAAAATCCCTATTATCGTCCCACCAGGGGTCCTAATATGGGTCTAGGGGGTTTGGTGCTTGTACCCTAGGGATTTCCTCTGGGTTGAAGTCATGCATCTCCACTTGGTTTTCAGGGTTTTCTATTTCCATAGGTTGGTCTGGGATTGGTGGTTGTGGGGCTACTAGTTGTTCCAGACTTGGGTCAGCAGCAGTTGTAGTTAGGATATGGAAATTGGCTAGGCTTCTATTAAGCATATCCTGTGTATGGGCATCTGTCTTTCGCTTAACGGCTGCTAAGGCTCTTTGCTGTTGCAACTTTCGCATTCTTTTCCTACGTGCAAATGCTTCCTTACTGAACCATCCTCATTTCTTATGAGGGAATGGCTCTTCTGACTGAGCTTTAAAGGCAAACATCCCTTCCTCTTGATCAGCAGGATACCCAGATAGGGCAGGCTGTGAAGAGGTACCTTCACTCCTAGGTGAATCAGACAACTGACGACACATGTCTGAGGGTCCTTGATCACTCATACTGTAAACTAACAAATAGTCAAATAACACAAAACACATAATCACATAAATTATTTCCTAACATAAAATTTAGAATTTAAGTGTCAGCAGAACACTTCTTTGGCTTAGACCAGTGGCTAGGCTCTGATACCACCTTCTGTCGCAACCCCCGATCCCTTATCTGTCCCGGGAATGGGCGAACGCGAACTCAGATTTTTGGTGGTATCAGTTGTTTAATTTGGCAGCGGAAATTACATCAGGACTGTAGTTAGGAAATGTTTATTAGAGTAAAACCACCATATTTGATATTAATAATCACATGGGTAAATGATGTGTTCAAAATGTAACATATAAATTTCATCAATCGAGGCATAAAACTAACCCTTTTTTAGTACTAATGTTGGAAAAAGTGTGCTTTTGCCTTCCTTTTGTATTTACAGGGTCAAATGAGCTTAAACAAACAAAAGGAACAAAAATACAGCCAAAACCAACATAAATACAAAGAAAAGGAAGAAACGTGGCATGCCCGACCCCTCGACAACAACTCCCAAAACAAAAACAAGAAGAAAGCTGAGCATGGGGCTGTGCCCAGCTGAGCATGGGGCTGTGCCCAGCCCGACACGGGGCGTGCCCAGCCCGACACGGGGCGTGTCCAGCCCGACACGGGCCGTGTCCAGAATGGTCAGCCCTGGCACAAAAGACAAACCTGTAGAAGCTTCTATTGCCCACCACGGGGCCGTGCCCAGCGGACACGGGGGCGTGGCGAAAGTACAGCAGGCGCATTAATTGTAATTGCGAATTACAATTAATGAAGAGATAGAGTGTCAGACGGACACGGGGGCGTGCCCAGCGGACACGGGGGCGTGTGGAGCTAATAAAGACAAACTGTATTTATGAAGAAAGAGAAAAGGGTGGACACGGGGCCGTGTCCAGCGGACACGGGGCCGTGTCCAGGCTTCTGTACAGGCTATAAATAGGAGTGCTTGGCTCAAGCTTAAACCATCCCTTGGCACACCACCTCTCTCACACTTCATCCACCACCCACCACCATCACAACACCATCATCCACCACCATCATCCATTGTCCATCGTAGAGTGTGTGAGTCGTCTCGGGATCCAAGATTGATCGTAAGAGTTCTTGACAATCAAGGCCATGTTTGCCTAAGTCTCTTACATCACTTGGTGAAGACAAAGTGTCTAGTATAATACTTTTTATTTCTAATCTTTTGCACTTTTTATTTGGTTTTGTATTAATGACTTTAATAACTAGTTACTTATGTTGAAGGTGATCTTTCCTTATCGTTTGTCCGTGGTGTCTTGGCATTATTTTACTGTCTATATAAAATAAAGGATTTTCACCATTCATATCTCCACGGTCTATATGGAGGTATGTTGGCTACCTGGTAGGGGGTTAAGGGAACGGTTTGGTAAAGGTCTTGCCATTGTTCAGCGTTTAGAGGTCCTGCAATGGACCTGGGTCAAATTTAGTAGGACCTCCTTCAATACTTCACGGTATTGGATGGCGGGGGTCCAAACTCTTTGATCCCCTCATAAGCTAACTACTATTAATACTATAACCCGGCTATTTAGGACTGTATCCCTGCTGACTCAGACTACTTAGCCGAGGGTAACGTCACCGCCAAAAGCGGGGCCTACCACAATACTGCATTAATAACTTAATTCATTATCTTCCAATAATCCACCCCTTTAGGATTGTATCCCTGCTGACTCAAACTACTGGGGTGAGGGTAACGTCACCTTCAAAAGAGGGGCCTACTACAATAACTAAGATAATCTCTTAATTATGTGCAAAAGTGCGGAAATAATCAAAGGTTATACTAGATACGAGTCGGAACCAAGTGATTCATCTTGTCTATCTGTTTTTACTTTTATTTTTATTTTCAGCATTTTAGTTAGTTTTATTTTTCTTAGTTTAAAACATTTTTCTAAACTTTTGTTTTGGTTAGACGTTGAGGATAAACCGGTACTAAAAGCTCTTGTGTCCTTGGACGACCTCGGTATCTTACCAACGCTATACTACACTCAACGATGGGTGCACTTGCCCATATGTGTGTTTAGTGTTAGTGAAATATCGTGTTTTATAAATTTAAAACTTGGCTAAAATAAGTGTTAAAAAGGGCTTAAAATATACACCTAAAATATACGACACTTCGCACGCATCAAGTTTTTGGCGCCGCTGCCGGGGACACAAGGATTTTAGGAAAGCTTAAAATCGACGGCCTAATCAGTTTTTCAAAACCTTTTCAAAACGGGCCCACATTTTTTCTGCATTTTAGTTTAGTTTTGCATTTACAGTAGGTTGAACACGGGCCGTGCTCGCTGAACACGGGGCCGTGCTGCATATTTTTCATAAAACACCCAGTAACAGAAGCTTGAACACGGGCCGTGCTCACTGAACACGCCCCGTGCTCAACGAAATCAGTAAATTTAATTAAAACGCCCAGATACAGTTCCTGAACACGGGGCCGTGTCCACTGAACACGGGGCCGTGTCCAGCCTCTGTTTCCGTTTTTATTTTTGTTTTCTGATCTCGAGACTCGGTTGTGGTCTGCTGAGTGATTCTTATGGATCAATACTCAGGAGGTTACAACTACACCTATGAGGAGGATGATTATAGGGGTAATTATTGCACTAATTGTCGTAATGCACGCTCGGTTCAAAATAATCGCTCATATCAACCATCCAATTCATACACCTACTATGAGGAGCCCAGGTACGAGGCATCAACTTCATACACATCCTATGAAGACCAAAGGTATGAACCTCCTCCCTCATACTCATATTTTGATGAACCAAGGTATGAGCCTTCTTACTCATACTTTGAGGAACCAAGATATGAGCCACCACCTTCATATGCTTACTATGAGGAACCTTGGCGTGAACAACCCACCTCATATGAGTATTATGAAGAACAAAATTACGAACCTTATCCATCATATGCTTACAATGAAGGACAATGGTGTGAACCATCAACTTCATATGGGTATTATGAGGAACAAAGGGTCGAACAACCGGATTCAAGCTTAGAAAATAATGATTCTTTTTCTATAACCGAAGTGACCGATAGGATATTAGAACACATTAGAGTTATCGATCGATGTATAAAAGAAGCTCGCGCAAGGGAAGAGGAGTCCCGCGCAAGAGAAGAATTAAAAAAGGAAGAGATAACTGAAAATGTAAAAATGGAAGAACAAATAAGTGAAAAACCGACACATGAGTTAAACAACGAAAAAGGTGAGTCCGACAACGTTAAAATTCAAGAAGAGTCTAATTTTGAAGAAATTAATCTCTTGTCACCTTCTTTCGAAAACCATTGTTTAGTACCCACTCATGCTAAGTTTTTAAAAGAGTTAAACACTAACACTAAAATTGACGAAACGGTAAGTGTTAAGTTAACTAATGATCAAACGTCACTAATAAAAGAAGACCCATTTGAAATTAACATTACACCGGTTCCATGTTTCTTTCAAAATTCGTTTATTAGTAATGTCACAATCGATAAAGATCTTTGTGTTAACATAATGCCTAACTACATTTTCGAAAAATTAAGTATTAGTGATTTTTCTCCACTTCAAATACCCATTTTTCTATCCAATCGGAAAGTAATAAAATCAATCGGTATAGTTGAAGATGTCTTGGTTCAAACAAATCAAATGGTAATCCCGACCGATTTTGTCATCCTCGATGACGCTCCTCTAGTGTTGGGATGACCATTTGTAAAAACTCACGAAGCTTTGAAAAACCGGAAGTTCAACAATCTACCTCTTCAATTAGGGGCATTTAAAAGAAGTGTCGATCTTGAGCGATCAATGAAATATCCATTCGGCAATGATGACCCCCTAATTGAAGATGAGCCAGAACCACCCGATAAGGTGGGTCTAGCCAAGGACCCTTATAAACGTGGCGCACCACGGAGGCATTCCGCAGAACTATCCGTAGTTTAGTTTAGATTAACCTTTATGTTTTCTAGTTTAGTTTTTAATTTTCAGGAATAAAACACACTCGGGATGGTGAAGGATGATAAGGGAAGCTTGAACCAACACCCCATACACAAAAACAGAGCCTCCCGACGATTTTTCTTCATTACAGCAGGTTCAGCACGGGGCCGTGCTCACCCCAACACGCCCCGTGCCCAAGGTTCTATAGAAAATGCCCAGTTCAGGTACCTGGACACGGGGCCGTGTCACTGGACACGCCCCCGTGCCCAGCCTTCTGATTACTTTTGGTACTGGCAGTCTGGACACTGGGCCGTGCTCAGCCAACACCACCCCGTGTTCAGCTACCCAGTACCATAAAATCTTGTTTTTAACCCACTTTTACACATTTTAATCAACCGAAAAACTTATTTTTGGGACACATTGAGGACAATGTGTAATTTAAGTGTGGGGGGGATGCTAAAACCTTGAATCTTGCAAGTCCTAATAACAAGCCTTACACAAAACTCTATTGGAACCGCTAATCACCCCAAATTTTTTCAAAAATTTTCAATTTTTTTTACTTGTCTAGGTTTAATTTGGGAATTTCAAAATTCTAAAAAGGTTATATTTTTACGAATTTACAACCGATAGCGTCGTGATAAAAAGAACCAACATAAGAAAATTATGAAAAGGCATAGCAAACTTAGTTAAAATTTGATTATATATACTTGATCACATGAAAACCCATTCCCACAAAGTGAGTTTTGAGCCTTTATTGAGCATACAAATTTACATCTTTAGAATAAATGCTCATTTTTCGTTTCTTGTGTGAATAGCCGCTTGGTTCTTACGACTCCAGAACTTGCCATGACGATACATTCCCGGTCCTTACCAACTTAAACCCGAGTAAGTAAATGATGGAGGCATTAGGACTAACCCTTTTTATTTCTACACCATTATTTTTCTTTTTTTTTTCTTACCACCTACCCAAAATCCCCCTAGTTAACCTCTTTGAGCCAAAACCTTTTCATTTCATAACCCAAAACAAAAACCCTTTCACCCACCAAAACCTTTTTATTTCTAACCCTTTGTTTTAGTAACAAGCTCGGTTTTTCTTATGACTTTCAAAAAAAAAAAAAAAAAAAAAAAAATGATGATGATGATGATGAAGCAAAAGAGAAATAAACAAACAAGTTTATCAAAAATAACTTTGTTTGAATAGTGGCTTCATCAAAAAAAAAAAAAAAAAAAAAAAAAGGGTCTTACGAAAACCGATGCTTTTTACGCCTTTCGCCCTTTTACTAACCACTAACCCAACCACCTACCTTTAACCCAAGCCTAACCCTTCACCCAAAAAGTCCTCTTGATGTTTACAAAGGTATATAGTTAAAAAGGAGGAGGATTGATTGCTTGGCAAGCCTATGGTAGGAGTAAGTTCCATGCCGCTCTCGAGTGATTCACTAAAATACATCTTCGGCCGAGTGTTGAGTGATCCCCGTGAGGTATGTGAACTCGTATATAAATAGAATTTTAAAGAGGCATGTTTTGCCCTAATAAGTAATTTATCTTATGAAAAGTTTTAAATAAATCATGACGAATAGGATTGTAAATAAATAAAAATAAAACTAAATAAAGAATCTTGGAAATCCCGACACTCTATGACAAGCCCAAAACCTTCTTTTCTACCAATTCCATTTGGGAGTGTAAATAGCCACATATTAAAGAGTTTTGCTTGAGGACAAGCAAAGATTCAAGTGTGGGGGTATTTGATGTGTTCAAAATGTAACATATAAATTTCATCAATCGAGGCATAAAACTAACCCTTTTTTAGTACTAATGTTGGAAAAAGTGTGCTTTTGCCTTCCTTTTGTATTTACAGGGTCAAATGAGCTTAAACAAACAAAAGGAACAAAAATACAGCCAAAACCAACATAAATACAAAGAAAAGGAAGAAACGTGGCATGCCCGACCCCTCGACAACAACAACCAAAACAAAAACAAGAAGAAAGCTGAGCATGGGGCTGTGCCCAGCTGAGCATGGGGCTGTGCCCAGCCCGACACGGGGCGTGCCCAGCCCGACACGGGGCGTGTCCAGCCCGACACGGGCCGTGTCCAGCTCAGCACGGGGCCGTGTCCAGAATGGTCAGCCCTGGCACAAAAGACAAACCTATAGAAGCTTCTATTGCCCACCACGGGGCCGTGCCCAGCGGACACGGGGGCGTGGCGAAAGTACAGCAGGCGCATTAATTGTAATTGCGAATTACAATTAATGAAGAGATAGAGTGTCAGACGGACACGGGGGCGTGCCCAGCGGACACGGGGGCGTGTGGAGCTAATAAAGACAAACTGTATTTATGAAGAAAGAGAAAAGGGTGGACACGGGGCCGTGTCCAGCGGACACGGGGCCGTGTCCAGGCTTCTGTACAGGCTATAAATAGGAGTGCTTGGCTCAAGCTTAAACCATCCCTTGGCACACCACCTCTCTCACACTTCATCCACCACCCACCACCATCACAACACCATCATCCACCACCATCATCCATTGTCCATCGTAGAGTGTGTGAGTCGTCTCGGGATCCAAGATTGATCGTAAGAGTTCTTGACAATCAAGGCCATGTTTGCCTAAGTCTCTTACATCACTTGGTGAAGACAAAGTGTCTAGTATAATACTTTTTATTTCTAATCTTTTGCACTTTTTATTTGGTTTTGTATTAATGACTTTAATAACTAGTTACTTATGTTGAAGGTGATCTTTCCTTATCGTTTGTCCGTGGTGTCTTGGCATTATTTTACTGTCTATATAAAATAAAGGATTTTCACCATTCATATCTCCACGGTCTATATGGAGGTATGTTGGCTACCTGGTAGGGGGTTAAGGGAACGGTTTGGTAAAGGTCTTGCCATTGTTCAGCGTTTAGAGGTCCTGCAATGGACCTGGGTCAAATTTAGTAGGACCTCCTTCAATACTTCACGGTATTGGATGGCGGGGGTCCAAACTCTTTGATCCCCTCATAAGCTAACTACTATTAATACTATAACCCGGCTATTTAGGACTGTATCCCTGCTGACTCAGACTACTTAGCCGAGGGTAACGTCACCGCCAAAAGCGGGGCCTACCACAATACTGCATTAATAACTTAATTCATTATCTTCCAATAATCCACCCCTTTAGGATTGTATCCCTGCTGACTCAAACTACTGGGGTGAGGGTAACGTCACCTTCAAAAGAGGGGCCTACTACAATAACTAAGATAATCTCTTAATTATGTGCAAAAGTGCGGAAATAATCAAAGGTTATACTAGATACGAGTCGGAACCAAGTGATTCATCTTGTCTATCTGTTTTTACTTTTATTTTTATTTTCAGCATTTTAGTTAGTTTTATTTTTCTTAGTTTAAAACATTTTTCTAAACTTTTGTTTTGGTTAGACGTTGAGGATAAACCGGTACTAAAAGCTCTTGTGTCCTTGGACGACCTCGGTATCTTACCAACGCTATACTACACTCAACGATGGGTGCACTTGCCCATATGTGTGTTTAGTGTTAGTGAAATATCGTGTTTTATAAATTTAAAACTTGGCTAAAATAAGTGTTAAAAAGGGCTTAAAATATACACCTAAAATATACGACACTTCGCACGCATCAAGTTTTTGGCGCCGCTGCCGGGGACACAAGGATTTTAGGAAAGCTTAAAATCGACGGCCTAATCAGTTTTTCAAAACCTTTTCAAAACGGGCCCACATTTTTTCTGCATTTTAGTTTAGTTTTGCATTTACAGTAGGTTGAACACGGGCCGTGCTCGCTGAACACGGGGCCGTGCTGCATATTTTTCATAAAACACCCAGTAACAGAAGCTTGAACACGGGCCGTGCTCACTGAACACGCCCCGTGCTCAACGAAATCAGTAAATTTAATTAAAACGCCCAGATACAGTTCCTGAACACGGGGCCGTGTCCACTGAACACGGGGCCGTGTCCAGCCTCTGTTTCCGTTTTTATTTTTGTTTTCTGATCTCGAGACTCGGTTGTGGTCTGCTGAGTGATTCTTATGGATCAATACTCAGGAGGTTACAACTACACCTATGAGGAGGATGATTATAGGGGTAATTATTGCACTAATTGTCGTAATGCACGCTCGGTTCAAAATAATCGCTCATATCAACCATCCAATTCATACACCTACTATGAGGAGCCCAGGTACGAGGCATCAACTTCATACACATCCTATGAAGACCAAAGGTATGAACCTCCTCCCTCATACTCATATTTTGATGAACCAAGGTATGAGCCTTCTTACTCATACTTTGAGGAACCAAGATATGAGCCACCACCTTCATATGCTTACTATGAGGAACCTTGGCGTGAACAACCCACCTCATATGAGTATTATGAAGAACAAAATTACGAACCTTATCCATCATATGCTTACAATGAAGGACAATGGTGTGAACCATCAACTTCATATGGGTATTATGAGGAACAAAGGGTCGAACAACCGGATTCAAGCTTAGAAAATAATGATTCTTTTTCTATAACCGAAGTGACCGATAGGATATTAGAACACATTAGAGTTATCGATCGATGTATAAAAGAAGCTCGCGCAAGGGAAGAGGAGTCCCGCGCAAGAGAAGAATTAAAAAAGGAAGAGATAACTGAAAATGTAAAAATGGAAGAACAAATAAGTGAAAAACCGACACATGAGTTAAACAACGAAAAAGGTGAGTCCGACAACGTTAAAATTCAAGAAGAGTCTAATTTTGAAGAAATTAATCTCTTGTCACCTTCTTTCGAAAACCATTGTTTAGTACCCACTCATGCTAAGTTTTTAAAAGAGTTAAACACTAACACTAAAATTGACGAAACGGTAAGTGTTAAGTTAACTAATGATCAAACGTCACTAATAAAAGAAGACCCATTTGAAATTAACATTACACCGGTTCCATGTTTCTTTCAAAATTCGTTTATTAGTAATGTCACAATCGATAAAGATCTTTGTGTTAACATAATGCCTAACTACATTTTCGAAAAATTAAGTATTAGTGATTTTTCTCCACTTCAAATACCCATTTTTCTATCCAATCGGAAAGTAATAAAATCAATCGGTATAGTTGAAGATGTCTTGGTTCAAACAAATCAAATGGTAATCCCGACCGATTTTGTCATCCTCGATGACGCTCCTCTAGTGTTGGGATGACCATTTGTAAAAACTCACGAAGCTTTGAAAAACCGGAAGTTCAACAATCTACCTCTTCAATTAGGGGCATTTAAAAGAAGTGTCGATCTTGAGCGATCAATGAAATATCCATTCGGCAATGATGACCCCCTAATTGAAGATGAGCCAGAACCACCCGATAAGGTGGGTCTAGCCAAGGACCCTTATAAACGTGGCGCACCACGGAGGCATTCCGCAGAACTATCCGTAGTTTAGTTTAGATTAACCTTTATGTTTTCTAGTTTAGTTTTTAATTTTCAGGAATAAAACACACTCGGGATGGTGAAGGATGATAAGGGAAGCTTGAACCAACACCCCATACACAAAAACAGAGCCTCCCGACGATTTTTCTTCATTACAGCAGGTTCAGCACGGGGCCGTGCTCACCCCAACACGCCCCGTGCCCAAGGTTCTATAGAAAATGCCCAGTTCAGGTACCTGGACACGGGGCCGTGTCACTGGACACGCCCCCGTGCCCAGCCTTCTGATTACTTTTGGTACTGGCAGTCTGGACACTGGGCCGTGCTCAGCCAACACCACCCCGTGTTCAGCTACCCAGTACCATAAAATCTTGTTTTTAACCCACTTTTACACATTTTAATCAACCGAAAAACTTATTTTTGGGACACATTGAGGACAATGTGTAATTTAAGTGTGGGGGGGATGCTAAAACCTTGAATCTTGCAAGTCCTAATAACAAGCCTTACACAAAACTCTATTGGAACCGCTAATCACCCCAAATTTTTTCAAAAATTTTCAATTTTTTTTACTTGTCTAGGTTTAATTTGGGAATTTCAAAATTCTAAAAAGGTTATATTTTTACGAATTTACAACCGATAGCGTCGTGATAAAAAGAACCAACATAAGAAAATTATGAAAAGGCATAGCAAACTTAGTTAAAATTTGATTATATATACTTGATCACATGAAAACCCATTCCCACAAAGTGAGTTTTGAGCCTTTATTGAGCATACAAATTTACATCTTTAGAATAAATGCTCATTTTTCGTTTCTTGTGTGAATAGCCGCTTGGTTCTTACGACTCCAGAACTTGCCATGACGATACATTCCCGGTCCTTACCAACTTAAACCCGAGTAAGTAAATGATGGAGGCATTAGGACTAACCCTTTTTATTTCTACACCATTATTTTTCTTTTTTTTTTCTTACCACCTACCCAAAATCCCCCTAGTTAACCTCTTTGAGCCAAAACCTTTTCATTTCATAACCCAAAACAAAAACCCTTTCACCCACCAAAACCTTTTTATTTCTAACCCTTTGTTTTAGTAACAAGCTCGGTTTTTCTTATGACTTTCAAAAAAAAAAAAAAAAAAAAAAAAATGATGATGATGATGATGAAGCAAAAGAGAAATAAACAAACAAGTTTATCAAAAATAACTTTGTTTGAATAGTGGCTTCATCAAAAAAAAAAAAAAAAAAAAAAAAAGGGTCTTACGAAAACCGATGCTTTTTACGCCTTTCGCCCTTTTACTAACCACTAACCCAACCACCTACCTTTAACCCAAGCCTAACCCTTCACCCAAAAAGTCCTCTTGATGTTTACAAAGGTATATAGTTAAAAAGGAGGAGGATTGATTGCTTGGCAAGCCTATGGTAGGAGTAAGTTCCATGCCGCTCTCGAGTGATTCACTAAAATACATCTTCGGCCGAGTGTTGAGTGATCCCCGTGAGGTATGTGAACTCGTATATAAATAGAATTTTAAAGAGGCATGTTTTGCCCTAATAAGTAATTTATCTTATGAAAAGTTTTAAATAAATCATGACGAATAGGATTGTAAATAAATAAAAATAAAACTAAATAAAGAATCTTGGAAATCCCGACACTCTATGACAAGCCCAAAACCTTCTTTTCTACCAATTCCATTTGGGAGTGTAAATAGCCACATATTAAAGAGTTTTGCTTGAGGACAAGCAAAGATTCAAGTGTGGGGGTATTTGATGTGTTCAAAATGTAACATATAAATTTCATCAATCGAGGCATAAAACTAACCCTTTTTTAGTACTAATGTTGGAAAAAGTGTGCTTTTGCCTTCCTTTTGTATTTACAGGGTCAAATGAGCTTAAACAAACAAAAGGAACAAAAATACAGCCAAAACCAACATAAATACAAAGAAAAGGAAGAAACGTGGCATGCCCGACCCCTCGACAACAACAACCAAAACAAAAACAAGAAGAAAGCTGAGCATGGGGCTGTGCCCAGCTGAGCATGGGGCTGTGCCCAGCCCGACACGGGGCGTGCCCAGCCCGACACGGGGCGTGTCCAGCCCGACACGGGCCGTGTCCAGCTCAGCACGGGGCCGTGTCCAGAATGGTCAGCCCTGGCACAAAAGACAAACCTATAGAAGCTTCTATTGCCCACCACGGGGCCGTGCCCAGCGGACACGGGGGCGTGGCGAAAGTACAGCAGGCGCATTAATTGTAATTGCGAATTACAATTAATGAAGAGATAGAGTGTCAGACGGACACGGGGGCGTGCCCAGCGGACACGGGGGCGTGTGGAGCTAATAAAGACAAACTGTATTTATGAAGAAAGAGAAAAGGGTGGACACGGGGCCGTGTCCAGCGGACACGGGGCCGTGTCCAGGCTTCTGTACAGGCTATAAATAGGAGTGCTTGGCTCAAGCTTAAACCATCCCTTGGCACACCACCTCTCTCACACTTCATCCACCACCCACCACCATCACAACACCATCATCCACCACCATCATCCATTGTCCATCGTAGAGTGTGTGAGTCGTCTCGGGATCCAAGATTGATCGTAAGAGTTCTTGACAATCAAGGCCATGTTTGCCTAAGTCTCTTACATCACTTGGTGAAGACAAAGTGTCTAGTATAATACTTTTTATTTCTAATCTTTTGCACTTTTTATTTGGTTTTGTATTAATGACTTTAATAACTAGTTACTTATGTTGAAGGTGATCTTTCCTTATCGTTTGTCCGTGGTGTCTTGGCATTATTTTACTGTCTATATAAAATAAAGGATTTTCACCATTCATATCTCCACGGTCTATATGGAGGTATGTTGGCTACCTGGTAAGGGGTTAAGGGAACGGTTTGGTAAAGGTCTTGCCATTGTTCAGCGTTTAGAGGTCCTGCAATGGACCTGGGTCAAATTTAGTAGGACCTCCTTCAATACTTCACGGTATTGGATGGCGGGGGTCCAAACTCTTTGATCCCCTCATAAGCTAACTACTATTAATACTATAACCCGGCTATTTAGGACTGTATCCCTGCTGACTCAGACTACTTAGCCGAGGGTAACGTCACCGCCAAAAGCGGGGCCTACCACAATACTGCATTAATAACTTAATTCATTATCTTCCAATAATCCACCCCTTTAGGATTGTATCCCTGCTGACTCAAACTACTGGGGTGAGGGTAACGTCACCTTCAAAAGAGGGGCCTACTACAATAACTAAGATAATCTCTTAATTATGTGCAAAAGTGCGGAAATAATCAAAGGTTTTACTAGATACGAGTCGGAACCAAGTGATTCATCTTGTCTATCTGTTTTTACTTTTATTTTTATTTTCAGCATTTTAGTTAGTTTTATTTTTCTTAGTTTAAAACATTTTTCTAAACTTTTGTTTTGGTTAGACGTTGAGGATAAACCGGTACTAAAAGCTCTTGTGTTCTTGGACGACCTCGGTATCTTAGCAACGCTATACTACACTCAACGATGGGTGCACTTGCCCATATGTGTGTTTAGTGTTAGTGAAATATCGTGTTTTATAAATTTAAAACTTGGCTAAAATAAGTGTTAAAAAGGGCTTAAAATATACACCTAAAATATACGACACTTCGCACGCATCAGTAAAACCCAAGTTTCTTATTACAATATGTTTATAGGGCTAAACCCTATTTTATTGAATTTAAAACATCGTCTTTTAGGTAACTTTTATAGCCACATTTTTCCCAAGCCTTCAGTGCTCTCCAGCTGGCTTTTTACTAATTGGCTGTCACATTGTGTTACCTGAAACGCGTTTTAAAAACATTTGTCAGCGGGAAATACTGGTGAGTGAATCCCAGTTTAATCAAGAAACATTTTATCAATTAAAACAGTATTGAGAGCGATCACATTGTTTATTTCTACACAATTACTCATTCAGTACTGTCAATCCTGACTTGTGGGTCATATTACACATTGGCTAACTTGTTGTCCAATGGTAACGTACTGTCGTCCCGACTTACTACTCACAGTGTAGTAAATTTTGTATACAAAACCCCAACATACCGGCAGTAATTGAAGAACTACAAAGACTCAATCACCGCTTAATCACATTGTAAAACATTTAAGGTTTTGTAAAACATTACAAAAAGGTTAACAAAAATTGGATAAACTCACATTGCTATCTTAGACTTCGCGTAAGGGTTTCCTGGGAATAATCTATAATTTACACAAATGTACATAGGTTAGTATCATAACCCTTTGAAAATATTAATGATACCCTCCCCGAGACGGCATTCCAACAACTACGTCGGGTAGAACCACGACAGTTGTTACGGAACCCTAAATCAATCGGGCAGCGTATCTAGTACGAAACTGGGGTTATAATACTTACAACGGAGCAGAACCTCGCTAATTAGGGGGTATAATACTAGCATTCTAAAGCCTATATTCAGAAATTGTGATTGAGAAATGAGAAATGAACGAACTGAAATGAAATTCGATGCGTTCTTTATATAGGTGCTGATCTTGACTCTCCCGCGACCCGCGTAAGAGTAGCCTTAGGGCTACGCGGCCCGCGTCAAAGCTAGTCAACGGACTACCTTGTCCGGCTCATCAGATAGGTCCTCCACGATGTCGACACGTGTCGGCCTAGGGTGTCTCTGCATTGTTGATCTCACGCGGCCCGCATAAACTTAACATGGGTCTTACGCGGCCCGCCTTAACTTAAAGTTCACCGAAATCAAGTTTCAGCCTTGATACCGCCCGCGTGAGTGTTGAGGTGGGTCCTACGCGGCCCGCCTCAGCTTAAAAATCAGGTTTTTATTTATTTTAAATACTATTTAATGTATTTCGGGCTCGGTTTTCACATACGGGGTGTGTTTAAAGACATATTGGGACATTTTGAAATATACTATGGTGTCGGAAATATTATGAGGGTGTCGGTTTATTGAGGATTGTTACAAGTTATCACCAGGCCACCATCACCAAACTCATCATCAATAAAGCCTCTCCCAAGAAACCCACTGGACTCAAAAGTACTAAAGTGGAAATCTGACAAACAGACCCACTATTGACTCTGATCAAGTCCAGTGGTGATGTGAAGAAAATATCAAGGGAACAAGCCTTTGGCATGGGTGTTGAAGATCTGCAAGATCTCCTTGATCTTACATTGTGCAGGGATGAGGATGACACAAATTCCGTGAACTTTGAATTACAATTCAAAGGTCAAGTCAGGGAATTGTTGATGAAGCAATAAAGATCCTTAATAATGAAGAGTTTTGGCATCATCTGTTCCATGGGGAGATTGTTGGGATTGAACCCTACCAAAGGAACAGTTGATTAAAGTCAAAACTGGATCAGAGCAGTGGATCCAGAATAAGCAGTTGCAGTATACAAGTCTCTCCCCTTGAAAGTGATTCTAACAACTGATGGCCTCTACCCACTGTCCGTATTCAACTGCTGTTCTACAAACAACTGATCATGTATAAAGACTGATGAAGACTAAAGCCCTGATGATCAATCTACTGTTATGGGTCAAGCACTGCTGGAGTCACAACAGTGGAAGGAGAAAGCAGTAGTTTAGTCTTTCCTTTTGTAATGTATTGTAATCAGTAGTTAGCAAACAGTTGATTGTATTAGATCAGTAGTTACAGGTTGTTAGGAGGTTAGATGTCACTTTCATGGTGACGTCAGCCAAGATGCTTCAGTGGTTTGCTCGTGCCTATAAATAGAACAGTACCCTGTACTGTTCTATTATCTCTTTCACCACTTGTCTTCTTGTACGAACAATAACTGTGAGCTCAGGCTGAGGGGGAGTTTGTGATACATGCATGCATTGTAATTGAATCTTGAAATAAATTCAATCATTCGGTTCTATGTTAAAATGTGTGTTGAAAGCATTTCTCCTATTTGATTGTGTGTGAAAGTTTGTTTCCATTTACATCCCGCTGCAATTACATATTCATCTTCATTAATTCTCAAACAAAAACACAATCAATTGAAACTCAGATCCTAACATCCGTTTTCCTTACTTCCGTTGAAATTCGCAGGATTCGACATAGTGATAAGAATGGATTGGTTATCTCATAATCAAGCCCAGATCATTTGTGATAAGAAGAAAGTGGTTATTAAGACTCCTTATGGTGAACCACTTACAATACAAAGAGATACGCAGTACGGGTTGCCTAAGCAAGTATCCATGCTTAAGGCGTCAAAGTGTTTGAAGAAAGGTTGTGTCATTTATATGGCACAGGTAACCATTGATGAACCAAAGCCTAAGATCGAAGACATCCCTGTTATTTCTGAATATCCAGATGTATTCCCTGAAGAACTACCTGGTTTACCTCTAGATAGGCAAGTTGAGTTCAGAATCGATATTATTCCTGGAGCAGCACCAGTTGCAAGAGCACCATATCGGTTGGCACCGACTGAGATGAAAGAGTTAAGGACTCAGTTGGATGATTTGTTGGCAAAGGGTTTTAATCAACCTAGCTCGTCCCCTTAGGGAGCACCGATTCTATTTGTAAAGAAAAAGGATGGATCAATGCGTTTATGCATTGATTATCGCGAGCTGAACAAGGTTACAATCAAGAACAGGTATCCGCTACTCAGGATCGATGATCTATTCGATTAGCTTCAAGGTCAGGTTATCACCAGTTGAAGGTAAGAGACGAAGACGTGCACAAGACCGCATTTAGAACTCGATATGGACATTATGAGTTCTTGGTGATGCCTTTCGGGCTCACTAATGCACCAGCAACATTCATGGATCTCATGAATCGCGTTTGCAAGCCGTATTTAGACAAGTTTGTCATCGTCTTCATTGATGACATTCTTATTTATTCAAAGAATCAAGCCGGTCATGAAAGACATCTTCGATGTATCCTTAAACTTCTGCAGCAAGAGAAGCTCTACGCCAAGTTTTCTAAATGTGAGTTTTGGCTTCGGGAAGTCCAATTTCTTGGACATGTAGTAAGTGAACGTGGTATCCAGGTGGATCCCGCTAAGATTGAAGCGATCATGAATTGGCAAGAGCCTAAGACTCCTACAGAGATACGCAGTTTCTTGGGTCTAGCAGGATACTACAAGCGTTTCATCAAAAACTTTTCAAGGATTGCAGCACCTCTAACTTCGTTGACTCACAAGAATGTCAAATTTGACTAGGGTCCCAAGCAGCAAGAATCTTTTGATATTCTTAAGCAGAGATTAAGCAATGCTCCCGTATTGACATTGCCAGCAGGAATTGAAGAATTTGTGGTTTATTGTTACGCATCGCACACCGGCTTGGGTAGTGTGCTTATGCAGAAGGGCAAGGTTATTGCATATGCTTCACGTTAATTAAAGGTGCGCGAAAAGAATTACACCACCCATGATTTGGAATCGGGTGCCGTTGTATTTGCACTGAAGCTATGGAGGCGTTATCTTTATGGGACTAAGTGCGTGATCTATTCTGATCATAAGAGCCTTCAGCACCTGTTTAATCAGAAAGATCTTAACATGAGACAACGCAGATGGATGGAAACATTAAACGACTATGATTGTGAAATCCGATATCATCCAGGCAAAGCGAATGTAGTCGCTGATGCTTGAGCAGGAAGGATAGGGTTAACCCAATTAGGATCAACGCCAAGAGCATTGAATTGAAGAAAAACTTAAATGAAAGGTTGTTAGCCGCTCAAAAGGAAGCCGTATTAGAAGCTAACTATCCGAATGAGAAGTTAGGCGTAACTGTTGAACAGTTATCATATGGCAAGGATGGAATCCTAAGATTGAATGGTCGAATATGGGTTCCAATTTATGGAGGACTTTGAGATGTGATTCTTCAAGAAGCTAATAGCTCCAAATATTCAGTTCATCCTAGCAGTGATAAGATGTACCAGGATTTAAAGGCAAATTATTGGTGGATAAGTTTGAAGAAATCTATAGCCACTTATGTGGCTAGATGTTTGACGTGCGCACAAGTTAAAGCGGAGCATCAAAAGTCGTCAGGTTTGCTACAACAGCCTGAACTTCCCACCTGGAAATGGGAAATGGTAACCATGGATTTTATCACTAAGTTACCAAAGACAAAGCGTGGAAATGATACAGTTTGGGTTATAGTCAATAGGCTGACCAAGTCAGCCCACTTTTTGCCGATTAAAGAAACTCACAGCTCCGACAAGCTAGCTCAGCTGTACGTGGATGAGATTGTATCTCTCCACGGAGTGCCAGTGTCTATTATCTCTGATACGGATACAAGATACACATCGCATTTTTGGAAAAGCTTTCATCAATCTTTAGGCACTCGATTAAATTTCAGCACTGCTTATCATTCTCAGACAGATGGCCAAAGTGAGCGTACGATTCAAACGCTTGAGGATATGCTACGAGCTTATGTTATTGATCTAGGAGGAAGTTGGGATGATCATCTTCCTTTAATTGAATTTCCGTACAATAATAGTTATCATTCGAGCACACAAGCAGCACCTTTTGAAGCTTTGTACGGAAGAAAGTGCAGAACGCCAGTTTGTTGGGCGGAAGTTGGAGATGTCCAACTATCAGGACCTGATATAGTTCTGGAGACGACGGACAAGATTGTTCAGATTCGTGATCGTCTCAAAGCTGCCAGGGATAGGCAGAAAAGCTACGCGGATAAAAGGCGTAAACCTCTGAAATTCAAGGTTGGTGATAAAGTGGTACTCAAGGTGTCACCCTGGAAAGGGGTGATGCGTTTTGGCAAAAAGGGCAAGCTTGGCCCAAGATACATAGGACCATTCGAGATCATCGAATGTGTCGGAACTGTAGCTTACAAGCTAAACCTACCAGAAGAGCTTAGTAGAATACATAATGTATTCCACATCTGCAACATAAAGAAATGTCTAGCCGATGAGTCGCTAGCAATGTCGCATAAGGACGTGCAGATTGATGAAAGTTTGAAGTTCGTTGAAAGACCTTTGTCAATCGAGGATCGACAGGTCAAAAAGCTTCGAAAGAAGCATGTGCCGATCGTGAAGGTAAAATGGGATGCCCGTAGAGGCCCAGAATACACGTGGGAGGTTGAATCCACAATGAAACAGAAGTACACTCATTTATTTCAGTAAATCTCAAGGTCGAGATTTCTTTTAAGGGGGTGAGGATGTAACACCTCGCAAAAATCATGTCCAATATAATAAAGACACGTGTCATGGACTTTAAATGTGTAATGAATTGATTTCGAGGGACAATTGTCAAACAATGTAAATATGTAAGTAAAAGGATCCAAAGTGTCAACATGCCATTCTTATGCCTCTGATTGACCTCACACGACGTTCGTATTCTTTAACGAATAATTTGTCGGACATGGAAAGTCGTTTGTGCTTGAATTAAGGATCTTACGAAACATAGGGGTTAAAAATGTCAACATGTTAAATGTTAACTCTGAGTGACCTTTTAACAATCCCGAAAGCATTGTAATAATTGTATATTTTGCTCTCAAGAATATTGGATAGTAATTTTATGGAGTTTCGATGAAAACAAGACTTTTCGGGTGATCTCATAACTAACCGGGAGCTTAACGGAGTTCATATGTGACCCAAGGTCTTTAATAGTTAACTATGGGGGTCATAAGTGCAATAAATGGAAGTTATTTAAACTTAAAATGGACCAGGGACTGAAAATGCAAAGTTTGGAAAGTTGTCGTGGCCCGCGTAGACTCTCTTTGAGTCTTACGCGGCCCGCGTAAAAGTGCCAGAGACAGAAACTTTGGACAGCTGCATGTTGCAGCTCTTACACCACCATTGCATGGCTGATTTCGATACCAGGGACTGAGCAAATGGTTTTTCATGCACTAGGGACACCTGGGAACATCTGATAACAACATAGGGACATATGGATTGATCTTGGAGACTCAAATTTCCTATATAAGGCCGTGTTTTGTTCTTGTTCATTTGCACACTTGAAGTTTTACTTCACAACTCACTCTCTGAAACCTCCTGGAGCTAAAGGAAGCTTTCTCAAGTTCAATATTCGTGCTAAGGACTATAGTAAGTGTTCTTAGCTTCCTAAGTTCAAGTTTTATTAGCTTAATGACCGAAAGTCAAAGTTATCGTAATTAAGCTTTGACTTAGTGATTAATCACTAACGGTCCAGCCATTATGCGAATTAAAAGTGGCTATGAGTTGGTAATTATGTAGGTAATAAACCCTTAAAAGGGCACCTACTAATTATCACTTTTACTTGTTCAATTGTCGGGTCAAACTTATTAATAAAAAGTCAAACGGGTCAGTTTTTACAAATTAATTCATAACTGATAATGCAGAGGTTATGGAACATGTCTTAACACTTAAATAACTTGGTAAATAATATAAGAACATGTTTAGGCATGTTCAACCCGACAAATCTGAATTTAGGCTCGGTTCGGAACCGAAAGTCGCAAAAGTAGACTTTTGCTTTAACTTTCAGTTCTGACCCGATTTAGCTTAGTTTAGATATGCCTTAGGGTTCCCTTAGGACCATATTACATGTTAGTATAACCCTCTGAGATTATACTATATGGTTCATTTGAAATCTGAATTATTGCATGTTTCCGTTAAATGATTAAAAGTTGACCATTATGCCCTTTTATCATTAAAATGAGATTTTTGAAAATGTGAGAGGACAAGAACCTTTATTACTGATTTATAAACATATCCTAAAAATTTGACATCAGTTTGTGGTTTAAAAAGAAGTTATGCGCGATATCGTAAAATGAAAGCTTTTTATTAATTAAATGGTATTTTTGGCATAAATCATATTTAAACCCAAATTTTGACACCAAAATTTCTACCCACTGATATAATATAATATTTAGGGATTTTTGGAAAAAATTTTCAAATTTTATACTGATTATATTATAGAGTTCTAGTGTAAATTCGGTATTTACAAAATTGCCCTTTTCTTTGATAAAATGAGTTTTACATAACATTTTGATACCAAACCTTTTCCTACTGATTTCATATGTTAAATAAAATATTTCAAGCCTTAGAGACTAATCAAAATTTTAGATTTCCTTAAATAACCCGAAAATCGTCAAATACCGACTTTTACGCTTTTTAAACGCATAGTATGGAGTAAAACTATATTTGACACCTAGAACTTATTACCTACTGATATTATAAGTAAATTTTTGTACTTTAATAGTAAGTAAAAATTTTGAACTCAGATTTCCAAATTTGACCCTTATAGCATATGTAAAATGACCAAAATGCCCCTACGGTGCATAGTTTGGCCATAAATGATAAATTTCACATATATGTGATATCTTACTGATGTAACTTATTAAAATAAATATTTTTACTGATTATTTTAGACCAGAACCTCAAATTACTATTTAACCTCTTTTATGAACTTTGAAATGACCAAAATACCCCTACGGGGCATAAATTGTTTATAAATTCGTTTTGGGCATAATGGAAGATATCCTACTGATCTCATCACTTATTTAATGCATATTAACTTGTGGAACCTGTACATGATTCATTTGGTTACCCGTTATGCATATTCGCGTTCGGTACAGTTTATGTAACTAGTTTGCATAAATTAACCGAAACGGGTCCAGCCTTATCATCTTTACTTCAAAAATCCAGAATGTGTTTAGTTTACCCATGTTATACAAGTATTCATACTTGTCGGGTCTAAATCACATTCTAATCCGGTCTTCGCTTAATCTTGCGTTTTGAACCGTATACATTTCTTTAAAACTAACCGGTCTAAGTTATAACTTAAATAAGACCCGTTAGGAATCTAATAGGTTATTAAAACCTTTGTTCCAGATTAGGAGCCCAGTAAAAGATACTTGTACTTGCTGATTGATATACGGCTGAGGATAAAATTTTAAGCTCAGGTAAATACTTTTAACTTATTTTCCGTTATACGGGCTTGGGATACGGTATTATAATAATACCGCTTGGTCGGGTATTGAATGTTTAATCGATTAGTGGTTAAGCTATTGAAATAACCCGTTTTAATCTGTCTTGTTTGATGCAATGCCTTTGGGGGGTTAATGACCATGTCCTTGATATCCTCGGCTCATTTATTAGAAATGGCCACGGCTTAAGCACGGGGTGTAGGCATACACCTGACAGTTGCGTATGTATAAACGGTATCTCACTCTTGTGGTGTGTCTATTAATCTAATCCGGCTCTTCTAACCGGGTCCTGAATGGACGACAAACATGTAAAACTGTATACAAGATTATTTAAATAATTGTCCCAAGTTATAAAAGAATTTTTGTGCCTTGTGCATTTAAATCAAATTTATAATCACTTTTCAAAAAGAGTCAGTTAGTTGTATTTACCAGTGTAAACTGACGTATTTTTCAAAAAGGTTAAGTGCAGGTACTACGCGTAATGGGCTGGCTACTCCTAGTATCAAATAAAGAGTCTTGCAAGCTTTTGATGCTTAAATCTGTTGAACAATATTTCTTTTTATTTTAGATCCGCCTGTGGATCCACTTACAAATCCGTTGTGTAATATTTTATGTTACTTTCAACTCGGTTTGTATAATTTACTTTTAGACTTCCGTTGTGCATTAAACTGTGATAAATTGACTATGATGATATCAACTACGTCACGATACTCCCCACCGGGCCCACTGGTAATACGTGGAAATATCGGGTGTGACAAGTGCCGCGTAGCACTCCATTTTGTGATTCTGTGAAAATTTAAGTTACAATAGATAAAAAATTTTATTTAGATTTTTGTGTGTTTCTTCATGTGTGCTAACAGCATGAATGAACTGTCGGAAGCACTCCGAAACTTTCCAATCCATACCACAGATATGGATACAACAGGAATCCAATCCGGCTATCAAGCGGATACCGAGGAACCACTAGTATTCCAGGCCCAGCCCCAGGAGAAACCCAAGCCTAAAAAGAGGAGAAGAATCCTGGACTGGAAACACGGACGAAGGAAGAAGCTAACTGCCCAAAAGGTGAAAAAGACAGAGGATCCAAAAGACAAAGGAAAAGGAAAGGAAGTAGGGGAAAGTTCCGGTCAAGCCCAGGAGATGCCACCTTGGGAAGAACTTGATAGGAAACTGGCGAATTGTGACCTCATCGGACCTGATGACGAAACCCTTTTTCAATTTCCCCGCCCAATCACAACTTCCAATTAATTTGGAACCTGCTATTCCGGACCCTATTGTCAATCCCCAACCTTTTACAGGGCAATTAGAAGAATGGTGGACGAGCAACTGGCATTTTCAGAACTTCATGAATAACCCCAATGTTTACTTTCCCCACTTTGATCGTGAACCTGCACCATTCCCACCTATGAGCTCGGAGAACGTTGCCGAATTACGCCGCTACGGCGAGGAACTTATGGATGCGGGAAATTGGATTCGGGAAGTGGAGGAAAACATCACGTGGAAGTACGACGAGAGGGAGCGTCGTTTCTGAAAGGCCAACTAACTGTGGTTGAATGTTTGTATAATAATAATAATAATATGTGAAATATATATATAATATAAAATATCTAATAATATAATAATAACTAAAATAAAATATCTGTAAATATCAGGCGTGTACGGATGCATAATATTATAAAAAATATATGAATGTCGCAAGGTCGACGATTTTGGCTATATGTGTGTTAACTTAATTGTGTTGTGATTACCTTATTGTGTTTAGTTGCTATCCATGGTATGACAATAATTTGTATATATTGTTAATTATTCAGATGGAAAACGCAGAAAACCAACAGGCAAACGAAGTGAACCAATCCGAACAAAGTAATGAAGACCATTTTCTTAATAGGCAAGATATAGAAAATATTGTTGCTCAGGGAATAGCTAACGCTATCCCGGCAATTGTCGCTGCCGTTAAGAACCCTCCTGAACCTTCCCAAGCCAACCATAGTAAATGTACTCGCGATGATGATTTCAGTAACAGTGTAAATGGAGGCGGCAATAATAATAATAATGTGGTTCATGCCCCATTCCTTAAGAAAATGAAAGTTGCAACACCTGGTTGCACTTATAAGGAATTTCTTGCCTGTAAGCCAGTCGAATTTGAAGGCAATGAAGGGGCAACTGCCGCACTGCGTTGGTTAGAAAAGACTAAAGCAGTAATTAAAATAAGTAAATGTGCAGAAGAAGACAAGGTAATGTATGCATCCCACATTTTCAAGGAAGAAGCGTTAGAATGGTGGAACACGGTGCTGCAAGCCAAGGGAAGTGACGTGGCTTATGCCATGAGCTGGGAGGAATTTAAGGAATTGGTGGAAAGGAAATTTTGTTAGTGCACTATGTCTATTGACTTTGTCTTGTATCATGTAATAGGATAGAATAGGATTATCAGTGCATAAGGTAATTTAGCTTGAAAGTGGTGATTTACCTTGAAAGTGTTACATGTCATTTCAAGCTAAATCATGATTTCCCTTGAAAGTGTCATATGTCATTTCAAGCTAAATCAACATCACTATATATAGCTTTCAAGCTAAATCATTTGAGACTTTTGCACATTTGATATTTGGAGAGCTTAGATTCTAGAGAGAGAGTCTAGAGAGAGAAAGTACTCCAAGTGATTCAAGGTTCTTTGTACGTTTCAGATTTATAAATAGAATCACGTTTATATTACATCTTGTGTGTTTCGGTTTCGTTCGTTCACGGATTCCGCACGTCGAACGTTCGTTACGCAATCGTACGGTGTCGAAACAGGTCCTAACAAGTGGTATCAGAGCAGGAGCTTGATTGCGTTGATCAAACAACAAGATTCGTACCAGATTACAGTATTTTCAGATCTGAATTGCATCATTTCTTCATCATCTACTTATTCTTTCACGTTTTCTACAGTTTTTCGACAAATTGAACGGAATTTTATGGTCCGAATCAGCTGAGTTTTTAGTATGATGTGCGAAAACAGTTGTTCTATAATCCTGCCAAGTTTCAGAATCAAATTCCTAGTCGTTTAGGAGAATTTCAAGATTTTCTGTCCGACTTCGTAACTAACAGCAAGATTTCGCTTGAAATTCAAGCGAAATCCTTATCAGTCAGATTTCGCTTGAGTATTTTAAGGATTTCGCTTGAAAAAGTTGCTGGATTTCGCTTGAATAGTCTGAAGATTTCGCTTGAACATGATGTTTGGTCTTGATTTCGCTTGAGATAGTACATAAAATCAGATTTCGCTTGAAACAGCATAGATCAGATTTCGCTTGAAACAGTATAAGTTTTGATTTCGCTTCAAAACTGGTCAACTTGGGATTTCGCTTGAAAGCTGTTGAGTCTTGATTTCGTGGTCAACTTGTGATTTCGCTTGAGTTGTCAAACAAAGTGATTTCGCTTGAATTTCCTTTTTCGCTTGAAAAGTGAAATTTCGTGTCGAGATTATTTCACGTCAACTGTGTATTAGTCTGGTTCAGGATATTTGATATTGTGTATACTGATTGTGTTTGTTTGTTGGTCTACTCAGGTTTACATCATGGCTGATGAATTTTTCAATACGTTTTACAACGCGTTCACAACAACCGAATCGTCTGAGGTTACAAATATTACACCAAAAACTATCAAGAAGGCAATCAACGAAAACATTAAGCATGATAACTTTTACGGAACTCACTCAAAGCCACCAACTCTTGATAGCATTGAGGATTATACCTGGTGGAAAGAACGTTTCATCAACTGGGCGAAAGCGTATGCTCATGAAAGCTGGTTTTGCTTGGAGTATGGGTATGAAAAACCAAAAGATGACAAAGGCGAAGATCTAGTATTCAAGAAGTTTTCCAAAGAAGATAAAGTTGAATACGGAGCTGAACAGAGAATGATAGCATTGATCCAGTCAGCAATCAGAAATGATATTTTTGCTTTACAAACTCATGATGGGTCATCTAAGTCTGTCTGGGAAGCTTTACGTGTTAAAGCTGAAGGGGGTAAACAGATTAAAAAGAACAAAATCGCTTTATTAAAGAAAGAATTTGATCTGTTTGATAACATAAAAGGAGAGTCGGTGAGGCAAATGATTGAGAGATTCTGTCATCTTAAAATTGAATTGGAAAGATTAGAGATAAATAAAACAAGAGAGGAATTGATAGACAAAGTGATTGAAGCGTTACCACGAGCTGATCAGTGGCAAACGTTTGTTTTTATTTTGAAAAATGATGCTTTGTATGATACAATTACTCTTGATGCTTTGTTTGAAAAGATTGAAAGTCATGATCTGGAGCTACAAAAGCAAAACAAGATGACTGATTCTTCACATCAACAGAACGTTGGCTTGTACTACAAAAGCAGTGTGCTTTCTGATAAAGGCATTGGTTCACCAAAAACAGCATTTAGTGGTGAAAAGATGAAAGAACCACCAACAATGTCAACAAGTCATCATTCTGGATATCATTCATCTTCAAAGAAAAATTCTGATGATTCTGAAGAAATTCTGTGCAACATTGCTCTTAAATTGAAGAATTCTCCTGCAATGAGCATAAATGCAGCGAAGCAGCAAATGAGTTTCCTTGCATCTGTTCTGGAGTCATATGAAGGTCTAGTAGCTGGAAAAATTGGAAATTCTGAATTGACTAAAGAAGACTATGACCAGATTGATCCGGAAGAGATGGAGCTCATTGACATCCGTTGCTGTTTAGCTAGTTGTATCCGAAGAGCTCAGAGGTATATGGAGATTACCGGGAAACAATCGCTTGGAGGTGCATCAACAAAGCTTGGATTCGACAAATCCAAAGTGACCTGCTTCAAATGCAAGCAAAAGGGTCATTTCAAAAGAGAATGCAGAAACTCTGAAGTTGGTGAAGGAAGTGAACGTCCTTTCAACGATGATTATTATCGAAAGGCGATTTACCATCGAAGCAGAGAAGAACCAAAGTTGATTGAAGATAAGCCGAGAGAAAAATCAAGAGCATATGCAGTAATCTATCCTGATGAAGGATTTGACTGGAGCACAGTTTGTCCAGAAGAAGATCGTTTAGAGAATGTTCGTAAAACATCTCAAGGGAGAGCTATGACAGAAGAAAGAAAGTTTGTTTTTGTTGCTAAGATTCAAGATGAAAACAAAGACAAAGATACTGCTGAAATCAGTGAAGAAAAAGTTGAGATCAAAGAGAAAACTCGAGAAGAGATCTTGAGTGAGAAGACCTACAGAGAAAGAAACGTGGTCTACAACAGAATGGATGACATGCAGGAGGAGTATGAGATGGCTGTCGGTAGCAAAAGATGGGATAAAAAGAGAGAATGTTATTATAACAGAGAAGGAGAACCGGTTGTTCCCAAGAAAGACATAATTTTCGATGATGTTCTTCTCAAAGTCCCGTTGAGAGCTGAATACTATAGAAATGTATTGAAAGATGAAACATACGTTAAGAGATTTGAAAAGGAGATCAGATATGCTATGTTATCGTGTCTGAGAAAAAGGGATGAGGAGAGGATGAAGAAGAATGTTGAAGAAATGGTGAACGATCTAAAGAAAGATGCTGAAGAGATTAAAACAGAAACTGTTGAAGTTGAAGCTGTGAAGGAAATCAAAATTGAAGAAGTTGTTGTGAATGAAGAGGTTGAGAAAGCTGTTACTGAAGAACAGCAGATAGAAGAAAAGAATGAGAATGAGGAAGCTGATAATGTTGGTGATGAAGTCGGTGTTGAAGAAAAGCAGGATGTTGATGAGCAGACAGAGGTTGCTGAAAACACCGAAGTGCCAAGCACTGAGGTAAATTCTGATTCTGAAAACTTGAAACAGATTGATCAGTGCAAGAAATGCATGGAATCGTGCAGAGCTTGTACTGAAAAAGATGAGCAATTTAGAACAAGAGATCTTGAGTTCACAAAAATTGAAAAGATTTTCAAAGAAAAATGCAAAGAAATGCTAGAAAAAGAAAAAGTTTTTAAAGAAAATGATGAGAAACTTTCAGAAAAATGTAATAAATTAGAGAAAGAAAATGAAGTTTTGAAAGAAAATGTTTTGAAAATGAAAAATGAATGTGAACAAAAAGAAATTGCTTGTCAAGAAATGAAAAAGGAATATGACTCAATGAAATTATCATATCACATTACGAAAGAGTCATATGAAAAAGTAAAAGATGAAATGAAATATGCTCAATCAAGAATGAATTATATGTATGAAACAACCAAAGAACTTAAACGAATGTATTCTATAAAACAAGATGTTGTTAATTCCTATATTGAGGATGTTGCTAAGTTAAAGCGACAGATTGCTGATTTAGAATAGGATAACAACAAGTTAAAGAGTTACCACATGTCGTCATACGTGCTTGAACGAATTTTCAATATAAAACCGGGTGAGGGTGAGTCTGAGCAGAACAAGAAAGGTATTGGTTCAGAGTTTCATCAAGTTCCACCACCGGAAAAGTTTGCATTTTATGATGAGGAAAAGGTCGAAAAAGCTTTCAACATGGTAGACCAATTGCCAGACAACATTGACATAACCTATTCCAACTCTGATGATTCTCATGATTCAGAGGTGGTAGGTAAAGTCGTTGAAAGTGTGTTGAAAGAAGAGTCAGTTGTTACAGGTAAATCTGAATCACAGGATGAAGATGAAGGAAATCTTCATGATGGTTATCTGAAAAATACAAAATCCGAGGAAAGTTTGAATGATGATTCAAAAGGATTGGTTTATACCATGATTGGATCGGACAAATTGTTCTTAGATGTTGTTTTCCCGATTCAGAATGTGATTTCAGAAAAGGTTGATAAAGTTTTCAAAATGGTTGAGATTGAGAAGTCTGAGATTTCAAAGTTTGTTGGTAAGAGTCATAAAGGTTCGTATAACAAACCTGGTTTCAAAAAGAAGAACATGAAGGCTGGTTTGGGTTATAAGAAGAAACAGAATCGAAACAAAAATGAGATGCCAAATTATCAGGAAAAAATGAGTTTTGTTCAAGGAGGCAGTTTAGAAAAAGAAAAAGAACTCAAAATGAGACAGTCTAATGATGAGTTTTTTGCTCTAAAGAAAAAGCAACAACCACAGGTCAAAGATGTGTCCATGAGAACATGTTTCAAATGTGATCAAAAAGGACATCTTGCACTCAAGTGTTCTAATCTAAAACCTGTGGATGTTGATCAAAAGAAGATTGATGCTGAGAAACAAAAATCTGAGAATGTGAGAAAAAGGTCAATCAGATTTGAATCAAAACAAACTTGGAGGTACAACACAAACAAGTTTGCTTCGAATCAAAACTGGAAATCAGACCCGAATAGGTTTGATTCTAGACATATCTGGAATTCTCACACACCCAGATTTAGAACAACACAAAGTTGGAAAACAACTGTTGATATGACAAAACCTCAAGAGTTTTGGAAACCAAGAGTTGTTGTTCAAAATCAAAATGTTCAAAAAGTTTCACATTTTTACAAAAGAGGAACACCAAAAGGTCAAACATGGAGTGTTAAGAAACATGTTTATTTGGTAAAAGATGAGAAAGTTGAAGTTAAAATTGAGAAAGTTTTTGTGAAAAATGACAAAGAATTTCCAGCATTGAATGAAAATTATTGTGTTGAAATGCCTAAGGTTCAACAGACCTGGGCTAAATTGTTCAAGTAATTCAGTTAGTTGAATGTGCAGGTGATCAAAAATTCTGAAGATTGTAAAATTGGAAATTGGAGCAGCCTGGCACATGGAGAACAAGGAGAGGCTGCTGCTGGATCCTGTTCTGATTGAACAGGGAGTTTATATGTTTTCTGTAAATAAATAAACAATATTTCAAAAACCCTAAAAATTGAAAATTTTGGAAAACCAAAAATATGTTTGTTTTTAATTTTTGTCAAATATTAAAAAATACAAAAATATGTGTTGATTGAATACGCCGAAACCCTCACGGCTGAACAAACATGATTACTTTCATCAGATTGAAAAACGGTTTTCAAACTGTTAAGATCAATGGGTTGTAAATCATGGGGGTACGTTATATTTTCTGCAAATCAGAGCATGTGAAGCAGAAAATGGATGGCGAGACAAAGCTATCAGTGTTGGTTGTCAAATTTTCTTTATATGATTTTGCATTTTAGGGGGAGTAATATTGTTAGAAAATACAAAAACATTTGAAAATTTGAAAAACCAAAAACATGATAAAATTCAAAAATTTGAGTTTTTGTGTAAAAAGAGGAAATGATAGTACATCAGTAGACAGTTACAGTACGCTAAGGAAATGGAAAGTTTAAATGTGTTAAACGATCTCACCGTGGATGTGTCGATAGGTTTTTATATATTTAGTAAACTTTTTCGGGATATAAACATAATTTCACACTTGCTTATTTCGTGGGGAACACTACTTGGATATATAGGTAACCCCTGAAATTTCGTTTGAAAGGTCTTGTATTCTGATATACAGGTTTTTATACTCAATGATGTCTGGGGTATTATTCCGGGACTTCTGCTGAATGGAAGTTCTGACCTAGTCCTCGAATAATACTTTTCGCAAAATGCTTGAAACACAGCATCACCCTCAGCATATATGATAAGACAATAAAATTGCTTAGCAATGCTGTTGTAAAAAAGATCCTCTAAAGGGGACACACCTACAAGTTGAGTCATGATCTCTCTGCTGAACGGTTGTTCTGACCTGAGCTCTCATGATTCTTCATAATTTATTAACCCCTTACAGATATCATTTGTGTTATAATTGCTTGTAAGACTGAATATTGGGATCTGGATATGGGAGTATATTCAAGAGGTGGGACACATGAATGAGTTTAAGTTCTTAAAATACTTAATTCGTATCCTGAATCAGTTGAAATTTGTATGAAAATTTAAGTGGACAAGTATATCGACAATCTAAGTTAATTGTTTAATTCTTAAAGTGAAATTAAGCTCAACGGTACTTGTGACTTGTCATAAACTGATATGATCCTCTGACGCATACTCAAACAAAAATATGGTCTGTAAATATGTTTGTACATATTTCTTTACTGCTTTATATTTTCAGAAAATACAAAAAGATTTTGATTTCTGCTTTATTTTCGACAACCGATATCTGAGCGCTGAGTTTCAAAATCTAAGTAAGCTGATCGTGTTTCTGAAAATAAAACAAGTTCATTAATTTGAAACTTGAATTTAAAATCAAAAATTTCAAAAACAGTTTGTGATATCTCCAAGGTCATTAACTATAACTTGGATGATAAACTGTGAGGGAGTTGGTTTCTTTAATACTGCTAAATCTATACAGTTTGTTGATAGGGGGAGTGGATTAGAGAAGTTGATTGATAATACGAAAACATTGTATTTATGAAAGTTTGAGTGATTGCAGATATTCCAGACTACGATCCTGAGAGCAAAGTCTAAGGGGGAGTCTGAAGACAAGCTTGAAGCAAAGAGAAGTTTGTAGATGGAAAGCTAGGTGTCGATCCCAAAGCACGGAAGCTTGATGAAAGGGGGAGCCTGAAGCTGATGGAGAAGATAAAGATTGAAAGATGCTTATATTGTTACAACTTGAAAGAGAAGGCAGAATGATCAAGACTGAAGATGTGTCATATTGAAGAATAGTCACTAAAGACTTCGTCAATATCCAAGGGGGAGTCTGTTAGTGCACTATGTCTATTAACTTTGTCTTGTATCATGTAATAGGATAGAATAGGATTATCAGTGCATAAGGTAATTTTGCTTGAAAGTGGTGATTTACCTTGAAAGTGTTACATGTCATTTCAAGCTAAATCATGATTTCCCTTGAAAGTGTCATATGTCATTTCAAGCTAAATCAACATCACTATATATAGCTTTCAAGCTAAATCAATTGAGACTTTTGCACATTTGATATATGGAGAGCTTAGATTCTAGAGAGAGAGTCTAGAGAGAGAAAGTACTCCAAGTGATTCAAGGTTCTTTGTACGTTTCAGATTTATAAATAGAATCACGTTTATATTACATCTTGTGTGTTTCGGTTTCGTTCGTTCACGGATTCCGCACGTCGAACGTTCGTTACGCAATCGTACGGTGTCGAAACAGGTCCTAACAAATTTTGTCCCTCCTACGAAAAGGAACAAATGACAAATAAATTCCTGAATCACCGGATGGTGGACGTGGATTGTCGGGGGTATACTTCGAAATTTTTCGAGTATGCTAGAATTGTACCAACTCTGGCCTTGCCAGAACCGGTGCTTATTTCTCGATATATCTGGGGACTAATTAGCGAAATTCGCGACATAGTCAAGGTTGCGAGATATAACAACTCTAAACCGACACCCTCGAATTATTTTCCGACACCCTAATATATTTTAAAATACCCCTATATGTCTTAAAATACACCCCGTATGTGAAAACCGGGCCCAAAATACATTATAACATTTAAAATAAATAAAAAACAAAGAAAAATGATTTCAGGCGGGCCGCGTAAACCTTAGTTAACATCTACGAGGGCCGCGACAACTTAAAAGTCCAGCGAACCCCTATGTTGACACGTGTCATAACGCGTGTTGAACCTATGTGGTGACCCGGATCACCTACGCCTTTGACCGGGTTTGACGCGGGCCGCGTAAGCCTTTGCTTACATTTACGCGGGCCACGAGAAAGTGAGAAATCAGCACTATATATAGAGGCCATCGGATCTTCAGTTTGCTCGTTCAAATTCGAAATCTCTCTCTCAATTCTGAATAATAGGCATTATAATCGGGTATTATACCCCCCTAAATAGCGAAGTTCTGCTCCGTTGTATGTATTATATCCCCTGGATACATATTAGATACGTTGCCCGATTGATCTAGGGTTCCGTAACGGCTGTCGTGGTTCTGCCCGACGTAGTCGTTGGAATGCCGTCTCGGGGAGGGTATTACTAATGTTAAAATGGGTTATTATACTAACACTTGTGCTTTTGTGTAAATTATAGATAATTCTCAGGAAACCCTAAAGGATAATCTAAGACAGCATTGTGAGTTGATATGCTTTTTGTAAACCTTTTGTTAACTATTTTTACAAAACCTCATACATTTAAATGTATATTAAGTAGTTATTGAGTATTTGTAAGAATACAATTATCATGAGTATGTTGGGGTTTTGTATACAAAATTTGTTACCACCTGGTCAAGGAGTAACATTTCCATAAGTCGGGTCTGACAGGACCATGGATGTTAATTGATATAACTTGGAAACAAATGTAATTGCGAGATCGCCCTCAATACTGTACAATGGTTTTTGTTTAAACTTGATTAAACTGGGATTCACTCACCAGTATTTCCCACTGACAAATGTTTTTAAAACGCGTTTCAGGTAACAAACTGTGAAAGCCAAATAGAAGCCAGCTGGACAGCGCTGAAGGCTTGGAAAAGTGGCAATAAAAGTTACCTAAAAAGAAATAGATGTTATTCTTAAATAAAATAGGACTTATTCCTATGAAAATGTGTGTATTGCAAACTTAGGTTTATCCCATATGTGTAATATTACGAAAATGTGGTATTTTACTCTGATCAAGTATTTCCTAACTACGGTCCAGATGAAAAATTCCGCTGCCAAATTAGACAATACGCGATACCATCGAAACTGGCTCGCGGCCGCCCGTTCCCTGAGATTTGGGATCGGGGGTTGCGACAGAAGGTGGTATCAGAGCTAAGCCACTGATTCAGCCACAGAAGTGTTCTACTGTCATCAAAATTCAATCTGTTAGGAAATAAGTTGTGGAAATACGTGCATAATTGTATTTGACTATTTGTTAGTTTACAGTATGAGTGACCAAGGACCATCAGACGCGTACCATCAATTGTCTGGTTCGCCTAGAAGCGAAGGCACCTCCTCTTCTCAGCCTGCCCTCTCGGGGTATTCTGCTGATACGGAAGAAGGAATCTTTGTATTTAAGGCTCAGTCAGAAGAGCCATTTCCTCAGAAAAAGAGGGGATGGTTCAGTAGAGGAGCACACGAGTGTAGAAAACGTATGAAAAAGTTACAAGACCATAGGGTACTAGCCGCAGCCAAAAGAGAAACAGATGCCTATGCCCAGGACATGATCAATAGGGGTATAGCCAACATCCACATCTTAGCAACCACTGCAGCTGACCCTAATCTGGAGCAAATAATAGCACCCCAACCACAACCACCAATCCCTGACCAACCCATGGAGATAGAAAACCCTGAAAATCAAATAGAAATGCATGACTTCAATCCGGAAGAAATACTAGGATACCAGCACCAAACCCCTTAGACCCAAATTACGACCCCTGGTGGGATGACGTTAGGGACTATGTGCAACGTTACCCGATACATGAAGACACACGCATGCAGAACTTAGGAGCCTACCCAGGTTTGGATCCCTTAGATCCCTATTACCACGATGAATACATTAGGGAGATTTTAGAAGATCCTTACCGATTCCAGGCACCTACACCTCCGTACCAGGAACCCGCACCCCAACTTCCAAACCCAGTCCTAGAACCTGCACCCCCAATGAGTGCAGAAAACGTACAAGAACTTAGGAAATTTGGTGAGGAAATTTTAGAAAGTAGTGAACGAATGAGACAGGTGGGAGAGCGACTCGTCTGGAAGTATGACGAGCGCAATATGGATTTTTGGATGAATCCATATCCATGAATGTGATAGTGGAGACGGTAGTAATAGTAATAATAATAAAATAATATGATATGTGTGTATGTGTATGAAAAAAAGACTACGGATGCCTACTACTAGTAGTATAGTTTTAAATTTCAGTCGGTATTGTAATTTTAATTTTAATACTGGTGTGTAATAGATGCATAGTATATGAAAATAGAGTAAGTCGCAATGATCGACGCTTTTGACCAAAATACGTGTCATGTGATTGACTATATTAAATATTATTTTGTGATATTAATACATTGTAAATGTTTAAAATTCAGATGGCTGACGAAGGAAATCAAGGAAATCTGAATAATGATAACCAGAGTAACATTAACTTGGTTAATGAAAATCTGAGCATCAATAACAATGGAAACCAAGTGGATAATAGTGCCATCCAACACATAGTGGCACAAGGAATTATAGATGCAATGCCATTTATTATTTAAACGGTTCATGAAGCGAATAATAAAAGTAAACATAGCAGTAAGCGACCAATTAAACCAGAACACAGCGTGAACAATGAACCTGTACTTCAAGCGCCCATTCCCAAAAGAAGAAGAACCATGCCTTATGGTTGTTCTTACAAAGAATTATAGTCCTGCAAACCGATAGAATTCTCGGGCAATGAAGGACCCATTGCAGCTCTATGCTGGATAGAAAAGACTGAGGCTGTTTTAAAAATAAGTAAGTGTGCTGAAGAAGACAAGATAATGTTTGCTTCTAATCTATTTAAAAACTCAGCCTTATAATGGTGGAACACTATCCTCCAATCAAGAGGAAGTGATAAGGTATACAACATGGAATGAGAAGAATTTAAAAATATGGTAGAAAGGAAATTCTGCCCTCCCAATGAAAAGGAACAGATAGCAAATAAGTTTCTGAACTTAAGAATGACCGGGGTAGATAGTAAGGGTTATACTACCACATTCTTTGAATATGCTAGAATAGTACCAACCCTTGCATCACCTGAACCGGTATTAATCTCCCGTTACATATGGGGATTAATCGGAGAGATTAGACATGTAGTCAAGGCAGCTAGACCTCAAACCATAGAAGAAGCTGTAGATCTAGCAAATACCTTGACAGATGAGCTAATTCGTACTAGAGAAGAAGACCAGAGGAGAAACCTAACCCAAAGGCTTACCCAAGAATTCCGTTCTGGGAATCACAACCGTAGGAATATGGGTTCTACCTCTGCACCATTCTGCAAGGTTTGCAAGAAAAAGCATTCGGGAAAATGCTCTACTCTTTGCAATTTCTGCAAGATGCCAGGACACAAGGAAGAAGATTGCAGGAGAAAATCCAGTAATGGACTGTGCTTCAACTGTGGAGAAAAATGTCATATCAAGCCGAACTGTCCAAAACTAGCTCCAGCTGCGAACAACAAGAATACTAAAAATGCTAGAGCATTCGTTCTGACAGCAGATGAAGCCAAGATGATTCCAGACGTGATAGCTGGTACATTTTTAGTTAATGATGTTTTTGCTAAAGTATTATTTGACTCTGGTGCAAACCAAAGTTTTATTAATACTTCATTTTGCAAATTCCTTAATCAACCATTAACTAAACTACCACAAGAATGTCTAGTAGAGACAACAAATGGAGAAACAATTAGGATTTCTGAAATCTTGCAGGGAGCAAGAATAGAATTTTTAAACCAAAAGTATATTGCAAATCTTTATCCCATGAATCTGGCAGGATTTGATGTCGTTTTAGGAATGGATTGGTTAATAGCCAATAAAGCCAGTATTTTATGTGATCAAAAGTCAATTCAAGTAAATTCACCAAAGGGTGAAAAGATCACAATTAAAGGAGATAAGCCCTCTAGATCCACAAAATTCATCTCTGTAATGAAAACTGCAAGCTATATAAGAAAAGGGTCTATAGTGTATTTGATTTCTATAATCACTAATACTAAAGGAAAAGAACTAAAAGACATTCCAGTAGTGTCTCAGTTTTCAGATGTATTTTCGAAAGAATTACCAGGACTACCACCGGACAGAGAAGTTGAATTCAGAATCCATCTACTGCCAGGAACAGCACCGATTGCTAAAGTACCTTACCGTTTGGCACCAGCCGAAATGCAGGAATTAGAGAAACAATTAGACGAATTGTTGGAAAAAGGATTCATACAGCCAAGCTCATCGCCGTGGGGAGCACCGATTTTATTTGTTAAAAAGAATGACGGATTGATGCGTATGTGCATTGACTACCGTGAATTAAACAATGTCACAATTAAGAACCGGTACCCATTACCAAGAATCGATGATTTGTTCGACCAATTGCAAGGAGCTCGATTTTTCTCTAAAATCGATTTAAGGTCAGGATATCATCAATTAAGGTACAGGAAGAGGACATTCCTAAAACCGCATTTAGAACAAGGTATGGTCATTATGAATTTACAGTCATGCCATTTGGTTTAACCAATGCCCCAGCCGCATTTATGGACATGATGAACCGAATATGTGAACCATATTTGGATAAATTCATAATTGTCTTCATAGATGGTATTCTAATTTACTCTAAGAATAAAGAGGAACATGCAAAGCATTTGCACGCACTTTTAAGTCTATTAAGGAAGGAAAAGCTTTATTCTAAGTTTTCAAAGTGAGAATTTTGGTTAGAACAAGTACAGTTTCTTGGACACTTGGTTAATCATGAAGGAATTCATGTGGATCCAACCAAGATCGAGGCGATTACCAAATGGAAAACCCCTGAGTCACCAACCGAGGTCAGAAGTTTCTTAGGATTGGCCGGATATTATAGAAGATTTATTCAAGATTTTTCTAGAATAGCCATTCCTTTAACTAAGTTAACCTGTAAATCCATTAAGTTTGAATGGGGACCAAAACAGGAAGAAGCATTTAGAATTCTTAAGCAAAGATTAACTAATACACCCATATTAGCGTTACCAGAAGGAACTGAAGACTTTGTAGTCTATTGTGACGCTTCTAAGTTAGGTTATGGATGTGTGTTGATGCAACGCCAAAAAGTTATAGCTTACGCATCTAGACAACTTAAGAATCATGAAGAGAATTATTCAACCCATGATCTAGAGTTAGGAGCTATAATTTTTGCCCTTAAGATTTGGAGACATTACCTTTATGGTAGTAAGTTTACCATATTCACAGATCATAAGAGTTTAAGGTATGTTTTAGGGCAAAAAGAATTGAATATGAGACAAAGGCGCTGGATGGAAACGCTTAGTGATTATGATTGTGATATCCAGTATCATGAAGGAAAAGCAAACGTAGTGGCAGATGCTTTAAGCCGAAAGTATCATGAAAAGCAAAAAGGGTACGCTCTCTTAAATTAAATCTGCAAGTAGATTTAAATGATCAGATAAGAGAAGCACAAGAATCAGTAATCAAAGATGATACTGAAAAATTAAAAGGTATGCTAAAGGAATTAGAACAAGGAACAGATGGAATTTGGAGATTCCATAAGAAGAGAATGTGGATACCTAAATTAGGAAACCTACGTCATCGTATATTAGAAGAAGCCCATAAGTCTAGGTATACGATGCATCCAGGAAATGATAAGATGTACCAGGATTTAAGAAATAATTTCTGGTGGATAGGAATGAAAAAGGACATAGCAGCCTATGTTTCTAAATGTTTAACTTGTTCACAAGTTAAAGTTGAACACCAGAAACCCTCAGGTCTGTTGCAACAGTTAGAAATGCCAGTATGGAAATGGGAATTAATAACAGTGGATTTTGTTACCAAATTACCCAAAACAAGAAAAGGTAATGATACAATCTGGGTGATTGTAGATAGGCTAACCAAGTCCGCCCATTTTCTACCAATGAAAGAAACTCTCAGCATGGAACAGTTAGCTAAATTATATGTAAATGAAATAGTTTCATTACATGGAATACCTTTATCAATTGTTTCTGATAGGGATAGCCGTTTTACCTCTAATTTTTGGTCAAGTTTCCAAAAGGCAATGGGAACCAAGTTAAATCTAAGCACCGCTTATCATCCTCAAACGGACGGACAAAGCGAAAGGACAATTCAGACAATGGAAGACATGCTTAGAGCTTGCGTAATTGATTTCGGAGGTAATTGGGATGATCACCTACCTTTAATAGAATTTTCTTATAATAATAGCTATCACACTAGTATCAATGTTGCACCATTCGAAGTACTTTATGGACGAAAGTGCCGAACCCCAGTCTGTTGGGCAGAAATTGGGGAAAAGCAACTATCTGGACCTGTGATAGTGCAAGAAACAACCGACAAGATTATTCAAGTCAAGGAACGACGTAAACCATTGGAATTTCAAGTAGGAGATAAAGTATTGTTAAAAGTTTCTCCTTGGAAAGGAGTGGTAAGATTCATCAAAAGGGGAAAACTAAGTCCCAGGTATATTGGACCTTTTGAGATTATTAGAAGAATAGGACCTGTAGCCTATCAAGCTACAACTGCCAGAGGAAATGGCAGGAATACATGATGTATTTCATGTATCAAATTTCAAGAAATGCTTAGCTGATGAATCACTAATGGTACCTCTTAAGGATATAGAGGTAAATGAACAACTCAAGTTCGTAGAAAGGCCTCTACAGATTGAAGACAGGAAAGTCAAGAATCTCAAGCATAAGAGACTAGTTCTGGTCAAAGTGAAATGGGACTGCAAAAGAGGACCTGAGTACACATGGGAGCTTGAATCTGAAATGCAAAGGAAATATCCACACTTGTTCTAGTAGATCTCGAGGACGAGCTCTAAAACAAGGTGGGGAGGATATAACAACTCTAAACCGACACCCTCGAATTATTTTCTGACACCCTAATATATTTTAAAATACCCCTATATGTCTTAAAATACACCCCGTATGTGAAAACCGGGCCCAAAATATATTATAACATTTAAAATAAATAAAAAACAAAGAAAATTGATTTCAGGCGGGCCGCATAAACCGTAGTTAACACCTACGCGGGCCACGACAACTTAAAAGTCCAGCGAACCCCTGTGTTGACACGTGTCATAATGCGTGTTGAACCTATGTGGTGACCCGGATCACCTACGCCTTTGACCGGGTTTGACGCGGGCCACGTAAGCCTTTGCTTACATTTACGCGGGCCACGAGAAAGTGAGAAATCAACACTATATATAGAGGCCATCGGATCTTCAGTTTGCTCGTTCAAATTCGAAATCTGTCTCTCAATTCTGAATAATAGGCATTATAATCGGGTATTATACCCCCCTAAATAGCGAAGTTCTGCTCCGTTGTAAGTATTATAACCCCTGGATACGTATTAGATACGCTGGCCGATTGATCTAGGGTTCCGTAACGGCTGTCGTGGTTCTGCCCGACGTAGTCGTTGGAATGCCGTCTCGGGGAGGGTATTACTAATGTTAAAATGGGTTATTATACTAACACGTGTGCTTTTGTGTAAATTATAGATAATTCTCAGGAAACCCTAAAGGATAATCTAAGACAGCAATGTGAGTTGATCCGCTTTTTGTAAACCTTTTGTTAACTATTTTTACAAAACCTCATACAATTAAATGTATATTAAGCAGTTACTGAGTATTTGTAAGAATACAATTAGCATGAGTATGTTGGGGTTTTGTATACAAAATTTGTTACCACCTGGTCAAGGAGTAACATTTCCACAAGTCGGGTCTGACAGTACCATGGATGTTAATTGATATAAGTTGGAAACAAATGTAATTGTGAGATCGCCCTCAATACTGTACAATGGTTTTTGTTTAAACTTGATTAAACTGGGATTCACTCACCAGTATTTCCCACTGACAAATGTTTTTAAAACGCGTTTCAGGTAACAAACTGTGAAAGCCAAATAGAAGCCAGCTGGACAGCGCTGAAGGCTTTGAAAAGTGGCAATAAAAGTTACCTAAAAAGAAATAGATGTTTTTCTTAAATAAAATAGGACTTATTCCTATGAAAATGTGTGTATTGCAAACTTGGGTTTATCCCATATGTGTAATACTATGAAAATGTGGTATTTTACTCTGATCAAGTATTTCTTAACTACGGTCCTGATGAAAAATTCCGCTGCCAAATTAGACAATACGCGATACCACCGAAACTGGCTCGCGGCCGCACGTTCCCTAGGATTTGGGATCGGGGGTTGCGACACGAGACCTCGCACGATTGACGATGCGGTCGAATTGGCCAACACCTTGACCGACGGATTGGTGCGTACACGAGAAGAAAATAGGAAAAAGGAATTGGCCCAGAAAATTACCCAAGGATTCCGTGGGGGTAATACTAATAGTAACTTCAAGAAAAAGGGAACTGGGCAATCTTCCACGCCTCCATTCTGCAGAAACTGTCGAAAGAAACATTTTGGTAAATGTAAAGAGAAGTGTAATTTCTGCAAGGCACCGGGGCACCGAGAGGAGGAGTGCAGGAAGAAATCAACGATTTGCTTCAATTGCGGAGAAGCTGGGCATTTTAGACCAGAATGCCCAAAATTGGTCAAGCCAGCTGATTACAAGGCCAAACCTGCTGAAGGAACTAATAAGAAGAATGCAAGAGCCTTCCAGCTGACCACATAGGAAGCGGATCTGATTCCAGATGTGATAGCTGGTACGTTTCTTGTACATGGCGTTTACGCAAAAGTATTATTTGACTCTGGTGCAAACCAAAGTTTTATAAATACTTCGTTTTGCCAAGCTCTTAAGTAACCCGTAACCAAACTTAGGAAGATTTATACGGTAGAAACGTCAGATGGAAATTCTGTTAATATAGATAAGGTTCTTCAAGGAGAAAAGATAGAACTTTCAGGCCATAAATTTTCTGCAAACCTGATACCTATGAATTTAGCCGGATTCGATGTTGTGTTAGGAATTGATTGGTTAGTAGCCAACCATGCTCGAATCCTCTGTGATAAAATTCCATAGAAATTCATACAACAGTAGGAGAAGTAATTGTGATTTCAGGAGATAAGCCGCGTAAACCAATGAAGTTCATTTCAGTAATGAAAGTTGCTAGTTATGAACGAAAACAAGGAATAGTGTATATGATTTCGGTAATTATTAATACTAAAAGTAAGGAACTTAAGGAAATTCCAGTAGTATCAAAATACCCGGATGTATTCCCAGAAGTGCTACCTGGATTACCACCAGATAGAGAAGTAGAGTTTAGAATTCAACTAATTCCTGGAACTACACCAATAGCTAAGGCACCCTATCGATTAGCACCCACAGAAATGTTAGAACTGAAGAAGCAGTTAGATGAATTGCTAAGCAAAGGATTTATACAACCTAGTTCATCCCCTTGGGGAGCACCAGTGTTGTTTGTGAAGAAGACGGACGGTTCGATGCGGATGTGTATCGATTATAGGGAATTGAATAAGGTTACAATTAAGAATCGATACCAATTACCTAGGATTGATGATCTTTTCGATCAACTTCAGGGAGCTAGATATTTCTCTAAAATAGACTAACGCTCCGGGTATCATCAACTGAAGGTACAAGAAGAAGACATACCTAAAACTGCTTTCAGGACTAGGTATGGTCACTACGAGTTTACAGTCATGCCATTTGGACTAACGAATGCTCCTGCAGCATTCATGGACATGATGAATAGGATCTGTAAGCCGTATTTGGATAAATTCGTAATTGTCTTCATCGACGATATACTTATTTATTCCAAAAACCGAGACGAGCATTGTGAAGACCTACATGCAATCTTAACCCTGTTAAGAAAGGAAAAGCTTTACGCCAAATTTTTGAAGTGTGAATTTTGGCTACAAGAGGTGCAATTTTTAGGACACATGGTGAATCATGAAGGTATTCACGTAGATCCCTCTAAGATAGAAGCAATCACAAATTGGAAGGTCCCGTAATCAGCTACCAAAGTTAGAAGTTTTCTAGGATTAGCCGGATATTATAGGCGCTTCATAAGAGATTTCTCTAAGATAGTTGTTCCATTAACTAAGTTAACCTGTAAAGCTGTTAAATTTGAATGGGGACCTAAACAAGAAGAGGCCTTTAGGATCTTAAAGCAAAGATTAACAAATGCCCCAATTCTGGCCTTACCTGACGGAACCGAAGATTTTGAAGTTTTCTGTGATGCTTCTAAGCTGGGGTTAGGATGTATGCTAATGCAACGTAAAAAGGTAATTGCGTATGCATCAAGGCAGTTGAAGAAGCACGAGGAAAATTATACAACTCATGACTTAGAATTAGGAGCCATAATTTTTGCCCTTAAAATTTGGAGACATTATCTGTATGGGAGTAAGTTTACAGTCTATACAGATCATAAAAGTTTAAGATACATATTTGGGCAAAAAGAATTAAACATGAGGCAAAGAAGATGGATGGAAATTCTAAGTGACTACGACTGTGATATTCAATATCACGAAGGGAAGGCGAATGTAGTAGCAGATGCCTTAAGTTGTAAGTACCATGAGAAACAAAGACGAGTTCGTGCTCTTAGATTAAATCTCCAATTAGATTTAATGGAACAACTGAAAAATGTTAAAGAGACAGCGATCCAGGATGATGCTGAACGAATGAAAGGACGAATAAAAGAATTAGAACAAGGGACTGATGGAATTTAGAGATTCCATAAGAAAAGAATTTGGGTACCTAGGCAAGGAAATTTAAGAGATAAAATTTTAGAGGAAGCCCATAAATCTAGGTATACAATGCACCCTGGTAATAATAAGATGTACCAAGATTTGAGAAATAACTTCTGGTGGATAGGAATGAAAAAGGACATAGCTAGATACGTTTCTAAGTGTCTAACTTGTTCGCAAGTTAAGGCAGAACACCAGAAACCTCCAGGTTTACTTCAACAGTTAGAAATGCCTGTATGGAAATGGGAACTAATAATAATGGACTTTGTTACTAAGTTGCCCAAGACCAGGAAAGGTAACGATGCGATCTGGGTGATTGTAGATCGACTAACCAAATCAGCTCATTTCCTACCAATGAAGGAAACCTTTAGCATGGAAAGATTGGCTAGGTTATACGTAGACGAGGTAGTATCCCTACATGGAGTCCCACTCTCCATTGTGTCAGATAGGGATAGTCGTTTCACTTCGCATTTCTGGATGACTTTCTAAGAAGCTATGGGGACACGCTTGAATCTAAGTACTGCATACCATCCCCAAACAGATGGACAAAGTGAAAGGACGATCCAAACCCTTGAAGACATGCTCAGAGCATGTGTGATCGACTTCAGTGGAAATTGGGATGACCATTTACCACTAATAGAATTCTCCTATAACAATAGTTATCACGCAAGCATCAATGCTGCCCCATTCGAAGCACTATATGGACGAAAGTGTAGAACCCCAATTTCCTGGGCAGAAATAGGAGAAAGTCAATTATCAGGTCCCGAGATTGTACAGGAAACTACCGACAAGATAACTCAAATCAAAGAGAGACTGAAAACGGCTCGAGATCACCAGAAGAGTTATGCAGACAATCGACGTAAGCCATTAGAATTTCAAGTTGGAAATAAGGTACTATTGAAAGTTTCTCCTTGGAAAGGAGTAGTTCGATTCGGTAAGAAAGGAAAGATAAGTCCAAGGTACGTAGGACCATTCACAGTTACCCAGCGAATAGGACCAGTTGCCTATCGCTTACAACTACCAGAAGAGCTAGCCGGGGTACATAATGTGTTTCATGTATCTAACCTTAAGAAATGTTTATCTGACAAATCCCTAGTAGTACCTCTTCAAGATATAGAGATAAATGAAAAGTTGAAATTTGTTGAGAAACCTCTCCAAATAGAGGACAGAAAGGTCAAATTCCTCAAACATAAGAGATTGGTACTGGTCAAAGTAAAGTGGGATTCAAAAAGAGGACCGGAGTACACATGGGAACTCGAATCGGAAATGAAGCGAAAATATCCTTACTTATTTCAGTAAATCTCGAGGACGAGATTTTAAATAAGGTGGGGAGGATGTAGGGACCCGCATGAAAATGTCCTAAAATATTCCGTAAGTAGAAACCCAGACCCCTAAAACCCTAAATTTTATTAAAAATCAAGAAAATCCAAATTTATCCATAAGTCGCGGGCCGCGTAAGAGTTAAGTAAGGCTTACGCGGGGCGCGACAGCCTTACAACTCTCTGGATAAGATTTAGAGCCACGTGTCAGACACGTGGCAGACCTACGCCATGACACGGCAGCCCTAGCCGTAGCTAGGGTGGCCCTCGCGGGCTGCGTAGGATGCCCTTCGAGTTTACGCGGGCCACGACAAACCCAAAATTTTGCTATAAATTGGACGTAGCATGGCCTTTACTGTCTGTTCGAAAATTTCCTTCAAAAACGTAACATTCTGCTAAAAATCAAGTGTTTAAGTGTCGAAACGCTGCTACGATTACATGGTAATAACTCGATCACGGCTAGGATACAATGTCTGATCGATTGAAACCGATCCGATGAATGTTTAAGTGTTGCTCGAATTCGGGCTATACTTTGTCATTCGTCGTGAGGGTTTTGATTCCGTGAGCTTATCGTAAATGTTGTATTAAGTTACTAACCTAGTTTCGTTTGCATTATTTAACTAGGTTACCCAGCTTAATCAATAGGCAAAATCTGTCCAGTAAACTTGCAATGTGAGTCATTCTCTTTTTACCAAATTGTTTCCGAAACCCTATTTATTTTCAAGGTTAAAATTACAGGGATTAAGTCTTTGTAATCTTCAATTACAGCCGGTATGTGGGGTTTTGTATACATTACTTGATAACCGTCACCATTGGACAACGGGTTAGCCAATGGGTGATATGACCATAGTCACAGATACCGTCGAGTGACTAATACCGTTGGGTAATTGATTGATATAAACATTGTAATCGCCCTTAATACTGTAATTTATAACAATGTGTCGTTTTGTACCAACTGAATGACTCGCCAGTATTTCCCCGCTAATAAAATCTTTTTAAACATGTTTCAGGTGATTTACTGTGAACAAGGAAAAGTACCGCGTAGCACTCCAGCTTGAATGAAGTGGCTCAGTAAATAAATAAACATGTTTTTGTAATCAGGGGATTTCCCAGTGAAATTCCTTTATTGTAAATTACGGGGTTGTCCCGAAATTTGAAATAAAATAAATGGGTGTTTTCAGTTTAAACGATCCTGTTCAAATTTCCGCTGCCTAATTAACCACCAATACCACGGGTTTCTGTCCCGCGACGTTCGAACCAGGAAATTGGGTCGGGGGTCATGACAGTTATCATGCTAGCATCAATATGGCACCGTTCGAAGCTTTATACGGTCGAAAATGTCGTTCACCTGTCTGATGGAATGAGATTGGTGAAGCTCAGCTTACTGGACCTGAGCTCATTCTGGAAACAACAGATAAAATCAAGAAAATTCGTGATAATCTTCTAACAGCTAGAAGCCGTCAAAAGAGTTATGCGGATATGCGACGCAAGCCCTTGGAATTTCAAGTTGGCGACCATGTCCTACTCAAGGTATCCCCTTGGAAGGGAGTGGTGAGATTTGGAAAGAAAGGAAAACTTGCACCTCGATATGTTAGACCATTTAAGATTGTTGAAAGAATTGGAAAGGTTGCCTATCGACTAGAGCTACCTCCTGAACTTGGGAATATTCACCCAATCTTCCACATGTCCAATTTACGAAAGTGTTTAGTCGATACTGATCTTCACATTCCACTCGATGAAATTCAAGTTGGTGAAACAATGCACTTTGTTGAGAAACCTATGGAGATAATGGACCGTGTAGTTAAACAGTTGAAGAACAAGCGAATACGATTGGTCAAGGTTCGTTGGGAGTCCAAACATGGCCCAGAGTTTACTTGGGAGCGTGAGGACCAAATGTAAGTGAAATATCCATATTTTTTTTCACAAGTTTCCTCTTGTTAAAATTTCGGGACGAAATTTCCTAAAGTATGGGAGACTGTGACAACTGTGCTCTGTAAACGATGTACAATGTAAAACTATATCAATTATGAATAAAACTATGTGTTTTGGTGTTAATATTTGTGTATTTGTGTTTGATGATTTTACAATTTGATTCTAGTTCGATTTCAAGCTTTAAATCGCTTTCTAGAAAGTTATACGCAAACTGATGCGTAAACATAATCAATTTAATGCGACAAACACTCCGGAACAGTGACATAGGCTTAACATACCTTAAATAACCTTTACATAATTTAGAAATAAGTTTTGGAGGGTTTGGTGTGTCGAAAACAAGTTTATTCGATCGCAGGGACTATTTGTGTCAAACTGCGAAAGTATGCCGATTTGTATAGTAACAAACATTCTGGAATTTGATCATAAGCTAAACATACCCTAAATATCATTTACATAGCTTAGAAATAGGCTTTGAGGGGTTCGGTATGCGAAAATAAACTTATTTGATCAACAGGGACTAAAAGCGTCAAAAAGTGCATAAGTTTGCATTTTCGCGCATATCTTACGTTCTGAACATATCCGGGCATCCAAAAAAATTTTTAATCATTAAAATATTTTATTTTAGTGATTGGAATGAAAAATTACGCGACGAATCGTAATTTGGATCGTTTTTCGCGTTCGTTCGTGTTTCGTCGTAATTAACCAAATAACGTGACCGTACGACCAAACGAACCAACATCCGAGATATTTTCAAGAATGTTTCAAGTCTCCTATGCTTTAACATCCTTGTAGAGCCTTTAAAATGGGTTAACGGGGTTTAAACGCGTCGAAAATGGCTTAAACATGCTGCAGGGACCATTTCTGCCATTTTGTGAAACATTCTGGAACTAGGGACTGGTGGCATCGCGCCACAGCAATAGGGTGTTGTTGTGGCGGCACGCGAGCCCTTCATGTTGACATAAACATCAATTTTCAGCAACTAGTTTGAACTTGGGGGTCTTTTATGCAACTTTCTCAATACTATGAACTAGTTTTGGAGCTCCCATTGTATATAAAACCATGTTCCACAAGTGTATGGCTAGGATTGAACCTTGATTCTTGCAAAAACACTTGTCATGATCTTGTTAATCCAAGCTTACTATAAATAGAAGTGGGTTCTTCACTTCATTCCTCACAATTTGATCTCAAATTCTTCTCTAAGTTGAAGCTCTCACTTATGAAGCTTCATACCTGAGAATTTTGAGTTCAAATCTTCCTTGCTTAGGCCTTTTGTAAGCTTCTTTCATGCTTTTATGCTTTTCAAGCATGAAAGTCAAACATTGTTTGACTTTCTGCTTTGACCATGAATTGGTCAACACAAAGTTCGTTTGAACTTTGCAACGTTAGCGTAATCACGATGGTTATAGTCCCTTGTGACTATACCTACTGATTACCACGTTGATTAGTCAAAGTGACGAGTCAAAGTTTCGGTCAAAATACGTGTTTATGCGTATTTTGCAACGAAACTATTTTTGGGTATCAAAACACTTTGTTTTGATATCAAACTTGTTTTCTAACTTAGTTAAACATGTTTTAACATGTTTAACTCGTTACTTTTAGTCTAGTGCTTGTTTAGGGTCGTAAGTCAAGCGGTCTTGACAACCGCTTAGACTTTTGAACCTGACCCGTTTGGTCGATCATTAGGATCTGACCAAGCATATTTTGTGACCATGGTTCTATAGGGAATAACCTTCCGAGGTTATACCTTATGGTCACTTAGTTTAATTAGTTGTATGATAGGTAGTTTATATACCTTAGGAAAATGACCAAAATGCCCTTTTCATGCATAATTGGTATTTAAGCATATGTAACTTAACTTTTGCCACTTAAACTGATTATGCAACATATTTAAACTTGTTTAGGCATATAATACTTGTCATAGGGCTAGTTAGGCGTCTCGAACGCGCTTTTGCGCGAACGACGCGTTAAACTAGCGTAAGCTACCTTAATGGGTCTTAATGGGTCGTAAGCACTTAGGATAGGTTCCGATTTAGAATATAGGCTTTGTCAAACCATATCACATGAGTTCCAATACGCATTTGGTTTATGAGACCTCATTTTACCCGATCTTCCGATTTTGGTGTCGATGTATTAACTAGCGATCCGATTACTAGGTACCACTTGATTTCCTTGGTTTGTTCGAGCATTGTTAGTTCACTTTAATCAAGGATACTTGCAATTCAATGTGAGTACATAGTTCCCCTATTTTACTGTTTTCAATTGTTTTGGGGTGATTCATATGTGTTAAACGATTTCGATGCTTTCAATGACGATTTCAAAAATGAATACTATGGTTTATACTAAACAATAACGATTTCGATAATGTGAACGAACTTGTTGGACGTATTTACATAATGAATGACATTCATTAGCTTTGGCCAAGCCGACCAGTATTAGGTTATGGTACCATAGGATCTCACAAATCCCGTTATCGGACTGCACCCATGGTTATGTGTGGGGGTTATGTGGGTAACGACTGAACCTGTTAATTGTTAACTTACCCTTTGGTGGTTTGTTAATACGAGTTGAACGATGGATGAGTTACGAAGGTTTGAATGTTATACACAAGACGACCAAAAGTAGTTTTCACAATTAAAAGAAGAACGATTTGAACGATTGAACGATTTTGAACGATTGAACGATTGAATGAGAACGATTTGAAACGATTGAACGATTTGAAACGATTGAACGATTTCAACGATTTGAATGATTTAAACGAGTTAAACGAATTGAACAAACGATTTTTGAACGATGTCACACAACGATGTTTACTAAACGATATAAACCATACGAGTTTTATTATGAGAACGATTTACGATTTGGGTTTACATAAACAAATGTTTTGAGTTAAGATTCATGGCAACGAGATTTTATAAACTATAACCAACCTGTTTTGAGTTGGTTATTCATTTTACAATACAAATGTTTTACAAAACAAGGTTTTCTAATATCGATTAACGAAGTAGTACGAGTTATTTAAACATGTAAACGAGCCATGAATCTGACACTCACACAAAACCTATGTGCTCGCCGGCATTTCTTTGCTGACTTTATTTTCGCATATGTTTCAGGTGGTGTTGAATGCGACTAGGATGCATGCTCACTTAGGACTGGACAAGGCCTTAGTGACTTAATAACTATGATAGACTATGTTTAACTTGTTTGTTCTGTTTCAAAGACAATGTTTAATGGTTAATATTTAATAAAACGAAACTTTTTTGAATCCATGGTTGTGAAACAATAATTCTGTCGCTCCACTCCCCGACGTTTCCGTTGCGGTTCCGTTGTTTTAACGCGGTCGGGGTGTGACATAAAGACACTACAAAACACAATTCAATAGTTCATAATACTGTAATAAGTACATAACACTACAAAACAAGATATAACACTACAAAACAAGATATAACACTACAAATCACTATAAAAACACTATGAATAGTATATAACACCATATTACCCTATTATAGCTCTGTATAACACTACAACCCCGTCGTTCAACTACCAGCACCGCCACTGCCGCCCGCCGTCGTGGGGAGGTGGCCGGCGCCGCCTCTTTACAGTCTCTCTTCTCTTTCTCTCGCTTGAACCCAACCACCCGACACCACCTCGCCGTCGTTCCACTGCCGGCACCACTGCTGATGATGATGATGATTCGAGATGGACTGATGATGATGATGATTCGAGATGGACTGATCTGGAGAAGAAGGAGGATTCGAAAATCTTGAGAAGAAAGAGGATTCGAAGATCTGGAGAAGAAGGAGGATTCGAAAATCTGGAGAAGAAAGAGGATTCGAAGATCTGGAGAAGAAAGAGGAATTGAAAATGTAGGGATTTGATTTACAGTTTCCTATTTCAAGTGGATATAAATGTCCCCGCTTGCGGTATGCACATATAATGTATATATGTGTGGGCCCTCGGGGGGCAAAAGTGAAAGTGCACTAATTTTAACGTTATTTTACTAATTTCGTGAAAATAACGTTAAAAAACTGGGGACGGTTAATCATGCATCATGTGGTGGCGTTGATAGCCGAAGGACAATGGGGTACATGCAGTAATCGGCCTTTGCTGAGTGTTATGTGCCTTATGTCCAAGGCTTGATGCAAAACTACTATCGAGCCGGGGGTCTCACTAGAAGCAGCCTCTCTATTTCTACCGGGGTAGAGGTAAGGCTGTCTACATCTTACCCTCCTCAGACCCTACCTTAGCTTTGCTATTAGTGGGATTTACTGAGTATGATGATGATGATGATGATGATGATGATGATTTCAAGTGGATATAAAAGACTCTATTACCCCTACAATTTTCAAATCAGTCCAAAAAATAAAACACATTTTATAATTTGGTCCCAGTTGATCTCAACCATTAGATCAAAAGATCTAATGACTGAGATTCTTTCTTACCATTCTCACACTTTTGGTCTGTTTTACAGGAACCTCAATCTATATATATATAACCATATAGGATGAGAATCATTAGAACATTAACTACTGCGAGAACAAAAAGAACAATTCTAAAATACTAAATTTTGGGATTTAAAGTACATATTTTTTAAATTTTATGTTTCTTACATTCATATGTGTATTAGACTACACGGTATGGGGGTCGGCCTTGGGCCGGCCTGGACCGGCGCCGCCCCCAACACCGTTTCCCCCTATGCGTTGTCATCCTCTATGTCTCTTTGGTGACGTCTGTGCCGTGCCACAAAAAGACAAAAAAAAACCCTTTTCAATGATGACCGTTGCAAAAATAAAAAAAAAATTAATTGCCTTAAATGAAAACTAACGGGTATAATTCAAAAACCAACCAAAATCACTAAATTTTTATATAATTACCACCTTTTTACCCCTTTTTTACCCACTTCAACCCTATCTCTCAACTTTGTATAAAATCTTCTACTTTTTTTATAAAACATTCTTCTATTCTTTACAATGGCTCCATACAACCCGAACAACCTGAAGAACTCGAACAACCCGAATGTTTTTTCGGAGCCCGGGTACTATCCTACAATGGAACCGAACCCTTTCTCGCAATTTTCCGCCAACGCTTTTGTGGGTTTCCAACATTCTCCGAACGTTTTTTCGATTATGAAACAAACTCAAGCGTTACAAAACTTGATGATGCAAAACCCGTTTAACATGCAACCCGTTCAAGCTTCTCAACCACCACAACCCGTTCAAACTTCTCAACCACTAGAACCCGATGAAGACGACATTGAAGTCATTCCAGAGACGCAACCTCAATCATCTAAACGTAAAAAAGGAAAACAAGTTGCGGTTGACCAAAATCAAACTTCAAAACCGAAGCCAAAACAGTGGACGCCGCTCGAGGAGGAGGCCTTAGCGAAGGCGTATATTAGCACATCCACACACCCCGTTAAAGGTATGTAACGTTAAATTTTAATTTTTTTAGTATATACTTTTTAATATTAATTAATTTTTTTAATATATATACTTTTGTTAAATATAGGTAACAACCAAACCGGCGAGAGGTTTTGGAAAGCGGTATTATCAAAGTTCCTTGAGTTAATGGAACAAGGACCATATCGAGATCTCGACTCGATTTCTTCGAAGTGGCGAAAGACGAATCCGGTCATGAACCGGTTTTTGGAGGTATATAAAAATTTATATACAAGTGGGCGCCGTAGTGGAATGAGCGACGAGGATGTCTTCAAAGCGGCAATGGATAAATACAAGAAGAACCATAGAACCGCTTTCCCACACATTCGGGCTTGGGAAGTTTTACGAAAGGCCAACAAGTGGGTGCCAGTTCCGAATGAGGTTGAGATGGCAAAACGACAAAAAACCTCAGAGACCGGTAGTTTTAGTGCCGGCGGCTCAGACGCAAGATGTCAAATTAATTCAAACGACGACGCCGAATTTGTGACAACCGTCACTTTTCCGTACATTTCGTACACTAATTAAACAGTAATCTGTGCTTAAATGATGGTACATGATCTGGTTTACCAGACAAATAAATTCCTGATTACTATACAAAGTAAATTCATGCACGTTTTATACTACAAAAATTACTTTATGATAGCGTTGCGTCAGAAATACTAGTAAACTCACCGGTAAGACACAGTATGTCAACAGAACTGCAGAAAGCAGTCAGACATTAGAATTGAGGCCTAGGTGTAGGTCCAACAACAAGATTACATGAAAACCCAAGAGTACATACAAGGGTTAACACATAGACATTCCGGAAGCTAAAATACGCACTAAAAAGCACCCGAAACACACTTTAAAGGCTGAAATTCATACAATTCAGCAAAATTCAACATTGTAACAACATTGTTTCATGCAAAAATATGACAAATTGATCCAAAATATTTTCCTGTGTGTCGGGAATTGGAAAGGTACAAAAGGGATACATAAAAGACACTAAACGATGCAATTTAACACTTAAACGAACCGATATTTAACCAAACAACCGGACATTACCCGGAACACCAAAATTTCACTAGAAGCATTGTTTTAGTGTTATGAAGCTAGTTATGAACCCTAAACACTATATTACATCTTAAAAATCACTAAACACTAAAACACTAACTATTACCCTTATATTTCAACTTAACCAAGTAACTAACCATCAAGATCCAACTAGACCCCCCCCCCCCCCCCCACTTTGATGACCGGTTAGGGGACATAGTTCCCACATTTGATTTCTTTTGATTATTTTATTAGATATGTAAGATGGATATGGAACACATTAGCCTCTAGTTAATGGAGTGTTGGGAAATTTTATTTAAGAACCATAAGGCATAACCTCTACATCATTCATCATCTTTCAACACCATAACCCCTTCTTCTCTCCCCCATGGCTACGGCCCAAACACCCCTCTTTCACCCTTCACTTTTCAACTCCTTTCCCTGCAATCTATGGTGATTCTAAGGTGTCTCGGGCCTAATTAGGAAGGTTGCAAGCAACGGATCTTGAAGGACCTCTCTCATCTTCTTTTAACCACCACATTTCTTCACTTGAACTTCCCTAGCCTTGAGCTAGTGGTAAGAACTTAGATCCTTTCATTTCTCATCTTGTTTAAGTGGTTAAAGAACGATACATGATGTTAATCTTGAATAACACTAAGAATCACAAGAAAAGAACCTTAACATAAGCTTTAAATATGAAATCATGTTATTCTTGTGTTGTTATGCTTGTTGTTTGTTATTTGCTAGTAAAAATGATATGGTTCATCATATGGACTTGCTAGATCATGTTTAAAAATATGAACTAGCAAGATGTGAAAATAGGAATGTTGTGGATGATGGAATCATCCACACATAAACTATGAACTTGATTAAATGGGTGTTTTCTTGAAAAATAAAGATCAAAGTAAGTTCTAATATTGTAGATCTAAAGATCCATGAGTGATTTTTCGGAAGAACCAAGTGAAAAGTATGAGTTTTGTTAAAACTTGGATCTTACATAAACTTAACACATTTTTAGTGGATAAACAAGTGTAGAAACACATGTGTAATAAGAAAATTTCACAAAGAAATATTTTTAGAAAATATGACTAGAAGTTGTGAATATTCAAACTCGTTATAAATGAAGTCTTTAAGGAACTAATCATATTTTTAAAGGTAACAAGACTTACAAAGTATGCTAGTAAGTTACTACATACTTTTATAAACTTTCAAGTTCATAAGTTTATAGTTTATGCTTGTTTTTTACTAGTTTGTTAAATTAAGATGGTATGTTGTTGATTGTTGATGATGTTTTAAAAAAGAAAATAAACACATGTTTTGAAAACATGGGAAACCTCCATTTTTAGGGGAAACTCTGCCAAAATTTTTATAAATTTTGACACTTAGAAGAATATAAGTTTTGAGAAACTTATTCTCTAAAAATGTGACTAAAAACATTTACCAAGGTTTCCCTAATTTTTGTATTAAGAAATGATGATTTCTATAAGAATAAAATTGATACTAAGTATGTATATTTTTGTGAAAAATATATATATTTATTGATCACCGAATTTTGTGCTAAGTGTATGTAGTATGTATTATACTTGATAGTGTATTAGGATTTGAAAATGCACTAAACACTCTTAAGGAGTGAAAATACGAAAATACACATACAACATACTTAGACAAATCCAAGATACATAATTCAGGTGCAAAATACAAGAACCTTATACTTATTTTTGAGAGAATAATATAAGTAAGACACATAGTTAAAAATATAAATTATTTTTTTACACAAGAACACATTTACAAAAGATAGTGACTTGTACTTGTGCGATACAAGTCTAGTGACTAACGTTAATAAAACACGTTTAGGTCACGACGCTAGATAAGCAAATCCGGTGAAGTTTACGACGCAGGAACGCAAAGCAGTGAGTTCATGCTCCCCCTTTTCTCTTAACTGTTTTTGGTTTTTATAACTCTTGGGGGTGAAATACATGTTACAAATATTACAATGTTCACAAACGAAATGATACAAAAACAAGAAGTACTCATGGTGAGAACGAGTACCAAGTATGATGCGATATATGAAATGCCTACGAAATGCCTATGAAAGGCCTATGAAATACTAGATCATGTGAGCATAGACTTAATACTAAAAATGCCATAAAGTCTTGGTGGAAAACTTGTACCAAGCCATTAAAAACATTCATTAATTAGGGACGAGGGTTAGATCTAACGGGTACGGCCAAGCCCCACTCATGGTCACAACTAGTACCTAGTAGTGCTTCGGAGTCCCAGTCGAGGTTAATCGACACAGTCGAGGTTAATCGACACAGTCGAGGGAAATCGACACATACAAGGAGTCATAACAAGTACTCCAAAGGAGCCAATACTAATGCTCCCTATGTCCTCACATGCCTTTAAAGAGCCATTACGAGTGCTCCCTGTGCCTTAATGTCCTTGTACAAACATTCATTTAGTACTTGGTGTGCACAAGAAAACTTGATTTACGCAAGAATACTTTATTTATACAAGATACATACCATGTTTCGCACAAGGTATGCAAAACGCATGAAGTCACTCAACTTTTTGTTGATGTTTTCCAAAATTACATGTATTTCAAGTGACAGGATGGATCTTGGGCGCAAGTGTCGTAACTAGAAGTAAACTCCAAGTTTAGATGTCATCCACTTTTGTTGAATTGTAACCTAGACGAAGGTTGTGTTTTTAAAACTTAAATAACAAGTGTTATAATACTCAAATTTTTATGAATGGATGAACATCGTTTTGATCATGTAGTTGTTTATTACGATTGAATGCAATGATATTAAACTAGTCACACATCATACGCTTCCGCAAAAGACAGGGTGTGACAGTTTGGTATCAGAGCTTCGATTGTAGTGAACTAGGATTCCTTCTCGAGTCTAGACTACAATCACTAGAGTTCTCTCACGAAAACATTTTTTTTACAAAAAGGTTTTCATTGCATTCACGTAAGCGCCAAGATCCACAAGTCAAACACTTTTCAAAAAGAGACAAGGTAAGGACATTAGTGGGGAATACCCTCAAGAAAAGGTGCCAAATAAGGCATAGTCTACACAAGTTAGACTTGCCAAAGATAAAATACACTCTTGGTGACCACTAGTACCAAGTAGTGTCTTTGTCGTGAATCGACAACTAGAAAAATAACCCCCCAAAAACGAGAGTTATAAGAAATATGATGCATAGAGATGCCTATTTATGCTAAGTAGCATATTATTATTGATATACATATATACGAATAAGTGTACGGAATAAATATTGATGTGAGTACATACGAATAAGTGTACAGAATGATTATTGACGTGAATAAGATATTTTCAACTCCGACTCCTATTACTGTACGTAACTCGCACGACGAAGCTATCGACCTCGCGTTCATTGCAAGGCTCATGACTGGAGCGATTATCAAACAAGATTCTGAGCTTGCTTCCGTAGGAAATGGCTGCTCTTCCCTCTCGATCGTAAAGGTGCCTGACTACGGTGATGATGACGAGGCAGAGGAGGCAACCTTGAACAAATTCTTAATCAGCGGGACGAGATCCCTGCGGCTTATGTGAAGCAAGATTGACGACAAAAAGGAAGATGAAGTATCCATCTTAAAGGTGCCCCTCCAACCACTGGGAATTCTCTTTATTCCTACCTCATTTAATCATCGTGCCTATGTGCGTGTAACGATAACGAGTGTTAGCGCGTGGACCACCGCACTGGTCCTTTCCATGATAGGGGTATAAGGACAGTAGTGTCCCCTCCTAGATCGGTCATCTGCTTGGACGAGAGAAAATTGGGGTAACTTTGCAAGACAATTTATTATTACGGGGGCCCACGTAATAACGACTTGTAGTGAACAGAAATCCTGGTGGACTCTGCGGGTCAAGTTAAAGATCACCATCCCTCCAAAAATTAATCTACAGGTGTTCACACCTTCATCTGGTAGAACAATACATAGATCAGTGCTTTAGCGCGTTATAAAGTAGGAAGCCTGTTTTAGCCTACTTCGTGACTGACACTTCTACCTGTATACGAGACGTTTGAGAAAACGACATTTAAGCAAGTGAAGAAGGATAACATTCAAAAAGATCCAGCGACGTTACCCTCTCTATCACCCCTACACGAACAACCCCATCTCTGGGAAAATATACACATCAATATAGCAGGAAATAACTAAAACTTGAATGACCAAGGCGATGTAGCCTCGAATTCATTTTCCATTACAAACAATAAGCTAAGTTAGCAAGCCTATGTGAAGGCTCAGTAATTGTTTCCTCGCTCATACATTGATTATATATACATATGAAATTGGGTGATTACATGATGGCTTAGGGTGCTATGTACCTCATAGACAATTATGGAATATTGTCTAACCTACTTCATACCATTTTGACAGAAGAGAATGCCGCCCAGACGTGACACAAACACCAGTATGTTGCCAAGAACAGAAGCTGAGCTTCAAGAGCGAATCTCACAGGCAATTGCACGACATGAAGCCCTCCGCTCTCAACACAGCGGTGGCCCTACCGAAAATAACCCTCCAACTGGTTGCACCTATAAACAATTCCTGGACTGCAAGCCATTGAATTTTGATGGCACAGGAGGTGCCGTTGCATTTGTTCGTTGGTCAGAAAAGACTGACTCCATTCTAAGAATGAGTAACTGTTCCCCTCAACAAAGTGTTACCTATATCTCAGGATTGTTTTTGGATGGCGCACTCTCCTGGTGGAACCTTCAGGTTCAAACCCTTGGTGCAGATGCTGCTTATGCACTGAGCTGGGACGAGCTCAAGGAAATGATGGAAAAGAAATACTGTTCTAGGGCTGAAATCCAGAAGCTTGAGGTGGAGTTCTGGAATTTGAAAATGGACGGACCGAAGATTCCTGAATACGTCCAGCGATTTCACGACTTGTCTAGGGTCGTCCCTTACTTAGTCAAGCCGGAATTCAAAAGGATTGAACGATTTATTTGGGGAATTGCACCTCAAATTAGGAGCTTGGTTACTACCTCAAGGCCTCCAACTATCGCAGAGGCTATCGATTTAAGTGTTACGCTTACTGAAGAAGCTCTACGTGTGGGAAAATTTTCGGAATCTGAGGATAACAAGAAAGAGACTCATGTGGAGTCATCGGGCAGTAAGAAAAGGAAGTCTTCGAACCTAAAGGTGGGCACACAAGTCGGCTATGGAAGCTCTAAAGCAAACAAAAGAAAGAAAGTGAAACCGCCGCATGGCAGGAAAACTGATGGAGCCACAAATAAGGCAGGTGGAAAAATTTACTCGGGGACTAAGCCGACGTGCGGGGAATGCAATTTTCACCATGAAGGTCGATGTCTGAGGCCTAAGTGCGGAAAGTGTGGGAAAGAAGGGCATAGCAAGGACGCTGTCACACCCCGAATTTCCACGTGTCACCGGTGGGCCCGGTGGGGGAGTATCGTGACGTGGTTGGCAACATAATAGTCAAACAACACAATATTTAAATGCACAGCGGAAGCAAAGTATAGATTCATTTCAACCAAACGATATTGTAATATTAAGTATCACAAATAGTCGAATATAAATCCACAGGTAGATCAAAATAAAAGGAAACAAATGTTCAACAGTCTATGACATCCAAGCTGGCGAGACTTATTGTGGATGCTAGGAGACAAGCCAGCCTATTACGCGTAGTACCTGCACTTAACCTTTTTAAGAAAAATACGTCAGTTTACACTGGTAAATACAATCAACCGACTCATTTTGAAAAGAGTTTAAGAAAATGCATTTAAGGCACAAGGCACAAATAATATTTTATAACTTGGGATAATTATTTGAATATAATACTTGTAAATGAATTACATGTTTCTTATGCGTTCAGTAGCCCGATCCGTAGACCGGGTTAAAGATCAATAGACACACCACTTTATTTAATGAGACACTGACATGTGTACGCCTACACCTGAGTGCTAAGGTCGTGGCCATTTCGTGAAATGATGCCAGGGATATCCGGGACATGGTCATTAACCCCCCAAAGGCTTTAAGCAAACAAAACATTTCAAAACGTAGCATATCAATGATTTAACCTCTATTCGATTAAAGATTCAATGCCGGACCAAGCGGTATTTTATATACCGTACCCCAAGCCCGTATAGGGAAAATAAGTTAAAAGTATTTACCTGAGCAAGTATAGATCAAAATCAGCGAGTGCAAGTATCTTTTACTGGTTCTCCTAATCTGGAACGAAGGTTTATAATAACCTATTAGAATCCTAACGGGTCTTTAGTTAAGCTTAAGCTTAGACCGGTTAGTTTTAAAGATACGGTTCGTACGCACGATTAAGCGAAGACCGGATAGAATGTGATTTAGACCCGACAAGTTTGAAGACTTGCTTAATATGGGTATATTATACACATTCTGGATTTTGAGATAAAACCGATAAGGTTTGACCCGTTTCGGCTAATTTATGTAAACTAGTTACATAAACCTAACCGAACGCGTATGAAGCGTAACGGGTAACCATAAGAGTCCTAAACAGGTTTCCTAAGTTAACATGCCTTAAATATGTTGTGATATCAGTAGGATACATTCCATTATGCCCAAAACGAGTTTAATCTATAACTAAGCCCCGAAGGGGTATTTTGGTCATTTTAAATATTATAAAAAGGGATTAATTCAACTCCTGTGATTCGGGTCTGAATAAATCAGGAAAAATAATTTATTTTAACAGGTTATAACATTTGATGTTAAGTCTTATGAAACAAAATGGTTTTAAACTCAAACTACGCGTATAATACACGTATAAAGCCGTTTTAAGCGACGTACAGTTTAAAATAGGATTCTAAGTTTTCTGATCATTTAAACAGGCTCAAAACACTTCATTTATTATTTAAAATCAGTAGCAATTGGATTTGTAGCAAAAGAACTTGTAAAACTCATTTTATACCCGAAAAGGGCATATTCGGTATTTACCGAATTAAGGCGATAAACCTAGCTTATGATCAGTTTAAAAATAATTAAAAATCTTCAAAAATCCTAAAATATTATTTAACATCAGTGGGTAAAAGGTTTGGTGTCAAAAATTTGGTTTAGATAGGCTTTATGCTAATGACGTCGTTTAATTAATAAAAGTGTTTATAATTACGTCATTAAGCATAACTCCTAATCTAGACTTCCGATTGACGTGAAAATTTACAAACATGTTCAATAATCAGTAACAAAGACTTTTGTACTTTCACATCTTCAAAAATCTCGTTCTACGGTCATAAGGGCATTATGGTCATTATTTAGGCATTTAACGGAAACGTCGGATAGTTAAGGATTCGGGTAGTATAAACGCAGAGGATTATACTAACATGTAACAAGGTCCTAATGGAACTTTAAGGCATGTCTAAACCTATCAAAACCGGGTCAGAATCGAAGTCAAAGCAGAAAGTCAAACTACGCGACTTTCGGCTCCGAATCGGTTCAAAACAGAGATTTGTCGATTCAAACAAGCTTAGACAAGTTATTATACTTGTTTTCAAGTTATATGCATGTTACAATAGATTACACGCCTTCTGTATCGTTAATTACATGTTTAATGGTTCCGTTGACTTTTTCGGAAAAAGTTTGACTCGACAAACGACATAGTTAGATCGGGAATCAAAGGGTGCCCTTTTAAGGGTTAATTGTCCACAATATTACCAACTTGTAACAACTTTCGTTTCGACAAAACTCTGGACCGTTTATGATTTATCGTCAAGTCAAACCGTAATTACGACGGTTTGACTTCTAGGCTATAAACTAAGCATAACCCAATCGAGAAGGGTCAAGAGCACTTACATACGTCTAATGGATGATTGGGAAGTCTTGTATCAGTTCTTGAGCTCCTCAAAATGTCCAGAAGTTGAAATATGCTTGTATGTTGTAATATGTGACTTATAAGTGAACTTTGATCTTTCCAATTTGATGCCAAATGGGTCTAGGATGATCCAAGATGCATGCATGTGTCCACTATAAGCTATATACCAGTATAGACAAGCCCATAGAATCAAAATCCGGTGTTTTAAGTCGGTTATGACAGCAACAGGCAGCTGGCTGTTATATTTCGCATCTGGCAGTCGCAGGCGGCCCGCGTTAGATTTTGATATATCTTAGGCGGGCCGCGTGGCCCTTCTGATCTGGTAAACATGTTTTTCTTTATTGCGTTTTGGTCCTTGGTCCCCCGAAAGGTCGTTTTCACTTGTTTTCCAGCATTCTTATCCTTTAATATTGACATATGAGGGCTTTAATACTTATACCCACTTTGTCAAGTCCTCGGGTAACTTCGTGATCACCCGAAAAGCCCTAATTTACATTGTTGACGATTCTAACCCTCACACACGAATTTTATCACAACTTTCTCATATGGTAACGAAACTTGGTGAAATTTTTATGGTACATTCTAGTGAGCATAATTAATCGTTACAAGGCTTCGGGTTTGCTAAAAGGTCACTCAGAGGTATATCTTACACATGTTGACACATTTAACCCCCGTAGTTTGTAATCTCTCACTTTCTTTCACAATTCGCTTCGTATGATCCATGATCCATTCGTTTAAGGTTATAAACATCATGTAGGGTTATTGTAAAGTATATTTATTCGTTGTTGACACTTTGAACCCTTATATTTACATAGTTTCATTGTTTGTCAACTTTAGTCCTTCAAGAACATTCTTTCACACGTTCAAAGGTTATGACACGTCTCAAGACATTATAGGACGTAAATTTTCGAGGTGTTACATCCTCACCCCCTTAAAAGAAATCTCGACCTCGAGATTTACTGAAATAGATAAGGGTACTTTTCTTTCATCGTGGACTCAACCTCCCACGTATACTCAGGACCTCTACGGGCATCCCATTTGAACTTTACAATTGGTACTTGCTTCCTTCGAAGCTTCTTAACCTGTCGATCCTCAATCGATATAGGATGTTTATCACATCGTAAATCTGCATACCAATTTGTGATAGTGCTCCTTGACTTATTGGCGGAACACCTCCTTCAGTCACTAGTGTGCAATGTATTTCGAGCTCCGCCAAACTCCTTAAATAGGTTTTAGCTTACAAGCTACTTGATCTTGATACATTCGATTTCCTTCAAATGATTTCCATATATTCAGAGCTTAACTAGCCTGATAATTTAACAATTTTGGTACACCCTTCCTCGGTGATATCTTTTGTTAAACCATTTTCCTTAACAAGAACTTAGAAAGTTTGCTATTTTCATAACTCCTTGATTTCCTGCCGTATACTGGCAACCTACAATCGATTATGGATTTGTATGATCTTATTTGTTGTCTCCCAGGCAACTTTCAGATCTTGATAATTGGACTTACCAATTCTCTATCTAACAATAGATATTTAACATTCCATCTATACAAAGTCTCCAAAGGAGTAGCGTTAATACTTACATATCAATTATTATAGAAAAGCTTATTTTAAGGTGAGATGGTTATTCCAACCACTGCTCAAAACTAAAATTAAGGAATAGCTAATCCTTGCCGCTAGTCGAACAATTCGACTATCCTGGGCAGCTGATGGCAACTTCTTAATCGTTGCCTAATTAGGGTTGCGGTGATAATGCATAAGCAAAATGAACCGTCTTTCATATCTAACTATACCGAACTCTCAGGATATTGAGTTAGGCTATATGAATCTATATCTTAAAACTTATTTTACCAGGGTTTTCAATTCTGCCAAAAATGGTACTAGCTGTCTTGGAGGTCTCATAATAATGCAGCCCTAAATGGGATATAACCCTTAACTCTACCTGCCTCTCTGGGGTAAACAGGGTAATCTTAGAAGAAGATGATCAAGATATAAGGAGGTTACAGAGATTTTATAAATCTCAAGCTCCAATTCATCCATCTTTGCCTGTGTCAATTAAGTGACACTTTTACGTTACGAGTCCACGAATTTCTTGATCTGGAACATTTACTTGGATAATTATCCTGGATATCTCCTCTGAATACTATTAGTTGACTTTAGTACCATATGACCTCTCGGAATACCTTTGTGGTCCCATGCATTAAACCTCCATACTGATCAGGCATGGAAGCAATCTATGGAACTTATTAAGATACACCAATCTTCATATGGCGCTTTTATCATACCATCTGATATTCGGAATCGGTAGAGATTAAAGAGATATCAACTATATATGCTTTCGCACTTCCTTTTAGAGAGAGGATACTTCTAAAATTTTATGCCTAAAGGTTTCTGACAAGAACAGAAGAAATGGTTCATATAATTTGCCTGAAGGTTCTACCTTACACTTAACATCTGGGGTTCTTACAGGGAAAAATTTCTAAAAGTTTGCTATGTTTATGGTCTGGTGAGAGACTTAACAGCACCCGAAACCACATGTAATTTATAGCAATAAATTCACAAATAAGGGTTTATCTGGTGAAATTCACAATGTGAGCTGTCTCTAATTATTCAACAGGAGGGTTAAACGCCTCCATTATTAATCCTTCTAACTTAGCTGTAAAATCTTAGATAACTTTAGGGCAGTCTCAACTTTGACTGATTACTTCTTAGTCATTATAACGTGGGTAGCTGAGGTAGATCCATAATGGATTTTTAATGAGTAGGTTTTTAAACCTTAATGTGCCCTCTTATTGCCAATGCTAACCACTAATAATTATGTGCTTTAATAGGGTACTATCTCAGCCAATGAATTAAAATTTGCGACACACTGTCTTCAGTCTAGAACTTTTATGGCGAGAGTCAGAAATTCTTATTCCGTTTTTTCCCTTTTCGCGAAACGGATACTAGGTTTTTCTAATAAGGTCCTTAAAACTTGGATCATTCCACAATGTATAATATGATCTTTCTTGAGGATTTCCTTAACGTCCTCACTAATTTAGGGTATTGTCATCAAATGACTGTGATGTATGCTTTACCATGTCCTTTCTAGCATAACCACCGATATACTTAATGGTTTCTACTTCATCCTTTCTAGTGTTTAGTCAACATAAGCAAGCCAAGAGTAATTAAAACATAGAGATAAAATCTTGGATTCTAATACTTAGTTAACAGAAGAAGGATAAGTAGGTGACTTATAGTAAGAAGTAAGGAAGTTATTGTACATGTGCTTATATTTAATCAGATTGGAAATTTTCACAAACTAGGCACCTAGCTCGGTTGGCTAGGCGCGCGAAAGGGTGCGGCCTAGACCTAGGTTCGATTCCGGGGACGGCCGGTTCCACCATTTTTTTTACGCGGGCCGCGTAAGGTATCACCCAGGGCTTACGCGGGCCGCATGGATCTTCTGATCCGAAGCAAACCTTCAAAATGACAGTCTTGATAATTAACTGCTTCTTATCACCCACAATATGGGCTTGGTCACAAGACGACAAATCCTTACCTATTACTATATATAGTCCTCTTATTAACGGAACAAGGACAGCGGAGAAGGGTAATTATTAATGGATATAAAACATCCATCTAATATTGCTGAATTAGTCTCTGAGGTACTATCGGCCAATTTTACTTCATACTTAACGCTTAGAGTTTTATCAGGCAGATTTAATGATTTACAATATCTATTGTCTATGAGAGACTTATCTGAACATGAATCAATTAATACTCTAGCATGAGCGTTACTGGTAAAGAAAGTACCTGTGGTGACATTGTTATCCTGAACAATCTCCTGAGCATCCATTTGAGAGCTTCCAGCTTTGGTCTTCTTATCTTCCTCAAGCTTTTTAGTGTATTTAGGGCAGTTGATCTTAATATGCCCTTTTCCATTGCAACCATAGCAGGTTGTGTCTCCCAATCCCTTGCAATCCAAGGTCTTGTGCTCCCTGGACTTGCAGATTCCACAGGGTAGAGGCTGGGATTCATATCTGCATTTCCCGAGGTGGTATTTCCTACAGGTTTTGCATTTGATCTTTTCACTGGTCTGCTGTTTGTCCTTCAAATCCTTCCCAGACTTCTTGGTTTTATTAGGGCAGTTAGTTTTGATGTGCCCTATTTCATTGCAACCATAGCAGGTTGTGTCCTCCATCTTCTTGCAGTCCAAGGTCTTATGCCTCTTGGACTTACATATCCCACATGCAAAAGTTCTCGCCTGTGTATGCGAGTTCGATTCATACCTGCACTTCCCGAAGTGCTGTTTCTTGCAGATTTTGCATCTGGGTTTTTCACCCGACTGTTGGTTGTTATTCAATTCCTTGCAATCATGGGTCTTGTGATCCATCTCTTTACAGATACCACATCCCCTGATCTGTTCATATATATATTTACTGAAGTGCCTCTTTTTCCCGCAATTCTTACATTCGGGTTTAGCCTCCTTTAGCTTGGACTGGTTATAGTTTGAACCGGTCTTACCCTTTTTACAACCTTGAATTGGGGTATCATCGCCCTTTCGTTTGTGATCCCTCAGCACGCGATCCACAACGTTATTTATGACCGTATTTAACATAGCCTGTAACTCGGTTCTTGTTAAGTTTAGTCTTACTTCATCATTCTGATCAACTGAACGATTTTGGGCTTCTGAGGAGTCAGCCATGGTGAAGCTTTGAAGGCTACAAACCAAGTAGTAATAATTGGCTTAATTATAGTGAATTGTCGAATTTGATGATTAAATAGCCATGGTACAAATAAACCATATAGGCAAATAGATAGTATTTAAATTGTTTGATTATGTTTTGCCTAGGTTTTTAAATAAACCATCTTTGGCGTGTAAACATAATATAATTCTTCATATTTATTAGACAGGGGACATAAATCACGACTGTCAATGTCGTACTGACATTTTATATAGCACAAGAGCTTGTTCCCAAGGACTCTTGATGGCACTGGGCCTTGTCACTAGGGAAAAATCTAAAACATAATCGATGATTCCTTTGGATCGGAAAATTTCATAGTTCCTTGTCTTGACAAGAATTTATGAAATAAAAACTATCTTTTCATGTATACACCTTTTCCCGTAGGTATACATCCCAAATGGATGTTTTGATACGTACATCATTTTCGACGTCTACCAGCCAAGATTCCTATTGGTCATTTACGCTAAGTAAGGGATTTGGAAAATTCCTAATATAAGGGTGACAAGGGTGATTTTATCGCATCACTGTTATCAGGAGTGTTAACACATTTTCAGATGTTAACAAGGATCTGAATCTCTTTTTAAACAGATTTTACCATCTTAGCTAGGTCTTCAATGACATTCAAGCTAGGTCAAACCTTTTAAGATTCTCCTTTAATAATTATACTGGCAGGAAAGGAATGATATTTATTTTATTCAGGATTTCTATCATAAATCCTGATTTACAAGTTAATAATAGCACAAATGGCCTAGTCGCATAGACAAGTTTAATTTATAAGCCATGATTTCAGAGAATCGAGGCATTAGGGTTTTAATAATAGTACGAATGGCCTAGTCACAAGGACATTTACAAATTATAAGCTAGGATTTCAGAGAATCATAGCCTTGAGGTTTGAACCTAATTCATTACCTTTTTCTGACAGGGAGTCATAGCTACCACTGTATTTTGGCTCATGTAGAAATGAGCAAGGCCCGTAGGCACTATATTACCACGTATGGTTAAAATATGATCATCTTAATTAAAGATGTAAACCCAGGATTCAGAGATCATTATACTGGGTTAGGAATCTTTTGAAGAATCCTTAATAACGTGTGTGATTTCCAATGAATCATGTCTGTCGGGAGTGTTAACATGTTTTAAGATGTTAACAGGGATTTGGATCTTTTAAACAGGTCTTACCATCTTGGCCCGGTTTTATAATTGACCCGCAGGCTAGGTTTCACTCTCAAGATTCTTAATTTATGATTTGAATCTTTTTAACAGGTCTTACCATCTTGGCCCGGTCTTATAGTTGACCCGAAGGCTAGGTTTCACACTTAAGATTCTTAATTTATAATTTACGCAGAACAATTTTTAAATTGAGGTGTTAATAAGGACCTGAACCTAAAATGAGAAACTGCCATCTTGCCATTTTATTATAATGGTAGATCTTATAATTTAGGAATGATATTTTAAACATAATCGTTCCTTTAAAACTTAAACAAGTATAGGGTTGCCCTAAACGGGACTTCAAAGGAATAATGTTTGTCCTCGTAGGGACTAAAAGATAAATATCTTTATAAGGACTTTTAAGGAAACGATCTTCAGCAAAAGGAGTTTCTTCTTCATCTTATTTCTGTATGCTTTCTCCTTGGTTGCACGTTTCATCCTAGCCGTTGTACGAAGGTCAGCAATTTAAGGATCCGGGTGTGGAGAATTCCTACTACGGCTTCTTCGCTTGGCGACGTATCCGATATATATATAAAAAATTTGGAAGCAAAATTTACAGATGAGGAATGAGAATATTCCTATGTTAAGTCTAGACTCAGAAGGTCAAAGAATGTGCTACTGTGTCACTGAGATTAAACACAAAAAGGCTAGTGTTTAATTCACTCAATGTTGGCTCTGATACCAACCTGTCACACCCCGAATTTCCACGTGTCACCGGTGGGCCCGGTGGGGGAGTATCGTGACGTGGTTGGCAACATAATAGTCAAACAACACAATATTTAAATGCACAGCGGAAGCAAAGTATAGATTCATTTCAACCAAACGATATTGTAATATTAAGTATCACAAATAGTCGAATATAAATCCACAGGTAGATCAAAATAAAAGGAAACAAATGTTCAACAGTCTATGACATCCAAGCTGGTGAGACTTATTGTGGATGCTAGGAGACAAGCCAGCCTATTACGCGTAGTACCTGCACTTAACCTTTTTAAGAAAAATACGTCAGTTTACACTGGTAAATACAATCAACCGACTCATTTTGAAAAGAGTTTAAGAAAATGCATTTAAGGCACAAGACACAAATAATATTTTATAACTTGGGATAATTATTTGAATATAATACTTGTAAACGAATTACATGTTTCTTATGCGTTCAGTAGCCCGATCTATAGACCTGGTTAAAGATCAATAGACACACCACTATATTTAATGAGACACTGACATGTGTACGCCTACACCTGAGTGCTAAGGTCGTGGCCATTTCGTGAAATGATGCCAGGGATATCCGGGACATGGTCATTAACCCCCCAAAGGCTTTAAGCAAACAAAACATTTCAAAACGTAGCATATCAATGATTTAACCTCTATTCGATTAAAGATTCAATGCCGGACCAAGCGGTATTTTATATACCGTACCCCAAGCCCGTATAGGGAAAATAAGTTAAAAGTATTTACCTGAGCAAGTATAGATCAAAATCAGCGAGTTCAAGTATCTTTTACTGGTTCTCCTAATCTGGAACGAAGGTTTATAATAACCTATTAGAATCCTAACGGGTCTTTAGTTAAGCTTAAGCTTAGACCGGTTAGTTTTAAAGATACGGTTCGTACGCACGATTAAGCGAAGACCGGATAGAATGTGATTTAGACCCGACAAGTTTGAAGACTTGCTTAATATGGGTATATTATACACATTCTGGATTTTGAGATAAAACCGATAAGGTTTGACCCGTTTCGGCTAATTTATGTAAACTAGTTACATAAACCTAACCGAACGCGTATGAAGCGTAACGGGTAACCATAAGAGTCCTAAACAGGTTTCCTAAATTAACATGCCTTAAATATGTTGTGATATCAGTAGGATACCTTCCATTATGCCCAAAACGAGTTTAATCTATAACTAAGCCCCGAAGGGGTATTTTGGTCATTTTAAAGATTATAAAAAGGGATTAATTCAACTCCTGTGATTCGGGTCTGAATAAATCAGGAAAAATAATTTATTTTAACAGGTTATAACATTTGATGTTAAGTCTTATGAAACAAAATGGTTTTAAACTCAAACTACGCGTATAAAGCCGTTTTAAGCGACGTACGGTTTAAAATAGGATTCTAAGTTTTCTGATCATTTAAACAGGCTCAAAACACTTCATTTATTATTTAAAATCAGTAGCAATTGGATTTGTAGCAAAAGAACTTGTAAAACTCATTTTATACCCGAAAAGGGCATATTCGGTATTTACCGAATTAAGGCGATAAACCTAGCTTATGATCAGTTTAAAAATAATTAAAAATCTTCAAAAATCCTAAAATATTATTTAACATCAGTGGGTAAAAGGTTTGGTGTCAAAAATTTGGTTTAGATAGGCTTTATGCTAATGACGTCGTTTAATTAATAAAAGTGTTTATAATTACGTCATTAAGCATAACTCCTAATCTAGACTTCCGATTGACGTGAAAATTTACAGACATGTTCAATAATCAGTAACAAAGACTTTTGTACTTTCACATCTTCAAAAATCTCGTTCTACGGTCATAAGGGCATTATGGTCATTATTTAGGCATTTAACGGAAACGTCGGATAGTTAAGGATTCGGGTAGTATAAACGCAGAGGATTATACTAACATGTAACAAGGTCCTAATGGAACTTTAAGGCATGTCTAAACCTATCAAAACCGGGTCAGAATCGAAGTCAAAGCAGAAAGTCAAACTACGCGACTTTCGGCTCCGAATCGGTTCAAAACAGAGATTTGTCGATTCAAACAAGCTTAGACAAGTTATTATACTTGTTTTCAAGTTATATGCATGTTACAACAGATTACACGCCTTCTGTATCGTTAATTACATGTTTAATGGTTCCGTTGACTTTTTCGGAAAAAGTTTGACTTGACAAACGACATAGTTAGATCGGGAATCAAAGGGTGCCCTTTTAAGGGTTAATTGTCCACAATATTACCAACTTGTAACAACTTTCGTTTCGACAAAACTCTGGACCGTTTATGATTTATCGTCAAGTCAAACCGTAATTACGACGGTTTGACTTCTAGGCTATAAACTAAGCATAACCCAATCGAGAAGGGTCAAGAGCACTTACATACGTCTAATGGATGATTGGGAAGTCTTGTATCAGTTCTTGAGCTCCTCAAAATGTCCAGAAGTTGAAATATGCTTGTATGTTGTAATATGTGACTTATAAGTGAACTTTGATCTTTCCAATTTGATGCCAAATAGGTCTAGGATGATCCAAGATGCATGCATGTGTCCACTATAAGCTATATACCAGTATAGACAAGCCCATAGAATCGAAATCCGGTGTTTTAAGTCGGTTATGACAGCAACAGGCAGCTGGCTGTTATATTTCGCATCTGGCAGTCGTAGGCGGCCCGCGTTAGATTTTGATATATCTTAGGCGGGCCGCGTGGCCCTTCTGATCAGGTAAACATGTTTTTCTTTATTGCGTTTTGGTCCTTGGTCCCCCGAAAGGTCGTTTTCACTTGTTTTCCAGCATTCTTATCCTTTAATATTGACATATGAGGGCTCTAATACTTATACCCACTTTGTCAAGTCCTCGGGTAACTTCGTGATCACCCGAAAAGCCCTAATTTACATTGTTGACGATTCTAACCCTCACACACGAATTTTATCACAACTTTCTCATATAGTAACGAAACTTGGTGAAATTTTTATGGTACATTCTAGTGAGCATAATTAATCGTTACAAGGCTTCGGGTTTGCTAAAAGGTCACTCGGAGGTATATCTTACACATGTTGACACATTTAACCCCCGTAGTTTGTAATCTCTCACTTTCTTTCACAATTCGCTTCGTATGATCCATGATCCATTCGTTTAAGGTTATAAACATCATGTAGGGTTATTGTAAAGTATATTTATTCGTTGTTGACACTTTGAACCCTTATATTTACATAGTTTCATTGTTTGTCAACTTTAGTCCTTCAAGAACATTCTTTCACACGTTCAAAGGTTATGACACGTCTCAAGACATTATAGGACGTAAATTTTCGAGGTGTTACAGACGCCTGTTGGGCGAAGGACCCAGATGGAAGAAATAAGAGAATACCAGGCTGCTACAGATGTGGTGAAGCAGGGCACTTTAGGAAAGATTGCCCTAGGAAGAAACAAGCAAGGAAGGGTTTTCACAATCGAAACTCGTGAAGCACGCCAGGATCCAGATGCGGTTACGGGTACGTTCCCTATTAACCAACCTTATGCATCTATTTTGATTAATACTGGCATCAACTTTAACCTTGCATGCTTAGAACTTAAGAAACAGCTTGGCCTAGTTTCAAGTAAAATACACGTCCCGTATTCTTTAGAAATGGGCATATAGAAGGCTAGTTTAAGCAGACGAAGCAATTAAGGATTGTGTTTAGGGACTCAGAAGGTTGGAACCTCCTGTTACCAATGACTTGAGAAGTCATAATAAGATAGTCAGCATGGATTGGATATCCAAGTATAGAGCCTGAGAACATCCCTGTTATGGAAGAAGTTCCAGTCTGAAGACTTGCCAGGAACGCCCCTCCACAACGACAAGAGAGGTTTAAGATGAACCTCGTGCTAGAAGCGGCACCAGTACCGAATGATGCCTTACCAACTACTTTCGTCCGCGAAGCATGAACCTCCGATATAACGGCAAGAGCTGTTAGACAGAAGAAATTAAGGACATGACATCCTTAGAGAAAGTTGACAGTTTCCATTTTGCATAAATTCCAGAAAATTGGATAGCAAGATTAGTATCCTTTGCCAAGGATTGATGACATGAACAGACAAATCATAAGGTACTAGATACCACTCAAAGATCAACTTGAAGACAAGATTTCCTCAACAGTGAACACAAGAAGGAAATATCCCTAAGACGACCTTTAGGACTCGCTTCGAGCATTACGAGTTCCTTGTCGTACCATTTTGCCTTAACACATGCATCAACAATATTCATGGACCTCATGAACTGAACGTGTAAGCCATACCTGGATGAATCATGATCATACTTATTGACTACATGATTATATGGCCAACGACCAAGGAAGGTCGTGAGCAACAGCTGCAATTTACCTTGCAACTCTTAGAGAAAAGAACAGTTATGTGCTATGATGACGAAAAGCGTATTTCGAATTCGCGGAGTGAGAACTTTAAGATACATGGTGGATAAGAACGAAATTCATGCCAACCCTGCAACCAAGAGCTAAAGAGCTAGAGTTGCAATTATGTGGCGCTTCTCGACAAAGTCTCGATTGTACATCAATGCAACGAGACCACAACATTGCATACGCGACACTTTGATTAAGGAATCATAAGAAGAAACCTTGAGCTAGATACAGTAATCGCGCGCCGCAAATTTGACGTCATTACCTGAAAGAAAACGCTGCACGATCTTTACTGAACACAAGAGTTGCAACACACCGTTGATCGTAAAAACTTGAATACTAACGAAGATGGACTAAGCTACTGAACGATGCAAACTGTATGGACATGAGACGAATTCATGTGGTAAACTTTGATAAAAGGTTGGAACACTCACTTGCCCTTAGTGGAGTCTTCCTGCAACAGTATTTATCACACCGCCGTTTAAATCGCTTCGTGTGAAGCTTTAGATGGAACATAATAAATCGATCCCCTTCGTGTTGATCAGAGACCGGGAATAAACAATCTACTGACCCGCGTTGGTTCGGGAAAAGCTAGAGGCAAACCGGTTAGATATGTGAACATATCAGGGCAGCCCACGGAATACAGAAAGATTACGCCGATAAGCGACGGAAATCATAAGAATTTGAAGTAAGAAGTATGACTTAAAAGAGAGCCCCGCCTAGAGAAGGCGTAGTGTTATTTGGAAAACAAAAAGGTTAAATCCCCGGTGTAGGGATCAGAACCATTGCGCACAAGAAGAAACTCCCAGAAAAAGATCAATAGTGATCGTGACACATTCTATGTGTCTAGAGGAGTCTGACTCAAGGAACAGCCGTAGTTCCCACAAATAAGATTCACGTCAATTAAAAACGACAAAATTACTATAAAACCTGTTAAGGTTCCGGACCAAGAGTCCACAATACTATAAAACCTGTTAAGGTTTCGGACCAAGAGTCCACAGTACTATAAAACCGGTTAAGGTTCCGGACCAAGAGTCCACAATACAATAAATCCTGTTAAGGTTTTGGACCAAGAGTCCAGAATACTATAAAACCTGTTAAGGTTACGGACCAAGAGTCCACAAGACACAGAAAAGACATAATTGATTTACTTGAGTGCGATAGAATACATGACATGAGAACATAAAGACAAATCATAAACCTAAGTGACCATATTTGATTCACAACTCCCCTGCGACCGATGGCATCGCTTGAATTTCGGGACGAAATTCTTTTAACGGGGGGAGACTGTGACAACCGTCACTTTTCCGTACATTCCGTACACTAATTGAACAGTAATCTGTGCTTAAATGATGGTACATGATCTGGTTTACCAGACAAATAAATTCCTGATTACTATACAAAGTAAATTCATGCACGTTTTATCTACAAAAATTACTTTATGATAGCGTTGCGTCAGAAATACTAGTAAACTCACCGGTAAGACACAGTATGTCAACAGAACTGCAGAAAGCAGTCAGACATTAGAATTGAGGCCTAGGTGTAGGTCCAACGAGAAGAATACATTAAAACCCAAGAGTACATACAAGGGTTAACACATAGACATTCCGGAAGCTAAAATACGCACTAAAAAGCACCCGAAACACACTTTAAAGGCTGAAATTCATACAATTCAGCAAAATTCAACATTGTAACAACATTGTTTCATGCAAAAATATAACAAATTGATCCAAAATATTTTCCTGTGTGTCGGGAATTGGAAAGGTACAAAAGGGGTACATAAAAGACACTAAACGATGCAATTTAACACTTAAACGAACCGGTATTTAACTAAACAACCGGACATTACCCGGAACACGAAAATTTCACTAGAAGCATTGTTTTAGTGTTATGAAGCTAGTTATGAACCCTAAACACTATATTACATCTTAAAAATCACTAAACACTAAAACACTAACTATTACTCTTACATTTCAACTTAACCAAGTAACTAACCATCAAGATCCAACTAGACCCCCCCCCCCCCCACTTTGATGACCGGTTAGGGGACATAGTTCCCACATTTGATTTCTTTTGATTATTTTATTAGATATGTAAGATGGATATGGAACACATTAACCTCTAGTTAATGGAGTGTTGGGAAATTTTATTTAAGAACCATAAGGCATACCCTCTACATCATTCATCATCTTTCAACACCATAACCCCTTCTACTCTCCTCCATGGCTACGGCCCAAACACCCCTCTTTCACCCTCCACTTTTCAACTCCTTTCCATGCAATCTATGGTGATTCTAAGGTGTCTCGGGCCTAATTAGGAAGGTTGCAAGCAACGGATCTTGAAGGACCTCTCTCATCTTCTTTTAACCACCACATTTCTTCACTTGAACTTCCCTAGCCTTGAGCTAGTGGTAAGAACTTAGATCCTTGCATTTCTCATCTTGTTTAAGTGGTTAAAGAACGATACATGATGTTAATCTTGAATAACACTAAAAATCACAAGAAAAGAACCTTAACATAAGCTTTAAATATGAAATCATGTTATTCTTGTGTTGTTATGCTTGTTGTTTGTTATTTGCTAGTAAAAATGATATGGTTCATCATATGGACTTGCTAGATCATGTTTAAAAATATGAACTAGCAAGATGTGAAAGTAGGAATGTTATGGATGATGGAATCATCCACACATAAACTATGAACTTGATTAAATGGGTGTTTTCTTGAAAAATAAAGATCAAAGTAAGTTCTAATATTGTAGATCTAAAGATCCATGAGTGATTTTTCGGAAGAACCAAGTGAAAAGTATGAGTTTTATTAAAACTTGGATCTTACATAAACTTAACACATTTTTAGTGGAAAAACAAGTGTAGAAACACTTGTGTAATAAGAAAATTTCACAAAGAAATATTTTTAGAAAATATGACTAGAAGTTGTGAATATTCAAACTCGTTAAAAATGAAGTCTTTAAGGAACTAATCATATTTTTAAAGGTAACAAGACTTACAAAGTATGCTAGTAAGTTACTACATACTTTTATAAACTTTCAAGTTCATAAGTTTATAGTTTATGCTTGTTTTTGACTAGTTTGGTAAATAAAGATGGTATGTTGTTGATTGTTGACGATGTTTTAAAAAGAAAATAAACACATGTTTTGAAAACATGGGAAACCTCCATTTTTAGGGGAAACTCTTCCAAAATTTTTATAAATTTTGACACTTAGAAGAATATAAGTTTTGAGAAACTTATTCCCTAAAAATGTGACTAAAAACATTTACCAAGGTTTCCCTAATTTTTGTATTAAGAAATGATGATTTCTTCAAGAATAAAATTGATACTAAGTATGTATATTTTTGAGAAAAATATATATATTTATTGATCACCGAATTTTGTGCTAAGTGTATGTAGTATGTATTATACTTGATAGTGTATTAGGATTTGAAAATGCACTAAACACTCTTAAGGAGTGAAAATACTAAAATACACATACAACATACTTAGACAAATCCAAGATACATAATTCGGGTGCAAAATACAAGAAACTTATATTTATTTTTGAGAGAATAATATAAGTAAGACACATAGTTAAAAATATAAATTATTTTTACACAAGAACACATTTACAAAAGATAGTGACTTGTACTTGTGCGATACAAGTCTAGTGACTAACGTTAATAAAACACGTTTAGGTCATGACGCTAGATAAGCAAATCCGGTGAAGTTTACGACGCAGGAACGCAAAGCAGTGAGTTCATGCTCCCCCTTTTCTCTTAACAGTTTTTGGTTTTTATAACTCTTGGGGATGAAATACATGTTACAAATATTACAATGTTTACAAACGAAATGATACAAAAACAAGAAGCACTCTTGGTGAGAACGAGTACCAAGTATGATGCGATATATGAAATGTCTACGAAAGGCCTATGAAATACTAGATCATGTGAGCATAGACTTAATACTAAAAATGCCATCAAGTCTTGGTGGAAAACTAGTACCAAGCCATTAAAAACATTCATTAATTAGGGACGAGGGTTAGATCTAACGGGTACGGCCGAGCCCCACTCATGGTCACAACTAGTACCTAGTAGTGCTTCGGAGTCCCAGTTAAGGTTAATCGACACAGTCGAGGTTAATCGACACAGTCGAGGGAAATCGACACATACAAGGAGTCATAACAAGTACTCCAAAGGAGCCAATACTAATGCTCCCTATGTCCTCACATGCCTTTAAGGAGCCATTACAAGTGCTCCCTGTGCCTTAATGTCCTTGTACAAACATTCATTTAGTACGTGGTGTACACAAGAAAACTTGATTTACACAAGAATACTTTATTTATACAAGATACATACCATGTTTCGCACAAGGTATGCAAAACGCATGAACTCGCTCAACTTTTTGTTGATGTTTTCCAAAATTACATGTATTTCAGGTGACAGGATGGATCTTGGGCGCAAGTGTCGTAACTAGAAGTAAACTCCAAGTTTAGATGTCATCCACTTTTGTTGAATTGTAACCTAGACGAAGGTTGTGGTTTTAAAACTTAAATAACAAGTGTTGTAATACTCAAATTTTTATGAATGGATGAACATCGTTTTGATCATGTAGTTGTTTATTACGATTAAATGCAATGATATTAAACCAGTCACACATCATACGCTTCCGCAAAAGACAGGGTGTGACAGAATTTGACGAAGATGAGTACGCCGTACAAGAGGAGGAACGTCCCCCGGGTCGAGACAAATCAAAAAAGGAGGCGGCTACAAAAAAAATGAAAAGGGGAGCGATTCGAAGATGGAGGTGTTTATGGCCCAATTCAAAGCTTACACAGAGGTCACGACCCAAAAGGCAAAGGTGAAGGAACGCATGGCGGAAGAAAGGGTACGCGTGGCAGGAGAAAAGGTACGCTTGGCGGGAGAAAAGGTTCGGGTGGCGGAAGAAAGGTTCGGGTGGACAAAGAAAAAAACGAACTAAAGGAGTGGGACATAATGACGACCGATGTTGAAAGCTATCCCAAACAAAAACACGCTATTTTAAAAAAAATGTAAGAGAAAATCATGAAAAAGTATGAAAGTTAGAAATCTTTTTTAAGTTTATGTTTTTTTTACTTATGTAATATTTTGTTTTTTAATATTAATGAATTTATTTTTCTATCTTATTTAACAAATGTTAAAAAAAGTAGATGGATTAAAAAAAATAAACTTGGTGAGATAGGATCATCCTCCCATTTCTAGTGTTTTACCATGGCGGATCATCCTTCAATGGACTATGATGTGGCACCTACGTGACGGATCATCCTCCAAGGAAGGACCATCGCCATACCGCATCTATCTATATCTACTAGCCATTTACCCGCGCGATGCGGCGGGGACAACATTTTTAATTGCAATAATCGTTTCTGGTAGTTTGGTTATTCGTATGAATTCATGTGTTTCAAGATGATTATTATGAATTCGTTCAAGCTAGCCAAATCATTCAAGCCAACCGCTTGAGCTTCAGTTTTATTTGCGTACATATGCCGTCTTAAATGCTACTGGTTTTAATCACTTGTGGGATTGACTCCATTATGCTACTGGTTTAATCACTTGTGGGATTGACTCCATTGAAGCTATTAGCGTATTAATTCGTGGGTTTCAAGTTAATTATTATGGAACGATTAACCTATGAATTCATGCGTTTCAAGTTTATTATTATGAATTCGTTCAAGCTGGCTGAATCATTCTAGTCGACTGCTTAAGCTGCAGTATTTTTTGTGTGCGTATGCCGTCTTAAATGTACTGGTTTCAGTTACTTGTAGGATTGACTCCATTGAAGCTAATAGTGTATCAATTCGTGTGTTTCAAGTTGATTATTATGGTACGATTAACCTAGTTAAAGCATGTCGAAAGGTTGGTGTGAGTATAACTGAGCTCTGTATTGGTCAATGGTGCTCAAAAGGCCTGAGCCAGTTGCTTATTTCAGCGTATACGTACGGAAATCGGGTACTACAAAATGACCAACCTAATGGAAACATTGTCATGGAACCAGAGGCATACATATAAGAAATTAAAAGCCTTTTTTCGTCACAAACTTTGCGTCAACGGTGTCATAAACTTTGCGTCAACGGTAGTGATCTCGCCATCATCGTCATCCAGGCTTAGATTCTTAGATATATCTTCCTTTATCTTTGTATCTCCATTTCATTCAAAAGGGCAAACAATAGAATTCATGATCAAAGAAAAATTAAGTTCGCCAATGAAATAGTGGTAGAATGGTTAGGGAAAAATTTGGTGTTACTTGTGACCCAGGTTCGACTCCCACTCTCGCCATTATTTCCTGCAGCATCCAGGTGAAGGGCGAATACGGGTGACACCGGTTCGTCTAGGATGGGAGGCGAGGTTTTACCAATTATTCCACTGTCATGCCTTCGGACGGGTGGGGGTATGGTTTCCGTGCATCTGGGAGAGCCAAGGGGCTGGCGGAGGTCGAGGAGTCTATGTCACACCCCGATTTCCACACGTTTGACCGGTGGGCCCGGTGGGGAGTATCGTGACGTGGTTGGCAACATAATAGTCAAACAACGCAATATTTAAATGCACAGCGGAAGCAAAAGATAAAATATATTACAATCCGAATATAAAGTAATATCAAGTATTACAACGGAAAGTAAAGGATCCACAGGCGGATCTTAAAACATAAATATTGTTCAACAGACTTTAGACGCCTAGAATTTGCAAGATTCCTTATTAACGCCCTGAGCAGCTTCCAGCCTATTACGTACTTGTACCTGTCAGTTAGACTTTTGAAAATACGTCAGTTTTCACTGGTAAATACACTCAACCGACTCATTTGGGAATGTCTATGAAAATTGGTTTAGGTGCTCAAGGCACAAAGATGTTTTGACACTTTGATTAAAATGCACAAGGCAAAATTTAATCTTTTATACTTGGGACAAACTATATTTCAGGTTATCAGTTTTACATAACTTGCTCTACATACGGGGCCCGGTTCTATGTCGGTTCAAGATTAACCGACACACCACTATTCCCTTATTGGGAATCCCTTATTGGGTATAATTAATTAATTAGCATATAGCATCTGTCAGGTGTATGCCTACACCCCGTGCTTAGGTCGTGGCCATTGCATTTAATGAGTCAAGGATATCCAGGACACGGTCGTATTAACCCCCAATGTTTCAGTCAAGCACTACGAATTAAAACAGGTTATTTGGATTTCCCGACTCATTGGTCTTTGAATCCCATACCTGACCATGCGGTATTTATATTACCGTATCCCAAGCCCGTAATTGGGAAAATAAGTTAAGAGTATTTACCTGAGCTAGCTCCTGTCTTAAATAGCAAGAATTATAATAACTCAGCCGTATTCACTAAATTAAGCGTAGGTACAATTTACCGGAAGGCTCTAGTCTGGAATGATGGTATAAATAACCAATTAGAATGCTAACGGGTCTTTAATTAAGCCTAAGCTTAGACCGATTAGTCTTAAGGAAAAATATACGGTCCAAACGCATGATTAAGCGAAGACCGGAATAGAATGCGTTTTAGACCCGACAAGTTTGAAGACTTACCTTATATGGGTAATCTAGGCACATTCTGAATTTTGGGGTAAAACCGATAAGGTTTGACCCGTTTCGGCTAATTTATGTAAACTAGTTACATAAGCCGAACCGAACGCGAAAGAGGCGTAACGGGTAATCCGTAACAGCCATATACAGGTTTCCTAAGTTAATTATGCCTCAAATATGTTGTGACATCAGTAAGATGTCTTTTATTATGTCCGAATCGAATTTAAACACAAACTAGGCCCCGTAGGGGTAGTTTGGTCATTTAAAAGGTTATATAAGGGTTTAAGTGTTTACCTGAGTTACAGGTCTGATATAATCAGCAAAAATACTTATTTTAATAAGTTATAACAGTAGGGTAAAGTATATATGTGAAATTTATCAATTATAACCAAACTATGCACCGTAGGGGCATTTTGGTAATTTCACATAAGCCGTAAAGCTCAAAACTGAAGTCTGAGTTAAACAACTTTTGCTTACTGTTAAAACATTATAATTTACTTAAAATATCAGTAGGTATCAGCCCTTGTATGTTTAAAATAGTTTTAGTACATACTATGCGTTGAAAACGCTTAATAAAGCGATTAGAAGCCATTTACGGGTTTGATACATAAAGATGATATTTTTTATTATTCCAGAAGGCTTAAAATAATTTATTTATCATACCTAATCAGTAGCAAAAAGGTTTGGAATCAATTAGATATGTAAAACTCATTTTATGGCCCGTAAGGGCAAAACCGTCCATTACCGGATTAAGCCTATGACTATTAGTTATGCTCAGCCTAAAATTAATTAAAAATCTTCAAAAATCCCAAAATAATATATTACATCAGTGGGTAATAAGTTTGATATCAAAAAGTCGGCTTAATAGGCTATAGGCTAATTACGCCGTTTAATTAACATAAAGCCTTCAATTTACGCTAATGAGCATAACTCTCATTCTACACCTCAAACTGATATCAAATTTTGGGTGCAAGTTTATAATTTAGTAATTAAGGTTTCTACTCTTTTACGTTTTCACAAATCACGTTTTAAGATGAAAAGGGCATAACGGTCAACATATGAGCAATTAACGGAATCATGCGTATTAATTGGTTAACTAATGAACCATGGTGTATAATCACAGAGGGTTATACTAGCATGTAACCTGGTCCAAATGGAGCTCTAACGTATTTCTAAAACATACCATAACGGGTCAGAACTGAAGTCAAAGCAAAAGTCAAAGCTTTGCGACTTTCGGTTCCGGACCGGGTCTAAACAGTAAATTGTCGGGTTGAACATGCTTAGACATGTTCTTACACTAATTACCAAGTTATATTAATGATCAAATGGGTTATATGTGTTCTACATTGCTAATCATGCATAAATTAGAATTTAAACATTCTGTTGACTTTTTAAATACAAGTTTGACACGACATTTGACCTAGTTAGAGTGGGAATCAGGGGGAACCCTTTTAAGGGTTTATTACCCACATAATTACCAACTTATAACTACTTTCAATTCGACTAATAACTGAGCCATTAGTGATTAATCGTTAAGTCAACCGTTAATTACGACGGTTTGACTTTTAAGCTAAAACTAAGCAAAAACTTAACTAGGAAAGGTTAAGCAAACTTACTAGTGTCTAATGATCGATTAGGAAGGCTTGGAAGGTGCCCTTGTGCTCCTCAATTGATCAGAATTGCAAGAATGAATGGTGTGAAGAACTTGTTGCACAACATGGCCTTTTATAGTGATTAACCCACCATAGATTGTTGACACACAAGTCTACAACCAACCACAACTCATCCACAAGTGTCCCTAAGTGTCTAGGGGTTGTTTAGGGGCCAAGCAAGGTGTGAAAAATCGTTTAAAGGTCATCTACAATGGCTATGGCAGACAAGAATCAACAAAATCAAAAATCTGTCCAGACAAGGCAGTCGCGTAGCGCGACTACATATGTGGTTAGTGCTCGCGCTACGCGAGCATGTGTGATCCAGCCAAACCAAATTTTCATTAATTGCAGTTTTGGTCCCTGGTCCTTCTAAAGGTCGCTTTCATGTCTTGTTTTGCACAATGAGCCCTCTAAATTAACATATAAGGGCTTTAAGACATTTACTCGCTTTGTTAAGTCCCCGGTTAACTTTATTGTTACCCGAAAAGTCCTAACTTTCAACGTTGACGCTTTAACCCCTCGCACACGAATTTGATCATAACTTTCTCATACGATAACGAAACTTTACGAAATTTATATCGTACATTCTAGTGAGCATAATTAACCGTTACAAAGCTTCGGGTTTGTCAAAAGGTCACTCAGAGGTCTAACTTAAACATGTTGACACATTTAACCCCCTGTAGTTTGTAATCTCTATCTTTCCTTCATATTTAGCTTCGTATGATCCATGATTTATTCGTTTGAAGGTATGAGCATCATGTAGGGTTAATATATAATATATTTATTCACTGTTGACATTTAGAACTCGTATATTCACATACTTTTCATGATTGTTAACTTTAATCCTTTTATAACATTCTTTCACACGTTCAAACATATGACACGTGTCTACATATTATAGGACGTGAATTTTTGAGGTGTTACATCCTCACCCCCTTAAAAGAAATCTCAACCTTGAGATTTGTTAAAGTAAGGAAGTATTTTCTGCCTTATATTGGGCTTAATCTTCCCCAGTACCTTTGAGCCTCTAAGGCACTCCAATTGACCTTTATAATAGGTACATGTATCTTTTTGTAGCTTCTAATCTTGTCGATCCTTAATCGACATAGGTTGCTCATACTATCATAGATCTGCATATCATTATGGGATAGTGCTTTTTGGCTTATTGGCGAAGCACATCCTTCAGTCACTAGTGTGTAATGTATTGCGAGCTCCGCCAAGCTCTTTAAATAGGTTTTAGCTTATAAGCTACTTGATCTTGATACATTCGATTTCCTTCGAATGATTCTATATATTCAGAGCTTAACTAGCCTGATGATTTAACAAATCTTGCACACCCTTCCTGGGTGATATCTATTGTTGAACCTTATTCCTTAACAAGGATTTAGGAGGTTTGCTAACTTCATTAATCCTTGCTTTTCTGCCAAAATAATGGCAACTTATAGATAATTAGGGGTCATGATCTTATTCGTTGTTTCTAATACAACTTTCAGACCTTGATAATTGGACTTACCAATTCTCGATTTAACACTAGATGTTTAACATTCCACCCATACAAGGTCTCCAAAGGAGTAGCCTTGATACTTACATAATAATTGCTATAGAAAAAAAAAACTTATTTTATGGTGAGATGGTTATTCCAGCCACTGCTTAACTAATCTGAAAGAATAGCTAATCCTTACAGCTAGTCGACCCAATCGACGATCCTGGGCAGGTAATGGCGATTCTTAATTGTTGCCTAAATAGGGTTGCGGTAATCAATGCATAAGCAAGATTATCCTTCTTTCCTATTTATATAAATCGGAGTTCTTAGAACTTTGAATTTTTGGCTTTATGAAACCTTCTCTAAAAACTTATCGATTTGACTCTTAGTTCTTCCTATTCCGTTGGTACTAGCAGATATAAGGTTTTTACAATAATTGCAGCCCTAAGCGGGATGTTTGTCCTAAGATCCACTTGCCTCTCAGGAGGTAGACATGGTCATTCTTATAAAGAAGATAATTACGACACACAGAGATGTCAGAGGTGTCCGTATTCTCAGGCTTTGGTTCATCTATTGATGTCTGTGTCAGATAATGACACATTCTATTTACAAATGTAAGGATGCCCTAAGTAGAGATACTTATAATGACATTTTATATTGGATATCTTCTTCGAATACTACTAGTCGACTTTAGCACAATATGATCATTGAGATATCTCAGGGGTTCCATGCATTAAACCTCCATACTGATCAGGCATGGAAGCAATCTATGGGACACACTAGGATACGCCAATCCTCATATGGTACTCTTATCAAACATAGTTTGGCATTCGCAGGCGACATAAAATAATGAGAAATTAATAAAATAAAGTAATATATATTGTCGTACTCTTTTTAGGGAAGAGTACTCTAGATTCTTATGAAAGGATTTATCTCCGAGGATGGGAGAGAGGGTCATTAAAGATTCCCTTGGTAAATTATACCTTATTTTTAATATCTGAAGTTCTTATGATTGTAATCAAAAGTTTGCTAGGCTAATAGTTTACTAAAGGTTTATTATCCCTTGCATTAACGTAAGATATTTAGCAGAAACTATCAATGTTAAATGGTACGGGACGTACCTGATGCTATTATTGATATGTACTGTCTCCGTCATTCAATCGGTAGTTCAAGCGTTTCCTTCCTTATCCTTCCCAGACTTAGCTGCTCCTTCCTTGGCGGCCTCAGGACAATTAGTACTGATGTGGCCCTTTTCGCCACAGCTGTAACAGTTTGCATTCTTTATGTCCCTACATTTGTGGGACTGGTGACCAGTTCTTTTGCAGATGCCACATTGCTTTATCTTTTGGGTTGATCGACACTGTCCCCAGTGTCTTCTTTGGCAGGTTTTGCATGTAGGCTTCTTGTTGGAATCCTGTTGGTTATTATTGAACTCGGATTTGCTCTTCTTAGGATCCTGGGAGTTATCCTCCTCCCTTTTACGCTTCCCATCTACAGAGGCCTTGGCAGCCTTGTTTCTAACCACATCGAGTGTGAGAGATAGCGACAGATCTGCCGCTGACCTGAATGTAGTAGGTCTCGATTCTTTCACACTTGCCTTTATTTCTGGGGCTAGACCCCCAATAAAGCGAGCTATTCGCTTTGGTTCCGGTGTGATCAAATAAGGAACCAATCGAGACTTGGTATTGAAACTTGTAAGGTATGCTTGACAATCTAAGTTCTCCATGACTAATGTCAAGAATTCAGTCTCGATCTTCTCAACTTCATGTTGAGGACAGTAATTTTCTTTGATAAGAGCAACGAACTGATCCCAAGTCATGTTATACAAAGGGATCTTCCCGGTGGCTTGAATCAATGATCTCCACCAGGCTAAGGCCTCACCCTTAAATGATTGCGACACAAACCTGACCACATCCCTCTCAGCGCACCCGCTGATATCCACAACTATATCCATCTCATCTAACCACGTCATACAATCTACAGCTCCTTCCTCCCCAGTGAAATCCCGGGGTTTACATGAAACAAAGTACTTGTAGGAGCAACCCTTATCACGGGGTTCTTGATTCAGTATGATCTGTTGAGACGGATCACTGTGATGATTAGAAGAGTGACGCTCATCATCTTCCTTCTTGGGTTCATCCTTCTTGGAAGGAGGCTTCGGATGCGGTGTAGATAGGGTCCTACTCCGAGTCCCACTATACTCTTCGTACTGCCGCTCTAAGGCCTTCGTAACTGCGTTGTCTATTAACGCTTTTTGTTCAGCACCCGTTAAATTAATTCGGGCGTTATTATTGTTCTCCACTGGGTGGCTATTAATTTCATCTGAACCAGCCACTTAATTGAACTGTTACATAAAACAAGGACAATAGTTTACTTGGGAGTTTATTATGGAATTGTCTTTTATGGCAATTCATTAACCATGGTAACGGAGACCATATTTGGTTAATTTATTAATCACATTTATTTAGGATTTATATTATAACTTATCCTAATTGTAAAAACAATAATAGTTTTACTAGTGGCACGAAAGGCCTAGTCACATGAACATTTATAAATTATAAGCTATGATTTTAGAGAATCAAAGCATTGAGGTTTGAACCAAAGTTCATTACCTTTTCTTGACAGGGAGTTGTAGGCTACCACTGTTTTTAGTCTCAGAGGACATTAACTATCGCCCGTAGGCACTTCCCTTCCAAGGGATGTTTATGATATGATCATCTCATAGGATGATATAAGCCGTGATTTCAAAGAATCGAGGCATTTAGGTTAGAATCAAAGTTCATTACCCTTTTTCGGACAGGGAGTCATCGCTACCACTTTCGTTGTCATAATTGACGATACAATATGGCCCGTAGGCAAATAGATTGACATTACAAAACGATGTTTTTTAAAAAATAATAATCATCACACTGATGATAGTAGTCATGATAGTATTGATCATATTGACTATGAGGCTTGAGCATAGCTCACCACCTTAGACAAGGAATCATAAAGATCACAATGTTAGTGTCTCAGATGGACAATACGTTATAGCCCGTAGGCACTTCCCTTATAAGGGATGGTTATAATATGATCATCTTATAGGATGATATAAGCCATGATTTCTAAATCATAAGGCAAATTAGGAAATTTAAAAAAAAATTCCAGTATAGGGATGACTATTGTGATTTTCTCGAATCACATTTGTCAAGAGTGCTAACACGTTCTTAGGTGTTAACGAGGATTTGAATCTTTTGAATAGGTCCTACCATCTTGGCCTCGTCATATAGGCTAGGTTTACCTTTAAGATTCCTTTTTAATAATTATCGCAGAACAATCCTAACTCGGGATGTTAATAAGGATCTGAACATAAATTGAGGAACTGCCATCTTGGTCGGGTCTTAATATGACACGAGGCTAGGTCTTGTCCTTTTTAGATTTTTGCCATTTTATTATAATGGTAGATCTTATCAAAGGAATGTTATTTTCCATTTATTTAATATTTCCTGATTAGGATGAATATTTAGTCATTCCACTATAAAATTAAAATTCAGGTTTGCCCTAAAAGGGACTTTGAAAGGAATAATGTTGTCCTGGAAGGGACTGAAAAATAAATATGTCCTTAGAAGGACTATTAAGGAAACGATCTTCAGCAAAAGGAGTTTATTCTTCATTCAATTCTTGAATGCTTTCTCCGTGGTTGCACGTTTCATCCTGGTCGCGGTACGAAGCTCAGCATTTCAAGGCTCCAGATGTGGAGAATTCTTATTACAGCTTCTTCGCTTGGCGACGTATATATAAAAATTTGGAAGCAAAAATTTCCATATTAGGATTTAGATTATTCCTATGTTAAGTCTAGACTCAGAAGGTCAAGGAATGTGCTACTGTGTCATTGAGATTAAACACGAAAGGCTAGTGTTTAATTCACTCAATGTTGGCTCTGATACCAACCTGTCACACCCCGATTTCCACACGTTTGACCGGTGGGCACGGTGGGGAGTATCGTGACGTGGTTGGCAACATAATAGTCAAACAACTCAATATTTAAATGCACAGCGGAAGCAAAAGATAAAATATATTACAATCCGAATATAAAGTAATATCAAGTATTACAACGGAAAGTAAAGGATCCACAGGCGGATCTTAAAACATAAATATTGTTCAACAGACTTTAGACGCCTAGAATTTGCAAGATTCCTTATTAACGCCCTGAGCAGCTTCCAGCCTATTACGTACTTGTACCTGTCAGTTAGACTTTTGAAAATACGTCAGTTTTCACTGGTAAATACACTCAACCGACTCATTTGGGAATGTCTATGAAAATTGGTTTAGGTGCTCAAGGCACGAAGATGTTTTGACACTTTGATTAAAATGCACAAGGCAAAATTTAATCTTTTATACTTGGGACAAACTGTATTTCATGTTATCAGTTTTACATAACTTGCTCTACATACAGGGCCCGGTTCTATGCCGGTTCAAGATTAACCGACACACCACTATTCCATTATTGGGAATCCCTTATTAGGTATAATTAATTAATTAGCATATAGCATCTGTCAGGTGTATGCCTACACCCCGTGCTTAGGTCGTGGCCATTGCATTTAATGAGTCAAGGATATCCAGGACACGGTCGTATTAACCCCCAATGTTTCAGTCAAGCACTACGAATTAAAACAGGTTATTTGGATTTCCCGACTCATTGGTCTTTGAATCCCATACCTGACCATGCGGTATTTATATTACCGTATCCCAAGCCCGTAATTGGGAAAATAAGTTAAGAGTATTTACCTGAGCTAGCTCCTGTCTTAAATAGCAAGAATTATAATAACTCAGCCGTATTCACTTAAGTAAGCGTAGGTACAATTTACCGGAAGGCTCTAGTCTGGAATGATGGTATAAATAACCGATTAGAATGCTAACGGGTCTTTAATTAAGCCTAAGCTTAGACCGGTTAGTCTTAAGGAAAAATATACGGTCCAAACGCATGATTAAGCGAAGACCGGAATAGAATGCGTTTTAGACCCGACAAGTTTGAAGACTTGCCTTATATGGGTAATCTAGGCACATTCTGAATTTTGGGGTAAAACCGATAAGGTTTGACCCGTTTCGGCTAATTTATGTAAACTAGTTACATAAGCCGAACTGAACGCGAAAGAGGCGTAACGGGTAATCCGTAAGAGCCATATACAGGTTTCCTAAGTTAATTATGCCTCAAATATGTTGTGACATCAGTAAGATGTCTTTTATTATGTCCGAAACGAATTTAAACACAAACTAGGCCCCGTAGGGGTAGTTTGGTCATTTAAAAGGTTATATAAGGGTTTAAGTATTTACCTGAGTTACAGGTCTGATATAATCAGCAAAAATACTTATTTTAATAAGTTATAACAGTAGGGTAAAGTATATATGTGAAATTTATCAATTATAACCAAACTATGCACCGTAGGGGCATTTTGGTAATTTCACATAAGCCGTAAAGCTCAAAACTGAAGTCTGAGTTAAACAACTTTTGCTTGCTGTTAAAACATTATAATTTACTTAAAATATCAGTAGGTATCAGCCCTTGTATGTTTAAAATAGTTTTAGTACATACTATGCGTTGAAAACGCTTAATAAGGCGATTAGAAGCCATTTACCGGTTCGATACATAAAGCTGATATTTTTTATTATTCCAGAAGGCTTAAAATAATTTATTTATCATACCTAATCAATAGCAAAAAGGTTTGGAATCAATTAGATATGTAAAACTCATTTTATGGCCCGTAAGGGCAAAACCGTCAATTACCGGATTAAGCCTATGACTATTAGTTATGCTCAGCCTAAAATTAATTAAAAATCTTCAAAAATCCCAAAATAATATATTACATCAGTGGGTAATAAGTTTGATTCCAAAAAGTCGGCTTAATAGGCTATAGGCTAATTACGCCGTTTAATTAACATAAAGCCTTCAATTTACGCTAATGAGCATAACTCTCATTCTACACCTCAAACTGATATCAAATTTTGGGTACAAGTTTATAATTTAGTAATTAAGGTTTCTACTCTTTTACATTTTCACAAATCATGTTTTAAGGTGAAAATGGCATAACGGTCAACATATGAGCAATTAACGGAATCATGCGTATTAATTGGTTAACTAATGAACCATGGTGTATAATCACAGAGGGTTATACTAGCATGTAACCTGGTCCAAATGGAGCTCTAAGGTATTTCTAAAACATACCATAACGGGTCAGAACTGAAGTCAAAGCAAAAGTCAAAGCTTTGCGACTTTCGGTTCCGAACCGGGTCTAAACAGTAAATTGTCGGGTTAAACATGTTTAGACATGTTCTTACACTAATTACCAAGTTATATTAATGATCAAACGGGTTATATGTGTTCTACATTGCTAATCATGCATAAATTAGAATTTAAACATTCTGTTGACTTTTTAAATACAAGTTTGACCCGACATTTGACCTAGTTAGAGTGGGAATCAGGGGGAACCCTTTTAAGGGTTTATTACCCACATAATTACCAACTTATAACTACTTTCAATTCGACTAATCACTGAGCCATTAGTGATTAATCGTTAAGTCAACCGTTAATTACGACGGTTTGACTTTTAAGCTAAAACTAAGCAAAAACTTAACTAGGAAAGGTTAAGCAAACTTACTAGTGTCTAATGATCGATTAGGAAGGCTTGGAAGGTGCCCTTGTGCTCCTCAATTGATCAGAATTGCAAGAATGAATGGTGTGAAGAACTTGTTGCACAACATGGCCTTTTATAGTGATTAACCCACCATAGATTGTTGACACACAAGTCTACAACCAACCACAACTCATCCACAAGTGTCCCTAAGTGTCTAGGGGTTGTTTAGGGGCCAAGCAAGGTGTGAAAAATCGTTTAAAGGTCATCTACAATGGCTATGGCAGACAAGAATCAACAAAATAAAAAATCTGTCCAGACAAGGCAGTCGCGTAGCGCGACTGCATATGTGGTTAGTGCTCGCGCTACGCGAGCATGTGTGATCCAGCCAAACCAAATTTTCATTAATTGCAGTTTTGGTCCCTGGTCCTTCTAAAGGTCGCTTTCATGTCTTGTTTTGCACAATGAGCCCTCTAAATTAACATATAAGGGCTTTAAGACATTTACTCGCTTTGTTAAGTCCCCGGTTAACTTTATTGTTACCCGAAAAGTCCTAACTTTCAACGTTGACGCGTTAACCCCTCGCACACGAATTTGATCATAACTTTCTCATACGATATCGAAACTTTACGAAATTTATATCGTACATTCTAGTGAGCATAATTAACCGTTACAAAGCTTCGGGTTTGTCAAAAGGTCACTCAGAGGTCTAACTTAAACATGTTGACACATTTAACCCCCTGTAGTTTGTAATCTCTCTCTTTCCTTCATATTTAGCTTCGTATGATCCATGATTTATTCGTTTGAAGGTATGAGCATCATGTAGGGTTAATATATAATATATTTATTCACTGTTGACATTTAGAACTCGTATATTCACATACTTTCCATGATTGTTAACTTTAATCCTTTTATAACATTCTTTCACACGTTCAAACATATGACACGTGTCTACACATTATAGGACGTGAATTTTCAAGGTGTTACAGTCTACCTGGCCACAGCTGCCGGTGTCACGGTGGTTGGTACATCGTTCCTTGCCGGTCAAAAAAAAAAAAAATTAAGTTCAATTCGTCATCAACACAATTTGGTGGGTCCCCCACTTTGAATATCTTATTAGAATATTTAAAAAGCTTGTTAAGGGAGGGGGGATTTGTGTTTGAACCAAGTCTCTTGATTACAACTGTAATCGGTTTTTAGTTTTGGATAATCAATAAGATAACAGGAAGGCTTTCTAAAATGAAACTCATCATAAGCACCAATGTGAAATTACCATACTACGTCTTTCAAGGGTGATTGATGGTTATGGTATTCTACAATTCACAATAATCACAATGAAATTGCACATCCAAATACCCCATCATAAATATGAAATACCAATGTGAAATTAACATACTTCGCTTCTTCAAAGAATCAAGGGTGATTGTTTTACTCTACAATTCACAATTATCATAATGAAATTGCAACTCTAACACTCCATAAGTAGTATATGAACATGATTACAGTTCACCATTTTTACAAGCTTTACTCTTTTGCAACACGTAGGTTAATCCATCCAGCCGTAGACCTCAATGTTTTCAACTTCTTTAATGGTTTATGTGAAATTACAATACTACCACCACCTTCAATTACAAACAAAACAAAATAAATATAGCAAGAAAGACAAAAAACAATCTCTCCAAAAGTGTAGATGGTTTAACCTATCGACAATAAAGAACAGCAATCTCTCGAAAAGTACCTTTAAGAGATGAACCTAAAGAAGGGACTTTAGCCTATCAACAAGACAACAACAAAAGATTCGACAACAAAAGATTCGACAACAATAATTTAAGAAACACCCAACAAAGTTCACCAAAAGATGCACTCATTTTTCTCTCCCAAGTTTAAACTTCCCACCCAAAAAAATGATCCATCATTCATTCTTGAGTTAACTAAATCCCATTTCACATCCACATAAACCTAATCTAACCCTAGTTACGAGCTTTCAAAGCCAACCTGAAAACTCGCATAAAAACAACAGCTGAATACATTATACAAAATTATAAAAAAATAACCGGCTCACTCCTAATGTGTCATTTGGATTTGTTTAGTAAATTCATTCTGATGACAGCTAGCAAATTAAAAATTAATTTTTTCGCTCGTAACGGGTCATTTGGATTTGCTTAGTAAATACATTCAAATGATATCTAGTAAATGTTGACGGTATACACAGTTCAAGACCAGATTTGCTTGGAATAAAATAGCATTGCTTTACAATCTAAAATTCCATAAAAGAGTGTAAATTATACTACCAACAGAAACATGAAGAAAGGAGGGTTCCTAAATTGCAAACAGACATGAATTCATCCCTCAATTTAATGAACCAAAAGCATGAAAGTTGACTAAAAGAAGGTCAAAAGGTGAAGCCTGATATTACAAACAAAACTATCAGAAGACGCAAACAAATCAAGCAACTGAGTGTAAATGTGAAGAACTAAAATCATGATTTATCTAAGTTCATGTATCCAAATAAAACTTGGTTTGATCAGTATATCACTAAATTTAACAAGATAATAAGAAACTTCAAAATCCTTGAAAAGAAAAGATCATACCAGCTTAACAACTTCTTGACTACTTAACTTCTTCACTACTTTGAATGTTAACACCTGCATATAATGGAACAGATAAACTAAAGTAACTACTAAACCAAAAAAATAAAATAATAACAATAATAGAAAGATATGAATAAAATCTGAATATACTCTTTCTCTTGATTTACAAGGAGCTTTTTATTGAATTGTTCAATAAATTCCACCTTATTTCGTTGAAGAATGTGACTAAAGTAAAACAAAGAACCTACATAAAAGAACAAATTGTTATTTGTTTGCAAATCAAAGAACCTGAATGATAAGAAAATTGATAACGAACAAACCTAGAATTTCTTCCCCAGTCCGATTTTTAATTAGACTGCAATTTCATTCCAGACTTTTGCTTTATTTTATGCAGAATTTCAAAACACGATTTGAGTGAAAAACTTTGTAACACATTACATTCTTAAACTCAATTCATGTCGACATTGGGGACTTATACTTACTTCAACACCGCGTTTTTGCTACTTATTTAACTACGCCTTATGTTGGACAATTTTTCAATTAAGCCAGTAGACACCGTGTATAACACAAAGTCCATGATTGTTTTCTTCTTGATTTAAAGAGCCAGATAGGAACAACCATGATACTGGAGGATGCTTAACCTCAGTTCACCAGGAGATGAACCTCACTTGATGAAAGCCTCTACAGAATCTCTCAGCTGCCAGTGACGGTTCTTATACCTTGAAACCAATTTACAGAAGTAGGTGCAAGTATAACGCAAGTAAACGCCTATGATCCCGAAGTTTAGATAGTGAGATGAAACAAACTGACCTAAAATGGTGTGAACTGCCTGCAATCGATACGGGTGGCTTCAGGTTGGGCCATAAATACGCGCCTAGGACCCATAATCCTCCGTGTGACAGCAGTACCTACGTATGCCTACCCTTGTTGTTGCCCCCTTCATCAACTTTAGCAGTTTCTTTTACTTTCTTCGCGTACTCGAAAAACTCAGCCACTTGTCTAGCATACCTTCACATACATAGAACCACTATATAATCATAAAAAAGGCATGTGCGTATAGTCTTCCTGCCTAGCAAAGGGCTCGAGTGGTTAACAAAGGCGAGTATCTGCAGCAAAAATACAAAATACTTTTTAAGTTCAAATTTTAAGAGTGTAAGCACGTGGGTGGTGAGGGGGTTGTTGAGAAACAGAATCTTACTCACAACAGGTTTTTTGATCATGGAACAATTTGTAGTCTTCTATACCATTTCTCTTATCAAGTTGTTCAGATATCGCCTTCATGATATTCTAAAATCTTCTTTTGTATGTTGGGTATACACTTAGTGATCCCATGAAGTCTTCATATTGACGGATCAAACCGACACATTTTGACAGGACCCAAAAATTTACCTAAAAAGCACAATTCAAATTACCCCCGGTCCTATCACAAATATTAAAACTAAACAAAGAACTAATTCATTTTATAGATGCAATTTAGTTATATATATGATATATCGCAACTCACCAGCAAATACTTGAAAGGTGACTCTCGGGTTCAGTGTGACTCAGTTGACCGGACTTTGACCCATCTCCAAGCAGCCCCTTTCTGTCCATCGAGAAACCCTAACACGAGCCATTTTCTAGTGGCCGTAATCTTGCCTGAACATGTCTAAACCATCGTAGGCTTGCTAGTGGTGGTATGTTCTGCCATTACCGGAATCTGATCGAAACCCTAGAATGGGTTACCAAAATCATACCTGAGGTGTAGTTATCTTTGATTTGAACAGAAAAAGCTGGTTGAGTCTCTTATTGACAGAAACAATATCATTTCCACTCTACTCTAGTGCTTCTTCCAGAAGCTAAAAACAAAGTTAAGTCTTTCTAGTTAGAAAATAGAATGTCAGTGTTGTAAGTAACAACCTAAAAAAAAAAACTTAACTTGATTCAGGCATAGACTATGTAAATGACATATGTATGAACACAACTCATCACCCCAAACAAATGATAATACAACCGCCTCTAGATCCTATCAAACATATTATTGAATTAGAAAAAAAAAACACAATTTGCGTAAATGAAGGTTATATAGACTAAAGTGTTGAACCTTGCACGTGGAGCGAAGCGTCGTTGTGGATCGTTGAGCACTAAACAGGTTATAGTCTGGTTTTTATTAAAAAGCTTTTTCCCCTTTTTTTTAAAACCAAGTTCACTATAACCAATGGCTCTGATACCAATCTGTCACACCCCCAAAATCCACCATGCGGAGTACCACCGCTTGGAGACGTGACCAGGATCGAGCCACCAATCATATTGAACAACACAATTAAGTAAATGAAACCAACTACAATACGATTGGTGACCTAAAGAAGGTAACCGATTTTAAGATAACAGCGGAAGCATAAAACGTAAGTTCAAAACATAAGTTCACAGTTCATAAGTTTAAAGTCTCAAACATAAGTTCCGTAGGTTTATAAAGTTCAATTATTAAGTATGGGATGTAACAACCCATATTCCACAACAACCCTCTCCTCATGCAAGCTCCAAGTGTTTAGCGACCTGTAAGGCATGTAACAACGAGTCAACAACAAAGTTGAGTGAGTTCACGTTTGGTTGTTTAGTTTTAAGTTGTTTCTGAAAAACGTGGTTTGACTTTCGTTGGCTTAATTGCCGTGGGGGTTACCCCGTAGTTGAAAGTATGTTTAACCAGTTCCTTTTTCTTTCCCAAACCATAACCATAATCAGTGGGGGCTTTCCCCGTGTAAACTACTAGACGGTATGATATCGACTACTACGAACAATAGTTGTGCCCTACATCAGTGTCTATCATCACTGACAGTTTGCCATAGTCCATTAGTACACGCCCGTCCGACTGGCACGGTGTGAAGTTTGTTAAACCTAATAGCGCTATTAACTAATGACCCGCTCGCCATTGGCCTCGGCGATTAAGTCGATATAAATTGAGGGACTTCATGATAGAGTTTTGTCTAGCTAGTTTTAAGGTTGTTGTCCTGCACCAGGAGGACGAACGTACGTATTCTGCACCAGGAGAATTCGTAGGATTAATAATGGCATCCTATCTATGGAGGATGGCCGTACATATCTTCCCAAGGGGATATGTAGATTTAGTTTCAAATTCTTTAACTCTTTCCCAAACCACCGGGAATCCCATGCCTTGTAGAAAGTGTGAACTCACCTTAGTTTGCTCGGTTAGATAAAGCGTTTGTCCTAAGTTGGCCAACCACGTCCTATTATGGTTACCACTTATTAGGACGGTATACAAGTAATCACATATTAATTACACATATCTAGTACGTAGTCATCAAGTAGTGTACAAGTATCAATTATTGTATAATACCTTAATCATGTATTTGTGTGTACGCACTAACCTTACATAACAGTTAATCACAAAATAATAGTGAATAGTGGGTTGTGTGCGACTTATAAAAGATTTGGGCTATTCTAGTGTGCGGCCCACTAGAGTAAGGCCCAATTATAATGAAGTGTGTGGCCCACTTATCAGTGTGCGGTCCATACAGGAGTGTGCGACCACTGATAAGTGTGCGGTCATACATCTGTGCGACTTACTGTGTGCGGTCCAGCTTTGAGGTGTGCGGCCCACGAAGTGTGTGTGGCCAAATCATGAATGTGCGGTTTTAATCTAAATCATAAGAGCAGCTAGCATTTTACAATCTCATTAAAACATTTACACGAACACGTTTTCATACCATCTTTCCATGTTTAACAACTTTTATTATTATTATTATTCCTAGATTATATCATAACTCAAATTATTTACATAACTTAACCAATACCATAATAGATTAAGGAATATAATGGTGACCCAGTGAAGTCACACTAATCAACGTGAATGATTTTTTTTTTTCAAAACTACTCTAGCAGTTATCTTTATTAATCAGATATCAATACTCCCAAAACTTATCTCTCCAACAATTGACCAATTTCTAATCAGTTTGTGCACAAGATTCTAAATCACACTTTAATCTTGTCTATGTAAATAAATGTACATTTTATGCACAAAATCGCAAACCACAGGGAATGGAAAACAATTTAGTGATGTGTGTTGGGGTATACGCACGCGGAAGCAACACACACTCACGAACACTCGACCACAGAAATAGAAAAATAAACGACACAAGAATTTACGTGGTTCGGTTGCCAACTGCAACCTACGTCCACGGGGCAACTAAGGTATTTCTTTCATTCCATTGCACACAGATTACAATACAGATCAGTCACTTATATAGAGATTACATGAGACATCAAACAAAGAAGCAGAAGAGAAGTTGATGTCTTCCGCCTACTTCTTTGACACGCCGCAAAACATGGCTGCGCCTAACATGGCTGCGCCTAACATGGCTGCCACCTACACGTTTTCCGCAGCTACTTTGACAAACCACAAGAGTGGCTTCACACTCAACAATCTCCCACTTGAAGCCACGGAACAATCTTCACCTGTGCTTCAACAGTGCATCTGTATTTCTGTAAGAAACTTTAGTACCTTCCTAGTTACCCCACCCCGCCTTCATTATTCCTGAAGGCCAGCTGAAGCTCCCTCGAACTCCAACCCAACAGTCTTACCAGACCCAGCCGTGACTGAAACCGCCACTGACTCATTCTCTATCTCAACCGGCTTGCACACTCCACCGGATCCAGAGATACACCGAGAATCAAAACCACTCTCCAAATTCAGCAAGTGTTTCCCAGGAGAGATTTTATCAATCGGAATACCGGTCTTCAAAACCCAACGGAGTTTTCTGACTTTACCCGGAACACGTCCCATGCTCCCACTGTCACTAAACTCCTAGTTTAAACCTCCGATCCCGTTTAGCTTGAATCACCTTGGCACCAGGCTTCGCCCTTGCAATACGAACCCTCTTTTGCCCCTTAGATTCAGCGAACCAAACTTTGTCTTGCTTAACCGGGATGGTCACTCCCTCAGCAGATACCTTAGCCATATACAATGATCCTCGCTTCTTTCCACGTGCAATAACCAGATTCCCATTAATCACCTTCCATTTACCCAATGGAGTAACCAGATTAACATCTCCCATGCCCGTAACACAAAGAATTTGATCATTAGCTAATCGTATCTTCCCAAAGTTACCTTCTTTCAGATTCACCATCGTTTCCCCGCTGTGCATGGCGTGAAACGAAGCACCAGAATCCATGACCCAAGAGTCTTCACTGCCTTCCACTGAGTCCCAATGCATCAAACCCAGAAGCATTCTCAGAAGCAGAATTCAAATATTCATGACATCGACTCCAAAAGATGTCTGAACCTCCATGTAGCCTACAAGTCAACTATGCCCAGCTCCCACTGTAACAGTTATCCCAACCCATGCCAAACAACACTCCATGAGCCGAACCTTTTCTCGTACTATTCCTGTGAAAAACCTTCACCCAGTACAAAGATCCATTCAAATGTCAAACAGCTGATCACCACCGAACAAGGAATACCATCCACAATTCCAGACCAGCTAACCGGCAAACGGTTATAACTACAATAGAGCTTCCAACAAGCAATAGTTCCATGACTTGCCATTGACTTTCTTTTCACGTGTGTCAACATCAACAACCCTGTTGATTCCATTTTCTCCATGTTCTCACCCATCGACCAGTACCACATCCAAGTTCCCATGACAACCCAATCAACCGAAACCAGAAACCGTCACAAACCTCGGTTCCACAAATTTTTCGGTTCATAATAAATGTCAAAACATAAACTTGAAACACAAACCATATTTAGCCCGCAACCCAAACTCGACCAACGGCTGAATATCCCAGCGGCTCCAATCGAATTAAAAAACGGCTAAATAATATTTTAATTTGGTACAAACCTCGATCACCTCGTCCACAAATCGATCAAAAAATAATCCAGTGATCTCCAAGAGTTTACCCGGCTCCAGTCGAAAAAATTAATCGACAACCACAAACTCTAAATCACCACTCGATCACCTAGTCCCACAACAAAAAAATATACCCTCCTTATTTTATTTGTTGTTGGACCCACAAGAAATAAACAAATCTTTTTTTTTTATCGTGGAAAACATCCACTCAACAATGCCTTTTGTTTTTTTTTTTTGTCTTCTACCCAATAGAAAAATTGGTCTTTCTTCTTTTGAACGAGACTTTTCTTTGTGGGAGACAACCTATCTTTTCCTTTTGTCTTTTTTTACCCACACAAAAAATCTTGGACAGTCACCATTTTTCCATCTTTATCATGTCTTCTTCTACCTTCTTTCACCCATTTCAAGCACAAAGAAAAACAAAGAAGAAACTTGATCGATGGTGCGAACAGCCAAAAAAAATCTTTCCATTTTCTTCTTTCAAACACAAGACAACCACAGAACCAGCGATTCACAGGACTCTGGCGATTCCAGTCAGCTTCAAACTGCCGACACACCAACCTAATAGCAATCTCAGGTATTCTGTCTTTCTTTCGAATCGTGTTCTTCGTGTGTAACCGAGCCGTAGCTATGATACCAGTTGTTGGGGTATACGCACGCGGAAGCAACACACACTCACGAACACTCGACCACAGAAATAGAAAAATAAACGACACAAGAATTTACGTGGTTCGGTTGCCAACTGCAACCTACATCCACGGGGCACCTAAGGTATTTCTTTCATTCCATTGCACACAGATTACAATACAGATCAGTCACTTATATAGAGATTACATGAGACATCAAACAAAGAAGCAGAAGAGAAGTTGATGTCTTCCGCCTACTTCTTTGACACGCCGCAAAACATGGCTGCGCCTAACATGGCTGCGCCTAACATGGCGCCGCCTAACATGGCTGTCGCCTACACGTTTTCCGCAGCTACTTTGACAAACCACAAGAGTGGTTTCACACTCAACAATGTGCATTACTAACCAATAACCATACTGAACAATAGATCGATCAATCAAAAAAAAAAAAAATTTCTAACAAGCATTAGTTCAAACCCTCACAAAATAGTAATGAAATTAAGAATAACTAGCAATGTTAGATATACACTACCAAACAACTTATACTACATCCTCATACTACATCACTATACACTTCATCATATATACAGTTCTGTGGTCAATATTCACAACTTTTATGCACATCTAACAAACAAACATTTAATCCAGTATACAAGTTTAGGAACCACCATGATACAAACAGTAACCAAATACTAAGCGAAAAGAGTATGCACACTACCACCGCCCCTTCTGCTGATGTCACCGTGTCGGACCCGAGTCGCAGCCACCCCCGCAGCGTCGCTGCCGCGGCCAGGTGTTAGGGGTATCGGATCAGAGTAGGCTCGAGCGGAAGCGGAACAAACACACACACACTAGCAGAAAATAAAGAACACGAGAATTTACGTGGTTCGGTCAAGGTGACCTACGTCCACGGGTTGCAACTAGGGTTAGGATTTTATTACTGAGGTGATACCAATTACAAAGATCCTATCAACTATTTATAATACCCAAATTAGGGTTTACAACTTGTTGACCAAGAAACCGTAAAATAGGAAACCGGATATCAGACTTAACAAAAAACTAGCGCATATACGTATCTGTTCCATATTCCATATTAGCGCATCTAGCAATAGTAGCAATAGATTAGAGCATCTATCATCTATTAGAGCATCTGTGAACACTAGATGCAATAGATTAGAGCATCTATCATCTAGAGCATCTATTAGAGCATCTATGAAACACTAGCGCATCAAACAATAGAGCATATGCAGATGCTCTATTCTGTTCCTGCATTCCTGCAAAGCCTTCATATCTAACAATCTCCCACTTGGAGGCTTTGCATAAACCACAAAGTCTATCCAAGTAAACCTATCACCGGTTCAAGTCTTCAAGCCTCCAGTTCCCAAGAACAAGCTAAGACTTCAGTCACATCCAAACCACCTAGTTGCAACCACACCTCTCATCTCAAGTACCCGAGAGACCAGTTGAAGCTCCCACAAGCTCCAACCCAGCCATGACTGAAATCGTCACTGACCCATCCTCTGTCTCAACCGACTTGCACGATCCGCCAGCTCCAGAGATACACCGAGAATCAATATCACTCTCCACATTTTGCAAACCATTTCCAGGAGAGCTTTTTTCTTCAGTCGGAATCTTCGTCTTCAAAACCCAACGGTTCTTTGTGATTGTACCCGGAACACAACCCGTGCTCCCACTATCACCAAATCCCCTGACTGGCTTAAATTTAGACCCCCGACCATATTCAACTGCCATCCCTAAAGCACCAGGATTCAAGTTCGCAAATTGAACCCTCTTCCGCTTACTAGATTCAGTGAACCAGACTTTATGTTGTATAGGGACGGCTACTCCCTCAACAGGTATCTCAACTAGATACAACGATCCTCGCCTCCTCCCACAGGCAACAACAAGATTTCCATCAATCACCTTCCACTTCCCACCACCAAACTTAACATCTAGTCCCTGTTTATCCAGTTGACTAACAGAAATAAGTTTCTTCGTTAAACCTGGAATTACCCTGACGTTCTTTAAGTTCCATGTAGTGCCCAGTGGAGTCTTCAGATTGACATCTCCCATACCCGTAACATTAAGAACATTACCATTAGCTAATCGTACCTTTCCAAAGTCTCCTTTTTTCAGATTCACCATCGTCTCCCCGCTGTGCATGGCGTGAAACGAAGAACCAGAATCCATAGCCCAAGAATCTATAGACTCTTCACAGCAAACCAGTACGTCACCGTCAGATTCATCTGACACAACACTGTTTACATGCTGGCTACCACCCTCTTTCTTAGGATCAGGACACTCGTTTTTAACATGCCCCTTTTCACCACAGTTCCAGCACCTCACATTCTTCCCAGCTTTAGACAAGCTTTTCCCACGACTCCCACTGCTTCTGTTTTTACCTCTTCCCCTGCTAACACTGAGCATACCACCAGAAGTAGATCCTCCATTAGTGTTCCTCCGGCGAACATCTTCACCCAAAACACTATCCCGGACCCAATCAAACTTCAAATTTCCAGTTCCAGCAGTTTCAGTGACCGTTGTCACAAATCCTGACCAGCTATCAGGTAAGGAAGATAACAAAACCACAGCCTGAGTGTCATCATCCAACTTCATGCCCACAGTTGCTAACCTGGACAAAATTGAATTGACCTCGTTAATGTGATCAGCAACTGAACTGCCCTCGTTCATCCTCATATTAAACAGTTCTCTCATCAAGAACACCCTATTACCGGCAGACGGCTTCTCATACATATTTGACAAAGCTTCTAACATATCACGAGCAGTTGTTTCTTTCATGATATTAAATGCAACGCTCCTCGTCAAAGCCAATGTAATTTTACCTCTTGCCTTTTTGTCCTTTGAGTTCCAAATTGCTTCGGCAGCTTTATCCATTCCAGCAGGTTTTTCTTCCAGTACCACATCCAAATCGCATTCACCAAGCAACGCCTCTATTTGCATTCTCCACCATGCAAAATCAGTACCGTTGAACTTCTCGATTCGGAACTTCCCGTCTTCAGCCATAGCAAACGAGAAAACCAGAAAAAAAAAACCACAAGAAACCAAGCACCCGAAACCTGAGCAACTTTCAATAAACCAGAAAACCCGAAGTACCCGAACCAGCGACTTCTCTTGCAAACCCGAGCGTAAAATCAGCGAATAACCAGGGTTCAAGAACCGAAACCCTAATCGCCAAACACCCCAAAATCACCAGATCTGCAACAGCAAACCCTACGACGCAAACTCTAGACCTTACGAGCCGTAACCAGAGAATAGGTACGGGCCGTAAACAAGTCAGCGGCGACGGCAGCAACAGCAGATCAAGATCTCTCGTCCAGCTCTCTCCTTCTCCTGCGATAACCGTGTGAACCGTGTATTTTACTGAACCTTTGGCTCTGATACCAGTTGTTAGGGGTATCGGATCAGAGTAGGCTCGAGCGGAAGCGGAACAAACACACACACACTAGCAGAAAATAAAGAACACGAGAATTTACGTGGTTCGGTCAAGGTGACCTACGTCCACGGGTTGCAACTAGGGTTAGGATTTTATTACTGAGGTGATACCAATTACAAAGATCCTATCAACTATTTATAATACCCAAATTAGGGTTTACAACTTGTTGACCAAGAAACCGTAAAATAGGAAACCGGATATCAGACTTAACAAAAAACTAGCGCATATACGTATCTGTTCCATATTCCATATTAGCGCATCTAGCAATAGTAGCAATAGATTAGAGCATCTATCGTCTATTAGAGCATCTGTGAACACTAGATGCAATAGATTAGAGCATCTATCATCTAGAGCATCTATTAGAGCATCTATGAAACACTAGCGCATCAAACAATAGAGCATATGCAGATGCTCTATTCTGTTCATGCATTCCTGCAAAGCCTTCATATCTAACACCAGGGAGTTCCACAGCCTTCATGATGTTATTTCGGAGTCCCGCCAGCAACTCAGCATGTCGCCGAAGTTCCGTACATCACCGGAAAGCAGGTAGGTCGCCACAAAAATCATCGTTCTTTGTTTTGCTACCCATCCCACTAGCACCACAATCTTCGTCGGAGAATAATCGAGAAGGAGATGTTTGGTTTGAGAGTTTTGTCTGATGTGTGTGTGAGTTTAGAGAATATACAACTGGGGGATGGGTTATGGGGTGTTTGGTGTGCATGTCGGAGAACCAGGGCGCCGGATTTACAGCTCCGGTCGCCGGAATATCTGGTCGGCAGGTTGGCAAAGAGGGAAGGAGGGTGTGCGGCTGAGTGTTATGTTTATGGTTTTGATTTGATTAAAAATGGGGGTGAAGGGATATATGGTGTTCTTTCTCCTTTCAAATGAAGAAGTAAGGTCAGACAAAAGAAAAGAGTGATGAGAGGGATAAGGTTTTGGAGAGAACCTGTTAGAAAATGGCTGATGGTAGTGATGAGAGGGATAAGGTTTTGGAGAGAACCTGTTAGAAAATGGCTGATGGTTTGAAGTTTTAGAAATGTAAGTAATGAAGTTAAGGTACCATGTCTTTTATCCACCATCATAGTTTTACACAAAGGTTTTTATGTCTAATATCATCACAACAATCTTAATAAAATATTCAAGAAATATATGGAGATTTGATTTTTGAAATATCCTTGTAGGTTGACATTAGATTTAAAATAATACTAACTTTGTGTGTAGGAATGGACAATGAATTCTTTTGTTTTATCTTTTTACTACTTGCTCAAGAAGATAAGAATCATAATAATTGTGTCTTGTTACCATTTTGGTCTATTTGCAACTACATAGTTAGCCTTTTTGTAACTAGATAATGTAGGAACACATGGTAAATTATAGAAAATCTGTTACAATATGTAGTCAACTTGTAAAACAATAAATGATTCGTTTATTTCGTCGCGCATTATTATTATTTATTAAATAATAATAATATTAGTCATAATAATAATAGCAATAATAATGACAAAAATAAAATACCCTTCTCTCGATGATTAGAGTCGAGAGTACGGGTTGTCACAGCTGCAGTTTCATTTATGGTATCATCTCCGATTGCCCAACTTTGCTTCAAACGATAATAATATCGGTCAAAGACATGGATTAAACCACTCTAAGAATGTGTAAACTTGTGATTTTAATACTGAAATATGTACAATGTACAGACTACAGTTATGTCGAAATCAACTGGAAGTAAAAGTTCATGTTATGTAAATGTACCATATAACAACTATTACTAAAACCTTGCCACCTTGCCTCTGTTCACATCTTTCGATCAACATTCCCTTCAGCTGCTGCTAGCTGCTGCTAGCTACTGCTGCAGATATCTCAATCACAGTTTTAGTCTGCACATATAAAAAGGGGAATCAAGCTAAATACAATAATTTTCGCCTCAGATTGAAACCAAAATCCCAAACAAAAACCAACCTTAGTCTCATCTACTACCTTCTTGACACCAGCCTTACCATCAACAATTTCATCATGTGATCATAACGAGTCAAACACAAATCACAACATCATGATTTGATCTAAATCAACATCTTTGATCAAAAGATTAAAAAACCAACCTTTGATCAAGAATGATGAATGTAAGATACTAAGATAATATAGCATGGTAGTTGAACAAATTTGAGTCAAACGTGCATATACCTTGGCCTTCTGAATGTGTCTGCTATTAAATTTATCATTGGTTTGAACAGTTGATACGGCTATCACTGTGTCAATACCCAAACAAGTAATAATTCAGACTGAATGTTCGATATAATTGTATAAATAAAGAAATTATATCCTTACATTTCTGAGTTGCCAGTCCATCTTCCTTCAGAATCTCGGAGATTAAAACAACAGTTGGTATGGCTGGATGTGTTACATCAACAGCAGTCGTTAAACTCATGTGTTTAAGTGTGCATTATGTTCTTGACGACTATTAGCAAAAAATAGAGAAATGAATTGTTGAATCTAACCCATCCCCAAGGCTGAGAGCTTGACATTGTTGTAACGCTTGATGTATTCCTGTCATAATTAACAGATCAAGTCAATACAAGAAATAACATCATTAAACACATTTCAATAGTCAATCTACCCAAAAGAACTTCAGGAATGATCCCATTCAAGAACATAAGCGAAAACACACATCTATTAATTTCTCTACCAAGGTATGACATTAAGCACTTGCAAAAACATATGATAATTAAACATGTATCATTGTGACTTAGAAACCCTAATGAAGACTCAAATAACACATTATCAAGTAATTTATCCATTGTATTGAAATTAAAACCTCGTTCACATAGATTGACAAACTGTAAATTCAATTGATAAGTACGAAACTTCACATGAACACACAAATATGGGAATTTATCCACTATACTGAAATTAAAACCTCGGTCTCCTCCATATACATGACGGGAATCGCATCTGGAACTCCAACCACCGAGATCTGATTCTTCTCCATGATTTTGTTGTCTCCTTCCGAGTATTCTTATTATTCTTCACCAGATCTAGTCTTCAAACCATGACCTACAAAAAACGAAAATCCATCTTAAAACACAAACGTAAGTAAAATTCAGTGAATACATGAAGAAATAGTGTTCAGAATCAAAAGGACGGTGTCAGTTACCCTTGACGAATGTTGCAAAACGCCAATAAAAGCCGGAAAACAGAACCAGGAGGTCAGAATCTTCGTCGATCTGTTGAAACTTCATAGATCTGGTGAAATCGTTCCTGAATCGCCAGAAGGAGAGGAGCAGATCTGGTGAAATCGTTCCTGAATCGCCAGAGAGAGAGAGAGAGAGGAGCAGGGAAGCGGCGTTTTGAAATGTTCTGAAATCTGAAACCCTAGTTTGTGTGTCCTCGTGTTTAGTTTAGGGGAAAGGGTATAAGTGGAAAGTGAAGATTTCTGGTGCTTAAAAGACTTGTACATCATGTTTTAGGGGTGTTTTAAGGAAATTTCAATGACCTTAAGAATTCCTTTGGATATGTATATTATATATAGTATAGTGGGTAAGGATAGTGTAAAAAGGGCCTAAAGTGTGAGAAGTGTATTATAACACTATATATAATACTATATAACACCATATAAACACCGTATAACAATATGTAACACCATATAACACTATGTAACACTATATATCATTATATAACAAATATAACACTATACATCTATCATAGACATGCTATCAGACAACCTATAGTGTTATATTTGTTATATAATGATATATAGTGTTACAAAGTGTTATATGGTATTATATGGTGTTACATATTGTTATACGGTGTTTATATGGTGTTATATAGTATTATATATAGTGTTATAATACACTTCTCACACTTTGAGCACTTTTTACAGGATTCTCTACCTATAGTATAGATATATATATATATATAATAAACAAATAAGGTTTGGGACACGTGTTGTCACACCCCAACCGATGGCGGAATCATCGGGGCGCGGCACTAGGCGAATCAGATTGCTCAAGAGAATCCATAACAACTATATTGCGATAATATTTAATACATTCGTTATCCCATACTAACAAATAATACAATCACATAAGTTATCACAGATTTATTGTTCTCTCGGACAATACAAATCCGACAACCTAGATTTTAGTGGAGTTTCTAGACTCCCTAGCTTGATTTGATATTGCCTGCGATCTAACCTGCAACATACGTTAAAATATTTGTCAATACAAAAGTATTGGCGAGTATACAGGTTTGATAAGTATAGCATAATAGATTAAAAGTGTTGCGAATTTCCTCATGCATAAACGTAATACACGACATATATACTCACAAAACTGATACTACCAACTAAGTCCTCGATGCTCGAATGTACGATGGCATAACTAGACCCCGTCGGGCGCAATAGTACTATACTAGTCGTGGTGGGACGTCGCGAGTATAAGCCCTAGCACATATGCAACTAGCATCACGTATATATATATGCATAACAGTTATTCGCAAGTGATACTTCGATTGATTGAATATTTCGCTTAATAAGTTTGATTTGTTAGAAACGTATGTTACACCCAAAATTCGATTAAAAAGGGTCAAGTATACTCACAGTGCGTATTTAGCGAGATTACAACTTGATTGAGTCGGTTGCGAGTATGTCTATTCTGATCCTTGAAGAATAGAGTAAACGATATACGGTTAAGCGAGATTACCCTTGAAAAGTTATTCATTTGATTGGACTGTTCCCATCCGTGCGGATGGACAGGTCATCCGTCCGGATGACAAGTCATCCGTCCGGATGGGTGTGCGTGCGGATTGACCTTGTGCGTGCAGATTGGTGTGCGCGCGGGTGACATATCATCCGTGCGGGTGACATGTGCGTGCGGGTGACATATCATCCGTGCGGGTGACATGTGCGTGCGGGTGACATGTCATCCGTGCGGGTGACATGTGCGTGCGGACTGACATGTCATCCGTGCGGACTGACATGTCATTCGTACGGACTTGTGTCATCCGTGCGGGCTGACATGTTGTTCGTGCGGACTGACATGTTGTCCGTGCGGACTGGCACGTCTGTTTCGCACTCTGAGCACTGTTTCGAGTGTTTAACGGAAGGAAATACGTTCGTTTTTACTAGGGTAGTGTGATTTCGCACTAACACTTGAAGTTCCGTCAATTCCGACTTATTCTAACGGCCGGGAATCACCCCGTTCCATCAGATCTGACCGTTCATGGTGGTTCTTCATGGTTAACTCGAAATCGCACAGATTTAGGTGAGGTTTTGTCATTAAAACATGTGGAAATCACCTGGATCTGAGTCGTTTATAGTGAAATGAGACCCCAACTTGAAGTTCATAAGAACTCTTGGTGACATCACCTCAAAACGCCTCAAATCCGTAGATTTCACGGTTAGAATTCGAGTTTTGAAAGATAGAATGATGTAGATTCGAGTGTAGATTGTAGAAGTACAAGTCTTAGGTTGAAATCTTACCGGAATCGCGAGGAAATCGAGAGAAAAGGGTCTTGGTGCGCGTGTGGTTGAACAGGAGCTGTCACATCACTTGAATAGTGGTGTGGCAGGCTATTTATAGGCGAAAGGGGAGAAGAAGAGGGATCAGGCCCGGATAGCCCATCCGTGCGGATGGCCAATCCGTGCGGATGGCCCATGCGTGCGGATGGCCATCCGTGCGCATGTCCGTCCGTCCGGATGGTCCATCCGTCCGGATAGACATCCTGACGATTGGAATTTCCCGTTTTTTGATCGTTTTGATAGTTTTCGAAGCGTGTACGTCCATAATTAGTTTATATTATCAATATATTGTTATTATTATGATATTATATATATATTTATATATCACTAGGGGTCGTATTTACGTATCCATAATCCAAAGTTTCGATATTTAACAATCGGTTTCCGTTCGAGTGTGCGAGGAATAGCGACGTTTCACGGCCATCAAGGAGGGTAGTATAAGTCCTCTCTCGACGTCCTCGTGAATGTTATTGCGAGTTGTGCCACAAGGACTGACGGGGTACCGTTTACTCGTATTGTCATCATCGTCATGACGACTGGAGCTACAGCACTCACCCGAGGGTCCTTGTTAGCGGTAATTGTTTACGTTCGACACATCACGGCCACCGAGGAGGGTAGAATAGGTCCTCACTCAATGCCTCCGTGAGTGTTAGTGTGATGATAGTGTAGTATAGTGACATTGTATTTCGAAAATATGCGATTATCCGTCGAATAGCGACATATACAATATAGTTACATTATGATCCGAATCTCTGGTGTTAGGCGTAACGAGTATAGCGAGTAGTAACAACGCACAAAAGTGCGGGTTGTTACACGTGTCGGTGCAACCACACTAGATTTTTGGCGGGAAAATGAGGGAAATGTCTTATTTTTACACGGGATCCGCGAATGGTATCCAAACCCGCATGTATTGACCCGGGTATATAAGGAACTAAAATACCCTAATTTGTGAAACTTGTCATTCTTTTCTACCGTAGTCTCTCAACCCTAACCAATTTTCAACGCCGTTCGTCCCTGATAACATGAAACAGTGGAGATTTAAGGAATTTTGGGGGTTTGAGAAGCTAGGGTTTGTGGTTTTGGTATGCATTTCATCTTCAGATCTGTTGTTACTTTGGTTAATCTAATCTTGGGAAACCCGTTTCTGAATCTCATTTCATTCAGGTACGATTATTCTTCATATATTGTTTTTTTGGTAAATCTTGATGAATGGGAAGATTGGTAAAGACTGTTAATGTGGTGTTTTCGGTTATTCTTCATACCCGCTTTGTTTGACCCGGGTATATATACTCCTTAATTAACCTAATTTTCTAGATCCCTCTTTCGTTTCATCAACAATTCGCTGCTGTGCAAAACCCTAGAACATGCGAACTATTCAGATCTTGAATCCCAAAAATCATCATTTGTCTCATCCAGGTTTCTTTTTGATATTTCACTGATTGTTTTTTCTTCAATCATTTGTCTAAAGCTTCTTAGCATAGTGTTATCAGTGTAGATAGAGCGGTGCAGGTAAGAAAGCAGTGGATGTTGCATTCAAGGCATCAAAATCAATCGATTGGGATGGTATGGCGAAAATGATCGTCTCCGGTGAAGCTCGCAAGGAGTTTTCTTCATTCCGTCGTGCTTTTGAGGAAGTCAACTCAACTCTCCAGACCAAATTTAGTCAGGTATCGTTATCAATCGCTTGTATTTCTCCGATTCTATTGATATGTTTGTGTACGTATTGAATCTGTTGATGTTGATGAGTTTGAGTGATGCGGATCTACGTTTAATTAGTTAGTTAGTGTTTTATTTTATGAATCCAAAACATTCGGGTTAAGGTTTCATACTGAATTGATTATTAGGTTTATCTCTATGTATCCGAGTCTATGGATATGTTTGTGTACATATTGAATCTGTTGTTGTTAATGCGTTATACGATGAGTGGCATTCTCACAGTGTTCTTCTGTGGAATTGTTATGTCCCATTACACTTGGCATAATGTCACCGAGAAATCCAGAGTAACAACCAAGTACGTTTATTCTTCAAGTTAGTACCATTATTATTATTGCTAATGTATCCTCACCAAACTTAATAAGTTTTGTATCTACTTGCCAATATTTGCAGGCACGCCTTTGCAACATTTTCATTTATTGCAGAGTTGTTTATCTTCCTTTACGTCGATATGGATGCTTTAGATATTGAAAAATGGAGTTTTGTGAAAGACAGGTACGATGACGATCCATCTATTATCCGTCCATTGTTGCTTATTTACTAACCTTTTGTTATCTTAGCTTATTTGCTAATTGAGCGTAAAGAATGCAAGTTTAACACGTTGGTGGTTGTTTTTGGTTTGGACACCAGTTGAAGTGAGTGCAATTCTATTGGGCTTGGTGTTGGTTGGAAGAGCAGCCTTTGTCTTCCCCTTGTCGTTTTTATCCAATTTAACCAAAAAGGCCCAACACGAGAAAATTGATTTTAGGCAGCAAGTATGTTCTTACTCTACTATAAACATGGCAAAGTTGACCCATTTACTTATACATGGGTTGATTTGGGTTTTACACTTTTACGTTTTATGTCCAATTGGTCAATAAAAATTTTTAGCTAACTTGTCGTCACTTTTTTTTTCAAGGTTTTAATATGGTGGGCTGGTCTTATGAGAGGTACAGTGTCTATGGCTCTTGCTTATAACCAGGTTGGTACTTCGTTCTTTTATTTACCTTATCAATATATTAAGATCATAAACTTTTTTATTCATGCATTTTTATTTTATGCAATTTTTTCACTTATTAATGTTTGCTATATTAAATGACTAGGTTAATGCCCGCGTAATACGCGGGCTTCCACCAAAACCATATTATTTACTTTGAATACAAATGTTGTGTACAAATACATACATTGGAAGGAAAAACAGACAACTTATCAAATGCCGGAAATAACGTCATATAATGCAAAAAAATGTAATAACTTGAAATTGAAAACCATAACGAATGTCAAAAACCAACAAAACCATATAAAAAGTTAATATCTGCCATATGAAAGACAAAAAACATGACCTAAATGTAATATAACTAATGACTACGCCTAACGTAAGGTACAACCAGTTCAACACTCAACACCTGGTCATTCTCATCAAAAGAATAATGAACCCTGTCACGGTCGTTAATTCGAGCTGCTTTCATAAACTTCTTCCACCTGGTTAACGCGTATCGAAAACCTCCGTCGCTTTTTTTTTCACGTCTGGTACCGTTAGTAAATTGTCGAGGGGGATCGAGATGCATAAGCCTAACGGTGATATCTTTTAAACCTTCATCAAGTCTAGCCATCCGTGATACAGGATCAGGAATCCTCTGTATTGTTGTAAAAATACAATTAATAATACATATGAAACTAAAAGAAGAATGTTTATTAAGTAACAAAAAATTGTAACACATGTTTTTTAAAGGTTTGTAAAATGATTTTAAACTTACAAAATAACGTTCACAAGCCATACGAACAAAACGACGAACACCACCAGTTATTTGTTCATCAACTTCATTTTCAGCATCGATAGGTGCAACGTCAGACTGCAAAATAAATATATAAAATGTATTCCATTAACATATATAAAATATATATTTAAGTACCAAAATGTAACTTACCTCATCGACATCTTCATCAGGAAAATTGATTTCAACACCGTTTTTTTCAAAAAATTTTAAATGGAAAAAATTACCAAAAGCTTTTGTAAATAACAAAAAACAACCAGCCTTCAACTGCAACTTACTGACAATTACGTCAATACCAACGGTAAAACCGACTTTACCGTCAAAGGTTTCAATGGCAACATTAAAAGTTTTGTTATCTATAAGTACAGTACAGATTACATCATTTGATGAATAATCATAAACTTTTGGCAGGATACATTCAGGAATGACCTGTGGTAATGATCAAAAAAGGAAAAAAAAAAACAAATTAGTTTTAATATAAGTAGACTAATACATCAACACATTAAGAAAAATAAAAAATAGAATTTATCTTACATAAAAATGAGATGATGGAGGGAGCAGATACGTCCAAAAAGAGCCACGACTAACCCCATCAACGAAATATGTTAATTTAAACGTAGTAGAATCTACAGGATTAAATACTACCAAAAAGCCTTTGGTTAGTTGCAAATGTTCTACAACATTGGACCAACCATGAAAAAAGAATAACTTTCCTTTATCAGCGCTTAAAGAAACATCAAATTGTCGGCCATCTTCAATGTGTATAATAACATTTGTAGGGCCTTTATCTACACCCCATAGTTTGACCGCAGCGTCATCTGGAATGGACTAATAAAACAAACAATTGCAAAATTTATTATAATTACAGTGAAAATATATAAAGTATGCAATAATAAAAAACTGTATTTAATACTAAGAAAATAAAAGAACAAAAAATAACTTATGTAATAATTTATCATTTACCAGAATAACTTCATCTGCTACATTCATTAGCCTACAGAACCAGGGTCCTCTGAACCTGATTTAAAATTTTCGATATTAATAAAGTGTAAAATGTTAATGTTAGTGTGAGATAAAAAAACAAAAACATGAAAAAAAAAAAAACACAGATACTACATATGAAATGTAAAATATACTAACAAAATGAACAAAAAATACCTTGATGAACTTTCTGCCATATGAAATACCTACAAAAACTGGTTACATAAACAAACCACATCAGATCATTTATTAACAAAATTATAAATAACATAAAAAACAATGTGAACGACATGTTATAATAACAATCCATATATAACAAACCTCATCAAAAGTATCTGTTGTTCCAAAATCTATAATCAATGGAGGCAACCGATGATATAACCATTATGATACATCATAATAAAAAAACGTGTAGCCAAATAATTTACACTGACAATTAAGAAAATTTAAAACCCCTTAAAATATATATAACTATTACCCTATAATAAAAAATAGATACAGTGACCTCAAAAGTTAATATATTACCTAAACATCTGATATAAAAACAAAATCATAATAATTTCCATGACGATCAGAATCAGGCTTTGTATAACATAAATTTTAATCAATAAATCAGACTAGAAAAATCATATAAACGGAATCATATAAAAAAATCATAAACAAAAAATATTCAATAACAATACGAATCAGGGTTTTAAATGACATTCACAAACTTATTAATAATTCCAATCCAATAAAAGTTATTTTACATAACTTCAAATAGAACTTATGAAACATATTAATAACAATCGGATCATGGGTTGCGGGTAAACATTGTAGAATAAATATACATTACAAATAAAAAGTATTCTGAATGAAAATCGGTTTTTGGTTTTGCAGAATTAATTATTCGTTAAGAAAACCATAATCTTAAAACCCAAAAAATGAACATATTTTTAAATACCAATTGGATTTAGGGTTAAATAAAAAAAAAATTAAACACATTAAATAAAAGGAGAAACACATGAATAATGATTAAAGAAGGAATTTAAGAAAAACAACTTACAGATTTGTAGAGGGATATGTGAAATTCAGAAATCGATTCAAGAAAAAGTAGATGTAGATGAACACAGTAAAAAATGTAAAAAAATCTATATATGTAGATCTACTGAATAAGTTTATTCTTATATGGAAACCCAAGGTATTCTTGGAAGAAGATTTGAGTGAAGTTGAATTCAAAGTTTTGAACCACAACTACAAAGAAGTAACTAATTTTTTTTTAAAATATAACGGCAACCTAATTATAGAAAAAATGTATAATTACAGAAACATACTTATAATATCAAATTGATAAATTAAGCATAAAAACATTACTCTTTTTATAGAAAAAAAAAACGTTTTTAAAAATAAATTAAATTTCATAAATTAAGTAAACTGCAATAAATATGGTCGTAACTACAAAAATCAATAAAAATCAAAAACTTTATTTTGTTTGAAAAAAAAAATTCAGAATATATTATTAAGTAAAAAAATGAACAAAAAGCATAAATAAAATTATATATGACAAACATTAAAAAAATAAATAAAAGTATAAGATTTAACTAACCTCTGTTGCTTGACGAATGGTGGGATTCCGCTCGTTATGACGGAGTTAGGGATTCACATGAAAAAAAAAAGCAACAAAAATTAGTAACTGCGATAAATATGGTCGGATCTACAAAAATCAATAAAAATCAAAAACTTTATTTTGTTTCAAACAAAAATCATATCTCCATCCATAAGTATTCATATATCCATCCAACTCTCTCTTTCTTCTCTATTAAATGTCACAAAGATCCAACTATGTATTTCTTGTATATTCATGTTGAAGTTGCAAAACATTTATATTTTCAGACTGTCAGGCTCAGATTATGAAAAAAGATGACAACACCATGGCTGCAAGAGAGGTTGCATGAACAACTGCCATCCTACAACCTTGCCATACCATAATGCTATCTTCATTCAATTTTCAATCAAATATACAAAATCATCATAGCCTTATGTTCAAAGGATATGTCCAAAGCACTTTCAATTCATTTTTATTCACCTTCACAGTCAACACTAAATGATTTGCTCAAGTATTTCAAATGATTTCTCAATGGCAAACCGCAAACCTCACTTATTCGGACAGACGTCTGCTTAATCATAGTTTTAGTCTCAGATGTGTAAATCCTAATTGAATATTCATGTAACAACACATACAGGGTCAGTCAACACAGTTGTGATGATACAGGTTCAGGTAACAAAAAGAAACCCACTGTTGTAGAAGCAACCAGTGATAGAGTTTTGATGGAATTTTTAAGAGGGGTCGGTGACATTGTCGAGGAGTGTAAGAAAATGCTATCACTTAGCATTTCCTGACACTCCTCGACAACATCACCGACCCCTCCATGTTTCAGGCAAAACACTCTCACTGGTTGCTTCTTCAACAGAGGGTTTCTCCTTATTACCTTGAACATGTATCATCTAAACTGTCTTTGACACATCCTTTGTGTCTTCCTCTCTTCATTAATAGCTAAAAACATGACACGTAGGCAAATAGAGGTGATCCTGTAATCTCCCTTAATAGATAGTATAGATTCTGAAAACACTATATGTAATCAAAATACACGAATTAGATCTCTAATTTATAAAATTAAGCAAATTATTACAAAAATATTGTAAAATTATATAAAACATATCAAGGCAAAAAGGCACTAAATAGCCACATTCAGTCCTAATTAAAGATATCAGTTATTCAAAATCTTCAAAACCAACTATAGATGATTGAAGGAAAAAAATGATTTATAAGTGAATAAATTGAATGGATTAAGTGAATATATTTACAAATTTCGTTTAATTATTTTTTTCAAGTTGAAATATCAGTTGAGTAATATAAAAATATGTTACCTAAGTTAAGAAATAACTATTTTTAGAAATGGATTGACATTTCTAAAAAAAAATACAAATGTCAAAAAGATTAGGCACCAACTTTTTCATATATTTAAAAGGAATGCATAAAAAACAACACAAAATGAAATACCACCCTAAGTAAATTACCATATGTTACACATATTAAAAAGGTAAACTCAAACCGTAAAACAAAGAAAATTCAGGTTTTTGACCAACCCAAGAAAATAAAAAAAATGCCATATAATTTAGCATACGGTTGTTTAGTTTTAATGGTAATATATATGTAGTTAATTTACGATTTTCTTTTACTAAACTTAATTGTTTAAATACAAAATATTATATGTCAGCAACGATTTTATAAAATTTATATATATAAGATTGAAAATTTGTTTTTAATTTCCAATTTTAAATAAAAAAACGTTAATAATGTTGATTATAATAAAAAAACCAATTTGATATAAATAATTAATTAAAATGTATATTAAAAAAGATTTCAATTATTTCAGTGAACAAACTTTAGTTTATTCAATGAAGATAGTACCATATTTAGAATAAAATTTCCATGTGTAGATATTCAATGAAGATTAAGAAAACTCTAAATTGATTAAAATGGAACGGTTTTATTAAAAAATTAATTATAGTCAGTTATACAATTTAAAAAAGGAAACAAAAGCATATTAAATTTTTGTTTTAAGTAAATCTTTAGAAAACGGACGGTTTATTATAATAATATTTAATGTTAAAATAATAGATTTGGCACTAATCAAACAATGTACTTAAATGATGTTTAATATGATGAATACTTAAATTGATTCCTAAATTAAGATACATACAATTATGAAGCACTAATTATTTACCACAAACATGTAGCAATACCAATAACATTAACGTCTACCAATATATATTCAAATATGTTCAAAGACTAAGCAATCATCGGCCACACATATAAACGGCCCAAAAAAAGTGTCAGCAACATATACCATCACATATGTTTAACGTAACAACCACAACAAAAAACTACCATTCAATGTATACTAACACCACACCTTGTAAAAACTACCAAAACATACCATGTACCTTCACCAAGTCAGTTATAAAGCAACATACCTTTACTTTTAACAAATACCATATGAAACGAAGAACCGTATACCAACCGTTTGTCTCTAACAAACTCCCTCATACCGGTCACATTGAATCGCGGACAGCCTTGCGAGAACTCCTTACCAATAGATACATCCCAAGTTCGACCAGCGCTGTCCCTGATGATCAAAGCCATCTTTCGATCTAAACCATGAGTTTGAGCCCACTTCTTCTTCAAACGCTACAGATGATAATATAAATGTTAATAATACATACCTAAAAAAACTGCTTTTCCTACAACTAATGATTTAAACTGGATTCACTTAACATAGTTTAATGGTATGAAGAAGTAAATAATACAAACTTACGTAATGATTGTCAACAACAAAAGTAACCGGTACTTCGTCATCAACACTCTCTTCAAATACAGGTGCAGCAACCGCATCAGGCACCTCATCATCAGACACTTCAATAAAGGCATCACTTGGTTGTTTTTTGATAACAGAAACTTCAGGCGGGTAAGTTAGAAGGGCAGGCTTACAACAAAAAACACTCAAATCAAACGTATTACGATCAATCATTTCAAATACCAACAAATGATCATCAGTTATCGACATATCCTCCTTGATCCGACTCCAACCTGTGGTAATGTAAATGTTATGGTCTAAAATTTCCATCCGAACAACCCATTTACGATTTCCAGCAGAACGAATCAAAACCGGATTTGAAGGACAAATATTCAGCATAGAGTGATGAACAAACAACCTGTTCACATACTACACAAAGAATAAAACAGTATCAGGATCAATGGTATAGCCGAAATAGAAAAAATGAACGAACGCAAGGATAAAATAATTTAAAAACGTATAACTTCAATTACCATGCAGTCGTCTCGGTCACTAAAATCATTTTTAGGTTTGTAGTAGAAGTACTTAGATGGTGCTAGAGAAATGTCTTGATAAAAGTGGAATAGGCGGAACAAAGATAAAGTTTCGTCATACTGACAAACAACCCACGAATCATCCGGTAATTTCAATGATGTGATAACATCAAACCAGCCATTGTAAAAAAAAAAGTCGCCTGCAAGTTTAAACACTTTGACTTGAAAGGTACTCCCATCAAGGGTCCTGATGATTGCATTTTTCTCTGGATAACCAAACTTCGTAATCCAGTCACCATACTCAGCAGGAAGTTTCTGCAAAGGAAAATATAAGTATCGTTAAATGCATTTATAATAACAGTTATCACAATGTGTTATATTAAAACATCTTAATTTTTTTTTTCTTTAAATGATTATAACTTCAACACTCACCAACGATTTTCTGTCGCACTTCCGCACATGCGCTGCGAATCCGTACACCATATCGCTTCAAAATTTGTTGTCTTTCACAACCCCAAATTGTATATCATAACAGGTACATGTAACAAATATAGAGTTCAAATAAGAGCCTTGTAATAGAATGTGCACTAAAATAATCAAATCACATATTTAACAATCCGATATGAAAACCCAAAACGTAGTTACTCATTGTTTGAACAGTTTAGAAGAGTTGCAAATTTCTTTTTTTTTTGTGACTGCTGTTCTGTCCTTTACAGAGCTTGCTTATATGGTTAAAGAAGGTATTGAAGATTGGAAATAGAAGTAACAGCAGGTTTGTAATTTGTTAGATCCATTTTATAAAGTTTGAATCTTTAGTTCTTGTCACTTTCCAACATATAACAGTAGATGAAAACTGTAATTAAAACCCTAATACACCAAAAACTTAAAACGTACAATTTATCATCAAGGTAAATCTGAGGCACAGAATTGAACAAATCAACATATTCAAATGGAAAACCCTAATACACAAAACATATATACACCAACTTAAAAATCGGGGATTCTAAACCCTAACTAACCCACAAATCTTATTTAAGAAATCGATATTAAAATCACATAAACAAACAACATGATATCGGGTTTTAAAACCCTGAGAAAAAAGGAATAATCTAATCGATCTTCAAATCATGTACAATAAATTCATACATCATCACATAACAGACAATACATCACAAATCAAAGTAAAACAAACCATTCAAACAGAATCGATCAATAAGATGATGAAGAAATTATCGGAATCATTACCGTCGATGATGATCACTGTTGAATATTTGAAGATTGATTAAACCTAGGTTCACAGGATCGATTGAGAGCGCAAGAACCAGAATCGCCGATTAGGGTTTTTTTGAAACGGTTTGGGATAATGAGAGAGAGAGATGAGAGAGCCTTTTATATAGATCCGAATTCAAAGTATAGGATGACCCGAAATCAAACGGATCCCGCGTCCAATTGAATCCCAATCCGTGAGGTATGCCACTTGTCACATTATTAGCCTTTAGCCATGTCATTACTTATGTGGATGCTTAGGTGGCTTGCTCCATTGGGTGACATGTGTCCCCCAATGGTTTGCTTTATTAGAGATATAGATTATAAGTGGGATGTAAATGGCATCCCCTAGGTAATGACAGAGATAGGGTTTTCTACGCTACAAATGTTACAAGTTATTTGAATATATTATTACCATTACAAATATTATTATTATTATTACTTTTATTTAAACACTACAGAAAAGTATTAAGTTATGTCTTCTATCATGCAGTTTACCAAGGAAGGTCACACAACAATGCCTGGGGATGCAATCATGATTACAAGCACCATCATTGTTGTCCTGTTCAGCACAATGGTAAGATATCTTTTTTTAATTTACAAATAAACGGATCTAGGTTAAATACTTTTAGTATTAACGATAGAAAAATTACATAAGAATGGCAGGTAAACGGGCAACGGCGCCTATTGCCCTGGGGATTATCCTTGCCCACCCCCGGAGTAGGACACCTGTTTGGGTGACTTGTATAGCGTCGCTTGGATGGAAGATTGGTATGTTAAATCACTAAAATACCCTTTTATTAGTTTCGGAAGGAAATACAAAATATTAGCCTTTTTTATAACATGCAATTTAGTGTGAAACTCTTGTAATTGATTCTATTCATGCTTACAGTGATGTTCACAACCTGTGAACAGAAACTATCAAGCAGCAGTATAAACTCGTAAGAACTATACTAGCCGAGTTCGGTTTCTTGAAATCACAAATGCAAAACATTTTTGAAGTTGTCTAGCTTTGGAAGTTCCTTTTTCCATTAAAACAACTTATTCATTTGGTGCCGTTGGTTTTTTTAATTTTTGCAGGTTAATGAAAGAACCTTAAGTGGCAACTATTATTATGGATCCCAGGTGATGCAATATGGGGACTTGCCACTCAGCACAGATAATCTTTACATGTATATGGGTACAAACCCTGCGAACAAAAATTTCACTTTTAAAGAAGAAAACTCCCTATTTCGATCACCAAAAGCTGTTAATCAGCGTGACGCTGATCTTTTACATTTCTGGCATAAGGTGTGTCCAACTCTTTCCTTCTTTCTTCATCATTCACTGTATTAATCTCAAAATTTTCTGCCCGTTTACTTATAACTGGGTCAATTTGGGTCATGTTTTACCTGTAACTGGCCGGCTTTAAAGGGGGAATGAATCTCCTAAATTGTCTTACTAAAACGTTTTGATTTTTTGTAATCATATTGGGCCAAATTTATAATAAAATTTAAGAAAATGATAATAAGAATAAGCTTGCGGTTCAGCCCAACTGGTCAACCTGTCTTGACACACTTCAAAACTGATTGTTTTTTGACCCATTACCCAATCTGCTGGATTCTGTATTTTGACAACTTTAAGTTAATTTTTTTTGTGATAGTACCGGAAGGCTCCAAAAGTTTCTGATAAGAAAACCGAAGCTCAGGAAAAGCATACGGAAGCCATGTCTCATAGAATGCACATAGACAGTAGTATACAGCTCATTGGCAAGATTTTGTTTGGATGGGAAAGGGTCCTGAGGTGCTATACGTTTATTTCCATGTTAATTAGCTTAACTATTTTTTGAAAATTTTCTACTAATGAAACAGGAATTCTTTAAAATTTTCTACCGGTCCCCAAACTCTAGCAGAAGTTCACTTCCGCCATTTGGGAGGCATTCAGTTATTCGCCGACGCCCGAAAACAATTATAGCGTAAAATCAGAGTCGTTAGGGTCAGCCCCATTGCCACCGATTGGACCATGTACTATCAAACCAGGTAGCTTCGGTGGTCTTGGGATGAGTTTTGATTCGGGTCGTTTTAGTCATGACGTTAGCAAAAAGCCTGATAACTCGCCTATGAATTTGGGTCATCGACGCGTTCATTTGGAAATTCTAACCCTATCTGATGATGTATACAGAACGAAGCTATGATTCAAAACTTATCGATACTATCGTAAGGTTATTTTTTTAATCTTACTTTCCACATGCAAGGGCTTATAAAGTCATCTAATTTGAAATTGTTGGATGTTGCAACTTTAAGAGTTGTATTATTAAATATTTGACTATTTCATTATTCGCTGTATTGTTATCTCATGTGTGTGTATTGCAGTTCTAGGATGCTTAATTTTATAGAGTTGTCATTAGTCGGTGGCAAAGGTGCTTGGATGGCATATCTGAAAGCTTTTTCTTATAATTTCATTTCACTCATGTTGTCTCATTCAAATATGATTTACTGTTCATTTATACACTGTTTAATCATATTATTTTTTTTGTTTTCACTTTTCAGTCATGTGTGAACGGCTCAATATCAACTTTTCCAAATGCCACTGTAAGAGCTTTTGCTCCAACATTTCTTCCCAGTTAGGATTTTGTGCTGTTGATATGAACTACAATGAAGCAATAGGTGTGCTCAAGTTTTCAATTTCTACCCGTTTAATTCTTATGTATTTTTCTTTACAATTTATACTCACTTTGTAAAGATGTAATTTGACGTGTACGAGGTTAAATTGAACTGAACTGTTTAAATCTCAAACCGTTTATTTTCAACGGTTTGTGATCACTCTTGTAATGTGTTCAAGTGGATTTAAATCTTTACAACATCTCCAGTTTAAATCTCAAACCGTTTAGTTGTTTGTATCCTTTCTTTTTGTACAGGTCTGCAATAACCGGACCAATTGGAAAGCAATGTGCTAATGAAAGTGTTTGGGAATTGTTTAGTATATTGGCGAGTCAGTTTTTACCCTTGGACTGACCTTTTCCTCTATTTATTTGGAATTGTTACAGTTCAATGAGAGTTGTCGGAGCGGGAGTTCAAAAGCTATCTTGGATGGCACGAGCATGTAAGTTTCATCGCCTTATCTTCACATCATTTGAATTTATGTTTTAAAATTGTTATTACCATGTATATTTTTTAATTTATTTGTGGCAGGCTGATGGTTGATTATTTTGTGGGCTCCATGTCGACAGTGGGTGGGTTAAAGGAGTAACAAATAAGCCGTTCGAGAAGTGTAACTTGAGTGTACGCATCTCCCTAAACCAAAACTGAGTCCTTTGTGATATTCGACTCTCTTGGAAATGCCGGATAACTGTAGCTCTAGCACAAAGTGGCCTATTGGTAAGGTGTTTTTGTCCACATAGCTTTACAACAGATTAACACAACTGAAAGTAGTACAAAGTCTTGATATTTGTTTATTTTTTGTATCCTCCAACTTATTTGCACCCCCTTAACATAACCGCAATGGCATGCCCTGCCCTTTTTCTTTGCCCTCTCGCCATAACCGAAACCAATTTATATTATATTATATTTTTTATTCAGTATGTTTTATGTCATAAGTTAAATTAGGTGTTTTTTTGTATTAAATGTTAATTTAAGTCTACTAATTTGCTGAAAAAAATATAAAAAATCGGGTTGATCGAGGCAGGTTCGGGTCAACATGCGAATATTCGGGTCTTGTTTGGGTTCATATGTATGGCAAAATTTTTGGGTTGGGTCGAACCCGCAAACATGACCCGTTTAGCACCCCTATTTAACATGCAATGAAATGAAACTTAAAAGTGTGTTATTATATATGCATTCAGTTGCTATTGCGTTTTATTCTCTGTTTCAGCAAGGTAAGTAGCCTGCAACTTCTTGATTTTTGAGGTAGAAACTTGATAATATTTAAAATATTTAATGCTAATTATGAACTTTTGGTAGTTCGTGAGGCTTGCACATCTTATTCGTATGGATCTAATATATAAATAAGTCCAGTCAACAGGTATGCACTCAATTATTTTTTTTTTCATTTTATATATATATTTTTTTAACCATGTGAACTAGTTACCATACTCATGGACTCCAGCGATACCCAGCTAAACCAATTACATTGGGCGGATGGCCTCTCTTTTTGTTTGTGTAAATGCAGTGGTTTGTGTGGCTAAACATATTATATGCCGCCAGCCCAGATTCAGAAGTGCAAACATCGGTCTAAGGACAGATTCTACACCAATAAGCTCGATTGATACCATGAGACTATCATAAGTTTGTGTGGCTGCTGAAGATGCTCTTCGTGCAACTATCTCTGATCTGATAATTTATGGAAATCTTTATCATTTTTAGATGAATGTGAGGCATATTTTACATATGTAATAGATGATATTAATGATTACGAAATATAGTTCTTATCAATATGCGTTTTTAAGAGAGAATCTTGAGCTATCAAAGGGTGCTGCTGACATTTATTATCATGCATGGTGGGTAAGGCATGGGGTTGCTTTAGAAAGTGAGATTGCATCTATTTATTTCGAACATAAAGAAATTATACCATTGGGTATTCTTCAAATAAAAAAAGCTAATCTTTTTACAAATAGGATCCTATATTCACAATCTTTTTTTTAGTGCAGCAACAATATCATGAGGGGCGTTAGTTAATTTTATGCATAAAATGCTCAAGGTTCCAATAACTATAGCTTGATTAGGTCGTACTACTACTGTAATTTTAGTCTTCTAACTAATTAGTTGCATCGTTTAATTTGAAGATTCCAGTATTTCAAGAAATCCTCACCATGAGTTTTGTTCTTTGCAATGGCTGCTATGTTTAGCATTAATTAATGAATCTTAATAAAAGAAAAACTAAAACCAAATACATATGATTTCATCATCAAAGACGTCGATTATAATTTCTTTATTAATGTCATTCAAATTCAAGTAACAACATATTTTAATATAATTTAAAAAAACATAAATCAATAAAATATTTTGTATGGGTTTAGAAAACATTCTTATATTGAGTTCTCATTATCAATTAAAAAGGAATTAACTTTGCATGAAAACTTTGAATACATATGGAGGCAAAGTTTGGATACTTATGAGCTGGTAAACCATACTTCTCTGCTTAATTGCTCCATAAGTCTTTTTTCAAGTAAAGAAATCTATTTTTAAAGTGAATCTCAGTATAACGGCTATGAACTAATATAAAATATATTAATTATTTCATATTTGGTGAGTTAGCAATTTTGACCTGTTAATCTACAACTGCTTTTGTTTTTTGATTAAGTTTTTTATCTAACTGGTCAAATGGGCACTACTATAACCGGTTGTGCTCTATAAGAGTATTAGATTGATTCAAGATTCGCGTGTATAGTTTTGAGAAATTATATGGCTCAGAAACTTCCGATACAATATATGAATGTTCTGTGTTTTTTGCAATTCAATATTTTGCGATATATGTGCTTTTTTGCGATATGGAGGCATTACTTCCAGAACACACAAGGTCTTATTTTTGTGGTTGATAGCAATGATAGGGACAAAGATGCAAGAGATGAAGGGGCATAAAGGGGTCTAATCTTTGTTTGACGATAATGGAATCTTAAAAAATAGCTTATTTTGGGTTGGCAAATTTCTTTAATCATAGCCAAACAGTGCCATTGACCAGTCGGGTAGTGACTTTTGTATCGAGCACTAGAATTACTATTCGGAGCAACTCATTATGGAGTGTAGGATGTATCTTTGGAGAAATGTATGCTAGCAAGCCTATTATGCCTGCTTGAACAGAGGTACTGAACTTTAAAATATAAATCAGATTAAAAAAGCGTTATTAAGATAGGATTATTTAGATTATTTAGACGAAAAACGCCCTTCAAGCTCTCTCTATCAAACACTCATTTTTATGGACATAATCTTGTATGTTTTTCGTGAAAATATTTAATTAAATTACCGATTTGGGTTCTTAGGTGTCCATCTGACGGTTTTAACAACTTTTTTTTTGTCAATAGAATACTAATGTGGGCTTGGCTGGTCTCATTTCAATCTTCTTTAGGCCTTTTTTTATACACATAATATGGCAAAAGTTATCAATTGGCCAATTGGGTATCAAAATATATTTGCTCGGGGGTTATCAAATTTTGTTTAAAAAGACCATTTATATATAAAAATTAAAGTTTAGTCCCTTAATCAAGATTCAATACAACACGGATTTACAAAGAATCTTGGTATGGATCATGAAGGCCTAACCGGAGATATCACCATATCGATTATTGTGTCGAGTATTTAAGAGATATTTTACTTTTTAGGAAATGGTGAAGGCTCGATCAAGAATAATGGTATACGAAGGAGGAGTGTTACAGGTGAAAACGTCTTTGGTTTTAAAAAGTGCGCCTATGGAGCAAGGTGCAAGCTGTTAACCCTGGGAGAATGTTTTCCAATGTAATCTATCATGCTTGATTACATATTTGCGTGGGCTATTTTAAATTTTTTTTACACATGTTATTATTTGAAATATGATGAAATACAAGTGTATGGGTTAGAGACTCTATAAAATCAAAGAGTTACTTAAGCCGGATGTCTTTGTCGCCGCAACGCGTGGCGGGTAAAATTTTAATTATGAACTAATTTTGAAAATGAGCCAACAAGATTTATTGAATTTTAGTGAAAAGAAAATAACTTTTCAAACACACATTAGTAGTTGCTACTACTTGGGGGCGAAGAAGAGATCGACATTGGTAGTCATTTGGTGGTAGCAACTGATATAAAATTCAAGACATTGTAAAGATTCCTAATTACCATATTCATCGTCCCTTTTTATATATGCATTTGGTTTTATGTTACTTTAACAATACTCTAAATGTATTATTTAATTACATTTATTCTTATTAATACTCTTCATAAGCGGTTTGACTTAATCGTTACCGTATCATACAAGGGTTCACCCACGTGTAAAGAAACGGAAGGAGGCGTTCCATGAAAAAGTAGTGTTATTTTACGTCAAATTCTTGATAAAATCTTGGGTCTGTCATTGGTACCGTATAGTATCGACACCAAAGGTTAAATATTTATTTAAACACTTATGATGTAAATTAAATCAAAACAATTATAAAACAATATGACATTTGAAAACACGTCTTTTTATTTTATTTAATGACATAATTCGATTAATATAAATTAATTTTTTCTGCTCGCGAAGTTCGCGGATGAGTGATGCTCATTTAACAGATTACTTTTATAATTTTGTGATTATGATAAAGTTTGAGTTCATATAAAGTTATTTTACTTCAAATGATAGACGACGAGGAGAAATATGTTGTTGAATTAAACAATTGGTATGATCCAAAAAATTTATGGGCGATAGGCCCCTTTGGCTATTAATCCACCATGGCATGTCTTTTTAGGCGTATGAGTTTCAAAAACATTCTTATACAAAGATCTCATTATGAAAACTATGAATACACATGCAGACAAACTTAGGATACTGACGAAACGAAACAAATAAATTATTGTCAGGAGGGAAAAAAGATACTAACGACTTTCAGTATGTTGTTTGTGTACCTTTTATTATCGAAAACTAAATTCTCCTAACCCGGGATGTTCCCGGGTGATAGCATAGTAGCCTTATATATACATAAAAAATCCAATGATTTTAACCTACACATAGCCTACATACATGTTGGTAATTTAACCTACACATAACCTACATATGTAGGTTATACAAAAATTGAAAATTTTCCATGTCTTGTTTTGAATTCTAGTGTAAGAAACAATAAATCTTATATTTGTAACATTTTCATTTAATTTTTAGGATTCTAGGATAGAAAAAATGAGTGATTCATTGTGTTCTGCGTTTTCTCGCAATATTTAGTGTTCTGCATAGAACCTTCCCCTAACCATATATATATAACAGATAAAAAAGAGTCGAGTCTAAGAAGAGCTACAGCTTAAAAAACTATTATGTATTCAAACTCAAACTTAAAAGTTGGAGCTCAAGATGCAAACTCAGTTGTTTAGCTCTATCTTCGCTCATTTACATCTCTCTTCAGTTGTTTAGCTCTATCTTCGCTCATTTACATCTCTCTTCGTGTTATTTGGAAAAAAATGTATAGAATGAAATAATTACCCTCCATATAATTAGTTTGTTGGACCAAAAAAGTCAAAGTATTCTTGCACATTCAAGAATCAAGACCGCCTAGTTGGATACTTCCATATAATCATGGTATCAAATGAAATTTATCCTAACGTTGTTAAGATGTGTTAATACGATATTCCTTTACATGTTATTGAGGATTCAAGTTTCATGACGAACATCATGTATAAGAGTAAAATTATAGAGTGTGTGGTTAGTTGTTAAAAAAATATAGTTATGGGTTCCAAAAGTCCTTTTGGGTAATTTTTTAAACTTAAAATTGAGGGATCGGAAGCACCCAGTTCTCTTACCCATTGCTAAGACCCGTCCAACGTGCACATAAATCCCAACACTATAAAAACCACATATACCAAGAGCGGTGATCAACACATAACATAATATAACAACCTTCAAAATCCAAACGTTGCAATCGGAGTTTAGAATATTTTCTTAATTAACATGAAGTATGTAAATGAAAAAATATTTGATACCAGGTAGAAGTCAAAAAGTGCAATTTGTAAACCCAACATTTCAAAGGGACAGTTTTAATAGTTGATAGATTTTAAAGAGACATTCAATAAATATCAATTATTCATAAGGCTAAAACTTAGGTTCAGTACAGATGCCTTCAATACAAAATTAAGAACATTTGAAAAGTCGACGACACATATGGGTGTAAGAGACGACATCAAAATATAATTCAAGTATAACATTACACAAATACATGATACGTTGTAGTTAAGCACCCATCCAAATATGCAAACAGAGATGAAAACTGGTAGTCCACGCATCACCTAAACATGTACAACAAACTCGTTAGCGTAATGCTAAGTACAAATCCATATGATAACTACAATGTTCAAAAAGATGTTTAAAACTATTACAAAAGCCGTTTAGCATTCAAATTTTGGGTCCATATATTGTAAGGTTATGAGCCATACAATACTTCATTGTGACCTCTACTTCATACATAATATAGTTAGCCTAAGGTAGGTGTAGAACATGCAAAAGTGTACGTTCTATATACCCTCGCAGTATGCTTACTATCAATGGGGGCTTTATTAAAAATGGAATTGAGATTCCAATAAATGTAAACATTTATTGAGATTAATTTGACAACCAAACACATCAAAAATGTGTTTGGGTGCCGGGGTGATGAATTCCAATTCATTTGACAACCAAACACATCAAAAATGGAATTGAGATTCCAATTCCTTCAAATTCTAATTCCTATACAAACTCAATTCTAATTCCAAAACATTCCGCCAACCAAACGCACATCCATGTTTATCTTTAGCCAATCAAACACGTCTTAAATGAAATTAATTTTAATTCAAATTTCTATGAATTTTCTGAACGATAATAAATCTTCACTATTCTAAATGTGACATAAGAAAAGAAAAGTAGATAAAACTTACAGGAAAGTTCTCCTTGTTTCTTCAAGCAGACTTAATGGTAAAGATGGTCTGAACTACGGTTACTGCAAATAGGATGATTCCAGCAACTAGAGCAATCATATTCCATGGACTGCTAAAGTAAGTCCTCTTCATGTTTGCTATATTTTTTGGCCAGTAAGCATTACAATACTCACTCAATTTTACCCATTCTTCTTCGTAGAAGAAATCCACCATTACAGCTCCATTGCCTATGCTGTTGATCATATTAGCAGCTTCATCATTAGAACCCCAAAAGTTGGCAAGGACTCCAGAGTCTACCAGCTTTGCAACATCTTCTTGAGTATCCACTAGCAAATCCATGGCAATGGCATATGATGTAAAATAACTATGAGTTCGACCTGACTGCTCATAGGCAATGAGATTTCTTAAAACGATCTCAGCGGAATCTTCAATCTCTAATACTGGGATTCTAAGAGTAGGTTTACTCCAAGACCAAATAAAACACGGGAACATATATAATTCCACTTTCATCCCCATAAGCCATGTTGGATCATTATTAGGTTTGAAGTTCACCCCAGCCCTGTCTAAATTCATAACCGAAGGGATAGTTGACTTGCGAGAACCTTTTTTAATGTTATCCGGAGGCTTGTAGCATTGATGTAGAAGGCTAAGAATATGATGAGTATTATTAACTGATATAGCATTGATATTTATACGTTCCTTAAAGATGTTTGCATAAGCTAAAACTGGATAGATAAGTTTAAGAAGGGAAGCATTAGGACTGAATTCCAATACCGTGCACTGAAATATTTCATCAAGAATAAAGAAAGGGATCTGGTTTTCTAGCAATACCAAATCACAAAATATGACATAGATTTGCGATATTGCTTCACTTTCTTCGAAAATATGAAACTTGTTCAAGAATTCAATTATGAAACACGCATCCATAATCATCATGTCGGCAATTTCGATATCACCATAGACCTTCGTCCAAACATAACAAGCCTTGATTTTTTCCATTGAAGAGTACACCTTCTCTACACATAATTTCAGTATTTCCTCTTGTGGGGAATTGGCACGTCGCATTAGGTCAATTAGATAATTTGTTTTCCGTTCTTGAAATGCTTGCACTTTCTCGTCTTCTCTATGCAAAGGTCCAATAGAGACCACCTGAGGGTTGAAAGAACTTGGGCTCAAATCGCGTAGTGTATGAGGTACCATGTAAATTGATGGTGAAATTTGGTTTAGATGGCTCTCTTCTTTTTTGACACGACAAAGAAGACGTTGAACGACACTGTCTTGAATCTTGTTTGTGTCTCCCACCATAGTGCTCGACATGATCTCTAAATAAGTGACAAAGCGAGCAATGGACATCCACCAACGGATTAATAAACGTGTCGTATTCTACTTGTACTAAAATTAAGGTAAAAAATTTAAATCTGAAGTTTAAAAAAATAAACAAAAAATACATATAATCAATAAGCTAAAACCTGTTACAACCTTATTACAACCTCCACATAACATGTCTTGACCCATTTAAAACTTTTTTACAACCTATTTATAAACCCTTGAGCCATTTAGAATGTGTAAAAATTTATTACAAACCACAAACTGGTTCGTGTTCAGGTTACATGGGTTAAAGTGTCTGGATTAAGATTGATATCTTTAACATTAATATACGATTATCTTGAGAACACTAAATGTTGCGAGAACCATGAGAACTAATGAAAAACCAATCAAAATCAATTTTTTTAATACAAACCTCGTTTTAGTTAAAATATAACATCAAAAAAAGAATTAACAACATCAAATAGTAAATTTCTTATATCAAAATCACTCTTATTAGATTTTTTACACATGTGTAAATATAACAAATTTACACATGTAAATGGCAAACTTACCCATGTGTAAATTTTCTATATTTACGAATTCATATAAATTTAAATGTGTAAATTTAATTTCTAACATTGTATTCGAATAATAATGATAAGCGTCAAAAAATTGAATTTAAATTGATTTTTGATCAAGTTCTCGTGATTTCTTCATTCCTTCTTAGGGTTCTCACAATATTTAGCGTTCTTATTTAAAACTTCCCCTATATATATATATATATATATATATATATATATAGTGTGTGAGGTTCATTGGGGAACACTAAAAAAGTGGGGAACAGTGGGGAACCGACTCAAACGAACTCTGATTGGACTCATTCCAGCGGCGTTGGAACCGTCTCGTCGAACCCTAACTAGGATCTCTTAACCCTAAACCCTAAATCATAACCCCTAAACCCTAAATATATTAGGGTTTGGCTTTTAGGGTTTAGCCTTAGGGTTTAGCCTTAGGGTTTAGCCTTAGGGTTTAGCCTTAGGGTTTAGCTTTAGGGTTTAGAGTTTAGCTTTAGGGTTTAGGGTTTAGCTTTAGGTTTAGCTTTTAGGGTTTATAGTTTAGATTTTACGGTTTAGCTTAGGTTTTAGCCTTATTTTTTAACTTTAGGGTTTAGAGTTTAGGAGTTAGGATTTAGGGTTTAGGGTTAAGAGATCTTAGTTAGGGTTCGACGAGCCGATTCCAACGCCGCTAGAATGAGTCCAATCGGAGTTCGTTTGAGCCGGTTCCCCGCTGTTCCCCACTTTTTTAGTGTTCCCCAATGAACCTTCCCCTATATATAGGGTCATGATTTATAGAAAACGGTGAAAAGTGTGAGAACGGTGAGAACGATTTTGGTGTTGACATGTGGCATTGATGCTAAATTACACTAAGGGTAATATTGTAAAAAAAAACCCACTCACATGAACTGGGTGTTCAAATAAAACGCCATAAAAACACCCAATTCAGTAAACGCAATGAAAATACCCAGTTAAAAACGCCATAAAAACCCAGTTCAGAAACACGCCATGAAAAACTCAGTTGAAAACGCCATAAAACACTTAATTCAGAAAAACGCCATGAAAATACCTAGTTAAAACGCCATAAAAACGCTATGAAAATACCTAGTCTAAAACGCCATAAAAACCCAGTTTAGAAAAGTATATCAATAGTATACACGTTGGAAAGATAAAAAAAACGCTGAGTTTTATGGTGTAATTTCTTTTAGAAAAATAATAACGTATAAAAAAGTTATTGGCGTTTAAATATGATGGGGGAAAATGGCATGTGATTAGCATGTGCATCCTTGTTTGGATCTTCCAATTTTACCCCTTCTGGTAGTTATAAGGTTCCCATTATTTACAAAAATGCCACCGCATCATCTTAGCCACAAATCACAAAGATCTTATGGCTGAAAATCGTTCTCACTGTTCTCACACTTCAAATCGTTTTCTTTTGATCTCATTCCTATATATATATATATATATATGGTTAGGGTAAAATGAAAATTTATACGAATTGTGAAACCTTAGAGAACTCGGTCTTACGAAAGGTTATTTCAAAAAAATATATACAAAAAACCTAAAAAAACCACTTTTCAAAAAAAAATTTCATTTAAGGCAGCCTTAAATGCTATAAAAAAGGTGATGTCATGCTTATGTCATCAGCTTTTACAACAGTCGGAAAGGGCCGAAAAACACCCTTTCAAATTTTTTAAGATCGTCTTTGTAATATTTTAATCTAGGCTGTGAAAAAAATGGGGGCAAAACTCGCACAGCAAGGTCGAGTTCTCTAAGTTCTCACAAATCATATGAGTGATCTTGATCCTATATATATATATAGGATAGGAGTTGGCCAGAAAGTCCAAATTTCCTAAAAAGTGTAAAAAGTCATAAAACACCATAATGTCAACCATAAAACACACCAAAAACCCACAAATAATATGATGAAGATTACTAAAACATCATGTATGTGGGTTTTGTGTTGTGTTGTGTTTTAGATGTTAAGGCTCTGATTATGGAATGACAAATATTATTGTGTTTTATGTTGTTTAGCATTTTGTGTTTTATATTCATAGTTCTACGATGGTGTCTTTGAAGTTTTTATGGACTATTGGAGTTTGAATATGGTGTTTTAGTAATATTCATTCTATTATTTGTGAGTTTTAGGTGTGTTTTATGCCTGAAATTATTGTGTTTTATGACTTTTGCACTTTTTAGGAAAAACACACTTTCCGTAGGATCCCCACTCTCTCTATATATATATATATATATATACACATATAGGAGAAGGATCCGTTAGGAACCACCCTTTATTGCGAGAACCGCGGGAATGAATGTGAACACAACCAAAAATACCTAAAAAATCTAAAAAACACACAATTTTCTTTTTAATAGTTTCTTAACAAAAATCGCTACTTTTCGTTTATTACAAAATTCAGACTAAAAGTAGCAATTTTTGTTAAAAAATATTAAAAAAAAATTTGTGTGTTTTTTTTAGGTTTTTTTTTGGTGGGTTTATCTTTATGGCTTAGTTAGCATTTAGCTTGAGTGGGGGAGGAGGGGTTAGGTTTTTTTAGGTTTTTGATTGTGTGGTGGTTTATTTTGTTGTGTTTACATTGGTTCTTGCGGTTCTCGCAATAAAGGTGATTCTCGCATGAACTCTACCATATATATATATATATATATAATGTTTGGATTCATTAATTTTAACATGCCAACATCTCAAATCACCCTTAGCTTGTCACTTTATATGGGGAACGCTTGTTGGAGGGGGGAAAGTTTGTGAGCCCAGTACCCATCAACCAATTAAATGCATTCTTTTTCTTTTTACTTTTTCAGTTTTAATATTCTTTTAAGACCACATGGTGTGGCAAGCATGGAAGAGACTTGGAGGCCTCAACCACGCTGCTACACCGCCCCTACAACGGCGTGGAGCATGGCGTGGGAGAGGGGTGGTTGGTTCTTGCCCGGCGTGAGGGTTTTGGTTATGATGACATGGCGACGAGTTATTGGATGGAGATATAGCCGTTGGACCCCGAATGGTCAATTTAAAAAAAAAACTTTTTTAAATTTAAAATATAAATTAACTTTCTCTAGTTAAATCCAACCCATTCCACCATTTTTTACCAAAAATTCTTCTACCCCACTCTAAACTTTATAAAATCTCCACAAGTTTTATTAAAATATGCATCCCCACATCCAAACAACCCATATGGCCGAGGCGAAATACCGAATACTACTTCGCCTCAAAACCGCTCCCGTCTTCAAGTTCCAGGTAACTTACCCGACATATCAGCTTATGCTCATCTTCTTGCAAACTAAAACATGTTTTATCCGTCACAATTACGAATGCCTAACCTCCCTCCAACAACTCGTTCCTATATCCCAAACGGCCCCTACACCCGAATCCATACCCGAAACGCACCCACAAAATATCGTTGAACCATCCACACAAAAAAAAACATAGGAAGAAAACTGAGGCGGAGAAACAAAAAAACCTTATGGACCGAGTTGTTCATCCATGGACAAATGATGAAGACGTGGTGTTAACCCAATCTTGGAATTCTATTTCGGAGAACTTGGTTTAAGTATATTTTATTTTATATTTATTGTTAAAAGATGGATATGGTTATAAGTTATTATTTTTTTATCTGGATATTAATAATTTGTTTTTTTAAATATGCGCAAATCAACACAGTGACGAATTTTGGGATCAAATAAACGATCTTTATCACAAAACAATGAAACGAGAGTACTATAGTAAGTATGATAGTATCTCGTCAAAGTGACAAAAAATAAATACCGTCATGACCGCCTTGAACGGTCACTACAACAACATAAAGAACAACCCAAAGAGCGTTGAAACTAACGCCGATATGGTGACGCGGGTGTTTAGTCTTTATTCGGATGGCAAAAAAGGAGTGGCACTCAAATGATCTATAAAATGTATGATAGATCTGGCCGTGTGATTGTTAAGTATTGTAAAGCACCCACCAATGATCTATAAAATGTAGGATCATGGAATGGTGTTCCTTTTGAGCTAAAAACATTAGTTATGGTGAGAGGTGTTGCCAGGGTTTGGCATCAAGAAGACAGACTCGTGCAAGTATATCATAAGCGTATTTTACTTGATTCAAGAATAGACCAGAAGAGGTATGTGTTACTTCAAGACCCAAAAAATAACTCAAGGAACCCAAATCCTTAATGGCAAACTCGGTATGAAGACGAAAAGTGAAGTTTTTTATAAAGGTCTCATTGTTACCGGTCAAGATAATGTCATCAACATAAACAAAAAGATAGATGATAACGGAACCTCTTTTGAAGATAAAAAGCAATGTGTCGGCTCTACTACATTGGAAACCAAGTGTAGTAAAAAAAAGAACTAAAAGAAGATAGATGATAGGGGCTTGTTTCAGGCCGTATAGTGCTTTCTTGAGATAGCAAACATGGTTCGGATATTTCTAATCTATAAAGCCTGATGGTTGTTCCATATACACCGTTTCGGTTAGAGTACCATTTAAGAAAGCGTTTTTAACGTCCAATGGATGAAGGCGCCAATTATAAATGGTAGCAAGTGCAAGAACAACCCGAACGGTTGATGCTTTGACAACCGGACTAAAGGTTAATGAATAATCATGACCAGGAATTTGGGTGAAGCCTTGAGCAACTAAACAAGCTTTATAACAATCAACTGAACCATCGGCTTTGTACTTCGCCTGATAGACCCATTTTGAACCAACGACATTTGAGTGCAAGGGACGTTCAACAAGCTCCCAAGTTCGGTTGCTATGAAGGGCCTTTATTTCCTTATTCATTGCAACCACCCACTTAGGATGTTTTGATGCTGAGTTAAAACCTTTAAGATCATGGGCCACAGATAGGGCATGATGTAATGGTGTAGAGTTAAACGCCGATAAATTTGCGTAGTGTTTCGGCTTGAAAATACCCGATTTGGACCGAGTGGTCATCGGATGCGAGGAAGAGACGGGTGGTGTTGGTGCAGTTTCGGATTTAGCCGATTAAGGAGAAGATGACGAACATTGTTGAATGGAAGCGAGTTGGTAAAAATGAGCTTGAGTTGATGCAAGCGGTTCGGATTCGGCCGCTAGGCCCGATGAAACCGCTGGGCCCGACGATGGAATTGAGGCCGAAGAGTAGTGGCTTTGACTGGGCAGAATTGGACTTGTGTGAGGTGATGGTGAACTGTTGGTAAATACAGATTGCATGTGGTTTGATGATTGATGCATGTGAGCAACAGATTGCATGAGAGTTTTATCTGGGCAAATTGTGCATGGAGTTGGAACATGAGTGGGGCAAGAATTACTGGTTTTTTAGTGTGATAATAAAGGTGGCAGTGGAGTTGTTGATATAATAGGTATAACATTCTCATCAAAATTAGAAAATACAAGTTTAGAATCATCAACTGGTGGAACAATACCGTTAAAGGGAAAAGTATCTTCATCAAATTGAGCATGGCGAGTAATGTAAACTCGGGATGACGTCGGTTCTAAGCATCCATAACCTTTGTATCTGAGACTACAGCCAATAAAAATACATGAAGCGTTTCGTGGAGAGGGTTTGTTTTTAGCATAGTCCCGAATATACGGAAAAACCCAACAACCGAAAGTTCGAAAGTTCGCAAGGAAGGAGTTTGGTGAAAAAGGGTCTCAAAAGGTGATTTGTTATTTAGAACTGGCGTAGGGAGACAATTTATTATATACGTTGTTGATGCAAAGGCGTCTACCCATAAGTTTGCCGGTGCATGAGAGTTGAACAACATGGCAAGACCCGTTTCGGTTACATGTCGGTGTTTACGCTCGGCACGTCCGTTTTGTTAAGGAATATGAGGACATGACAAGCAATGTTGAATACCACCTTGTTGTAAGAGTTTTTGAACCCGTTTGTTGGTAAATTCGGTCCCCCATCACTTTGAAAAACTTTAACGGTACATGAAAATTGATTTTGAACAAATGGTAAGAAAACCGTCAAAATAGTATAAATCCGATTTCGATTTTAGAGGATAGAACCACGTAAACTGAGAAAAATCATCAACAAATATAATGTAATATAAATAACCATCCATTGAAGGAATAGGGGCGGGTCCCCAAAGATCACAATGTATTAGATCTAAAGCAATCAAAAAACGTTTATTATTCAAAGCAAACGGCAAACGTAGTGCCTTAGATAATTGACAAGACAAACAAATTCCTGGTTTAGGTAACAAAGAAGTAACACATAAATAACCAAGTTTATGCAATGCGGAAATAACATCAAATGAAACGTGGCCTAGTCGTCTATGCCATCGTTCAAAGGAAACACAAAGGTGATGAGAGGAGAGGGCGGCAACAATAGCTTTTTGTGCTTGAGAGAGAATGTATAGACCATTCTCACATGTTCCTCTTGCTAGAACCGCTTTCGCGTTGCGATCCTGAATTTGAAAAAATCATTAGAGAACAAGACATCAACAGGAGAATCTTGTGTAAGTTTACTTACAGAGTAAGAAGACTTTTAGTAAGGTGTGGAACAACTAGAACATTTTTAATTGATAGATTAGAATTTAAAGAGGTATTGTAATAGCCCGACCTTTTGAAGTCAAAGTACAAGTCAAAGTCAAAGGAAGAAAATATTGCTAAATGCGATCTGTCACTCCTTGCTTAATTATTGATTGTACTCCTTGACTTGTAATCGATACTCTAATTTAAGCTACTTTAGTTGTATTATGTGGAGTACATGTTAAATAATCGTAGTTTATCGCTAATCGACTTATCGCTATCTCATCACCATCGCATCTTAACCCGAATTATGTGTTCTGGATATTGTTTTACGTGTGTGTGCCTTTATGCGTTACTTGTGCGTGTAATCGTGTATTACATTTATGTTTGAGGTAATTAATCGAAAACGCTATCGCAACGCAACTCATCGCAACACAAAAACGAAGAATGGGTATGTTTAGGTTTATGACTGTTAGTTAGAATATTGGTGTAGTTAATGGGTAATACTATCGCACCGCTTACTCGATTCGCAACGCTCAACGCACGAAATGAAACGCCGAAACTAAACTCGCTGGAGACGTCCGACCGAATGACCATTCGATCGAATGGTCATCTGGACTGATGACCATCCGATCGGACTGCCTTCCGATCCGCACACCTGCACCGCCTTTCCTCTTTTGACATCCTATAAATAGCACCAGTCCCATCACAAACAGTGATGTGACAGCCCTGGTGTGACTCTTCAACTTCTCAGGCATTTCTTCTTCGATTTCTCGCGATTCTTGTAAGTTTCTACCTCAAATCTTGTACATCTTTGATCTACACACACTTCTTTATCATCTTCACCTTTAAATCTTAACTTTTCACCATGAAATCGGGTGATTTGAGGTGTTCTAAGATGATGTCATCATGGGGTTCTTATGAACTTCAAGTTTTGGCCTCATTCCACCAAGAACAACTCAGATCTAAAGGATTTCAACATGAATCAACACTGATTTCGCGTAAATCAAAACGTTTTCAAGATGTGAAAGATTGAAAGATGTTTTTATAACATTCTTTCAACTCTTTTACACTCAATGCATTCAAAACCGATAGAATCGGGACTCATTCAGGCCTTCTACTCGTTTCTAGTGAAGTGTCGGTCCGAGATCTGATCCTTACCAAAGAAACAACCGATTCCGGGTTAACCATGAACAACCGTCACGAACAGTCAACTAATCAGGCTGGGGTGATTCCCACTTCGATCGGGTGACTAGGACTTGACGGAGTTCTCGTTGTTTAACGCGTGTCTTACCGTCTCATCAAACTGCAAACTTTTCAAAACTTAGCAAAAAATTTCAAGTTTCAAAATGACCAGGTTGTTCAACGGATTGCCGTCCGATCGGATGCCGATCGAACGACAATCCGATCGGATGACATATAGTCTCCAACACTTTATTATTCTCTGAGAAATGTCTTGCTGGACGGATCGCCACCCGATCGAACGACCGGACGACCTGAAGGGTAAAGATACTTCTCTGATTTTAAAATGCTACAACGAAAACTTAAAAGTCATCATACACAAACACATCCATCCCAAACGAAGGACAATCCTACCGAATGGCCATCCGACCGGATGACCATCCGACCGGATGACCATCCGACCGGATGACCATTCGTCACTTCAGCTCACTTGCATCGTTTAATGCGCCGTTCATCGCTTATGCTATCGTTAACTGTTCAGGCTTACTCTAGCGCTCCCCTTAATCCAACCACAGATAGTGTTTAGTAGCTACCATCTCTGTGAGTATACTCGATCCCTTTTTGCTTTAAGCACTTTTGGGTGTTACATACGTTACTTATACTAAATCACATCGATCACACAACGCAACACTTTTTATGCGCTAACCGCTCCCACATGTTATACGTGTTATTCGATGAATGCTTGTATGTTATGTTTACACAGTGATTGTTGCCTGACACCTTAGCAAGGATAGTACTATAGTTTGGACTCAGCACCTGTCGTGGACGGGGGTTGCTAAGGGTATTTCTTCACGTGTCACGGTGGTTATATATGTTGCGCACTCTACAACTCGCAGTCACATCTGTGCATATTTCATTATCGATAACCTACTTGCCTCGCATTATACATGTTACATGCTGGTTATGCGTAAACTCGCTTTCGCTACTATCTAACTTGTATGCTCACATTTACACTATGTGTATTGACCTCTATTTTAACGTATGTGACAGGTGTTTGAGATGCTAGGATGCTTGCTTTTGTGGAACCAAGTAGGATGAGTCTAGAAACATACTATTTTAATCTGAGTTGTCGGAACAGTTTTTATTTGTCTTTGAGATCTACTTATCTGTAATAACTGTGTTGCTTATTATGTCATGGTATGGGACGTGATGCTTAAATAATTGGTAATTATAATTGTTATGGAAACTTTTGGACAATCTGTTTCGCTCAGTGTCGCGCCCCGATGTTTCCGCCATCGGTTGGGGTGTGACAGCTATGACCAATTTTCGTAACCGGTAGCGAAAGACCATTACCAAAAACAACCGAATCATTACCCATATAATCATGCGAGGCATCAAGAGAATCCGGGGAGGGCGTCATGTGGGCGGTGGCGCCGGTGTCTGCGCACCAGTCGGGAGAGTTTTCTGTCACATGACATTGAGCGTGGAAGGCTTGAGCAAGGTTGGAGTCAATCGGCGAAGCACGTTGCGCAAAAGTGGCTAAATTTGGACAAGCACTTGCATAGTGGCCTTCTTTTCTACACAATTGACAGTGAGGCATGCGACGTGACCTAGATGAACGACCGCGTCTAGATCCACGATAACGACCACGATTCCCTGAGGAGGAGCCTCGTCCAGATCCACGTTGAGGCTGAGCAAAGTAAGCGGCTTGAGGAGTTGATGAACCATGAATAGCTTGCAAGAAAATCTCATGATTCTTAGCCTGAGAGAGAGTAGATCTCGAAAATGGGTTGCGTCTAACGGTACGTTGGGTAGTAGAAAAAGTCTCAAATTGAGACCCTAAGCCGCATAAGATGCAATGAGCTTTGTCACTTTCGGCAACCGGATGTCCAATAGCCGCTAATTGGTCACATAGAGATTTAAACTTTCGTGTGTATTCAGCAACAGAAGATGATCCTTTTTGCAATTGATGAAGAGTATCACGCAGAGTATGAGTTCGTGGAGTGATGACTATAGGCCGTCTCTAGGACTATCAAAATATGATGGGCAGTCGTAAGACCAATGACCTCTGCCATGGTTTCTTCAGTAAGAGTAGACGAACAGGAGAATGACTTTCTGATCATCTTCTTTCCAGGTTTTAAACTCGTCATTAGGAGAGGAATTACCGTCACCCGTAACGGTTTCTGATGGTGGTAAGGAGGTTCCATCAACATGGCCATGGAGTTGCTGATAGGTTATAACAGGGAGGACTTGATTTTTCCAAACAAGATAATTAGTGGATGAGAGCTTAATGGTGAGAAGATGAAAAAGAGTGTGTAATGGTACTTGAGAAGAAGCAGCAGATGTGGTTCCGGCCATACTGGAAGTCGGAGATTTTGGGGAGGAAGAGTGGGTCGAGATTTTGAAGAGAGAGAGTGGATCGCCTAATTGGTTGATACCATGTAGAAAACGTAGAACGAATTCCATTATTCACAAGGATATGTTACATATAAATAGAATAAGGTCTCCTTTAATAAAGGAGATAATCATGCTAGCCTAAAATACAAATTTAACTATCAACAGATTTGAATACATTTATATAGTATAATTAGCTATTACCTTGAATCAATTCTACTTCTCCAAACTCCAAATCGCCTCCTCTTTCCATGGTGAATGTTCTTTCTTCTGCGATGTATATGAGTTATATTATAAGTATTGTTATATTACAATCTTTTTATTATTTCATTAGTTGTTGACTAAGGGGGTGTTTGGCCTAGCTTTTTTAACCAAGCTTATAGCTTTTTTAGCTTTTTTTTTATAAAAAAAAAGCTTAACTTAGTGTTTGGTTTAGCTTTTTAAGCTTATGTTTATTAGCTTATATAAGCTAATTCAAGGGCGGACTTACAATGTTAGTAGAGGTAGCACGGGACTCAGGTATATGATGCGTTACTTGTAATTAGTATATGATGCGTTACTTGTTTACTCATGTATATCTATAACTGAGCTTTAAATTCATATATTCTGACAAGTAACGCATCATATACTAATTACTGATGTCAGAATATATGAATTTAAAGCTCAGTTAGAGATATACATGAGTGCAGTTAGAGATATAATGGTCGAGGATCTAATGACATTAATGAAGTAAATGAAGTACAAGTACACAACGTAGAATACATGATTTATACATGAGTGCAGTTAGAGATGTGATTGCAGGAGATCTAACCAAACCAAGATGAATGTTTATTGAATACTAATGTATTTTTGTAAAAGTTTTACGTCATCCTGAATGAATGATGAAATTGCACATTCAAATTCAATGCCACAAATTAGAAATCAGAAGACAAGCAGCCGTTGACTTTCTCGACCAAAACACAAACGCATGGAACTAATTACAAGTAGCAACTTTATGATTTTAGCAATCATATTTAGCCTTTAAAGTTCAAAACTTCAGGTAAGTTGGTTTACCACTTACCAGGCCTTAGAATCGAGTCCCAAAAGAGGAAATGGGAAAGGGTGGTGATGTAGATCTAATCAGCTGCGTGTTCCTTGGAGATACAAAACTTCAGCTATTTCGGTATAATTCCAGTTCTGAATGAACATCAATTATTGATATTGTATAGTGCTGCTTTGCTTTTTACAAGTTGCAATGATTGATATGAGTAATTACTGTTTTGGCCCTGTGGTTTAGCTGGTTTAATCATTTCAGCTCAAAAAAGGAATCTTTTAACATATAAGACCCCGAGGTTGATTAAAATAAAGTTGATTACACAAATGGTCCTTGTAGTTGCAAAAGGGCATTTTAGTGATTTCACTCCTTTTTAATAGAAAAGTTAACAAAAGTTAGTGTTAATACCCCAGGTTGTTACAAAATGAAAAGTTAGAACCTCAGAATGTGACTTTAAAGTATTAGTACTTAATTTTGTTACATTCAATAAACCACATGGACTAACGGTGTAATTAACTCTATGTTTTTATATTTCGTTTTCTAAGTTTAAATTATGTAATCGGTTTTTTTAGTGATGTAATCTTTTTTTTTTAAATTTTGTAAGTGTTTTTATGATTGATAATTATTATATTAGTAATAATGCTATTTTTATAAAAATTAATACATAATATATAATTATTAAATAAAAATAATAAAAAAAATATGTGTCACGTGTCGAATAACGCCCCTCTTCCACACCCCTTCTCACCCCCCCCCCCCTTCTCACCACGCCCCTATTCTGACGCGCACTAACGTGGCGTCGACATGTCAAATAACGCTTATTCTTCAATCACAAATCACGAGGTTATGTGGTATTTAGATGTAAAAACACTTTTCTTAAAATCACAAAATCAGTTAAGAATTTACCAGGTTTCCTGTGAATTGATGAGGAAAACCGGTTGGCATGGTTGTCTTCATTTTCAACAAAATTAGAAAGACCTTGAATCAGTTCTACTTCTCCAAACTCCAAATCGCGGGCTCTTTCCATGGTGAATGTTGTTTCTTCTGCGATGCATATTATAAGTATTGTTGAGGGCTATATTACAATCTTTTTATTTCATTAGTTGTTGACTAAGAGGGAAATAAAAAAAAATTGCAATAGCAGTTCAGTTAGCATATCCTGAATGAATGATGAAATTGCACATTCAAATTCAATGCCACAAATTAGAAATCAGAAGACAAGCAGCCGTTGACTTTCTCGACCAAAAGAAAAAAACTCGAAATCACAAACGCATGAAATTCTATAATCAAACTAAAAGCAACTTGAGTTGTGAGTCTACAAAGTTACCGCCACCCACCGTTTGAAAAGAATTAACAGTCCACAAAAATGGGGATGGTAGTAGGTTCAGGAGGTTGTGATGGACTAATCATTTATGAATTGTGAGCCATGGATGTGTGGTTGTTGTTAGCTGGCGGTGGGTGTGTGGTTGTATGTAAGACCGTGGGGTGGGTATGGTAGGGCGAGGGTTGGGGGCATGGTGTGACATGTGGAGTATGGGGCACCCAAGACCAAAAGTCAATTTCAAAGGGGTATGGTGGGGTGTGGCTGGGGTGGCGTGGCCAAGCCACATCATACTGAGGTTCCGCCATGGCTAGTGCTCTTGGCCAATGAGGTTCCGTCATGTCATGTGGGTAGCCCCGCCCAACGCCCGGGCTGAATCCCACGGCAAAGGGGCCACGCCGAAACCCAAGCTCACCCGTGGGGTGACTTGTGCGTTTGTACCAAACCCCGCCCCATACCCCATAGCCTAAGAGAAGGGGAAGGAGGGCTAATCATTTATGAATTGTAGGGCTTTTAGTTGGTGGTGGTTGTCAATAGTTTTCAATTTGTCAAAATATCTTTAGTATAAAATACATGGGGTAAGATCAAATAAAAAGTTAATTTTCTCTAAGTATGATAAGAAGGAATTTTAACCATTCATTTTTCAAATTAATGGTTAAGATGAAAGGGTAAGTAAGGAGGAGTGGAAGGGTATCTTGGGAAAATCCTATTTATGGACTTTCTCTCTCCACATGCAAGGCACATGCATATTTCACCCTCATTTTTTAAACGTTAATAACTTTTTTATATGACATTATTTTTTCATAAAAATTTCACCGTAAAATCGAGCGTCTTTTTATCTTTAATTTGAGTACCATATTGCTATATAAAATATGAAGACTAAAAAACCCCACTTAAATGTGTTGTATTTCTATGTTGTATAACATTTTTTTGTGCTGAATTTTTGTACTATATTTTTGTGCTAAATTTTTTGTACTTGATTTTTTTATCTTAAATTTTTTTTCCTCAATTTTTTGTGCTGGATTTTTTTGTACTACATTTTTTTACTTAATTTTTTCGTGCTATATTTTTTTTACTAGATATTTTTTTGCTATATTTTTTTGTACTACATTTTTTGTGCTATATTTTTTGTACTAGATTTTTTGTGCTAGATTTTTTTGTACTAGTTTTTTTTGTGCTAGATTTTTTTGTACTAGATTTTTTTTTTTTGTATTTTTAAAAAACAAAAGGGGTGCCACATGTCATTTTCACTCCTATTTATAAGGACCAAAATGCCCTTCATTCCTACTTATTATGAGTGTCAGATGTCATCATCACAATCCTTCTTATATATATATATATATATATATAGAGGCCGGTTATTGTACAAAATGTCTTAACATACGAACCATACGAGATTCAGTATCAACGTGCGAAAAAACTTTATAACATGCAAGTTTGGTTTTTTGAACCAACATGCGATTTTTTTTATTAACATCCGAAATTGTTTTTTTTTTATAAACATGCGATTTGTTTTTTCTTTTGAACATGCGAGTCTGAATGGTTAGAGCCAAAGGACAAACAGTGTAAGATTTTGAAATATTAAATACAAAACTCGTCAATTTTAAAGGCAAAGGACACCGCCTAAAATTTGGTATAAAGATAAAAGGACAAAACTTGTAATTCACTCTAAATTAAATTTATAGTTTTATATATACCACTCTATTAGATTTTGGTCTACTATATACAAATTTACACCTAAATCTATACGTACTAGCCCAATCACACCAATAAAAAAATAATATCAAATCTAAAAGTTAAACCCTAAACCAATAAACGACAGTCTGCACATCGTCCCAATGTTTTATGTCGTTACCCTAAGTCGATCGTCTCCTGCTGTCAACGTCATTGTTCGTGCAATATGATCATCGCCTCTTTGGCCACAACATTGTTATTCTTAAGAAAAATATTATGCCATAAAATATACATGTTTTAAAAAACATAAAAACTTGAGACCCAACATTATCACTATCTCTCTCAGCAAATTTAAATCGGGCGACACGGTTGTCCAAATCGCTCAAAGTTCGCTTGACGCTCGCTCGGAATATTTACTGCTCGGAAAATGCTCGCTTAATTTGAGGTTCGGTTTTAAATGAGCAGCTACGCTCGGTTCGGTTTGTAAAATAGCCAAACACGAGCAAATGTCTGTTTAGCTCGGCTCATGAACAGCCCTATCGTTGATGCCTTAATACACAAATAAGTATTCTAGGAGCATTAATTGGATGTGAATTATATTCTTTACCAATGACATGCACAACAGTAGAAAACACATGATAAATAGTGTCGCATCATATGAGTATAAATCATTGCCGAAGAAAAAACAAGTCTCGTGCAGTAAGGTCGTGGGGTATGGTGGGGCTTAGGTTGGGCTTGGGTTTGGGCATTTGTTGACACGTGGAATGGGAGCCCCCCCACCGCTTGGTTACGTGTCCGCGGGGTATGGCGGGGCGTGGGTTGGGCTTGGGTTGGGTGCACCGCGTGGCAGAATATTAAAAAAAAAATTACAAAAAATTTATAAAAAATCACACAACATTTATAAAAAAAAACTACAACTTCATTAAAATTTTAAAAATTACATAATCCTAAAAATTACATAATTTCTAAAAATTACAAAATAACAAACCTAGAGCGTTAAATAAATTTCAAAAAGGTCGATCTTGTCGAACGCCTTTTTTTCCTTACCTCGAAACTCTATGTTCGCCACCACCACCCGGTCCTCGTGGCTTAACTCGTCGCTCGGAACGGCTTCGTAGTAAGCCTTGAAACGCTCGAGCTTGGGCCGTAGCTCGCGCCATTTATGTTGGCACGCGTTGAGGTTGTGGCGGTCGTTACCGACGTTATGTCGGTAGGCTGCGAATGCTTCCAGCCAATATTTTGTTTGGCCCGGTGGCCGTCCCTTCATAGCGTCAACGACGCTTGTGACGAGAGTCAATTCTTCTTCATGGGTCCAAGATGCCATAGCGGGTTCGTGGGATGGGGGGACCAATGGGTTAGCCGGTGGGGTTGGGTTCGTGGGATGGGGGGACCAGTGGGTTAGCGGGTTCGATAGAAGTGGGTAGCCGGTGGGGTTGGGTTCGTGGGATGGGGGGACCAGTGGGTTGGGGGTTACAATATATAGAGGTTGTTGGGAGACCCGGGTGGCGGTTTGGTTTTCCCCCAAACCGTTTGAATTTAAAATTCAAAATTTGAAAAGTCCGCTATGACGTGGCGGGTGAGCGAATGGGAGGCAGCCAACTAGCATGGTCATACCGCCCCACGCCCGGCTTGAAAGCCAAGCCTCAAGGGCCACGCCCCAACCCAAGCCCCGTACCCCATGACCTAAAGCAATAAGCAAACGTAGAATATAAATGTATAACACATTCTACTTTCGTGATTTTTTTTTTGTTTAAACTAACCCATCTGAGATGTGCAAGAAGAGAGATTATTGTACAAAGGAAAGAAGTGTACGGAGAGAAGTTTAGCCCTTAATTTGCAAGATTAATGGTTGAGATTAACTGGTCCCCAAATATAGAATCTAAAAAGTGTAGACTGCCATTTTGGTCCCTGAGGTTTTGTCACTTTAGTACAAAACTCAAAGTTTTTGCATCTGGGTCCTTGTGGTTTCAGTTTTATTGCCATTTTGGTCCAAAAGTGAAATCAGGTCATATTAGTCTTATAAAATCCTGCTATTTTATCCTTTTTCTCAGGGGCAAAATTGTCATTTTAATTAAAATAATAAAATAAAATTCTGTCTTTCTCTCTATTTTGTCCGTTTGTGAATACTTTGATTTTTCTTACACCCACCACTGCCATACCATTCATCACCACAACCACCACCAACGTTCACAACCACAACCTCCCATTTCCACCACCACCTCCTCCCTCATCCATCCACCACCATCACACCACAACCAACAAATAACATATAAATCACAATATAATAGAGAAGATTAAACATTTAAACTAAATCCTCTTCAAAAGGAATTCCTATGCCATTGACGAACCCCCTTCAAACGATTGAATGACATTGGATTCGTTTGCAGAACAAAAGTCAAAATGATTGAATTGAAAAGTGTGTTTAATAAGAGTGGATGTGGATGGATGGTTTTATTTTATTTTATTTTTTAATTAAAATGACCATTTTGCCTCTAAGGAAAAGGACAAAATAGTAGGATTTTATAAGATAAATATAACATGATTTCACTTTTGGACCAAAATGGCAATAAAACTAAAACCACAGGGACCCAGATGCAAAAGTTTTGAGTTTTGGACTAAATTGACAAAAGTGACCAAACCTTATGGATCAAAATGGCAGTTTACTCATCTAAAAATAAGGGAACAAGTGCGGAAACGAGTAAAATAGGAAAATCCAATATTATTAACTCATAAACTCACTTCCCCCTTGATTTTCAAACGGCTATAACTTTTTTATACGTTAATATTTTTTTATAAAAATTATACCGTATTAACGAGCATTTCATTCTATTTAATTCGAACAGCCTATTGTTATAATTTTCTTTAAAAAAATTTGGAGGATTTTAAATACCTATTACGTGATTTTGACTACCTAGTAAGTGACTACGTGATTTTGAATACCTATTACGTGATTACTTGATTTCATTATAGTATTTTATGTGAAACTCACTAAGGGGTTGTTTGGCAACTTCTGAATGGTTAAGTGCTGAACTAGTAAAAGATCTGAACCATCAAGTGATGAACCAGTAAGAGGTCTGAACCATTAAGAGCCAATATAATGCTTAACCCTTCAGAGGCAACTGTCTGACCAATTCAGACTAGAGATCTTAACCATTCAGACTATGTATAATATTTAACCATTCAGAGGCAAATGTCTAAACCATTCAGACATCTACTCATGAAACAAACAGCCTAAACCATTAAGTGTTGAACCAGTAAAGGTCTTAACCGTTAAGAGCCTCATTAAGATGTAAACAAACAGCCCTAAGTGATTATGTAATTACTTAACAATGGTTGACTATATATTATTACATGACTATATGATTTTAAATACTCATTTCGTGATTTCATTATAGTATTTATGTGAAACCCTACTGAGTGATTACGTAATTACCTAAAAACTAAACATGTAATACATAATACTTCATATGGAATACATAATATTTCTGGTATAATCACGTATTAAGGATAAATTATATACAAAACATTAGCCAAACCAACCTATAACAACATAATGTCGTATATTAGATATTTAACCACGTAATAAAGCATAAACAATCAAGTTCTTATTATTGAACGTCTAATAACATAATAGGCATAATTGTATTAACATTATTTATAACAAATCATATTGAATGTGTAATTATGTAATGAATTTACATTGAATGCGTAATGATTTATGTTGAATGTGTAATCACGTAATAGGTATTTAAAAATCACGTAGTCATATACCGGGTATTCAAAATCACGTAATGGATACTGGGTATTCAAAATCATGTAATGAGTACTCAAAGTCCTGTAAATTATTTTTAAGAACACTATAGCAATAGGCTGCTCGAATTGAAGAGACTAAAATGCTCGTTAATACAGTGTAATTTTTTTTTTTTAAATATTAACGTATGAAAAAGTTATAGTCGTCTGAAAATCAAGAAGGAAACTAGTTAAAAGGAGAAAAGACTATCATACTATTCCTTCCTTAAATTGAGAAAAACAAATGTGTAGTCATGATTCTCTCCTACATTTCGTACTAAATTCCTTTCTTGTACTTGTACATGATCTCTTATCTATGCAACAAATATACATAATTCAAAAGATCAAATAAGTTTATACATTTCGTACTAAATTCCTCTCTTATAAATAATCTGTCATCTATGCAACAAATATACATAATTCAAAAGCTCAAATAAGTTTATAAGAAAATGAAAAACCTTTTTTTTAATAAAATATCGTATCTCTAGCAACAAAATTTTATAATTATTATGAATTTACTCGTATATTTAATTACATAGAACATTTGAAACATAGTAGTTTTACAAATCAACAACTTGCTTCCTTAATAACAAACTAGTGTTAATTAACTTTGCTTTCTTTAACTTGGTGAGAGTTTTTATCATTCCTTTGGCAATCTTCCAAAACCAAAACAAATTCATCATTGCTAACGTCGGTGGGACCGTCAACAAGGTGTAATATCCCATTAGATAAAAAACATACTTCACCTGAAAACACATGCCAAAATGAGCGGGTTGGATGTCAGGTCATATCAAATTTAGAAGGTTGTATACATCAAAAATACTTTTTGGAACGACTTGACCCCACATGGTCCGTTCTAGATGATACACAGTCCAAATCAACGCATTCTTAAATAAATGGGTTGTAACTCGTCAGATCGAAAATTTACCTGGTCGAAATGTGTAAACATGTGATAGAAAAAGTAGACGAACAAGATGACCCTTGCCACCTGCATGAACTCAAAACCGTCAACATTTATCACCAAAAAGACAAACGTACCCCTTCATTTATGTTTTCGTGAATTGGTTATAACGAGATTTAGGGTACAATGACATTACCAACCACCCTATAAACATTGCAATGCCATTTAACAAGTAAAGCGTGGAGTTCTTCATCCCGGCTACATCTAGATACCTGCGTACGTACGCATGTAAAATGGTCGATTTTTGGAATTGTAAAATACGAATAATTGAATTATTAACTTCGAATATTAGTTTATTACCATCTTAAATTCACAAAGGGCGTTGTGATCTCTGTGAAAAGAACGATAAGGATGTAAAACTGAACTTGGCCACTTATAAGGGACTGAATAATGGCAAAAAAAAAAGTCTAAAATGACTAAATTATCCCTGATTTGTATATGATTAACTGTTTTACCGAAGTCAATTGATACTTACATATTCAACCCGCCTAAAGTTGGATAAGTCCATATAATCATAGCCAAGTCTGAAAAGAAATAACCGATTGACATCTGCAACAGTAAAAGAACATGAATGTGTATCATAGTTTAGTTTCACATAAATGGGACCCACAACCGTATCTATAATGTCTCACATCAATATGAATATAACCCATGATATAAAAACATAGGGCTCGCAAATAAAACCCATTTGGGTTTTTTTGGGTTATTTTGGGTCATTTTAAAAATGAGAATGGGTCAGGATGGGTTAAGAAATAACTAAGGATGGGTCAGGATGGATTATATGATATCTATTTAAAATAATTCGTGGGTAAGTATGGGTATTACGCAGGGTAAATGGGTAACTCAAAAAAGAGCATAACAGGCAGATTTTTCATTTTATCCGAGTGTTTGTAGAAATTGGCTTCACAAATAATAAAAATTTTAAAAATAATAAAAAATTAAAAATAATATTTTTTTTTAAATCAGAAAAATAAAAAAATTCTTAAAAATAAAAAATAATAAAAAAAATCATAAAAAATCCAAAAAATAATAAAAAAAATCTAAAAAATCTAAAAAATCCAAAAAATAATAAAAAAATCCAAAAAATTGTAAAAAAATCAAAAAATAGTAAAAAATCCAAAAAATTCTAAAAAATCAAAAAAATTCAAAAAAAAATAATAAAAAACCAAAAAATTCTAATAAATAAAAAATCCAAAAAATTTAAAAAAATAAAAAAATAATAATTAATCAAAAAAATTCTAAAAAAATCCAAAAAAATACAAAAAATTCTAAAAATCATAAAAATAAAAAAAAAATTCTAAAAAAAAAAATTAGATGGTCATTACATATGGGCACTCGTAAAATAACAACACCAATAAATCATATCATCTTGCAAGGCCGGCCCATTTGACTAAGTTCAAGTAAGGGCTTAGGGCTCTTAAAATTAAGGGCCTACTTTTTTGAAAAATGTATATAATATGTGTATTAGATTAATAGATTTGGGATGCCAAAAATAAATGAAACAAATTCTATGTTAAAGCCCAAAACTAAATAAGACAATTATGAAAATAAGGCCCAAATAAGGTCTATGTTTGTCCATTAGTACATTGTTAATTCGCTAGCCCAAATGCTTTAACGGTCTTTGCTGCAAGTAACAAATGCGAATGGCAACTAGGGAAAGGGAATCTGGGGCGAATTAGGGCAATCGATGAAGCTGACAAACACGGGAATCTGTAGAGGCACTGTTTAACGGCTAAAGTTCGATGGTTACTCAATCGTCATTGACTCATTCTCGCACGTATAATCCGGTTTAAGAACTACTTTTTTTATAATCTAGTAATCTAAAACACATTTTATATCTATACATCAACATATAACTTTATTTTTCAACTCCACTAACTATAAACTTTTTAGTTTATGACTAGAAGTAGTACCCGGCGCGTTGCGGCCGGTTCTACTCACTGGGCTTAGTTGTTGCGACCATCTTGCATCATCATACTAAACTTAAAACCAAGAATTTTGGTTTTAAGGTTTACCCCAAAAAATAAAAAGCATCTTGAATGAGGTTGTATAGTGAAAACGACATCAGCACCCTACAAAAAAAGTTAACGATGTAAGACTGAAAGAGAGAAAAAGGTCCATGAATCAATACACACAATTAGGGCTGGCAATTTTACACGAATACACGACACGAACCTACACGACCTTAACATGTATCGTGTATGACCTTAACAGGTATCGTGTACTAAACAGGTAGACACGAAACAACCTGTTAATTTTCGTGTCTAAACATGTTAGATACCTGTTTACCTGTTATATACCTGTTAAGACATGTTAAGATTTTAATTTTAATTAAATAAAAAATATACCATTACTCATTTACTCAAATATAGATGGAACGTGACTCTGTCTTCTTTAGTTCAAAAAAAAAAAAAAAAAAAAACCCTAATGACCTAATCTCTCTCAAGTTACAACCGACATCATCCATTCATCCAGATCCAGCGCCGGTCATCCACCACGCCGGTCATCAACCACGCCTGCATCCACCGCCAGTCATCCACCGCCGCTCATCCACGACGCACAGCCGCTCCTTGAGTCTTGTTTCAAAAATAAAGGTAATTTTGTTTCTGTTTCAGTGTTTTGTTTATAACTGATGCCGTTTAGTACACGATTGAAGGTTTTTCAACGAAAAACTTGTGGAAATTGTCTGTCAATTTAATAAATTGGTTCATATCTGTAAACTATGCCAAAGTGTGCATTGTTTGCTTTCATATCTGTAACACATGATTAGTTTTTCTCAGTGACATTATAAAATAACTGGTTCGACAGCATTGCACGATGAACCATTTTAGTTTTTCACAGTGAACACAAGCATATAGTTTATGTTTTGTTTATAGGAATTCACAACTATGAAGCACTGTTTATAGTTTATATTTTGATGTCTTTCTGTAAATGACTGTGAACTTTTATGTTAAATGACTGTGAACTTTCTGTAAAAGACTGTGAACTTTTATGGTAAATGACTGTGAACTTTTATGTTTTGTTTATAGTTTGATTTTTTTTTTAGAATCACAGGTTATCATCATAGTACTTTTTTGTTTATTGTTTATGTTTTGAGTTTGATGCAGCCCTATGTTTATTGTTTATTGCAGATTAAGAATGAGTGATTCTCAAAAGAAGGTGGGAAAGAAGAAGGATAAGAAGTCCTATGTATGTTTATCTAACTTTTATGGCTTTCGGTTCAAGTTTGGTATTATTTAGATGAGCTCACTGAAGATATAATGTCACTTGATATTAGTGGAGAATCAAATGCTTCAAACTCATTGAACAATTCTAAGGTAACCACTCCAAATGCTTGGAGTAGTGTTGCTAAAAAACAATGAACAATCAAAGGTACTTACTCCAAATGTTTCAAGTAATGTTTGATAAATTAAAATTACTCAATTTATGTCCAATTGTCAATCCTAAATATGAGTACAATTATGTGCAGGTTTGATTTGTTGGAATTAAAGATATGAGAAGAGAACCATGGGAACTTTGAACTTGTTTTTAATGGATATATTGAATTATTTAAGTCTTTTGTGATTTGCCGTTTATGGATTTTTGTTTTAAACTTGTTAAGTATTCGGTGTTTATGGATTATTTAAGCTGTTTGTGAACTTTTGGCTAGTTTTGTTTCACTAAACAGGTTCTAAATATGTGATTATTTTAGTGTTCGTTAACAGGTATTAACAGGTAATTTTCGTGTATATCGTGTCGTGTTCGTGTTTGAAAAAAAGGACACGAAATCTTATCGTGTCGTGTTCGTGTATGGCCTTTCGTGTATCGTGTCTTATCGTGTTGTGTCTTATCGGGTACGGGTATACACGATATGCCAGCCCTACACACAATAGTGCAATATAAATAAGACTTACAACAGGGTAACTATCGTGTTCCATTCCATCTATAAAAAAAAACAAATAACGAAATTAGCTCAGCTCGACGAACGATAAAGGCGAGAGTGAGAGTAATACCAGAGTCACTCCCATCTCTGAGATTTATCAGACGAAGAGATAGATGCATTTTCGACAAACCAATTAAGATGCTCTGAGCCTCAGCAGCAACACCAACCCCGATCATTTCGACATCTATCTCTGCTTTCCTTCAAATACACAATCAAATACATCACCAATCTCAATTTTCCAAACATCTTTTAAGCATTTCACAAACACTTGGAATACTATGCCGATTTAAATTAATCGTTAACTAATGAATAAACCATGCTTCATTCAATTATTCACATTGGAAAACACAAATCTAATTTATTCAAAAATTATATCAAACACTTTGTGGGCACTACGGAAGCAAGTCGATTTACCCACCTGACATCATTTAAGCATATCACAAACACTTAAAAGACTATGTTAATATAAATTTGATATTAACTAATGTAATAATCATGCTTCATTCAGTTATTAACAACCAAAATCACAAGTTCCTGAAAAAAATAATGCGCAAATTCATTGAAACTTTTCATCGAACATTGGTGCACTTTTCCTGCTAGAGGGGGGTTTTGGCTGGGTTTTGTGAAGTGTACTGCTAGTTTTCCCAGGGGTTTTTGTTAATTTACAACCATACGTATATTGTTCATATTGGTAGACATGAATAACATCAACAATTCAGTAGACTATCAGAGAACACCTTAACTATTTTCCCCAATAACATCCCTTATATATGAAATTAAAACAAGCGAACAGAGACAAAACCAATAAATTTTAAATTCATAATATTAAGGAAGCATTTTTACAAAAAAAAATTAACGGATGAGTTTATGAATAATCAAGAGAACATCAGTTAATCACTTGACAATCGCATCTTTCAAAAGAAATAAAACTTCGCACAAAACCTAGATCACTTAAAAAGGAACTCACTATAAGAGAAGCATAAACATACAAACAATATATGCATCGAAGAAAACTTTAAAGAAAGTTAGGGTTCTTGATATACCTTTGAGATTAGCCGCAAAAAGCCTCACTGTAAACGCCCTTGAACTCGCAAACGTCGCTGCCATGTGATAACACCACCATCGCCCAACTTGTAAGTTATTCATACACCGACTTGAAGCCGGAACCTCCGGAAACGGTGGTGCAATACCCACTACTCCATTTCTCTCTCTAACACCACACATTCCCCTTTGTATCATTGATAACAACAGATCTGTGTCGTACGGACCGGGCAGCGATGTACAGTTGCCAAGCATTTTAGAGAGAGAAAGAGAGGTGAGAGGCCAAACATTTTAGAGAGAGGGGGGGGGGGGGGTTTGCAATCTGGTAAAACAGAGTGGGAATACAGGATTTTAATTCACATATCTCACTTACCAACCACGTGTAAAGGAAACCACCCCACAGTTTCAAGAAACCACCTTACAAACATGAAAACACAATGTACAAAAAATAAAGCCTGAGAATGTTAGAAATTAGAAGTATAAAGAATAAGGATTTATTGAAAAGTATTTAAAAAGGGCACTTACTTTTAAGTTTGCTTAGGGCCATTAAAAAGTTGTGCCGGCCCTGCCATCTTGTTTTTTTTTTGAACGGCCAACAAAATATTATTATTCAACTAGCAAGATGCTAAGCACCAAATTTACAATACAGGGATTACACCACCAACATAAAATCCAGCACCAATTACATTATTACACTAAAACTCCGCCATTCATTCCAAGACCAATGAGACGAACCTGAGCGATTTTTAATCCAGTAGTAAGCCATCAATTTCGATTCTTCTACAACCCTCGTAATACTAGGGGTCGCCTGACCGAAAACGACTTCATTCCGCATCCTCCAAACGCACCAGATAACTACCTGAGTAATAGCATTATACACCATCTTCTTCTTCTTGGAACCATTAACCGAATTGCATGCATCCAAGACGTCCTTCAAGCTGAATGCAATTATGGGCAGCGCTCTACACCATTGCGAGATGATCAGCCATACCGATTGAGAAAACTGACAAGACACGAACAGATGATCACTAGTTTCCTCATAATCTCCACAGAGCAAGCAACGGGTATCCGTGATGTTGATGCCTCGTGCTGCCAATGCGACCCGGGTCGGTAACCTCTCCGATAAAGCTCTCCAAGGTACAATCCCAACCTTCTTTGGAACGAATCTATTCCAATAGAATAAATATTCTGGAACCGATCTTGATGCCGAAGTTGCAATGTTCTTGATACTTGACACCGAGAAAACCTCAGATTTATCATACTTCCAGACCCAAGTATCTGACCCATTCCCTCCAATATAGTCACACAGAAGCAGCATTAACTCCATCAGCTCCTCTTGTTCACCCACGGCTGTTGCCAATCGACTCCAACCCCATGTAAGGGACACCGCATTAGCATCCCATGAGACTCGATCCGATATGCAGCAAGTCTTTTCCTTTTCGAGAGCAAATAATAAAGGAAAACTAACATATAGGGGTTGTTCGTAGATCCAGATATCAAGCCAAAATGCTACTTTTGAACCGCAACCCACCCTACACCGAATAGAAGCTGGAAGATTAATCCCCACTTGACTGAGTTGCTCTTTGATACCGACAATTTGTTTCCAAGGGCCAGCCATAGACATCTTTGCAAGGATTGGAGACCATGACCTATTGTTATGATGGATTGCCCATACAACCCTTCTCCATAAACCATCCTTATCCGATTCGAATCTCCACCACCACTTCGATAACATAGCTAAATTAGCGTCTCGGAGAGACCCGAATCCTAAACCACCATACTCTATTGGTGCGATTACCTTCTCCCACGCCATCCAACTCATATGAGAGTTCTCCTCCGTTCCACCCCAAAAGAAAACCCTTCTCAACCTCTCCAAAATCTCTAAGACTTTTGCCGGAGCTTTATATAATGAGAAAAAGTAGGTTGGCAATGAGTTCAGAACTGACTTTATCATTGTTATTCTTCCCCCATATGAAATATTTTTTGCTTTCCAAATCGACAACCGGTTCTTAAACACATCAATAACCGGCTTCCAATTGCGAATAAGGTTCATATTTGCACCTACCAATAAGCTAAGGTGCTTAAAGGGGAAAGAACCCTTATTGCAACCCAAGATATTTGCCATAAGATGAGCCTCTACCTCATCCACCCCCACCCCATATATGGAACATTTAGAGAGATTAACTTTCAAGCCTGACACTAAATGAAAACATCTCAAGATTCTTCGCAAATTAAGAGCATTCTCTACCGACCGCAAGCCTTTGAAAATACCCTCCGACATAGCCTTCTTCATAATGCCGGATAATGCCTCTATGGCTAAAACAAACAAAAAAGGTGATAAAGGATCACCTTGACGCAACCCACGGGTGCACTCGAATTCCATAGTAGGAGATCCATTTACAAGCACTGATGCTCTAGACGAGACTAGGGTTGCCATAATCCACCCTCTCCAAAGCTCTGGAAAATTCATTTGAGCCATAACCGAGTCTAAATATTCCCAGTTGAGAGAATCATAAGCTTTATGTATATCAATCTTGAATATCATACCCAATTTTTTGGCTTTTTTCATCCATGCAATGGCTTCATTAAGAATAAGTGGGCCGTCTGAAATATTTCTCCCAGCTAGAAAGGCGGACTGTTCCTCCGATACTAGTTTTCCAACCACTTTTTTAAGCCGATTCACCAGGACCTTAGAAATGGCTTTGTTTACCACACCGATTAAACTGATAGGACGGAAATCCGCGGGAGAAAACGGGTCCTTAATTTTTGGAATTAAGGCAATGAACGAAGACGAGCAACATCGACTAATAGACCCATTGGAATAGAATTCCTGGAAAATCTTGAGGAAATCCCCTTGGAAAAGATCCCAATTCTTTTTAATAAATTTAAAATTAAAACCATCCGGGCCCGGGGCCCGGTCTCCAACACAACCCCATATAGCTTCTTTTATTTCCGAAATAGAAAACGGCTCAACAAGGGTTGTCGCTTCAGCCGTAGATAACGAGGCCATATACTGACACGTAATAGACGGCCTAGTCGCCATTGGTTCCACGAACTGACTAGCAAAGAATTGAAAGAAAGCTTCTTTGACGGCCACCGGATCCGCATTCCACACGCCATTGACCATAATGCCGTTTATACGGTTGTTACTTAAATTGGAATTGATGACATTATGATAGAAAGCAGTATTTTCGTCACCTTCAATGGCCCACCTAGAACGGGATTTTTGTTTGGCGTCTAGTAGTTTCCTGTGATCCGACTCCATGATAAAACTAATGCACTCCGCTCTTTCGTTTAATTCCTCAACCTCCAAATTCCTCATTTCTACCAAACTCTCCAAGCTATGTATCCGATTCTTCTTTGATAAATACTCTCCATCCGATCTTTCCTTTTCAACTTTAAGCCAAGCCTTGATATTATTCTTAAGCCATCTCAGCTTAACCGTGAGCGCCATATCCGCTGGTCCATTAAAAACCAAATTATGACAAACCTGCTGCACTAGACCAGAAAATCCCGGTAGATCCATCCAGGAGTTAAAGCATCTAAATGGAATATGACCATAATCCGTAGGGGTAGTGGATAACAGGATAGGCCTATGATCGGATACATCCCGACTAAGCGCCGTAACCGAAGCCGTTGGCCAGTTCTCCATAAAACCCATACAAACAAGAAATCTATCTAGCTTACTTAATTTATCCCCACGGTCCGAAATATACGTGAAATTTCCACCCCCCCCCCCCCCATATTATACTCATTAAGGCCCGCAGATAGGATAAATTGGTTAAAAGACTCCGCGTTAGAAGCTATGAAATCGGAATTTAGCCTCTCCGATTCGTTTCTGACTTCATTAAAGTCGCCCATGAACACCCACAGACCTTGAATCGAATTTTTAATTGCCACCAAGTTATTCCAAATCAATCTTCTTACCGAAGCATCATTAGAAGCATACACATTTACCAAATTTAGTCTAGTCCCAGACGGGCATAAGACTCCAGATAGGACCAAGAAAAACCGGTCCTTAATCACATTAACACAGGAAAAAATAGCCGGATTCCAAAGACACGCAAGCCCCCCCCCCCCCCCAGATCTCCCTTCCGCATCAACAACCTCCAAATTGAAAGCCGAACGACCCCAAAACCCATTAAACATAAAATTAGCAATACCCCTTCCTTAGTTTCCTGAATGGCCAGGAAGTGCACGCCGTATGAAGTTTTTATACCCCTAATCCAATCAACTTTTCGGGCATCCCGAATCCCCCTTAAATTAACGGATAGAAAATTCATTGGAAACCTGTTTGACCACCTTCACCAATAATCAGAGACCTGGTAACCTCCTCGAACCCTTGCAAATTGATTCCCACAACAGCACCAACCGATGTCGTAGCTAAAATTTCCTTTGTGACTGGATCGAAATTCCGATTATTCGAGACTAGAGTAATCGGAACTGCACAATTAGTTCTGGCTGGAGGACTGGATCAGCTTGTACCGGATTATCCTGGCGAAATACATCCACATTCTCTTGGATACGCGATTCAATGGAATTAGAAGGTCTGTTTAGATCAATAGGGGAATCGGCAGGTGGATCTTGGAAGAAGCTTCTAATTGGCGGGCCTTGTAATGACCCAGAAGATGGTGGGCTTCTGGTATCCCTGTTCCTCTTACCAAGCCCAACCAAGGGTGTAGGCCCATCCGGGTTATTATTATTCCAAAATTGAGATTCTCTCTCCTCCGCCACATTGGAACCACCAACTTTCTCAGCCGCTATTTCAACGTTCTCCTCATTAATTTTATTAGATTCCCTAGGAACAGAGCATGCCCCATGGTTATCCCCATAATTCCCATGAAAACCCTCATCATCACACGACTTTTCAACTTCCAGCGGTTGTTCATGAGACGGTCCACCTTTCTTCTCCGGTACGGTACAGCAGCAACCGGTGATCTGATTTCTCCTTCCTCCGTATCATCCGCTAAATTTTCATCCACCATGTTATGGTCCTTCCCATTGTTGCATACCGAGTCCCCATCAGTTACACCCTCCGGGTTATTGACCATGACAGCCACTGAGTTTTCCTCTTCCATATCGGGCCTCCATGCATACACATCTTCGACGACCCAAATCACATATCTTCTATTTTCCCAAGTAACGACTACCGTTTCCTCAATCCTTTTCCCCAGGGGAACAAGGACTAATACTGAGCATTCCGAATTATCCGAATCGACCCATGTGAATGAGGACTCCTGCACGACTTTACCGAACAGGCCCCCAATCTCATCATACACTGAGCTATCCCTAAGATGAACCGGTACCCCAGCAATACAGAGATACACTACACGATCCAATGGGAGATCTTCCCCTTTCCAAACATGAAATCTACTAAAAACCTTAGACAGACTCTCCGAGTGATTTGTCATGACGTCTTTAATCTTATCAGGATTACCAAGGGTCAGTAGAACACTGAGCCCCCCAATGTAAGATAAACCAAAGTTTCCCAGCCCTTCCTTAGTAAGAATCAATTGCAAATTACTAAGAGTATCGACATCTTTAGCTACACCATGAATGGACCGTCCCATGCAATGTAAGGGATATTTAGACCCTTTCACTGTAAGCGAAATTGTTTTTGAGCTAGGGAAAGAACCTGAATCATTATCCGGACACCCATTGTGAAATAAGCTAGCAAACGATCTTCCGGCCTGCACCGTCGACCCCCGTATACCATGAACGTTGTTATTAGGATGATCCACGTTTGAAGGTTCCTTTGGCCTCCATACTTTTCCCCCGTAAACTTCGAAGTATAGATGAATTTCTTGTGATTTTTATCATATTTGGCTAGTGACACTGATACCTTTGCTTCCAGGATCGTCACCATATTCATTTCCACCAAAGTAGCATCCACGTTTTCTACCCCCACATACCGTACGAAGCCGAAGCAGTTACCCCTCTTGTCTTTTTTCCGTGCAACGTAAGCATCCGATACAAAGCCGAACGGCTGAAAAGTTTTCCTCAGTAGGGTTCTCGTCGTTCTCTCAGATAGGTTTTGTACAATAAAAGTCATCTCCACTCCATTTCCGCGGTTCTTTCTCTGTTTATTATAATGCACATTGGTCCAAGGACCATCTTCTTCAACGTAATCGCCACCCCGATCAGGAACAAACTCCATTGAAATACAAGACAACCTCGAACTCGCCCGGAGACAGCCCTATGAAAGGTTATCTTGTTACATGTATGAGATATATAAGACCATCTACATATATAGACTTCAGTAAATTACATATATGTAATTTATTGCAAAAAAGTTACAACTGAACTGAAGAACTCGGTTAATTTTGAAGATGAAAAAACGGAATGGGGAAATCAATAAAAAAAAGTAGATGTCTAAATCGAAATTGGAGAATTAAAAAATATAACAGTCACTACCAAAGATCCCAAAATCGAAATCGGAGAATAACTAGAGAGCCTTTTCAGCACCGTTACACAATTTCACCATGTCATATGATGAATCAATCATAAATTCATAATCACCTTTTCTATGGCACCTAAAATATCTGGCATCACATACTCTTAATCACATTTTAATGTTTCAGAATCACATATTTGTTGAATGAACCTCCTAAACGTAATGCACTAAGTAAATTGATAGCAACATACCAAACTACAAATGAACTAATAAGTCAAACTAACTACATAATTTAAATTAAAATTAATTTATTTTATAATACAGAAGAATAAATTGGAAAAAAAATCATGGAACATCCAAGACCAAGAATTACTCAAGAAGGTTATTGGCCACTGCATAGACCAAATAATCTTTCCGATTTATCAACCGTTCAGTCCATAGTTCACGTTTAAGTGGCGATCAAAGATTTGGACCTTAGAACTCTTAACTCTGTGCAAAACGATCTTCTCAGAAAATGAACAAAGAAGGTTTCATTTGGTGTGTTCTTTTCTTCTAATTACACAATTGTTGTAGTTTTGGCAATTCAAGAAATGATTTGATTTGTTAGAATAGAAGTAATATGCTTTTGAGAAGGATTAACAAAAAAAAATAAAAACCGATATTGAGAGGGCATATAAAGAGATTGTAATTAAAAAAAATGTAACTACCTAAAATAGTATGTCGACTAAAATGCCCTTTATAAAAGTGATTGGTTATTTATAGTTATACTTATTATAATTATATAGTTTTCTTATGAACTACTCTATATAAAAGTTATATACATATAGAGGAGGCCGATTATTGTACAAACTGTCTTAACGTGCGCTGGGTACGCGATGCAGTATCAACATGCGATGTTATTTTAAACATGCGATTTTGATTTTTTTTAACATGCGAATTTATTTTTTTTAACATGCGAATTTAATTTTTTTTTTTTGTAAAATGCGATATTTGGTTTTTAGCAACATGCGATTTTCATTTTTGGTAACATAACGTGCGATTTTGTCATCGCGTACGCAGCCTATGTTATGGCATAGTGTACGATACTTTTTCTATAGAGTAAACTGCCATTTTGGTCCCTGAGGTTTGGTCACTTTTGCCACTTTAGTCCAAAACTCAAACCTTTTAAATATGGGTCCCTGTGGTTTCACTTTTATTGCCGTTTTGGTCCAAAAATGAAATCAGCTGATATTTGACTAATAAAATCATGTTATTTTGTCATTTTCCTCAGGAGCAAAATGGCCAAATATCAGCTGATATCATTAATTTAATTAATAATGTGTTATAATAAAATTATATTGATCGTTTTGTCTCTGAGGAAAAGGACAAAATAACAGGATTTTATTAGCCAAATATCAACTGATTTCATTTTTGGACCAAAATGGCAATAAAAGTGAAACAACAGGGACCCAGATTTAAAAGGTTTAAGTTTTGGACTAAAGTGCCAAAAGTGACCAAACATCAGGGACCAAAATGGCAGTTTACTCTTTTCTATATATATCCATATATGTATAACAGATAAAAAAGAGTCAAGTCTAAGAAGAGCTAGAGCTTAAAAAACTATTATGTATTCAAACTCAAACTTTAAAGTTGGAGCTCAAGATGCAAACTCAGTTGTTTAGCTCGATCTTCGCTCATTTACATCTCTCTTCGTGTTATTTGGAAAAAATGTATAGAATTACATAATTACCCTCAATCCATATATTTAGTTTGTTGTAGAGGTGGCAAAATGGATGGGTTGGATTGGATTGGTTGTTGGGTCAGGATGGGTTTGGGTTAGAATGAGTTTGGGTTAAGATGGGTAAAAGAAAGAAGAAGGTCAGGATGGGTTTGGGTCAGGATGAGTTCGGGTCAGGATGGGTTTGGGTCAGGATGGGTTTGGGTCAGGATGGGTTGAGAATAAATTAATAATAATAAAAACTGAAAAAAATTAAAAAAAAAATTAAAAAAACGAAAAAAATTTAAAAATAATTAAAAAAAATTTAAAAAAACGAAAAAATTTTTAAAAATTTAAAAAAAAATTTAAAAAACGAAAAAAATTTAAAAAAATTATGAACGTGCAGAACAGGTTGTCTTTTACGAAGCTGAACAGAAATCGTTTTTGGTACGATCCCACGTGTTTACGAAGCCACCGCTTCGTACGAACTCAGAACAGTCGACATAATCTGTTTTACGGATCTGTTTTAAAAAAATTCAAAAAACGTGCAGAACAGGTCCGTGCACTGCAGAATCAGATCTGTTTTAGCCGATATAATCTGTTTTACGGATCTGCAAATCAGTCGACATAATCTGTTTTACAGATCTGTTTTAAAAAAAATTAAACAAACGTGCAGAACAGGTCCGTGCACTGCAGAATCGGATCTGTTTTAGCCGATATAATCTGTTTTACGGATCTGCAAATCAGATTCGTTTCATTTGTTTATTATTTAGCCGCACTGCAGAATCAGTCCGATATTTAGCCGCACTGCAGAGTGCAGAATCAGTCCGATTATTTAGCCGCACTGCAGAATCTGTTTTACAGATCTGCAAATCAGATTCGTTTCATTTTACGGATCTGTTTATTATTTAGCCGCACTGCAGAATCAGTCCGATATAATCTGTTTTGCAGTCCAACTCCAAGTTACCAACAACCTAAACAGTCCTACTATCATAACAACCATGATACGAAAAAACATCGCATACAGCCATGAACAAGTTTAGACAAACGGTTAACAATAATGTTAAAACCATAAATGTGTACCTGCAAACAGTATATACATAGAACAAGTTTATATTGAGTTACTTCGTTTGGACTTTGGAAGACCTGTTAAGTTGTTATGTTATTTTAGGGTTACCCATCTTGACCCACGGTTCTTTTTAAGTTGGCCCATCCTGACCCATTCATGTTTTTAATTAATTTTTGATATGTCCATTCTAACCCATTCCACTAAAAATCTTAACCCAAAACAGCCCATTGCTTTACTTTTAAAGTCCAAATCAGCCCATATTCTAGCTTTTGGGTAAAAATTGCCAGGTCTAGTTTGTTGGACCAAAGTCAAAGTATCCTTGCACATTCAAGAATCAAGACTGGCTAAGGTTGGATACTTCAATATAATCATGGTATCAAATGGAATCTATCCTAGCGCTATTAAGGTGTGTTGATACAATGTTCCTTTACATGTTTTTGAGGATTCAAGTTTCTTGAGGAACATCATGTATAAGAGTAAAATTATGAGTTAAATGCTTGGTTGGTCCCTGTGATTTGCAAAAATTGCACACTTGGTCCCAATGGTTCACTAATTACAGAGTTGGTCCCTGTGTTAAATTTCTCAGTTAAGTTGATGTTAAATGACCAAATTGCCCTCAACAATTAAAAAATAAAAAAAAAATATATAAGAGGGGTCTACCCCATCATCTTCTTCTTCACCTCTCACCTATCTCTCTCTCTAACACTGGAAACCACCATCAGCCATCATCTTTGGGCCACCACAATTGCAAACCCTATATTTCCACAACAGGCATTCCATCCCTTAAATTTTGGAGGTCCACCAATAAACATTCACCGTTCAATCTATCACCGTTCAGTCATCTTCTGCCCCCCCAAAAAAACTGGTTTCTTTCAATCTATCACCGTTCAATCACCACCATCTACACAAACCTCCGGCACCACACCAACTCTACAACCACCACCTGCACTACCAGAACTGTAAGGAGGCATAGTCATGTTAAGGCAAATCCAAATGCAGTTGTACCGTCAGCTGGATCACTTGTACCCTGTACAAAAAGGTAAAGGCAAAGTGGCATAAGTAGGGGTGTAAACAACCCCAGAGGCTCGAGAGCTACTCGTGATCGGCTCGGTTAAAAGCTCGAACGAGCCGAGCCTTAACGAGCCCGAGCCCGAGCTCGAGCCTGAAATAGAGCTCGTTTTGTTATCGAGCCCGAGCTCGAGCCTGAAATACAAAGCTTGTTTAGGCTCGCGAGCCTAAACGAGCCCATACAAAATTTTAATTTTTTTATATATAATATATTAATAATGATGATAACATTGATACGCCGAGCTTGAGCCGAGCTTTGCCTTGTTTAAGCGATGTTGAAGTGAGCTCGAGTCGAGCTTTTAGCTCATTTAAGGTTGTTCTCAAAATAGTTCGAGCCGATTCGAGCCGAGCTCGAGCTTTGGGTTTTACTAGCGAGCCGAGCTCGAGCTCAAAGAAGTAGGCTCAAACCGAGCCGAGCTCGAGCTCGAGCTTCATAAAAACCTAACGAGCCGAGCTCGAGCCTGGTTGAGCTCGGGTTCGGCTCGGCTCATTTACACCCCTAGGCATAAGTAAATGCCACAATATGCACTACATAGACATATGATTGTTATAATATAGCGTGCAAGATGTAAAGCAGTACCTCCTTTAGAGAAAGAAAATGAACAGGTTGAGGCCCAATATTACCATGAATCAACGTTGATAGTGTAAGCATCTGTACCAATTTTATTTGAATTAAGGGTTTGCAATTGGAATGCCTGTTGTGGAAATATAGGGTTTGCAATTGTGGTGGCCCAAAGATGATGGCTGATGGTGGTTCCTAGTGTTAGAGAGAGAAAGAGGTGAGAGGTGAAGAAGAAGAAGATGATGGGGGTGGACCCCTCTTATATTTTTACTTTTAATTTTTTAGTTGTTGAGGGTAATTTGGTCATTTAATATCAACTTAACTGAGAAATTTAACACAAGTTAGTGATAAGGACCACCCGAGTGCAAAAATTACAACTATTAGGACTAACTCTGTAATTAGTGAACCACTGGTACCAAGTCTGCAATTTTCACAAACCACAGGTACCAACCAAGCATTTAACTCTAAAATTATAGAGTGTGTGGTTTGTTGTTAAAAAATTAGTTGTGGGTCCCAAAAGTCTTTTTGGGTAATTTTTTAAACTTAAAATTTGTTCTCTTATCCATTGCTAAGACACATCCAACGTGCACACAAATCCCAACACTAGAAAATCCCAAAAAGTAGGTACTAGTACCGGTACCGAATATACCCGGTACGGTACGGTCCGTTACAAGTATTTGAGGGTAAAAACCGGTAAATACCGTTACCGGACCGGACCGTTACCGAAAATGTCAAAAGTCAGTACCGAATCGGTACCGAAAATGTCAAAAGTCAGTAAGGAATCGGTACCGAAAATGTACCCGGTTCGGTAAATTCAGTACCGATACCGGTTCCTAATAACAACCTTCAAAATCCAAACTTCGCAACCGGAGTTTAGAATATTTTCTTAACTAACATGAAGTATGTAGATGAAAAAATATTTGATACCAGGTAGAAGTCGAAAAGTGCAATTTGTAAACCCAACATTTCAAAGGGACACTTTTAATAGTGGATAGATTTTAAAGAGACATTCAATAAATATCAATTATTCATAAGGCTAAAACTTAGGTTCAGTACAAATGCCTTCAAAACAAAATTAAGAACATTTGAAAAGTCGACGACATATGGGTGTAAAAGACGGACATCAAAATATAATTCAAGTATAACATTACACAAATACATGATACGTTGTAGTTAAGCACCCATCCAAATATGCAAACAGAGATGAAAACTGGTAGTCCACGCATCACCTAAACATGTACAACAAACTCGTTAGTGTAATGCTAAGTACACATCCATCTGATAACTACAATGTTCAAAAAGATGTTTAAAAACTATTACAAAAGACGGTTTAGCATTCAAATTTTGGGTCCATATATTGTAAGGTTATGAGCCATACAATTAATACTTCATTGTGACCTCTACTTCATACATCATATAGTTAGCCTAAGGTAGGTGTAGAACATGCAAAAGTGTACGTTCAATGTACCCTCGGAGTATGCTTACTATCAATCGGGGCTTTATTAAAAATGGAATTGAGATTCCAATAAATGTAAACATTTATTGAGATTAATTTGACAACCAAACACATCAAAAATGTGTTTGGGTGTTGGGGTGATGAATTCCAATTCATTTGACAACCAAACACATCAAAAATGGAATTAAGATTCCAATTCCTTCAAATTCTAATTCCTGTACAAACTCAATTCTAATTCCAAAACATTCCGCCAACCAAACGCACATCCATGTTTATTTTTAGCCAATTAAACACGTCTTAAATGAAATTAATTTTAATTCAAATTTCTACGAATTTTCTGACCGATAATAAATCTTCACTATTCTAAATGTGACATAAGAAAAGAAAAGTAGATAAAACTTACAGGAAAGTTCTCCTTGTTTCTTCAAGCAGACTTAATGGTAAAGATGGTCTGAACTACGGTTACAGCAAATAGGATGATTCCAGTAACTAGAGCAATCATATTCCATGGACTGCTAAAGTAAGTCCTCTTCATCTTTGCTATATTTTTTGGCCAATAAGCATTACAATACTCACTCAATTTTACCCATTGTTCTTCGTAAAGGAAATCCACCAATACAGTTTCTTTGCATATGCTGTTGATCATATTAGCAGCTTCATCATTAGAACCCATAGTGTTGAAAAGGACTCCCGAGTCTACCAGCTGCGCAACATCTTCTTGAGTATCCACTAGCAAATCCATGGCAATGGCATATGATGTAACATAACTATGAGTTCGACCTGACTGCTCGTAGGCAAGGAGATTTCTTAAAATGATCTCAGTGGAATCTTGAAGCCTTAATTTTGGAATTCTAAGAGTAGGCTTACTCAAAGACCCAAAAAAACACGGGAACATATATAATTCCACTTTCATCCCCATAAGCCATGTTGGATCATTATTAGGTTTGAAGTTCACCCCAGCCCTGTCTAAATTCATAACCGAAGGGATAGTTGACTTGCGAGAACCTTTTTTAATGTTATCCGGAGGCTTGTAACATTGATGTAGAAGGCTAAGAATATGATGAGTATTATTAACTGATATAGCATTGATATTTATACGTTCCTTAAAGATGTTGGCATAAGCTAGAACTCGATAGATAAGTTCAAGAAGGGAGGCATATTTAGGACTGAATTTCAATACCGTGCACTTAAATATTTCATCAAGAATAAAGAAAGGGATCTGGTTTTCTAGCAATATCAAATCAATTAAGATGACATTGTGTTGCAATACTCCTTCAATTCTTTTGTTGGACAAGAATTCAAGTATGAAACAAGCATCCATAATCATCATGTCGGCAATTTCAGCATCACTATAGGCCTTCGTCCAAACATAACAAGCCTTGATTTGTTCCATTGAAGCGTACACCTTTTGCACACATAATTTCAATATTTCCTCTTGTGGAGATTTGGTACGTTGCATTAGGTTAAACAAATAACTTGTTTTCCGCACTTCAAATGCTTGTACTTTCTCATCTTCTCTGTGCAAAGGTCCAATAGAGACCACCTGAGGGTTGAAAGAACTTGGGCTCAAATCACGTAGTTTACGAGGTGCCATGTAAATTGATGGTGAAAATTGGTTTATATGGCTCTCTTCATTTTTGACACGACAAAGAAGACGTTGAACGACACTGTCTTGAATCATGTTTGTGTCTCCCACCATAGTGCTCAACATGATATCTAAATAAGTGACAAAGCGAGCAATGCACATCCACCAACGGATTAATAAACGTGTCGTATTCTACTTGTACTAAAATTAAGGTAAAAAGTTTAAATCTAAAGTTTAAAAAATAAACAAAAAATACATATAATCAATAAGTTAAAGCCTGTTACAACCTTATTACAACCTCCACATAACATGTTTTGACCCATTTAAAACTTTTTTACAACCTATTTATAAACCCTTAAGCCGTTTAGAATGTGTATAAATTTATTACAAACCACCAACTGGTTCGTGTTCAGGTTACATGGGTTAAAGTGTCTGGATTAAGATTGATATCTTTAACATTAATATACGATTATCTTGAGAACACTAAATGTTGCGAGAACCATGAGAACTAATGAAAAACCAATCAAAATCAAATTTTAATACAAACCTCGTTTTAATTAAAATATAATATTAAAAAAAGAATTAACAACATCAAATAGTAAATTTCTTATATCAAAATTACTCTTATTAGATTTTCTACACATGTGTAAATATAACAAATTTACACATCTAATGGTGACGAGGTATGACCCGGAACGGCTAACCCAACCCGGTCATCACCTATAATTTTATTATAAATAACCTATTATACACGTTTATTCTAAAATGTTCCATTCTGCATGGATAAACTACGTAACCAAATCCCCAATATTTTGGGAAGATCATGCAAATCCCTAACTTATCGGAGTCCATCCTAGGTTAGAGGAAACCCTAATGGTAAACTATAAATAGAGGTAAACATCAAAGGTACGATTCATTCTGTTCTTACCTACTCTCTCTCTCTACATACTTTCTTACTCCCAAATACTGAGATTTATTCTCACGCCGGATGGTGGTTACAGGAATAACCCCATTCCTGTAACGAGTCCTAACGGTGTTCTGTTTTGCAATTAGTTATTCGAATCGCCAAGAGTTGAAGTCCTAGTCGGAGCCTACCGCTAAGGTCAGTGTTTCTTCATCGGCGCCATCCGTGGGACCTACGGTAATACCAGCAAACTTAGACCCAATGGCAAGCGATCAGAACACGGCAACAACACCGAGCCAAGCAGTAATAACCAGTAATCCGCTGTCAACGATGACCTCTGCAGTAAAGTTACTGCTATTCCGTCCTCACTAGCGATAACCAGGTCTCTAGACCTGGAGTTTGAAGCAGAAGCCCCACCGGGTTATCAGAGGTCCCCAGCCGTCTCCTATGGGTCGGTATCTGGGACCCATTATCGTATACTTCATGGCAAGTGCGACAGGTGGTTCCGACCACGGCAACATCTGTCGTTTCTGTTCCAGTATCGACTACAACCGCACAGACTGTACATCCGCGGCTCCAGGAAACGTTACACAGCAGATGAGTATGGCTCAGTACTACCAGCCACCTCTTACTTATGCTATGCCTCCACTGTAAACTGCAGCACTTACAGCAGCGTTGTCCACGCCACCCCACCAGCCGGTGGTCATGCCAACTGGAGTCATGAACACTCCGATCACACCCGGGAATCAAGCTTATTTCCCGGGATACTACTATGCACCTCCTTATGGGTACCTGCCACCGTATCCAAATCAGGCATATTCCCCTCAGATGGCAACTCAAAGCTATACACAACAGTCGCCATACGCGGCCTACATGCCACCTTGGTGGTCTTTCCCTACACCTCACAGACTTATGTTCAGACCTATGTTCAGACCCCACCTATGGCGGAGCCCATTTACGACAGAGGAAATACTTCAAGGCCTCGCTTTTCTCCTAACGTGGGTCCCAGCACCCAACTAAACCTTACGACATCCCAGGCTCCAGTTACTCAAGGGATAAGCCTGGGCGGGGCGAATCAGCATATACAACACATCAACGTAGAGGATGATGACCTCACCAGGCCTTACAAACCAGCAGATGCCACGTTAAGCAAGACACCCGCTGAGATCCTTGCTTCTGAAAACTTGAAGCTCAATCCTCTAAAGCCGCTGAAGGATACACCTAATAAAGACACCAGCAAGTACTGTGAATACCACAAGGGTAATGGCCATGACATTAATGACTGCTATCAGCTAAAGACGCAGATCGAGTATTATGTGAAAACTGGAAAACTTGCCCATTTGGTTCGAGATATTAAACAAGGTCCGCCCCACGGCAAGGATGACGCGGATAAAGGGGCAGGCAAAAGGCAGCGGGAGCTAAACATGGTACACGCCGATAAGGGGAAATGGGCGAAACAGAGTTTCTCCACACTCGAACCCTGGATGCTGGCAACCATGACGGTCGAACCACGTGTTGAGGACTTACACCTCACCACTGACCCCCTCATCATATCAGCCGCTGTAGGCGACTATAACAAGAGAAGAATACTAGTTGACACCGGGAGCTCCGAGGATATAATATATGAACACTGCTACAACAGGATGCAACCTGAAGACAAAAAGTTGCTCGAGACGGTACACGCCCCTATAAAGGGGTTCACCGGTGAAAAGGTCGACCCAATCGGTCAAATCACTTTCCCGGTAACCTTTGGACTAGCTCCCCATGAAAGAACCATTCTTCTTACCTTCCTCGTCGACCGTGCTGAATCATACCACAATGTCATAATCGGAAGGTATACCTTGGGAAAACTGGATGATGTAATATCCACAGCGCGGGGGTTCATGAAGTTCCCCACACCGAGAGGAATAGCCACGGTTTACCGGGACAAGGTAGGGGAGGTTTTGGACACCAAAAGATGTCGCCAGGGGCCCACCGGAGCGATCGGTCCAGAGAGATGGCTTCTGAGCACGCGCCATCCTGAACAAACAGTTACAATAGGAGACAACCTCTCTCCTGAAACCAAAAACAATTTAAAACAACTGCTGAAAAGAAATGCAGAAATTTTTGCCTTTGAGCATTCTGATATGACTGGTATAGCCCTGGATAAGGCGGAACACAGGTTAGCCACACTTCCGGGAATTAAACCGGTGGCTCAGGGTAAACGAAGCATGGCCCCAGATCGAAGAGAAGCGGTAATCAAAGAAGTACGAAAATTGGTTGAAGCTGGAATTCTTCGAGAAACAAAATACCATACATGGGTATCAAACCCTGTGATGGTCAAGAAGCCAAACGACACATGGCGGATGTGCATTGACTTCAAAGATCTAAACAAGGCCTGCCCAAAAGATGCATACCCATTGCCTGAAATGGACTTCAAAGTCGACTCCTTGGTCCTTTTCCGGTACAAGTGTTTCTTAGATGCCTACAAGGGTTACCATCAGATCAAGATGTCAAGAGAGGACGAAGAAAAAACTGCGTTTCACACCGATATACGCATTTTCTGTTACACCAAAATGCCTTTCGGTCTACGTAATGCAAGGGCCACCTACCAGCAACTCATGGACAAAGCCTTCGAGAAGCAGATTGGTCGAAACTTGGAAGTATACGTCGATGACCTGGTAATCAAGAGCATAGAAGAAAAACAGATGCTCGAAGACATCGAAGAAACCTTCCGAAAGCTAAGAGAATACAACATAAAGTTGAACCCCAAGAAGTGTTCATTCGGGGTAGAGGAGGGCAAGTTCCTGGGGGTGGTGGTCACCCGGGATGGCTTTAGAGCCAACCTGGAGAAGATAACTGCAATAACGCGAATGCCATCACCCAGAACTTTAAAAGAAGCACAGGCGTTGAATGGGCGATTGGTTGCTATAAACAGGTTCCTGGTAAGGCATGCAGAAAGGTCTTTGCTGTTCATAAAAACATTGAAAGATTGCCTCAACAAGAACAACTTCAAATGGACTAGTGAAGCAGAAGAAGCGCTGCAAAACATGACACGGTTCATCGAGAAGCTACCCACATTAACAGCACCATACCCAAAAGAACTTTTGAAGATGTACTTGGCAGCAGCCCACAACGCTGTGAGCGCGGTACTTATGGTCGAAAGAAACGGCAAACAAGCACCTATATACTATATTGGTCGGGTACTGGCGGGTCCTGAAACGCGGTACCCAACGCTAGAAAAACTGGTACTTGCACTGGTCCACGCTACCCGGCGTCTCCGAAGATACTTCCAGGGCCACCGCGTGCAAGTCCTAATAAATTATCCCCTACAGCAAATCCTACACAAACCAGAAATTTCTGGGAGATTAGCTAAATGGGCAATAGGGTTGGGGGCCATGGACATTGAATATCGAAAACGAACAGCAATCAAAGGGCAGGTGATCGCCGATTTCTTAGCAAAGATTCTTGACGGGGAAGTGATCCAAGACCCAGTGGTTAATGACAAACTAGAATCCAGTACATCTAGGCAAACTTGGAAGTTGTACAAAGACGGATCCTCCAGCGGAAAGGGGGCAGGCGCGGGCCTCATGCTAATAAGCCCAGATGAAGTAAAATTGATGTACGCTTTGCGATTCGACTTTGAATGCTCCAATAACGAGTCAGAGTACGAAGCGCTACTGGCGGGCCTAAGGGTGACTCAATCTATGGGGGCGATGAGGGTCGACGCATACGTGGACTCACTGCTGGTCAACAATCAAGTAAACGAAACATATGAGGCCAAAGATGAAACAATGGCAAAATACTTGGCCAAAACCAAGGAACTCATAGCCTCTTTTGACAGCGTCACACTCAATCATGTTTATCGCGGAAGAAATCAGATAGCGGATGCTTTAAGTAAGTTAGCTACGTCGGGTATGGAAAAGGAAGTGAAGGTGGAAACGCTCCAGTCACCATCTATAGAACACCGCGAGGTATCCGCAGTCACGGTAGAAGAACCCTGCTGGTACACCCCCATCCTGAAGTTTCTCACCAAAGGGGACTTGCCATCCGCTAGGGGCGACACCAAAAAGATATAAACAAAGGCTTTATAATACGAAGTGTAAAACAGTATCAGGAAGTCATACCTGGGACCGGTTTTACGATGCGTGTCCCCTTCAGAAGCCATGTACCTCATCCAAGAGATACACGCCGGCATATGTGGTATTCCCGCCGGTCCCCGGGCAATCGTTGCTAAAATTCATAACGCTGGGTACTACTGGCCCGGGATGCATAAAGACCCGGTAGTTGAACTTAGAAAATGCCGCAGTTGCCAGAAGTATGCTCCACAAACACTCCGCCCCAAGAACAACTTGATCCCCGTAACGGCGGCATGGCCTTTTCAAAAATGGGCAATAGACATCATGGGACCATTCATGCTGGCCCCGGGGAAGCTAAAGTACATGATTGTGGCAATCGACTATTTTACTAAATGGATCGAGGCAAAACCATTGGCTAAGATAACTGCGGAAAACGCCAAAAAAATTCTATGGGAGCACATTGTCTGCCGATTCAGACTCCCGCTATACATTGTTAGTGACAACAGAACGCAATTCACAGACAAAGTCCTACAAGACTGGTGTGCTGAGCTTCAGATCCAACAAATATTCACGTCGGTTGCACTTCCTTAAGGGAACGGTCAGGTGGAAAGGGTAAACAGAAGCTTGTTGGATGGGATCAAAAGAAGGTTAGGCTATGAGGGAAGTTCTTGGGTTGAAGAACTGCCAAACGAAACCCCATTCAGTCTAACTTATGGCACGGAAGCAATGATACATCAAACACGATGTCTCTAAGACGCCTAACAACTGATGATGACAATGACAGGCTCTTGCGGGAAGGCCTGGATCTCCTGGAGGAGCGGTGTGTAGCGGCAGCCATCAGCGAAGCAAAATACAAGAAAGCCTTAGAGAAAAATTATAACCAGCGCGTGGCTCAGTAAACCTTCAAGGAGGGCGATTATGTCATGCGGGATTATGAGGCAAGTAGGGCAGAACCCACAGGCACGCTGGGACCCAACTGGGAAGGCCCTTACATAGGCAGGGGGCTACCGCCTATCCAGACTTAATGGCACAGCGGTTCCACGTAGCTGGAACACTGCTCAATTAAAGAAGTGTTACATGTAGTCTTCCGCCCCTAACGGCGGAATAGACAAGTTTTCCTTGAACAAGTGTAATCCATCAAAAACGATGTCTCTTTCTTTTATCAGTTATTGATTAATAAAAGTTCTTTTTTATTTTCTCCTGTCATCTACATACACAAAAAAAAATTACCATCGCATTTACACTACATATTACGGTACAAAATATTACCATCGCATTTGAACTGCATATCACGGTAAAAAACATCTCTGACACGAAATATTTTTCATAATAACAAAGTCAGATGATCAAAATTATACAACGCTGAAAGTGGGTATCTTGGTAATAGATACATCAACCACTATAAAAGATAGGTATTTTGGTAATAAATACATACAACTATCGAACAACATCAAATAGTAAATTTCTTATATCAAAATTAAAAAAGAATGGTCCCATGATGTCTATTGCCCATTAAAAAAAGAATTAACAACATCAAATAGTAAATTTCTTATATCAAAATTACTCTTATTAGATTTTCTACACATGTGTAAATATAACAAATTTACACATGCAATGGTGACGAGGTATGACCCGGAACGGCTAACCCAACCAGGTCATCACCTATAATTTTATTATAAATAACCTATTATACACGTTTATTCTAAAATGTTCCATTATGCATGGATAAACTACGTAACCAAATCCCCAATATTTTGGGAAGATCATGTAAATCCCTAACTTATCGGAGTCCATCCTAGGTTAGAGGAAACCCTAATGGTAAACTATAAATAGAGGTAAACATCAAAGGTACGATTCATTCTGTTCTTACCTACTCTCTCTCTCTACATACTTTCTTACTCCCAAATACTGAGATTTATTCTCACGCCGGATGGTGGTTACAGGAATAACCCCATTCCTGTAACGAGTCCTAACGGTGTTCTGTTTTGTAAATAGTTATTCGAATCGCCAAGAGTTGAAGTCCTAGTCGGAGCCTACCGCTAAGGTCAGTGTTTCTTCATCGGCGCCATCCGTGGGACCTACGGTAATACCAGCAAACTTAGACCCAATGGCAAGCGATCAGAACACGGCAACAACACCGAGCCAAGCAGTAATAACCAGTAATCCGCTGTCAACGATGACCTCTGCAGTAAAGTTACTGCTATTCCGTCCTCACTAGCGATAACCAGGTCTCTAGACCTGGAGTTTGAAGCAGAAGCCCCACCGGGTTATCAGAGGTCCCCAGCCGTCTCCTATGGGTCGGTATCTGGGACCCATTATCGTATACTTCATGGCAAGTGCGACAGGTGGTTCTGACCACGGCAACATCTGTCGTTTTTGTTCCAGTATCGACTACAACCGCACAGACTGTACATCCGCGGCTCCAGGAAACGTTACACAGCAGATGAGTATGGCTTAGTACTACCAGCCACCTCTTACTTATGCTATGCCTCCACTGTAAACTGCAGCACTTACAACAGCGTTGTCCACGCCACCCCACCAGCCGGTGGTCATGCCAACTGGAGTCATGAACACTCCGATCACACCCGGGAATCAAGCTTATTTCCCGGGATACTACTATGCACCTCCTTATGGGTACCTGCCACCGTATCCAAATCAGGCATATTCCCCTCAGATGGCAACTCAAAGCTATACACAACAGTCGCCATACGCGGCCGACATGCCACCTTGGTGGTCTTTCCCTACACCTCACAGACTTATGTTCAGACCCCACCTATGGCGGAGCCCATTTACGATAGAGGAAATACTTCAAGGCCTCGTTTTTCTCCTAACGTGGGTCCTAGCACCCAACTAAACCTTACGACATCCCAGGCTCCAGTTACTCAAGGGATAAGCCTGGGCGGGGCGAATCAGCATATACAACACATCAACGTAGAGGATGATGACCTCACCAGGCCTTACAAATCAGCAGATGCCACGTTCAAATCCAAATTCACGAGAAGAATCGCTGAAGCCCCAATCAAGGAAAAACCCAAGATGCCTCAAACAGTGGGTAAATACGATGGTTTGAGTGACCCTGACGACCATCTAAATTTGTTCAAAGTGCCGGGGAGGTAGCATGTTGGTCTATGCCACTCTGGTGCAAGATGTTTGTCCAAACGCTGGTTGGGGCAGCACGCGTGTGGTGGGATGACTTACCTGTGGGGGAAATTGATAGTTTTGAGGATCTCGTATCCAAGTTTCAGCTACAATTCAGTCAACAAAGGCGCCATACGAAAGATAGGAACGAACTCCTCCACATCCGTCGGAGAGATAACGAGACGGTAGAAAGTTTCATCGTCAGGTTTAATAAAGAAAGCCTGGCGATCCCAGGCATAACAAACGATTTGGCTTGTGGTGCCTTCTTACAGGGAGTGAATGATGATGAATTGCTAAGAACATTGTATGGAAGGGACGGCGTACCCTCGACCATAGAAGAGATCCTAAGAATAGCCAAAGTATACGTGACTCAAGAAAAAACGGTAGCGGATAGTCACGCTGCTAACAGAAAAAAGGAAGCACAAAAGAACTAAGATGATAGGGAACAACGAAACTCAAAGGGTAAAAATAGAGGGGATCGGTTCCCAAAGAGCGACCGGGCGGACTCACGGTATGACAGGTCCAGGAGCTCTTATTCAAGAAACGAATCATCCTCCAGATCACCAAGATCTGACTACCCCAACTTAAGCAAGACACCCGCTGAGATCCTTGCTTCTGAAAACTTGAAGCTCAATCCTCTAAAGCCGCTGAAGGATACACCTAATAAAGACACCAGCAAGTACTGTGAATACCACAAGGGTAATGGCCATGACATTAATGACTGCTATCAGCTAAAGACGCAGATCGAGTATTATGTGAAAACTGGAAAACTTGCCCATTTGGTTCGAGATATTAAACAAGGTCCGCCCCACGGCAAGGATGACGCGGATAAAGGGGCAGGCAAAAGGCAGCCGGAGCTAAACATGGTAGACGCCGATAAGGGGAAATGCGCGAAACAGAGTTTCTCCACACTCGAACCCTGGATGCTGGCAACCATGACGGTCGAACCACGTGTTGAGGACTTACACCTCACCACTGACCCCCTCATCATATCCGCCGCTGTAGGCGACTATAACAAGAGAAGAATACTAGTTGACACCGGGAGCTCCGAGGATATAATATATGAACACTGCTACAACATGATGCAACCTGAAGACAAAAAGCTGCTCGAGACGGTACACGCCCCTATAAAGGGGTTCACCGGTGAAGAGGTCGACCCAATCGGTCAAATCACTTTCCCGGTAACCTTTGGACTAGCTCCCCATGAAAGAACCATACTTCTTACCTTCCTCGTCGTCCGTGCTGAATCATACCACAATGTCATAATCGGAAGGTATACCTTGGGAAAACTGGATGATGTAATATCCACAGCGCGGGGGTTCATGAAGTTCCCCACACCGAGAGGAATAGCCACGGTTTACCGGGACAAGGTAGGGGAGGTTTTGGACACCAAAAGATGTCGCCAGGGGCCCACCAGAGCGATCGGTCCAGAGAGATGGCTTCTGAGCACGCGCCATCCCGAACAAACAGTTACAATAGGAGACAACCTCTCTCCTGAAACCAAAAAAAAATAAAAACAACTGCTGAAAAGAAATGCAGAAATTTTTGCCTTTGAGCATTCTGATATGACTGGTATAGCCCGGGATAAGGCGGAACACAGGTTAGCCACACTTCCGGGAATTAAACCGGTGGCTCAGGGTAAACGAAGCATGGCCCCAGATCGAAGAGAAGCGGTAATCAAAGAAATACGAAAATTGGTTGAAGCTAGAATTCTTCGAGAAACAAAATACCATACATGGGTATCAAACCCTGTGATGGTCAAGAAGCCAAACGACACATGGCGGATGTGCATTGACTTCAAATATCTAAACAAGGCCTGCCCAAAAGATGCATACCCATTGCCTGAAATGGACTTCAAAGTCAACTCCTTGGTCCCTTTCCGGTACAAGTGTTTCTTAGATGCCTACAAGGGTTACCATCAGATCAAGATGTCAAGAGAGGACGAAGAAAAAACTGCGTTTCACACCGATATACGCATTTTCTGTTACACCAAAATGCCTTTCGGTCTACGTAATGCAAGGGCCACCTACCAGCAACTCATGGACAAAGCCTTCGAGAAGCAGATTGGTCGAAACTTGGAAGTATACGTCGATGACCTGGTAATCAAGAGCATAGAAGAAAAACAGATGCTCGAAGACATCGAAGAAACCTTCCGAAAGCTAAGAGAATACAACATAAAACTGAACCCCAAGAAGTGTTCATTCGGGGTAGAGGAGGGCAAGTTCCTGGGGGTGGTGGTCACCCGGGATGGCTTTAGAGCCAACCTGGAGAAGATAACTGCAATAACGCGAATGCCATCACCCAGAACTTTAAAAGAAGCACAGGCGTTGAATGGGCGATTGGTTGCTATAAACAGGTTCCTGGTAAGGCATGCAGAAAGGTCTTTGCTGTTCATAAAAACATTGAAAGATTGCCTCAACAAGAACAACTTCAAATGGACTAGTGAAGCAGAAGAAGCGCTGCAAAACATGACACGGTTCATCGAGAAGCTACCCACATTAACAGCACCATACCCAAAAGAACTTTTGAAGATGTACTTGGCAGCAGCCCACAACGCTGTGAGCGCGGTACTTATGGTCGAAAGAAACGACAAACAAACACCTATATACTATATTGGCCGGGTACTTGCGGGTCCTGAAACGCGGTACCCAACGCTAGAAAAACTGGTACTTGCACTGGTCCACGCTACCCGGCGTCTCCGAAGATACTTCCAGGGCCACCGCGTGCAAGTCCTAACAAATTATCCCCTACAGCAAATCCTACACAAACCAGAAATTTCTGGGAGATTAGCTAAATGGGCAATAGGGTTGGGGGCCATGGACATTGAATATCGAAAACGAACAGCAATCAAAGGGCAGGTGATCGCCGATTTCTTAGCAAAGATTCCTGACGGGGAAGTGATCCAAGACCCAGTGGTTAATGACAAACTAGAATCCAGTACATCTAGGCAAACTTGGAAGTTGTACAAAGACGGATCCTCCAGCGGAAAGGGGGCAGGCGCGGGCCTCATGCTAATAAGCCCAGATGAAGTAAAATTGATGTACGCTTTGCGATTCGACTTTGAATGCTCCAATAACGAGTCAGAGTACGAAGCGCTACTGGCGGGCCTAAGGATGACTCAATCTATGGGGGCGATGAGGGTCGACGCATACGTGGACTCACTGCTGGTCAACAATCAAGTAAACGAAACATATGAGGCCAAAGATGAAACAATGGCAAAATACTTGGCCAAAACCAAGGAACTCATAGCCTCTTTTGACAACGTCACACTCAATCATGTTCATCGCGGAAGAAATCAGATAGCGGATGCTTTAAGTAAGTTAGCTACGTCGGGTATGGAAAAGGAAGTGAAGGTGGAAACGCTCCAGTCACCATCTATAGAACACCACGAGGTATCCGCAGTCACGGCAGAAGAACCCTGCTGGTACACCCCCATCCTGAAGTTTCTCACCAAAGGGGACTTGCCATCCGCTAGGGGCGACGCCAAATATATATAAACAAAGGCTTTATAATACGAAGTGTAAAACAGTATCAGGAAGTCATACCTGGGACCGGTTTTACGATGCGTGTCCCCTTCAGAAGCCATGTACCTGATCCAAGAGATACACGCCGGCATATGTGGTATTCCCGCCGGTCCCCGGGCAATCGTTGCTAAAATTCATAACGTTGGGTACTACTGGCCCGGGATGCATAAAGACCCGGTAGTTGAACTTAGAAAATGCCGCAGTTGCCAGAAGTATGCTCCACAAACACTCCGCCCCAAGAACCACTTGATCCCCGTAACGGCGGCATGGCCTTTTCAAAAATGAGCAATAGACATCATGGGACCATTCATGCTGGCCCCGGGGAAGCTAAAGTACATGATTGTGGCAATCGACTATTTTACTAAATGGATCGAGGCAAAACCATTGGCTAAAATAACTGCGGAAAACGCCAAAAAAATTCTATGGGAGCACATTGTCTGCCGATTCAGACTCCCGCTATACATTGTTAGTGACAACAGAACGCAATTCACAGACAAAGTCCTACAAGACTGGTGTGCTGAGCTTCAGATCCAACAAATATTCACGTCGGTTGCACTTCCTTAAGGGAACGGTTAGGTGGAAAGGGTAAACAGAAGCTTGTTGGATGGGATCAAAAGAAGGTTAGGCTATGAGGGAAGTTCTTGGGTTGAAGAACTGGCAAACGAAACCCCATTCAGTCTAACTTATGGCACGGAAGCAATGATACATCAAACACGATGTCTCTAAGACGCCTAACAACTAATGATGACAATGACAGGCTCTTTCGGGAAGGCCTGGATCTCCTGGAGGAGCGGCGTGAAGCGGCGGCCATCAGCGAAGCAAAATACAAGAAAGCCTTAGAGAAATATTATAACCAGCGCGTGGCTCAGCAAACCTTCAAGGAGGGCGATTATGTCATGCGGGATTATGAGGCAAGTAGGGCAGAACCCACAGGCACGCTGGGACCCAACTGGGAAGGCCCTTACATAGGCAGGGGGGCTACCGCCTATCCAGACTTAATGGCACAGCGGTTCCACGTAGCTGGAACACTGCTCAATTAAAGAAGTGTTACATGTAGTCTTCCGCCCCTAACGGCGGAATAGACAAGTTTTGCTTGAACAAGTGTAATCCATCAAACACGATGTCTCTTTCTTTTATCAGTTATTTATTAATAAAAGTTCTTTTTTATTTTCTCTTGTCATCTACATACACACAAAAAAATTACCATCGCATTTACACTACATATTACGGTACAAAATATTACCATCGCATTTGAACTGCATATCACGGTAAAAAACATCTCTGACACGAAATATTTTTCATAATAACAAAGTCAGATGATCAAAATTATACAACGCTAAAAGTGGGTATCTTGGTAATAGATACATCAACCACTACAAAAGATAGGTATTTTGGTAATAAATACATACAACTATCGAACAAAACCAAGTACTTGTCCCTGTTGTCAAAAAACAACATACGGGAACACCAAAATAAAGCGAACATGTTCTACTAATTTACAAGTCGATGAATATTGCCAACACTTCTGCAGGGGTGTGCAATGCTTCACCATACCACTCCAAGGGATGAGGATCTATGATCAAGTCATCATCATTTACCTCACCAGCCGGAGAAGCTGCCATCCTCCGAGCATCAACTGGGCTTATGCATCGACGACCACTCCGGCGTCGCTCGTACACCACTCTACATCGACGTAATTGCTCGGGAGGAAAAGCTTGCATTGAGGTGTCTGCTGTCAAGAACACCACTCCTGCATCGGCCTTGACCCTAACAACGGAAGGGCCATCATCTCCGATACCTTTGCCAGACGTACCTATACAAGGCACAGTATCGCCGGAGTTAATCTCTTCACTCCCTATTGTTTTGTCCGGCATCTTATCCCGGAGACGGACCATAGCTTCCGTCCAGGGTTTGAAGTATGTCGGAAACTTTCCGAAGACGGTATTTACGACTCATTTCTCACTTACCAAATCTGGTAAAAAAGCAAGAGTCAATATATAGAGGGTAAAACAAGATGACAGTAATGACGACAGCAAAACTAATGAGAAATCATGATTATATGTCTAATCGCCACCCTTTGCAGACGGCGGCACTGCTATAATGATAGTTTCATTAATTGTTCCTGACAAAAATCGAGTGCTCACACGCACCCCAACAAAAACAAAATATAGTTTTTTACAAAAATATCTAAGGAACAGTACAAATATCAAACAAGCAACATTCATTCTTCTCCGGATTCATCCGCCACCTCCAGCCACTTTGTCAGCCAAATTAGCATACGCCGGCAGCGGATCGTTATAAACCACCTCCAGAGCATCCGCCATATCTGCTGTTAGCTTGCCTCCTTCCTCCTGGAAGTCAGGGGTAACTTTACTTGTTTGGTGGCAGCTGACATAGCCTTCATGAATGCCATCATGATGGCCTGACTTGTAAGCAGCAGTGGACAGGCGATCCAGGAGGGTAACAAAGGTTTCAGACTGGCGTAAGTACTCGAAAGCACCGACCAAGCCCTGGGAGATCAGCCAATTTCGGTCACCTTGCAGCCCTGCCAAGCGGCTGGTCAAGCTATCTACCTCAGCGTTGGATTGCTCCAAAGCACTTTCGGCCTCCTTGAGACGCGCCTGTTGGGTGGTTGAAGATTGCAGAAGTTGATTCTTTTCAGAGACCAGGGAGTCACACATTTGTTGCAACTCCCTAAGTTTTTCTTCCCGCTCCTCGAGCTCAACCTGTTTGGCCTGGGCCTTGGCATTGGAGGTGATGTGTGTAAAAAGCAACATATAAATTACATCAAATTAGGCATAAAACTAACCCTTTTTTAGTACTAATGTTGGAAAAAGTATGCTTTTGTCTTCCTTTTGTATTTTCAGGATTAAATGAGCGTAAATGAACAAAAGGAACAAATATGCAGCAAAATCTAACATAAATACAAGAAATGGAACAAACGTGGCATGCCCGACCCCTCGACAGCATCTTCCCAAGCAAAAACAAGAAAACAGAAGGCTGACCACGGCCCCGTGCCCAGCGGACATGGGGGCGTGGCCAGATCTGCAGAAAGGACAAAACTATAGAAGCTTCTATTCCCGACACGGGGGCGTGCCCAGCTCGACACGGGCCATGGTCAACGCTAAGATTCGAAGAATCCAAGCAAATCTTGATAGTACAGATACACTTCTGCACACGGGGCCGTGCCTAGTGGACACGGGGGCGTGTGGAGCTAATGCAGACAAATTGCAATTAATGAAGAAAGAGAAAGTGGATGGACACGGGGCCGTGTCCGGGCTTCTGTGCAGGCTATAAATAGTGGTGCTTGGTTCCCATCAAAGGCATCCCTTGGCAAACCACCTCTCTCCCACTTCACCCACACTCCACCACAACTACAACCCACATCCACCACCATCATCCATCATAGAGTGTGTGTAGTAGTCTCGGGATCCAAGATTGATAGTAAGAGTTCTTGACAATCAAAGGCCATGTTTGCCTAAGTCTCTTACATCACTTGGTGAAGACAAGCATTTAGTGTAATACTTTTGATTTTTAATCTTTTCACACTTTTAATTTGGTTTTGTATTAATGAATTTAATAACTAGTTTCTTATGTTGAAGGTGAAACTTCCTTATCATTTGTCCGTGGTGTCTTGGCATTATTTTACTGTCTATATAAAATAAAAGATTTACACCATTCATATCTCTACGGTCTATATAGAGATATATTGACTACCTGGTCGGGGGTTAAGGGAATGGTTTGGTAAGGTAAGGTTCTTGCCTTGTTCAGTGTATAGATCCTGCAAGGACCTGGGTCAAGCTTACTAGGACCTCCTTCAATACCCACTGGTATTGGATGGCGGGGGTGCGAATGGCTTGATCCCCTCATATGTAAACTACTATTAATACATTAAACCGGCTACTTGGGATTGTATCCCTACTGACTCAAACCACTTAGCCGAGGGTAACGTCACCTTCAAAAGAGGGGTTTACCACATTACGCATTAATAACTTAATTAATTATCTTCCAATATTCCGTCCCTTTAGGATTGTATCCTTGCTGACTCAAACTACTGGGTTGAGGGTAACGTCACCTTCAAAAGAGGGGCCTACTACTATAACTAAGACAATCTCTTAAAAAGTGCAAAAGTGCGGAAATCATCAAAGGTTACACTAAAGGCGAGTCGGATCCAAGTGATTCATCTTGTCTATATGTTTTTATTTTTATTTTATTTTTCAGCATTTTTAGTTTTTAATTTTCATGTTTAAAATCTTTTCTAAACTTTTGATTTGATTAGACGTTGAGGATAAACCGGTACTAAAAGCTCTTGTGTCCTTGGACGACCTCGGTATCTTACCAACGCTATACTACGCTCACAATGGGTGCACTTGCCCATATGTGTGTTTAGTGTTAGTAGAATATTGTGTTTTATAAATTTAAAACTTGACTAGAGTGTTAAAAATGACTTAAAATATAACTAAAAATATATAACGCTACACACGCATCAGGACGCTTCCAGCTCAAGGGTCAGACTCTAGTACCTCTCCTGCACCTGATAAACAAAATTGGTGTCAATACGGAACCTTTCCACCTCAGCAGATAACTCAGATCTCACCTTTCGGGCTTCATTAACGGTTTTACGTTCTAACTCTTCTTGAACAGTTTTAGCTCGAGAAAGGATACGATCTTTTTCCGCTATATCGCGGGCCCAGATCACCCTCTCCTCAGCAAGATTGGACGTTACCCGCTTCAGATCATCCTCAGCTTTGTTTTTCTCTAACACAAACCGGCTCTCCCTGACACCGGCAGCCTGGAGCTGACTTTCCGAACAAAACTTTTCATCCAAAAGCTCTTGAATTGTCATCCACGCCTGGCGTAGCTCACTATTGTCGTGCATCCACCGACGCCGGATCTCATCCAGCCTTCTAGGGCCACTGACAGCGTCTACCATGGTCATGCTCATCAGATGCTCGTTGTCTAACCCCTCCACATAGGCAGATTCAGCAGGAGGGTATGCCCGCTCAACCCAGGGATGCACCACTGGGGGAAAACCAGCCTGGAGGACTCTCCTATATTCCACTTAGGTTGATAACGTTTGTCCTGGGCATGCAGGTCCCAGCACACGGTGGGAAAATAGAGATCATCGAACAAACGGGCCCCATCCTCAGCAAAATTACATCCCCCAGTGTCACTAACGGTGGTATCCTTGGCACTTGTCGACTCGCCCCCGACGGAGGTAGTAGGCATTTCTTTCCTGGACACAGGGAAATCGCCAATTGGAGAATCAAATATAGACGCGGGGGCGGAGCTTGAAAGAAGTGGCGTGGTAACGGGACTAGGCGTCATGACAATGGATGCAGTGAACAATGGTGGCGGCATAGAAGAGCCAACAGGGAGTGCACTCGCCTGGGATATCAGATCAGCAAGAGGAGCACTTTGACCGCCAGCGGCGGAAGTAACAATTTCCCCAAAGGTCAAGGGCATAGAGGATCCACTCTCAACTTGGGCCTCAACAAGAGAATCTGCATCAAAACACACATTCAGAAAACAAATAAATGAACCAAATCCTATACGAACCATTACCACCACTTACCAGCGTGTAACAATTGAACAACCTTGGTTGCTTGAAAAGTGGACAAAGATAGCATTATCTTACGCCTCATAGGTGCGGGGCGGGGACTCACTATAGCGGGGGCGGAAGTAACAACTACACCCTCCGGGGCTGTGGACACGCTAGCCGCCACAGGCGAAGCAGTCGTCCCCACAGTAACAATCTTCTTCCCAGTTATCCTTATCCGGGACTTTTTTTTCGTTTCTTCAAGGGAAACTCCGCTCCCACCGCTGGGGGGAGGATTAGAAACTTGAGCAGTTGAGTCCATTCACCTATTTGACATCCACACAGTCAACATATTAGAACAAACACAGCCTGCAAATTAAATTAGTAGCCAATTGACACTCACCATTGTCAAACCTTTGAAAGGCAGGATACAACCGGCTATCACGCCATAATAAACTCATTCCAGTCATCACCAGTGCACCCTCCGGAATCACCTGCCACTCAGAGGGGCGTTGGCTTAGCCTCTTGAACAGAGCACTCTGAGCATTCTCAGCAGGTGGACCATCATCTTTGAACTTTTCTTTAGCTCCAATCTCCCTCCAATGCATCTCTCTGGGGATGACGTCTGCATCAATGTAGAAAAATTTCTTCTTCCAGTCCTTATCTCTGGAACTTGCAGGGACACTTCTCAGACAAGACACACCGATGTCTCGTCGATCGAAAGTAGAAATGGGGGATTTCCAAACAAGAATGAAAAGAGCCCAAAAAACCATGATTTCAGGGATATGGCCCAACGCTATGCAGGCAAATTCGAAATGACGAAATTTAATCAACCCAAGAGGATGCATCTGGGAGATGTGAATGTGATACTCGTCAAGAACAGACTTGTAGAATTTGGTAATCGGCAACCGTAAGTTACAGAATTTGAAAAAATCACTGAACAGAGTGATTTTCCCCTATTTCAATGGAAACGTCGTATCTTTCTTCGACGGCAACACAGGATTCCATTCTTGTTTAATGTCATACTCTTGCAGAAGATAGTTGAACGATATCGTTCCCCACTTGCAATACAAGACGCCGAAACTTGTCTGTGCTGAAGAAGATTCGTCGGTCTTGGAAGCCATTGTGTGCAATCAAGAAATAGTAGACAAAGATGGAGACGAATGAAATGGTGAAAAAACCCCTAAAGGGACGACTATTTATGGAAAAGGTAAACAACCTTTCAAATTCAAAAAGAAGTGCAGACAGATGGTGACGCGTGGCAATCCGGGGCATATACAACTGTCCTCCTAATGATGGCCTAACTGTCACACCCTTTCACATCACCGCCATAATTCAAAAGGTATTGTACTTCCATTTGAGAAATATGTGGTCAGGGGGTATTTTGACTTTTCCCTTTTCTAGTCCGATCTCATGAATTTCATCTCATAACTTCGGACTGGGGGGCATGACGAGGTATGACCCGGAACGGCTAACCCGGCCCGGTCATCACCTATTATTTTATTATAAATAACCTATGACACACGTTTATTCTAGAATGTTCCATTCTGCATGGATAAACTACGTAACCAAATCCCCAATATTTTAGGAAGATCATGCAAATCCCTAACTTATCGGAATCCATCCTAGGTTAGGGGAAACCCTAACGGTAAACTATAAATAGAGGTAAACATCAAAGGTACGATTCATTCTGTTCTTACCTACTCTCTCTCTCTCTACATACTTTCTTACTCCCAAATATCGAGACTTATTCTCACGCCGGAGGGTGGTTACAGGAATAACCCCATTCCTGTAACGAGTCCTAACGGTGTTCTGTTTTGCAGTTAGGTGTTCGGATCGCCAAGAGTTGAAGTCCTAGTCGGAGCCTACCGCTAAGGTTAGTGTTTCTTCAAATGGCAAACTTACACATGTGTAAATTTTCTATATTCACGAATTCATGTAAATTTAAATGTGTAAATTTAATTTCTAACATTGTATTCGAATAATAATGATAAGCGTAAAAAATTGAATTTAAATTGATTTTTGATCAAGTTCTCGTGATTTCTTCATTCGTTCTCACGGTTCTCACAATATTTAGCGTTCTTATTTAAAACTTCCCCTATCTGTATATATATATATATATATATATATATATATATATAGGGTCAGGATTTATGGAAAACGGTGAAAAGTGTGAGAACGGTGAGAACGATTTTGGTGTTGACATGTGGCATTGATGCTAAATTATACTAAGGGTAATATTGTCAAAAAACTCACTCACATGAACTGGGTGTTCAAATAAATGCCATAAAAACACCCAATTCAGTAAACGCAATGAAAATACCTAGTTAAAAACGCCATAAAACACACAGTTCAGAGAAACGCCATGAAAAACTCAGTTGAAAACGCCATAAAACACTTAGTTCAGAAAAACGCTATGAAAATACCTAGTCTAAAACGCCATAAAACACCCAGTTCAGAAAAACGCCATAAAAACCCAGTTCAGAAAAGTATATTAATAGTATACTCGTTGGAAATATAAAAAAACACTGATTTTAAGGTGTAATTTTTTTAGAAAAATAATCACGTATAAAAAAGTTATTGCCGTTTAAATATGATGGCGGAAAATGGCATGTGATTAGCATGTGCACCCTTGTTTGGATCTTCTAAATTTACCCCTCCTGGTAGTTATAAGGTTCCCATTATTTACAAAAATGTCACTACATCATCGTAGCCACAAATCACAAAGATCTTATGGCTGAAAATCGTTCTCACTATTCTCACACTTCAAATCGTTTTCTCTTGATCTCATTCCTATATATATATATATATATATATATGGTTAGGGTAAAATGAAAATTTATACGAATTGTGAAACCTTAGAGAACTCGGTCTTACAAAAGGTTATTTAAAAAAAATATATACAAAAAACCTAAAAATCAACTTTTCAAAAATTTTTTCATTTACGGCAGCCTTAAATGCTGTAAAAAAGGTGATGTCATGCTTATGTCATCAGCTTTTACAGCAGTCGGAAAGGACCGAAAAACACCCTTTCGAATTTTTTAAGATCGTCTTTGTAATATTTTAATCTAGGGTGTGAATAAAATGGGGGCAAAACTCACACAGCAAGGTCGAGTTATCTAAGTTCTCACAAATCATATGAGTGATCTTGATGCTATATATATACACATATAGGAGAAGGATCCATTAGAAACCACCCTTTATTGCGAGAACGCCGGGAACGAATGTGAACACAACCAAATATACCTAAAAAAATCTAAAAAACACACAAATTTTTCTTTTTAATATTTTCTTAACAAAAATCGCTACTTTTTGTTTATTAAAAAAATTTTAAAAATTTAGACTAAAAGTAGCAATTTTTGTTAAAAAAATATTAATTTTTTTTGTGTGTGTTTTTAGGTTTTTTGGGGGGTTTATCTTTATGGTTTAGTTAGCATTTAGCTTGAGTGGGGGGGGGGGGGGGGGTTGGTTTGGTGGGGGTGGGGGGTTAGGTTTTTGATTGTGTAGTGGGTTTATTTTGTTGTGTTCACATTGGTTCTCGCGGTTCTCGCACCAAAGGTGGTTCTCGCATAATCTCAACCATATATATATATATATATATATATATATATATATATAGGGTTGAGTTCATTTCAGAACTCTAAATAACTACTGAACTTTCAGAACTCCTAATAAACAATCATTTTATACATAAATTTGTATTTAGGATCTTTTTATCATCTATTATATGTATTTCTTTGATTACATACATGTTAAAAGTAGTTTACATATGTTTAATTGCCAAAATTATATATATGTGTCATAACTAATTACATATATGTAAAAAAACTAGTTTACATATGTGTAATTATAAAATTACATATAAAAAATGATAAAATTATCCTAAACATAAAAATATATAAATAAAAAGATTGTTTATTAGGAGTTCTGCGAGTTCTGTAAATATTTATGGCTCTGAAATGATACTGCCCCTATATATATATATATATATATATATATATAATGTTTGGATTCATTAATTTTAACATGCCAACATCTCAAATCACCCTTAGCTTGTCACTTTATATGGGGAACGCTTGTTGGAGGGGGGAGAGTTTGTGAGCCCCGTACCCATCAACCAATCAAATGCATTTTTTTTCTTTTTACTTATTCAGTTTTAAAATTGTTTTAAGACCACACGGTGTGGCAAGCATGGAAGAGACGTGGAGGCCTCAACCACGCTGCTACACCGCCCCTACAACGGCGTGGAGCATGGCGTGGGAGAGGGGTGGTTGGTTCTTGCCCGGCGTGAGGGTTTTGGTTATGATGACATGGCGACGAGTTATTGGATGGGGATATAGCCGTTGGACCCCGAACGGTCAATTTAAAAAAAAAAAGTTTTTTTAAATTTAAAAAATAAATTAACTTTCTCTAGTTAAATCCAACCCATTCCATCATTTTTTTCCCAAAAAATCTTCCACTCTAAACTTTATAAATCTCCACAAGTTTTATTAAAATATGCATCCCCACATCCAAACAACCCATATGGCCGAGGCGAAATACCGAATACTACTTCGCCTCAAAACTGCTCCCCTCTTCAAGTTCCAGGTAACTTACCCGACATATCAGCTTATGCTCATCTTCTTGCAAACTAAAACATGTTTTATCAGTCGCAATTACGAATGCCTAACCTCCCCCCCCCCCCCCAACAACTTGTTCCTATATCCCAAACGCCCCCTACACCCGAATCCATACCCGAAACGCACCGACAAAATATCGTTGAACCATCCACACAAAAAAAATATAGGATGAAAACTGAGGCGGAGAAACAAAAAAACCTTGCGGACCGATTTGTTCATCCATGGACAAATGATGAAGACGTGGTGTTAACCCAATCTTGGAATTCTATTTCGGAGAACTTGGTTTTAAGTATATTTTATTTTATATTTATTGTTAAAAGATAGATATGGTTATAAGTTATTATTTTTTTATCTGGATATTAATAATTTGTTTTTTTAAATATGTGCAAATCAACACAGTGACGAATTTTGGGATCAAATAAACGATCTTTATCACAAAACAATGAAACGAGAGTAATATAGTAAGTATGATAGTCTCTCATCAAAGTGACATGAAATAAATACCGTCATGACCGCCTTGAACGGTACTACAACAATATAAAGAACAACCCAAAGAGCATTGAAACTAACGCCGATATGGTGACGCGGGTGTTTAGTCTTTATTCGGATGGCAAAAAAGGAGCGGCGTTCAAATTTATTCATTTTTGGGATATATGTGGCGAAGCACTCCTCAAAATGGGCAAGAGTGCCTCTTGCGGGACAATTATTGTTTAAAAGGACGAAAACGAGTTCATCTACTAATCGCTCGGATGCTCGTACCGAGTTTGAAATAAACTTGAGCCACAAAGAGGTTGAAGCGGAAGCCCACTTGGTAGAGATAAATAAAAAAGAGGGCGTAAAAATCACATAGTTCGGGTGCAGACTATTAAGAAGGTTTAGCCGACCTAAATGAATAAATTAGTACGTTCAATTGCATCCAACAACAAAGGAACACCCAAAAAGAAAAGGTTATCAAACTTTTTGAACGAAAAGTAAATTTGAAAAATGAGGAGTTGGTGAAAGAAAGGCGGGCGAATATGGAAATCCTCGCCATGAAACCAATCACCTTGGTGACGAAGAAATAGAAATTTACAAAAAATATAAAGAAGAACTAAAGGCAAAATATTGTACTTAGTTTGGTTATTTTTTATGTTTGTTTGTTTCGTTTTTATTATTTTCAGTTTTTTTTAATGTAATGTTTTTATTTATTAATGTTATTTCTCTATTTACTTAATGTTTTAATTTAATTTAATAGATTTGTTTTATTTTTTTATACTTCAATTAAATTGAAAAGTGTATACCACGTGTCGCACCACGCCACCTTTCCACGCTCCATCTCACCCCACGTTTTTAAGGGACTTGAAAGTGAGATCTGACAATGCTAAAGTGGTTGCCATGTTCCGCTTCATACCCCTCCCACACCGTGTAGTCTAAAAGGGTGTGAAAACTTGTGAAACGATAACAGGGTGAATGGAAGTGGTTTGATGATGTGGCAGTGAAATAAAATGAAAGCATAAGACCATGCGGTGTGGCCGTGGAAGTGCGGCATTTACGCCCTTCCACGCCGCATACACCACACCAACCCCTGCGTTGTTGATGGCGTTGTGGACGGGGCTTGAGATTTCAACCGACGTTAATGATATATGGGCGTTGACATGGCATGTTGTTATTGGACTTGGCTACTAGCCATTGAAATTATTTAAAAAAAAAGATTTTTTATCTAAATAATAATTCATTCCGTCTATATAAAAAAAACTCACCATTTTCACCTCACTCTCTTCTACCCAACTCCTTCTCAACCTTCATTTTCATAAAAAAAATAATGCATCCACACAACCGAAACTTTGATCCGAACAACCCCTACGGTTTCGGTGATCTACCAAACACTACTTTGCCTCAAGGGTCTTAACTGAACCAACAACGTTTTACTGATCCGAGCATATTAGCATACGGTCAACTTTTAACGAACCTACCTTTTATGTTTCCACAACAACCGCTCACTCCTCTATCCCAAACTCCACCTGCACCCGAATCCGTACCAGAAACTCAACCTACACCACCCGAATCCTCTACGCAAAAAAAAAAAATAAACCATAAAAAGAAAAGCGGGGCCGACAAGGAAAAAGCAAAAGAGGATCGTCGTGTACATCTGTGGACAAGCGAAGAAGAGTTGGTGTTGACGAAAGATTGGCTTTCGATTACGGAGAATTCGGTTATAGGTATATTTTATTATATTTATTGTAAAAAATATATTTCATATCTATAGTATATTTTTAATAGGCATCAACCAACATAGTGACGATTTTTGGAACCGAATTAACGAGCTTTATCAAAAAACTTTGGGACGATATATCTATCGGATAAATGATAGTCTCTCGTCTAAGTGGCGTGAAATAAACACTGCCATGACGGCGTTCAAGGGCCACTACAACAATCTAAAGAACAACCCAAAAAGTGGCGAGACGGACACCGACTTTTTGACGCCTGCGATGTTCTTGTATTCGGAAGGCAAAAAGGGGTCACCTTTAAATTTATCATTGTTGGCGCATTGCGAAAAAAACTCGCCAAAATGGGCACGAGTACCTTTAGCGGGACAGTCGTCCTCCAAAAGGTCCAAAAGTTGTTCCTCTACTAGTCGCTCGGATGCTCGTACCAATTTTGAGATCAACTTAAGTGACGATGATTTTGAAGCCGAACGACCACCGGGAAGAGATAAGTCAAAAAACGGGCCCAAAAATCATCCACTACGAGTGATGAAAAAAACCCGCTTTGGCCGGCATCCAAGAAGAAATCTACGTGTTCAACATCCAACAAGAAAGACACACATAAAATAAAGGCTTTTAGCCTTTACAAAGAAAAGCAAAAGTGAACGGATATGAAAATACACTCTATGAAGATCGATCACCTTGAAGGCGAAGAGCGGGAAACGTACATGAAACTTAAAGAAGAAATCATGGATAAATATCGTAGCTAGTTTCAATTATTTTAGATAATGTTTTTGTGTTTGTTTTTTAAGTTTAAATTATGTAATCTCTTTTTAAAATTTTGTAAGTGTTTTTATGATTGATAATTATTATATTTTTTTGGGTAAAGTTGATAATTATTATATTAGTAATAATGCTATTTTATAAAAATTAATACATAGTATATAATTATTAAATAAAAATAATAATAATAAATGTGTCACGTGTGGAATAACACCCTTCTTCAACACCCCTTCTCCCCCCCCCCCCCTTTCACCACGCTCCTATTCTGACGCGCGCTGACGTGGCGTCCACATGTCGAATAACGCTCATTCTTCAAGCCTCTCCACGCCGTGTGGTCTAACACATAGCCTAAGATTTAACTAGTGATAAGAACCTATGACCTAGTGCTTTAGTTGTATGGTACTTGCCATCTACAAACAATGGTGTGGGTCTAAATCCTGGCAATCACAAATCACAAGGTTATGTGGTATTTAGGTGTAAAAACACTTTTCTTAAAATCGCAAAATCAGTTAACAATTTACCAGTTTCCTGTGAATTGATGAGGAAAACCGGTTCGTATGGTTGGCTTCATTATATACAAAATTAGAAAGACCTTGTGTAGAAAACGTAGAATGAATTCCATTATTCACAAGGATATGTTACATATAATAGAATAAGGTCTCATGTAATCAAGGAGATAATCATGCTAGCCTAAAATACAAATTTGACTATCAACATATTTGAATACATTGATATAGTATAATTAGCTATTACCCCCCCCCCCCCCCTCAAGCGAACAGGTGGGGGACCGACACGTAGCATCGTACGAAACCGTTCAAAGAGGGGCCTTGGAAGACTTTTGGTGAAGATGTCGGTAACCTGGAGCGTGGTTGGAATAAACTTGGTGTAAAGACGACCCCAGGGCCGGCTCAAAATTTTTTAATTTTTTCTAGGCCTAAAGCGGATAGCAAAATTGGGGCCCTTTTTGTAAACGAAAAAAATTGCTATGGATCCTATCATTCATATATCATCTTTGTATACGCATAATTATAATTGATAAACCTCAGTGTTAACAATCTCAAAGCCAAAATTACCAACATATAATATATTTTCTTAGAATTTGAGGCCCTAGGAAAATGGAGGCCTAAAGTTCTTGCTTTATTTCACTCCCCCTTGAGCCGGCCCTGGACGACCCGATGACACAAGCTCCCGAACAAAATGATAATCAATGTTTATGTGCTTGGCACGTTTATGTGCTTGGCACGTTTATGTGATACCGGATTTTGGCTTAGAAATAGTGCATTTTTGTTGTCACATAGCAATGTAGGACGGTCATGAGGCAATGCATGAAGCTCCCGTAAGAGGTGTGTTAACCAAATGATTTCAGCCGCGGTGTTAGCCATTGCCCGGTATTCGGATTCACAACTAGAACGAGAGACTGTAGGTTGCTTTTTGGCACTCCAAGAAACAAGATACCTCCTAAGTAGATTGAATAACCATAAGTGGAGCGTCTAGTTTCCACACAACGAGCCCAATCCGCGTCCGAATAACCAACTAACTTAGTGGTGGTTGGTTTTTTCAAATGTGAGACCAAATGAAAGTGTGCCTGTAACATATCTTAAGATGCGTTTAACAAGCTGAAAATGAGATGTTGTGGGCGTTTGAAGAAATTGACTTGCTTGGTTAACCGTGTAGGATAGATCTGGCCGTGTGATTGTTAAGTATTGTAAAGCACCCACCAATGATCTATAAAATGTAGGATCATGGAATGGTGTTCCTTTTGAGCTAAAAAACATTAGTTATGGTGAGAGGTGTTGCCACAGGTTTGGCATCAAGAAGATCGACTCGTGCAAGTATATCATAAGCGTATTTTGCTTGATTCAAGAATAGACCAGAAGAGGTATGTGTTACTTCAAGACCCAAAAAATAACTCAAGGAACCCAAATCCTTAATGGCAAACTCGGTATGAAGACGAGAAGTGAAGTTTTTTATAAAGGTCTCATTGTTACCGGTCAAGATAATGTCATCGACATAAACAAGAAGATAGATGATAACGGAACCTCTTTTGAAGATAAAAAGCAATGTGTCGGCTCTAATACATTGGAAACCAAGTGTAATAAAAAAAAGAACTAAAAGAAGATAGATGATAGGGGCTTGTTTCAGGCCGTATAGTGCTTTCTTGAGATAGCAAACATGGTTCGCATATTTCTAATCTATAAAGCCCGATGGTTGTTCCATATACACCGTTTCGGTTAGAGTACCATTTAAGAAAGCGTTTTTAACGTCCAATGGATGGAGGCGCCAATTATAAATGGTAGCATGTGCAAGAACAACCCGAACGGTAGATGCTTTGACGACCGGACTAAAGGTTAATGAATAATCAAGACCGGGAATTTGGGTGAAGCCTTGAGCAACTAAACGAGCTTTATAACAATCAACTGAACCATCGGCTTTGTACATCGCCCGATAGACCCATTACTTCGAAATATCCTGCTAATTTTTTGAGCCACAAGAGCTTAGCAATGTACATCCAACGTTCCACATAATGTATAATGGTTCCACAATAGTAACCTTTCTCCATATTTCCTCTTAAGTTTTCTCACATTTGAACCAACGTCATTTGAGTGCAAGGGACGTTCAACAAGCTCCCAAGTTCGGTTGCTATGAAGGGCCTTTATTTCCTTATTCATTGCAGCCACCCACTTAGGATGTTTTGATGCCGAGATAAAACCTTTAGGATCATGGGCCACAGATAGCGCATGATGTACTGGTGTAGAGTTAAACACCGATAAATTTGTGTAGTGTTTGGTCTTGAAAATACCCGATTTGGACCGAGTGGTCATCGGATGCGAGGAAGAGACGGGTGGTGTTGGTGCAGTTTCGGATTGAGCCGATTGAGTAGAGGATGACGAACATTGTTGAATGGAATCGAGTTGGTAAGAGTGAGCTTGAGTTGATGCAAGCGGTTCGGATTCGGCAGCTAGGCCCGATGAAACCGCTGGGCCCGATGATGGAATTGAGGCCGAAGAGTAGTGGCTTTGATTGGGCAGAATTGGACTTGTGTGAGGTGATAGTGAACTGTTGGTAAATACAGATTGCATGTGGTTTGATGATTGATGCATGTGAGCAACAGATTTGCATGAGAGTTGTATCTGGGCAAATTGTGCATGGAGTTGGAACATGAGTGGGGCAAGAATTAGTGGTTTTTGAATGTGATAATAAAGGTGGCAGTGGAATTGTTGATATAATAGGTATAACATTCTCATCAAAATTAGAAAATACAAGTTTAGAATCATCAACTGGTGGAACAATACCGTTAAAGGGACAAGTATCTTCATCAATTGAGCATGGCGAGTAATGTAAACTCGGGATGACGTCGGTTCTAAGCATCCATAACCTTTGTATTTCAGACTATAGCCAATAAAAATATATGAAGCATTTCGTGGCGAGGGTTTGTTTTTAGCATAGTCCCGAAGATACGGAAAAACCCGACAACCGAAAGTTCGAAAGTTCGCAAGGAAGGAGTTTGGTGAAAAAGGGTCTCAAAAGGTGATTTGTTACTTAGAACAGGCATGGGGAGACGATTTATTATATACGTTGTTGATGATAAGGCGTCTACCCATAAGTTTGCCGGTGCATGAGAGTTGAACAACATGGCATGACCCGTTTCAGTTACATATCGGTTTTTACGCTCGGCACGTCCGTTTTGGTAAGGAATACGAGGACATGACAAGCGATGTTGAATACCACCTTGTTGTAAGAGTTTTTGAACCCGTTTGTTGGTAAATTCGGTCCCCCATCACTTTGAAAAACTTTAACGGTACATGAAAATTGATTTTGAACAAATGGTAAGAAAACCGTCAAAATAGTATAAAATCCGATTTCGCTTTTAGAGGATAGAACCACGTAAACCGAGAAAAATCATCAACAAATATAACGTAATATAAATAACCATCCGTTGAAGGAATAGGGGCGGGTCCCCAAAGATCACAATGTATTAGATCTAAAGCATGCAAAAAACGTTTATTATTCAAAGCAAATGGCAAACGTCGTGCCTTAGATAATTGACAAGACGAACAAATTCCCGGTTTGGGTAACAAAGAAGTAACACAAAAATAACCAAGTTTATGCAATGCGGAAATAACATCAAATGAAACGTGGCCTAGTCGACTATGCCATCGTTCAAAGGAAAAACAAAGGTGATGAGAGGAGAGGGCGGCAACAAGAGCTTTTTGTGCTTGAGATATAGACCATTCTCACATGTTCCTCTTGCTAGAGTCGCTTTCGCGTTGCGATCCTGAATGTGAAAAAATCATTAGAGAACAAGACATCAACATGAGAAGCATGTGTAAGTTTACTTATAGAAAGAAGACTTTTAGTAAGGTGTGGAACAACTAGAACATTTTTTAATTGATTGATTAGAATTTAAAGAGGTATGTACCAATGGGGTGGTGGTCCATTGGCAAAGGCAAAGCCTTTAAAAACACCTAGGTTGGGAAGGGAAAGATCTTGGGTTCAAGTCCCACAGACGATAGGTGATTAAAGAAATTAGTCATTCAAAAAAAAAAGAATTTAAAGAGGTATGACCAATTTTCGTAACCGGTAGCAAAAGACCATTACCAAAAACAACCGAATCATTACCCATATAAGCATGTGAGGCATCAAGAGAATCTGGGGAGGGCATCATGTGGGTTGCGGCGCCGGTGTCTGCGCACCATTCGGGAGAGTTTTCTGTCACATGACATTGAGCGTGGAAGGCTTGAGCAAGGTTGGAGTCAATCGGCGAAGCACGTTGCGCAAAAGTGGCTAAATTTGGACAAGCACTTGCATAGTGTCCTTTTCTACACAATTGACAGTGAGGCATGCGACGTGACCCGGATGAACGACCGCGTCTGGATCCACGATAATGACCACGATTCCCTGAGGAGGAGCCTCGTCCAAATCCACGTTGAGGCTGAGCAAAGTAAGCGGCTTGAGGAGTTGATGAACCATGAATAGCTTGCAAGAAAATCTCATGAGGCCTGAGAGAGAGTAGATCTCGAAAATGGGTTGCGGTCTAACGGTACGTTGGGCAGTAGAAAAAGTCTCAACTTGAGACCCTAAGCCGCATAAGAAGCAATGAGTTTTGTCACTTTCGGCAACCGGATGTCCAATAGCCGCTAATTGGTCACATAGAGATTTAAACTTTCGTGTGTATTCAGCAACAGAAGATGATCCTTTCTGCAATTGATGAAGAGTATCACGCAGAGTATGAGTTCGTTCCACGGAGTGATGACTATAGGCCGTCTCTAGGGCTATCCAAATATGACGGGCAGTCGTAAGACCAATATATGGCCTCTGCCATGGCTTCTTCAGTAAGAGTAGACTGCAACAGGAGAATGACTTTCTGATCATCTTCTTTCCAGGTTTTAAACTCGTCTTTAGGAGAGGATTTCCCGTCAACCGTAAGAGTTTCTGATGGTGGTAAGGAGGTTCCATCAACATGGCCATGTTAAGAGAGGGAGGACTTGATTTTTCCAAACAAGATAATTAGTGGATGAGAGTTTAATGGTGAGAAGATGAAAAAGAGTATGTAATGGTACTTGAGAAGAAGCAGCAGATGTGGTTCCGGACATACTAGAAGTCGGAGTTTTTGGAGAGGAAGAGTGGGTCGAGATTTTGAAGAGAGAGAGAGAGAGGATTGCCTAATTGGTTGATACCATGTGGAAAACGTAGAATGAATTCCATTATTCAGAAGGATATGTTACATATAAATAGAAATAAGGTCTCCTGCAATCAAGGAGATAATCATGCTAGCCTAAAATACAAATTTGACTATCAACAGATTTGAATACATTGATATATATGGTATAATTAGCTATTACCTTGAATCAATTCTACTTCTCCAAACTCCAAATCGCTGCCTCTTTCCATGGTGAATGTTGTTTCTTCTGCGATGTATATGAGTTATGGATTATATTATAAGTATTGCTGACGGCTATATTACAATCTTTTTATTTCATTAGTTGTTGACTAAGAGGTAAATTAAAAAAAATGCAATAGCAGTAAGCATATCCTGAATGAATGAATGAATGAATGATGCACGCCACAAAATAACAAATTAGAAATCAGAAGACAAGCAGCCGTTGACTGACTTTCTCGACCAAAAGAAAAAAACTCAAAATCACAAACGCATGGAAATAATTACAAGTAGCAACTTTATGATTTAAGCAATCATATTTACCCTTTAAAGTTTAAAACTTCAGGTAGCCTGAGACATCATCTTCCTCCCCCAAATTAAACCTTAAGGCTGGAGGGTGTGGGGGCTCCATCACTACCACCTCACCACGTATAACGCCCATATGGGCTCTATCACCACACCCTCCAAGTGAAGAGGGTGGCGCCATGGCTTGGGCTCCATGGTGGTAACTTGTGGTAACGCCAAATTTGAAGAATTCAGGTGCGGCCCATTAGTTTTAAACCAATCAAATGTTTTTTTTTTATTTTGTTTAAAAGGGCTCCATCCACACCATGTAAATTAAAAGGGGACTCCATAGGTGAGGTGGATCCTAGGTGGACTTGATAAAGCCCCATGGGGCTCCAACCACACCCTATAGCCTAACCGTACACAACCACCTGCCTCACCAACTACCACCATCTCCACCACCACAACCATCACCACCACCCGACCACCACTTTCAGTTGATTCAATATGTATATCATAGCATTGATTATCAGCTAATTTCATCTTCATCTTCATCATTCATATGATTTTATATGATTTATATTCATAGAGTCGTCATCGCCGGAGACACGTCATCGTCATCGCCGCCTCACCGATCTCCTTCTACTCCTACATCTCATCGTCATATTCATCCTCATCCACCTCATCTGCAGCAATAGTCACCGTACGTTTCACGGCGGCCGTCACCTCTGCATAAGCAATCTTTAATGCAAGATTCCGAGTCGGAATCTGAACAAAACGGCGTCGCTTGAAGTGCATACAACCTCACCCTTCACCCCTTCACCCCTTTCGAGATTCCGAGTCGAAATCTGAACAAAACGGTCGTCACCTCTGCATAAGCAATCGTCAAAATCAGGTAGTAGCATCATTGGGCCTTCATCTTGTACTTGACTTTTGATTTGAAGTGCATACAACCTCACTCGTCACCCCTTCACCAACCGTTCGCCACCATCGCCACCAAGGTCAAATTAAGAGGAATTTGAGCTTTCTGGTTGAATTTGTGAGAAATTATGGAGAAATTGTGGTGTTTATGAACGTAAACGTGCTTAAAATTTTAAGATAAAGTTCAAATTAAGAGGAATTTGAGGTTTATGTTAGAAATTTTCTCAAGAAAAACAGAGATCTGGTTGAAATTGTGGTGTAGATGAACATAAACCAGTCGAAATGTTGAAATAAAGTTCAAATTCAGATAAATTTGTTGACGAAAACAGAGATCTGGTTGAAATTATTGAGAAGAAATTATGCTCTAGATGATTAGTTGCTTTGAGGTTTTTATTTTATTATATATATATATAGGGAGCCGCTAGAATAAGAACCACCTCCAGTTATGAGAACCATGAGAACCACTCTCAACCAATAACATTTTGCCAACTAAAAGGGCCTTTTGGTCTTTTTACCCCAAATGTCAATTTCCTACCTCTTTCCTCATTTATTAATGTCAGACAACCTCTCTCCACCATTTATTACTGTCATCTCTCTCTCTCTCTCTTCAAATATAAGTCACTCATCTCACATCTCTTCCTCTCTTCAAAATTAATTCCCTGAATTCACCTCTCTCTCTCTCTCTTCAAATTTCAACACCATACATGTTACTGTAAATAGAAAATTGGGTTCTAGCAGGTTGATGTTTCAAGCAGGAAAGAGAGAGAGAGTAGAGAGAGAGAGAGAGGAGAGAGAGGGGGAGTGGGTGTGGGTGTGCTTGTTGCCGGTGGCGGCGTTTGTTGGTGGTGCCGGTGGTGCAGCGCCAAACACCTCCCCCTCCGATCGCAACCCACCGTCTGTCAATGTTGCAGCCGCCAAACACCGCCGCTGAGACACCGTGCCGCCGTCATCCGAGAGATTAATGGCGATGATGATGTGGAAACCCACACATGAGCCTTGTTCTTCATCTGAGAGATTAATGGCAATGATGATGTCGGTGGTGCCGGCGTATGTTGGTGGTGCCGGTGGTGCGACGTCGGTGGTGCCGGTGTTTGAGTGGTGGCTAGAGGTGGTGCCGGTGATTGAGTGATGGCTATCGGTGGTTTAAACGGGGTCAGGTTTGTTTTTCGGTTGTTGATTATTGGTTTGATTGGGTTCTTTTGATTTGTTGTTTCTGTTTTGATTGGGTTCTTTGATTCAAAAAGTTTGGGTTTTTTTATTATTTTGGTGGGTTTGATGTTGAATCTGGGTTTGATGTTGAATCTGGGTTTGAATATGGGTTTGATGTTTGAATATGGGTTTGATGTTGAATCTGGGTTTCATGTTGAATCTGGGTTTCATGTTGAATCTGGGTTTGAATATGGGTTTGATGTTTGAATATGGGTTTGATGTTGAATCTGGGTTTCATGTTGAATCTGGGTTTCATGTTGAATCTGGGTTTCATGTTGAATCTGGGTTTGATGTTTGAATATGGGTTTGATGTTGAATCTGGGTTTCATGTTGAATCTGGGTTTGAAATATGTTTGAATGATGTTCTTGTTTCCTTTTGAATGTTCAAATCCTTTGAATATGTTTGAATGATGTTCTTTGTCCCTTTTGAATGTTCAAATCGTTTGAATATGTTTGAATGTTGAATCTGGGTTTGAAATCTGTTTGAATGATGTTCTTGTCCCTTTTTGAATGTTTAAATCAGTTGAATATGGTGCCTCATTTGAATCGGCAGTGATGATGTAAAAAAAATGACAATGGCGCGGCAAGGACGCCGGAGGGTAGGTTTTTGAACCTGCAACCCCATTTTGCAGCCTCTGATTATCGGAAAATCTGAGCCAAAACTTCGTTTTTTTTCTAGAATCCACTCGTTCTTTTGATTTTTGTTTGTTGGGTTTTTTTTTTTTAATTCTAGGCGTCGATGATGATAATAATATATCTGAGACGCTTCACCGAGTTTGCGATTTCTGGGTGCGTTCGTTTTTGCGTAAAAAAGTTTTTGTAAAAAAAAATTAAACCGTAAACTTTTTTACGTCAACCGTAAACTTTTTAACGTAAAACGTAAAAAGTTTTAGTTAAACGTAAAAACGTAATTTTTTTTACTAAAAAGAAAAAAACGTTAACGTAAAAAATCATTTACGTAAAATGTAAACCTTTTAACGTTAAACGTAAAAAAGTTTTACGTAAAACGTAAAAAGTTTTACCTAAAACGTAAAAAACGCAAAAAGTTTACATAAACGTAAAAACTGTTACGTAAAAAAATGTGTAAAAAACGGCGTTATAAACGTAAATTACGTTAACGTAAAAACGACGCGTTGAAAAAACGGCGTTAATAAACGGCGCGTAAAAAACAGCGTTGAAAAACGTAAAACTTTTTACGTAAAAACGTAAAATGTAAAAACGTAAAACGTAAAACTTTTTACGTAAAAACATAAAATGTAAAAATTTTAACGTAAACCGTAAAATGTAAAAAGTTTTACGTAAAACGTAAAAAGTTTTACGTAAAACATAAAAACGTAAAACGTAAAATTTTTAACGTAAAACGTAAAAAACCGACGCGTAAAACGTAGAAAAACGTTAACGTAAGAAACCGGTGCGTAAAACGTAAAAAACGTTAACGTAAAAACGGCACGTTGAAAAAACGACGCGTGAAAAAGTTGGCGCAAGACGGGTCGTTAAAACGGTTCGTAAAAAATTGGCGCGTAAAAACCGGCGTTAAAAAATTGGCTAGTAAAAACGGCGCGTTGAAAAAACGGCGCGTAAAAAAACGGCGTTAAAAAATTGGCGCGTAAAAAACGGCGCGTAAAAAAATGGCGTGTTAAAATAACGACGCTTGAAAAAACCCGGCGTAAAAACAGCGCGTCAAAAAAACGTAAAAAGTTTAACGTAAATCTTAAATTGTAAAAAGTATAAAAAATGTTTAAAAAAATCTGAATTTTAAAATGTTTTTTAATAAAAAAGTTATGTTTAAAAAATAAAAAGTAATATAATAATACAAAAAACTAATAAAAAACAATAAAGATAAAAAGAAAAAATAGAGTTATTTTACTAAATTACTCTTTTGGATTATAATATTAAAGACATAATAAGACAAAAACCATTTAATATTAATTTTTGTTACTTTTAATCTCATCCATCCATCAAGTTGATCTAAGGGCTAATAAGTGGATCTCATAACTAGAGGTGGTTTTCATTTTAGCGGTCCCCTATATATATATATATATATATATATATATATATATATAGGATTGAGTTAAAATGAGAACCACTCCCAGTTGTAAGAACCATGAGAACCACTTCAACCAATCAGGACATGCCAACAAAAAGGGTATATTAGTCATTTACCACATATGTCATATACACCCTCTCTCCTCTCTCCTCTCTCCTCTATTTAATGCAACTCTCCTTTCTCCTCTCTCCTATCTCCTCTCTCCTCTATTTTAATAGTTGCAGACCCCAATGTCTCCACATATGTCACTGACCATTTAAAACCCACTCCAAATGTCTCCACCGCCACCGCCACCGCCGGTGGTTGTACCAGCCTCCGCCACACCCCCACTACGAATCTCTCTCTCTCTCTCTTCTGCGACCCCTCTCTCCGTTCACCACCTCCTCCGCCCCTGTACTCCTTCCTTCTCCGGCCACAACTCCGGCGGGGTTTTGTCTTTAGGGGGTTTTGCTCAGATCTGAACTGGTGCGGCAGGGTTTAGGGCAGGAGAAAGAAAATGGGGGGGGGGGGGGGGGTTGTAGTGGTGGTCGATTGTGCGACTTGGGGTTTCAGTGGTGGAGGTGGTTGCTGCGTGAGCGGCGGCGGTGTGAAACGGGGTTGGCGGTGAACGATGGTGAAGGGGTGGGTGAACAGGGGGTGGTCGATTGTGCGATTGAAGTATGGTTTGTTGCAGGTGGGGGTTTCATACCACTTGATTTTGAAGTATGGTTTGTTGGTTTTGAATCTCAGAGTTGTGAATGTAGAAGATGATGATGTTTCAGGTCAGAGTTGTTGCTCGGGTCGACTTTGGATCTTTGTGGTTTGAATTTGGGTTTTTTTGGGTTTGAATCTGGGTTTTTGTTGGGTTTGAATCTGGGTTTTTGTTGGGTTTGAATCTGGGTTTGATTCAAAACAGATTTGAAGTTTGATGAACTTTGATTTGAACTTTGATTTTTGATGAACTTTGATTCAAAACAGATTTGAAGTTTGATGAAATTTGATTTTTACAAAACAGATCTATAGTGATATGGGGGTTTGATCTGTTTTTGTGGAAATTTTTGATATTGTTTGATCTGTTTTTTGATATGGTCGATTTTTTTTTAGGGCGGCGATGATGAAAAAAAAAAAAAGAAACGCAGATTTTGATGACGATGGCGCGGCAAGGACGGTGGATGGTAGGTTTTTTAAACCTGCAACCCCAATTTTGCAGCCTTTTGATTATCGGATAATCTGAGCCAAACCCCGTTTTTTTTCTGAGTGCGTTAGTTTTTGCGTAAAAAAGTTGTTGTAAAAAAAAAAATTAAACCGTAAACTTTTTGTCGTAAACCGTAAACTTTTTAATGTAAAACGTAAAAACGTAAAACGTAAAAAGTTTTATGCAAACTTTTTGTCGTAAACCGTAAACTTTTTAATGTAAAACGTAAAAACGTAAAACGTAAAAAGTTTTACGTAAAACGTAAAAAAGTTTTAGGTAAAACGTAAATTTTTTTTACTAAAACGTAAAAAACGTTTAACATAAAAAACCTGATTTTGAAAATGTTAACGTAAAAAACGTTAACGTAAAAACCGGCGGGAAAAAACGTACAAAACGTTAACGTAAAAAACCGGGGCGGAAACCGTAAAAAATTGGCGCGTAAAATGTAAATAACGTTAACGTAAAAAACCGACGCGTAAAACGTAAAAAACCGACACGTAAAACGTAAATAACATTAACGTAAAAAACCGACGCGTAAAACGTAAAAAACTGGCACGTAAAACGCAAAACGGAAAAAATGTTAACGTAAAAAACCGGGGCGTAAAACGTAAAAAACCGACGCGTAAAACGTAAAAAACCGATGCGTAAAACGTAAAAAACCGGGGCGTAAAACGTAAAAAACCGACGCGTCAAACGTAAAAAACCGACGCGTAAAACGTAAAAAACCGGGGCGTCAAACGTAAAAAACCGACGTGTAAAACGTAAAATAACGTTAACGTAAAAATTGGCGCGTAAAATGTAAAAAAAACGTTAATGTAAAAAACCGGGGCGTAAGACGTAAAAAACCGACGCGTAAAACGTAAAAAACCGACGCGTAAAACGTAAAAAACCGGCGCGAAAAACGTAAAAAACCGGCGCGTAAAACGTAAAAAACCGGCGCGAAAAACGTAAAAAACCGGCGCGTAAAACGTAAATAACGTTAAAGTAAAAAACCGGCGCGTAAAACGTAAAAAAAAGTTAACCTAAAAAACCGGGGCGTAAAACGTAAAAAACCGGCGCGTAAAACGTAAAACGTAAAAGGTTTTTCGTAAAACGTAAATAGTTAATTTTTTTTAGTAAAACGGAAAAAGTTTTAGGTAAAACGTAAAAAACCGGCCCGTAAAACGTAAAAACGTAAAAAATGTTAACGTAAAAAACCGGCGCGTAGAACGTAAAAAACCGGCGCGTAAAACGTAAAAAAAACGTTAACATAAAAAAACCGGCGCGTAAAACGTAAAAAAACGGCCCGTAAAAAACGGCGTTAAAAAACGGCCCGTAAAAAACGGCTTTAAAAAATGGCGCGTAAAAAACGACGCGTAAAAAACGGCGTTAAAAAACGGCGCGTTAAAAAACGGCGTGTTACAAAAACGACGCTTGAAAAAACTCGGCGTAAAAACGACGCGTCAAAAATACGTAAAACGTAAAAAGTTTAACGTAAAACTGAAATTGTAAAAAGTATAAAAAATCTTTAAAAAAAATCAGAATTTAAAAATGTTTTTAATAAAAAAATTATGTTTAAAAAATAAAAAGTAATATAATAATACAATAAAGTAATAAAAAAACAATAAAGTAAAAAAGACAAAATAGAGTGTTTTTACCTAAATACCCTTTTAGATTATAATACTAAAAACATAATAAGACAAAAAATATTTAATATTATTTTTTAATACTTTTAATCTCATCCATCCATCAACTTGATCTAATGGTCAAAAAGTGGTTCTCATGGTTCTTACAACTGGAGGTGGTTCTCATTTTAGCCATCCCCTATATATATATATATATATATATATATAGGGTAAGGATAGTGTAAAAAGGGCCTAAAGTGTGAGAAGTGTGAGAAGTGTATTATAACACTATATATAATACTATATAACACCATATAAACACCGTATAACAATATGTAACACCATATAATACCATATAACACTATGTAACACTATATATCATTATATAACAAATATAACACTATACATCTATCATAGACATGCTATCAGACAACCTATAGTGTTATATTTGTTATATAATGATATATAGTGTTACAAAGTGTTATATGGTATTATATGGTGTTACATATTGTTATACGGTGTTTATATGGTGTTATATAGTATTATATATAGTGTTATAATACACTTCTCACACTTCTCACACTTTGAGCACTTTTTACAGGATCCTCTACCTATATATATATTAATGCTTAAATGACCATTTTGTCCCATAGGAAAAGGACAAAAAACCAGGGTTTTTTTAAGGAATCTCTGATTTCGTTTTTGAACCAAAATGGCAAAAAAACTGAAACCACAAGGACCCAGATGCAAAAGGTTTGAGATTTGGACTAAAGTGGTAAAACTGCCCAAACCACAGGGACCAAAATGGCAGTTTACTCATTTGTAAAAATATCTTTAGTATAAAATATAAAAAAATGTATATATATAGAGGCCGGTTATTGTACAAAATGTCTTAACGCACGAAGCGTACAAGATTCAGTATCAACGTGCAAAAAAAACGTTCATGCAAGTTTGGTTTTTTGAACCAACATGCGATTTTTTTTATTAACATGCGAAATTGTTTTTTATAAACATGCGAATTTGTCATTGCTTACGATTTTTACGTTAAGGCAAAATGTAAGATGCATTTTCTCTCTCTCTCTCTCTCTCTCTCTCTATATATATATATATATATATATATATATATAGGGTAGGGTTCATGCGAGAACTGCCTTTATTGCGAGAACCGCGAGAACCAATGTGAACACAACAAAATAAAACCCACTAAACCTAAAAAAATCTAACCCCCCACTGACCCCCCCCCCCCCCCCCCAAAGCTAAATGCTAAAAAATAAACTCCTCAAAGAACCTAAAAAAAACCCTAACCCCACTCCCCAAAAAAAAAAAAAACCTAAACCCCCCCCCCCCCCCCCAACCCCCACCCAAGCTAAATACTAAAAACTAAAACTAAACCCTCAAAAAACCTTAAAAAATCTTTAAAAACACCAAAAAAAAATATTTTTATGTAAAAATCGCTACTTTTAGTAGCAAAAAATTAAAAAAAAAATTTGCTACTAAAAGTAGCGATTTTTATATAAAAATATTAAAAAAAATTGTGTGTGTTTTTAGATTTTTTTAGGCATTTTTTGTTGTGTTCACATTTGTTCTCGCGGTTCTCGCAATAAAAGGTGGTTTATAACGAATCTTTCTACTATATATATATAGTGTGAGGTTCATTGGGGAACACTAAAAAAGTGGGGAACAGTGGGGAACCGGCTCAAACGAACTCTGATTGAACTCATTCCAGCGGCGTTGGAACCAGCTCGTCGAACCCTAACTAGGATCTCTTAACCCTAAACCCTAAATCATAACCCCTAAACCCTAAATATATTAGGGTTTGGCTTTTAGGGTTTAGCCTTAGGGTTTAGCTTTAGGGTTTAGGGTTTAGCTTTAGGGTTTAGGGTTTAGATTTAGGGTTTAGCTTTAGGGTTTAGCTTTTAGGGTTTATAGTTTAGATTTTACGGTTTAGCTTAGTTTTTAGCCTTATTTTTTAGCTTTCGGGTTTAAAGTTTAGCAGTTAGGATTTAGGGTTTAGGGTTAAGAGATCCTAGTTAGGGTTCGACGAGACGGTTCCAACGCCGCTGGAATGAGTCCAATCGGAGTTCGTTTGAGTCGGTTCCCCGCTGTTCCCCACTTTTTTAGTGTTCCCCAATGAACCTTCCCATATATATATATATAGGGGAAGGTTCATTTGAGAAGAAAATTTAATTGAGAAAAAAAAAGAACAAATGGTACAATTGTAATACATTAAATACTTTTTCACTTATCTCATTTATTATCATATTTGACTAATTAATTAGTAATAAAAACTATTATCCTTCACACTAATGTTTTTTTGACTACACACATCAAAAGTTACCCTACACCTTTCGAAATTTACCCTACACATGTTGAAATTTATCCTACACAACCCGTAATTTATCATATATACATTGTAATTTATCCTACACTCTAAATTATTTTATTTAATTTTTTTGAAAAAATATATATATTTTGAAGATAAGTTACAAATTTTAATGTAGTTACCTATTAAAGAGGAATACTACTAATTAATGATCTTTGTAGGTTTACTATATTACCCTTATAGTAACATTAAATACTTATATTAAATGAAGTAAAATGAAGCATTTTTATTGGTTGAAATTTCTTCTTTTTTCTTCTTACAAAAAGTTTCTTCTCATTTGAACTCTCCACTATATATAGATATATATATATATATATATACATATAGGGTCAGGATTTAGAGAGAACGGTGAAAAGTGTGAGAACGGTGAGAACGATTTTGGTGGTGACATGTGGCATTAATGTTAAATTACACTAAGGGGTAATATTGTCAAAAAAACCCACTCACATAAACTGGGTGTTCAAATAAAACGCCATAAAAACACCCAATTTAGAAAAACACCAAACACTCAAAAGCTATTTTTTTTAAGCTATAATTTACAACAGCTCAAAAAAACCGTTTTTTTTACGCCATAAAACACTCAAAAGCTATTTTTTAGCTATAATTTACAACAGCCAAAAAACCATTTTTTGAGCCAGCTCCTAGTTAAAACGCCATAAAAAAAGCTATATTTTCTGGGTTCAAAGTGTAACTTATAGTGTGAACAAGTGTAAACAAGTGTGAACACAAGTATTTAATTAGTTTCATACACGGGGGAATGTGATTGGAAATAAAAGAATTCATACTAGTGAAAACGCCATAACAAAAAAAAAACTATATTTTCAGGGTCCAAAGTGTAACTTATAGTGTGAACACAAGTATTTAATTAGTTTCATCATACATGCAGCTTTGGGGGATGTGATTGGAAATAAAAGAATTCATACTCCAATGAAGACACACAGAGCTCCCAGTTAAAACGCCATAAAAAAAACTACTCTTTTGAGCTATAATTTACAACAGCTCAAAAAACCCATTTTTTTGAGCCATCCGCCTAAATTAATATTTTTTTAGCTCAGAAAAATCATAATTTGTCTTGTAAAAACACCGTAAAACACGCAGTTCAGAAAAAACGCCATGAAAAATTCAGTTGAAAACGCCATAAAACACTTAGTTCAGAAAAACGCTATGAAAATACCTAGTTAAAACGCCATAAAACACCTAGTTCAGAAAAACGTCATCAAAATACCTAGTCTAAAACGCCATAAAACACCCAGTTCGGAAAAACGCCATAAAACCCAGTTAATTTTTTTCGAAAAGTATATCAATAGTATACTCATTGGAAAGATAAAAAAACGCTGAGTTTTATGGTGTAATTTTTTTCGAAAAATAATCACGTATAAAAAAGTTATTGTCGTTTAAATATGATGGGGGAAAATGGCATGTGATTAGCATGTGCACCTTTGATTGGATCTTCCTATTTTACCCCTCCTGATAGTTCCAAGATCCCTATTATTTACAAAAATGCCACCACATCAATCTCAGCCACAAACCACTAAGATCTTGTGGCTGAGAATCGTTCTCACCGTTCTCACACTTTGAGGCGTTCTCTCCTAATCCTGTTCCTATATATATATATATATTCACGTAAAACTGGAAAAAAAAAAAAGATAGCATATAAAGTACATAAAGTTTACTATGGTATAATAAGTATTTAATATGACATTAATACTTATATTATTTATCTTAACATCAATTATGGTTTACAAATTCAGAAACATAAACAAAATTAAGGAACCTGAAAACATCAACCAATAAATATGTTGAAGATTTGATACGAAAAATCATAAACGGTAAAACAATTGTGCTAGTGATGAATCGATAATCAAGATTTTAATCGCAACTAATAACAATCATCAAACCTGGATAATGAAGATTTGAAACAAAAAATCTTTGTCAACCGTTCATCAATAACGATATTCTTATGTGAGATTTGGGATTGATTTTGTAGTATGAAAGTTTATAGAGTTGTGATAAAAAATAGTAGGAGATGATGATTTATATGAAGGAAAGTAGGTATTTAAATGAGTTTATACCTCTCTATATATATATATATATAGGGTAAGGTTCCAGCGTGAACAACCTCCCAAGAGTGAACTGCGTGAACAAATCTTGACCGTTGATTAATATGATCTTGATTATTTAAAGGGGTGGCATGATTGTAATTAATAGGTTAGATTTTATTGTTTTATTAAAATTAAAAGGGTAGAAGTGTAATTATATTATTTTGTTTATTTAAAACTAGGAAAGAAAATTATTTCCAATAATAAGAGAGTAAATCCCGTAAATATACCATGTATTATACACATGTGTACTATTGTGTTGGAATGTATAGAACAGTAGAACACAGCAGTACACATGTGTACTACAGAGCTAAGACAACAATGTTGCGGGTCACATGTGTACTATACCATGTATTATACACATGTGTACTATCGTGTTGGAATGTATAGAACACAGCAGTACACATGTGTACTACGGAGCTAAGAGTTATACACAATAAAAAAGATGACTGAAAACTCTAGTTCAACCAAAAAAGACTAAAACTATAATTCGAATCTTGCTACTATGACAAAAAACAATGACAATATTAAAATAAGTAATTGTTTTGTAGATGTCAAAAATTTTGGTAACTGATGATGATTTAAATATGTTAGGATTTTGAAATTAATAAGACAATAATTTAAATTCAATATTTATATAAAGTTACAATCTTACCCTTGTTAAATGTATATGGAATCAATGGTTCAGATCAGTTCACGCGGTTCACTCTTGGAAATTTGTTCACGTTTGAACCTAATCCTATATATATATATATATATATATATATATATATATAGGAAGCCGCTAGAATGAGAACCACCACGAGTTATGAGAACCGCGAGAACCGCGACCCGCGGGTGGCCGTTGACCACGAAATTTTTTTACGACTAGATGTGTATATTTTAACACCATACGTAAAGTTTGGGTTCAAACGGCGCGCCCGAGGGGGTAGTTTTTTACTCCCAAAGTTTGGGTTTTTTTATTTTTTTTAACCAAACTTTGGGCGTAAAAAACTACCCCCTCGGGCGCGCCGTTTGAACCCAAACTTTACGTATGGTGTTAAAATATACACATCTAGTCGTAAAAAAAAATTCGTGGTCAACGGCCACCCGCGGGTCGCGGTTCTCGCGGTTCTCATAACTCGTGGTGGTTCTCATTCTAGCGGCCCCCTATATATATATATATATATAGGGAGGGGCTCATGCGAGAACCACCCTTATTGTGAGAACCTTGAGAACCAATGTGAACATAACCTAAAATAGCTAAAAAAACCTAACCCCCACCCCCAAAAAACCTAAACCCCCCCCCCCCACCCCCCCCCCAAGCTAAAATGCTAAAAACTAAACCCCCCAAAAAACCTAAAAAAATCTAAAAAAAATCTAAAAATTTTTTTTTTGAATTTTTTAATATTTTTTATGTTAAAATCGCTACTTTTCGAAGCCAAAAAAAAAAAAAAAAAAATTTTTAAAATTTTAAAATTTTTTTTTTCTTGGCTTCGAAAAGTAGCGATTTTTTTATAAAAAATATTAAAAAATTCAAAAAAAAAAATTTGTGTGATTTTTAGGCATTTTTGGTGTGTTCACATTGGTTCTCGCGGTTCTCACAATAAGAGGTGGTTCTCGCATGATCTTCTCCATATATATATATATATATATAGGATTAGGTTCAAACGTGAACAAAATCCCAAGAGTGAACTGCGTGAACTGATCTGGCCCTTGATTTTTATGATCTTGAGATTAAAGTGAGTGGCATGATGGTAATTATTTGGTTAATTTTTTCCATTTAATTAAATACAAAAAGGGTATATGTGTAATTTCAATCTTAAATTGATTGCATAAATCTCTCACAAATCAAGTAATCAATTATCCTCTTAAATTGATTGCATAAATCTCTCACAAATCAAATCAAGGATTACGAAAGATGTAACTTATTTCAATTATTAAAATAATTATTTGTTTAAATGCGATGTACACATGTGTATTCAGATTTTGCCATCTTTTTAATGCGATGTACACATGTGTATATCGTCTGTTTTTGTGATATCTCAGAATTTTTTTTGTACTGAATGTTGATGTACACCTGTGAATTACTGTACACATATGTACGATGCTGAGTACACATGTGTACTGTTCTATTTATATCCAAGTACACATGTGTATACCGTTGAAATATGATTGTTACGTGAATCTTAAAAATCAAAATTTGAATTCTGGTGATGAAATCTGAAATAAAAATTAAAATTGAAATCTGGTGATTTATTGTTTGTTTTGATAATTATCTTATTAATAAATAAACATAATGTGGATAATGAATTTAAATTAGGAAAGATGTAACTTAATTCAATTATTAAAATAATGATTTAAATCTAATTTTTTATATAATTACAATCCTACCCTTAACAACTAAAAAGGAAATCAAGGGTCCATATTTGTTCACGCAGTTCACTTTTGGGAGGTTGTTCACGCTGGAACCCTACCCTATATATACATATATAGGGTAGGGTTCGGCTACAAAGTCAATTTTTCCTACAAAGTGTACAAAGTCATAAAACACCATAATTTCAGCCATAAAACACACTCAAAACCCACAAATACAGAGTGAAGATCACTAAAACACAATATCCGAACCCTAACAGTCCTTAAAAACTTCAAACACACCATCATAGAACTATGAATATAAAACACAACATGATAATCAACATAAAACACACTAATGTTAGTAATTCGATAATCAAAGCCTTATCATTCAAAACAGAACACAAAACCCACAAGTATGACGTTTTAGTAATCTTCACTTTGTTATTTGTGGGTTTTGAGTGTGTTCTATGGCTGAAATTATGGTGTTTTATGACTTTATACACTTTTTTTAGGAAAAATGGACTTTGTAGCCAACTCCCACCATATATATATATAGAATAAGTATAATGTACAAAAACCCTTATCCTACGTTATCGTACGCGACAGACTTTAAAACTTGCGTAATTATGTTCCATGCGTTATTATCAGCAGGGTATGACAAAATGAACATGCGTAATAATGTTCCAAAGCGTGATTAGGTCAAAAAAAAGCTCCCATGCGTTATTTTTGAGTCCAATGCGTGATTAGTGCCTGATCGGACGGTTACGGCCGTCGCGTACGTTTTGTAGGATAAGCCCTAATGTATGTTAACCGCACTCTATATATATATAGGGGAGAGTTTAAATGAGAACCGTGAGAACGAATGAAAAAACACGAGAACTTGGTAAAAAAACAATTCAAATTCAAAATTTCTTTTTACACCTATCATTATTGTTCGAATACAATGTTAGAAATTAAATTTACAAGTTTAAATTTACATGAATTAGTAAATAAAGAAAATATACACATGTGTAAGTTTGTCATTTACACATGTGTAAATTTGTTATATTTACACATGCATAAAAGATCTAGTAATAGTGATTTTGAGACGAAAAATGAATTATTTGATGTTGTAAATTCTTTTTTGATGTTGTATTTTAATTACAATGAGGTTTCTATTAAAAAAAATTGGTTTTGATTGGTTTTTTCATTCGTTCTCACGGTTCTCGCAATATTTAGCGTTCTCAAGATAACCCTCCCCTATATATATATATAGGGTCAGGATTTAGAGAGAACGGTGAAAAGTGTGAGAATGGTGAGAACGATTTTGGTGGTGACATGTGGCATTGATGTTAAATTATACTAAGGGGTAATATTGTCAAAAAAAACCCACTCACATGAACTGGGTGTTCAAATAAAACGCCATAAAAACACCCAATTTAGAAAAACGGCAAACACTCAAAAGCTATTTTTTAAGCTATAATTTACAACAGCTCAAAAAACCATTTTTTGAACGCCATAAAACACTCAAAAACTATTTTTTGAGCTATAATTTATAACAGCTCAAAAAACCATTTTTTTTAGCCAGCTCCTAGTTAAAACGCCATAACAAAAAAAACTATATTTTCAGGGTCCAAAGTGTAACTTATAGTGTGAACAAGTGTAAAAAGTGTGAACATAAGTATTTAATTAGTTTCATCATTTAGTTTCATCATACACATACACGGGGGAATGTGATTGGAAATAAAAGAATTCATACTAGTTAAAACGCCATAACAAAAAAAACTATATTTTCAGAGTCCAAAGTGTAACTTATAGTGTGAACAAGTGTAAACAAGTGTGAACACAAGTATTTAATTAGTTTCATCATACACGCAGCTTTGGGGGGATATGATTGGAAATAAAAGAATTCATACTCCAATGAAGACACACAGAGCTCCCAGTTAAAACGCCATAACAAAAAAAAACTATTTTTTGAGCTATAATTTACAACAGCTCAAAAACCCATTTTTTTAGCCATCCGCCTAAATTAATATTTTTTGAGCTTACAAAATCATAATTTGTACTGTAAAAACACCGTAAAACACCCAGTTCAGAAAAACGCCATGAAAAACTCAGTTGAAAACGCCATAAAACACTCAGTTCAGAAAAACGCCATGAAAATACCTAGTTAAAACGCCATAAAAACACCTAGTTCAGAAAAACGCCATGAAAATACCTAGTCTAAAACGCCATAAAACACCCAGTTCAGAAAAACGCCATAAAACTCAGTTAATTTTTTTTCAAAAAGTATATCAATAGTATACTCATTGGAAAGATAAAAAACGCTGAGTTTTATGGTGTAATTTTTTTCGAAAAATAATCACGTATAAAAAAGTTATTGTCGTTTAAGTATGATGGGGGAAAATGGCATGTGATTAACATGTGCACCTTTGATTGGATCTTACTATTTTACCCCTCCTGGTAGTTCCAAGACCCCTATTATTTACAAAAATGTCACCGCATCAATCTCAGCCACAAACTACTAAGATCTTGTGACTGAGAATCGTTCTCACCGTTCTCACACTTTGAGGCGATCTCTCCTGATCATGTTCCTATATATATATATATATATATATATATATATATATATATATAATGCGTTAGCGCTCGGTAACCGTTCAATGAATCCAATCATAACGCCCCTCAATGGTGCCCATACAATGCAGCGGTGTTGGGGCGCTATGGCTTCAAGGTGGCAAGGGGCGCGGTTAAACACCTGCCGGCCTTACTGTCACTTCCGGCCGCTATGATAGGCAAAAAATCAATTTTCGTCGTTTGTGGAATTGGATGTGGCATTGTAACTATCCGTACTAAAGATAAAATATATGGGCCCCAAGACCCTTTTGAAAAACACTTGTAGAAAACACATATCACAAGAGCAATGCTCTGATACCATGTAGAATTTTATGAATTATATACAAAGACAAATGAACAACAGAAATAGCGACAAAACAAGGTGACAAAATCTTATTAACCAACCCAAAAGATTTCCCCCCCAAAATACCCTAGATCTTACAACTCTAGAACTTACAGTTGTAAGATCTGAACAATACAAGATACAAAGAGTCTCAAGATGATCATTCAAAGATGATCATCAACATAACCAGACAATCTCTCAGATACAGTTGAAAGATTGTTAATACAATCTTGATCAAACAAAACCCTAATACAGAGAGAAATACAAAGAAGATGATGCGTAAAGTGAGAGAGACTGTTGACAACTGAGAGATGAGATCCTTTTATATGCTGAAACTTGAAACTTTCACTTTAGTCCAAAACTATCTCCCATGATGATCGCAGTCCCTCAAAACTTACATAATAACCCCTCAGACTTTCACACCTGTTACAACTGATATAACAAACGTAACAACCATAACAACCAAGAGCCCAAACATACTGAGCCCAATAAATACAGAACCAAGCCCAATGAATGACAATTATAAGTCCAATATATTTCAACATCCCCCCTTCATTCATTTGGCTTAAACATATCTATAAATCCGAACTTTTTACAAAACTCTTCATGCTGAATAGCATTAAGACCTTTGGTAAAAATGTCTGCAAGTTGACTTTCTGAGTCAACTTTAGTAGGATTGATAATACCATCAGCCACTTTTTCTCTCAAAAAATGCAGATCTAATTCAAAGTGTTTAGTTCTTTCATGAAATATTAGGTTAGCTGCTATTGACATGGCAGCTTGGCTATCACAATACAGATCAATAGGCAATTGGCAATTAACATGCAATTCAGTCAACAAGTTTCTTAGCCACATAAGTTCACAAGTAACAGAGCACATGGCTCTATACTCGGCTTCTGCAGTTGACCTAGAAACTGTGCTTTGTTTCTTGCATTTCCAAGAAACAAGACACTCTCCCAGGAAAATAAAAAAACCAGTAACAGATCTCTAAGTGGACAAACATTTTGCCCAGTCAGAGTCAGCAAATCCACACAAATCTAACTTATCACTTTTCTTAAAACTCAGTCCTTTACCAGGACTTTGTTTTAAGTACCTTAACAATCTTAAAGCCAAGTTTAAATGTACTTCTTTTGGACTATGCATAAACTGGCTTAAAAATTGAACAGTGTAACTTATATCAGGTCTAGTTAAAGACAAGTAAATCAGTTTTCCAATCAATTTTTGAAATCCAGACACATTTTTAAGTAATTGCTGACTTTTATCAACTTTAGAGGTAACTAAATAACTCTGCTGTAGGATCGATTTCGTGACCCAAACGAGTCAATTAGAAGAGCTCTAATCCGTTTCAGAGGCGGAAACTAAGAAACGGACAAGAAAAACAGCTTGTTTCACTTAAATTTGCCTTGTATATTGATTTCACACTGATTACAGTCAAACAGCACTTCGGCAGCAATTCAGTACCGGAAAACAAGATCCTTACAAATGATTACGCTCAAAAGGTATTTATAGGGGAAGGGGTTCCGCTCGAACATGCTATGTGCATTTCGAGCGGAATCAGGAAATTCACTTTCGAGCGGAATCAAACCATAACCATCTCGAGCGGAATCACCTCTAAAAACCATTTTCTAGTTTTTCGTGCCATGAACTAACTATTACAGTACAAGACTCGATACAAGACGTAGACGACAGACGGATGCACCAACAAACTCCCCCTCAGATGATGACGGAGTCTTCAGTGTCGAGTCTTCGCATCTTCAGTCTTTATCAGTCTTCGGGCTCTTTCTTCCAGAATCTCGATCTGGCTCTTGCATCTTCAGACTCTCTCTTTCTAACAGACTCCCCCTCAACTTGTGTTAGGATCGTAGTCTGGCTTTCACAGGATCAGGATCATGACCTGACTCACCTGCATATTCTCTACCCAAAACATAAGTTTCATAAAAGATAAGATATAACAAATTTAGAAACTTCGCTAATCACCTGAAGACACAACCCTGAATGCATCATTTTCAAGTATCAAACAAAATGATTTATCAAGTCATTTTCTGATGAACCACTTAAATATATCATTTTCATGTCAAACATCTTCAAACAAAATTTCCCAAACCTGTTCGTCATGTTTAGCACTTGGAATTTTGAAAATCAGCTTTTCAACATCAGTTGTCTAAAATATTTTTGAATTTTTCAACATTTATGCTAAAACACACCGAAAATCTTTTTGGAAAATTTTGATATAACCGAAATGAAATGCAGTAATGAAATATTTACATACAATATTTTTGTGAGTTTGCGTAAGAGGATCATATCAGTTTTTGAGACAAATCACCAACACTGTTAAGCTTTAAACATTTTAAGTTCTAAACGATTCACTTAGATTTTCAGTATACTGATCCACTTAAATTTTCACACAAAGTTCAACTGTTTCGAGATAAGAGATTAATGTCTTAAGCACTTAAACTTATTCGCGTGTCCCACCTCAGAATATACTCCCATATCCAGATCCCAATATTCAGTCTTACATGTGAGTATACCTAGATGATATCTGTAAGGGGTTAAATTGCGAGACCGTGAGAGCTCAGGTCAGAACTTCCGTTCAGCAGAGAGATGACGGCTCGACTTTTGGTGGGTCCCCTTTAGAGGATCTTTTTTACAACAACATTGATTAGGAATTTTATTGTCTTATCATTTTATGCTGAGGGCGGCGCTATATTTCAAGCAAGCAGAAAGTATTCTCCGGGGACTAGGCCATTGCTTCCGCATTATCAGAAGTCCCGGGATAATACCCCAGATATCACTAAGCATAAAGACCTAGTATCTCAGAAAGAGGGGTCCTTCAAACAAGATTTCGGGGGTTACCCATATATCCGAGAAATGTTACCCACGATATAAGCAAGTTTAAATTTAGGTTTATATCTCGTCACAATCTACTAAATGTGCAAAAACCTACTGGCATATCATCAGTGAGATCGTTTATCACATTTTAACTTTCCATTTCTTTAGCATGCCGTGATCGTCCACTGATGTACTATCATTTCCTCTTTTATACAACAAAACTCAATTTTGGATTTTATCATGTTTTTTACTATTTCAAATTTTCTAATGTTTTTGGATTTTCTGAAAATTTTTACTCCCCCTAAAATGCAAACACATTTTAGGAAATTTGAAAACAAACTATACAAAAAAGTGACAACTGATATCAAATTACTTCACTTCGCCATCCTCTTGGCATAAACAATCAGAACTCTCCCTCACAACAAACTATTTTCCCATTGTGATTTCAAAACACTTAAGTTTGTTTTAATCAAATGGTTTTTCCAGAAAATTAGTTTTGTTGATTTTCAAACCACTTGTAAGTTAGGGGTTCATCATGTCATTTTCAAAAATACCACTTGTAAGTATGGTACAATCAAGTTCAACTTAATGACCTTGATTAACCATTTGAAGATGAAAACCTCTTTCAACCACTTACAGTTTCATTTCACCAACCATAACCACTTGTAAATCAACATATAACAATATAAAGATACCACCTGTACTTTACCAACTGTACCACTTGTAGGATCATTTACTAAGAAAGATGCCGATTCCTGCTCCACTCTTACCAACCTGGGAGCTCCGGCAAGTCAGATTTTTAGTTAGGAAAAACTTTCCTCCAAGCCTGACCAGCCTTGGGAGATTCTGGCACACACCTGTCCCACCAACATTTTGATTAGTAAAAATCTTTTGCACTTTTAACCTTCCCATCAACCATCTTCCCGAAAATATGTTTGACTTTCCCATTGAAAGCCTTCTCAAAATCAAATTCTCCATTATCAGCGAAGAATTGATTTGAGATCTCTACCTTACCCATTTTCTTCATCAAATTTTCCTTTGACAATGGAGGAAAATCCTCATCGTTCACCTCTGGAACGGAATTCACAACCTTTTTCTCAACCAAAGACTCCTCTGATTTTATGTAATCAGATTCATTGTCAGAATTACCCTCAGATTTAACCACCCACTTTTGCTTGTTCATATCACCTCTTCTTTTGTAAAACCGTTTTGAACTTTCTCCTTCCTCAGAAGTAGAATTTTCAAACGTTTTAACATTTTTCACAGGTTGTTCTTTCTTATCAACACAAGTCTTTCTCATAACAGAGTTAGAAGAAACTTCCTGTTTTTGGTAGTTGGTCTTGGGGCAATTCCAAGCTATGTGTCCAACTTCTTGGCATTTGAAACAGGTTCTTCTATCAACTCTTTGAGCAAACTTTCTCTCATTCTTCTTCACTTCAGCAAGAAACTCCTGGTTTGACTGCTTCCAGAATGGTTTCTTTTGTTCATCCTCTGAACTTCCTCCTGAAACAAATTTTGTTTTTGGTTTATAAGTTTTCTGATTTTTATAATTTTCTGAAGAATTGAAACCAAGACCTTTCTTTTTGAGATTACCATTATGGTTTGATTTCTTTTGAAAACCATAACCACAATTATAACCCATTTTCTTGTTCAATCTCTGTTGAACTCTTGAAGTGTACTTTTTAGGTTTTTCAGCAAGATTTAAATCTTTTATTTCAGAAATATTAATTTCTGTCAATTTGAAAACTTGTTTGATCATTTCAATTTTTACACTTCTTATTGGGAATTCATTATCAGAATATAATTTGTCTGAATCATTCAAAATATAAGCCAAATTGATTGATTCATCATTCAAATTAGATTTTGATAATAAAAATTCCTTGTTGTAAACCCTCTTAACCGGTGAACTCGGACTCTTTTCTGACGAACTCGAACTATCAGACTTAGACTCCGACTTTGACTCTTCATCCGTATCTAACACCTGATCGACAACTTTCTTTGCTAACTCAGACTCATGATCAGTGTCAGACGCTGTGAATGTAACATCAATATTTTCTGGTAATTCATCAATGATTTCAGACTTTAACTTGATGTTGACTGCCTTTTTTAGACGCTCTTCGTTTGGATTCCTGGGTGAATAGCTTTCATGGATCGGGGGCGGACATCTGTTATACTTGACACTTGGTTTCTTACCAGTATCAGTATCTTCAGTCTTTTTATCCATGAATGCTTCCAGTCCTGCAACAGTAGGATAAACACGATCAATCAAATAATCACAAGTAGTATAACTCAATAGTAATCATTTAATCCTTTCACTCTCAATTTTCTCAAGTTCCAAATCCTGGTTCAGCTTAGCACAATCTTCAATATAATCATTGATGACGCTTTGTTTTGTCATTAACCTTGCACTCATTTTTTCCATAGCTTTTTCAATTTCTGAATTTGTCTTTTTTAGACTATCAACTGTCCTGTTCAGCACATCGTACGACTCCTTCACATACTTCACATCAGACAGTAAATCTTCTTTAATCTTTTCTAATTCAGCAATCTTCCTGTCTTTTTCTTCACAAGCTGTGCAAGATTCTGAACATTTCAAACATGGTTTTTCAACTTCAACCACTTTTTCAACTATCTTCTCAACCTCAATAATCTTTTCTACTTCAACAACTTTTTCAACTTCAACTATCTTTTCAACTATTTTCTCAACTTCTACAATTTTCTCAACTTCGACTATTTTCTCTACCACTTTCTCCACTTCAACAATTTTTTCTATTGCATTTTCAGTCACTGCTTCAACTTTTGTTTCTCCAGCTTCTGTCTTTGCTTTTCATCAGTGAGTAACTTTGCTGCTTCCAGCTCTCTCTTCAACCTGTCAATCTTCTTTTGATTCAGCATCTCAACTTTATCTGCATAGAAAAAAATAAAGCTGTCAGGATCAATGCTTTTTCTACATTTATTAAGATATTCTTCCTCATCATCAGTATCAACATCACTTCCAAGATCTGGAAATATTGGAATTCTTTTCTAACTAGCTTCATCTTCCAGTACTCGGGCAACTAAAGCTGAATCAGGTATGTATTTGTCCCAACTAAAACCCTCTGCAACCTTTTCATCGTCCTGATGAATGATTAAAGCTTTCTTCTTTCCATTGTCATTGACATGAGATGAAGATGGTTGTTGTTCAATCTGATGAAAAATTGATTTCTGATAATAATTGTTCTTTTCTTGACTCCCAGTTGATTCTTGGTTTTTACACTCCCGTTTAAAATGACCCTTTCCTTTACATCGGAAACAGGTTACTTTAGATTTGTCAAAGCCCAATGGAGAGGTAGCCATTCCTCGAAACTCATCTCTGCCAGTAATCCGTTGAAACTTTTCTGCTCTCCTCACAGCACTTGCTAAACACCACTTCACATCCATCAACTCAAGTTCTTCTGCATCGATTTGGCCGTAGTCTTCTTTTGTGAGCATCGGATTACCAATTCTTCCTGCAACTAAGCTTTCGTATGACTCTAACATAGCTACAAGAGATTCCATGTGTTGCTTAGCCAGCTCTGGAGAAAGATGTTGACCATTCTGAATGTTCAAAGTAACATTGCACTGCAGATTTGTAGAATTTTGCTTCTGAGGACTTGGTGTGTTGCTGTTAGGATCAAAGTTTGAAAATGAAGAAGAATATCCACCACTTTGAGTTGTAGTGCTAGCATTTGGACTTGAAGAACCATCTGCACTAAAAGCAGTACTAATTTTTGGACTTTGGCTGGGGGTAGCCTCAAACTTGTTCCCTCGATAGTACAAACTAACATCTTGTTTAGCATTTGAATTTGTCATGATTGCTGTTTTATAGAATATCCAATTCCTGCTCTTCAAGTTTCTGAATGAACTGTGCCAAGTTCATACTCTCGGACTTCCTCATAAGTTTCACAATCATCAAATAAGTTCCCCACTTGTGCTGTGGCAACGCCTCAGCTAGTTTATCGACCCACTCATCGTCCTCTTTCTTGATGTCCAATCTACCCATTTCCAATACCAGATGAAAATATCTATCAATGGTCTGTTTTGTTGTTTCATGATCGAAAGCTATAAACATATCGAATGATTTCTTTAATAATGCCTTTTTGTTTTTGATCATATCAGCACTCCCTCTGAATTTCTGAATCAAAGCCTCCCACATTGATCTAGCTGTCCCATTATGTTGAAGCAAAACAAAGATATCTTCTTTAACTGCTTGCTGAAGAATGCTGATCATCATCTTTTCACTTGTGTATTTCAACTTGTCAGCTTCTGTAAAATCATTAAAACCCTTTTTAATTCCCCGTTCATTCTTTGGTTTCTCATAATATTTCAACAACGAGCACTGTCACGACCCCCGACCCACCCTGGACGAAATCAGGAGCCGCGAACAGCCCAGTGGTACCGGTGATTATTTTGAAAAATATTGCAGCAGAAATTTCATCAGGACCGTGAGTTAGGAAAAATATCAGAGTTTAGAAAACACCGGATTTTATTTATTAAATGGGATAAACCCTATGTTTTACAAAGGTAGCTTTAATAAGGGATAAACCCAATTACATAAAACAATATTTATTAATTTGATTTAATTAATAAAATAAGCCACTTCTTGAAGTCTTTCAGTGCCGTATCCTTCTCTTATTCCAATCTATTGTAATTACCTGAAACATGTTTGAAAAAGGTTTTGTCAGCGGGAAATACTGAGTGAATCATTCTATTTAATAAAACGACCAATGGTGTCTGTGATTATGGTCATATCACCCCTTGGCTGCCCCAATGGTGAAGATTATCAAGTAATGTATACAAAACCCCACATACCGGCTGTAATTTGGTGATTACATAAACTTAATCACTGTAATTATTACCTTTGAAAATAAACATGATTTTGAAAGTAATTTGATAAAAAGAGAATGACTCACATTATAATCATGCAGATTCATATGGGCAAAGTTTAGTCTACAGATATGCCTTGCAGATTTATACAGGCAGAGCTTAGCCTATTGATTTAGCCTTGTAACCTAGTGCACACGAACTAGGTAGGTAACTTAATACAGCAATTATGATAACTCACGAGATTAAAACCCTCACAACAAATGACAAAGTGCAATCACTTAAACATCCATCGGATTCACAACGAATGACAAAGTATAATCACTTAAACATCCATCGGATTCACAACGAATGACAAAGTATAATTACTTAAACATCCATCGGATTCACAACGAATGACAGAGTATTCCCCGAGTTCGGGTGGTACTCAAACATCCGGTCGGAATCACGATTAATGACAAAGGATAGCACTAAAACATCCATCGGATAGTTTCCATCGATCGGACATTGAATCGTAGCAGCGATCGAGTTAATACCCTGTATCGTAGCAAAATTCGAGCTAGTGTGTGTTTTGTAGTAATCGGACTATATCTCGGTGCCTGATTTGAGTTTTGACGTCGAAACAAGTGAACTGTTCAAACCCCAAACCCTTGTATTTATACCCTCAATTGGTACCTCCCGCGTGTCGCGACAGAGTCTCCCGAACCTGTCGCGTGTCGCGGGGAATGCCAAAGTAGGGTAGGCATGCTTGGTCACCAGCTTAGGCCTGCTGAGTCGACGTTTCGTAGAAATTTGATTTTGACAACGAATTATGAAGATAATACTGACTAGGAAACACCCCCCTGAGTTTTTAGGGGTCCTGATCCTAATTCTGATTGTTATGAAAATTTTAGGAATTTGTGTAGGATTACTTGGGTGTCTCAATTAGGGTTTCTTTTTAGACAAAATATAAATAATAATAATAATAATAATAATAATAATAATAATAATAATAATAATAATAAAAATATAATAGTTTTGGTGAGAGTTGTTATGGTTTTGAATATAATTATATTACAAAGAAAAAGGGAATAAAATAGTGAGAAAAAAAATGGACTCACTTTGTAACTTTAGGGTTCAACTAGAAAGCCTTCTGGTATAAATTTTGGGTATAACTTCTGAACTATATAAAAATATATTTTTGTAAATGGTGTTAAATATAGTACCCCTAATTCAACCTTATCCCGATGTCCCGAGACAGAACCCCAATAACTTAGTCGGGCAGAGCCCTGACATATGTTATGAGGCTCAGATCAATCGGAAAGGGTAGCGGTGATCGGAAGTTAAAACACTTAAAACGGGGTAGACTTTTATTATTATTTTGATTTGGGTAAAAATAAAAATTAGAAGTATAGATTTTGAGGGAGATGGCGCAGGAAGAGGCACCGAGCAAAGTGAAAGGGTGTACTCTATTCCCATTTTATAGTAATTCCAAGATTGTTGGATATATACTAAAATCGGACACGTCTTTGAGAAAGGAACACGTATCCATTTTTAGATTGAAAGTTGTGCATATGCATGACACGTATCATTCAATTGGGTGTACACCTTTTCAACTTTCATGTAAAATGTTAAGTTTTAATTGATTTATTAATTTTTTTATTTTCGATTCCTTTTTGATTTTTTTTATCATACGTAAATAACAATAGTTTGTAAATTAAGTTTTATTATTATTATTTTATTATAATTAATTCAACTGCTTCAGTTATTTGGCGTATATAACTTATAAAATATAACGTTTTATAAAATAACGAATATGTCTTCAGAACCAGAATATTTTTGTCTACATTTTAAACCAAGTTTCATTAAAAATGGAGTAGGTTCAACTATAATGTATTTTTATAATTTAATTAGTATACGGTCACTAGACCCGTCTAGGTACTTCATATTTCTTACAGTCAACTTACCCGTAAGCTACCTGTCTAATAATATAAGTTTTTATATACTTTTATTTTATTAGAAAGGTCACCCATATACAAGCCAATTAATTATATTATTTCAACCAACTATATAAAATAGTGTTTAAAACTATTTGGGTTGAATAATTTTATTAAAAATAAACTATTTACTAGTTACTAGTGGTTAATAAATTTAACCAAACCTATAATTTATATGATAAAATTAGGAATGTTACAAGCACCATGCATCAAATTTGTATGCTTGTACCCAATTCTCGAATTGATTTTTCCAACCCTGAAAATCTTCAATGTACATGAGTTTCGGTGGTTTCTGATGAGTACCCGTCTCATTCTCACTGTATAAAGTCTCAGCAGCAGTAACAGGTGCAACCGGTGTCGCGAATGCATTGTAGAATTCCTCAGCCATATTTCAATAATCAGGTGATACTTCGGGAAACACCTGCAAACAAACAAACAAACGATCAGTTTAAACGGAACGAATACGTAAAAGTGTGTGTTGATGAAAACAATCTAAGACTCGTGTCGAAGATTTGTGGACTCGTTTCAATGTTGTTCAGGTGAAATCACTGAATGGATGGACTTGATCTGAACGAAAAGGATTCAATTGGGCCTTAGAATGATTTGGGCCGTGCACTTGCTTTAAATGTTGACACTTTAACTTGGGCCGAAAACAAATGTCCCTCAACTTTAAAAACTCAATTCACTTCTGTTGGGCTTGACTTTAATATGTTGTAATCCTTGGGCTGACAACAATTCTTAATGATTGGACTAATGAGTATTGGGCTTCACACAAGTCCAAACTTCACATGAGTTATTTGAATATCTAAAACCCAATTGGACCACTAATAAAACCAATACATTGAGTCTGACATGGACCGACAAAGCAATAATGATAGGATCAGTTGACTGAACAATTCTTGTGAACTTGTAAGTCTTGAATTCACTTTGTGAGTGGGCCGCAAGTATTGATTAATGAATTGATTAATAAGACCGATAATTGTGATTGGGCCTCAAAATCTCAATGAACGCTGACAACTAATATCACATGCAATTCTTGAACATGAGCCGACAACTGAGATACTAATTGATTGCTGATTGGACCGATCGATATGTATGAGCTGACAAGACACATTAATTGGGTTGATTTGTTTTTTTTTAAATGCTACACATGCATTGGACCATAACTACTGTTGACTGACATGTTCAAACAAAACAACGACATTGTTCAAGCGAAATCAGTCAATAAGTTCGAGCGGAATCAACAGTAAGTCTCAAGCGGAATCCCAAAGTAATTTTGGAGCGAAATCAGAAATTTTGGTAACTTTGGAGCGAAATCAGAAACTTTGGTAACTTTGGAGCGAAATCAGAAACTTTGGTAACTTTGGAGCGAAATCAGCTAAGACTTTGGAGCGGAATCAACAATTTCAAGCTGAATCAGTATATGTATTTTCGAGCGGAATCACTTCTCGAGTCCATTTTACCCACTGTAAGTCCGAATTTTAACTTGTAACTTTCAAGGGTTTGTTAACATGTATTTTTACACAAGCTGTAAAAAATTGGAACGATTTTGACCGTGAAATCTTCCTGAACTGATGAAAGAAGGTGTAGAAGATAGAAAATCCAATCAAATCCAGCTGTAATTTGCAGAACTCCTCCTCCTGAGCTCTGATACCACTTGTAGGATCGATTTCGTGACCCAAACGAGTCAATTAGAAGAGCTCTAATCCATTTCAGAGGCGGAAACTAAGAAACGGACAAGAAAAACAGCTTGTTTCACTTAAATTTGCCTTGTATATTGATTTCACACTGATTACAGTCAAACAGCACTTCGGCAGCAATTCAGTACCGGAAAACAAGATCCTTACAAATGATTACGCTCAAAAGGTATTTATAGGGGAAGGGGTTCCGCTCAAACATGCTATGTGCATTTCGAGCGGAATCAGGAAATTCACTTTCGAGCGGAATCAGACCATAACCATCTCGAGCGGAATCAGGAAATTCACTTTCGAGCGGAATCAGACCATAACCATCTCGAGCGGAATCAGGACTTATGTGATTTAGCTCGAAATGACAAGGTGTCATTTCGAGCGGAATCACCTCTAAAAACCATTTTCTAGTTTTTCGTGCCCTGAACTAACTATTACAGTACAAGACTCGATACAAGACGTAGACGACAGACGGATGCACCAACAGGTGTACTAACAGGTTTACAACCTAAATATCTAAACTCATTTAAGAGCTCTAAACAATATTTTCTTTGACTAAGACAAACACTACTTTTGTCATACAAAACTTTAATTCCTAAAAAAAAACTTCAACACACCTAAATCTTTAATCTTAAAATTGTCACTCAAAACTTGTTTAACATTTTTAATCTCAACATCTGAGTTACCTGTTATAACAATATCATCAACGTATACTAACAAAAAAACAGTTACATTTTTCTTAGACAAGATGAACAACGAATGATCACATTTGCTTTGTATAAAACCAATATTTATCAAAACAGCAGTCATATTTTTATTCCATTTCCTAGGTGCTTGTTTAAGACCATACAAATATTTAACAAGTTTACACACTTTTGTTTCATCTTTCGAATAATAACCTTGAGGTAATTTCATATAGACATCCTCAGAAATGGTACCATACAAGAACGCATTATCTACATCAAGTTGGTATATAGGCCAATCAAACTGAACAGCTAAGGTTAATATAGTTCTAACCGTGACCATTTTGACCACAGATGAGAAGGTCTCGCCAAAATCTAGACCTTCACGTTGATTAAAACCTTTTGCAACTAATCTGTCTTTAAACCTTTCCACTTCACCATCAGACTTGTATTTAACCCTAAATACCCACTTACAGACTATAGCCTTTCTACCTTGAGGAAGATCTGTTAAAACCCATGTGTTATTTCTGAACAAAGCTTCCATCTCTTTGTTCATTGCATCCACCCACCTAGGATCACTAACAGTTTCCTCAAAACTAGTAGGCTCAGCAGTTTTATTCAAAGAAGCAACAAAGCACAAATTATCAACAGACAGACATGAATAATTGACAACTTTATCTAAAGCATACTTAACTTTACTATTTAGCACAAAATTTTCAAAACGTTTTGGAAGACAATATTCCTATTAGACCTCCTAAGAGTAGAACTAGTTCCCTCAGATGGGTTGGTCTCAACATTTGAAGTACTAGTGTCCTCTGCCCTACCAAATCCTTCACTACTACTACTCTCACTTCGAGTTCTGGAATGTTGATTATCAACATCACTTCGAGTGGCAGATGTAGAGGGGATTGGTTGCTGATCATCACAAGTAACCTCATGAGATCCATGATTCTCCTCTTCATCATCAGGACTAACAGAACTGGGAGTTAATACTTTAGTACTATCAAAAAAGTTTAAATGTATCACATTTTTAGTCAAATTACTATCTTGATTGGTTAATTGACTGGATTTAAAAGGGAAGTCTGTTTCATAAAATTTTACATCTCTAGCATCAAACTCCCTTTGATTATCCAAACTCCATGACTTATAACCTTTTTTAACATTTGAATAACCAATCAAGACACATTTTTCAGCATTAAAAGAGAATTTATCAAAATCATTTAAGATAGTACTAAAGCATAAGCACCGAAAATTTCTAAGGTGAGCAAAAGAGGGTTTAAAACCAAACATTAGTTCATATGGACTTTTTCCTAAAAGCACAGACGAGGGTAACATGTTAATAAGATATACAGCAGTCAACAAACAATCAGACCAGAAACAAAGTGGAACATTACTTTGAAACAACATAGATCTTGCCATGTTTAAAAGGTGTCGATGTTTTCTCTCAACCACACCATTTTGCTGTGGTGTGTAAGAGCATGATGTCTGATGTAAAATTCCCTTAGATTTACAGAAAGAATTCATTTGACTATTAACAAACTTGGTCCCGTTATCACTTCTAAATATTTTGACCTTTTTCTTAAACTGAGTTAATATTAATTCATAAAAACTTTCAATGTTTTCAAATACATCCATTTTATTTTTTAACAAATAGCACTAAACAGTTCGAGAATAATCATCGACCACAGTTAAAAAATATTTAAACCCGTCTCTACTAGTAACCTTATATGGCCCCCAAACATCTAAGTGTATAATATCACCTATATTTTTAGTTTTATGCTCATTTAGTGGAAATGGGACTCTAACTTGTTTGGCCCTATGACAAATTTCACATGGATGACTAACAACATCAGCAACACTTAATTCACCTTTTAAAATGGTCAACATCTGGTCAGCCAATGTCCTAATCTACTATGCCAAAGATTACTGTTTTTCAAACTATTAAAGCATAAATTAACAGAATTACCATCTTTATTCACAAAGTACAGACCATTATCTTGTTTACCAGTCACCATGATTCTCCCTGATTTTGAATCCTGAAGTAAACATGTATTATATTCAATTGCATTGATGTGTCTGAGTATGACTTAACTGTGTGTCATCCTAATGGAACCAAAGCTAAAGTGTCTAAAATTGGGAGTATTAAACTTGCTAAAGGAGTAGTTTTAAATGATGTGTTTTATGTTCCTGATTATGATGTCAATCTGTTGTCTGTCTATAAGTTGTCTAAAGATAGTCAAATCACTGTTGTGTTTAATGAAAATACATGTTTACTTCAGGATTCAAAATCAGGGAGAATCATGGTGACTGGTAAACAAGATAATGGTCTGTACTTTGTGAATAAAGATGGTAATTCTGTTAATTTGTGCTTTAATAGTTTGAAAAACAGTAATCTTTGGCATAGTAGATTAGGACATTGGCTGACCAGATGTTGAATAGACAGACAACAGATTGACATCATAATCAGGAACATAAAACACATCATTTAAAACTACTCCTTTAGCAAGTTTAATACTCCCAATTTTAGACACTTTAGCTTTGGTTCCATTAGGATGACACACAGTTAAGTCATACTCAGACACATCAATGCAATTGAATATATCTTTATCAGTTTTAACCATGTGCTGATTAGCACCAGAATCAACTATCCAATTATAATCAAAGCCAAAGTTAATTAAACTTTAGCAACTAACAAAACTGCCAAAAGAATTGATAACACGACTAGACTTACCTCCCATATTAGAACTCTGAGGATCAGTACTAGTTTTTTCACCAACGAGACTTAAAAGTTTTGCAACCTGTTCAGGAGAAAAAGGAGACACAGAAGGAACAGAAGACACATTTGACTTATTATTTGAAAAAAATTTCCCAACCTGACCACCAGACTTCTTTTTAGAGGATACCCAACCAATTCAAAACATCTATCAATAGTATGACCCAACATATTACAATGAGTACATTTAAGGTTAGGGTTGGGTCCTCTAAACACCTTCTTTTTTGTTCAACAGATTGGTTAACCTTTGACACAAAAGACATGTTTTGACTCTTAGTTCCTCCACTAGCATTTCTATGTGATTCTTCTCTGGACACAATTGAAAAAGCAACTTTGACTGAAGGCAGTTGAAGCATAGCATCAAACTATCTCCACATTATGTTTAATTTATGATAATATTTAGATACAGAACTCCCATTTTGAGTAATACAGTTGGTTTTTTTATACAAATCATACACTACAGAGCCATCAACTTTATCATAAGTTTCTTTCAAATTTGTCCAGACTTCAGAGGCTAATTTAGAAAACACTTGTTGTCGCAACCCCCGTCCCCTAATCACCCGGGAACGGGCGGCCGCAACCAGTATCAGTGGTATCGGTGTTTATCATTATTTGGCAGCGGAATTTACATCAGGACCGTAGTTAGGAAATATTTTATCAGAGTAAAATACCACATTTTCATTATATTAAACACATGCGAAATTCCCAAATTTTTATTACAAACATTTTCATAGGGATAAACCCAGTTTTATTGAAATAAAACAATTCTTTTATTTAGGTAATTTTATAACCACTTTTCCAAGCCGTCAGTGCTGTCCAGCTAGCTTCTATTTGGCTTTCACATTTTGTTACCTGAAATGCGTTTAAAAACATTTTGTTAGTGGGAAATACTGGTGAGTGAATCCCAATTTAATCAAGATAGGTTTTATCAGTTTTACAGTATTGAGGGTGATCTCGCAATTACATTTGTTTATTTTTCTACTTTAATTACCACCCACGGTACTGTCGACCCGACTTGTGGTCATGTTACTACTCACAGTGTAGTAACAAATTTTGTATACAAAACCCCAACATACCGACGATAATTGTAGAATTACAAATACTCAATCACTGTTAGTTATCATGTAAAAACAATTAAGGTTTTGTAAAAACAGTTTGCAAAAAGGTTCACAAAAAGGAGATTACTCACATTGCTACTTTAGGGTTTTTCCTGTGATTTTCCTGGTTATAATCTATTAATTAAACAATGCACACGCGTTAGTATAATAACCCAATATTTACATTAGTTATACCCTCCCCGAGACAGAACTCCAACGACTACGTCGGGCAGAGCCTTGACAGCCGTTACGGAGCATTAGATCAATCGCGCAGCGTATCTAATACGTAACCGGGGGTTATGATTCTTACAACGAGGCAGAACTTCGTTATTTAGGGGGGTATAATACCCGATTAAAATGTCTACAATTCAGAATTAGAGAGAGAATTTCGTTTGTGAGCGTCGGAAAATGAAGGCCGATCGTCTCAATTTATAGGGCCTGGTTTTGAGTTTCTCGCGCCCCGCGTAAGCCGAAGGCAAGGCCTTCGCGGCCTGCGACATAGGGGGAGTAGGGCCTAGCTTGGGCCAGTCATGGGGTAGACTTAACACGAGTGAGGACACGTGGCAGCTCCAGAGGAGGCCTGGTGTCCAGGCGCTCGCGTCCCGCACAAGATGAAGAAATGGTTTTCACGGCCCGCGAGAGACTTTAAAAACTGATTTTTTATTTAATTTTTATAAAACTAAAGGTACTTAAGGCCATTATTCGTATACGGGGTGTATTTTAAGGCATATAGGGATCTTATAAATATTTTAGGGGTGTCGGAATTATTTTAGGAGGGTTGTTATATCCTCCCCACCTTGTTTTAGAACTCGTACTCGAGGTCTACTGAAACAGGTGTGGATATTTCCTCTGCATCTCTGATCAAGCTCCCATGTGTATTCTGGTCCTCTTTTAGAATCCCATTTCACTTTGACTAATACCAATCTCTTGTGTTTGAGATTCTTGACTTTCCTGTCTTCAATTTGTAGGGGCTTCTCTACAAACTTAAGCTTTTCATTTACCTCTATGTCCTTAAGACGCACTACCAGTGATTCATCAGCTAAACACTTTTTGAGATTACATACATGAAATACATCATGTATTCCTTCCATTTCCTCTGGCAGTTGTAGTTGATAAGATACAGGTCCTATTCTTCTAAAAATCTCAAAAGGTCCAACATACCTGGGGCTTAGCTTTCCCCTTTTTATGAATCTTACCACTCCTTTCCAAGGAGAGACCTTTAATAACACCTTGTCGCCTACTTGAAATTCCAACGGCTTTCACCTGTTATCAGCATAACTCTTTTGTCGATCGCGTACTGCTTTCAGTTGTTCCTTGACTTGAATAATCTTGTCCGTTGTTTCCTGTACTATTTCGGGTCCAAATAGTTGCTTTTCTCCAATTTCTGCCCAACAGACGGGAGTTTGGCACTTTCGTCCATAAAGTGCTTCGAATGGTGCAGTGTTGATGCTGATATGATAGTTGTTGTTGTAGGAAAACTCTATTAATGGTAAGTGATCGTCCCAATTTCCTCCGAAATCAATTACACAAGCTCTAAGCATATCTTCCATTGTCTGAATTGTCCTTTCGCTTTGTCCGTCCGTTTGAGGATGATAAGCGGTGCTTAGATTTAGCTTGGTTCCCATTGCTTTTTGGAAACTTGTCCAAAAATGAGAGGTAAAACGGCTATCTCTATCAGAAACAATAGAAAAAGGAATGCCATGTAATGAAACTATTTCCTTTACATATAATTTGGCTAACTGTTCCATACTGAAAGTTTCCTTCATTGCTAGGAAATGAGCAGACTTAGTTAGTCTGTCTACAATTACCCAAATTGTATCATTGCCTTTTCGTGTCTTGGGTAATTTGGTAACAAAATCCATTGTTATCAATTCCCATTTCCAAACCGGCATTTCTAATTGCTGTAGTAACCCTGAGGGTTTCTGATGTTCAGCTTTAACCTGTGAACAGGTTAGACATTTGGCAACATAAGCTGCTATATCCCTTTTCATTCCTATCCACCAGAAATTCTTTCTTAAGTCTTGATACATCTTCTCACTTCCAGGATGCATCGTATACTTATACTTATGGGCTTCTTCTAATATACGGTTGCATAGGTTTCCTAGTTTGGGTATCCACATTCTTTTCTTATGGAATCTCCAAATTCCATCGGTTCCTTGTTCTAACTCCTTAATCATTCCTTTCTATTTTAGTATCATCCTTGATTACTGATTCTTGTGCTTTTCTAACCTGTTCATTTAAATCTACTTGTAGATTTAATTTAAGAGAACGTACTCTTTTTGGCTTTTCATGATATTTTTGACTTAATGCATCGGCTACTACATTAGCCTTTCCTGCATGATACTGGATATTACAATCATAATCACTTAGTATCTCCATCCAGGGTCTTTGTCTCATATTCAACTCCTTTTGCTCGAAAACATATCTTAAACTCTTATGATCAGTGAAAATGGTAAACTTACTACCGTAAAGGTAATGTCTCCAAATTTTCAGGACAAAAATTATAGCTCCTAATTCTAGATCGTGGGTTGAATAATTCTATTCATGATTCTTCAGTTGTCTAGATGCATACGCTATAACCTTTTGACGTTGCATCAACACACATCCATAACCTAACTTAGAAGCGTCACAATAGACTACAAAGTCTTCAGTTCCTTCTAGTAACGCTATTATGGGTGCTTTGGTTAATCTTTTCTTAAGAATTCTAAAGGCTTCCTCTTGTTTTGGTCCCCATTCAAACTTAACAGACTTACATGTTAACTTGGTTAAGGGAATGGCTATTTTAGAAAAATCTCGAATAAATCTTCTATAATAACCGGCTAATCCTAGGAAACTTCTAACCTCGGTTGGTGACTCAGGGGTTTTCCATTTAGTAATTGCCTCAATCTTTGTGGGATCTACATGAATCCCTTCATGGTTAACTAAATGTCCAAGAAACTGTACATGTTCTAACCAAAATTTGCATTTTGAAAATTTAGCATAAAACTTTTCTTTTCTCAGCAAATTTAGGAGTGCATCCAGATGCGATGCATGTTCCTCTTTACTCTTAGAGTAAATGAGAATATCATCTATAAAGACAATTATGAATTTATCCAAATATGGTTTACATATTCGGTTCATCATGTCCATAAATACGGCTGGGGCATTGGTTAGACCAAATGGCATGACAGTAAATTCATAATGGCCATACCTTGTTCTGAAAGCGGTCTTAGGAATGTCCTCTCCTGTACCTTTAATTGATGATATCCTGAGCGTAAATCGATCTTAGAGAAATATCGAGCTCCTTGCAATTGATCAAATAGATCATCGATTCTCGGTAATGGGTACCGATTTTTAATAGTAACCTTCCTGGTAATCAATGCACATACATATTGACCCGTCTTTCTTTTTGACAAATAAATTTGGGGCTCCCCATGGTGATGAACTTGGTTGTATGAATCCTTTCTCCAATAATTCATCTAACTGTTTCTTCAGTTCTTGCATCTCTGCGGGTGCCAAACGGTAAGGTGCTTTGGCAATTGGTGTTGTTCCGGGTAGCAGATGAATTCTTAATTCAACTTCCCTGTCTAGCGGTAGTCCTGGTAGCTCTTCTGGAAACTGAGATACTACAGGAATATCTTGTAGTTCTTTTCCTTTAGTGTTAATGATTATGAAAATCAAATACACTATTGACCCTTTTCGTGCACAGCTTGTTGTCTTCATCACAAAGATGAATTTGGTGGATCTAGACGGCTTATCTCCTTTAATTGTGATCTTTTCACCTTTTGGTGAATTTACTTGGATTGACTTTTGATCACATAGAATACTGGCTTTATTGGCTATTAACCAATCCATTCCTAATACAACATCAAATCCTGCCAGATTCATTAGATAAAGGTTTACAATAAATCTTTGATTTAAAAATTCTATTCTTGCTCCCTGCAAGATTTCAGTGATCTTAATGGTTTCCCCATTTGCTGTCATTCTTGTTGAAGTTTAGTTAATGGCTGGTTGAGAAGTTTGCAAAATGAAGTATTAATAAAACTTTGGTTCGCATCAGAGTCAAATAATACTTTGGCAAACACATCATTAACTAAATACGTACCGGCAATCACATCCGGGATCATCTTGGCTTCTTCTGCAGTTAGAACAAATGCTCTAGCATTCTTAGTATTCCTGTTGTTTGTGGCTGGAGCTAGTTTTGGACAGTTTGGCTTAATATGTCCTTTTCCCCACAGTTCAAGCACACTCCATTACTAGGTTTCTTCCTACAATCTTCTTCCTTGTGTCCTTGTATCTTGCAGAAATTACAGTAGGTGGAGCATCTTCCTGAATGCTTCTTCTTGCAGGCCTTACAGTAAGGTGCAGAGGTAGAACCTACATTTTTCCCATGGTTGGAATTTCCATAGCTAAATTCTTGGGTAAGTTTCTGAGCTAGGTTCCTCCTCTGGTTCTCTTCTTGTGTACGCACTAATTCATCAGTCAAGGTATTTGCTAGTTCTACAGCTTCTTCTATAGTTGGTGGTCTAGCTGCCTTGACTACATGCCTAATCTCACTGATTAATCCCCAGATGTAACGGGAGATTAATACTGGTTCTGGTGATGCAAGGGTCGGCACTATTCTAGCATATTCGAAGAATGGCGTAGTGTAACCTTTACTATCCACTCCAGTCATTCTAAGGTTTAAGAATTTATTTTCTATCTGTTCCTTTTCATTGTGAGGACAGAACTTCCTTTCCACCATATTCTTAAACTAATTCCATTCCATATTATAGGTTCTGTCACTTCCCCTAGACTGGAGGATAGTGTTCCACCATTCTAAAGCTGAGTTCTTAAACAGATTGCAGGCAAACATTATCTTATCCTCTTCTGCGCATTTGCTTATTTTTAAGAGTGCCTCAGTCTTTTCTATCCAGCGTAGAGCTGCAATGGCTCATTCATTGCCCGAGAATTCCATTGGTTTACATCACCAGAATTCTTTATAAGAACAACCATAAGACATGGTTCTTCTTCGTTTAGGAATGGGCACTTGAAGTATGGGTCCATTGTTTACGCTGTGTTCTGGTTCAGTAGGTAGTCGTTTACTTCCATTATTACTTTTATTATTATCCGCTCCCTGGACCGTTTTGATAATATATGGTATTACGTCTATGATTCCTTGTGCCACTATGTGTTGGATGGCACTGTTATCTATCTGGTTTCCGTTATTATTATTATTCTGGTTTTCTTGATTCACTTCGTTGTCCATCTGAATTTTAAACATTTACCAAGTATGAGTATCACGAAACAATATTGAATGCGAATAATCAGACAACAACACATTGATCCAAAATCGTCGTCATTGCGACCTTTACTCTATTTTATATTATGCATCTATATCTATTACAAATACAACTGGAATTTAAAAATTACAACACTAGTATGCATCACTAACTAGAAGATTATCTATTTTAGTTGATTATATATATTATAAAAATATTTGTTTTTCAAACACACACACACACACACACACATATATATATATATAGGGGAAGGTTCTATGCAGAACACTAAATATTGCGAGAACACGCAGAACAAAATGAACCACTCATTTTTTTCAATCCTAAAAACCTAAAAAGTAAATGGAAATGTTATAAATGTAAGATTTATTATTTATCACACTAGAATTGGAAACAAAATATAAAAAATCTTCAGTTTTTAAATAACCTACACACATGTAGGTTATGTGTACGCTAAATTACCTACATTTATGTAAACTATGTGTAGGGAAAAATATTTGATTTTTTTATGTATATATAATACACATATGAATGTAAGAAACATAAAATTTAAGAAATATGAATCTTAAATCCCAAAATTTAGTGATTTAGAGTTGTTCTTTTTGTTCTCACAATAATTAGTGTTCTGTAATGATCCTTATCCTATATATATATATATATATATTACTACTCTCCCTGATAGGGGTTCATCCAGTATTGCATATTGCGCTCGTCATATTTCCAGACGAGTCTTTCCCCTATCTGTCTTATCCTCTCACTTCCTTCTAAAATCTCCTCACCAAAGGTGCGGAGCTCTTGCACATTCTTAGTGCTCATGGGGGGTGCCGATGCTGGTATTGGGTCTGGGTATTGTGGCATGGGTTCTTCGTGAGAGTACGGGTTTTCTAGAATCTCCCTGATATATTGGTCATTATCATAATAGGGGTCTAGAGGGTCAAGGTCTGGGTAGGGTCCTATTAGGTTTTGCATGGATTCGTCTAGTATTGGGTAGCATTGCTCATAATCCCTATGGTCGTTAAACCATGGGTCATAGTCTGGGGGATGGGGTGTTGGTAATCTAGGGATTTCAGTTGGGTCAAAAGCAAGTGCTGGGATTTGGTTTTCTGGGTTGGCTTCGATTTCCATAGGTTGTGTGGGAAACAGTGGTAACGGATGGGGTGCTATGAGTTGTTCTAGATTCGGGTCGGCGGATGTGGTTGCTAGTATGTGGAAATTTGCCAGTCTCCTATTGATTATGTCTTGTGTTTGAGCATTCGTTTCTCTATTAGCGGCTGCTAAAGCTCGCTGCTGCTGAAGTTTTCTCATCATTTTACTACGCTCGAGAGCTCCTCTGCTGAACCATCCTCTCTTCTTAGGAGGGAATGGCTCTTCAGATTGGGCTTTGAACACGAAAATCCCTTCTTCGGTATCAGCCGAATACCCCAAGGGGGTAGGCTGTGAAGAGGTTCCTTCGTCCCTAGGTGAGCTGGACAACTGACGGTAAGCCTCCGAAGGTCCTTGGTCACTCATACTGTAAACTAACAAATTGTCAAATGACACAAAACAATAATATACAGATATGCACGTAATCACGTAGATTATTTCCTAACATAATGAATAAATTTTTGGTGTCAGCAGAACACTTCTGTGGCTGAGTCAATGGGTGTAGCTCTGATACCACCTTCTGTCATAACCCCCGTCCCCTAATCACCCGGGAACGGGCGGCTGCGGCCAGTATCAGTGGTATCGGTGTTTATCATTATTTGGCAGCGGAATTTACATCAGGACCGTAGTTAGGAAATATTTTATCAGAGTAAAATACCACATTTTCATAATATTAAACACATGGGAAATTCCCAAGTTTCTATTACAAACATTTTCATAGGGATAAACCCTGTTTTATTGAAATAAAACAATTCTTTTATTTAGGTAATTTTATAGCCACTTTTCCAAGCCTTCAGTGTTGTCCAGCTGGCTTCTATTTGGCTTTCACATTTTGTTACCTGAAACGCGTTTAAAAACATTTTGTCAGTGGGAAATACTGGTGAGTGAATCCCAATTTAATCAAGACAGGTTTTATCAGTTTTACAGTATTGAGGGCGATCTCGCAATTACATTTGTTTATTTTTCTACTTTAATTACCACCCACGGTATTGTCGACCCGACTTGTGGTCATGTTACTACTCACAGTGTAGTAACAAATTTTGTATACAAAACCCCAACATACCGACGATAAGTGTAGAATTACAAATACTCAATCACTGTTAATTATCATGTAAAAACAATTGAGGTTTTGTAAAAACAGTTTGCAAAAAGGTTCACAAAAAGGAGATTACTCACGTTGCTACTTTAGGGTTTTTCCTGTGATTTTCCTGGTTATAATCTATTAATTAAACAATGCACACGCGTTAGTATAATAACCCAATATTTACATTAGTTATTCTCTCCCCGAGACAGAACTCCAACGACTACGTCGGGTAGAGCCTCGACAGCCGTTACGGAGCACTAGATCAATCGGGCAGCGTATCTAATACGTAACCAGGTATCCGTACAATTAATTAATTTTGATTAATGCTTAATGCTTAATGACTGTGCTGAATTACAAGTTAACTGCTTTTTGATTACTGCCATACACATACATGTGCATCATACCTTATTTAATGTCATATCAATATTGCATGAAAGGTATATTGCTTTGAATGATGCACAAAGCACAATTAGCACAGTTATCTGATAAATCAGGAATATGCTGACGTAGTTCAGTACATAGACAGACGTTGTATTGAGACATACTATGAGCCAGAAACCAAGTACTACACTAGTATAGAGTGTAGGGAAGTAAGGACCACAAAACTGCTTTTCTAGGTGATAGTTTAAGTGCCGGAAAGTGCCTAAAACTCGCCCAAAGTGCTGAATTCAACAAAATTCAGCATAAATCAGCATTTTAACACATTAATATTATGCAAAAACATGATAAACTGGTCCTGAATGCTTTCCTAAGTGTCGGGAATTAAAAGTGTCACAAAAAGGTACACAAAGCACACTAAACCGCAAGGTTTAGCACTTTAACGAATCAGTATCCAACCGGACACTACCCGAAACACCAAATTTGCACTAGAAGCATTGTTTTAATGTTTCCAAGCTAGTTATGATCCCCGAACAATATAACACCTCCTAAAAATATCTAATAACTGAAACACGTAACGAACACTTGGATTTGAACTAATTTGCAACTAAAGGGTTAAACCTACACCTATACCCCCCCCCCACCAATGGACGGCCATGCTTGGCCCCATGCCTTCAAGATTTTATTTCCTTTTTAAATTAGATCTTGTTTTTACTTTTTAGAACATATTACACATGAGTTAATTAGAGAACTTGGTTTATAAAAGTGTATGGAAGATCTAGAGTTCATAACTCTCACACACTAACACACACTCATCTTTCTCCTTCTCTTGCTCCCATTATCGGCCGAAACCCATCACCACCATCACTTTCATTCCGTCGTCTTCATTCATTTCACATACATACAAGAATGTTAGAGTCCATACAAGGAAGCTTGGTGGCTTTGGATCTTGAAGGACCTTCTCTAGTTGCTTTTATCCACTCACTTTCTACTCTTGATCATCCCTAGCCTTGTGCTAGTGGTATGAATCTTAATCTTGATAGTTTACTTCCATTTTTAGTGGTTAATAATGAATCATAATCAAAAATATCAAGAACACTAAAGAATCATATGAAGTAAACATGAATATAAGCTTGTTTAGTAAAGATATCTTCATGAATATAAGTTGGTATGCTTGTTGATCTTTGATTGTTTGTAGAAGTGATGTTAATCATTCTAAGGTCTTTCTAAATCATGTTTAAAAACATAGTTTAGCAAGATGTGAAAGTATAAATTGTTGTAGGATGATGGATCATCCATACTTAAAGCATGAACTTGAAAGAAATAATGTTTTCTTGAAAAACCATGATTAAAGTGAGTTGTTGATCATATGGATCTAAATATTTATAAATGGTATTTCAAAGAAACCAAGTTAAAAACATAAGTTTCGTATAATCTTGGTTCTTACATAAACAAGACTTGTTTTTAGTGATTAAACAAGTGTAGGAACACTTGTGTAACAAGAAGATTTCATAAGGAAACATTTTTGTAAAGCATGATTACAAGTTGTAAACATCTAAATCTTTCAAGAATGATGTTTTTATATAAACAACCACACTTTAAAGGGTAACTAAACTCACTAAACACACTACCAAGTTACTACAAGTTTTCATAAACTTTCAAGTTCATGAAGTAGTGGAATAAGCATGGTTTTGGCAAAATTGGTAAGTGTAAGTTGTTTAGTGTTGATTGTGGATTGATTGTGATGATTTTACAAAAGAAAATGATATGCTTGAAAGCATGGAAACCTCCATTTTTTGGGGAAACTATGGCAAATATTTCTAAAAATATAAACACTTAGAAAAATATTTATAAACATACACTTGCAAATGTATTTTCAACAATAAATGGTTACATAAACTTTGCCATAATTTTTTGTTACAAAAATACAAATATTGGAGGTTGGTTTTCATAAATAAAAGTGACTAAATATGTATTTGAGAAATATATATTTAGGAGACACAATGTGTGTGATTATTTGTATACTTTGTGTATTAGTTATATTATTTTAGGGCATGTAATAATATAACTCACAAAAACACCAAGAATTACAATCCAAAATATTACCAAAATCTCAAGGCATAAATATATAAGTTACACACAAAATATTGGCGAAACCAAACAAGAAATGTAACTTACAAAATATTCCAGAAAATATGCTCACAAAGTATATTTTGGTAAATAATATTTTGGACACAAGGAAATAAAAATATGATTTTTACAATTATTACAAAGTTATATCATATTTTTGACAAAGAGAAAATATATTGTTTTTGGGAAGTAAAAATATATTTTCTTGGAATTTTTAGAAGATATATAATTTTTGGGAAAGATATATATTTTCTTGAGTACACTTGAAATACATTATTTTTGGATAAAAATAAGTTTATATATATTTTATAAAGTTATACTTGAAAATATATTATTTTTGGAACTTATACGAAAATACAAATATTTTGCCAAATGAAAAATTATAAATAATTTTTCTAAGTATTACTTCTTGAATATATATTTTGGAAATATATATTGGTGGACTTTTTTTAGAAATAATATTCCGGAAGGTTTAATATAAATTTAAGTATATGAATACTTAATGAATACCATAAAATACGTATTCTCACACGTATAAATACACACCGGAATACGACCCCAAAATATGGCAAGAATACACATGTATAAGATACCCCCATCCTTGGGAAGGAAATACAAATATTAATACTTGGGAAGTATTAAGTTAATATATATTATTTAACAATTATTCCAAAATTTAATAAATATAATTTAAGTTAAAATATTAATTATTTTGACAATAATTATATAACTTGGAAAAATATCAAAGGCATGAAAGAAACATAACTCAAAGACATTAATACTAAATCAAGGCATGGCCCGTTCGTCTAATAGACATTAGTACGTTATAGGTAGTCGTGTTCACCGAAGGAGCTTTGAGTTACTGTGACCCGAAGACGCAAGACGGTGAGTTCATGTCCCCCTTCTCTTTTAACTGTTTTCAGTTTTATAACTTCGGGGGTGAAATACATGTTACAACTGTTTACAAACGTTTTATACATGGTATGGTTAGCTAAGGAAGGGTACTGCTTGATCATGTGAGTGGTGGGTATAACACTTAAGGCCATTAATCCTTGTTGTAGGACCCAGGGACATGAGTGATAGATCTATTTGGGTGTAGCGAGCCCACACCCATGCAGACCAGGGTGGCCCATGTGGTGACTATGTCTTATTCCCGGAGACAAATCTGCTAGGTTTGAGTTTTCCTGCATCACTTCACACATATCAATGGCCTTGCAAACCATTGGTGATCTGTTTTCCTTGTTGCTTTCATACCAGGATTTACATACATACAGACATACTTTCAAAGGTTTACTTATACACACAAACAAACACATGAACTCGCTCAACTTTTGTTGATGTTTTCAACTACATGTATTTCGGGGAATTAGTAAGTGGATCTGGTGGGCGTTGGAAATTTCATACTGCGTTGTGAATAAAGATGTCATCCATGGTTTTGAGGTTTGGGTTGGGTGTCTTAATCCTGGACGAGACACGTCTTCCAAACCTTGGTTTTATCCAATATCTTTTGATGAGTCCTTAGTGAACTCGTAAACAATTCGTATGGTTGTAAACTTAAATTGGAAGTCTATGTTCCAAACAATGTTGTCATTTTTTTTAAACTTAATTTATGGATGAACATCTATGGTTTTATCATATAGTCGTTGCTATGATTGAATGCAATGGTATTAAGACAGTCACACCATAATCACGCTTCCGCAAAAGTCTGGGTGTGACAGCTTGGTATCAGAGCTTCGATTGTAGCAAACTAGGATTCCTTCTCGAGTCTAGACTACAATCGTTAGGGCTCTCACGAAAATGTTTTCACAACATAATTTCATTGCATACACGAAACGCTTAGATCCAGGAAACAAACATTTTTACCAACAAAAGACATGAAACACATTTCAAAGTTTATGTTTATGGTTCAGTCTGAGAGGCTGGGTAGTTCAGTTTGGGAAACTGGGAGGTTTAGTCTGAGAGACTAGGTAGTTCAGTCTGGGAGACTGGGATGTTTAGTCTGGGAGACTAGGGAGAATACGTGCTTACATTGTTACTACTTACATGCTTATTGATGATTGTTGATATGTGTGCATATGTTGTGATTATTTTGTTATAGACACTATGTCTTCGTCTGATAGTGGACTGTCTGATACTGTCGACCCCATGGCTATTGTTTCTGACGATGAGATCGTCCCAGAGCCAGAGATCTTTACCTTTGACACTGAGAGTGACCCGGAGATGATGACGATGATTTCCAGCCTTTTGCGCTACCCTAATTTGGCGATGATGTACCGCATGTTGATGGTTTCCCCAACGAGGATCCCGTTCTTATTCCTATTCCTGACAAGGACCATCTCATCCTCGGACATCCCGATGGTGAGCATGTCGTGGCTCCGATCCTCACCCCTTTGCCTCTTGCGGCCTTTCCTTTCGAGGATTTGCCTTTTGATGACTTGTCTGACGATGATGTCGATCTTTTTATTGATGGTCCCCCTGATGATGCCCAGGGTGATGGAGTTCTAGCTGAGGATGTCATTGTTGTTCCACTTATTGAGATTCCTATTATTGAGGTTTCCTCTGATCATTCTGTTCCAGATTCTTTCGAGTCTGTGTCATCCACCGCTTTGCATGCAGTGGGACTGCGATGTTACGCCCCTGATACTGATGACGACACAGCTATGTCGGCTGCACCGATTCCCCCACATGACGATGAGCCTGGACTTGAGCTTGATTTTATTCCTGTCGATCAGCCTATTGATGCACCCGCTGATCCTGAGCCGATACCAGCTCCTGTGCCGATACCTGCACCTGAGCCTTTACCTGGTCATGATTTCGTACCATTTGGCATACCTGTTGTTGCACCACTTATACCAGACCCGATTCCTGCACCCGCTGACACTGCTGCTTTTGCCGATCAGATAGACCCCCGATACGCTTTCACCAGCAATGGGTGGATAGATGATGATGATGTACCCCCTTTTGTTGAGCCAGTCACTCCCCCACCTACACATGCACCTGTTGATGTTGCCCCTTTTCACCCGATTGTGTCCGATGTTCACCGCACTGACCTGCCTATCACTTTCTTGCAGGACATTCCCGCACCCCGTCCAGGGGAAGGCCCGTCTAGCCAGCAGCCTAGCCATGTTCCACACGTGTCAGCAGCTTTTCCTCACATACTCAGTATACACCTACTACTCATTTTACTTCTTCACCGCCAGGCGAGCCACTCATATGGTTTCCGCCGAACACCATGCCAGTTTCTGATCCCTACCATCCTTCGCATTTCACTAGTTACATGAGGGATGAGTTACTCTTGTCATTGCAGCTTCGGCAGGAGATCCTGTGTCGTAGAGTTATGGAGCTTGAGAGGATTCCACGTCCTCCACCTTGTTCATGTTCGTCACCTTTTGCGACTCCACCTGCTCCTCTTTTGCCTTATCCAGATTTTGATGTTCGATTTCTCACCATGGAGCAGCAGATCAGTTATCTGTTGCGTCACGTTTATAACCTTGAGGAGGAGTTAGCGCATGTGCGCAGCTTGCTTTTTGTTCCTCCACCTCCTCCTCCACCGCCATCAGCATAGCCGGTTTTTGGTTTTATGTAGGTAACTTGCTTTTGATGAGAGTATCGCTATTGAGCCTAGCCTGCAAAGCCTTTTGGAGACCACTTTTTGAGTATATGACTGTTGTAGATTGATAGACATTTTGGACAAGGGTGGTGTGACCCTGTAGTCCCTTTTGATGTGATACGATACATTTGTAGAACATGTTACTGTATTTGTGGTGGATGATTTATGAAAGCTCAATCACAATGTTCTCATTATATACACTGTTGAATTATACATTGGTAATATGAATGTGATGTTATATGCTTACTTGCGTTGATAAATGCTATTACGTACACGTACTACATACTTATTATATGCATAAGACCTGACCTATACAATCTTCTTTAGAAGATGCCTCCTCAAAGAAACAATCAGTTGCCCACAACAGAGGCTGAACTACAAGAACGGATTTCACAAGCAATCGCACAACACGAGGCCTTGCGCTCTGAACACAGCGGAGGTACCTCAGGAAATAACCCACCTCATGGTAATGTTTAAGTCACTAAAGACACATTACGTTACGTTTGGATATTCCATGTGCGTTTGCTAATGCTTTCTGTGAATGATGTTGCTTGTACAGGTTGTACCTACAAGCAGTTCCTTGACTGCAAGCCTCTGAATTTCGACGGCACTGGAGGTGCTGTAGCTTTCGTTAGATGGGTTGAGAAAACTGATTCTGTGCTGAGAATGAGCAAGTGTGCGCCAGAGCACCAGGTCACCTACATTTCTGGACTTTTCCTAGACGGAGCTCTATCGTGGTGGAACCTCCAAGTTCAGACTCTAGGAGAGGAGGCTGCGTATGCTATGACTTGGGACGAGATGAAAGAACTCATGCGCAAGAAGTACTGCTCAAGGGATGAGATTCAGAAATTGGAGACCGAGTTCTGGAATCTTAAGATGGATGGTCCTAAGATTGCTGAGTATGTGCAAAGATTCCATGACTTATCTCACATTGTTCCCTACATGGTTGATCCGGAGTTCAAGCGAATCGAGCGTTTTATTTGGGGATTGGCACCCCAAATCATGAGCATGGTGACGACGTCAAAGCCTTCAACAATCACTGAGGCTATTGATTTGAGCGTGGCATTGACGGAAGAAGCGATTAGGCTGAACAAGTTCTCAATCTCTGAAGGAAAGAAGAAGGAGACTCACGTTGAGTCGTCTGGAGAGAACAAGCGAAAGTTCTCCAACTTCAAGAAGGGTACTCAGGCGAGTAATGCCAACAAGCGTAAGGATGCTAATCCGCTAGTTGAAGCACAAGTTGCTGCTACTAGTGCTGCTACTGGTGTTGAGATCAAAGGAAAAGGATACTTGGGCACCTTGCCCAAATGTAATGCATGCCAGTATTATCATGCAGGCCAGTGGAGAGTTAGCAAGTGCGAAACTTGTGGAAAGAATGGTCATTCGAAGGAGACGTGTTGGGTTGGTACTGGTCGTGGGAATGGTGGCCAGAGAGGAAATGGCAATGGAAATCGTTGTGGTTCTGGAAACCAAGCTGGTAGTGGAAATCGTGGGGCAAACAACAATTAGGGCGGTACTGGGAATAGACAAGGCTGCTTTAGCTGTGGTGATGTTGGGCATTTCAAGAGAGATTGCCCAAAGAACAACCAAGCTCAGGGGAGAGTCTTTAACATTGGAGCTAGGGAAGCTCGCCAAGATCCGAATCTAGTTACGGGTACGTTCCCTATCAACCAACACTTTGCATCTGTACTGTTTGATACGGGTGCCGATTATAGCTTTGTATCCTTAGAATTTAAGAAAATGCTTGGGTTAGTAGCTAGTAAGCTAGATATTCCATACTCGATAGAACTAGCTAATGGAAAGCTAGTAGAAGCGAATGAAGTCATTAGAGGTTGCGTGATAGAACTTGGAGAGCGTGAGTTTACGCTTGATCTTCTGCCAGTCGAGTTGGGAAGCTTTGACGTGGTAGTTGGAATGGATTGGTTATTAAGTAACCGAGCGGAGATCGTATGTCATGAGAAGATCATTCGCATTCCGATGGCGAAAGGAGAGATGATTGTAGTGCATGGAGAGAAGCATGATACGCCTCTAAGGATCATCAGTTGTTTGAAAGCCCGAAAGTGTTTGCAGAAAGGATGTGTTGCCTTCTTGGCGCACGTTGTGGATAAAGAGGTCGAAGAGCCGAAGCTGGAAGATATCCCAGTTGTGAGGGAATATCCTGAAGTCTTCCCCGAAGACTTGCCAGGATTTCCGCCGCAAAGACAAGTCGAATTCCACATTGACTTAGTTCTAGGTGTCGCGCCTGTAGCTAAGGCACCTTATCGACTTGCACCCTCAGAAATGCAAGAGTTGTCGACGCAACTTCAAGAGCTTTTGGACAAGGGATTCATTAGACCAAGCTTCTCGCCTTGGGGAGCTCCAGTACTGTTTGTCAAGAAGAAGGATGGTAGTTTTCGTATGTGCATTGACTACCAGGAGCTAAACAAGTTAACCATCAAGAATCGGTATCCCTTACCGAGGATTGATGATCTTTTCGATCAACTGCAAGGTTCGAGTTACTACTCCAAGATCGATCTTCGATCAGGATATCACCAGTTGAGAATTCAAGAGGAATGTATTCCGAAGACTGCCTTTAGGACTCGATATGGACATTACGAGTTTCTAGTAATGTCGTTTGGTTTGACAAACGCGCCAGCAGTGTTTATGGATTTGATGAATAGAATCTGCAAGCCATATCTCGATAAGTTCGTGATTGTGTTTATCGACGATATTTTGATTTATTCAAGAACGAAGGAAGAGCATGAGCAACACCTTAGAGCCATTTTAGAGTTGCTCAAGAAGGAAAAGCTATACGAAAAGTTCTCGAAGTGCGAGTTCTGGTTGCGTGAGGTACAATTCCTTGGTCATGTAGTGAACGAAGATGGAATCCATGTGGATCCAACCAAGATCGAGGTGATAAAGAATTGGGAAACTCCGAAGACGCCAACCGAGATCCGTCAGTTTCTAGGTTTAGCTGGATACTATCGCCGATTCATTGAGGATTTTTCGAAAATCGCTCAACCGCTGACCTCCCTCACTCAAAAGGATAAGAAGTACGAATGGGGAGAAAAACAAGAAGAAGCGTTTCAGTTGCTGAAGAACAAACTTTACGATGCCCCTATTTTATCCCTACCCGAAGGCACCGATGACTTTGTGGTGTACTGTGATGCCTCGCGTCAGGGATTGGGCTGCGTGCTGATGCAGAGACAGAAGGTTATCGCTTATGCTTTGAGCCAGTTGAAAGTTCACAAGAAGAACTACACCACGCACGACTTAGAATTAGGCGCTGTGGAGTTTGCCTTAAAGATTTGGCGACATTATCTGTATGGTACTGACGTGTGCGCGTATATACATATTTTTTACCATGAATAAACACACGATTCGGTTTTAAATTTATAAAAGTGATTATTACTTTAACATCAAAACACACACGAAAGAGGCAAGTGTACCCCGTCATATATGTAGTAAAGTATATGTAAGAACCAAGTATCGATCCAAGGAAATGGGCGGAGAAATAATACTAGACCTTTGTCACTAAACTACCGGTAAAAACATAGGTTTGTTTGATTTTAATTAAACTAAAGTAAGCATAAACAAATACATATAAAAACATAATAGATAATAGATAAATAGCCTTGCTTAATACACAACCAAAGCATGTCAACTAAGTCGGTTTTGGCACTAGAAGCATTCGATCAATTCTCCAATTTAAGACAATTAGTATCCCTTTCGGGAATCCTAACATGACAATCATTCGGAAAGTTAAAACGATAAACACACTTTAACCACCTAAAATTGTTCTTTAACGTGCAATTGATAAATGTCTATGAAAATCTCTTAAAAATGAGTTAGTCATCCGTTAGGAGTTTTCTAACCGCACTTAATCAAGGAAAGCGACACCGATAAACACAATGCAACCACCGAGACAAGCATAAACTAGATTAAATCACAACCAAGTTCATTTTACAAATCTTGCATAATAATTCACTAAGATAGCAATTTTGGCCTAAACTACTAACTAAGCTAACAAATCATGGCAAGAATTTATAACGACACCATCTAACCCGTTAAGGTCCTTACGTGACGGCAAGCTCTCTTGATTAACAATAATTACATTTTATTAAATCACTAACCATTTCTAGTATCATGATGCACACATTTAAACCAAGCTAAACTAGTTAACCAAGTTCAAAGTTTACTAATACAAGATTAATTAAGCTTCATTTTTCAACTATCTTAACTAACCAAATACCAATCATCCAACACAATTACTTATAATCAAGAAATCAATATCAATAACAAGGTTGCAAACTAATCATCAAAGATTAACATAGAAAATACTTCAAAGTGTCATTACAAACAAAGATTAACACACTAATGGCTATAATCAAGCAAGGGATTGTTGTGTTTTTGCCCAAAGGCTACAATGATACATAAACATTAATCTAAATGCTTGAAAGATTAACAAAATCATGGAAAGATTAGAAAACCAAACCATAAACAAGCATAAGATTAAGAATCCGGATAGTAATGGAGCTAAATGGCACAATGTGGCTTGAATCCGGGTCAAAAGCAAAGCCTCCGGAGCCTGTAAAATCGCCTGTGAAGCACCCAAAATTCCAGAATTCCGAACAGAATGTTTCTGTTCTGTTTTTATATTTTTTCGATGTCGCACGGTCGTTCTTCCTGTTGCACGACCGTGCACTTTAAGCAATTATTGGAGTATGGTGCACCATACTGCATGACGTCATCAGATCTTTGACCAGATTTGATATCGCACGAGCGTTCTTCAGATGGCACAGTCGTTCAGTTCCGGGTTCTTGTTGCACGCCTAGTCGCACTGATCGTTCATCACCGAAGTTCTGGCTGATCATCAGATCCGCACGGGGTGCAGATTATGGCACGACCGTGCGTCACCGGGCTGGCCTTGTGTGCCTTGCACGCCGAGTTGCACGTTCGTTCATTACCGGACTGAGTTGGTTTTGTCGGAGATGCACGGTCGTGCATCTGGTCGCACGACCGTTCCACACGCCCAGGTCAGTATTCTTAACAGAATGTTTGCAGCTTCGTCGTTTTGTCCGGAAAGTCCTCGTTTTCGCTATCATCTTGTCTTGTATGCTGTTTTAGGCCTGTAAACAAAAGTGTAGATGATTAAGCATCCGAATGACGGTTTTACGGCCGAAAACGCATAAAATAGGGGTAAAACAGGGGACTAAAATATGTGTAAATTAGCGAATATCAGGTACGCGCTGTACGATCTTTACAGATCACAAGAGCTTACAGCACATATTTGATCAGATGGAGCTTAATATGAGACAGCGCCGATGGGTGGAGCTGTTAAACGATTATGATTGCGAAATCAAATATCACCCAGGAAAGGTGAATGTGATGGCAGACGCCTTAAGTCGAAAAGAGAGGATTAAGCCCATAAGGGTTAGGGCTTTGGAAATGATTATACAGACAGACCTCTTGTTGCGCATTCGTGCTGCGCAGAGAGAAGCTCTTAAGAAGGAGAATCTTGTGGATGAATATCTCCGTGGGATGGAGAAACAGTTGGTACCCAATGAGGAAGGAACATTGTGTTTTATGAAACGAGTTTGGGTTCCCCTCTTTGGTGGTCTTAGAGACGTGATTTTTGATGAAGCCCATAAATCGAGGTACTCGATCCATCCCGGATCGGACAAGATGTACCAAGATTTGAAGGATTTCTACTGGTGGCCAAGACTGAAAGGTGATGTTTCAACTTATGTTGGAAAGTGCTTAACTTGTGCCAAAGTAAAGGCCGAATATCAGAAGCCTTCAGGTCTTTTGCAGCAACCTGAGATACCCATGTGGAAATGGGAGCAGATCTCAATGGATTTTATAACAAAGTTACCAAAGACACCCAGAGGTCATGATACGATTTGGGTAATCGTAGACCGTTTGACAAAATCTGCGCACTTTTTGCCAATCAGGGAAAAGGATAACACTGGTAAGCTAGCTGAGCTGTACCTAAAGGAGATAGTTGCAAGTCATGGAGTGCCTATCTCGATTATATCTGATAGAGATGGAAGATTTGTGTCAAGGATTTGGCAATCTTTCCAGGAAGCGTTTGGTTCTCAACTGAATTTGAGTACTGCCTTTCATCCGCAGACGGATGGTCAGAGCGAGAGAACAATTCAGACGCTTAAAGACATGCTACGAGCTTGTGTGATGGACTTGGATGGCAGTTGGGACACTCACCTACCTTTGGTTGAGTTCTCCTATAACAACAGCTACCATACAAGCATTCAAGCTGCACCGTTTGAAGCTCTATACGGACGCAAGTGTCGATCGCCGTTATGCTGGGCAGATGCAGGCGATAGACAGCTGGTTGGTCTCGAATTGGTTCAAGAAACGACAGATAAGATCATACAGATCCGAGAACGCATTAAAGCGGCTCGTGACCGACAAAAGAGCTACGCGGACCAAAGAATGAAACCTTTGGAATTTGAAGTGGGAGATATGGTTCTGTTAAAAGTCTCACCTTAGAAAAGTGTGGCACGCTTTGGGAAGCGTGGAAAGTTAAACCCACGATATATTGGACCGTTCAGAATCCTGAAAAGGATTGGTACTGTAGTGTACAAGTTGGAGCTACCGACAGAACTAAATGGCGTTCATGATACATTCCATGTATCCAACCTGAAGAAGAGTCTAACACAGGAAACGGTGGTTATTCCTGCTGACGAAGTTCACATTGACGACACACTCCACTTTACAGAAGAACCCATTGAGGTCACGGATTGGAAAGTTAACAAAACTAGAAGAAGTAGTGTTAAACTTGTTAAGGTTCGATGGAACGCACGTCACGGCCCAGAGTTTACTTGGGAGCGTGAAGACCGCATGAAAGCAAAATACTCGCATTTATTCCCTAACACCCCTTCTGCTAATAGTAAAGCTTAAAATTTCGGGACGAAATTTTCTTAACAGGGGGAGAATGTGACAACTGTCAAAAATATAGGTATCCGTACAATTAATTAATCTTGATTAATGCTTAATGACTGTGCTGAATTACAAGTTAATTGCTTTCTGATTACTTCCATACACAAACATGTGCATCATACCTTATTTAATGTCATATCAATATTGCATGAAAGCTATATTGCTTTGAATGATGCACAAAGCACAGTTAGCACAATTATCTGATAAAGCAGGAATATGCTGACGGAGTTCAGTACATAGATAAACGTTGTATTGAGACATAGTATGAGCCAGAAACCAAGTACTACACTAGTATAGAGTGTAGGGAAGTAAGGACCACAAAATTGCTTTTCTAGGTGATAGTTTAAGTGCCGGAAAGTGCCTAAAACTCACCCAAAGTGCTGAATTCAGCATAAATCAGAATTTTAACACATTAATATTATGCAAAAACATGATAAAATGGTCCTGAATGCTTTCCTAAGTGTCGGGAATTAAAAGTGTCACAAAAAGGTACATAAAGAACACTAAACCGCAAGGTTTAGCACTTTAACGAATCAGTATCCAACCGAACAACCGGACACTACCCGAAACACCAAATTTGCACTAGAAGCACTGTTTTAATGTTTCCAAGCTAGTTATGATCCCCGAACATCATAACACCTCCTAAAACTATATAATAACTGAAACACGTAACGAACACTTGGATTTGAACTAATTTGCAACTAAAGGGTTAAACCTACACCTATACCCCCCCCCCCACCACCTATGGACGGCCATGCTTGGCCCCATGCCTTCAAGATTATATTTCCTTATTAAATTAGATCTTGTTTTTACTTTTTAGAACATATTACACATGAGTTAATTAGAGAACTTGGTTTATAAAAGTGTATGGAAGATCTAGAGTTCATAACTCTCACACACTAACACACACCCATCTTTCTCCTTCTCTTGCTCCCATTCTCGGCCGAAACCCATCACCACCACCATCACTTTCATTCCTTCATCTTCACTCATTTCACATACATACAAGAGTGTTAGAGTCCATACAAGGAAGCTTGGTGGCTTTGGATCTTGAAGGACCTTCTCTAGTTGCTTTTATCCACTCACTTTCTACTCTTGATCATCCCTAGCCTTGTGCTAGTGGTAAGAATCTTAATCTTGATAGTTTACTTCCATTTTTAGTGGTTAATAATGAATCATAATCAAAAATATCAAGAACACTAAAGAATCATATGAAGTAAACATGAATATAAGCTTGTTTAGTAAAGATATCTTCATGAATATAAGTTGTTATGCTTGTTGATCTTTGATTGTTTGTAGAAGTGATGTTAATCATTCTAAGGTCTTTCTAAATCATGTTTAAAAACATAGTTTAGCAAGATGTGAAAGTATAAATTGTTGTAGGATGATGGATCATCCATACTTAAAGCATGAACTTGAAAGAAATAATGTTTTCTTGAAAAACCATGATTAAAGTGAGTTGTTGATCATATGGATCTAAATATTTATAAATGGTATTTCAAAGAAACCAAGTTAAAAACATAAGTTTCGTATAATCTTGGTTCTTACATAAACAAGACTTGTTTTTAATGATTAAACAAGTGTAGGAACACTTGTGTAACAAGAAGATTTTATAAGGAAACATTTTTGTAAAGCATGATTACAAGTTGTAAACATCTAAATCTTTCAAGAATGATGTTTTTATATAAACAACCACACTTTAAAGGGTAACTAAACTCACTAAACACACTACCAAGTTACTACAAGTTTTCATAAACTTTCAAGTTCATGAAGTAGTGGAATAAGCATGGTTTTGGCAAAATTGGTAAGTGTAAGTTGTTTAGTGTTGATTGTGGATTGGTTGTGATGATTTTACAAAAGAAAATGATATGCTTGAAAGCATGGAAACCTCCATTTTTAGGGGAAACTATGGCAAAATTTTCTAAAAATATAAACACTTAGAAAAATATTTATAAACATACACTTACAAGTGTATTTTCAACATTAAATGGTTACATAAACTTTGCCATAATTTTTTGTTACAAAATACAAATATTGGAGGTTGGTTTTTATAAATAAAAGTGACTAAATATGTATTTGAGAAATATATATTTAGGAGACACAATGTGTGTGATTATTTGTATACTTTGTGTATTAGTTATATTATTTTAGGGCATGTAATAATATAACTCAAAAAAACACCAAGAATTACAATCCAAAATATTACCAAAATCTCAAGAAATAAATATACAAGTTACACACAAAATATTGGCGAAACCGAACAAGAAATGTAACTTACAAAATATTCCGGAAAATATGCTCACAAAGTATATTTTGGTAAATAATATTTTGGACACAAGGAAATGAAAATCTGATTTTTACAATTATTACAAAGTTATATCATATTTTTTACAAACAGAAAATATATTGTTTTTGGGAAGTAAAAATATATTTTTTTGGAATTTTTAGAAGATATATAATTTTTGGGAAAGATATATATTTTCTTGAGTACACGTGAAATACATTATTTTTGGATAAAAATAAGTTTATATATATTTTCTAAAGTTAGACTTGAAAATATATTATTTTTAGAACTTATACGAAAATACAAATATTTTGCCAAATGAAAAATTATAAATAATTTTTCTAAGTAATACTTCTTGAATATATATTTTGGAAATATATATTGGTGGACTTTTATTAGAAATAATATTCCGGAAGGTTTAATATAAATTTAAGTATATGAATACTTAATGAATACCATAAAATACGTATTCTCACACGTATAAATACACACCGGAATACGACCCCAAAATATGGCAAAAATACACATGTATAAGATACCCCCATCCTTGGGAAGGAAATACAAGTATTAATACTTGGGAAGTATTAAGTTAATATATATTATTTAACAATTATTCCAAAATTTAATAAATATAATTTAAGTTAAAATATTAATTATTTTGACAATAATTATATAACTTGGAAAAATATCAAAGGCATGAAAGAAACATAACTCAAAGACATTAATACTAAATCAAGGCACGACCCGTTCGTCTAATAGACATTAGTACGTTGTAGGTAGTCGTGTTCACCGAAGGAGCTTTGAGTTACTGTGACCCAAAGACGCAAGACGGTGAGTTCATGTCCCCCTTCTCTTTTAACTGTTTTCAGTTTTATAACTTCGGGGGTGAAATACATGTTACAACTGTTTACAAACGTTTTATACATGGTATGGTTAGTTAAGGAAGGGTACTGCTTGATCATGTGAGTGGTGGGTATAACACTTAAGGCCATTAATCCTCGTTGTAGGACCGAGGGACATGAGTAATAGATCTATTTGGGTGTAGCGAGCCCACACCCATGCGGACCAGGGTGGCCCATGTGGTGACTATGTCTTATTCCCGGAGACAAATCTGCTAAGTTTGAGTTTTCCTGCATCACTTCACACATATCAATGGCCTTGCAAACCATTGGTGATCTGTTTTCCTTGTTGCTTTCATACCAGGATTTACATACATACAGACATACTTTCAAAGGTTTACTTATACACACAAACAAACACATGAACTCGCTCAACTTTTGTTGATGTTTTCTACTACATGTATTTCAGGGAATTAGTAAGTGGATCTGGGGGGCGTTGGAAGTTTCATGCTGCGTTGTGAATAAAGATGTCATCCATGGTTTTGAGGTTTGGGTTGGGTGTCTTAATCCTGGACGAGAGACGTCTTCCAAACCTTGGTTTTATCCAATATCTTTTGATGAGTCCTTAGTGAACTCGTAAACAATTCGTATGGTTGAAAACTTAAATTGGAAGTCTATGTTCCAAACAATGTTTTCATTTTTTTTAAAAAAAAACTTAATTCATGGATGAACATCTATGGTTTTATCATATACTCGTTGTTATGATTGAATGCAATGGTATTAAGAAAGTCAAACCATAATCACACGTCCGCAAAAGTCTGGGGGTGACACTTTCTTAGGTCTCACAACTTGAATGTGGTATATCAACCAAACACATTTCATCGTTGATTAGGGCCGTTCAAATCGTTCGTCGCTCGCTCGACGCTCGTTCGGAAATTGCTCGGAAAACGATCGTTCGATTTGACGCTATAACAACCCTCCTAAAATAATTCCGACACCCCTAAAATATTTATAAGGTCCCTATACGCTTTAAAATACACCCCGTATACGAATAATGGCCTTAAATACCTTTAATTTTATAAAAATTAAGTAAAAATCAGTTTTTATAGTCTCTCGCGGGCCGCGAAGACTTGTTCTTCATCTTACGCGGGCCGCGAGCGCCTGGACACCAGGCCTCCTCCGGAGCTGCCACATGTCCTCACTCGTGTTAAGTATACCCCATGACTGACCCAAGCTAGGCCCTACTCCCCCTATGTCGCGGTCCGCGAAGGCCTTGCCTTCGGCTTACGCGGGGCACGAGAAACTCAAAATCAGGCCCTATAAATTGAGACGATCGGCCTTCATTTTCCGACGCTCACAAACGAAATTCTCTCTCTAATTCTGAATTTTAGACATTATAATCGGGTATTATACCCCATAAATAACGAAGTTCTACCTCGTTGTAAGTATCATAACCCCCGGTTACGTATTAGATACGCTGCCAGATTGATCTAGTGCTCCGTAACGGTTGTCGAGGCTCTGCCCGACGTAGTCGTTGGAGTTCTGTCTCGGGGAGGGTATAACCAATGTAAATATTGGGTTATTATACTAACACGTGTGCATTGTTTAATTATTAGATTATAACCAGGAAACTCACAGGAAAAACCCTAAAGTAGCAATATGAGTTAATCCTTCTTTTTGTAAACTGTTTTTGCAAAACCTCAAATGTTTTAAATTATAATTACCGGTGATTGAGTATTTGTAAATCTACAATTATCGTCGGTATGTTAGGGTTTTGTATACAAAATTTGTTACTACACTTTGAGTAGTAACATGACCACAAGTCGGGTCGACAGTACCGTGGGTGGTAATTAAAGTAGAAAAATAAACAAATGTAATTGCGAGACTGCCCTCAATACTGTAAAACTGATAAAACCTGTCTTGATTAAATTGAGATTCACTCACCAGTATTTCCCACTGACAAAATGTTTTTAAACGCGTTTCAGGTAATAAAATGTGAAAGCCAAATAGAAGCCAGCTGGACAGCACTAAAGGATTGGAAAAGTGGCTATAAAATTACCTAAATAAAATAATTGTTTTATTTCAATAAAACAGGGTTTATCCCTATGAAAATGTTTGTAATAGAAACTTGGGAATTTCCCATGTGTTTAATATTATAAAAATGTGGTATTTTACTCTGATAAAATATTTCCTGATGTAAATTCCGCTTCCAAATAATGATAAACACCGATACCACTGATACTGGCCGCGGCCGCCCGTTCCCGGGTGATTAGAGGACGGGGGTTGCGACAGAAGGTGGTATCAGAGCTACAGCCACTGACTCAGCCACAGAAGTGTTCTGCTGATACCAAAAATTTATTCATTATGTTAGGAAATATTCTACGTGATTACGTGCATATCTGTATATTATTGTTTTGTGTCATTTGACAATTTGTTAGTTTACAGTATGAGTGACCAAGGACCTTCGGACGCTTATCGTCAGTTGTCCAGCTCACCTAGGGACGAAGGAACCTCTTCACAGCCTACCCCCTCGGGGTATTCGGCTGATACCGAAGAAGGAATTTTCGTGTTCAAAGCCCAATCTGAAGAGCCATTCCCTCCCAAGAAGAGAGGATGGTTCAGCAGAGGAGCTCACGAGCGTAGAAAAATGATGAGAAAACTTTAGCAGCAGCGAGCTTTAGCAGCCGCTAATAGAGAAATGAATGCTCAAACACAAGACATAATCAATAGGAGACTGGCAAATTTCCACATACTACAAACCACAGCCGCCGACCCGAACCTAGACCAACTCATAGCACCCCAGCCGTTACCACTGTTTCCCACACAACCTATGGAAATCGAAGCCAACCCAGAAAACCAAATCCCAGCACCTGCTTTTGACCCAGCTAAAATCCCTAGATTACCAGCACCCCATCCCCCAGACTATGACCCATGGTTTGACGACCTTAGGGATTGTGAGCAACACTACCCAATACCAGACGAATCCATGCAAAACCTAGTAGGACCCTACCCAGACCTTGACCCTCTAGATCCCTATTATGATAATGACCAATATACCAGGGAGATTCTAGAAAACCCGTACCCTTACGAAGAACCCATGCCACAATACCCAGACCCAATACCAGCACCTACACCTCCCATGAGCACTGAGAATGTGTAAGAGCTCCGCACCTTTGGTGAGGAGATTTTAGAAGAAAGTGAGAGGATGAGACAGATAGGGGAAAGACTCGTCTGGAAATATGACGAGCGCAATATGCAATACTGGATGAACCCCTATCAGGGATAGTAATAATATATATATATATATATGTGTGTGTGTGTGTGTGTGTGTGTATGTTTGAAAAAAAAATTATAATATATATAATCAACTAAAATAGATAATCTTATAGTTAGTGATGCATACTAGTATTGTAATTTTTAAATTCCAGTTGTATTTGTAATAGATATTGATGCATAATATAAAATAGAGTAAAGGTCGCAATGACGACGATTTTGGATCAATGTGTTGTTGTGTGATTATTCGCATACAATATTGTTTCGTGATATTAATACTTGGTAAATGTTTAAAATTCAGATGGACAACGAAGTGAATCAAGAAAACCAGAATAATGATAATAACATAAACCAGATAGATAACAGTGTCATCCAACACATAGTGGCACAAGGAATTATAGACACGATGCCATATATTATCAAAACGGTTCTGGAAGCGGATAATAATAAAAGTAATAATGGAAGTAAACGACCACCTATTGAACCAGAACACAGCGTAAACAATGGACCCATACTTCAAGTGCCTATTCCAAAATGAAGAAGAACCATGTCTTATGGTTGTTCTTATAAGAATTCTGGTCCTGTAAACCAATGAAATTCTCGGGCAATGAAGGAGCCATTGCAGCTCTACGCTGGATAGAAAACACTAAGGCAGTCTTGAAAATAAGCAAGTGCGCAGAAGAGGATAAGATAATGTTTGCCTCCAATCTGTTTAAGAACTCAGCTTTAGAATGGTGGAACGCTATCCTCCAGTCTAGGGGAAGTGGCAGAACCTATAATATGGAATGGAATGAGTTTAAGAATATGGTGGAAATGAACATATGTCCTCCCAATGAAAAGGAACAGATAGCAAATAAATGCTTAAACCTTAGAATGACTGGAGTGGATAGTAAAGGTTACACTACGTTAATCTTCGAATATGCTAGAATAGTGCCGACCCTTGCATCACTAGAACCAGTATTAATCTCCCGTTACATCTAGGGATTAATCAGTGAGATTAGGCATGTAGTCAAGGCAGCTAGACCACCAACTATAGAAGAAGCTGTAGAACTAGCAAATACCTTGACTGATGAATTAGTGCGTACACAAGAAGAGAACCAGAGGAGGAACCTAGCTCAGAAACTTACCCAAGAATTTAGCTACGGAAATTCCAACCGTGGGAAAACGTAGGTTCTACCTTTGTACCTTACTGTAAGGCCTGCAAGAAGAAGCATTCAGGAAGATGCTCCACCTACTGTAATTTCTGCAAGATACCAGGACACAAGGAAGAAGATTGTAGGAAGAAACCCAGTAATGGAGTGTGCTTGAACTGTGGGGAAAAAGGACATATTAAGCCAAACTGTCCAAAACTAGCTCCAGCCACAAACAACAGGAATAGTAAGAATGCTAGAGCATTTGTTCTGACTGCAGAAGAAGCCAAGATGATCCCGGATGTGATTGCCGGTACGTATTTAGTTAATGATGTTTTTGCCAAAGTATTATTTGACTCTGGTGCGAACCAAAGTTTTATTAATACTTCATTTTGCAAACTTCTCAACCAACCATTAACTAAACTTCAACAAGAATGTCTGGTAGAGACAGCAAATGGGGAAACCATTAAGATCACTGAAATCTTGCAGGGAGCAAGAATAGAATTTTTAAATCAAAGATTTATTGCAAACCTTTATCCAATGAATCTGACATGATTTGATGTTGTATTAGGAATGGATTGGTTAATAGCCAATAAAGCCAGTATTCTATGTGATCAAAAGTCAATCCAATTAAATTCACCAAAAGATGAAAAGATCACAATTAAAGGAGATAAGCCGTCTAGATCCACCAAATTCATCGCTGTGATGAAGACAGCAAGCTGTGCACGAAAAGGGTCAATAGTGTATTTGATTTCCATAATCATTAATACTAAAGGAAAAGAACTACAAGATATTCCTGTAGTATCTCAGTTTCCAGATGTGTTTCCAGAAGAGCTACCAGGACTACCGCCAGACAGGGAAGTTGAATTCAGAATTCATTTGCTACCAGGAACAGCACCAATTGCCAAAGCACCTTACCATTTGGCACCCGCAGAGATGCAAGAACTGAAGAAACAGTTAGACGAATTATTGGATAAAGGATTCATACAACCAAGTTCATCACCATGGGGAGCACCAATTTTGTTTGTCAAAAAGAAAGACGGGTCAATGCGTATGTGCATTGATTACCGGGAATTAAATAAGGTTACGATTAAAAATCGGTACCCATTACCGAGAATCGATGATCTGTTTGACCAATTGCAAGGAGCTCGATTTTTCTCTAAGATCGATTTACGCTCAGGATATCATCAATTAAAGGTACAGGAAGAGGACATTCCTAAGACCGCTTTCAGAACAAGGTATGGCCATTATGAATTTACTGTCATGCCATTTGGTCTAACCAATGCCCCAGCCGCATTTATGGACATGATGAACCAAATATGTAAGCCATATTTGGATAAATTCATAATTGTCTTTATAGATGATATTCTCATTTACTCTAAGAGTAAAGAGGAACATGCAGCGCATCTGCATGCACTCCTAAATTTGCTGAGAAAAGAAAAGCTTTATGCTAAATTTTCGAAATGCGAATTTTGGTTAGAACAGGTACAGTTTCTTGGACATTTAGTTAACCATGAAGGGATTCATGTAGATCCCACAAAGATTAAGGCAATTACTAAATGAAAAACCCCTGAGTCACCAACCGAGGTTAGAAGTTTCCTAGGATTAGCCGGTTATTATAGAAGATTTATCCGAGATTTTTCTAAAATAGGCATTCCCTTAACCAAGTTAACCTGTAAGTCTGTTAAGTTTGAATGGGGACCAAAACAAGAGGAAGCCTTTAGAATTCTTAAGCAAAGATTAACCAACGCACCCATACTAGCGTTACCAGAAGGAACTGAAGACTTTGTAGTTTATTGTGACGCTTCTAAGTTAGGTTATGGATGTGTGTTGATGCAACGTCAAAAGGTTATAGCCTATGCGTCTAGACAACTTAAGAATCATGAAGAGAATTATTCAACCCACGATCTAGAATTAGGAGCCATAATTTTTGCCCTGAAAATTTGGAGACATTACCTTTACGGTAGTAAGTTCACCATTTTCACCGATCATAAGAGTTTAAGATATGTTTTCGGGCAAAAGGAGTTAAATATGAGACAAAGACGCTGGATGGAGATACTAAGTGATTATGATTGTAATATCCAGTATCATGCAGGAAAGGCTAATGTAGTAGCCGATGCTTTAAGTCGAAAATATCATGAAAAGCCAAAAAGAGTACGTTCTCTTAAATTAAAACTACAAGTAGATTTAAATGAACAGATTAGAAAAGCACAAGAATCAGTAATCAAGGATGATACTGAAAAATTGAAAGGAATAATTAAGGAGTTAGAACAAGGAACCGATGGAATTTGAAGATTCCATAAGAAAAGAATGTGGATACCCAAACTAGGAAACCTACGCCACCGTATATTAGAAGAAGCCCATAAGTTTAAGTATACGATGCATCCTGGAAGTGATAAGATGTATCAAGACTTAAGAAAGAATTTCTGGTGGATAGGAATGAAAAAGGATATAGCAGCTTATGTTGCCAAATGTCTAACCTGTTCACAGGTTAAAGCTGAACATCAGAAACCCTCAGGGTTACTACAGCAATTAGAAATGCCGATTTGGAAATGGGAATTGATAACAATGGATTTTGTTACCAAATTACCCAAGACACAAAAAGGCAATGATACAATTTGGGTCATTGTAGACAGGCTAACCAAGTCTGCTCATTTCCTACCAATGAAGGAAACTTTTAGTATGGAACAGTTAGCCAAATTATATGTAAACGAAATAGTTTCATTACATGGCATTCCTTTATCTATTGTTTCTGATAGAGATAGCCGTTTTACCTCTCATTTTTGGACAAGTTTCCAAAAAGCAATGGGAACCAAGCTAAATCTAAGCACCGCTTATCATCCTCAAACGGACGGACAAAGCGAAAGGACAATTCAGACAATGGAAGATATGCTTAGAGCTTGTGTAATTGATTTCGAATGAAATTGGGACGATCACTTACCATTAATAGAGTTTTCCTACAACAACAGCTATCATACCAGCATCAACGCTGCACCACTCGAAGCACTTTATGGATGAAAGTGCCGAACTCCCGTCTGTTGGGCAGAAATTGGAGAAAAGAAACTATCTGGACCCGAAATAGTACAGGAAACAACGGACAAGATTATTCAAGTCAAGGAATGACTGAAAGCAGCACGCGATCGACAAAAGAGTTATGCTGATAACAGGCGAAAGCCGTTGGAATTTCAAGTAGGCGACAAGGTGTTATTAAAGGTCTCTCCTTGGAAAGGAGTGGTAAGATTCATAAAAAGGGGAAAGCTAAGCCTAAGGTATGTTGGACCTTTTGAGATTATTAGAAGAATAGGACCTGTAGCTTATCAACTACAACTGCCAGAGAAAATGGCAGCAATACATGATATATTTCATGTATGTAATCTCAAAAAGTGTTTAGCTGATGAATCACTGGTAGTGCCTTTTAAGGACATAGAGGTAAATGAAAAGCTTAAGTTTATAGAGAAGCCCCTACAAATTGAAGACAGGAAAGTCAAGAATCTGAAACACAAGAGATTGGTATTAGTCAAAGTGAAATGGGATTCTAAAAGAGGACCAGAATACACATTGTAGCTTGAATCAGAGATTAAGAGGAAATATCCACACCTGTTTCAGTAGACCTCGAGGACGAGTTCTAAAACAAGGTGGGGAGGATATAACAACCCTCCTAAAATAATTCTGACACCCCTAAAATATTTATAAGGTCCCTATACGCCATAAAATACACCCCGTATACGAATAATGGCCTTAAATACCTTTAATTTTATAAAAATTAAATAAAAAATCAGTTTTTATAGTCTCTCGCGGGCCGCTAAGACTTGTTCTTCATCTTACGCGGGCCGCTAGCGCCTGGACACCAGGCCTCCTCCGGAGCTGCCACGTGTCCTCACTCGTGTTAAGTCTACCCCATGACTGGCCCAAGCTAGGCCCTACTCCCCCTATCTCGCGGGCCGCGAAGGCCTTGCCTTCGGCTTACGCGGGGCGCAAGAAACTCAAAATCAGGCCCTATAAATAGAGACGATCGGCCTTCATTTTCCGACGCTCACAAAAGAAATTCTCTCTCTTATTCTAAATTGTAGACATTATAATCGGGTATTATACCCCCCTAAATTACAAAGTTCTGCCTCGTTGTAAGTATCATAACCCTCGGTTACGTATTAGATACGATTCCTGATTGATCTAGTGCTCCGTAACGGCTGTCGAGGCTCTGCCCGACGTAGTCGTTGGAGTTCTGTCTCGGGGAGGGTATAACTAATGTAAATATTGGGTTATTATACTAACACGTGTGCATTGTTTAATTATTAGATTATAACCAGGAAAATCACAGGAAAAACCCTAAAGTAGCAATGTGAGTTAATCCTTCTTTTTGTAAACTGTTTTTACAAAACCTCAAATGTTTTAAATTATAATTAACAGTGATTGAGTATTTGTAAATCTACAATTATCGTCGGTATGTTGGGGTTTTGTATACAAAATTTGTTACTACACTGTGAGTAGTAACATGACCACGAGTCGGGTCGACAGTACCGTGGGTGGTAATTAAAGTAGAAAAATAAACAAATGTAATTGCGAGATCGCCCTCAATACTGTAAAACTGATAAAACCTGTCTTGATTAAATTGAGATTCACTCACCAGTATTTCCCACTGAAAAAATGTTTTTAAACGCGTTTCAGATAACAAAATGTAAAAGCCAAATAGAAGCCAGCTGGACAGCACTGAAGCGTTGGGAAAGTGGCTATAAAATTACCTAAATAAAAGAATTGTTTTATTTCAACAAAATCCCTATGAAAATGTTTGTAATAGAAACTTGGGAATTTCCCATGTGTTTAATATTATGAAAATGTGGTATTTTACTCTGATAAAATATTTCCTAACTACGGTCCTGATGTAAATTCCGCTGCCAAATAATGATAAACACCGATACCACTGATACTGGCCGCGGCCGCTCGTTCCCGGGTGATTAGGGGACGGGGATTGCGACAGACGCTCAGTTGTAAATGAGCCGCTCTACTTGGTTCGCTTTGTAAACGAGCCAAGCATGAGCAAAGGTCCGCTCGACTCGGCTCGGTTCGGCTCGAATTATAATTTTAATTAGTATATATATGCATATACATATACACATACATATACACAAATATAAATTATACATATATAGGGGATGGTTCAAATGAAAACCACTTTTATTGTGAAAACTCGAAAACTAACTAAAAAAAGCCTAAAAAACACACAAAAAAATTTCTTTTTTTTTCAATTTTTTTTATAAAAATCGCTGGTTTTTATATATGTAAAAAAAACTTTTTTTCAAAAAAAAATTGTAGTACACATGTGTAATAATACACATGTGTAGTATTACACATGTGCACTAAAAAAACCTGCGAAAATTATTATGCAAAGAAAAAAAAAATTTGGTATGTTTTTGGGCTTTTTTAATTAGTTTTCGAGTTTTCACAATAACTGGTGGTTTTCATTTGAACATTCCCCTACATATATATATATACACACTAACACCTATATATACACACACATACATATGATCAAGATCAAGGGAAAACCCTTCCGAGTTGTGAGAACTTAGAGAACTCGGCCTTCACGTGCGAGTTTTGCCCCCATTTTTTTCACACCCCTAGATTAACATGTTATAAAAGACTGTTGTAAAAAAATTAAAAAAAAACTCGAAATGGTGTTTTTCGGTCACTTACAGTAGCTGTAAAAAGCTGATGTCATATCACTTTTTACAGCATTTACAGCTGCTGTAAATGAAAAAAAACTAGTTTTTTTTTTTTGAACAGTTATTTTTTTTAGGATTTTTGGTAAAAAAAAAAATTTGAAAAAACCTTTTGTAAGGTCGAGTTCTCACAACTCGTATAAGTTTTCGTTTTACCCCCCCCCCCCCCACCCCCACATACATATATACCTAAATATAAATTAAATTTATAGTTTTATATATACCACTCTATTAGATTTTGGTCCATTATATATAAATTTACAACTAAATATATACGTACTAGCTCAATCACACCAATAAAGAAATTAATATCAAATCTAAAAGTTAAACCCAAAACCAATAAACGACAGTCTGCTCATCGCCCCAATGTTTTATGTCGTTACCCTAAGTCGATTGTCTCATGCTGTCAACGTCATTGTTCGTGCAATATGATCATCGCCTCGTTGGCCACAACATTGTTATTCATAAGAAAATTATTACGCCATAAAATATGCATGTGATAAAAGACATAAAAACTTGAGACCCAACATTATCACTATCTCTCTCAGCAAATTTAAATTGGGCGACACGGTTGTCCAAATCGTTCGAACTTCGCTCGACGCTCGCTCGGAATATTTACTGCTCGGAAAATGTTCACCTGATTCGAGGCTCGGTTTTAAATGAGCAGCTCCGTACGGTTCGGTTTGTAAACGAGCCAAGCACGAGCAAAGGTCCACTCGGCTCGGCTCGGCTCATGAACATCCCTATATATGTAACACAAATAAGTATTCTAGGGGCATTAATTGGATGTGAATTATGTTTGATATGCACGACAGTAGAAAACACATGATAAATAGTGTCGTATATCACATGAGTATAAATCATCGCCGAAGAAAAAACAAGTCTTATACACTAAAGCAATAAGCAAACGTAGAATATAAATGTATAACACATTCTACTTTCGTGATTTTTTTTTTTTTTTTTTGGTTCAAACTTAACCCATCTCAGTTATGCAACAAATATACAGAATTCAAAAGCTCAAATAAGTTAATAAGAAAATGAAAAACCTTTTTTTAATAAAATATCGTATCCCCAGCAACAAAATTTTATAATTATTATGAATTTACTCGTATATTTAATTACATAGAACATTTGAAACATGGTAGTTTAACTTTGCTTACAAACAACTTGCTTCCATAATAACAAACTAGAGTTAATTAACTTTGCTTTCTTAACTTGGTGAGAGTTTTTATCATTCCTTTGGCAATCTTCCAAAACCAAAACAAATTCATCATTGCTAACGTCGGTGGGACCGTCAACAAGGTGTAATATCCCATTGGATAAAAAACATACTTCACCTGAAAACACGTGCCAAAATGAGCGGGTTGGATAACATGTCATATCAAATTTAGAAGGTTGTATACATCAAAAATACTTTTTGGGCCGACTTGACCCCACATGATCCGTTCTAGATGACACACAGCCCAAATCAACGCATTCTTAAATAAATGTGTTGTAACTCGTCAGCTCGAAAATTTACCTGGTCGAAATGTGTAAACATGTGGTAGAAAAAGTAGACGAACAAGATGACCCTTGCCACCTGCATGAACTCAAAACCGTCAACATTTATCACCAAAAAGACAAACGTACCCCTTCGTTTATGTTTTCGTGAATTGGTCATAACGAGATTTAGGGTGCGATGAAATTACCAACCACCCTATAAACATTGCAATGCCATTTAACAAGTAAAGCGTGGAGTTCTTCATCCCGGCTACATCTAGATACCTGCATACGCATGTAAAATGGTCGATTTTTGGAATTGTAAAATACGAATAATTGTAATATTAGTTTATTACCATCTTAAATTCACAAAGGGCGTTGTGATCTCTGTGAATAGAACCATAAGGATGTATAACTGAACTTGGCCACTTATAAGGGATTGAATAATGGCGAACAAAGAAAGTCCATGGTGCAATAACTGTAAACACATGACAGATTAAGATTAGCAAGAAATGTTCAAAAGATCTTAATTATTAATTTTGTACGTATAGGCCCGGCCTGACCCATGTCATTTGACCCAAAAAAAAAGTTTAAAATGACTAAAGTACCCCTGATTTGTATATGTTTAATCTGTTTGACCTAAGTCAAAGGATACTTACATATTCAACTCCGCCTAAAGTTGGATACGTCCATATAATCATAGCCAGGTCTGAAAAGAAATAACCGATTGACATCTGCAACCATAAAAGAACATGAATGTGGATCATAGTTTAATTTCACATAAATGGGACCCATAACCGTATCTATAACGTCTCACAGATTCACACCAATATGAATATAGCCCATAATATAAATACATTAGATGCTCATTACATACAGGCACTTGTTTAATAACAACACCAAAAAATGATTTTTGTAATGCTCCTAAATAAAAACAAGACTAAATTACAAATTTTGTCCTTTATGTTTGTACCAAATTGCAGGCGGTGTCCTTTACCCTTTAAATTTGACAAGTTTTGTCCTTGACGTTTCAAAATCCTGCACGTTATGTCCTTTAGCCCTAACTCAGTAAAAAAAATTTTGTTAAATATGGTCATGTGCCTTGCACATGAGGGTATTCTTGTCATTTCACACCCTTAGGGACTTTTTTATAAAATAACTTATAGAAAGGGACTGTTGTATAAAAGTAAAAAAATATTTACATATTAGAAAAACTCTGCACGCACATCTCTCTCTCTAAATTCCCTCTCTCTCTCTTCTCTCCAGCCTTAAATGACCGCCCACCCTACCACCAGCCACCACCGCCTTCACCATGCCACCACCGCCTCCACCTGCTACCACCCTCCACCACTGTTATCACCTCACCCCAATTGCAGTCATCGAAACCCTAACTCAAAAGCCACACTCTCCGACGTCATCCTTCTCACATATCTCCGGCGACTCAAATGGAAAACTTTTGAGTGGTAATGTTTTGACCTCACACAGATGTCTGTTTCAAGCCTGTGCTTGTTCACAGGATTGCATCAACAATCTTACTTTTGGTGATAATACTTTTGGTTATTATGAAACAATTGCATGAGGAAACGGGACGGGGCGGGGCGGGACGGGACAAGTGGGGTCCAATGTCACATGCTAATACTCGTATGACCGATCCAGAGATTTTCGACCGGATACCTTGCATAGGTTTGGGTTGAAAGAGGAGTGGCGGTGATGGGGTTCATAGAGGCGGTGATTGGGTGGTAGTTAGGGAGATAAGAGTCTAGGCAGCTTGTGGTGGTGAGTGTTCTATCTGAGAGGTGGGTTCATGCGCCAAGGGGGCTTAATGGCAGGAAAGACAGAGCCTGTGGGGTTAATTATTTGGTAACGAAAGATAAACGGAGTGTGTTTCTTGGCGGTAAGAATAGTATTGAGGTGGAAGCAGGTAAGATACTTGAGATTCTTACTCCTGGTGGTGGTGGGGGTTGGGGTTCCATTTGAGTCTCAAAGCACCCAAATTCACACAAAAGTAATCAACTTTTTCATTAAAGATTACCTGAAACAACGTTTTAGAACAAACCCACAACTATTTCGACAAAACCAATGTGGGTTTAACAGCGTTTATCTTAAAGATTTCTTGATTCAAAAGGGTGTCTGAAAAATGTGATCTTGGGGACTTTTTCAACAAAAAGAGAATTTGGGTGTCAACAAGCGAAGAACTTGTGTGCCGCTTGGTGGTGGTGAATGATTTCAAGTTGCTAATGATGAAGACAATATGGTATTTTTCCCCACTCCAAATAATTTAGACGACTTTTTATTTAATCAAGGTCTATATCTAGACAGTAATTGAATCTCCCGCGTGATGCCAACGAGGGTGGTGGCAGGCTGAAGGCGGTGGTGGCTAGTGGTAGGGTGGGCAACCAATCTGAAGGCTAGAGAGAAGAGAGAGAGAGAGAGAGAGAGAGAGAAAGGGAATTTAGAGAGAGATGTGTGGGGAGTTTTTATAATTTGAAAATATTTTTTTTACTTTTACACAACAGTCCCTTTCTATAAGTTATTTTATAGAAAAGTCCCTAAGGATGTGAAATGACAAGAATACCCTCATGTGCAAGGCACATAACCATATTTAACAAAAAAATCTAACTAAGTTAGGGCTAAAGGACATAACGTACAGGATTTTGAAACGTTAAGGACAAAACTCGTCAAGTTAAAAGGTAAAGGACACCGCCTGCAATTTGGTACAAACATAAAGGAGAAAACTTGTAATTTACTCTAAAAACAATTCAAAAAATAATTACAACACCAAAAATTAATTTTTAATAAATATTTAAAGAATTACATATAATTACAAAAAATAATAATAATAAAAAATGTAAAAAAATAAATCATTACCGCAATAACCTAAATCTTTGAATAGAACAGTTTAGGAGCAACTTTCGACTTGTTTGACTTATACGTCCTATTTGACATGTTCTCTTTTTAGCAACTTTTTTTTTCACTTGACACATTTAATAATTAAATTTGACCTAAATCGGCACATATATAAGTAAATAAATATGTATTTGAGTACAAATAGTAAAAAAGACATACCCCAAGTAGAGTGTCGGATGCTGCAGATGATCGGTTGACAATCAATTCCTCTTTAGCATGCTCATCAAAAAGATTTGTAAAGACCAAAAGATACACAGAACCAATGGCTGCAAAAAGTGCATGGAATGTGGAAAAGCCCCTAAAAGCACAAATCAATATCAAGTTAGACTATAGTACTATACCGTATATTGAAGCTCTAGAATAAAGGTATATGAAGAAAAGATAATAGGCGTCAAGGTAAACGGAATATAACCTGTTTTTCCATTCAAGTTTCTGCTTGTTATCAAGTTTGTAAAAACCTTTGAAGACCAAGGGGCTAATTATGCCTGTAAGTTCATAGGCCTTCAAGACAAGATCATAACACTCTTAGAATAAAAGCAAAATCAAGCACATTAACATACATGTCAAAATATTAAGTTATGGACTTCTGGTAATTGCAATCAGACTTGAAGTTGCAATATTCGGTTTAAGGGTGGTGCGTGCTTTAAAAGTGATAAGTTTGATTATCAGGACTTGAGTTTTTAAAGTTTGGTAGCTTACTTGTGTTCATGGTTATCTTATTACTTAAGGGCTTGGTTTTAAAAAGCGCGATGGGCTCCAAGGCGTTTACGTCTCAAAAGCTAAGTAGTTAATGCTGTAAAATATCGGATATCGCGGTAGGATATATCATGCTAAATTCATATATAGCAATTTAACACTAACAATTCAGTATATACTCCTACGATTAACAAATTAACCTTTTGCAACTTGCAAAACACTAACAATTGTAGTAAGTTGGAACTGACTAAGACTTACAACACTAACATTTAACAGTAACAAATAACAATTAAGACTTAAAACACTAATAGCAGCAATAAGAAGAAAGATGAATGGTAGAAATAAGAAGAAAGGTACTGATATCAGGAAAATCGGTGATATATTGGTCAAATATCGGTCAATATCGCCAATATTCTCGGTACCGATATTCTGACTGATATTTTGCACCATTATCTCAGTAGGGGACCGATAACTGATATACCACTGATATATCGGTGATAAATCGGGATATTAACTACATAGCTCAAAAGCCAAGGCACGAGACAAGAGCTTCATGTACGTGAGGCGTTGCTCTATGTACAACCAAATAAGCTTTATGTACAACCAGCGTTGCATCTCTCTTACGTATCATACTTTTTATTAAGTAAATTATTCATAATCTCTTTATCCTGCAGGTCATTTTTACATGTCAGCCTCCTCAGGACCATAAATTGACCCACATGTACACGCCCTCAAGGTCCTGAAACGCCCCGCTCCTCATACGCGCTTTTTAAAGCCAAACTTAAGTGTCAAGTAACCAATTATGAATAAAAAAAACTAGACATAACCAACTTGATTTTAGCTAAAAACAAATTCAATTTTTTAAAGGGTAAACTAAACTTGCTTCTACACCCATTTATAAGTAAATAAATATGTATCATCACACATCCAAACACCCCTTAAGGCTTAAGGAAAAGTACATCCCAATAAGTTTTGTATATGAATATGGTACTCCACTCATATCTGAGTTCATAAATTCAAGCTCAAGAACTAACAAATTAAAAAAAAATAAAAAAACATCTAATATAAGGAGACAATACTTACAATTTTACACATGATAACTCCCCCAAAAACTGAAACCAACCACCGGATTTGATTACTTGAAGTTGCATGATCAGCAATGATGCTAAGACCCGGATACCCATGATTCAAAACCCTTTCATCCATGGGGTTTTCCTCTTCAAAAACTGTAACAAAACCCAACTGCATAAACTACAAACTACTCAAATCACACACTATGAGCAAAATTAACAAAAACCCAACTCAAGATCCAAATAACTACATAAACCCATGATAAAAGTTGCAAAATTGATGAAGAAAAACGAACAAACTTACTAGGGTTTTATGGATGATTCTGAATAATGAATTTTTCAAGATAATGATTTGGGTATAATAAAAGCCCTAGTGTAATCAAACAAAGGGGAGTGAAGGAAAATATTGTTGCAATAATAGAAGAAAGTAATTTGAATTGAGGAAGTATGGAGGGCAATATTGTTCTTAGCTGGATTTTAACCAAAAAAACGCACAAGTCTGCTGACTTTTGGACAGAAGGAGAAGGGCATATGCAATCAAGATTAGTTTTTGTTTTTTCTACATGTCTTTCTTATGTTTAAAACTAATAATAATAATATAAATAATATTAAATTTATATTTATTGAAAAGATGATGCGTATATGTTCTCCAAGGGCGTAGCTTTGTTGGGGCAGAAGGGGCGGCCAACCCCCTGAAATTTTCACTCAGTAGTGGAGAGTATGTAGTTTTCATATAGAAAATTTTGGGTATATGTGTTTTTAACCCCCCGGTTTTATAGAAATTTTTGGTATATACGTATTCGACCCCCGGTCGGAAATCTCAATCTTCGCCACTTTCCCTAAGATTATTATTAGTCTTAATCATCTAAACTTATTGAAAAGGTGATGGGTATATGTTCCCAATATTATTATTGGTCTTAATCATCTTAACTTAGAAGAGGACCACGGGAGTAGGCGTGTTCTCGGGTATGATGGTCGGGTACTCCCTATCTGATCGGGAACATTGTCATCGACCATTCGGGTATTGGTGTTGACGTGTTGTGTTAGACTGATACAATTATAGTATTCATGTGTTATACGGTTATAAGTTTATAATCATTGTTTTCAAAAATCGTATCGATGTTTTGCTAGACTAAGAACTGTATTTTATATATCATAGCTTGAATTTTTTTTTATGAACGATAATTTTGGATCACTAATAGACTCACATTAAATGATAACGTAGTTGTGAATTTTGTTTAATTTATATATATATATATATATATATATATATATAGGATTAGGTTTAAACGTGAACATTTTCTCCAGCGTGAACTGCGTGAACTGATCTGGGCCCTTGATTTTTATGATCTTGAGATTTTAAGTCAATGGCATGATGGTAATTATTTGATTAATTGTTACTATTTAATTAAATCAATAAGGGTATATGTGTAATTTTCATTTTAAACTAATTCCATAAATCTCGTTCTCTCTCCTATTCAATCTTTATTCACCATCAAACTTTCTCAATCACCTCATAATATTCAACCCTAGATCTAGTAAGAGACAAAGGAAGAAGAAGGAGCCGCCCGGCAATCTTGTTCCATCCTCTATTACATCACACAACAAAACACCCTGCCCCCATCTCTTCTCTCGCTGCTCTCTCTCTCTCTCTCTCTCTCTCTCTTTGCCTCTAGATGACCGCCAGCCACCACTCTTGGTGGCGGAGTCCGACGAAACATCGGCGGCAGCCACAACAGGTGATGTTGGAGGAGGTAATACCTCACCCACCACTCACTGTGAACCGACAACCAACTACCGCCGACCACTGCCGCCGGCGAACACCAATCACCATTACCACCGTTCCCTTAATCACCCACCATCTCCGGTAATACCTCACCCACCACTCACCGTGAACCCACAACCAACTACCGCCGACACCTCCGATTGACCTCCGTCGACTTCCGAGCGACCATTCACCATCAGTTTATAACATCAAGTTTCAAAGTTTTTTTTAGTTTTCAGCATCAAGTGAATCAGGTATGAAAGTTTATATGTTTTTATTGTTTTATAGAGATGATTATTCGTATGTGATTGGGAATTTTGAAGATTGTTATTTGGTATTTAAGCTGGTTATTGAAAAAGTATGTTTGAGTTCAGAGATGGTCAGGGGCTTTAAGAGTTTAGTGAATGCATTTTTTTTAATTAGGCTGTGTTTAGTTAAAAATTATGAGAATTTTGGGGCTGTGATGATGTTGTTGGAAACGAGCGTTGAGTGTAATTCCAAGAAAGTTTGTTTTTAAGTTGGTAGATAAACATAGTGATTTGGTGTGATTACGAGTGTTAAGTTTGTAATTGCATTTTTTTTAATTAGGTTGTGTTTACTTTTGAGTCATTCTCATCAAATTAATATAACTAATTTGTTTTTGCAAAATAGGTTGGATGGATTTATGGTTCAGTTACAGAGGATATCCTTACGGGCTTCAAGATGCATTGCCACGGTCGGCGATCAGTTTATTGTGTTTCGAAGAGGGCTGCATCAAGGGTTCTGCTCCCATTAATCTTCCGGATCGTCTTCACCAAGTTCTTAGGAGGGCTGAGTTTTTTTGTTCAATTTTTTGATGTTGCTCTGTCTTTTAATGCAATGTACACATGTGTATTCTGATTTTGCTCTGTTTAAATGTGATGTACACATGTGTATTCTGATTTTGCCCTCTTTTTAATGCGATGTACACATGTGTCTATCGTCTGTTTTTGTGATATCTCAGAATTTTTTTTGTATTGAATGTTGATGTACACCTGTGTACTGTACACATATGTACGATGCTGAGTACACATGTGTATTGTTCTATTTATATCCAAGTACGTATACCGTTGAAATATGAAGGTTACGTGGATCTTAAAAATCAAAATTTGAATTCTGGTGATGAAATCTAAAATAAAAATTAAAATTGAAATATGGTGATTTGTTGTTTGTTTTGATAATTATCTTATTAATAAATAAAACATAATGTGGATAATGAATTTAAATTAGGAAAGATGTAACTTAATTCAATTATTAAAATAATGATTTAAATCTAATTTTTTATATAATTACAATCCTACCCTTAACAACTAAAAAGGAAATCAAGGGTCCAGATCTGTTCACGCAATTCACTCTTAGGAGGTTGTTCACGCTGGAACCCTACCCTATATATATATATATATATATATATATATATTAGATTGTAAATTGTTTATGATGTCATCCGAAATTTTTAAACCGATCCCGACCATAAGACATAATTCAATGATCGATTCAGTTATAAATTTGAAAATATTGCTTATAATTAATTGCTTTTGTTTTTTTTTATTTGTCAATATTTTATAATTCAATTCTTATGATTTAATATTATATGGTGAGGGTTTATAACTTTATATGGAATATTTTTTCAAAACTATAGTATATAATAAAAGAAACCATTTTAGGACACTTGTCATCATATTATATTAGGCCATCTTATAGATAATTATTATTTTAGTTTAATCTTTTCTAATTAATTATAGATAATTCTCCTATTAACTATAATTGAGTTTAATAACTTATAGATAATTATTATTTAGTTTAATCTTCTTCTCATTTAAATATTATTTATTTGAATTAATTAGAGTTAATTACTGTTTTCGTCCCTGTGATTTGTCAAAAATCACTATTCAGTCAATTAGTTTAAAAATTGTGATTTCAGTCCCTGTAATTAACAGAATAATGGATTGAAATTGTTATGAAATTGAAACCATAGGGACAGAAATGGTTACGAAAGTGAAATCACAGGGACTGAAATTGCAATTTTAAAACTAATGGACTGAAATAGTGATTTTTAACAAACCACATGGACGAAAATAGTAATTAACTCAATTAATTATTACTTTGATATTTATCTATTTACTTCAAATTTAAACTTAGTTATCTAATTTGATCTTAACTATATATTTGAACGTTTTGTTTAGTTTGGTATCAAATAGATTTTACAAAACTTGAAATAAAATTAACTAATATTATTTATCATTTATATATTTACAGAATTCTAAATAAAGGGTTACATTTATTGATATTTCGTTAACAAATTTTGCAACAACAGAATAATCTATTTTTATCACGAAAACCAAACTTTGTATTAATATATTAAATATTTTTATTTTTACTATACAAAATTACATTTACTCGACCCATGTAATACATGAGGTGTTTTAAGATATAACTTTTTATTATTTGATATATAAAGTTAGATTTATTCAATTCGTACAATACACGTGGTTTTTTAAGGATATATATATTTTTTATTATTTAGTACAGAAAATTACATTTATTCAAACCGTGTAATACGCATATTTTTTAAGATGTATTTTTTTATTATTTGGTATATAAAATCACATTTATTCAACCCGTGTAATAAATGGGGTTTTTTTTTAAGATGTATTATTTTATTATTTAGTAAAAAATATTACATTTATTCAACCCATATAATACACGTGATTTTAAGGATATAACTTTTTTATTTGGTATATAAAATTACATTTATTCAACCCATACAATATGGTTCTTATAGATATAACTTTTTTTATTATTTAATATATAAAATTATATTTATTCAACCCGTGCAATAAAGAAGGTTTTTAAAGATATATTTTTTTTATTATTTAGTATATAAAATTTATTTATTCAACCCGTGTAATACACGGGGCTATAACTTAGTTGAATATATCAAAGAATGGTGTATGATTAATGAAGCTTTTACAATTATTTGAATCTTAAGGTTAAAATAGTTATAACTTTTAAAAAGGTGTGTGGGCCAGTCAAGCTTTTACAAGTTTTTAATGCCTTTTTTTAAATCAATTGTTAATTTGTTGTACCTATTGCAACGAATGAATTTGGAATTGAGTTAAATGTCATTTTAGTCCCTGTTGTTCGGGTCATTTTGTTAGTTTAGTCCAAATGTTTCATTTTTAACATGTGGGTCCAAAAAGGTTTCACAGTTGCCATTTAGTCCACTTGGTTAACTTCATCCATTTTTTCTGTTAACGAGAAGGCCAATTCGGTCATTTTGTATGTAATTCTGTTAACTAAAAGGGCAATTCAGCCATATAAAATGACCGAATTGGTCTTCTCGTTAACAGAAAAAATGGATTAAGTTAACCCAGTGGACTAAAATGGCAACTGTGAAACCTTTTTAGACCCACAGGTTAAAAATGAAACATTTAGACTAAACTGGCAAAATGGCCCAAACCACAGGGACTAAAATGGCATTTAACTCTTTGGAATTAGTTCATGCCTTTTTTAATTAATTGTTAATTATTTTGTCATTGGGCATGTGGTTAAGAATGAGATTGTTGAGGCAATCGGAGATGATAAGATTAATGTTTGATTTCAGTCTTTTTGAATATTGCAGGTGATATAGAGATTGAAGGTGGTTTAATGTGTATTGAACAATAACAAATATATAGTAGATTACACAAATTTATATATTTAGAGGCCGGTTATTGTACAATATCCCTTAACGTACATTGCGTACGCGATTTGTATAGAACGTGCGATTTTGTAATTTTGGTTATCCGAGTTTGTAAGTCCGAGTTTATGATCTTGCGATTTTGAGATATAACATGCGAACAACCATTTTTTGGGGAGTCCGAGTTTAAGAGCCATGCGAGTTTATACACATGTAAGGGTTTGTCAGCCATGCGATTTTGATATATAACGTGTGATTATGATATGTTGTGACATGTCCGAGTTTGTGAATCATGCGATTAAGACATGTTCGGGTTTGTGTATAGCATGTGATTTCTAATCGCGTACACAATGTACGTTAAGACATTTAGTACGATACATTTTTTCTATATATTTAAACAATAACAAATATATAGTAGAATACACCGTCCTGGTAAGTTGATCTAGTGGTTAGTCACTTGGTTTCTCTCTTTAAGGTTCCAAATTCAACTCTCATTAGCATCACTTTGAAGGACATTGGTGGTGGCAATGAAGTTTAGAACTAGGCCTCTCTGGAGGTTGCTAATTCGATACCGAGCCGAACCGGATTTTACCGCTACAAGCCTTCGAGCGAATGGATTTTCCTGTTCACCTATTATTGTACTTTAAAATTAAAATTAAAATTATTGTACTTTAAAATTGTATAAAGTAAAAACAAAATATGGGGAATTTCCCTCCATATACTTCGAGACACGCCCGAAGAGAATATACTGGACCAATAAACCGTCTTGTATCTAAATATAAAAAAAATTATATCATAGTTCAATGAACATTGCCCATGGCTTTCTAGTCTAGTGGCATTTTGGTGGTGGGATAAAGCTTTGGGACCAAAAGGTCCTGAGTTCGATTCTCACAAGGGGGTTTTCTCATATTTATTGGGTTTCCTCCTGAATTGGTGTATAGGCATTATGCCTAGTGGAGATGGATATGATCGGGTGGTTCCGCTGGTGGCACGATGATACTCCAGTGGTCCGTCAGTGATCCAAATTTGCCGTTCAAAAAAAAATAAAAAAAGTTCAATGAACATTCAATCAAAACATCTTCGATTCTTATACGACTTTGGGGCTGTTTGGCTAAACTTATTTTATTGACTTATTTACTTATTGACCTTTTGGAAAAGTAAATAAGTCAGAATGGAGTGACTTATTTACTTATTCCTCTCACATAATAAGCTAACCCAAACACCTTTTAACTTTTCAAAAAGTCAATAAGTAAATAAGTCACTAAAATAAGCTTAGCCAAACAGCCCCTTTGTATAACAAATTATGCAACTCATGTAACGAGAAAATTCATTAAATAATGTCATATTCTACTTTCCTAATATTATTAGAGTAAATTCTTTTTTAATTTTTTGTGTTTTAGTGGTTTTAACCATTTGTGTCTAAAATCAATAATTTTAACAAGCTGAGTACCTTTTTTGTAACCATTAGAGTCCAGTTTACTAACGTCGTTAACCAAGTCTGTTAATTATAAGGGTACTTCAATCATTTTCATATAAGGTACAAGTGTTTGATGCATAAGTTATAGTTTTATTTATTTATATTATACATATATATACACACATACAAATATCTGAAAACACACTCTCTCTCTCATCCAAACCTCCTACCACCATGGCACCATCACCACAACACCCATAGGCGGACCTAGAAAAATCGTCAAGGGCAGAGACGGTGATTTCAAGAGGACCATTGCACAGGACCCGTGATTTCAAGAGGACCATTGCACAGGACCCGTGATTTCAAGAGGACCATTGCACAGGGCCCACATATAGGAAGATATAACATATTGCACATAAGGCTGGAGGGTGTGGGGGCGCCACCCCCGCCACCTCACCATGTATAGCGCCCATATGGGCTTCATCACCACACCCTCAAGTGAAGAGGGGGGCGCCATGGCTTGGGCTCCATGGTGGTAACGCCAAAGTTGAAGCATTCAGGTGGGGCCCACTAGTTTTAAACCAATCAAATGTTTTTTTTTTTTTTGTTTAATAGGGGCTCCATCCGCACCATGTAAATTAAAGGGGGCTCCATAGGTGAGGTGGATCCTAGATGGAGCTTAGGTGGACTTGATAAAGCCCCATGGGGCTCCAACCACACCCTATAGCCTAATTAAAAATATAGCATGAAACATAAACATAACCATATAAAGCTTCAAGCTTTGCATTACCATCAAACCATGTCATTCGAGCAACACGATACACAAGCATGTGTTCAAAGAGTGTATAAACATATTTACAAACTTTTAAAATTACCGTGTTACCCAGGTACCAACTTATTTGTCATTATTATGGTCTTCGTCATCATCATCAATGGTTTCTAGTAGCCTCCTTGTATAAAAGCGTTCAACCGATCAAGTTCTTCCCTGTGCTCACTTACAACAGCACGAACCACGTCTCCAATGGAAACCATGCCCAACATACCCTTTTCACCAATCACAGGAATGTGTCTGATACGATTATCTATCAAAGATTAAACAAGACAAAGCTTCACATTAGAGGTAGGAATTTCAACCGTTTAAACAAGACAAAACTTCACATTGCGCCTCAACAGCGTTTTTTCAAAAAAAAAAAAAAAAAAAACCCACTTTTGCGCCTAGGCTACCACCAGGCGCTATAGGTGCGCCTCGCTGCGCCCGAGCGCCTAGGCGCGCGCTTTTTGCGCTTTTGACAACATAGATGAATAGTACATTTCGGTTATGGTTCATCCCTAATGGGTCAAATAAAAAGTTGAGGTTCTACGGCATTTGACTTATTTTGAAAATTTTCTCAAGATTGTTGACTAAGGTCTAGCTTTGCTATTACTATGTGGTATACCTGTCATTAACTGCATTGCTTTCAGGACTTTGGTATCGGGAGTGACTGTGATAAGCTTGTTCTGTGACCATAAAGATTAAATTGATTTATAACACGAACCGTTGGAAAACAAAATAAGTAAATGGGACTAAAAAAAATATTTCATACCTCTTCGGTCATGATATCTCCAACTTTAGTTGACTTGGATGATCTTCCCTGAACAATGATTTTCCTGAGATAATCTGAAGAAATATAACACAAGAAATATCACACATTTTTATATTTTTTTAACAGAAGTATAATTTTATAAATCTACTTCTCATATCAATATTCTGAAAACAAAAATAACAAATCAATTAAATAATCACCTCTTTCTGTGATAATTCCAGCAACTGACTTCTCCCCAGGTTTAACCACCACCAATGCTCCAACATTGTGGTGTGTCATCTGCAATGTATATACCCACCCATATTGTCAACATATTTAACACATACAATTCACACACACAGGCATATATACACATACCGACTTGACTGCTTCATACACAGAATCCTCGGTGGTGCACCAAAGCCACGAGCCATCATCACTTTTCCCTTTCGATTTCAGAATATCTGAAATTTTGGTTTTTTCAAAACCATGTTCTTCCATACGAGCAGCGGAAGTTGACTCGTGTCTAACAAGAGTTTGTGCAAGTGGGTTGACCAAGCGAATGTGTTGGAGAACCGCATTTTTCACAATGCTTCCATGGGATACGAAAGATCCAATTGCTCTTTGCATTTTCACCTACTGCAAATGACTAGAATCAAATGTCTGAATCAAGAGTTTAGATAATACACAAACACGCACACGCACATATACGCTGGTTTGAGTCTATACAGCGTAAATGAAAACCCTTTCATCTAATACTAATTCAGTGAAATCAAACAAACTTATCTAAAAGAGTTTATTGCAATGGAAACTAAAATGTAACAAGCTTTCACCAATTGTCATTGTATGTAATGAACTATGAATATTTTACTTTAATGTAACAAACTTTACTTTCGTTGCCATTTGACAAGGTAGCCACATAATCTGCCACATCAGCAAAAATCTGTCCACATGGCGGTTGACTTGGCGAAAAACGGCCATAAGTCAAATTCCAAGTCAAACAGTATCAAAGCAACGGTTGACTTGGCGAAAACAGTTCATTTCATGATTTCAACTAATAAGCAGAACAATTTTCTTAAATCACCAAAGGTTAATAAACAAACTCAATTTCTATAATCTAATCTCAAAACCAGAGTAATTGCTTACAAGTAGTGAGGTTCCACAAGTTCAGACCAAAATCATAACCCTAGATCTAGCAGATGATAATATTAGCAACTCAAAACACATCAAATCATAACCCTAACTGATACATAAACTCATAAAATCAATTCACTATGCGATGATCATGTAACTGAATCGAGTAAAATCAGATTGTAAACCTTATTGATTAGGTGAAAACCAAAATGTAACAAGCTTTTACCTATTGTCATTATATGTAATGAACTATGACTTTTTTACTTTAACGTAAGTTTCCATTTGACAAGGCGACCAAATAATCCGCCACATCAGCAAAAAACCGTCCACGGCTCCACGCAGCGGACGACTTGGCGAAAACCGGCCATAGGTCAATTTCCAAGTCAAACAACAGCATCAAAGTAAACTTTGTAACATCAAAAGGTAATAAATTATACTTCATTTCATAATCATAACTACAAGTAATAAGCAGAACACTTATCTAAAATCATCAAAGGTTAACAGATTATTTTAAGCATTCAACTAACACGCAAGCTCAATTTCTGCAATTCAATCTCAAAACAAGGGTAATCTTAAGCATTAGGCGCAATCATAACCCTAGATCTAGCAGATGATGATCTCAGATCAGTATTGAATATTAGCAACTCAAAACACATTAAATCAAAACCCTAACTGATACATATATGCGATGATCGTGTAACTGAATTGAGTAAAATCAGATCGCAGACCTAATTGATTATGCGAAGGAAGCAGGTTATAGTTAGATCAATTGTAGTGAAACGAAGCAACAAAAAAAATAGCGTAAATTTACAGCAGATGAAGAGATGAACCTGAATAATAATGGCCGTTGATTAGTGATTACACAGAGTGAGAGATTAGGGCAATATTAGTAGCGAAGATGGAGACATCGCAACGTGTAGAGTGTGACGTTGTGGGGACCACAGTGGTACCCGTGTTTACCTATCGTCGTATCCATTACCTTTATTTTTAGTGGATATCTTTTGGATCATGATATTCAAACTTCATTTTATTCTCAGATACCCTATATCTTATCCATTACCTTTATAACTGTATACGGCTCGTATAGAATGTTTTTTAATAGGAAAATGCGCAGGGAATGTTTTTTTGATTTTATTATATACGGTCCGTATATAGTTATACGAGCCGTATACATGTGTATACGATTTGTAAAACGTATACGGTTTGATAGATTTATTTTGTGAGGTTTTTGATGTTACCACATGTATACGGGCCGTATAACTATATACGGGCCGTATATAATGGAGTTTTTTTAAGTATCACGTTTTTTCTAGTAAAAACACAATCATTCTAGGGTTTCTAAACTCTTCATCACCTTTAACAATGTCGATAAACGTTGATCGGAACACGCCGCTTAAATCGGAGCACAGGTAGAGTAACGTTACCGATCAGTCCGTTTATGAAAACCTTAGCGATTGCAGAGATCTTCGTGTTGGTTATTTATCGATTCCGAATAACTACCAAGGGTGATTATGGATTGGTTACAGAAACCACTAGCAGAAGAATCCGACACGTCTTCTATGATGATCCGAAACATTCCGAATAACTAGCAGAAGAACCCGACACAAACAAGTTCTCCACAGTTTGTTATTCAGATCTCTATTCGGCCATCTTTCCAAACTACAACACACGATAACTTTAAACTTTATATTGTGTGATTTGACCAGGAAATGATTGGTGGTGATTGCTACTTTTAATAAACGGATTGTTGGACTTCTTGTTCCAAATGCACGCCTAAATTCATCTTTTTTTACTATTTTCTTCGATTTTAACAAATCTTTTCCTTTTCCTTCAATTTCTAGAACATTCTCCGTAACATGAAGACGTGTCAGGTTCTTCTACTAGTGGTATTTTAATGAAGTATTGAAGATTGAATGTGCAAACCGCAACCGTTTTTTACTACGGAAACGGTGGCTATGCGAAATACAAAGCGCAACCGTTTTTTAGTACGGAAACGGTGGCTATGCAAAATACAAACCGCAATCGTTTGTGACTATGGGAAACACAAGTTTTCTTTTTGAGCTTGATGGATGTTTGTTATCTCAGTTGAGGCGTGCATTGTTTAAAATGCAGCTGTAGTACCGGGATCACTGGACCAGACACATGTCACATAGTTTGTCAGTGAACAAAAGATATAGATGTAGGAATATAACTAGATGTTACGTGTAGCTTCATTAAACCAAGAACAAAGCCTATTTCAAAACACATGTAGATGAAGTCAAATGTGATCAAACTTGGACATCAGACGTAAATCTTGAAAATGGATATGATCATGTCAAGATCTTTATCTATCATGTCATCGACCAACTACTCGAAATCTCTTTCGTTTCTCATGTTAGGGAGAATGTTCTCGAAATTGAAGAAAAAGGAAACGGATGCGGTTTGCATATTCAACGTTCATTGCTTCATTAAAATTACAACACACGATAAGTTTACACTTTATAGTGTGTGATTTGACCGGTTGTCAAATTCGTACTTAAAGGTCTCTCTAAAATGCTTGGAAAATTGCATCAACTCTCCTATATCAACATACTCTTCTCCAGACGCTTAGTTAACTTTCAGATTCAGATTCAGGAAGCAGATGATTTGTCAAAAGACATGGTCAATGTAGTAAAATGTGAGCTTTTACACCAACCATATCGAGATACTTTGTGTTAGTTTGATTTGAATTTTGAAAGTTTGAAAGATGTATTCGATGGATGTCCGTTATCTCAACGCTTCTCCTTACATTACTGATCTGGAATTGGACAAACGCAACCGTTTTAGTGCTTCTCAATCAGATATTATTTATTGATTTGTTTCTTATTGGCCATTATTCGACCGAGTAATCAGTTGTATTAATAGATTCCGAAGCTGTTATTTCAGTTATTTCTGTTGATTCAGTACTTCAAGGCATGCCTAATGCAAGGATCTGAACCAACCGAAATCCACAAATTCCAACAAATTGTGTACATTAAATACCGTTCACCGCTTTTTTAGTTGTTTCTCTTGTTAAGTTTCTGAACCAACCGAAATCCACAAATTCCAACAGTTTCTTCATAGATTCCGTCCGGTTTCAAAGCTAATTGAGGATTACGAGTGTTCTAGACTCGTTCAAAGCCGGTTGATGAAACCGAAGCTGTTATTTCTGTTGTTCAGTACTTCCGAGACGATTCAAATGAGTCCTATGAAGCAAGTGTCTGTCTATTCAATTGAGAAGAATAATTGCATTGCTCAAAACAAGGATCGTTCTAATAGATTAAAGAGAATAAACGAATTTTTACCATTTTTTACCCATAGTATAAGTGCTGTATAATACTATACGACCCGTATACAATCATCGTATACATTCTATACGATCTGGTAAAAAAAATTTCACTTTGTGTATACGGGCCGTATAATAGTATACGCCCCGTATTCTTAGGGTAAAAAATGGTTTATTCTCTTTAATCTATTAGAACGATCCAAAAAACGAAAGGGATTTCAAACCAACAAAATCCGAATACTTCAAACATTCTAAACACTAACTGTGTATGTGCTTGTGCTGTAGAAACCGGTGATAAATTTGTGTACACGCATGTACGTGACAAAACAAGGATCATTCTAATAGATTAAAAGAAGGGGTTTACGGTTTTTGGTAGGTTGAAAAAGGTGAATGTTCTTGAAAGATTTGTTGAAATCGAAGAAAAGAGTAACTAGCAGAAGACGTGTCGGGTTCTTCTGCTAGTTATTCGGAATGTTTTAAATCATCACAGAAGACGTGTCGGGTTTGTATTTCCCATAGCCACCGTTTCCGTATACAAAACGGATGCGGTGTGTACGTTAAAGAGAATAAACCCTCGTTTCTTCATCTTCAAGAACAATGATGAACAGGTGATGTTTTTTTTTCGCAGAATCGTTGGTATACGTCGACCACAACGAGAACAGTGCAGCGACAGTTGAGTCTCCTCCTTCGTGGTGGATTGCGGTGGTTTGGGTCTAGGGTTGTCAGAGAGAGAAAAGGAGGGGGAGAGAGTCTGAGACAACAACAAATGATGAATGGATTGTTGGCCATTATTCAGATTTAAACAATGCATGCCTGATTCAGATCTCTATTCGGTCATATTTCCAACAAATTGTGTCTCACAAGTTCACCACTTTTTTAGTTGCTTCTCTTGTTAAGTGAGACATTTCATAGAGAACAAGTTCACAGCTGTCACACCCCGACTTTCCACGTGTCACCGGTGGGCCCGGTGGGGAGTATTGTGACGTGGTTGTTGGCAACATAATAGTCAAACAACACAATTATATAAATGCACAGCGGAAGCAAAAGATAAATATTATTACATTCCGAATATAAAGTAATATCCAGTATTACAACGGAAAGTAAAGGATCCACAGGCGGATCTTTAAACATATCATTTGTTCAACAGACTTTAGACGCCTAGAACTTGCAAGATCCCTTATTAGCGCCCTGAGCTTCCAGCCAATTTCGTTCAGTACCTGTCACTTAACCTTTTTGGAAAATACGTCAGTTTTCACTGGTAAATACACTCAACTGACTCATTTGAAAAGAGTTTAAGAAATTTGGTTTGAATGCACGTGGCACAAAATATCTTTGACACTTTGATTAAATTACACAGAGGAAAAATAATCTTTTATACTTGAAACAATTATAATTATAACCTTGTATACAGATTTACATGTTCGTTGTACGTTCAGGGCCCGATGTAGAAACCGAGTCAAGATTAACAGACACGCCACAAGTATAGGCCCACAAGAGAGTGAGATACCGTTATTACTTAGTAACTGTCAGGTGTATGCCTACACCCCGTACCTAAGACGTGGCCATTTTATAATACAATGATGTCAAGGATATCCGGGACATGGTCATTAACCCCTAAGGCTTTTATTTCAAACAATACAGATTAAACAGGGTTACCTCAATAATTTAACCTTCATTAAGATTAAATATTCAATACCCGACCAAGCGGTATCATTATACCGTATTCCAAGCCCGTATAGGGAAAATAAGTTAAGAGTATTTACCTGAGCTAGCTCCTGTCTTAAATAGCAAGAATCTAATAACTCAGCCGTAGTTGCTTTAAGTAAGCGTAGGTACAATTTACCGGAAGTGCTCTAGTCTGGAATGATGGTATAAACAATTAATTAGAATGCTAACGGGTCTTTAATTAAGCCTAAGCTTAGACCGATTAGTCTTATAGATATGGTTCGTACGCACGATTAAGCGAAGACCGGATAGAATGTGATTCTGACCCGACAAGTTTGAAGACTTGTTTAATATGGGTTCATTATTTACATTCTAGATTTTGAGATAAAACCGATAAGGTTTGACCCGTTTCGGCTAACTTATATAAACTAGTTATATAAACCGATCCGAACGCGAATAACGCGTAACGGGTAACCGAATAGGTCGCGAACAGGTTTCCTAAGTTAATATGCCTTAAATATGTTGTGATATCAGTAGGATACCTTCCATTATGCCCAAAACGAGTTTAATCTCAAATTAAGCCCCGTAGGGGTATTTTGGTCATTTACCTAAGGCATATATACTACCTGTCATACAACTACTCGAACGATGTGACCATAAGGTCACTTAATGTGTTTGGTCGGATCCTAATGATCGACCAAACGGGTCGGGTTTGAAAGTATAAGCGATTGTTTAGATCGCTTACCTTCACGACCCTATATAAGCACTAAACTAAAAGTGACGAGCTAAGCATGTTAAAACATGCTTAACTAAGTTAGAAAACAAGTTTGGTATTAAAACAAACGGTTTTGATACCCATAAGTAGTTTGGTTACAAAATACGCAAGAATACGTATTCCGGTCGAAACTACGGCTCGTCACTGAGCCTAGATAACGTGGTAATCAGTAGGTATAGTCACTAGGGACTATAACCATCGTGATCACGCTCACGTTATGAAGTTCAAACGAACTTCGCATCGACCATAAACTGGTCAATGCAGAAGGTCAAACAAAGTTTGACTTTCGGACTCGAAAAGCGATAAAAGAACGAAAGAATACTTACGAAGGGTCCCCGCTAGTAAATCTTGATCGAATAGCTCAGGTATGAAGCAATGGCTTCAACTTAAAGCTCTAGGATCAGATTTGTGGGTTTTTGAGTTGTGAGGGGTTGGGTATTTATAGTAAATGGACAACCGTTAAGATCGTTTATCGAATAACGTGCCTTGATCTCACCCGTACACTTGTCGGAATGTTATGGTAGCTCATTTAGCCACTCACCATAAGAGATCAACATGTGGCAAGAGGTTTGGGAGTGGTTTGCAGCTGGAAACAGGCTGTTCGGAAGCTTCTGATCTGCAGAAGATAGCTTACGGACCGTAAGGTCCTTAGTGTTGAGGTCCGTAAGCTTAAGTTTGGCAGAATTACAGTTTTGGTCCCTGCAGTGCAATAAGCCCATTTTTGACACGTTTAAGGCTCGTTAACCCCATTTCAAAGCTCTAAAATGAAGTTAAAGTATAGGGAACTTAAAATGTGTTCAAAAATATGTCGGATGTCGGTTCGTTTGGCCGTACGATCGCGTTGTTCGGTTAATTACGACGGAATGCGCACATGCGTGAAAAACGATCCAAATGACGCGACGAATGGATTTTTGGCAAGCCAAACACTAAAGCATAATATAGTCATGCTTACATAAATTTTTGGATGTCCGGATGTATTCAGAACGTATGTTATGCGCGAAAATGCAAACTTATGCATTTTTTGACGCTTTTAGTCCCTGATCTTTCTACACTTGATCTTAACATGACTTCTTGCACTTTGAGCCCTCTAACTTGACTTTTAAGGACCTTAAGACATAACCAAACTTTGTTAAGTCCTTGGGTAACTTTATGGTTACCTGAAAAGTCATAAATTTCAACGTTGACGCTTTTAACCCCTCGCACACGAATATGATCATAACTTTCTCATACGATAACGAAACTTTATGAAATTTATATCGTGCATTCTAGTGAGCATAATTAATCTTTACAAAGCTTTGGGTTCGCTAAAAGGTCACTCAGAGGTATAACTTAAACATGTTGACACATTTAGCCCCTGTAGTTTGTAATCTCTCACTTTTAGCTTCGTATGATCCATGATTTATTCGTTTGAAGGTATGAGCATCATGTAGGGTTAATATACCATATATTTATTCACTGTTGACATTTAGAACTCGTATATTAACATACTTTCCATGTTTGTCAACTTTAGTCCTTTCAGAACATTCTTTCACACGTTCAAACATTATGACACGTGTCAACACATTATAGGACGTGAATTTTTCGAGGTGTTACATCCTCACCCCCTTAAAAGAAATCTCGACCCGAGATTTACTGAAATAAGTAAGGGTACTTTTCTTTCATCGTGGATTCAACTTCCCACGTGAATTCGGGACCTCTTCGGGCATCCCACTTGACTTTTATAATAGGCACATGTATCTTTTTGGAGCTTCTAACCCTGTCGACCCTTAACCGACACAGGTTGCTCATCATATTATAAATCTGCATATCATATTGTGATAATGCTTCTTGACTTATTGGCGAAACACATCCTTCAACCACTGATGTGCAATGAATTGCGAGCTCCGCCAATCTCTTTAAACAGGTTTTAGCTTAAAGGCTACCTGATCTTGATACATTCGATTTCCTTCGAATGATTCTATATACTCGGAGCTTAGCTAGCCCGATAATCTAACAGATTTGCACACCCTTCCAGGGTGACATCTATTGTTAAACCTCATTCCTTAACAAGAATTTAGGAGGTTTTCCATTTTCATAAATTCTCGATTTCCTGCCGTATACTGGCAACTTACAACCGAGTATGGATTTATACGATCTTATTTGTTGTTCCCTAGGAAAATTTTAGATCCTTATAATTGAACTTACCAATCTATTGTCCTAACAATAGACGTTTAACATGCCATTTATACAAGGTTTCCAAAGGGGTAGCCTTGATACTTATATGACGGCTATTATAGAAAAACTCATTCTAAGGTGAGAGGGTTATCCAACCACTACTTGCAAATTTTAAGGAGTAGCTAATCCTTGTCGTTAGTCGAACAATTCAACGGTCCTGGGTAGCTGAGGGAAATTCTTAATCATTGTTACAATAGGGTTGCGGTAATGAGTGCATAAGCAAAATGAACCGTCTTTCTAAATTTACTATACCGAATTCTCAGGATATTGAGTTTAGCCTTATGAATCTATACTTTTAAAACTTACTTAACCAGGGCTTTCGATTCTGCCTATCTGGTACTAGTTGTCTTGGGGATTTCATAGTAATGCAACCTTTAAATGAGATATAAATCTTAATCCTACCTGTCCCTTATGGTAAACAGGGTAATCTTAGGAGAAGATGGTTAAGATACGAGGAGACTACAGAGAGTTTCCATATCTCAGGCTCTCGTTCATCCATCATTGCTTGTGTCAAAGGAGCGACACATTTATGTTACAAGTTTATATATTTCTTTTCCAGAGAATATGTATTTGGACAATTCTATTCTGGATATCTTCTTTGAACACCATTAGTCGACTTTAGCACAATATGACCATTGGGATATCTCAGGGGTTCCATGTATTAAACCTCCATGCTGATCAGACATGGAAATAATCTATGGGACACACTAGGATACGCCAATCCTCATATGACACTTTTATCAAACATGGTTTGGCATTCGCAGGCGATAGAAAACAATGAGAAAAATAATTAAAATAACATATGTTGTCATACTCTATGCGAAGAAAGAGTACTCTTAGATTTTTCGGAAGGATTCCTTGCCGATACTAGAAGAATCGGTTACTACGGTTTCCTTGGTAGCTATACCTGGTGGATGATAAAAATTTTTTTTGCTAAGTTTATGGTTCATGAAGATTTATTATTGCCTGTATATAAAAAAAAAAACAGGACACTTAGCAGAAGTTATCATTGATAAATGATAAGGAAGTTTATTGTACAAGTTCTTATATTAAATTAGAATGGAAATTTTCTCAAACTAGGCACCTAGCTCAGTTGGCTAGGCGCGCGAAAGGGTGCGGCCGGCCTAGACCCAGGTTCGATTCCGGGGACGGCCAGTTCCACCATTTTTTTATGTTTAATATAAATTAATCGCACGGATACGCGTAATTACGAGGGTTGTCTCATAAGGAGTCTTGATAATTAATCGCTTCTTATCACCCACAATATGGGCTTGATTTTTAAGGCAACCAATCGATTTCTATCACCATATTGAGTCCTTATGTATGCAACCAAGAATTTGCTATAAGGTTTTAGAAAGAGCGTGATTTCTAATAGATATTAAATATCAATATAGGGTTTGTTGGAGCATTTCCTAAGGTATCATCGGTCACTTTCCATCTCGTTTTAAATGACCGGAGTTTTAATCAGGCGGAGACAACAGTTCTAAATATTTATCATATATTTATATGTGCCAGTATCAAATAAGTTTTTACATAAACTGCTTGATAAGGAAAGGTACATATTATATTATTATTATTCTGCACCATCTCTTGGGCGCTCATCCTGACAATTCGTGCGTTTGTTCTCTTGGCCTACTCGGGCTTTTTCCGGTTCCTAGGGCAGTTGGTCTTGATATGCCCCTTCTCGTTGCAACCATAACAGGTTGCCTCTTTCAACTTCTTGCAATCCAGGGTTTTATGTTCCCTAGATTTGCAAATTCCACACGGTAGAGGCTGAGACTCAAATCTGCATTTCCCAAGATGGTATTTATTACAGGTTTCGCACCTGGTCTTCTCTCCCGACTGCTGGTTGTCTCTCTTAAACCCGGAACTCTTCTTATCGGAGCGGTGAGAATTCCCATCCTCCCTTTCTCGCTTTCCATCTTCAGAGGCTTTGGCAGCCTTGCTTCTAACCACATCGAGTGTGAGAGATAGCGATAGATCTGCCACTGACCTGAATGTAGTAGGTCTTGAAGCCTTAACACTGGCTTTTATTTCTGGGGCTAAACCCCCAATGAAGCGAGCAATTCTCTTGGGTTCCGGTGTGATCAAATAGGGAACCAATCGAGACTTGGTATTGAAATTTGTAAGGTATGCTTGACAATCTAAGTTCTCCATGACTAATGTCAAGAATTCAGTCTCAATCTTCTCAACTTCATGTTGAGGACAGTAACTTTCTTTGATAAGAGCAACGAACTGATCCCAAGTCATCTCGTACAAAGGGATCTTCCCCGTAGCTTGAATGAGAGACTTCCACCATGCTAGTGCCTCTCCCTTGAATGATTGGGATACATACTTCACTATATCCCTCTCAGCGCATCCGCTGATATCCACAACAGTATCCATCTCGTCCAGCCATGTCATACAGTCAATGGCTCCTTTCTCCCCTGTAAAATCCCGGGGTTTACATGACACAAAGTACTTGTAGGAACAACCCTTATCACGGGGTCCTTTATTCAGTATGATTTGTTGAGACGGATCACTGTGATGGTTCGAGGAGCGACGATCGTCATCTCCTTTCTTGGGATCATCTTTCTTGGGAGGTGGCTTGCTGTGAGCTTCAGAGTGTGTTTTAGGCTTTGAAGGCTGTGTAGAGTGGGTCCTACTTCGAGTACCACTGTATTCCTCATACTGCCTATCCAAAGCCTGTGTAACAGCGTCGTCTATGATCGCTTTTAATTCAGCACCCGTTAACGTAATCTGGGCGTTCACATTTGGCTCCACTGGATGGCTATTACCCTCGCCTGAGTTAGCCATTATAATTTAACTGTTGCAGAAAACAAGGGCAATAGTTTATTTGGGAGTTTATTATGAAATTGCCTCTTAGGGAAATTCATTAACCATGGTAAACAGAGACCATATTTGGTTAATTTATTAATCAAATTTACTTATGATTTCTACAATAATTTATCCTAATTATAAAACAATAACTGTTTCGTTTATGGCACAAATGGCCTAGTCACATGGACACTTTTAAATTTATGAGCTATGATTTCAGGGAATCAAGGCCTTTAAGGCATACTGGCACAATAGGTCTAGTCGCAAGGACAATTATAAATTATATGCTAGGATTTCAGAGAATCAAAGCATTTGAAGTATACTGGCACAATAGGCCTAGTCACAAGGACAATTATAAATTATATGCTAGGACTTCAGAGAGTCAAAGCATTTGAAGTATACTGGCACAATAGGCCTAGTCACAAGGACAATTATAAATTATATGCTAGGACTTCAGAGAATCAAAGCATTTGAGGTTTGAACCTAGTTCATTACCCTTATCTGACAGAGAGTCGTAGCTACCCCTGTCTTTTGGCTCATGTAGAAATGAGCATGGCTCGTAGGCATTATATTACTACGTATGGTAAAAATATGATCATCTTAATTGATGATGTAAACCCAGGATTTAGGGATCATTAAACTGGGTTAGGAATCTTTTGAAGAATCCTTAATTACGTGTGTGATTCCCAACGAATCACATCTGTCAGGAGTGTTAACATATTTATAGATGTTAACAGGGATTCGAATCTTTTAAACAGGTCTTACCATCTTGGCCCGGTCTTATAATTGACCCGAGGGCTAGGTTTCACCTTTAAGATTCTTATTAATATTTCACGCAGAAAGATTTCTGAATTGAACTGTTAATAGGGATCTGAATCTATATTGAGGAACTGCCATCTTGGCCGGTCTTAATATGACCCGAAGCTAGGTCTTGTCCTTTTTAGATTTTCCCTATTTTATTATAATTGTAGATCTTACAAAAAGGAATGTTATTAAGGATCAAAATCTAAATTGAGGAACTGCCATCTTGGCCGGTCTTAATATGACCCGAAGCTAGGTCTTGTCCTTTTAGATTTTGCCATTTTATTATAATGGTAGATCTTATAATATAGGAATGATATTTTTAAACTTAATCGTTCCTTTAAAATTTAAACAAATATAGGGTTGCCCTAAATGGGACTTCAAAAGAATAATGTCGTCCTCGGAGGGACTGAATGATATTTATGTCCTTATAAGGACTATATACGGAAACGTTCTTCAGCAAAAGGAGTTTCTTCTTCATTCAATTCCTGAATGCTTTCTCCGTGGTTGCACGTTTCATCCTGGTCGCGGTACAAAGCTCAGCATTTCCAGGCTCCAGACGTGGAGAATTCTTATTACAGCTTCTTCGCTTGGCGACGTATCAAAAAAATTTGAAGTGAAATTTCTAGATTAGGATTGAGATTATTCCTATGTTAAGTCTAGACTCAAAAGATTTAGGAATGTGCAATTGTGTCATTGAGATTAAACACAAAAGGTTAGTGTTTAATTCACTCAATGTTGGCTCTGATACCAACCTGTCACACCCCGACTTTCCACGTGTCACCGGTGGGCCCGGTGGGGAGTATTGTGACGTGGTTATTGGCAACATAATAGTCAAACAACACAATTATATAAATGCACAGCGGAAGCAAAAGATAAATATTATTACATTCCGAATATAAAGTAATATCCAGTATTACAACGGAAAGTAAAGGATCCACAGGCGGATCTTTAAACATATCATTTGTTCAACAGACTTTAGACGCCTAGAACTTGCAAGATCCCTTATTAGCGCCCTGAGCTTCCAGCCAATTTCGTTCAGTACCTGTCACTTAACCTTTTTGGAAAATACGTCAGTTTTCACTGGTAAATACACTCAACTGACTCATTTGAAAAGAGTTTAAGAAATTTGGTTTGAATGCACGTGGCACAAAATATCTTTGACACTTTGATTAAATTACACAGAGGAAAAATAATCTTTTATACTTGAAACAATTATAATTATAACCTTGTATACAGATTTACATGTTCGTTGTACGTTCAGGGCCCGATGTAGAAACCGAGTCAAGATTAACAGACACGCCACAAGTATAGGCCCACAAGAGAGTGAGATACCGTTATTACTTAGTAACTGTCAGGTGTATGCCTACACCCCGTACCTAAGACGTGGCCATTTTATAATACAATGATGTCAAGGATATCTGGGACATGGTCATTAACCCCTAAGGCTTTTATTTCAAACAATACAGATTAAACCGGGTTACCTCAATAATTTAACCTTCATTAAGATTAAATATTCAATACCCGACCAAGCGGTATCATTATACCGTATTCCAAGCCCGTATAGGGAAAATAAGTTAAGAGTATTTACCTGAGCTAGCTCCTGTCTTAAATAGCAAGAATCTAATAACTCAGCCGTAGTTGCTTTAAGTAAGCGTAGGTACAATTTACCGGAAGTGCTCTAGTCTGGAATGATGGTATAAACAATTAATTAGAATGCTAACGGGTCTTTAATTAAGCCTAAGCTTAGACCGATTAGTCTTATAGATATGGTTCGTACGCACGATTAAGCGAAGACCGGATAGAATGTGATTCTGACCCGACAAGTTTGAAGACTTGTTTAATATGGGTTCATTATTTACATTCTAGATTTTGAGATAAAACCGATAAGGTTTGACCCGTTTCGGCTAACTTATATAAACTAGTTATATAAACCGATCCGAACGCGAATAACGCGTAACGGGTAACCGAATAGGTCGCGAACAGGTTTCCTAAGTTAATATGCCTTAAATATGTTGTGATATCAGTAGGATACCTTCCATTATGCCCAAAACGAGTTTAATCTCAAATTAAGCCCCGTAGGGGTATTTTGGTCATTTACCTAAGGCATATATACTACCTGTCATACAACTACTCGAACGATGTGACCATAAGGTCACTTAATGTGTTTGGTCGGATCCTAATGATCGACCAAACGGGTCGGGTTTGAAAGTATAAGCGATTGTTTAGATCGCTTACCTTCACGACCCTATATAAGCACTAAACTAAAAGTGACGAGCTAAGCATGTTAAAACATGCTTAACTAAGTTAGAAAACAAGTTTGGTATTAAAACAAACGGTTTTGATACCCATAAGTAGTTTGGTTACAAAATACGCAAGAATACGTATTCCGGTCGAAACTACGGCTCGTCACTGAGCCTAGATAACGTGGTAATCAGTAGGTATAGTCACTAGGGACTATAACCATCGTGATCACGCTCACGTTATGAAGTTCAAACGAACTTCGCATCGACCATAAACTGGTCAATGCAGAAGGTCAAACAAAGTTTGACTTTCGGACTCGAAAAGCGATAAAAGAACGAAAGAATACTTACGAAGGGTCCCCGCTAGTAAATCTTGATCGAATAGCTCAGGTATGAAGCAATGGCTTCAACTTAAAGCTCTAGGATCAGATTTGTGGGTTTTTGAGTTGTGAGGGGTTGGGTATTTATAGTAAATGGACAACCGTTAAGATCGTTTATCGAATAACGTGCCTTGATCTCACCCGTACACTTGTCGGAATGTTATGGTAGCTCATTTAGCCACTCACCATAAGAGATCAACATGTGGCAAGAGGTTTGGGAGTGGTTTGCAGCTGGAAACAGGCTGTTCGGAAGCTTCTGATCTGCAGAAGATAGCTTACGGACCGTAAGGTCCTTAGTGTTGAGGTCCGTAAGCTTAAGTTTGGCAGAATTACAGTTTTGGTCCCTGCAGTGCAATAAGCCCATTTTTGACACGTTTAAGGCCCGTTAACCCCATTTCAAAGCTCTAAAATGAAGTTAAAGTATAGGGAACTTAAAATGTGTTCAAAAATATGTCGGATGTCGGTTCGTTTGGCCGTACGATCGCGTTGTTCGGTTAATTACGACGGAATGCGCACATGCGTGAAAAACGATCCAAATGACGCGACGAATGGATTTTTGGCAAGCCAAACACTAAAGCATAATATAGTCATGCTTACATAAATTTTTGGATGTCCGGATGTATTCAGAACGTATGTTATGCGCGAAAATGCAAACTTATGCATTTTTTGACGCTTTTAGTCCCTGATCTTTCTACACTTGATCTTAACATGACTTCTTGCACTTTGAGCCCTCTAACTTGACTTTTAAGGACCTTAAGACATAACCAAACTTTGTTAAGTCCTTGGGTAACTTTATGGTTACCTGAAAAGTCATAAATTTCAACGTTGACGCTTTTAACCCCTCGCACACGAATATGATCATAACTTTCTCATACGATAACGAAACTTTATGAAATTTATATCGTGCATTCTAGTGAGCATAATTAATCTTTACAAAGCTTTGGGTTCGCTAAAAGGTCACTCAGAGGTATAACTTAAACATGTTGACACATTTAGCCCCTGTAGTTTGTAATCTCTCACTTTTAGCTTCGTATGATCCATGATTTATTCGTTTGAAGGTATGAGCATCATGTAGGGTTAATATACCATATATTTATTCACTGTTGACATTTAGAACTCGTATATTAACATACTTTCCATGTTTGTCAACTTTAGTCCTTTCAGAACATTCTTTCACACGTTCAAACATTATGACACGTGTCAACACATTATAGGACGTGAATTTTTCGAGGTGTTACATCCTCACCCCCTTAAAAGAAATCTCGACCCGAGATTTACTGAAATAAGTAAGGGTACTTTTCTTTCATCGTGGATTCAACTTCCCACGTGAATTCGGGACCTCTTCGGGCATCCCACTTGACTTTTATAATAGGCACATGTATCTTTTTGGAGCTTCTAACCCTGTCGACCCTTAACCGACACAGGTTGCTCATCATATTATAAATCTGCATATCATATTGTGATAATGCTTCTTGACTTATTGGCGAAACACATCCTTCAACCACTGATGTGCAATGAATTGCGAGCTCCGCCAATCTCTTTAAACAGGTTTTAGCTTAAAGGCTACCTGATCTTGATACATTCGATTTCCTTCGAATGATTCTATATACTCGGAGCTTAGCTAGCCCGATAATCTAACAGATTTGCACACCCTTCCAGGGTGACATCTATTGTTAAACCTCATTCCTTAACAAGAATTTAGGAGGTTTTCCATTTTCATAAATTCTCGATTTCCTGCCGTATACTGGCAACTTACAACCGAGTATGGATTTATACGATCTTATTTGTTGTTCCCTAGGAAAATTTTAGATCCTTATAATTGAACTTACCAATCTATTGTCCTAACAATAGACGTTTAACATGCCATTTATACAAGGTTTCCAAAGGGGTAGCCTTGATACTTATATGACGGCTATTATAGAAAAACTCATTCTAAGGTGAGAGGGTTATCCAACCACTACTTGCAAATTTTAAGGAGTAGCTAATCCTTGTCGTTAGTCGAACAATTCAACGGTCCTGGGTAGCTGAGGGAAATTCTTAATCATTGTTACAATAGGGTTGCGGTAATGAGTGCATAAGCAAAATGAACCGTCTTTCTAAATTTACTATACCGAATTCTCAGGATATTGAGTTTAGCCTTATGAATCTATACTTTTAAAACTTACTTAACCAGGGCTTTCGATTCTGCCTATCTGGTACTAGTTGTCTTGGGGATTTCATAGTAATGCAACCTTTAAATGAGATATAAATCTTAATCCTACCTGTCCCTTATGGTAAACAGGGTAATCTTAGGAGAAGATGGTTAAGATACGAGGAGACTACAGAGAGTTTCCATATCTCAGGCTCTCGTTCATCCATCATTGCTTGTGTCAAAGGAGCGACACATTTATGTTACAAGTTTATATATTTCTTTTCCAGAGAATATGTATTTGGACAATTCTATTCTGGATATCTTCTTTGAACACCATTAGTCGACTTTAGCACAATATGACCATTGGGATATCTCAGGGGTTCCATGTATTAAACCTCCATGCTGATCAGACATGGAAATAATCTATGGGACACACTAGGATACGCCAATCCTCATATGACACTTTTATCAAACATGGTTTGGCATTCGCAGGCGATAGAAAACAATGAGAAAAATAATTAAAATAACATATGTTGTCATACTCTATGCGAAGAAAGAGTACTCTTAGATTTTTCGGAAGGATTCCTTGCCGATACTAGAAGAATCGGTTACTACAATCATCGTATACATTCTATACGATCTGGTAAAAAAATTTTCACTTTGTGTATACGGGCCGTATAATAGTATACGGCTCGTATTCTTAGGGTAAAAAATGGTTTATTCTCTTTAATCTATTACAACGATCCAAAAAACGAAGAACAAAGCCTATTTCAAAACACATGTAGATGAAGTCAAATGTGATCAAACTTAGACATCAGACGTAAATCTTGAAGCAAATATGTGGTTCCCAATTGGTTACAGAAACCACTAACAGACATGTCGTGCATTGTTTAAATCAGAATCAAGTTCTCAAAACAAGGATCGTTCTAATAAATTAAAGAGAATAAACCCTCGTTTCTTCATCTTCATCTTCAAGAACAATGATGAATAGATGATGTTTTTTTTTCGCAGAACCGTTGGTATACGTCGACCACAACGAGAACAGTGCAGCGACAGTTGAGTCTCCTCCTTCGTGGTGGATTACGGTGGTTTGGGTCTAGGGTTGTCAGAGAGAGAAAATGAGGGGGATAGAGTCTGAGACAACAACAGATAATGAACGGATTATTGGCCATTATTCAGATTTAAACAATGCACGCCTGATTCAGATCTCTGTTCGGTCGTCTTTCCAAACTACAACACACGATAAGTTTACACTTTATAGTGTGTGATTTGAACAGTTGTCAAATTCGTTGCGTGTCAAATTCGTTGATGTATATAACAGAGTAACCCTCACTCTCAGTCATATCTATAGAGAGAGTTGGGTTTTCAACAAATCTTTGTGATATAGTAATTTTCAATAATGTAGGAAGGATTGTAGTTATAGAACCCGACAAACCAACAAAATCCGAATACTTCAAACATTCTAAACCCTAACTGTGTATCTGAATCAGGTTCTCAAACAAACACTACTAAAGAATAGTTGGTATTGAACCAACATTCCTTCAACTGAAGGTTCAGTGCACGAAAAGTTTCTTACGAAATGTACGTGACAAAACAAGGATCGTTCTAATATATTAAAGAAAATAAACCACGTATAAATCATCTGCTTTCTGAATCTGAATCTGAATGTTAACTTTGAAATGAAATCATTTGTGACTATGAGAAACACAAGTTTCCTTCAAACATTTTAAACCCTACCTGGAAACAAACCAACAAAATCCTGATAGTGAAAAACATCAGCAACCATTTTTTCTTTTCCTTCAATTTCGAGAACATTCTCCCTGTGTATGTGCTTGTGCTGTAGAAACCGGTGATGAATTTGTGTACACAACTGAACGCTCATTACTGATCTGGAATTGGAGAACCGTTGTGTATTTGCTTACTATGGAATAGGAGAACCGTTGTTTATCTGAATCAGGTTCTCAAACAAACACTACTAAAGATGAGTTGGTATTGAACCAACATTCCTTCAAACATTCTAAACCCTTCCTGGAAAACGGTGTATGTGCTTGTGCTGTAGAAACCGGTGGTGAATTTGCGTACACAACTGAATTTTAGGTTCAGTGCACGAAAAGTTTCTTACGAAATGTACGTGACAAAACAAGGATGTTGGGAATTAAACGCATGTACGTGACAAAACAAGGATCGTTCTAATAGATTAAAGAGAATAAACCAAGTATAAATCATGTGCTTACTGAATCTGAATCTGAATGTTAACTTTGACTCATAAACCCTTGAATCCCAACACTTCTCTAAAAAAATTGTTTCTTTCCTTTTCATGAGGTAAAACCGGTTTCAACATCAAGGGTTGTTTTTCACCCTGTGTGAGCATTGGAAACCCGACAAACAGTCTTGCAATTATGTCGCAACCCCCGATCCCTTATCTGTCCCGGGAACGGGCGGACGCGAACTCAGAATTTCGGTGGTATCAGTTGGTTAATTTGGCAGCGGAAATTACATCAGGACCGTAGTTAGGAAATGTTTATCAGAGTAAAACCACCATATTTGATATTAATAATCACATGGGTAAAACCCAAGTTTCTTATTACAACACGTTTATAGGGATAAACCCTATTTTATTGAATTTAAAACATCGTCTTTTAGATAACTTTTATAGCCACATTTTTCCCAAGCCTTCAGTGCTCTCCAGCTGGCTTTTACTAATTGGCTGTCACATTGTGTTACCTGAAACGCGTTTTAAAAACATTTGTCAGTGGGAAATACTGGTGAGTGAATCCCAGTTTAATCAAGAAATATTTTATCAATTAAAACAGTATTGAGAGCGATCACATTGTTTATTTCTACACAATTACTCATTCAGTACTGTCAATCCTGACTGGTGGGTCATATTACACATTGGCTAACTCGTTGTCCAATGGTAACGTATTGTCGTCCCGACTTACTACTCACAGTGTAGTAAATTTTGTATACAAAACCCCAACATACCGGCAGTAATTAAAGAACTACAAAGACTCAATCACCGCTTAATCACATTGTAAAGCATTAAGGTTTTGTAAAACATTACAAAAAGTTTAACAAAAATTGGATAAACTCACATTGCTATCTTAGACTTCGCGTAAGGGTTTCCTGGGATTAAGCTATAATTTACACAAATGTACATAGGTTAGTATAATAACCCTTTGATAATATTAATGATACCCTCCCCGAGACGGTATTCCAACAACTACGTCGGGCAGAACCACGACAGTTGTTACAGAACCCTAAATCAATCGGGCAGCGTATCTAGTACGAAACTGGGGTTATAATACTTACAACGGAGCAGAACCTCGCTAATTAGAGGGATATAATACCCGTGTATTACTTATACTACTCAGAATTTCGTTAAGAAAGAAAAGAAATGAACGAGGAATACTGAAACACGATGCGTTCTATTTATAGGTGCTGATCTTGGTTCTCTCGCGGCCCGCGTAACATGAGAGCAGGGCTTACGCGGCCCGCGTTGACCTTCGGTCAATGCGTAGCTCGTCCGGATCACCAACTAGACTTGACACGATGATGACACGTGTCATCACCGGGCTGCGCCACTAACTTGATCTCACGCGGCCCGCGTTAACTAACGGGGGGTCTTACGCGGCCCGCTTGAACTTAAGAAAATCAACGAAATCAGGTTTCAACCTTGATACTGCCCGCGTAAGGTTGGGGTGGGTCCTACGCGGCCCGCCTCAACTTAATAATCAAATTTTAAATTTTATTTTTAATGCTATACTGTATTTCAGGCTCGGTTTTCACATACGGAGTATATTTAAAGACATATTGAGACATTTTAAAATATACTAGGATGTCGGAATTTATTATGAGGGTGTTGGTTTATTGAGGATTGTTACAAATTACGTCTTCAATGAAGACCGCATTGTTAATTTTAATGATGATTTGAAACATTCTGAATAACTAGCAGAAGAACCCGACACGTCTTCTATGATGATTCGAAACATTCACGAACCACAATGGACTCAGACTCATACTACTCACCCTCCCCTGAGGAAAAGTTTTCCCGACGACTCAAGATAAAACAATGAACTCAGACTCATTGTTGCGAATTTGGTTTCTTCGATACAGACTGATGAAACCGAAGTTGTTAGTTCGGTTGTTCAGTACTTTCGAGACGATTCAAGTGAGTCCTATGAAGCAAGTGTCTGTCTATTCAATTGAGAGAGGAAACACAAGTTTTCTTTTTGAGCTTGATGGATGTCCGTTATCTCAACACTTCTCCTTACAACTCTCATTAAATGCCTCACCCTTCCTTTTATTCTGTAAATATTAAATAAAGAATAACACCAGGCCCGCAACCCCGCATTGATAGCTTCCGTTTTATTACAGTCGTACGACGTGACTTTTTGTTCTTCAATCTTTGTTACTTGTTAATGTTTTATTTTTTTCTACTTTTAGAAAAGTTTGACCACCTCACCACTGTAAAATGTCTCGTGTGATTGGCACCTTAAATCCCTTAAATACTTTGAGAAAAATCTAATTTTCGAAGAATACGGGCCGTATAACAGTATACGGCCCGTATACAGCGTCGTATACATTGTATACGACCAGGTAAATAATTTACACATGGTGTATACGGGCCGTATAAAGTTATGCGGCCCGTATGGAATTAAAAAAACTGACAAAGTCTGCTGGCACAGACTTTGTTAGTTTTTTAAATTCCATACGGGCCGTATAACGTTATACGGCCTGTATACACCATGTGTAAATAAGTTTTTTCCATGTGTTAATATTAGGACCCTATTCAAAAACGCATCCTTGGACCATGCAGTATGTGGGTCGGCTCCCCCCCCATCCCTGGTCATCTGGCTCGTCCCACACTGCCCCCTCCGGGGTCGTCGCGTCGCAGGCGTCATCTGCAAGACGGAGGCGACGAGGTGGAATGGTGGGCCCCCCTCTGACTTCTCTCTCTCTCCCCTCTGACTTCTCTCTCCTCTTTATTATATATTATATTATGTTGGGTAGTCTTCCACACCCTTGGATAGTCCCCAAGGGTGTTGGTGCACTGAATGTCTGATGACTACGTCTTAATCAAGTCTTTGGTCTAGATGGTTAGAATTAGGGTTTACATGTAAAAGTATGTTTGTTAGCTTGAAACTGGTTCTTGCTTGTCAGCTTGAAACACAATCATGTGTGTTAGCTTGAAGCTTCAATGTGTCATTTCAAGCTAACAAGCCAAGCCTATATATAGTTGATGTGTGTGTCATTTGAAGCTAACAGAGGTCATAGTGTGAGAGACGAGGTGCTGTAAAAATTTCATTAGAACTCATTGTAAAGTCTCAGAAAATAGTTAATAGAAAATAAGTTAAAAGGATACAAGCTGTTTGTGACTTGGTTTACTTTGATTCCGCCTTTGTAAACTGACATGAACTACTTTTACTGACGTTTAGGGTCACGCAAACGGTCCTACAAGTGGTATCAGAGCTCAGGACGAGGAGTTCATACCATAGCAGCTTGATTTTACCGGATTTTCTCATTTCTACTTACTTCTTCTCATTCTTTTTCTGATTCGGACATAATTCACGGTTGAAATGGCCTGAAACTGACACATATCAAGCGAAATACATAGTTAACTAATCCTTGAAAGTTTCAAACTAAAATACGGATTAAAACTGATCAAAATACGTTTGACAGCTTGAAATTGTTCGTAAAATGATGACGTCATAGGCTGATCGCTTGAAATAACTTGTTTAGTTCGCTTGAAAGTGTGTTAGCTTGAAAGTGTGTTAGCTTGAAAGTGTGTTAGCTTGAAAGTGTGTTAGCTTGAAAGTGTATTCGCTTGAAAGTGTGTTCGCTTGAAAGTGAGTTCGCTTGAGTTGTGAGTTCGCTTGAACAACACTGTTCGCTTGAACTTGCATTATCCAAGTTTGCTTGAACTTACATTATCAGTTTCGCTTGGAAGTTGCTGATTCTACTTGAAGCTATTTAGCTTCAAGTGATTTCGGTTGAAACTTGATTAGTGTTGTCTCAAACGGAATAACATATTTCGTTTGAGAAGAGTCATTTCCGTTTGAACAATTCCACTTGAACATATTTCGTTTGAACAGATTCCGTTTGATTCTGTCATCTTTCAAATTCAAGAATATTTCTAAGTGTTTGTTGAATATTTCAGGTTATTCAAGAATTTCACATTATGGCTAATGTTGATCCTGATAGATGGTTGAAAATAGATTATGCGAGATGGGAAATTGGAAAATTCACAGAACCATTCAACGAAGCCCAGAGAGCAAAAAGATGGAATGACGAATTAGAATGTTACATGGATCCATGGGGTAATCCAGTTGTTAATCCATCAAAGGTGGATTTTGAAGCTGTAACAAATTTGCTTCCAAGTCAGGGTACTTTCAACACAAGAAGGTTATCTGAGAAAGAATATTTGCCGGATTTGGAGAACAAGATAAGAGAAGTTTGTGTAGCAAGTCTACCAAAGGTGGTAGAAATGAAGAAGAGAAAAGAAGAAGAGGTGAAAAAGATGGTTGCAGATTTGAAAAAGAAAGCTTTAGAGGAAGTCAAAGCTGAAGCAGTAAAAACTAAGAAAGAGAAAGAAGCTGTCACTGAAAAACAGCAGATTTTTGAGGAAGTAATTTCAAAGAAAGAAGAATCTGAAAAGCCTGTATCTGTGAAACATGAACCAGTGATTAAGAAAGAGGTTGAAGAAGACACACCAGTCTTTGAGATTGTTCAGAAGGAGAAGAAACAGGCTGAAGATATTCAAATTTTGAAAGCTGATGATGAACAGATTCTGGAGTTGCGCTTAAACTGTGAAAAATTAAAATCTGAAAATGACAAACTTTTGAAGAATGTTGAGAGTTTGTCATTAGAAAACGAAAATTTTAAAAAATTAGAAAATGATTTTAAAAACCAGATAAAAAATTTAGAAAAAGAAAAATCAATTTTTGAAAAATATAATTTGGAAAAGCAAATTTCAATAAATTCTCATCTTGAGAAAATCATTCGACTTGAAAAAGAAGCCGAATGTTATAGAATTAAAATTACTGATTTTGAAAATAAGTTGAAAAGTTTTGTGACTTCTGCACCATATGTGTGTCCAAAACCAATCAACATTGTTCCTATAAGTGACAATGTCACAAATTTTGACAAAGTCAAAATTGAAGATTGTGATGAAAGATCTGATGATGAAAAAGAAAAAGAAAAGAAAAGAAAAATATTTTTAGATTTACAAGAAAAAATTCAAAATACTGTTTTGCAATCTACTGAAATAGGTGAATGCTCAAAGCAAAAACCTGTTAAGAAGAATGCAGAACAGAAACAAAAAGATAAAAAATTGAAAAATTCTAAAAATGAAAATAAAAGCTCATCAGATAAATCATCCAATCGTTATAAAAAATCACAAAAATCTAAAATTGAAAACTCACAAAATGTTGGTAATAAGTGGTGCAGGTTTGACCACAGTGCTCAAAAGACAAATCCAGCATTGAAGAGGAGAAATGCTTATCACCAAGCCAAACAATGTTATGATTTGAAGGTTTGGACTGACAGAAGTGGATGGTACGATAACAGAGTGTGCTATACCTGTGGTGTTAGAGGACACATTGCTGTTAACTGCCAGAATTGGAATTTTGAAACACGAAGATGCTATAATTGCCATATCAGAGGACATATTGCCAGAGATTGCCCAAGGAGATCGATGGGAAGATCAAGGGTTGAATCTCAGAGAACGGTGAAGAAACCAGTCAATGTCAAGCTCAAAGAACAGAAGGTTCTAGAACAGAAAGTGAAACTTTCGCAGGGGCAAAAAGACAGACTGAGGAAAAAGAGGAAGAAGGCGAGAGAGTATTTGGAGAAGATTTTGTCTTCAGGTTCACCAGTTGGTTCGAATAAAAGTTCTGATGAATCAATACACTCGACGGCAAAGTCAAGCAAATCGAATTCTTCAGATGCAAATCTGATGACAAACAAGAAGAAAAAGAGAGTTATTGGCGATGAATCTGGCTCATCAAAGTCAGACAAGCCAAGTTCGGGCGATGAATCTGATTCCAAAAAATCAGATGAGCCACAAGTTGAGGTAAAAAAGGAAGAAATTGTTCCTTTAATGAATGATGAGAAATTTCCACCATTACGAGCTGCAAACATAAAATCAAAAGGTGTTGATGCTGAAAAAATGTTTAATAGCAATGTTAAACATATTTTTAGTAAGATGGCTGATGGTAAGGAAAAAGGAGTAAAAGAATTTTATGAAGAAAAGAGAAAAGCTCAAAATACACCCAAGGACAGTCAGGCTTGGGTGAAACTTTTCAAATAGAAAAATCTGACTTGCCGGAGCTTCCAGGTTGGTAAGTGTGAAGCAGGTATTGGCATTTTTCTTGAGAAATTCACAGGATGGTAACTGTGATATTTAGTCTTACAAGTGGTTAATCAAGTACATTAAGTTGTACTTGATTTTCTACAAGTGATAGTGGTGTTTGACCTAATAATGTTAAATTTTCAAAATGGTTAAAAGAGAACAAGGTGATGAGATGACCCCGAACCCACAAGTGATGGGTAAACAAACTAATTTTTCCGGAAAAACCATTCTGATTAAAACAAACTTAAGTGTTTTGAAATCATTATGGGAAAATAGTTTGTTGTAAGGGGGAGTTCTGCTTGAATATGCTGAAACCCTCACGGCTGAACAAACATGATTACTTTCACAAGATTGAAAAACGGTTTTCAAACTGTCGAAAATCAATGGGTTGTAAATCATGGGGGTACTTTATATTAGTTTTTCTGCAAAACAGAGCACAGTTAGCAGAAAATGGATGGCGAGACAAAGCTATCAGCATCGTGTTGTCAAATTTTCTTTAAATGGTTTTGCATTTTAGGGGGAGAAAAATTGTCAGAAAATACAATAACATTAGAAAATTTGAAAATGACAAAAACATGATAAAATGAAAATTGAGTTTTTGTGTAAAAAGAGGAAATGGTAGTACATCAGTAGACAGTTACAGTACGCTAAAGAATTGGAAAGTTAAAATGTGTTAAACGATCTCACCGTGGATGTGTCGGTAGATTTTTATACAATTAGTAAACTTTTTCGGGATATAAACCTAAATTCAAACTTGCTTATTTTGTGGGGAACACTACTTGGATATATAGGTAACCCCTGAAATCTCGTTTGAAAGATTCCTTTTTCTGATATACTAGGTTTTTATACTCAGTGATATCTGGGGTATTATTCCGGGACTTCTGCTGAATGGAAGTTCTGACCTAGTCCTCGAATAATACTTTCCGCAATGCTTGAAACATAGCATCACCCTCAGCATATATGATAAGACAATAAAATTGCTTAGCAATGCTGTTGTAAAAAGATCCTCTAAAGGGGACACACTCAAACGTTGAGTCATGATCTCTCTGCTGAACGGTAGTTCTGACCTGAGCTCTCATGATTCTTCATAATTTATTAACCCCTTACAGATATCATTTGTGTTATACTCACCTGTAAGACTGAATATTGGGATCTGGATACGGGAGTATATTCAAGAGGTGGGACACATGAATAAGTTTAAGTTCTTAAAACACCTAATTCGTATCCTGAATCAGTTGAACTTTGTGTGAAAATTTAAGTGGATAAGTATATCGACAATCTAAGTGAATTGTTTAATTCTTAATGTGTAACTAAGCTCAACGGTACTTGTAACTTGTCAGAAACTGATATGATCCTCTAACGCAAACTCAAACAAAAATAGTGTCTGTGAATATGTTTGTACATATTTCTTTATTGCTTTATATTTTCAGAAAATACAAAAAGATTTTTTATTCTGCTTTATTTTCGACGACCGATGTCTGAGTGCCGAGTTTCAAAATCTAAGTAAGATGATTGTGTTTCTGAAAATAAAACAAGTTCATTAAATTGAAACTTGAATTAAAATAAAAAATAAAAACAGTTTGTGATATCTCCAAGGTCATTAAGTTGGACTTGGATGATTAACTGTGGGGGATTTGAATGCTTATATTGTTATAGTGCTAGTTTTCGATCCGATTCGATGAAACTGCCAATTTCATGAGAAGTGATTTAGAGAAGATTGAATTGCCAGGTTATGATTCCTGGTAGTCTAAAATGTTGTTACTTATGAATGTATGAGTGATTGCAGGTAAGAGTCCAGACTACGATCCCAGAAGCTGAGTCTAAGGGGGAGTCTGAAGACAAGCTCAAAGCAAGGAGGAGTTTGTAAACCGAAAAGCAAGGTGATGATCCCTAAAGCACGGAAGCTTGACGAAAGGGGGAGCCTGAAGAAAGAGAGAGCCAGAGATAGATCCTGGTATAACATTTGAAGATAGAAGCTGATCAAAGAAGATAAAGATTGATAGGATGATTGCATTGTTAGACAAATTTGGAAAGAGACAAAGACTAAAGACTCGAAGCCAAAGACTTCGTCAACATCCAAGGGGGAGTCTGTTGGTGCACTGAATGTCTGATGACTACGTCTTAATCAAGTCTTAGGTCTAGATGGTTAGAATTAGGGTTTACATGTAAAAGTATGTTTGTTAGCTTGAAACTGGTTCTTGCTTGTCAGCTTGAAACTGGTTCTTGCTTGTCAGCTTGAAACACAATCATGTGTGTTAGCTTGAAGCTTCAATGTGTCATTTCAAGCTAACAGGCCAAGCCTATATATAGTTGATGTGTGTGTCATTTGAAGCTAACAGAGGTCATAGTGTGAGAGACGAGGTGCTGTCAAAATTTCATCAGAACTCATTGTAAAGTCTCAGAAAATAGTTAATAGAAAAGAAGTTAAAAGGATACAAGCTGTTTGTGACTTGGTTTACTTTGATTCCGCCTTTGTAAACTGAGATGAACTACTTTTACTGACGTTTAGGGTCACGCAAACGGTCCTACAAAGGGGATGGTCCTCCACCCTTGGTGAGGTGGCGTCTACGTGGCGGGTAGTCTCTTTAGGGACTAACCAAACCATACCGGGTAGTCTTATTTTCACACCCTAAAGCGTGACTTTTAGGGTTATTTTTCCAGATAAAAGATGATGTGAGCTGATGTGATTTTGAACGAGTTTAGTATAAATAGATTTAAATAGAGTTTGAGTTGGGTTAGAATTAGACGGAGTTTAGTATAAATAGATGGTTAATTGGAGAACTTCATTGGTGTTAAAGATGACATGGCAAGTTAAGATGTCTTTCACACCACTCACTTGGTGTTAAAACCTCGCTTGGACGTCTCTTGGTTAACATGTTAACTTAGGCAAAAAAGAATAAGAAATTAATGTTATTTATTATCAATGTTTATTTTAGCTAGAAAGTTAATGATGTGATATTATTACCAATGGGGTGGTGGTCCATTGTCAAAGGTAAAGCCTTTAAAAACACCTAGGTTGAGAAGAGGAAAGTCTTGGGTTCAAGTCCCACGGACGATAGAGGATTAAAGAAATTACTCGTTCAAAAAAAATGAAATGAAATGGTATTATTATTTATTTTGCATTTACTTTAAATATTTAATATTAAAATAATTAAAAAATGGAGGGTGAGGTAGAGTTAACAAAGTTAAACCATTTCCTTAGGATGAGGTGGAGTAAAAATGGAAAAGACAAGTGATGTGGCGTTTATATAGAGTTAAGAAGGATTAAGGTAAGACCATGTGTAGTGGTACACATGAATAATGCCCTCACACTTGGACGTTTTGTGCCATGTGGCAGTCTAGTCAGCAATGGGGCATTATGGGGCGTTTTTCTAAAATGGGTGTAGTGGGGATGTGGGCATTGTGGGACATTATGTTAAAAGGGTGTTAAACAATTATATAAAAAAACCATCCAAAAAATGTTATTGAGCAAACAAAAAGCATCTAACCTGTCATTGGCCAAATTAAATTGAACACGGCGTGGAAAAAAGAACGCCAAACACAAATTTTTTGAAAATAACGCCCAGGGGTGGTTGGAAGGCGTTTTGGGGCGTTTTTTTGGGAAAAAACGCCCAAAACCCCCCACTACGGGTGGTCTAAGAGTCGAACAATTCGTTCAATCTCGTGTTTTTTTGTTCGATCAGGGATCTGATTTCCAACATAGAAAGATTTTATCAAAAAGTTTAACGGGGATATAGATATTGATACTGCATAACGTATAAGATCTGTCTTTTATCTTTTCCTTCTAATAATTTGGACAAGATACTTGGATAACATGTAACATGAGGACCACAGTGAACTCCCTACATACGAGATATTGAGTCACTGACTTATTTTGCCGAATGTTAGAGAAACTTTTACAAACCATAGAAAAATCCAAATCAATCCAACATGTGTCGAGTCATCCTTTAGTCCGGTCCAAACCATTATTGGCCGGTTTAGACTGGTTTTGGTTGGTTTGGGCCCTTTATCGCGCTTGGATGGAATGAGGCGCTCACCTCGCGTGGACCAAGTTGTTTGACTCACTCGTGTCCGGTCACTCAGTTCACCTTGTGTATGTTTTTATATATAATTTGATTGTAATAAATCACAATTTACTTGCATAAGTAATTTAAGGTTGTACCAAGTAAAAAGGTTAACATTTCTTCTTGCCTTTGTTTTAATATATACACAAAAACTGCAAAAACTAACATCTATTAATGCTGCTCTAAACTGTCAATGCAACTAAAACTGCCCCCAAAAAACATTGTTTGCTAGCATGACAAGCTAACTCACTTGAAACAATGAGTAGGTTCTGCATCAGTATCTATTCTCCAACTTTAAATCCAAATCCAAACTTGTAGTCTTTCTTCTTGTGATCTACCTGTATATACATAACATGGCCACAAAAAAAAGAAGATTAAAATAGAATCATACGTCAACCAATTTTTAATGCCTAAAACCTCCTAAATCATTTTAAAGATATAAAGTTTGACAAAAAGTGGGTTAGACCGGAGGGAATGGGGCTCGTCCCTCGGCCCGTCTCCATGTCGCCGCCCCATCTTCCCACCCCCTTGCTCCGGCGCCGGGCCAGGCCCATGAAAACCGGCCGCTGGTAGCCGATCTCGACGCCCCTCCTTCCCTCACACACTCCTATACATACATACATATATATACATAAAGGGGTTCATCCCCCACCCCCTAGGTCCATCCCCTCCAAGCCGAGCCTACGTGGCGCTCCATCCCCTTGGGGATGAGGCTCTCCATACCCACTAGTCTTAGGTGAACACCAGTTGACCCATTTCAAAAGGCTGCCCGTTCTGACTCGCTGCGTTCTTCAATGCATAAAGTTTCCTAAATCATATTGTCCCCGTTTTAACTCGGACCATAAGCCCATAAGTCACCTAATGTATATTTTTAATTCAGTTAATTAAAAGACACAGATTATCATCGAATTAGTATTAATTGTGAAATCTATTTGACCTGCTCGTTATTTGTAAAAAAAAAAACAATAAAAAATCGACGAAAAGCGTAATGGGTCATGTTTTGACTAGTTCCACAAAGTTACTCGTTTTGACCGGTTCCAAACAAATGGTACGTTCCCAACTTTGACCCGCTGACTTTCAACTTCTAGTTTATTTTTTATGGCGTTTATGTATCGCGGTATTGGGGCATTGAGTAGTATGGTATATGTACTCACCTCAGCAGAAAGAATAAATTTGAGACCATTATCCAACCATTCTTCAACAAAAGCAGATGTACAACCATTTGAATCAATCTTCCCTCTAAGCCGACACTGTCAATGTAAAAAAGAGATCGTTTTACACCTACACCGTTATAATTTTAATAATTTTTCAACCAGACGTCCAGACCCTGACGTATCTGCTTCTATTGTATAAGTTGTAGCAATATTTAAAGACATCATACAACACGCCAAAATGGTCGAAGATACAAAGCATCCGGTCTTAAGACCTTCTAAATACGAGTTTTGTAATTGCTAAAAATTAGTACAAAAACTTTTAAAAACGTTTCCTTCATTTCTTAAATTTTGTAAAAAAAGTTCAAAGAAACGGCAACTAACTTTTAAATAAATTTATAAAATATCACACCTAACCTCTTTTACACAAACATTGTTGAACAAAACTACTGAAGACCCATTTGGTGGTAACATCAGTTTAAGTTAAACATTAGATGAGAATTCGCAAAACTTTGTTCGAATGAGGAAATACGAAAAATGAAAGAATAAGATAGGGCTTTGTTAAATTACCTGGCGAAATATACAATCATAACCAAAGCTAGCAGTGACATCTCTTGAAAAGTAATTATAAATTAAATCAGATGCCAATGAAACCTACCACAAGAAAACCAACATATATGTAATCAATCATCTGTAGGTGTAACAAAATATAACCAGTAATATTTAAATTTAAATAAATAAATAAACTGGTTACTTTTTCAGATACTTTCTGAACATAGCTAAGAGCAAAATTTCCAGTGTTAGCAATCTGTCCCACAGCAACCTGCATGAGAAAAAAAAAATGAATATTAAAATTTAAAAATAATTTGTTAAATCTTATGACATGTCAGCATGGTGAAATTACCATTTTATCCGTGTTGTATCGGGCACCATAACTAATATTAGACTCACGATCCTCGCCAGCCCAGACTAGTTCCCCGCCTAACGACAGGTGAGGCGTCACACTCTGCAAACAAAATATTACAAAATAAAATTGTTTTGATATTAATGAAATATTGCTAATCAAATATATGCATTAATATAAGAGATGAAAAATTTATACCTGAATATAACTAGCTCCAAGCATGGCACCATTTCCGAATTTGAATCGAGTCCTGTAGTCAGTACCCTGCATAAGAAATGAGTTATCAAAAAAGAAAATTACACATGAAGTAATGTGACATATGACATAACTAATAAAATAAAATAAAAGCCAGCATGCATAATGTATGTGTTATAAAGAGCCTACAAGATATGTAAGTTACCTTATAGTCAATGTTAAACTTTCCATTCGACATGTGCGGCTCACTTGTTAGCTGAGCAGAAAAAAAAAAGATAAAATATCTTATAAATATTACATTTATTCAGCCAAAACAATGTTAGATAATAAAGCAATTATGTAAATGCTTGTAATCAATCTACCTGAGCATCGGCATTCATGCTAAGATTATCCGATAAGTCACATTTGACTCTAGCGTCGACCCGCCCATCGTTCAAAACCCTTCCAAAAAGCATCAACTACCGCCCATCAAACAGCGTTATCAGGGTCAGATCATTAGATCGACGGTTAAGATCGAGATCGACAATATGGGATTGTAAAATGTAAATAACTCACCTTTGGATGCATAAAGTTAGCACCAAAAGCATAGTGTGCAGCCGGAATTTTTATTATTTCAGCATATTGAGAAGGAATCTCCATGGGTCCCATGAGGGTGCTGTAACATTAAAATCGACTTGTCGAATTAAAGAGTGGTGAGATTGGGGGGGGGGGGGTGTTTCAGTCAGGTTGACCCACAAACACTATTTACTGCATTATTAACTAATGCGTTATCAAACAAAATCTTAAATAGAAACAATTCAAATTTAAGAAGGTTGTATGTATTTTTCAACCTGTTTGACATGTTATATGACCCGTTTGAAATTGAACACAACACAAACCGACCCATTTTTAAGTAAACGGATCAAAATGTCCACCTGTAGTTTTGCGCCAATTTAATGAACAAATGTTAATGTGAAATTAGTACCTATGACTTAGTGAGAACCTCTGATTGAGAAACTTGGTAAAATCGACACGCATCCCCTCAAAATGTTCAGCAGCATTTAAGGACACTAAAGAAGAAGAAATTGCATTCAGTCTAAGATTCTGTTAACATATAATCACAGCTTTATATATGTTTCTAATTTGCAGATAATTCAATGCTATTGCTAGAATTAATGAATCATCATGCAGTCTTGTTACAAGCTGATATGAATTTTTCGTGTGTCCTTGTTTTATGAAGTCTAATAAGTGCAATGTTCATAGACAGGGGTGTCAATTATGTCGGGTTGATGGGTTTCGGGTTGAGTTCTTCTACTCTAACCCGACCCATATATGTATTCGTCTCGTGTCGAACCCATTTAAAATCCTATCGTGTTTCGGGTCGACTGTTAAGTCTTCGTTTGTAAACATGAGTAATAACTAGTGACTTTGTAACAATTTAAGCAATCAATTACTCTACTCAAATGATTTTTTTTTTTTTTTGGGATTCTGTTATTTAATTAATTGTTTTTGTTTCTTTATCTCTCATTCCAAATTTCAGTGGGTTTATATATTTAACTTGATATTGGAAGAACTCAATGCAATGGTTAGAGAAGCAATAGTTAAATTATAAAAGCAATATGTTGTAGCAAATGATTAGAGAAAATTAATTTCACTTTTTTTTAATGTTAATTTAAAATTAAAAAATATATAACAATTTTGTTCTCTAAAATTTAAATACAAACATTTTTTAAAAACCCTTAAACGGAACTAAAAAATATATAACAATTTTGTTCACTAAAATTTAAATACAAACATTTTTTAAAAACCCTTAAACGGATTGACATATTAACCCACTTTTTAAACAAGCCAGGTTAACCCAAAAAAAAAAAAAAAAAAAACAAAACAAAACAAAAAACAAAATACTCACCTTTAAAAATTAACACTTCCCATCTCTAAAATCTAATATAAACATTTTTAAAAACGCTTAAATGGGTTGTCAGGTTAACTCATTTATTAAACAGATCGTGTTATAAAACGTCATGTCGCATACCCAACACCTGTATTTTTTTTTTTTTCATATTTTTCGTGTCATGTTCGGACATTTGTCAAGAATTAATGAATTACCACCCATGTAATGCATAACTTAGCAAAAAAGAATTCAAAAATAAAAAAATATATATATAATAAGGTTTATGTGACAATATCAATCAATAAGTACAAGAAGAAACTAACTGAAGGCTTCACGGTTGATTTCTTCATAAGGAGGAGGGCAAGGTAAATCCATGTAATCGGTTGATTTCTTCATAAGAAACTATTTTTCTTTTTCAATACAAGAAGGGGTTTAAGAAGATGCAACGGGATGATAAACCCTTCGTTTTGTAGAAAACCTTGTCTAAGTGATTTTTTGTAGGAAATTTTTAATAAACTTGATCATCAAGTTACGTGTTTTTAGCAATTATAATTTTTTTTTTTATGAAAATATACTTTTACTAATTTAGAATCGATATTTCAACAATATTTCATCTTAAACCCCACATTTTGTACGTGCATTGAAAAACTATAGATGATAGTTTAAGCTCCACAAATTAAAACATTAAATAAGATAGTTGAGAATAGAGGTAAACAAGAAAAAGAAAAAGAAAAAAGTTGGATGTGTAATAATGAAACGTTTAAATTTGGAATTGAAAGTGTTTTAAATGATAAATTTGATATTAAACTTACTAGTTTAAGTTCTCGTGTGTTACACGTGTTGTATAAATAAAATATTCTTTTTATAAATCTATTGATTTAATAAATTACAAATAGCTGTAATTGCTACTATACTTGTAATTGGTTATCGTGTTACGATTATTAACATATTTTAACACCCCCATAATTATGGGTTATAATGAGGAGTTGGTTGCGATTAAAGATGCAAGTTGAGCTAAAACGTACATATGTAGATAACCCTGAATCTAAATTAGGTTGAAAATAAACATAAATGTAGTAAAGGGGTACATTTTGAACTACAAAATTTGAAGTCTTGTCGTGGTAGGGAATGTTACAGGAACACATTAATTTCCTATGTGACTAAGAATTTAAATTAGGTTGAAAATAAATAAAATACTCTAGACTCGTCAGTATCTAAATTTTTCGTTAAAAAATAATCATTACATTCACTTTGAGATTCTTTAGTTATGACATTAAGACTTGTTTGTATATTTTATTTCATAAGATTGTTGTTGTCAGAATTTATTTTAGAGAAAAATGCAATTTGCGTCCCTGTGGTATGTGTCAAACATCAACATGAGCCCCTAAATTCATTTTTTGGTTTTTTGAGCCTCTGAGCTTATGAATTCTTAACAGTTTGAGTCCATGCCGTCAGTGTTCCGTCAGTTTGACCGTTTGACAAGTGTGAAAAGTCCTTTATGCCCTTGACCCTTAACATCTACACTTAATAGCAGATATGAATGTAAAGATCAGTTTCATCACACTTCTCAACAAGATCTCTCCAACTCCCAACATCGATTATCATCATCATCATCATCATCATCATCATCATCATCATCTTCATCTTCATCATCTCATCTTCAGAACAGATCATCTTCATCATCTTCAGCTTCATCATCTTCATCAGCTTCATCATCTTCATCGATAACAATCCAAGGTAAAATCACATACTGTAAGACCCTCTATCCATTTTGTACAATTATTATATAATTGCCGACTATATTAATGTAATTATGGTTAAATATACACTTAAAATACGAGTTTGTTAAAACTTTACAGCATAATGTAACTAAGTACGACATTTAAAGTATAAATGACGATGTAATAAAGTGCGGAAGCTTGTTTCTTGTTCGTGTCCGGTTCTTCTTTGAGCTTGATCTTCATCCGGGAGCTCTTGTTATAAACCTGTGATCAAAACCAACTTAAAAGTTAGTTTTGATGCCTAAATAATAGTTTAAACAAGTTCGAAAACATCAAACAATAAACAACAAACATTTTGCCAGCTCTTGTGTCTCTCGCGGGCCGCGAGAGACTGAGCAAACAGTTACGCGGGCCGCGACCTGCGTCGCGTGGCGCGACAAAATACTTCTCCTCCGCCGCGTGGCGCGAGGGTGCACATTTTCCAGCAGGTTTTGAACTAAAACCTGCACATTTCAGCCAAACTATAATTTACGAAAAACAAGCATAACTTGCTCGTTTTTATCCGATTTAAGCCACGTTTCTTCCTACGTGATCGTAAAATTATCCCCCATCACATGGAGGTAATATTTGACGTCCGAATTAAATAAATTTGAGACTCAAAAGTCTTCGGCTTATTATCTTTTTACCAAATTTTGACCTGTTTATGATTTTATCAAACCAAAACTAGTTTGTTGCACACAAAGCATCATGAACCTTATTTTATATCAGTTTCCTATTGTTCAACGTCCAACCCACGGGTATCTTTCGTATTTTTAACCCGTTTTGCTTAAATACTTATTTTGACCCGTTTAGGGTATTTAAGTACTTTTAAAACACGAATCCCTTTTAGTTGTTTCTAGCATTATATTGCCACATATCTTATCAAATAATATTCTACCACAACTTTAATTGTGGTGGATTTTATTGTGGTAACTATTTGTTCCGAGTTTTACCCCTCGGATTACTATTTACGTCAAAGACTCATATAAAGCCATTCGACCCAAGAATCTACATCTTTCACTTTCTATACTTATTCCGAGTATTTATTTAATCTATTGACTTATTTCTAACAACCTTTAAAGGTCGTTTGCCCGATTTACCCATTAAGGGCATTTTAGTCAACTTTAGTCCCTCATTTACGACGAAGGACATTTGCTAGTACTTTGACCCAAAAAAATGTATGTTTGACCACAATCGTATTTATACGTACCTGGCTCGAGTCAACCTAGTGACCCGTTTCGACACCTTGCTTTTATTACCGATATTCTATGGCGACACAATTACCCAAATTACTATTCACTCCTGAAAACACATGACTTGACAACCACATTAGTCAATTTCGTCAAATGGCGTTATCCCCACCATTTGGCCCGTTCGGCTTATATAACCCAACATTTTCATATGTAACAAAACATGGGTTTTAATTACCAATCACACATCCGACCCATTTTGGATTTTCTCACTAGATCCCTTTTCTTCTAAAGTCATTTCTTATATTTTTAACCCATTCGGCTTACGCTATGGGTCTCCTTTGAATTTTAATTTACTTTAGTCGATACTTGACTAAATTTCCATTTTTACCCATTTTCCCATTACTAGTTACACTATAAGGTAACTTTAAGAAAAACTCATTAATTCTTAACCAACTCATGACTAATTTACCAATTTGCCTCTTTCACCATTAATCATGGTTTAAAACATTCTTATTCGTTCCGACCCATTTCATTTTGTGTCGGAACCCATAATTCCAACCTAATCCTTTATCGTATTCATCGCTTATAAAATAAACACGTATACTACAAGTGGGTGTAAGTTTTACTTACCTCGCATCCGAACTACGCTTTTCCTTACCTTCTTGATTCGTTTGACCCGCTCACTCATCAAGCTTCCATCTAGCTCGTTAGGCGTCAAACTATCATCATAATTCATAAGATGGTTAGGTTAGTCATTATCAATTATGACTACTCCATCTAACGGGTCTTATGTCGACTTTATCACTCGATTAAATCATTGGTTAGTTTGACTTCCTAAAAGTCAATTGATCTATCAACATATTCAAATGCACACTTCACATGGAATTTCAACATTTTAGCTTCGTTTAGGCATTTTAACAAACACCTAGTGGACATAATTTCACTAAATCAAAAATCAAGTTTCATGACTAACTATTTAGCCAAGATTAAACAATTCTTGCAAATTTAATATATCTAGTATGCAGAATAACATCTAGATTCACCTCATGTAAATAAATAACACTTAATTTATAATCTAATTTCTAGTGTTCTTCATTATTTTACAACACCCATTTAACACACATATAGGTGATCACCAATCATTCAAGTCATAGCATCATATGTATGATTTTCACTTAGGGTTTAGTTCATAAGCATGTGTACATCACTAACTTAGCCATAGCTCCTCTAATCCTTACATAATTCGCGAATTATGATGCCAACTCAAATTTTGCAACTTCACGAATCATCAAATTTTTACATACCTTGTGATCCTCATGACTTGGTGATCGTTTTTATGTGATCATGCATCGATTTAGGGCTGAAATCGACCTTCAATTTGATGATTTTTGGCACTTTAGGGTTTCACCCTCTTTGGTCGCTCCTGATGATCGATCCACACACACCCCTTGTGTGTGGTGTGTGTGTGTTTTTTTTATTAATTAGAACTTGTTTCCTTTTCAACGGTTTTGGTCCCTCAAGTTTAGATTTTAATTATTAGGGACTAGAACTCCATATTTCATCTACTTATTTACACCTTATTAACTAGGTTAATTACTCCTAGTTAACTTGATGGGTTCGGGAAGCTATAACCCGTTATATTTTAAGTCCCGTTAACTCAGGCTCTTATAAACTTAATTCCTTAAAACCTTGATTCGTTTTTATATAATATTAGGATTTCTTATTTAAATCCAAATCTTTACCGGGTTATTTTTACTACTAACGGTACGTTACCCGTCTTTTAGTATTAACGGAGTTTGATTACCAAACCCGATTTCGGGGTGTTACAAGTCTACCCCCCTTTAAAGAGGTTTCGTCCTCGAAACCTTTTCTTACATAATTCATTGAGTTTAAACTCAATGTATTTGAGCCGAGAAATCTTTTAAACATTAGTTACACTTTTAACCAATTGTTAGTATTACCAGAAAGGTATGGTAACATCTTTTTGGTTACTAATTGTCTACGTATCTCATACGACATAGTGCAACTCGAAATAACGTAATCTCGTTATTTCCACTAGTTTAGTTAACTTAGCGATATTCATCGCTTTCATATAATATCGAATTCTTTATGAATCCGTTACTTTGACCCGTTTAAAGGTCTTTAGTGAATTCTTTCACTTTTAGCAACAAATTCTTTTGTTTTAAAATTTATTTATTCTGTTCAGTTATACCGAATCCACCGCTTTCAAGCAACCCAAATTTCTTGATTTGAATTGCTGACCTTAACCGGTCTCACTAACTAGACTTATTAGTCCAGTTACTTTTTACCGCTCGCTTGGTTATAATATGATTCTACTTCACATTGCATTTCTTGACCGTGATCGTGTCACATCCTATTTAATTTATATCAACCTTTCATTTTCGAAAATATCACTTTTCGAATATATCGTCTTGCGCCTATCAGTGTCAAGACTTGTATCTTTCATGCTTACTGTTTAAATTCCTATCAGAATTTATGTTTGTAAAAACATTATTTCTTACTAAAACCGAAGTTTTAGTTTTAGGATCTTCTCTTTAACTTTTGTCAATTATCCATACCAGGATATTGACAGTCCATAATTTATTCTTTTACAGTCTTAGTTTTATGCGAGATTTCTCAACCTATTCCCTCGCTTTATCTAATTAACCCGTAGGTTTTTATCACTTAGCCTTATGGGCTATTTCGATTAGACTTTCACTTCTTTAGGGCGAAGTCCTTATAACTTCTTTCTAATCATGACCCGTGGGTCGTTTTAGTCTCGTAGACCTTTCATTTGTTTATAACCCTAAAGGTTATGTTGATCCCGTAGATCACTCCTTACTCATGTCATTCTTAAAATACATGTTTGGTGTCAAGGCACCCTGTTTTTGTTCGAAGAATCGTTTGGTTTCAAGCTTAGGTTCCGTTAGCCTTAATTGTAGTTTCATGGCTACAATTGTTTTCTTTCGGACAATTTTCCGATTTTATGACTTCTCACGTCATTTATGCGTCAGTTCTTCTTATGCTTACTGTTATTTGATTTGCATATATTCCTATTTGCTTATATCCCATTACCGGGATCATTATTCTTTTGCATTTAACGCTACCTTTATCTGGCTAGCGCTTATTTGTGCCATTCGGTGTTATATTGTATTCAACCTGTTTGACCTATTAATGTGAAGTCCATCACTTATAAACAATCAACTTTATTCTTTATTCAACCCATTCGACCTCGAATAGTTGAACATATTTACTCGCAATTTCTATATACGAGATTTTATAGTCATAACTCGTAATCCAAGTCCTTTTATTTTTCGACTCGCGTTCACGTCTCTTGATTTTCACATGTGTTTAAATTCCTACCCATCAACCGGGTGCTTTACCGAAGTCGTTATTATTGCAACCCTCCCGGTATGCATTAAGACCTCGCTTTATTTTTATATTCCGACTTTGTCCTCAGGTTTGACGTTTTACAAAAACGACCCGTTAAGAGACATATTCGCATTTTCCGGGTTCGAGTGTAAGTACGCTCCCTCTAGTGCATATCTTAATCGTTTTACATGTTTGCATTCTCTGGGTTCGAGTGTAAGTACACCCCCTCCCAGTGCATATCTTAATCATTTTACATGTTTGCATTATCCGTGTTCGAGTGTAAGTACACTCCCTCCCAATACATGTCTAAATCATTTTACATCAATCTTTGTCCCTTCACTCGGGCTCATTATCCTAATGTAATACGCTTCCGTCACCCGGCTGTGCTTTTACATTATTACCAATTATTTTACTCATTTAATTCACTTGGGTACTTTTTAATTTGTCCCACTCACCCCGTCCCTACTACATCGGAGGTAAGTATGTCCATCATAAAAAGTTCATGACATCATGTGTTCACTACTTACTTGGCCAGAGTAAGCGATCAACACATGACACACATGACCTTTTCATAATTTCCGCACTACACCCCATGTAAGTGACGCCTCTAATCTTTCTATATTCTTGACATTCATTGGCAACCATTTATTCAGTTACTATTTAACAGTTATTAGATTTACATGTTTCATTCATGAACATATACAATGTTTTTCCTTTTTTTATCAAACTAATATATAATCACATTTGTTAATGTGTTGCTACTTTTCTCAATAGCATTAAATTGAGAGTTTTCCACTTGGATAATTACCCCAATCCAAGTTTCCATATGAACAAATCTTGTTATTCATTTGTTATTCATCAGCGTGAATAACACATTTTCTATTAAATTTCTCTTGGAAATCAGGTTTTCCAAGTTCTATCATATATGTATGCAACCGTCATTACTTACGTGTTTGTTGCATATTACTACTTGTGCAATTAAATTTAAAAGTGTGCACCTGATAATGCTTGCCCTTAACGGGCTTTTGTAACACCTTAAAAATTTACGTCCAATAATGTATTGACACGTGTCATAGGCTTTGAAGATGTGAAAAAGTACTTTAGAGGGACTAAAGTTGACAAACAGTGAAACTATGTGAATATAAGGGTCCAAAGTGTCAACAATGGATAAATAGGCCCTACAATAACCCTACATGGTGTTTATAATCTTAAACGAATAAATCATGGATCATACGAAGAAGAAAATGAAAGAAAGTGAGGAATTACAAACTACAAGGGCTAAATGTGTCAACATGTTGAAAGTATACCTCTGAGTGACCTTTTAGCAAACCCGAAGCTTTGTAATGGTAAAATATACTCACTAGAACATGTGGTAAAAATTTCATAAAGTTTCGTTATCGTATGAGAAAGTTATGATCAAAACCGTGCACGAAGGGTTAAATGCGTTAACGTTGAATTTCGTGACTTTTCGGGTAAGCACAAAGTTAACCAAGGACCTAACCAAGTTTGTAGATGTCCTAAGGCCCTTAAAAATAAGGTTTGAGGGTCAAGAGTGCAAGATAAATAGCCAAAACCACGTATCAAAGGACCAAGGACTGAATTGTAAATGTTAGAAACTTGTTTAGCTGGTTTTGCACTTGTACGCGGCCCGCCTACGACCTGCCAGCGACAAACAGCGCACAGATGTCAGTTTTAGGTCTGATTTCGATGCTTAACAGCTTTTATCTGATACAAGGGACTCACCAATGGTTTTACATGCATAGAGGGGCACTTGGACACATCTTATAACATTTATAGACTCTTGTGGCACCATCTTATGAGATCAAGATTGATATATAAGAACATTCAAGTTGCAACCATTTTCACATTCACTTGCAAGACCACTTCTGGAGCTCCTTTGATCAACCTCAGGCTTTCTAGTGATCTCTAAGCGTAATTAGGACTCTTGTAAGTGTTCATAACCCTTTCTATTTCATTCTAGCTTAGTTAATTAACTAAAAGTCAATCCGTCGTAAATTAAGTTTGACTTCGAGATTAACTGAAATTTGCTCAGTCATTTCTCGAATTGAAAGTACCTACAAGTAGGTATTTATGTGGGTAACAAACCCTTAAAAGGGTACTTTCAGATTCCTACTCTAACTATGTTAATTGTCGAGTCAAAGCTTACTTTAAAAAGTCAACAGAATGTGTATTTTCAAATTTAAGCATAATTAGCAATGTAGGGTACATGCAACCTGTTTGATCATTAAAATAACATGGTAACTAATATAAGAACATGTTCCAACATGATCAACTCGACAATTTTCAGTTTAAACCCGGATCGGACCCGAAAGTCGCATAATTTGACTTTTGCTTTGACTATCAGTTCTGATCCGTTTATGCATGTTTAAGATCTGTCTTAGAGCTTATTTTGGACCAGGTTTCATATAAGTATAACTCTCTGAGATTATACAACTTGGTTCAATACTTATCCGATTCACATGCATGTTTCCGATTAATGCTTAAATGTTGACTATTATGCCCTTTTGACTATAAAACGTGATTTTTGAAAAAGTGAAAGAGTAGAAACCTTAGTTACTGATTTATAAACTTGCACCTAAAATTTGACATCAGTTTGAGGTCTAGATTAAGAGTTGTGCTCATTAGCGTAATTTGAAAGCTTTATGTTACTTAAACGGCGTAATTAGCATATAACCTATTTAAACCCACTTTTTTATATCAAACTTTTTACCCACTGATGTAATATAATAGTTTGGGATTTTTGAAGATTTTTATTTAATTTTTGGCTGAGCATAACATAGGTCTCTAAGTTTAATTCGGTAAATACCGATTTTGCCCTTTTAAGCCATAAAATGAGTTTTACAAATCCTTTTGACCCCAAACCTTTTTCTACTGATTTTATTTGTTAAATAAAATATTTTGAGCCTTCTGGAATTATAAAAATATCAGCTTTCCTTTAAAAACCCGGAAATAGCTCCAAATCGCCTTTTTAAGTGTTTTTAACGCATAGTATGTGCTAAAACCATATTAAACATATAAGGTTGATACCTACTGATATTTTTAGCATATTTTTATATAATGACAGTAAGTACAAGTTTTTGAACTCAGATTTCCAGTTTTGACCTTTTAAGCCTAAGTAAAATTACCAAAATACCCCGAAGGTACATAGTTTGGTTTTAAATGATAAATTTCACATATAGGTCATACCCTACTGTTATAACTTATTAAATTATGTGTATTTACTGTATAAATCAGACCTGTAACTCAGATTTCAAATTAAACTCTTTTATAATCTTTTAAATGACCAAAATGCCCTTATGAGGCATAAGTTGAGTTTAAATTCATTTGGGGCATAATAGAAGATATCTTACTGATATTATAACATATTTAAGCCATATTATCTCAGGGAACTTGCATATGACTCTTATGGTTACCCGTAACTGTAACACCTCGAAAATTCACGTCCTATAATGAGTTGACACGTGTCATAAAGTTTGAACGTGTGAAAGAATGTTATAAAAGGACTAAAGTTGACAAACATGGAAAGTATGTGATTATACGGGTTCTAAGTGTCAACAGTGAATAAATATACTTCATAATAACCCTACATGATGTTTATAACATCAAACGAATAAATCATGGATCATACGAAGCTGAGAGTGAGAGATTACAAACTACAGGGGTTAAATGTGTCAACATGTTTAAAGATATACCTCTGAGTGACCTTTTGACAAACCCGAAGCTTTGTAAATGTTAATTATGCTCACTAGAATGCGTGATATAAATTTCATAAAGTTTCGTTATTGTATGAGAATGTTATGATCAAATTCGTGTGTGAAGGGTTAAAGTGCAAACATTGAAAGTTAAGACTTTTCGGATTAACCGGAAGTGTCTAGGGACTTGGCAAAGTGGGTATATGTATAGAGGTCCTTATGTGACAATATAGAGGGTTCAAATTGCAAATAAAAGCTTGCTTGACCTTTCGAAAGGCCAAGAGATGTGATGCCAAGACTCAAAAACGTTTTTGGACGATCAGAAGGGCCACGCGGCCCGCGTGGCATATAACAGAAATTGAGGCGGGCCGCCTGGGACGCCCAGATGCAGAAAAACCTGCTACAGCCTGTTTTGCACGATTCTGACCGATCTTGTTGGTATTTTTCACTCATGGGCGACCCCTAAAATGTTCCTAGACCCTAGAGACACATGTTGAATGGTTGTGGTCGATTATAGAGTTGTGTGTCAAGTTCTTATGGTGAAAATTTCACTATATAAAGGCCATGACTTTCAATTCATTCCTCATACCTTCATCTGCCCATTTGGATCAATTCTGGAGCTCCCAAGCAGCCTCAACTGATCTTATCTCGTGCATGGGACTCTTGTAAGTCTACTAGTCCTTCTCTAATTGAGTTTAGCTTAGTATTTAGGCTAAAAGTCAAACCGTCGTAATTACGGTTTGACTTCAAGATTAGTCAATAATGGCACAGTCAATTCTCAAATCAAAAGTAGATATAAGATGGTATTTATGTGGGTAATAAAACCCTAAAAGGGTTTCCCCTGATCATCACTCTAACCAGGTCAAAAGTCGGGTCAAACCTTTACTTAAAAAGTCAACAGGAAGTCTAAAATGCCATTTATGCATAATTAACATTGTAGATCATATACAACCTGTTGGATCATTGTTATAACTTAGTAATAAGTGTAAGAACATGTCTAAACATGTTCAACCCGACAATTTCCTGTTTAGACCCGGTTCGGAACAGAAAGTCACATAATTTGACTTTCACTTTGACTTTCAGTTCTGACCCGTTTAGGCACATTTTAGAAATGCCTCAGAGCTTTAATTGGATTAGGTTACATGTTAGAACAACCCTCTGTGATTATACACCTTGGTTCATTAGTTATCCAATTAATATGCATGTTTCCGTTAATTGCTCATATGTTGACCATTATGCCCTTATTACCTTAAAACGTGGTTTATGAAAATATGAAAGTGTAGAAACCTTAGTTACTGATATATAAACTTGTATGCAAAGTTTGACATCATTTTGACTTGTAGATTAAGAGTTATGCTCATTATCGCAAAATTAATGCTTTATGTTGATAAAATGGCGCAATTAGCGTATAGCCTACTTAAACATACTTTTTGATATCAAATATTTTACCCACTGATGTAATATATTATTTTAGGATTTTTAAAGATTTTTAATTAATTTTAGGCTGAGCATAACTCATAGTCGTAGGCTTAATTCGGTAATTGTCGGTTTTGCCCTTACGGGCCATAAAATGAGTTTTACATATCTAAACGACTCCCAACCTTTTTCTACTCATTAGTTATGATAAATAAATTATTTTAAGCCTTCTGGAAATATAAAAATATCAGATTTAAGTATCGAACCCGGAAATGGCCTTTAATCGCCTTATTAAGCGTTTTTAGCGCATAGTATGTTTTAAAATCATATTGGACATACCCGGGTTGATACCTACTGATATAAGAGGCAAACTATAATATTTTAACAGTAAGCAAAGGTTGATAAACTCAGACTTCGGTTTTGAGCCTTTCGGCTTATGTGAAATTACCAAAATGCCCCTACGGTGCATAGTTTGGTTATGCTTGGTAAATTCACATATATACTTTAACCCACTGTTATAACTTACCAAAATAAGTATTTTCGCTGATTATACCAGACCTGTAACTCAGGTAAATACTTAAACTCTTTTATAACCTTTTAAATGACCAAACTACCCCTACGAGGCCTAGTTTGTGTTTAAATACGTTTTGGGCATAATGAAAGACATCTTACTGATGTCACAACATATTTGAGGCATAATTAACTTAGGAAACCTGTATATGACTCTCATGATTACCCGTCATACGTTATTCGCGTTCGGTTTGGTTTATGTAACTAGTTTGCATAAATTAGCCGAAACGGGTCAAACGTTATCGTTTTTATCTCAAAATACAGAATGTGTTTAGTTCACCCATATTATACAAGTCTCCAGACTTGTCGGGTCTAAATCACATCCTATTCCGGTCTTCACTTAATCAGGCGTTTTGAACCGTAAACCTTTCCTTAAAACTAACCGGTCTAAGTTACGACTTAAATAAGACCCGTTAGGAATTTAATAGGTTAATAAAACCTTCGTTCCAGATTAAGAGCCCCAGTAGAAGTACTTGTGCTTGCTGATTAAGATATACGGCTGAGTATAAATTGCATTGCTAGCTCAGGTAAATACTTTTAACTTATTTTCCCTTATACAGGCTTGGGATACGGTATTATAAAAATACCGCTTGGTCGGGTGTAGAAACCTTTTAATCGGAGATGATTAAATTGCATAATCCCGTTTTAATCTGTATTGATTGATAACAAATAACATTGGGGGTTAATGACCATGTCCTGGATATCCTTGGCTCATTTTAAAAAGTGAATGGCCACGACGTAAGCACAAGGTGTAGGCAAAACACCTCCTGTTGCATATGTATAACGTATACTCACTCGTAAGGGTATCTTCTTGTGAGATTATATTTGTGGTGTGTCGATTAATCTTGTCCGGCTTGTATTGTATAATCACCGGCCCTAAATGTTGGACAACCATGTAAATCGGATACAAGATTTTTATTAATAAAATTGTCCCAAGTATAAAAGATTAATTTTGCCTTTGTGCATTTTAATCAATGTGTCAAGATATTTTGTGCCGTTTGCACTCGAATCACTTTTCAAACTTTTTTCCAAAATGAGTCAGTTAATTGTATTTACCAGTGTAAACTGACGTATTTTCCAAAAGGTTAAGTGACAGGTACTATGCGTAATTGGCTGGGAGCTCAGGGCGTCACTAGGGAATCTTGCAAGTTCTAGATGCCTAAAGTCTGTTGAACAGTTTTCTTTTATTGATCCGCCTGTGGATCCTTTACCTTCCGTTGTAATACTTTGACATTACTTATATTCGGAATGTAATATATTTATCTTTTGCTTCCGCTGTGCATATTAAATATTGTGTTGTTTGACCATGATGTTACCAACTACGTCACGATACTCCCCTACCAGGCCCACTGTTGACACGTGGAAATCGGGGTGTGACAGGTTGGTATCAGAGCCAACATTGAGTGAATTAAACACTAGCTTTTTTTGTGTTTAATCTCAATGACACAATTGCACATTCCTAAATCTTCTGAGTCTAGACTTAACATAGGAATACTTCCAATCCTAATCTAGAAATTTTTACTTCCAAATTTTTATATATATTGGATACGTCGCCAAGCGAAGAAGCTGTATTAGAAATTCTCCCCAATCTGGAGCCCTGAAATGCTGAGCTTCGTAGCGCGGCTGGAATGAAACGAGCATCCAAGGAGAGAGCATACAGAAATAACTTGAAGAAGAAACTCCTTTTGCTGAAGATCGTTTCCTTAATAGTCCTTATAAGGACATATTTATCTTTTGGTCTCTTCGAGGACACATTATCCCTTCAAAGACCCGCTTAGGGCAACTTTGTACTTTTATTTTCATATAATGGATTGATTAAATTAAGTTTTCATTCTAAACATGAAATATGATATGAATGGAAAATAACATCCCTTAGAAGGGAAGTGCCTACGGGCTATAATTAACGTCCTCTGAGACTAAAGACGGTGGTAGCCTACAGCTCCCTGTCAAGAAAAGGTAATGAACTTTGATTCACACCTAAATGCCTCGATCCCAAACGATCATGGCTTATAAATTAAACTTGTCCACGTGACTAAGCCTTTTGTGCTATTACTAAATGCCTCGATCCCAGACGATCATGGCTTATAAATTAAACTTGTCTACGCGACTAGGCCATTTGTGCTATTATTAACTTATAAATTAGGATTTATGATAAAATCCTGAATAAAATAAATATCCTTTCTTCCCTGCCAGTAGGCATTTTAAAAAGAATCTTAAAGGTGAAATCTAGCCTACGCGGCCAAGATGGTGAAACCTACCCAAGGGATTAAGATCCTTGTTAACACCTAAGAACGTGTTAGCACTCCTGACAAATGTGATTCGATAAAATCACAACAGTCATCCTTATATTGGATTCTTCTAATTTTCTTATCTAGCCTAGTGATTTAGAAATCATGGCTTGTGTCATCCTATAAGATGATCATATTATAAACATCCGATAGTGATGAAGTGCCTGCGGGCTAAACTTGTTGTCCGATAAGACAACGACAGTGGTGGTCTTTGACCTCCTGTCTAAAAATGTTGGACCAGGTCCAAGCATAATAGTCGGTAGGATCCATACGACCTCGACTAATAGCATCTAAGAAGATGCTCACATTATAACCATCCCTCAGAAGGGAAATGCCCACGGGCTATATCTATTGTCCTGAAAGACAAAAGACAGTTGAAGTCTACAACTCCCTGTCAAGAGAAGGTAATGAACGTGATTCAAACCTTAATGCCTCGATTCTCTGAAATCATGGCTTACAAAATTTAGAACTGTCCTTGTGACTAGGCCTTATGCGCCACTTTAATATCCTTAATGTTTTATAACTAGGATAAATTATAATGGAAAATACTAATTAAATATAACTAACAAGTTAACCAATATGGTTTATATTACCATGGTTGATAAATCGTCAAAGATGATGATTCCATAATAATCTCTGAATAAATCATTGTTAATATTTATGTAGCAATCAAGCTATATGGCTGGATTAGATGAAGTTAACAGTCACTTGAAGGAGAGCAATGATACTACCAGAATTAATGTAACTGGAGCAGAACTACAGGCAATAATAGATTATGCTGTTACTCGAGCACTTGATCGGCAGTATGATGAGTCAAATGATACCCACTCTAAGACTCTATCTGCGGCTCGTTGTAAGCCCCCTCTTAAAACACATGAGTCAAGGGAGGACGATGTTCATGACTTGTCAAATCAAAGGAGTATTCCGTCTAGACAAGTTGTGTTTCATCAAGAGGCACCAGTTAAGACCTGTTCCTATAAATATTTTGCCTCCTGCAAGCCTAGAGACTTTACAGGAGAAAAAGGGGCCATCGATTGCATGACATGGCTCGATGAGATGGACGCTGTTGTTGACATCAGCGGTTGTGCGGAGCAAGATGTTGTGAAATTTGTTTCACAATCATTCAAAGGAGAAGCGTTGGCATGGTGGAGATCATTGCTCCAAGCCACGGGAAAGGTTCTACTCTACAACTTATCTTGGGAGCAATTTGTTGCATTAGTCAAGGAAAACTATTGCCCCCAGCATGAGGTGGAAAAGATAGAATCAGACTTCTTGACTCTGGTCATGGAGAATTTGGATTGTCAGGCATATGTGACAAGTTTCAACACTATGTCCCGCCTAGTTCCTTATTTAGTCACCCCTGAACCTAAACGCATAGCGCGTTTCATTGGAGGCCTAGCACCAGAGATAAAAGGAAATGTTAAAGCATCTAGGCCAACCACATATAGGTTCGCGGTGGACTTATCCTTATCTCTCACCTTAGATGCAATTAGAATTAAGTCTGTTAAGGCTTCTGGCGAGGGAAGAAGAGAAAGAGAGGAGGAAAACTCTCATCGATATAACAAGAAGAAGAAGGGAAACTCTGAGCGCGGGAAGGATTCCGAGTTTTGGAAGAACTCGAGTCAGTCTGATAACAGACCCAAATGCAGTAACTGCAAAAAGCAACATTTTGGAAAATGTACAATCGACCCACGTGCTAAATTGTGTGGAATTTGCAAGACCAAGGGTCACAAAACCTTAGATTGCAAGGGGTTAAAGAACGCCACATGTTACAATTGTAACGAGGAAGGGCACATCAAAACCAACTGCCCAAAGCTTATAAAGAAGCCGGGAGAGACCAGGAAAATAAACGCATGAGTCTTCCGGATGAAAGCCAGGAAATGGTGCAGAAGGATAACTATATAGCAGGTACCTTTCCTTATCAAGCAGTTTATGCAGAAATTTACTTGATACTGGCACATATGATTCAATATTGAACAATAACTATAGAGAACTGTTGTCTCCGCCTGATTAGGACTTCGGTCATTTAATACGAGGTAGAAATTGGCCGATGATACTTTAGTAAATGCTCCAACAAACCTTAGATGGATATTTTATATCTAATAGGAATCACTCTTTTCTGATATTCCTATGGCAAGCTTTCAAGCTACCTAAATTCTTTAATATAATAAAGACAGATGTGACGTTTTAATCCTCTGTCAGAAAAGTGATGGACTAGGTCTAAATCTTTAATGCCATTGATGGTCTTTTGCGACCTAGGCTAAGTAATATTAATATATTTTAAATAATGTTCATTAAGAATGTTAATGCTATAATAGTCTGTATAGGTTATTGACACCATGGTTAGTATATATTAAGGCCATCAGAGTGAAAAATAGCAGTTGTTGGATTTCAACTAAGAAATTGTTTTATTGGTATTAGGAACCAATATCGAGTATGGCAAACTCGGATAAGACAACAGTCAATCGCGCCATTGATGACGCGACGCATGCTAATGATGCTGAAATTGTAAACCTTAGAATTTCCAAAGATGTTCTTCAAACTATGATAGACGCAGCCGTTGGAAAAGCTGTAAAGAAGGCTGTGAAAAAGTTAAAGGAGCCCCATGCTGCTCGGTCTAAATTTTATTTAGGACCACATATCCTTACTCTTAAGGAGGATCTCGTTCATGCCTCTGATGCAAAGGATGAACTAAAAAGGAAAAGGGAGGTAGATAACTCCCAGAGTTCTAAGAAAAAGAACAAACAAAAGTCCGACCAGAAACCAGTATGTGAGACCTGCAAGAAGCGCCATTATGGGAAATGCAGGTTCGAACCAAAATCCAAATCGCAGCCCAGGGCTTGTGGGATCTGCAAGTCTAAGGGACATAAAACGTTGGACTGTAAGGACATGAAGAATGCAGTCTGTTTCGGCTGTAATGAGAAAGGCCACATCAAGACTACGTGCCCTAAATATGTCAAAGGAAATGCGGCGGAGGAAGTAAAGCCTAAAATTGAAAGAGCCTAAAATGCCTGAGCTAGTCCATAAATAATGGCATCAGGTACATTCCTTGGCATTTTATCAGTAATTTAAATACTAAGAGTTTTATTTTGGTTCGGATACCAGTAAATTCTTCATAAACTATAAGTATAAAAAAAAAATGGTGGAACCGGCCGTCCCTGGAATCGAACCTGGGTCTAGGCCACACCCTTTCGCGCGCCTAGCCAACCGAGCTAGGTGCCTAGTTTGTGAAATATCCATTTTGATTAAATATAAGCACATGTACAATAATAAACCTTCATAAACCATAAGCTTAGTAAACTTTTATATTAGCCACAAGGTATAAATTACCAAGGAAACCATAGTAACCGATTCTTCTCGTATCGGCAAGGAATCCTTCCGAAAAATCTAAGAGTACTCTTTCTTCGCATAGAGTACGACAACATATGTTATTTTAATTATCTTTCTCATTGTTTTATATCGCCTGCGAATGCCAAACTATGTTTGATAAAAGTGCCATATGAGGATTGGCGTATTCTAGTGTGTCCCATAGATTACTTTCATGCCTGATCAGTATGGAGGTTTAATACATGGAACCCCTAAGATATCCCAATGATCGTATTGTACTAAAGTTGACTAGTAGTATTCAAAGAAGATATCCATAATAGAGTTATCCAAATAAATATTCCCTGGTAACGGAATATGAGGACTCATAACATAAATGTGTCACTTAATTGAAACAAGCAATGATGGGTGAACTGGAGTCTGAGATATGGAAATCTCTGTAACCTCCTCGTATCTTGACTATCTTCTCCTAAGATTTCCTTGTTTACCCTGAGAGGCAGGTAGAATTAAGATTTATATCCCATTTAAGGCTGTATTATTATGAAATCTCCAAGACGGCTAGTACCATCACTGGAAGAATCGAACCCTGATTTACTAATTTTTAAAATAGAGGGTTCATATAGCCTAACTCGATATTCCGAGAGTTTGATATTGTTAGATAAGAAAGACCATTTTGCTTATGCATACATTACCGCAATCCTAATTAGGCAACAATTAAGAATTTGCCATCAGCTATCCAGGATCGTCGAATGGTTCGACTAACGACAAGGATTAGCTATTCCTTAATATTAGTTAAGTAATGGTTGGAATAACCATCTCACCTTAAGATAAGCTTCTCTATAATATTTGATATATAAGTATCAAGGCTACTCCCTTGAAGACCTTGTATAGATGGAATGTTAAACGTCCATTGATAGGAAAATAGTTTGGTAAGTCCAAACATTAAGATCTGAAAGTTGCATTATAGACAATCAATAAGATCACGCAAATTCATAATCATCAGTAAGATGCCAGTATTCGGCAGAAAATTAAGGATTATGAAAATAGCAAACCTCCTAAATTCTTGTTAAGGAATAAGGTTCAACAATAGATATCACCCTGGAAAGGAGTGATGCGATTTGGTAAGAAAGGCAAGCTAAGCCCAAGATACATAGGACCTTTCGAGGTTATCGAACGTGTAGGTTCAGTTGCCTATAAGTTAAACTTACCGGATAAGCTCAGTGGAATTCACAATGTGTTCCATATCCGCAATCTGAAGAAGTGCTTCGCTGATGAATCACTGGTTATACCGCATACAGATGTGCATATAGACGAGAGCTTGAAATTTGTGGGAAAAACCTTTGTCGATTGAAGATCGACAGGTAAAGAAGCTTCAAAGGACGTACCTATTGTTAAGGTCAAATGGGATGCACGTAGAGATCCCGAATGCACGTGGGAGGTTAAATCCACGATGAAAGAAAAGTACCCTCACTTGTTTCAGTAAATCTCGGGTCGAGATTTATTTTAAGGGGGTGAGGATGTAACACCTCGAAAATTCACGTCCTATAATGAGTTGACACGTGTCATAAAGTTTGAACGTGTGAAAGAATGTTATAAAAGGACTAAAGTTGACAAACATGGAAAGTATGTGATTATACGGGTTCTAAGTGTCAACAGTGAATAAATATACTTCATAATAACCCTACATGATGTTTATAACATCAAACGAATAAATCATGGATCATACGAAGCTGAGAGTGAGAGATTACAAACTACAGGGGTTAAATGTGTCAACATGTTTAAAGATATACCTCTGAGTGACCTTTTGACAAACCCGAAGCTTTGTAAATGTTAATTATGCTCACTAGAATGCGTGATATAAATTTCATAAAGTTTTGTTATCGTATGAGAATGTTATGATCAAATTCGTGTGTGAAGGGTTAAAGTGCAAACATTGAAAGTTAAGACTTTTCGGGTTAACCGGAAGTGTCTAGGGACTTGGCAAAGTGGGTATATGTATAGAGGCCCTTATGTGACAATATAGAGGGTTCAAATTGCAAATAAAAGCTTGCTTGACCTTTCGAAAGGCCAAGAGATGTGATGCCAAGACTCAAAAACGTTTTTGGACGATCAGAAGGGCCACGCGGCCCGCGTGGCATATAACAGAAATTGAGGCGGGCCGCCTGGGACGCCCAGATGCAGAAAAACCTGCTACAGCCTGTTTTGCACGATTCTGACCGATCTTGTTGGTATTTTTCACTCATGGGCGACCCCTAAAATGTTCCTAGACCCTAGAGACACATGTTGAATGGTTGTGGTCGATTATAGAGTTGTGTGTCAAGTTCTTATGGTGAAAATTTCACTATATAAAGGCCATGACTTTCAATTCATTCCTCACACCTTCATCTGCCCATTTGGATCAATTCTGGAGCTCCCAAGCAGCCTCAACTGATCTATCTCGTGCATAGGACTCTTGTAAGTCTACTAGTCCTTCTGTAATTGAGTTTAGCTTAGTATTTAGGCTAAAAGTCAAACCGTCGTAATTACGGTTTGACTTCAAGATTAGTCAATAATGGCTCAGTCAATTCTCGAATCAAAAGTAGATATAAGATGGGGTATTTATGTGGGTAATAAAACCCCAAAAGGGTTTCCCCTGATCATCACTCTAACCAGGTCAAAAGTCGAGTCAAACCTTTACTTAAAAAGTCAACAGGAAGTCTAAAATGCCATTTATGCATAATTAACATTGTAGATCATATACAACCTATTGGATCATTGTTATAACTTAGTAATAAGTGTAAGAACATGTCTAAACATGTTCAACCCGACAATTTCCTGTTTAGACCCGGTTCGGAACCGAAAGTCACATAGTTTGACTTTCACTTTGACTTTCAGTTCTGACCCGTTTAGGCACATTTTAGAAATTCCTCAGAGCTTTAATTGGATTAGGTTACATGTTAGAACAACCCTCTATGATTATACACCTTGGTTCATTAGTTATCCAATTAATATGCATGTTTCCGTTAATTGCTCATATGTTGACCATTATGCCCTTATTACCTTAAAACGTGGTTTATGAAAATATAAAAGTGTAGAAACCTTAGTTACTGATATATAAACTTGTATGCAAAGTTTGACATCAGTTTGACTTGTAGATTAAGAGTTATGCTCATTATCGCAAAATTAATGCTTTATGTTAATAAAATGGCGCAATTAGCGTATAGCCTACTTAAACATACTTTTTGATATCAAATCTTTTACCCACTGATGTAATATATTATTTTAGGATTTTTAAAGATTTTTAATTAATTTTAGGCTGAGCATAACTCATAGTCGTAGGCTTAATTCGGTAATTGTCGGTTTTTCCCTTACGGGCCATAAAATGAGTTTTACATATCTAAACGACTCCCAACCTTTTTCTACTGATTAGTTATGATAAATAAATTATTTTAAGCCTTCTGGAAATATAAAAATATCAGATTTAAGTATCGAACCCGGAAATGGCCTTTAATCGCCTTATTTAGCGTTTTTAGCGCATAGTATGTTTTAAAATCATATTCGACATACCAGGGTTGATACCTACTGATATAAGAGGAAAATTATAATATTTTAATAGTAAGCAAAGGTTGATAAACTCAGACTTCGGTTTTGAGCCTTTCGGCTTATGTGAAATTACCAAAATGCCCCTACGGTGCATTGTTTGGTTATGCTTGGTAAATTCACATATATACTTTAACCCACTGTTATAACTTACCAAAATAAGTATTTTCGCTGATTATACCAGACCTGTAACTCAGGTAAATACTTAAACTCTTTTATAACCTTTTAAATGACCAAACTACCCCTACGAGGCCTAGTTTGTGTTTAAATACGTTTTGGGCATAATGAAAGACATCTTACTGATGTCACAACATATTTGAGGCATAATTAACTTAGGAAACCTGTATATGACTCTCATGATTACCCGTCATACGTTATTCGCGTTCGGTTCGGTTTATGTAACTAGTTTGCATAAATTAGCCGAAACGGGTCAAACGTTATCGTTTTTATCTCAAAATCCAGAATGTGTTTAGTTCACCCATATTATACAAGTCTCCAGACTTGTCGGGTCTAAATCACATCCTATTCCGGTCTTCGCTTAATCAGGTGTTTTGAACCGTAAACCTTTCCTTAAAACTAACCGGTCTAAGTTACGACTTAAATAAGACCCGTTAGGAATTTAATAGGTTAATAAAACCTTCGTTCCAGATTAAGAGCCCCAGTAGAAGTACTTGTGCTTGCTGATTAAGATATACGGCTGAGTATAAATTGCATTGCTAGCTCAGGTAAATACTTTTAACTTATTTTCCCTTATACGGGCTTGGGATACGGTATTATAAAAATACCGCTTGGTCGGGTGTAGAAACCTTTTAATCGGAGATGATTAAATTGCATAATCCCGTTTTAATCTGTATTGATTGATAACAAATAACATTGGGGGTTAATGACCGTGTCCTGGATATCCTTGGCTCATTTTAAAAAGTGAATGGCCACGACGTAAGCACAAGGTGTAGGCAAAACACCTCCTGTTGCATATGTATAATGTATACTCACTCGTAAGGGTATCTTCTTGTGAGATTATATTTGTGGTGTGTCGATTAATCTTGTCCGGCTTGTATTGTATAATCACCGGCCCTAAATGTTGGACAACCATGTAAATCGGATACAAGATTTTTATTAATAAAATTATCCCAAGTATAAAAGATTAATTTTGCCTCTGTGCATTTTAATTAATGTGTCAAGATATTTTGTGCCGTTTGCACTCGAATCACTTTTCAAACTTTTTTCCAAAATGAGTCAGTTAATTGTATTTACCAGTGTAAACTGACGTATTTTCCAAAAGGTTAAGTGACAGGTACTATGCGTAATTGGCTGGGAGCTCAGGGCGTCACTAGGGAATCTTGCAAGTTCTAGATGCCTAAAGTCTGTTGAACAGTTTTCTTTTATTGATCCGCCTGTGGATCCTTTACCTTCCGTTGTAATACTTTGACATTACTTATATTCGGAATGTAATATATTTATCTTTTGCTTCCGCTGTGCATATTAAATATTGTGTTGTTTGACCATGATGTTACCAACTACGTCACGATACTCCCCTACCGGGCCCACTGTTGACACGTGGAAATCGGGGTGTGACAGTAACGCTCTTTTCGCGTTCGGTTCGGTTTATGTAACTAGTTTGCATAAATTGACCAAAACGGGTCAAACATTATCATCTTTGTCTCAAAATCCAGAATGTGTTTAGTATACCCATATTATACAAGTCTTCAAACTTGTCGGGTCTAAATCACATTCTATCCGGTCTTCGCTTAATCGTGCGTTTGAACCGTATCTTCCTTTAAAACTAACCGGTCTAAGCTTAGGCTTAAATAAAGACCCGTTAGAAATCTAATAGGTTATTATAAACCTTTGTTCCAGAATAGAAGGACCAGTAAAAGCTACCCGCACTCGCTAATTGTGATTTATACGTACAAAGGTAAATACTTTTAACTTATTTTCCCTATACGGGCTTAGGGTACGGTATATAAAATACCGCTTGGTCCGGCATTGAATTCTTTAATCGAATAGAGGTTAAATTTATTGATATGCTATGTTTTGAATGTGTTTTGTTTGCTTAAAGTCTTTGGGGGGTTAAGGACCATGTCCCGGATATCCTTGGCATCATCTTACGAGATGGCCACGACCTGAGCACGGGGTGTAGGCGTACACCTTTCAGTGCATAACTCAATATTGTGGTGTGTCTATTAATATTTAACCCGGTCTACGGATCGGGCTACTGAACGCATAAGTAACATGTAATTCCCTTACAAGATTATATTACATAATTATCCCAAGTTATAAAAATGTTTTGTGCCACGTGCATTCAAATCAATTTTCAAACCTTTTCAAAATGAGTCAGTTAAATTGTATTTACCAGTGTAAACTGACGTATTTTCCAAAAGGTTAAGTGCAGGTACTACTCGTACTAGGCTGGCTGTCTTCTAAACGTCCACAATAAGTCTCACAAGCTTGGATGTCAATAAAGCTGTTGAACAATATCTTCTTTTCTTTTGATCCGCCTGTGGATCCGTTTCAACTATTCGTGATATTTAATATTACACTTTATTAAAGTTGAAATGAATCTATATTTGCTTCCGCTGTGCATTTATTTCGTGACTTTTCAGGTAAGCACAAAGTTAACCAAGGGCCTAACCAAGTTTGTAGATGTCCTAAGGCCCTTAAAAATCAGGTTTGAGGGTCAAGAGTGCAAGATAAATAGCCAAAACCACATATCAAAGGACCAAGGACTGAAATGCAAAACATGAAAACTTGTTTGGCTGGTTGCCAGCTTGTACGCGGCCCGCCTGCGACCTGCCAGCGAACAGAAATGCGCAGGTGTCAGTTTTCAGCTCTGAAACGTCTGTAACCAGCTGTTATCTAATACCATATGCTCTCCAATGGTTTTACATGCATAGGGGGGCACTTGGACACATCATACAACACCCATAGACTCTTGTGGCATCATCTAATGAGATCAAAGATGTCATAAAAGGGACTTGAAGTTGCAACATTGATCACTTGCAATTACAAAAATTCACAAGACCACTTCTGGAGCTCCTCTGATCAACCTCAGACTTTCTAGTGATCTCTAAGCGTAATTAGGACTCTTGTAAGTGTTCATAACCCTTTCTTTTTCATTTTAGCTTAGTTAATTAGCTATTAGTCAAACCGTCGTAATTTAAGTTTGACTTCGCGATTAAATGAAATCTGCTCAGTCATTTCTCGAATTGAAAGTACCTATAAGTAGGTATTTATGTGGGTAACAAACCCTTAAAAGGGTACTTTCAGATTCCTACTCTAACTATGTTAATTGTCGAGTCAAAGCTTACTTTAAAAAGTCAACAGAATGTGTATTTTCAAATTTAAGCATAATTAGCAATGTAGGGTACATGCAACCTGTTTGATCATTAAAATAACATGGTAACTAATGTAAGAACATGTTCCAACATGATCAACTCGACAATTTTCAGTTTAAACCCGGATCGAAACCGAAAGTCGCATAAATTGACTTTTGCTTTGACTATCATTTCTGATCCGTTTGTGCATGTTTAAGATCTTCCTTAGAGCTTATTTTGGACCAGGTTTCATATAAGTATAACTCTCTGAGATTATACAACTTGGTTCAATACTTATCCGATTCACATGCATGTTTCCGATTAATGCTTAAATGTTGACTATTATGCCCTTTTGACTATAAAACGTGATTTTTGAAAAAGTGAAAGAGTAGAAACCTTAGTTACTGATTTATAAACTTGCACCTAAAATTTAACATCAGTTTGAGGTCTATATTATGAGTTATGCTCATTAGCGTAATTTGAAAGCTTTATGTTACTTAAACGGCGTAATTAGCGTATAACCTATTTAAACCCACTTTTTGATATCAAACTTTTTACCCACTGATGTAATATAATATTTTGGGATTTTTGAAGATTTTTATTTAATTTTTGGCTGAGCATAACATAGGTCTCTAAGTTTAATTCGGTAAATACCGATTTTGCCCTTTTAAGCCATAAAATGAGTTTTACCAATCCTTTTGACCCCAAACCTTTTTCTACTGATTTTATTTGTTAAATAAAATATTTTGAGCCTTCTGGAATTATAAAAATATCAGCTTTCCATTAAAAACCCGGAAATGGCTCCAAATCGCCTTTTTAAGCGTTTTTAACGCATAGTATGTGCTAAAACCATATTAAACATATAAGGTGGATACCTACTGATATTTTTAGCATATTTTTATATAATAACAGTAAGTACAAGTTTTTGAACTCAGATTTCCAGTTTTGACCTTTTAAGCCTAAGCGAAATTACCAAAATACCCCTAAGGTGCATAGTTTGGTTTTAAAAGATAAATTTCACATATAGGTCATGTCCTACTGTTATAACTTATTAAATTAAGTATATTTACTGTATAAATCAGACTTGTAACTCAGATTACAAATTAAACTCTTTTATAATCTTTTAAATGACCAAAATGCCCTTATGAGGCATAAGTTGAGTTTAAATTCATTTGGGGCATAATAGAAGATATCTTACTGATATTATAACATATTTAAGCCATATTATCTCAGGGGACTTGCATATGACTCTTATGGTTACCCGTGACGCCCTTCACGCGCTCGGTTCGGTTTATGTAACGAGTTTGCATAAATTGACCGGAACGGGTCAAACCTTATCATCTTGGTCTCAAAATCCAGAATATATTTAGTATACCCATATTATACAAGTATTCAAACTTGTCGGGTCTAAATCACATTCTATCCGGTCTTCGCTTAATCGTGCGTTTGAACCGTATCTTCCATTAAAGCTAACCGGTCTAAGCTTAGGCTTAAATAAAGACCCGTTTGAAATCTAATAGGTTATTATAAACCTTTGTTCCAGAATAGAAGGACCAGTAAAAGCTACCCGCACTCGCTAATTGTGATTTATACGTACAAAGGTAAATACTTTTAACTTATTTTCCCTATACGGGCTTGGGGTACGGTATATAAAATACCGCTTGGTCCGACATTGAATTCTTTAATCGAATAGAGGTTAAATTTATTGATATGCTATGTTTTGAATGTGTCTTGTTTGCTTAAAGCCTTTGGGGGGTTAAGGACCATGTCCCAGATATCCTTGGCATCATCTTACGAGATGGCCACGACCTGAGCACGGGGTGTAGGCGTACACCTTTCAGTGCATAACTCAATATTGTGGTGTGTCTATTAATCTTTAACCCGGTCTACGGATCGGGCTACTGAATGCATAAGTAACATGTAATTCCCTTACAAGATTATATTACATAATTATCCCAAGTTATAAAATGTTTTGTGCCACGTGCATTCAAATCAATTTTCAAACCTTTTCAAAATGAGTCAGTTAAATTGTATTTACCAGTGTAAACTGACGTATTTTCCAAAAGGTTAAGTGCAGGTACTACTCGTACTAGGCTGGCTGTCTTCTAAGCGTCCACAATAAGTCTCGCAAGCTTGGATGTCAATAAAGCTGTTGAACAATATCTTCTTTTATTTTGATCCGCCTGTGGATCCGTTTCAACTATTCGTGATATTTAATATTACACTTTATTAAAGTTGAAATGAATCTATCTTTGCTTCCGCTGTGCATTTATATATATTGTGTTGTTTGTCTATGATGATACCAATTACGTCACGATACTCCCCACCGGTGACACGTGGAAAATAGGGGTGTGACAGGTTGGTATCAGAGTCAACTCTGAGTGAATTAAACACTAGCCTTTTGTGTTTAATCTCAGTTACACAATTGCACATTCCTCGATTCTCGAGTCTAGACAAAGAACTTAGGAATTTTCCAAATTTTGGTTTTATTTCTAACTTTGTCTTATATATATTTCTTGTTGTATCACTTGTTTGTTTTTGACAGGTTGACAAAATGCCGCCACGAATGAGAGGAAGAGGCAGAGGAAAAGGGTCATATGTCGCCCCAAACGATCACGAGGCCGGACCGTCACACCGGCGAACACCATCCGATCCCAACAACCCGGGTCCTCAGGAGCCATGGAGGACCTACATCGAGCCTGCTAGGCGCTCAGTATCACTGAGTACCTCCCCATCTATCCCACACTCATTCGGGCCTCATTCTGAAAATGAGCCCCACAACTCTCACCAATCCTACATTCCCCTTCAAGGACACAATTCACCATTTGACCACCTATCACTAGTTTTCCAAGGCCAGTTCAACCCTGACAACTACCTTGGAGTGCCAGTGGGTTTTAACCCACTTGGACCCGAAGACCACTTTTCTGGTGGCAACCCGATGGATATCGATGAAGATACCGATCCTTCAATGCCACCATCCGGAACTCCAAACCATCCCATTGAAATTTCAGATGGGTCACCATTTGTGGGATCACCATATAATGGTCCCAACAGCTTCGAGGAGAAATTCCGGCAGTGTGACTGGGTGTTTACCCCCAGCTACCACAACTCTCCCCTGCACCAGCCGCAGCACAACTCTCCCCTGCACCAGCCGCAGCACAACTCTCCCCTGCACTAGCCGCAGCACAACTCTCCCCTGCACCAGCTTCAGCACAACTCTGCCCTGCATCAGCTACAGCATCAGCCACAGCATCAGCCACAGCAGCAGCAGAATCCTTCCGAGGATTCCCGACTTGTCGCGGTCACTCCGCCGCCACCACCACCTCAGCTTCAGCCTCCCTCGCCCCCGAGGCGAAGGAGAACGACCGTGCGAATATCCGCATGAGGGGGAGTGCGCATCGACACCCCTCCACTTTCAAGTGGCAGCCGATACTCGCCAGTCCACGAAGAACCAGGGATGGGAGAATCCTCACACCCCGTCTCTGAAGTAGTCTCTGCGCCAGTCGCGCCACAACCACCACTGGGTTTTGGAGACCCAATTCCTACTTACACTGGTGCAGCGGCGTACAATCCCTTTGAGCAGCCGATCCACACCAATTACAACTTTACAGAAGATCCTTACTGGGTTACTGCGAACTCTCTCCAGCCGGGAGGTCCCTATGGAGGTCCCTGGACTACGGGACACTCGACCTATGGATACTCATCATATGGGTATCAACAATCACAGCCTCCTCAACCTCCGCATTATCAGCAACCACAGCCTCCTCAACCTCCGCATTATCAGCAACCACCGCAAACAGCGGTGATGTCGCTGCCACAATTTCAAGAAATCCTTCAAGAGATACATGAGGTGCGACAAGAGGTGCAACATGGATTGCGGGAAGAACGTAGGCATAACCGGGGGATGTTTAAGAAGATGGTGGATTTGATCAAGGGAAAAAGCAAGAAGGATCACTGAATCCTTTGTTTGTTTGATTTAGTATTGTAATCATGTCCCTGCGAGGACATTTATTTCTGTACTCTGCCCCTGCGTGGGCATATTTCCTTTCTGTTCTGCCCCTGCGTGGGCATGTTTTTTTCTTTTGACCCCTGCGTGGGTTTGTTTGTTAAATTGGCCCCTGCGTGGGTGTGTTATTTTTTTTTTTTTTTGTAAAAGTCCCATTTAGGGCAAACTCGTACTAGTTTAATTTTAATTGGAATGGTTGATTTAAGTTTTTCATTTTAAATTATATGCATGAATATAATATATGAATAAATGAAAAATAACATTTATTTTTTTAAACTCACCATTTTAATAATAAGAATCTTAAAAGGTAAAACCTAGCTTGAATGTCATATTAAAGACCTGGCCAACATGGTAGAACCTGTTTTAAAAAGATTCAAATCTCTGTTAACATCTACAAACATGTTAACACTCTTGACTAATGTGATCCGCGAAATCACACATGTCACCCTCTCATAATTATTCAAATTTCTTATTATTATAAAACATCTGTTTGTGATGTAATGCCCACGGGCTATAACCAACGTCATATAAGACAAAAGACAGTCGTAGATTATAAAACTCCCTGTCTAGAAAGGTAATGAACCTTGATTTAAACCCTAATAACTAGATCTTATAAGGTCTAACTCTATAATTTGGAATTGTCCACGTGACTAGGCCTATTGTGCCAATATTTTTCATTCTGGATAGGGATGCTAAAAAAAAGTCCTAAATGAAATTATTTAACAAATTAACTAGTATGGCTATTAAAACCATGGTTAATAAATCGTCAAGAACGATGATACTGTTTAGGCTTCTAAATAAACCTTGTCCTTATTTCCTTTATGTAGCAATTAAAACTACATGGCCAAGTCAGAAGAAATAAACAGTCGTCCAGAGGAAAACCCTGAAAATGTTAAAGTACTGGTAACTGGTGCGGAACTACAAGCATTAGTTGATAATGCTGTTACCAAAGCAATAAATAGGCAGTATAGTGAAGAAAGCGGGACCCAGAGTAGGACCCGATCCGCACCACATTCCAAGCCAAAGGTTCACTCTGAGGGTCATAGCAAACCACCTTCTAAAAAGGATGGACCCAAGAAGGATGATGATCGACACTCATCAAATCAAAACAGTGTTCCCTTAAAGAAGATAGAGTCTGATGCTAAACCACATACCAAGTCCTGTACTTACAAGTACTTCGTTTCTTGTAAACCCAGAGACTTTACTGGGGAGAAAGGAGCGGTCGATTGCATGACCTGGTTGGACGAGATGGATACGATGGTGGACATCAGCGGTTGTGCTGAAAAGGATGTAGTGAAATATGTATCCCAGTCGTTCAAGGGAGAAGCACTGGCGTGGTGGAAGTCACTCATCCAAGCTGCTGGAAAGATCACACTCTACAACTTGTCATGGGATCAGTTCGTTGCTCTTATTAAAGAGAATTATTGCCCGCAACATGAAGTTGAAAGGATCGAATCAGATTTCTTATCATTGGTGATGAAGAATTTGGATTGTCAAGCATACCTCACCACTTTCAATACCCTATCTAGGTTGGTTCCGTACTTAGTAACCCCAGAACCTAAAAGGATTGCTCGTTTCATCGGGGGTTTAGCCCCTGAAATTAAAGCAAGTGTTAAGGCATCAAGGCCTGCAACCTTCAGATCAGCAGCTGATCTATCTCTATCTCTTACCATGGACGTAGTCAGGTTGAGAGCGCTCAGAAACTCAGAAGAAGGTAAGAGGAAGCGTGAGGACGATACCTCACGAAGATCAGATAAGAGACACCGAGGAAATAACGACCACAAGGAAGGGTCGGGATCTAAGAAGGATGGGCAACAATCGGGGGATAAGCCCAAATGTAAAACTTGTAAAAAGAACCATTTTGGGAGGTGTCGACTTGAGTTGAAATCCCAGTCTCACACGAGACCCTGTGGGATTTGCAAATCTACGGATCATAAGACTTTGGAGTGTAAGAAGCTGAAAGATGCAACATGTTACGGTTGCAATGAAAAAGGGCACATTAAGTCCAATTGCCCAAAGAGCACCAAGAAAACCGAGGATGGGAAGAAGACCAATGCGAGGGTCTTAAAGATGGACGCTAAGGAAGCTGTTCAGGATGACAACGTGATCACAGGTACTTTTCTCATAAATGATGTTTATGCTAGAGTATTGTTTGATTCTGGAGCAGATAAGTCTTTTGTTGATGATAAGTTCTGTAAGTTATTAAACCTACCTGTTAGAACCTTAAGTGTGAAATACGAGGTGGAATTAGCTGACGGAACCATAGAAACAGCCTCAACCGTTTTAGATGGATGTGTTATATCCATTAGGAATCATTCTTTTCGTTTGTCCTTACTTCCCTTTAAGCTAGCCGGCTTTGATATAGTTATAGGTATGGATTGGTTATCATATAACCAAGCCCAGATTATGTGCAACAGAAAACAAGTGGTAGTCAAAACTCCGTCTGGTGAGTCGCTTACCATTCAGGGGGATACCCAGCATGGATTGCCTAAGCAAGTGTCCATGCTCAAAGCATCTAAATGCTTGAAGAAGGGTTGTGTCATTTATATGGCACATGTTACTATTGATGAGCCAAAGCCAAAAATAGAAGATATTCCAGTCATTTCAGAATATCCTGAAGTTTTCCTAGAAGAACTACCTGGCTTACCACCATATAGGCAAGTGGAATTCCGAATTGACATCGTTCCTGGAGCAGCACCTGTTGCTAGAGCGCCTTATAGGTTGACACCTACAGAAATGAAGGAGTTAAGGACACAATTAGATGATCTGCTAGCCAAAGGTTTTATTAGACCTAGTTCGTCTCCTTGGGGAGCGCCGATCTTATTTGTCAAGAAGAAGGATGGATCGATGCGTCTGTGCATCGATTACCGTGAGCTTAATAAAGTCACCATCAAGAATAGGTATCCTTTGCCCAGGATCGACGATCTGTTCGATCAATTGCAAGGGGCAAGCTACTTCTCTAAGATCGACTTAAGGTCAGGATATCATCAGTTGAAAGTCAAAGATGAAGATGTGCACAAAACTGCATTTAGGACTCGTTATGGACATTACGAGTTCCTAGTGATGCCTTTTGGGCTCACTAATGCACCGGCCGCATTCATGGATCTCATGAATCGCGTCTGCAAGCCTTACTTAGATAAGTTTGTCATCGTCTTCATTGACGACATTCTCATCTATTCGAAGAGCCAAGCTGACCACGAGAAACACCTTCGTTGTATTCTTAAACTTCTACATCATGAGAAACTCTATGCCAAATTTTCGAAGTGCGAATTTTGGCTACGAGAGGTCCAATTCCTTGGACATGTGGTAAGTGAGCGTGGTATCCAAGTGGATCCCGCTAAGGTGGAAGCAGTTATGAATTGGCAAGAGCCAAAGACGCCTACGGAGATTCGCAGTTTTCTGGGTTTAGCAGGATATTATAGGCGCTTTATCGAAAACTTCTCAAGGATTGATGTGCCCCTAACCTCGTTGACACGTAAGAAGGTTAAGTTTGATTGGGGCCCTAAGCAGCAGGAATCCTTTGACATTCTTAAGAAAAAGTTGAGCAATGCACCAGTGTTAACATTGCCCGAGGGTATAGAAGAATTTGTGGTGTATTGTGATGCATCACACACTGGTATGGGCTGTGTGCTCATGCAGAAAGGCAAGGTTATTGCCTACGCTTCACGACAGTTAAAGGTACACGAGAAAAATTACACCACCCATGATTTGGAGTTGGGTGCCGTTGTATTTGCATTAAAACTTTGGAGACACTACTTGTATGGTACCAAGTGTGTGATCTATTCAGATCACAAGAGCCTTCAACACTTGTTCAATCAAAAGGACTGGAACATGAGGCAGCGATGCTGGATGGAAACTCTAAATGATTATGATTGTGATATAAAATACCATCCAGGCAAGGCAAATGTAGTTGCTGATGCCTTAAGCAGAAAAGAAAGAGTGAAGCCAATAAGAATCAATGCCAAGCGCATTGAAATAAGGAATAGTTTGAACGAAAGGGTGTTAGCTGCACAGAAGGAAGCTGTGTTGGAAGCTAACTATCCTGAAGAAAAGCTAGGAGTAACTGAGGAGCAGTTCTCCTATGACAAAGACGGAATGCTTAGATTGAATGGACGAATATGGGTTCCAGTTTATGGAGGACTTCGGGATGTTATCCTCCAAGAAGCCCACAGTTCCAAATATTTCGTTCATCCTGGAGCTGATAAGATGTACCAGGATCTAAAGGCAAACTACTGGTGGATTGGTTTGAAAAAGTCTGTAGCTGCCTATGTAGCTAAATGTTTGACTTGTACGCAAGTCAAAGCTGAGCATCAAAAGCCGTCAGGTTTGTTACAACAACCTGAAATTCCCACGTGGAAGTGGGAGATGGTGACAATGGATTTCATCACCAAATTGCCAAAGACGAGAAAGGGAAACGATACTATATGGGTCATAGTAGATAGGCTGACCAAGTCAGCACATTTCCTACCCATTAAGGAAACTTACAGCTCAGACATGTTAGCTCAATTGTATGTAGATAAGATCGTAGCTCTACATGGTGTACCAGTGTCGATTATCTCTGACCGAGATACACCTCTCATTTTTGGAAGAGTTTCCAACAGTCTTTGGGCACACGCTTAAACTTTAGTACGGCTTACCATCCACAGACGGACGGACAGAGTGAGCGTACCATACAAACGCTGGAAGACATGCTTCGAGCATGTGTGATTGATTTAGGTGGCAGTTGGGATAAGCATCTGCCATTGGTCGAGTTCTCCTATTACAATAGCTATCACACCAGCATAAAGGCTGCGCCTTTTGAGGCATTATATGGTAGAAAATGCAGAACACCTATTTGTTGGGCGGAAGTAGGAGAAGTTCAATTATCAGGACCAGATTTGGTCTTTGAGACGACGGACAAGATTGTCCAGATTCACGATCGTTTGAAAGCTGCCAGGGATAGGCAGAAAAGCTATGCGGATCCAAAGCGCAAATCTTTTCACTTCGAAGTAGGTGACAAGGTATTGCTTAAAGTATCACCCTGGAAAGGGGTGATGCGATTTGGTAAGAAAGGCAAGCTGAGCCCGAGATACATAGGACCTTTCGAGATTATCGAACGTGTCGGGTCAGTTGCCTATAAGTTAAACTTGCCGGAAGAGCTTAGTGCTATCCATAATGTTTTTCACATCTGCAATCTGAAGAAATGTCTAGCTGATGACTCGCTAGTCATACCCCATACGGATGTGCATATAGACGAAAGCTTGAAATTTGTGGAAAAACCATTGTCGAATGAGGATCGACAGGTAAAGAAGCTTCGTAGGAAGCATGTACCTATTGTTAAGGTCAAATGGGATGCCCGTAGAGGTCCCGAATACACATGGGAGGTAGAGTCCACGATGAAAGAAAAGTACCCTCATTTGTTTCAGTAAATCTCAAGGTCGAGATTTCTTTTAAGGGGGTGAGGATGTAACACCTCAAAAATTTACGTCCAATAATGTATTGACACGTGTCATAGGCTTCGAATATGTGAAAAAGCACTTTAGAGGGACTAAAGTTGACAAACAGTGAAACTATATGAATATAAGGGTCCAAAGTGTCAACAATGGATAAATAGGCTCTACAATAACCCTACATGGTGTTTATAATCTTAAACGGATAAATCATGGATCATGCGAAGAAGAAAATGAAAGAAAGTGAGGAATTACAAACTACAGGGGCTAAATGTGTCAACATGTTGAAAGTATACCTCTGAGTGACCTTTTGGCAAACCCGAAGCTTTGTAATGATAAAATATACTCACTAGAATATGTGATAAAAATTTCATAAGGTTTTGTTATCGTATGAGAAAGTTATGATCAAAACCGTGCACGAAGGGTTAAATGCGTCAACGTTGAATTTTGTGACTTTTCGGGTAAGCACAAAGTTAACCAAGGGCCTAACCAAGTTTGTAGATGTCCTAAGGCACTTAAAAATCAGGTTTAAGGATCAAGAGTGCAAGATAAATAGCCAAAACCACGTATCAAAGGACCAAGGACTGAAATGCAAAACATGAAAACTTGTTTGGCTGGTTGCCAGCTTGTACGCGGCCCGCGAGAGGCCCTTCGCGGCCCGCCTGCGACCTGCCAGCGAACAGAAATGCGCAGGTGTCAGTTTTCAGCTCTGAAACGTCTGTAACCAGCTGTTATCTAATACCATATGCTCTCCAATGGTTTTACATGCATAGGGGGGCACTTGGACACATCTTACAACACCCATAGACTCTTATGGCATCATCTAATGAGATCAAAGATGTTATAAAAGGGACTTGAAGTTGCAACATTGATCACTTGCAATTACAAAAATTCACAAGACCACTTCTGGAGCTCCTCTGATCAACCTCAGACTTTCTAGTGATCTCTAAGCGTAATTAGGACTCTTGTAAGTGTTCATAACCCTTTCTTTTTCATTTTAGCTTAGTTAATTAGCTATTAGTCAAACCGTCGTAATTTAAGTTTGACTTCGCGATTAAATGAAATCCGCTCAGTCATTTCTCGAATTGAAAGTACCTATAAGTAGGTATTTATGTGGGTAACAAACCCTTAAAAGGGTACTTTCAGATTCCTACTCTAACTATGTTAATTGTCGAGTCAAAGCTTACTTTAAAAAGTCAACAGAATGTGTATTTTCAAATTTAAGCATAATTAGCAATGTAGGGTACATGCAACCTATTTGATCATTAAAATAACATAGTAACTAATGTAAGAACATGTTCCAACATGATCAACTCGACAATTTTCAGTTTAAACCCGGATCGGAACCGAAAGTCGCATAAATTGACTTTTGCTTTGACTATCAGTTCTGATCCGTTTGTGCATGTTTAAGATCTGCCTTAGAGATTATTTTGGACCAGGTTTCATATAAGTATAACTCTCTGAGATTATACAACTTGGTTCAATACTTATCCGATTCACATGCATGTTTCCGATTAATGCTTAAATGTTGACTATTATGCCCTTTTGACTATAAAACATGATTTTTGAAAAAGTGAAAGAGTAGAAACCTTAGTTACTGATTTATAAACTTGCACCTAAAATTTGACATCAGTTTGAGGTCTAGATTAGGAGTTATGCTCATTAGCGTAATTTGAAAGCTTTATGTTACTTAAACGGCGTAATTAGCGTATAACCTATTTAAACCCACCTTTTGATATCAAAGTTTTTACCCACTGATGTAATATAATATTTTGGGATTTTTGAAGATTTTTATTTAATTTTTGGTTGAGCATAACATAGGTCTCTAAGTTTAATTCGGTAAATACCGATTTTGCCCTTTTAAGCCATAAAATGAGTTTTACCAATCCTTTTGACCCCAAACCTTTTTCTACTGATTTTATTTGTTAAATAAAATATTTTGAGCCTTCTGGAATTATAAAAATATCAGCTTTCCTTTAAAAACCCGGAAATGGCTCCAAATCGCCTTTTTAAGCGTTTTTAACGCATAGTATGTGCTAAAACCATATTAAACATATAAGGTGGATACCTACTGATATTTTTAGCATATTTTTATATAATAACAGTAAGTACAAGTTTTTGAACTCAGATTTCCAGTTTTGACCTTTTAAGCCTAAGTGAAATTACCAAAATACCCCTAAGGTGCATAGTTTGGTTTTAAATGATAAATTTCACATATAGGTCATATCCTATTGTTATAACTTATTAAATTAAGTATATTTACTGTATAAATCAGACTTGTAACTCAGATTACAAATTAAACTCTTTTATAATCTTTTAAATGACCAAAATGCCCTTATGAGGCATAAGTTGAGTTTAAATTCATTTGGGGCATAATAGAAGATATCTTACTGATATTATAACATATTTAAGCCATATTATCTCAGGGAACTTGCATATGACTCTTATGGTTACCCGTGACGCCCTTCACGCGCTCGGTTCGGTTTATGTAACGAGTTTGCATAAATTGACCGGAACGGGTTAAACCTTATCATCATGGTCTCAAAATCCAGAATGTATTTAGTATACCCATATTATACAAGTATTCAAACTTGTCGGGTCTAAATCACATTCTATCCGGTCTTCGCTTAATCGTGCGTTTGAACCGTATCTTCCATTAAAGCTAACCGGTCTAAGCTTAGGCTTAAATAAAGACCCGTTAGAAATCTAATAGGTTATTATAAACCTTTGTTCCAGAATAGAAGGACCAGTAAAAGCTACCCGCACTCGCTAATTGTGATTTATACGTACAAAGGTAAATACTTTTAACTTATTTTCCCTATACGGTCTTGGGGTACGGTATATAAAATACCGCTTGGTCCGGCATTGAAATCTTTAATCGAATAGAGGTTAAATTTATTGATATGCTATGTTTTGAATGTGTCTTGTTTGCTTAAAGCCTTTGGGGGGTTAAGGACCATGTCCCGGATATCCTTGGCATCATCTTACGAGATGGCCACGACCTCAGCACGGGGTGTAGGCGTACACCTTTCAGTGCATAACTCAATATTGTGGTGTGTCTATTAATCTTTAACCCGGTCTACGGATCGGGCTACTGAACGCATAAGTAACATGTAATTCCCTTACAAGATTATATTACATAATTATCCCAAGTTATAAAATGTTTTGTTCCACGTGCATTCAAATCAATTTTCAAACCTTTTCAAAATGAGTCAGTTAAATTGTATTTACCAGTGTAAACTGACGTATTTTCCAAAAGGTTAAGTGCAGGTACTACTCGTACTAGGCTGGCTGTCTTCTAAGCATCCACAATAAGTCTCGCAAGCTTGGATGTCAATAAAGCTGTTGAACATTATCTTCTTTTATTTTGATCCGCCTGTGGATCCGTTTCAACTATTCGTGATATTTAATATTACACTTTATTAAAGTTGAAATGAATCTATCTTTGCTTCCGCTGTGCATTTATATATATTGTGTTGTTTGTTTATGATAATACCAACTACGTCACGATACTCCCCACCGGGCCCACCGGTGACACGTGGAAAATAGGGGTGTGACAGCGGGACTCGGAGTAGGACCCGATACGCACCACATTCCAAGCCAAAGGTTCACTCTGAGGGTCATAGCAAACCACCTTCTAAAAAGGATGGACCCAAGAAGGATGATGATCGACACTCATCAAATCAAAACAGTGTTCCCTTAAAGAAGATAGAGTTTGATGCTACACCACATACCAAGTCCTGTACTTACAAGTACTTCGTTTCTTGTAAACCCAGAGACTTTACTGGGGAGAAAGGAGCGGTCGATTGTATGACCTGGTTGGATGAGATGGATACGGTAGTGGACGTCAGTGGTTGTGCTGAAAGGGATGTAGTGAAATATGTATCCCAGTCGTTCAAGGGAGAAGCACTGGCGTGGTGGAAGTCACTCATCCAAGCTGCTGGAAAGATTACACTCTACAACTTGTCATGGGATCAGTTCGTTGCTCTTATTAAAGAGAATTATTGCCCGCAACACGAAGTTGAAAGGATCGAATCAGATTTCTTATCATTGGTGATGAAGAACTTAGATTGCCAAGCATACCTCACCACTTTCAATACCCTATCTAGGTTGGTTCCGTACTTGATAACCCCAGAACCTAAAAGGATTGCTCGTTTCATCGGGGGTTTAGCCCCTGAAATTAAAGCAAGTGTTAAGGCATCAAGGCCTGCAACCTTCAGATCAGCAGCTGATCTATCTCTATCTCTTACCATGGACGTAGTCAGGTTGAGAGCGCTCAGAAACTCAGAAGAAGGTAAGAGGAAGCGTGAGGACGATACCTCACGAAGATCAGATAAGAGACACCGAGGAAATAACGACCACAAGAAAGGGTCGGGATCTAAGAAGGATGGGCAACAATCGGGGGATAAGCCCAAATGTAAAACTTGTAAAAAGAACCATTTTGAGAGGTGTCGACTTGAGTCGAAATCCCAGTCTCACACGAGACCCTGTGGGATTTGCAAATCTACAGATCATAAGACTTTGGAGTGTAAGAAGCTGAAAGATGCAACATGTTACGGTTGCAATGAGAAAGGGCACATTAAGTCCAATTGCCCAAAGAACATCAAGAAAGCCGAGGATGGGAAGAAGACCAATGCGAGGGTCTTCAAGATGGACGCTAAGGAAGCGGTTCAAGATGACAACGTGATTACAAGTACTTTTCTCGTAAATGATGTTTATGCTAGAGTATTGTTTGATTCTGGAGCAGATAAATCTTTTGTTGATGATAAGTTCTGTAAGTTATTATGTAGCACCCTAGTTACTAATTAACGATTTTGTATGTAATTACCAACAATTAGATGTGTAGTTAAGACTACACATGCTATAAAAATACGGGTTTATTAAAAACTTTTACAAATCATAAGTTATTCTACATAACGTGATCGAATTTGTTGTTTAAAATTTACAACGTGGCAAAGTGCGGAAGCGTGTATCTTTATCGTGTTCGGTTCTTCGCTTAGCTTGATCGTCTTCCGGCATCCAAAAGTACCTACATTTCATAAACATGAAATGCTTTAGTCATACGGGGTTTAAACGTGTCTAAACGAATCCGGGAATTTAAACTAAATAAAATATATTTTGTTACTGGGTCCACCGTAACTTACGGTGGCACCGTAAGTTACGGTAGCCCCTGAAAGTCTATCCTTCCACCGTAACTCAGTATGTAACCATCGTAATCATATCAGCTCCACCGTAACTTACGGTGGCACCCTAAGTTACGGTGGTCCCTGCATTCCATCTTTCTATTTTGCCGTTTAACGACACGAAAACTTTCGTATCTTTCAAACCGCTTGTCCGTTTGACCTACCGTTTCTTCCTACGTGATTGTAATTTGATTCTCCACCTTATGGAGTTAAAATCCAACCTCCGGTCTTACAAAATTTTAGACTCTTAAGTCTTCGGCTATTTCCCTTTTTACCAAATTTTGACCCGTTCTATTTTTATCAAACAAACGAGTTTGTTTGACCTTTATTTCCCATAAACCTATCAAGTTCAAAAATGTTTAACATAATAGGTTTCAAATTACAGATTTATATACCTTCTTAAACCCATTTTCACCCATATGCTCATTTTGACCCGTTAAGGGTATTTATGCATATTTTAAGCACCAATCTCTTTCATTCGTTTCTAAATACATATGCCCACATTTCTTATCAAATGACCTCCCACCACAACTATATTTGTGGTGGATTCAATGTGGTGACTTATATATTCCAAATTACACACTTCAAATCATTATTTTACGGCAAAGACTCTTTATAGAGACTTTTGACCAATATTTTACGTCTTTTGCTTTTCATACTTATTCAAAGTATTTATTTCATCCTATCGCTTATTTCCAAACAACCTTTATGGTTCGTTTGCTCAATTTCACATACAAGGGCATTTTAGTCAATTTTAGTCCTTCATTTACGACGAAAGACTATTAGTACATGTTTGATCCCAATTTACGACCTTTTAACTATATTCTTGTTTAGAAATCAATATGTTTCTAAAACACCTTAATCATAACTAAATTTATTCGGTTTACCTAAAAGATAACCAAATATCTATATTTTAACCTTGTCTAACTCTTGTAGAACTCCAAATTCTACATGATGAGTTGTATCATTATACATACCTGGCTCGGGTCCATATATTGACCCATTTCAATACCTTTCCTTAGTGGTCGTTAAGTGATAGCGATGTAAGCATCCATGTGCTATTTATTTCCTAAAATCATACAACTTGACAACCCATTAGTCAATATTGTCAAAGGGTGATAATTTCACCCTTTTGACTCGTTTGGTCTAAATGACCAATTACCATCGCCAATTTGTCAAATATTGTCAATTTACCATTTTGCCCTTATCGGTTATTATGATTTACCTTATTTGATAACCATTAAAAGTACATGTTTCATTCGTCATAAAATGATCGAATAACCAATTTTAACTCATTTCTAACCATCACTAAGGTTTCTTATCATATTTGACTATTTTGTTCCGTACGACTACACGCCGAAACACCATATCTCAATTAGATATTTGTCCTTTACGTACTCTAAAAAAAATATATGACTAGTGTAAGATATACTTACTTTGCATCCGAATTATGTTTTTCCTTCGTTCTTGCTTCGTTTGACCCGCTTCCTTCCCCAAGCTTTCACCTAGCTTGCCATGCGTCAAACTATCATTGTAATTCGTAAGACGGTTGGGTTAGTCATAATCATTTACGACTATTCCATCCTACGCTTCTTATATCGAATTTTATCATTTGATCACATACTTGGTCGGTTTGACTTTTTTAAAGTCAATCGACTTATCAACTTATTCAATGCACATTTGGTTTATTGAATTTCACTTAGGCATTTCATCCGAATGATTAACGAAATCAAATTTTTACACACTAACTACTAGGTAACATGATTTCAAGCATCTATATCACGATCTTAACATCAATTCTTTTATATCATATAAAAACCCATTTCATGGTAAATATGATTTATGTACCCAAACACCTAAATTGTTCAAGTACTTTGTCTTACTAACTAATATCACTGTTGCAGAAATCGGCCTAGGCGGCCGATTAATCGCCGCCTAGGCGCTAGGCGGTAGTCTACTGACTAATTTTAGCCTAGTCGGTCCAATTAATCGGTTTTAGTCAAAGTCGGAATTAATCGGTGAAAATCGGTCTTAGTCGGAATTAATCGGACTAATCGGTCCAGTCTTTTGCAGCCCATTAAACCGATTAGTCGGAATTAATCGGAATTAATCGGTCTTAGTCGGAATTAATCGGACTTAGGGTATATTAAGTTTAGGTATTTTGATATTTAGCCCCTCTATCTTGCACTAGTTTACATATGGTTCCTAAACTTGTAAAATTATATATAAAAAGTATAAAATTAACTACATATTTATAAAAAAAAATGTAAAATTATATATAAAAGTCCAATCCGATTAATCCCAATTAATCCCTATTAATCCCGATTAATCCCTAGGCGGTACCTCACCGCCCGACTAGCGCCTAGCGCCTTCTACAACATTGACTAATATGATGATTCTAATCACAAGTTTGACACTAACATCATCATGTCATAAATAAACCCATCTCAAATCATGTATGTTCAACACTCAAACTTGCAAATTGTTCAAGTATCTTGTTTCTACTAGCAACTATGATGATTTTAAACATGTGTAAACCATCATCTTCACTACATAATCAAAACCCACTTAGCACATAATAGGTTAATTATCAAATCCCTAGTTTTAACACCAATTCTCCAAGTTTTCAACTAGGGTTTGTGTCTAAACAAAGATTTCAACACTATAGCACTCATAGATTCAATATTCATTCCAGAATTTCGATTATGATTGTTCATCATAATCTCAAAGTATCACCAAATCTTAAAATTCGACATACCTTGTGATCCCCACGACTAGGTGATCATTTATATGTGTTCATGCATCGATTTGGGTCTTGATTTGAGCTTCAATTTGTTGATTTGTTGGAGTTAGGGTTTTGGCTCTCCTTGGAGCCTTCTCCTGGTCGTTCACGAACACACTAGGTGTGCGTGTGTTTTGTTTTTTATTTTAGTAAATAATCTTTTAGATTATTCCACCTTTGGCCCCTCAAGTTTTGTTAACTAGTAAGTAGGTTACAACCTACTTATTTTCAACAATACTTTGTTTTGTTAACTAGGTTAAACTTTGCTAGTTTAACTTAGTGAGTTCGGGGTAGTCGTAACCCGTTATATTTTAAGTCCCGTTAGCTCGGGCCTTCTATATACTTTGTTTTCCTCAAAGTATTTATCCTCTTTCAATTCATATCAATTTTATTTATTTAAATCCTAATCCTAATATTAACCGGGTTAATTTTTTTACCACTAACGGTATTTTACCCGTCGTCACTAATAACGTGGTTTGATTACTAAACCCATTTTTGGGGTGTTACAAGTCTACCCCCTTAAAGAGGTTTCGTCCTCGAAACTTTTTCTTACATAATTCATTGAATTTAAACTCAATGCATTTGTTCCGAGAAATCCTTTGAACATTACTTTTTATTTTTAACCAATTGTTGATATCACCCGAAATGTATGATAATATCCTTTTGGTTATTAGTCATCCACGTATCTCATATGACATAGTGCAACTTGAAATAACGTAATCTTGTTGTTTCCACTAGTTTAGTTATCTTAGCGATATCCATCGCTTTCATATACTATCGAATTCTTTATGAATCCGTTACTTTGACCCGTTTAAAGGTCTTTAGTGAAATCTTTCACTTTTAGCAACAAATCTTTTGTTTTTAAATTTATATATTCGGTTCAGTTATACCGAATTTATCGCTTACAAGCAAACCAAATTTATTGATTTGAATTGGTGACCTTAACTGGTCTCGCTAACTAGACTTATTAGTCCAGTTACTTTTACCGCTCGCTTGGTTTTAATGTGATTCTTCCTCACATTGCATTTCTTGACCGTGATCGTGTCTCATCATGTTTAATTCATATCAACCTTTCATTTTCGAAAACATCACTTTCCGAATATATCGTCTTGCGCCTATTAGTGTCAAGACTTGTATCCCTCATGCTTACTATTTAAATTCCTATCAGAATTTATATTTGTAAAAACGTTATTTCTTACTAAAACCAAAGTTTTAGCTTTAGGATCTTCTCTTTAACTTTTGTCAGAATTATGGACATTGACAGTCCATAATTTATTCTTTTACAGTCTTAGTTTTATGCGGGGAATCATAACAAGTTCCCTCACCTTACATTATTGACCCGTAGTTTCCTTTCACTTAGCCTCATAGGCTATTTCTTTATATTTTTCATCTTTTTAAGGTGAGACCCAACAGTTCGTTTCCTTTTATTTGTGACCCGAAGGTCTTTTTGGTCCCTTAGACCTTAGCATTATTTATAATATCATGAGTTATGATGATCCCGAAAATCATCTTTTATCCAAGTCATTATTCAACTGTATATATATATTTACAGTGTCAAGGTACCATTTTTTTTATTCTTCACATCTTGTATTTTTGCTTTTGCATTACGTTTTACCTTGACCGTAGTCTAAGGCTATATTGTTTTCTTTCGGAAATTTTTCCGACCTTATGACTTCTCACGTCATTCATGCATCGGATTATTTTATGCTCACCATTATCCAGTTTACATACTTTCGTATTTGATTATGTCCCATTACCGGGCTCATTACTCTTTTGCTTTTAACGCTACTAGTATCCCGCTTGCGTTTATTCATGCCGTCCGGCATGATATTATATTCGACCCGCTCAACTTTAAAATAGTTGAGCGTAGTTATTAACATTTCTGTTTGCAAATTCTCATTGTCTTTTAGTCATGACTCATATTCCGAGTCTTTTGACTTTCTATTTCGCGTTCCCATCTCTTGGTTTACGCACTCTTTCCAAATCCTACCCATTCTTCGAGTATCTTTACCGTAATCATTTTCAGGTAACCATTCTTATATGGTTTTTAGTCGTTATTTTAATTTATTTAGTCGTCTTTGTGAGGTCCATCGCTTTCCATCAAGTCCTTTATTCTTTATTCAATTCGTTTGACTTGTCCATGTGAATTTCATCACTTGTGACAGTCAAACTTTTATCCCTATGCCTTAGCATTCCTATTGGTCGGTCTGTATTTTATTTTTATTTTTTTTACTTGATCCTTGTCCCTTCTCTCGGGCTCGTTATTCTTACGTAATACGCTTTCGTCATCCGACTTACGTTTACGTTTACTATCAAACATCTTACTTATTTGATTCATTTGGGTACCATTTAAGTTAGTCCCATTCACCCCACCCTTACTACATCGGACATAAATGTGTCCGCTATAAGAAACTCGTGGTATCATATGCCACTACTTACTTGGCCAGAGTAAGCGATTAACACGTGACATACACGACCTTTTTATAGTTTTCACATCACGCCCTATGTGAGTAACGTCTCTATTTAGTTTCCTTGGAAATAATATCCTGGATATGTATTTCTATTCAGGTTTTCCAAGTTTCTAATTTATCTATGCAACAATCATTCTCTACTTGTTTATTGCATATTGCTATTTGTATGATTATATTTAAAAGCGTGCACCTGGTAACGCTTGCCCTGACGGGCGTTCCTTGCCATTAACCTTGTTCGCGGTCGTTACGCGATTAAGTCCTTGGTGAGCATGCTCCTCTTGTCATACTTCGGACCGTTCCATCATCATATCCACAATTCGTTCAACTCTCGCCATCTTCAGATGCGAGTGTCCTTCAATTAAAATATTCACAAAAGTTAGTAATGTCAACTTCAATAATTGCCCGTATAATAATACAAGGCTTTTTCTACTGTACGCGTCAACGCGCGTATTTTCCTCAACTACATTAATAGTTTTAATTGGGGTAACGTGTATCACACGATAGCCCTACGTGTTGTTTACAACACTTTAGCATCTAAACTATTAACATACATGTACTTACCGGATTTGCGATCAAGCCTCGAACCGAACACCCATCTTTATTAAGAGCATAAGGTTTAAGTCCAAGCATAGTTTTTCCCACCATACTTGAATCTCTTAAACCAGCGCTCTGATACCAACTTGTAACACCCTAGTTACTAATTAACGATTTTGTATGTAATTACCAACAATTAGATGTGTAGTTAAGACTACACATGCTATAAAAATACGGGTTTATTAAAAACTTTTATAAATCATAAGTTATTCTACATAACGTGATCGAATTCGTTGTTTAAAATATACAACGTGGCAAAGTGCGGAAGCGTGTATCTTTATCGTGTTCGGTTCTTCGCTGAGCTTGATCGTCTTCCGGCATCCAAAAGTACCTACATTTCATAAACATGAAATGATTTAGTCATACGGGGTTTAAACGTGTCTAAACGAATCCGGGAATTTAAACTAAATAAAATATATTTTGTTACTGGGTCCACCGTAACTTACGGTGGCACCGTAAGTTACGGTAGCCCCTGAAAGTCTATCCTTCCACCGTAACTCAGTATGTAACCATCGTAATCATATCAGCTCCACCGTAACTTACGGTGGCACCGTAAGTTACGGTGGTCCCTGCATTCCATCTTTCTATTTTGCCGTTTAACGACACGAAAACTTTCGTATCTTTCAAACCGCTTGTCTGTTTGACCTACCGTTTCTTCCTACGTGATTGTAATTTGATTCTCCACCTTATGGAGTTAAAATCCAACCTCCGGTCTTACAAAATTTTAGACTCTTAAGTCTTCGGCTATTTCCCTTTTTACCAAATTTTGACCCGTTCTATTTTTATCATACAAACGAGTTTGTTTGACCTTTATTTCCCATAAACCTATCAAGTTCAAAAATGTTTAACATAATAGGTTTCAAATTACAGATTTATATACCTTCTTAAACCCATTTTCACCCATATGCTCATTTTGACCCGTTAAGGGTATTTATGCATATTTTAAGCACCAATCTATTTCATTCGTTTCTAAATACATATGCCCACATTTCTTATCAAATGACCTCCCACCACAACTATATTTGTGGTGGATTAAATGTGGTGACTTATATATTCCAAATTACACACTTCAAATCATTATTTTACAGCAAAGACTCTTTATAGAGACTTTTGACCAATATTTTACGTCTTTTGCTTTTCATACTTATTCAAAGTATTTATTTCATCCTATCGCTTATTTCCAAACAACCTTTATGGTTCGTTTGCTCAATTTCACTTACAAGGGCGTTTTAGTCAATTTTAGTCCTTCATTTACGACGAAAGACTATTAGTACATGTTTGATCCCAATTTACGACCTTTTAACTATATTCTTGTTTAGAAATCAATATGTTTCTAAAACACCTTAATCATAACTAAATTTATTCGGTTTACCTAAAAGATAACCAAATATCTATATTTTAACCTTGTCTAACTCTTGTAGAACTCCAAATTCTACATGATGAGTTGTATCATTATACATACCTGGCTCGGGTCCATATATTGACCCATTTCAATACCTTTCCTTAGTGATCGTTAAGTGATAGCGATGTAAGCATCCATGTGCTATTTATTTTCTAAAATCATACAACTTGACAACCCATTAGTCAATATTGTCAAAGGGTGATAATTTCACCCTTTTGACTCGTTTGGTCTAAATGACCAATTACCATCGCCAATTTGTCAAATATTGTCAATTTACCATTTTGCCCTTATCGGTTATTATGATTTACCTTATTTGATAACCATTAAAAGTACATGTTTCATTCGTCATAAAATGATCGAATAACCAATTTTAACTCATTTCTAACCATCACTAAGGTTTCTTATCATATTTGACTATTTTGTTCCGTACGACTACACGCCGGAACACCATATCTCAATTAGATATTTGTCCTTTACGTACTCTAAAAAAATATATGACTAGTGTAAGATATACTTACTTTGCATCCGAATTATGTTTTTCCTTCGTTCTTGCTTCGTTTGACCCGCTTCCTTCCCCAAGCTTTCACCTAGCTTGCCATGCGTCAAACTATCATTGTAATTCGTAAGACGGTTGGATTAGTCATAATCATTTACGACTATTCCATCCTACGCTTCTTATATCGAATTTTATCATTTGATCACATACTTGGTCGGTTTGACTTTTTTAAAGTCAATCGACTTATCAACTTATTCAATGCACATTTGGTTAATTGAATTTCACTTAGGCATTTCATCCGAATGCTTAACGAAATCAAATTTTTACACACTAACTACTAGGTAACATGATTTCAAGCATCTATATCACGATCTTAACATCAATTCTTTTATATCATATAAAAACCCATTTCATGGTAAATATGATTTATGTACCCAAACACCTAAATTGTTCAAGTACTTTGTCTTACTAACTAATATGATGATTCTAATCACAAGTTTGACACTAACATCATCATGTCATAAATAAACCCATCTCAAATCATGTATGTTCAACACTCAAACTTGCAAATTGTTCAAGTATCTTGTTTCTACTAGCAACTATGATGATTTTAAACATGTGTAAACCATCATCTTCACTATATAATCAAAACCCACTTAGCACATAATAGGTTAATTATCAAATCCCTAGTTTTAACACCAATTCTCCAAGTTTTCAACTAGGGTTTGTGTCTAAACAAAGATTTCAACACTATAGCACTCATAGATTCAATATTCATTCCAGAATTTCGATTATGATTGTTTATCATAATCTCAAAGTATCACCAAATCTTAAAATTCGACATACCTTGTGATCCCCACGACTAGGTGATCATTTATATGTGTTCATGCATCGATTTGGGTCTTGATTTGAGCTTCAATTTGTTGATTTGTTGGAGTTAGGGTTTTGGCTCTCCTTGGAGCCTTCTCCTGGTCGTTCACGAACACACTAGGTGTGCGTGTGTTTTGTTTTTGATTTTAGTAAATAATCTTTTAGATTATTCCACCTTTGGCCCCTCAAGTTTTGTTAACTAGTAAGTAGGCTACAACCTACTTATTTTCAACAATACTTTGTTTTGTTAACTAGGTTAAACTTTGCTAGTTTAACTTAGTGAGTTTGGGGTAGTCGTAACCCGTTATATTTTAAGTCCCGTTAGCTCGGGCCTTCTATATACTTTGTTTTCCTCAAAGTATTTATCCTCTTTCAATTCATATCAAATTTATTTATTTAAATCCTAATCCTAATATTAACCGGGTTAATTTTTTTACCACTAACGGTATTTTACCCGTCGTCACTAATAACGTGGTTTGATTACCAAACCCATTTTTGGGGTGTTACATATTAAACCTACCTGTTAGAACCTTAAGTGTGAAATACGAGGTGGAATTAGCTGACGGAACCATAGAAACAGCCTCAACTGTGTTAGATGGATATGTTATATCCATTAGGAATCACTCTTTTCCTTTGTCCTTACTTCCATTTAAGCTAGCCGGTTTTGATATAGTTATAGGCATGGATTGGTTATCGCATAACCAAGCCCAGATTGTGTGCAACAGAAAGCAAGTGGTAGTCAAAACTCCGTCTGGTGAGTCGCTTACCATTCAAGGGGATACTCAGCATGGACTGCCCGAGCAAGTGTCCATGCTCAAGGCATCTAGATGCTTGAAGAAGGGTTGTGTCATTTATATGGCACAGGTTACTATTGATGAGCCAAAGCCCAAGATTGAAGACATCCCTATCATTTTGGAATATCCTGAAGTTTTTCCCGAAGAACTACCTGGTTTACCACCAGATAGGCAAGTGGAATTCCGAATTGGCATCATCCCGGGTGCAGCACCAGTAGCGAGAGCGCCTTATAGGTTAGCACCAACGGAGATGAAGGAGTTAAGGACGCAATTAGATGATCTGCTAGCCAAAGGTTTTATTAGACCTAGTTCATCTCCTTGGGGATCGCCGATTTTGTTTGTCAAGAAGAAGGATGGATCGATGCGTCTGTGCATCGATTACCGTGAGCTTAATAAAGGCACTATCAAGAATAGGTATCCTTTGCCCAGGATCGACGAACTGTTCGATCAATTGCAAGGGGCAAGCTACTTCTCCAAGATCGACTTGAGGTCAGGCTATCACCAGTTGAAGGTCAAGGATGAAGATGTGCACAAAACTGCATTTAGGACTCGTTATGGACATTACGAGTTCCTAGTGATGCCTTTTGGGCTCACTAATGCACCGGCCGCATTCATGGATCTCATGAATCGCGTCTGCAAGCCTTACTTAGATAAATTTGTCATCATCTTCATTGTTGACATTCTCATCTATTCGAAGAGCCAAGCTGACCACGAGAAACACCTACGTTGTATTCTTAAACTTCTACATCATGAGAAACTCTACGCCAAATTCTCGAAGTGCGAATTTTGGCTTCGAGAAGTCCAATTCCTTGGACATGTGGTAAGTGAGCGTGGTATCCAAGTGGATCCCGCTAAGGTGGAAGCAGTTATGAATTGGCAAGAGCCAAAGACGCCTACGGAGATTCGTAGTTTTCTGGGTTTAGCAGGATATTATAGGCGCTTTATCGAAAACTTCTCAAGGATTGCTGCGCCCCTAACTTCGTTGACACGTAAGAAGGTTAAGTTTGATTGGGGCCCTAAGCAGCAGGAATCCTTTGACATTCTTAAGAAAAAGTTGAGCAATGCACCAGTGTTAACATTGCCCGAGGGTATAGAAGAATTTGTGGTGTATTGTGATGCATCACACACTGGTATGGGCTGTGTACTCATGCAGAAAGGCAAGGTTATTGCCTACGCTTCACGACAGCTAAAGGTGCACGAGAAGAACTACACCACCCATGACTTAGAGCTGGGTGCCGTTGTATTTGCATTAAAACTTTGGAGACACTACTTGTATGGTACCAAGTGTGTGATCTATTCAGATCACAAGAGCCTCCAACACTTGTTCAATCAGAAGGACTTGAACATGAGGCAGCGACGCTGGATGGAAACTCTAAATGATTATGATTGTGATATAAAATACCATCCAGGTAAGGCAAATGTAGTTGCTGATACCTTAAGCAGAAAAGAAAGAGTGAAGCCAATAAGAATCAATGCCAAGCGCATTGAAATAAGGAATAGTTTGAACGAAAGGGTGTTAGCTACACAGAAGGAAGCTGTGTTGGAAGCTAACTATCCTGAAGAAAAACTAGGAGTAACCGAGGAGCAGTTATCCTATGACAAAGACGGAATGCTAAGATTGAATGGACGAATATGGGTTCCAGTTTATGGAGGACTTCGAGATGTTATCCTCGAGGAAGCCCACAGTTCCAAATATTTCGTTCATCCTGGAGCTGATAAGATGTACCAGGATCTAAAGGCAAACTACTGGTGGATTGGTTTGAAAAAGTCTGTAGCCGCCTATGTAGCTAAATGTTTGACTTGTGCGCAAGTCAAAGCTGAGCATCAAAAGCCGTCAGGTTTGTTACAACAACCTGAAATTCCCACGTGGAAGTGGGAGATGGTGACAATGGATTTCATCACCAAATTGCCAAAGACGAGAAAGGGAAATGATACTATATGGGTCATAGTGGACAGACTGACGAAGTCAGCACATTTCCTACCCATTAAGGAAACTTACAGCTCAGACATGTTAGCTCAATTGTATGTAGATAAGATCGTAGCTCTACATGGGGTACCAGTGTTGATTATCTCTAACCGAGATACGAGATACACCTCTCATTTTTGGAAGAGTTTCCAACAGTCTTTGGGCACACGCTTAAACTTTAGTACGGCTTACCATCCACAGACGGACAGACAGAGTGAGCGTACCATACAAACGCTGGAAGACATGCTTCGAGCATGTGTGATTGATTTAGGTGGCAGTTGGGATAACCACCTGCCATTGATCAAGTTCTCCTATAATAATAGCTACCATACTAGTATTAAGGTTGCGCCTTTTGAGGCATTATATGGTAGAAAATGCAGAACACCTATTTGCTGGGCGGAAGTAGGAGAAGTTCAATTATCAGGACTAGATTTGGTCTTTGAGACGACGAACAAGATTGTCCAGATTCGCGATCGTTTGAAAGCTACCAGGGATAGGCAGAAAAGCTATGCGGATCCAAAGCGTAAGTCTTTTCACTTCGAGGTAGGTGACAAGGTATTGCTTAAGGTATCACCCTGGAAAGGGGTGATGCGATTTGGTAAGAAAGGCAAACTGAGCCCGAGATACATAGGACCTTTCGAGATTATCGAACGTGTCAGATCAGTCGCTTATAAGTTAAATTGCCTGAAGAGCTCAGCACTATCCATAATGTTTTTCACATCTGCAATCTGAAGAAGTGTTTCGCTGACGACTCGCTAGTCATACCACATACGGATGTACATATAGATGAGAGCTTGAAATTTGTGGAGAAACCATTGTCGATTGAGGATCAATAGGTGAAGAAGCTTCGAAGGAAGCATGTGCCTATAGTAAAGGTCAAATGGGATGCCCGTAGAGGTCCCGAATACACATGGGAGGTAGAATCCACGATGAAAGAAAAATACCCTCATTTGTTTCAGTAAATCTCGAGGTCGAGATTTCTTTTAAGGGGGTGAGGATGTAACACCTCGAAAATTTACGTCCAATAATGTATTGACACGTGTCATAGGCTTTGAAGATGTGAAAAAGTACTTTAGAGGGACTAAAGTTGACAAACAGTGAAACTATGTGAATATAAAGGTCCAAAGTGTCAACAATAGATAAACAGGCCCTACAATAACCCTACATGGTGTTTATAATCTTAAACGAATAAATCATGGATCATACGAAGAAGAAAATGAAAGAAAGTGAGGAATTACAAACTACTTGGGCTAAATGTGTCAACATGTTGAAAGTATACCTTTGAGTGACCTTTTAGCAAACCTGAAGCTTTGTAATGGTAAAATATACTCACTAGAACATGTGGTAAAAATTTCATAAAGTTTCGTTATCGTATGAGAAAGTTATGATCAAAACCGTGCACGAAGGGTTAAATGCGTTAACGTTGAATTTCGTGACTTTTCGGGTAAGCACAAAGTTAACCAAGGACCTAACCAAGTTTGTAGATGTCCTAAGGACCTTAAAAATCAGGTTTGAGGGTCAAGAGTGCAAGATAAATAGCCAAAACCACGTATCAAAGGACCAAGGACTGAATTGTAAATGTTAGAAACTTGTTTAGCTGGTTTTGCACTTGTACGCGGCCCGCGAAGGGGCTCTCGCGGCCCGCCTACGACCTGCCAGTGACAAACAGTGCACAAATGTCAATTTCAGGTCTGATTTCGATGCTTAACAGCTGTTATCTGATACAAGGGACTCACCAATGGTTTTACATGCATAGAGGGGCACTTGGACACATCTTATAACATTTATAGACTCTTGTGGCACCATCTTATGAGATCAAGATTGATATATAAGAACATTCAAGTTGCAACCATTTTCACATTCACTTGCAAGACCACTTCTGGAGCTCCTCTGATCAACCTCAGGCTTTCTAGTGATCTCTAAGCGTAATTAGGACTCTTGTAAGTGTTCATAACCCTTTCTATTTCATTCTAGCTTAGTTAATTAACTAAAAGTCAATCCGTCAAGTTTGACTTCGAGATTAATTGAAAATTGCTCAGTCATTTCTCCAATTGAAAGTACCTACAAGTAGGTATTTATGTGGGTAACAAACCCTTAAAAGGGTACTTTCAGATTCCTACTCTAACTATGTTAATTGTCGAGTCAAAGCTTACTTTAAAAAGTCAACAGAATGTGTATTTTCAAATTTAAGCATAATTAGCAATGTAGGGTACATGCAACCTGTTTGATCATTAAAATAACATGGTAACTAATGTAAGAACATGTTCCAACATGATCAACTCGACAATTTTCAGTTTAAACCCGGATCGGACCCGAAAGTCGCATAATTTGACTTTTGCTTTGACTATCAGTTCTGATCCGTTTATGCATGTTTAAGATCTGTCTTAGAGCTTATTTTAGACCAGGTTTCATATAAGTATAACTCTCTGAGATTATACAACTTGGTTCAATACTTATCCGATTCACATGCATGTTTCCGATTAATGCTTAAATGTTGACTATTATGCCCTTTTGACTATAAAACGTGATTTTTGAAAAAGTGAAAGAGTAGAAACCTTAGTTACTGATTTATAAACTTGCACCTAAAATTTGACATCAGTTTGAGGTCTAGATTATGAGTTATGCTCATTAGCGTAATTTGAAAGCTTTATGTTACTTAAACGGCGTAATTAGCATATAACCTATTTAAACCCACTTTTTGATATCAAACTTTTTACCCACTGATGTAATATAATATTTTGGGATTTTTGAAGATTTTTATTTAATTTTTGGCTGAGCATAACATAGGTCTCTAAGTTTAATTCGGTAAATACCGATTTTGCCCTTTTAAGCCATAAAATGAGTTTTACAAATCCTTTTGACCCCAAACCTTTTTCTACTGATTTTATTTGTTAAATAAAATATTTTGAGCCTTCTGGAATTATAAAAATATCAGCTTTCCTTTAAAAACCCGGAAATAGCTCCAAATCGCCTTTTTAAGCGTTTTTAACGCATATTATGTGCTAAAACCATATTAAACATATAAGGTTGATACCTACTGATATTTTTAGCATATTTTTATATAATGACAGTAAGTACAAGTTTTTGAACTCAGATTTCCCGTTTTGACCTTTTAAGCCTAAGTGAAATTACCAAAATACCCCTAAGGTACATAGTTTGGTTTTAAATGATGAATTTCACATATAGGTCATACCCTACTATTATAACTTATTAAATTATGTGTATTTACTGTATTAATCAGACCTGTAACTCAGATTTCAAATTAAACTCTTTTATAATCTTTTAAATGACCAAAATGCCCTTATGAGGCATAAGTTGAGTTTAAATTCATTTGGGGCATAATAGAAGATATCTTACTGATATTATAACATATTTCAGCCATATTATCTCAGGGAACTTGCATATGACTCTTATGGTTACCCGTAACGCTCTTTTCGCGTTCGGTTCGGTTTATGTAACTAGTTTGCATAAATTGACCAAAACGGGTCAAACATTATCATCTTTGTCTCAAAATCCAGAATGTGTTTAGTATACCCATATTATACAAGTCTTCAAACTTGTCGGGTCTAAATCACATTCTATCCGGTCTTCGCTTAATCGTGCGTTTGAACCGTATCTTCCTTTAAAACTAACCGGTCTAAGCTTAGGCTTAAATAAAGACCCGTTAGAAATCTAATAGGTTATTATAAACCTTTGTTCCAGAATAGAAGGACCAGTAAAAGCTACCCGCACTCGCTAATTGTGATTTATACGTACAAAGGTAAATACTTTTAACTTATTTTCCCTATACGGGCTTGGGGTACGGTATATAAAATACCGCTTGGTCCGGCATTGAATTCTTTAATCGAATAGAGGTTAAATTTATTGATATGCTATGTTTTGAATGTGTTTTGTTTGCTTAAAGCCTTTGGGGGGTTAAGGACCATGTCCCGGATATCCTTGGCATCATCTTACGAGATGGCCACGACCTGAGCACGGGGTGTAGGCGTACACCTTTCAGTGCATAACTCAATATTGTGGTGTGTCTATTAATCTTTAACCCGGTCTACGGATCGGGCTACTGAACGCATAAGTAACATGTAATTCCCTTACAAGATTATATTACATAATTATCCCAAGTTATAAAAATGTTTTGTGCCACGTGCATTCAAATCAATTTTCAAACCTTTTCAAAATGAGTCAGTTAAATTGTATTTACCAGTGTAAACTGACGTATTTTCCAAAAGGTTAAGTGCAGGTACTACTCGTACTAGGCTGGTTGTCTTCTAAGCGTCCACAATAAGTCTCGCAAGCTTGGATGTCAATAAAGCTGTTGAACAATATCTTCTTTTATTTTGATCCGCCTGTGGATCCGTTTCAACTATTCGTGATATTTAATATTACACTTTATTAGAGTTGAAATGAATCTATCGTTGCTTCCGCTGTGCATTTATATATTGTGTTGTTTGTCTATGATGATACCAACTACGTTACGATACTCCCCACCGGGCCCACCGGTGACACGTGGAAAATAGGGGTGTGACAGCTTTCCATGCCTTTAACTTTGTTCGCGATCATCACGTGATTTAGGTCCTTGATGAGTATGCTCTGCTTGTCATACCTCGGACCGTTCCACAGTCATATCCACAATCCGTTCAACCCTCGTCATCTTCAGATGCGAGTATCCTTCAATTAAACATTTAAAAAAGTTAGTAATTTCGACATTAATGAACGCCCATATTATAATACAATGCTTTTTACTATACATGTCAACGCACGTGGTTTCGTTGGCTATATCTACCCTTTACCGATTTGACTGGTGTAACGTGTATTACACGCTAACCCAATGTGTTGTTCTCAACACTTTAACCATACTAAACCAATGATATATACATGTACTTACCGGATTTGCGATCAAGCCTTGAACCGAACACATTTGTCAACAACCTTGAGCTCTGATTACCAACTTGTAAGACCCTCTATCCATTTTGTACAATTATTATATAATTGCCGACTATATTAATGTAATTATGGTTAAATATACACTTAAAATACGAGTTTGTTAAAACTTTACAGCATAATGTAACTAAGTACGACATTTAAAGTATAAATGACGATGTAATAAAGTGCGGAAGCTTGTTTCTTGTTCGTGTTCGGTTCTTCGTTGAGCTTGATCTTCATCCGGGAGCTCTTGTTATAAACCTGTGATCAAAACCAACTTAAAAGTTAGTTTTGATGCCTAAATAATAGTTTAAACAAGTTCGAAAACATCAAACAATAAACAACAAACATTTTGCCAGCTCTTGTGTCTCTCGCGGGCCGCGAGAGACTGAGCAAACAGTTACGCGAGCCGCGACCTGCGTCGCGTGGCGCGACAGAATACTTCTCCTCCACCGCGTGGCGCGAGGGTGCACATTTTCCAGCAGGTTTTGTACTAAAACCTGCACATTTCAGCCAAACTATAATTTACGAAAAACAAGCATAACTTGCTCGTTTTTTATCCGATTTAAGCCACGTTTCTTCCTACGTGATCGTAAAATTATCCCCCATCACATGGAGGTAATATTTGACGTCCGAATTAAATAAATTTGAGACTGAAAAGTCTTCAGCTTATTATATTTTTACCAAATTTTGACCTGTTTATGATTTTATCAAACCAAAACTAGTTTGTTGCACACAAAGCATCATGAACCTTATTTTATATCAGTTTCCTATTGTTCAACGTCCAACCCACGGGTTTCTTTCGTATTTTTAACCCGTTTTGCTTAAATACTTATTTTGACCCGTTTAGGGTATTTAAGTACTTTTAAAACACGAATCCCTTTTATTTGCTTCTAGCATTATATTGCCACATATCTTATCAAATAATCTTCCACCACAACTTTAATTATGGTGGATTTTATTGTGGTAACTATTTGTTTCGAGTTTTACCCCTCGGATTACTATTTACGTCAAAGACTCATATAAAGCCATTCGACCCAAGAATCTACATCTTTCACTTTCTATACTTATTCCAAGTATTTATTTAATCTATTGACTTATTTCTAACAACCTTTAAAGGTCGTTTGCCCGATTTACCCATCAAGGGCATTTTAGTCAACTTTAGTCCCTCATTTACGACGAATGACATTTGCTAGTACTTTGACCCAAAAAATGTATGTTTGACCACAATCGTATTTATACGTACCTGGCTCGAGTCAACCTAGTGACCCGTTTCGACACCTTGCTTTTATTACCGATATTCTATGGCGACGCAATTACCCAAATTACTATTCACTCCTGAAAACACATGACTTGACAACCACATTAGTCAATTTCGCATCGATAACTTGATTCTTGTGGGTTTTTGTCTCGGATATCAAAACAGAGGTTTTGGTTTTGTTTGATTCTTGTGGGTTTTTGTCTCGGGTATCAAAACAGAGGGTTATCTTCATACGGTAAAATCACATACCTAAATCACATCGATAACATGATTCTTGTGGGTTTTTGTGTCGGATATCAAAACAGAGGTTTGGTTTTGTTTGATTCTTGTGGGTTTTTGTCTCGGGTATCAAAACAGAGGGTTATCTTCATACGGGTTAGATAACTCATATACGGAATGAATACGGTACTAAAGTCATTATACGGTTTGATTCTTGTGTAGTTATTTGAATGTGTTTTGGTTATGAATACGGTACTAAATTCAAAACAGAGGTTTTTGAATGTGTTTTGGTGTTGATTCTTATGTAGTTATTTGAACACATCAATATTGATACTTGAAATGTGAAAATTGATTTTTGGTAAATTTCGAATCGTTTTGGTTGGTTGTTTGAGAACTGTTTAAAAAGAACTGATCGGATCAGTTTCGGATTGATGTGTTCCTCATATTGATTTTTGGTTTGATTCGATGATTTGGGTTCGTTTAAAAAGAACTGATCGGATCATTTGAATGTGTTTATATTAGTCATTTGAAAGTGTTTATATTGGTCATTTCAATGTGTTTATATTGTACAGAATGGCTGCGGATGTAAAGATACACAAAACACCAACTACGAAGGCGAGAACACTTGACAACCTCCTAGAAGATGGTGCGGTGCACATAAGGAAGTGATTGATCAGAACGATCAATTGCATATGAATAAATACAACACCAATGACAGATATGTAAGTAGCGAGCTCTGGAATTTCAAGGAAAATCGAAGAGCTACACTGGGGTTATATTCATTCATATGAATGAATATAACCCCAGTGGCAGATATGTAATTAGCCACAATGGGGTTATATTCATTCATATCTGCTACATTCCGAAGTGCACCCGTCAGTAAAGATCCACAATTGCTTGTGGTGGTATGACGTTTTGTCTCTGTATTGTATGTTACGGTCTTTTGTTATCGAGTCTGTAAGTTCCGTCATGTCTACGAAGTTGGTATGACGTTTTGTCTCTGTATTATATGTATTAAAAGTTTACATTTAATATATATGCAATTTAGGCTTTAATAATTTGTTATATATAGTATACATTTAATTATTAGATTGCATTTATTTAAAAATGAGTAAATTTCTGTTTTCGTCCCTGAGGTTTGTCAATTTTAACTAGTTTAGTCCAAAAATCTAATTTATAACAAATCTAGCCCTGAAGTTTGAATTTCTTAACGCTTTTCATCCCTAAGGGTGCTTTTTCATTTAATTCTTAGGGATAAAAAGCGTTAAGAAATGCAAACCTTAGGGATGAAAACCGTTAAGAAATGCAACCTTAGGGATGATTTTGTTATAAATTAGATTTTTGGACTAAACTAGTTAAAATGGACAAACCTCAGGGACGAAAACAGAAATTTACTCTTTAAAAATAGTTAATTATTAGATTGCCTTTATTTAAAAAGAGTTAATTTGAATTATTAGATTTCTTAACAAAAAAACAAGAAAAGAATATAGGGGCTCATGTTGATATTTCACTCATACCATAGGGACGCAAAGTGTTATTAATATATGCCAAAAGACGGTCTTACCCCTGGCTCAAACAGTCAAACAGACGGTAGGGACTCAAAGTGTTAAGAATTCATAAGCTCAGGGGCTCAAAAAACCAAAAAATGACTTTAGGGGCTCAGGTTGATGTTTGGCACATACCACAGGGACGCAAATTACATTTTTCTCTATATTTTATGTAACAAGTTTGTTCTATGTATTTTCAATAACCTTTTTCATTTTATCTTTTTTTGCATTTCTTTATAAAGTTCATAATAAAACCAAGTTAGTAATAGTTCGGTTTTAATTGTCAACGGTTGAGTTTTTGTTTTCAACAATAAAAAACTGTTATGAACAATTTGACTTACGCTTTAACCTAAAAACCGTAAAACCTAAATACTCCTAATCCTGAGATGTTGGTCCAATGGTAAAAAGACCTACCATCCCTAGTGGAGACGCAGTTTCAATTTTTGTTTGCGCTATTTTCGAGGGACATCTGGGTGAGGGGACGAATCGACACTTTAATCCCGGGTTTGAACCTGATCGGAGGGGGGGGGGGGGTGTTTACGGATTCTATCTGCTTCCCGCGCATAAAGGGGGCACGGTCTCATGTCGATTGAGAAGTCGACATTTGACATAGCGTTAAGCAGAATTGATTTACACGTGAGATTTAAAAAAAAAAAAAAAGTAAACAACCCTAAATATTACATGTATGGGTGATAAAGTATAAATAACTATTTAATAACTTACAAAGTTGCATAAAAATCCCTAATAAAGTAAAATCATGTAGCGCTCACTCTATATAATTGATCAAACCCACATCATTCATGCCCTAAAAAACCCATCAAATTTCACTAATCCAGCAGGTTCCAAATCATCAATCGGAACTACAAATCGATCATCTTCAACCTGCATGAAGGTACCTTCTGTTTCTCCATTTCACAATCACTAAAACAAATTAACTGCAAATTTTCAAAATTTTTTCGGTTCCGATACACTAAAACCCTAGAAAAACATCACAGATCAAACACCCAATTCTTGAATTTTGTAATTGTTGTTCTTATTGTGTTAAAGATTGGACCTTTTGAATGTTGCTGATGCATTATTGAGTAGAAATGAAGGTTAAGAGTATTTTTATGGTGTTGGATTACTTGCTTGTATGTATCTTGTTTGAATGATTGAATCTGATTATTGGATTGTTTTTGTGTTTTGGGTTAAATTGTTACATAAGTGAAGTGATTAATAGTTATGATGAAATTTTAGTTCTTTTTATGTTGAGTTCTTGTGTCTTTGATTGTTATTTATTAGTTAAGTTTAGAATGCTATAATCTGTTTCAAATGGTTAGTTTTACTAGCAATTTAGAAAGAAGAAACCCCCAAGTAAAAACAGTTTTTTTTTGTTTTTGTTTTTGTTTTTTTTTGTGTGTGTGTGTGTGTGTGTGTGTTACCTGAGAAACTGGAGTAGTTAGTGAAATGACGGGTGTCGTTTTCATTCGGATTACATAAATCTGGAGGTGGAATTTGAGTAGGTCGTATGGGTTGGGCAACGGGTCAAAAACACGTATTTTTTTCGGGTTGACTCGCTCTTTGTTTTAACTGTTAAGGTTATTTATTATTATTATTTTTTTAATTTTTACATACAATAAGTGTGCCAAATATGGTTAACAAGGTCATAGTAACAGTAATTTAGTTTTTTTTTTTTTTAAATGATTTAAGGAGTTTTTTCATTAAAAATACACTTAGGGCAAACTTCGATCCATTTCAAGTTTTCAACCTATTTGACCATATTCCTTTTAAGTTTTATCTTATGATTATTAATTTTACACACTCATTCACACAATTGCCACCTCTATAGAAAACTCTTTCAGTTCTTACTGCAAAAAACATGATAATGCATGCACATGGAACAGGCATCATGTTACATTGATGTTCTTATTCATGGTCTTACAAACTATATTTTTCTGGAGAAACAATGTTGCATATTAATATTCTGCCAGAAACTCACTCAGTTTATCGTCGCAGGATCTTTATGGTTGAAAAATCAAAAACAGTATCAACTAAAAGTATGGACCACCTCTCTAATGCTTTTTCTTTGCTAGAAATGGACGTTGAGGATGATAGAATAGAGACTACCAGTTCTGCTAATGATCCAGAGAAACCCAATGGTATTATGTGATTCTAGAATTAGTTTTGTGTTTTTATACTCCATGAAATTTTTCTAAAATCACTTCATCTTTTAACTGTTCATAGTTGTAAATAGCTCTCATAGCGAGCGCTATAGCGAATAGCGTAGCATAGCACTCATGTGTAGCTATTTGATTTTGGCGCCTCCATAGCGGGATTTTAGTTCTTTTTTTCTGCTTTAATATAAATAGCGGGATTTTATGGGCATAAAATAGCAGGATTTTAGATTTTTTTGTTAAGCATACATATAAAATAACGTACAAAACAACTTATTAGGATATAATATACATATAAAATATTTCTAAAGTTTTCTCCTGGTGTGACCCTAAACATAAAATAACGCCTGCTATTTCATCGCTATCGCTATGTAGCGTTTAGGTAGCTTGTCGATATCGTCCTCTATTCGCTATTAATAACGATGTAACTGATTAAAACTTTTGACTGAATTTAATCTTGATGGAATATAAAATACGTAGCTACTTATTTGCTTGTTTGATTATGCAGGTGACGCTAAGAAAGAAACCGATAGTCATAAAAACGTGTTAGAAGGAGATTACCGGTTGCCTCTTGTGTGGATTGACTTGGAAATGACGGGTATCTTATTTTGACTTTTCTAAAAACAAATTGTATGGACTATTGTTTAGTTACCACTTACTTTTATTTATCTGTAAAGAAAGTTATACAATCTTATTACTCACGTAGACAGTGCACATGCAAGCGTCTCCATAGTTAACAAATTAGTGGCTAAGGGGAGGGATCATGAGAAAACTCATTTTAATGAAAAAACTAAAAAACACCAGCAAAAACACACTGCTGACCGCATGGAAAAGTGCTTGTGGTCCGCAAGGCAAACGACGGTGTATTACACATGTGTAATACATGATATATTACACATGTGTAATAGCAAGATTTTTTTCCAAATTTTTTATTTTTCGAATAATGCCGTATATCGAAAAAAAAAATCGGAAAAAAACTGTACTATTACAGATGTGTAATATATCATGTATTACACATGTGTAATACTAGAAATGCCCCATGTGGACCGCAAGCAAATTTCCATGCGGTCCGCAATGTGTTTTTGCTGGAGTTTTTTAGTTTTCTCATTTATAAAGAGTTTTCTCATGATCCTCTTCCTAGTGGCTAATTAGTTGGTGATTTGAAACCAAGAACAATTAAGTTGACCGAATGGGTAGTTGACCATATTTGTATGTGCAGGATTGAACATTGAAGTAGATAGAATACTGGAGATTGCTTGTATAATCACAGATGGAAAGTTGAACAAATCCATAGAGGTAAGCTGATACACTTTTGGCATTTTTTTATCATGGTATTTTTATTACTATTATGTATAGTTGTGAAGTGGTAACGAACTATTTTATATATAAGTATATAACCAAATAAATCGGCGATCAAAGTGCATTGTCTAATCAGTTACTTAGCTCCATAGGATTTGAGTTTATATATTTCGTTGGCCCAGGGTCCTGACTTGGTTATACATCAACCGAAAAAGTGTCTTGATGAGATGGGAGAATGGTGTACGGAACATCACGCAGCAAGTGGTAAGTAGCCTCTAGCTTGTTATTTTTTGAAATAATATAATATCGTAATTTGAGTAAAGACCATTTTGGCCTAACGTGTCGTATAATTTATAGGTTTGACGGAAAAAGTGATCCAAAGTACCATTAGTGAAAAAGAAGCCGAACAACAGGTACTTTAAAACCTGATTTTTGTTACTTTTAACCTTCTGCTTTTGCATTTTTTTTTAAATAAACCTGATATATTCTGTAGGTTGTTGAATTTGTTAAGAAACATGTGGGCACGTACACTCCTCTGCTTGCAGGAAACTCAGTTTATGTTGATTTTATGTTCTTGAAGGTAAAAGAATTGGCAATTACGGAGTGTATAATTTGTCTTCACATTTCCCCCACTGTATAAATAATAAATACTTGATATTAGCGGTCGAAAAATGGGCAGGTTGGGTAACTGATCAAAATATGTAATCTTTTTGTATGGGTTGACTCGAAACACACTTAAAACTCCAAAGTTGAGTGTTTTTAAAAATAATTAGTCTGTCAAATATGCATACAAAGTTATATTATTATAATAATCACCTTTTTATGTTTTTTCTTTGGTTGCAGAAATACATGCCTGAATTGGCTAGTCTTTTCTCTCATGTAGTCGTTGATGTCAGCAGCATTAACGCCTTATGTGTCCGTTGGTTCCCAAGAGGTGTGTGAGCTTCTCATTTGTTGTTTATTAACTAGTTAGTAGTTACATGGGCTTATTCATTTGTGTAAGCCAAAAGCAAGCTTTTTATTATAATTTATATCTTTATAAACAAAATTTTACCACTCATTATTCTGTTTAATGGGTCAATTTGGTTTTTGCAAATGGGTCAAATTAGCAGAAAGGGAAACATTACAAATGGGTCAAACGGATTGAAAGTCATCCAAACTGCAGTGTATTTTTTTTATCAAGCTTCTACTGTTTTATTCAAATAATTTTTTTATTATTGTAATAATTCGCTTTTGTTATAATACTTATTTATAAAAAAGTCTGGACAAAAAAGTAGTCATGTAAACGAATCGAATGTTCAGCGAAGTTTGTTTTTTTAGCAAATGAATGGACATGAACAAAAAAAAATGTTCATTTAATTAAACAAGCGGTCATGAACACATGTCTCGTTCTGTATGTTCATCTATGTTCATTTGTGAATGCTCGTTTATATTCATTCCTGAAAATTCGTTTATGTCCGTTCATTCGTTTACATACTCATTTTATTTTATGTCAGTTATTAGTAACACTAATTGCCTAATTGACTCATCAAGCGTTAGACTCTGGTTTGGATATAGTATTATTGTTCTCTTTTTAAATTGTTGGATATTGTTGAATCATGTGATGATGATGGTATCTAAACTTTAATTTGTATATTGTTGTTTACTTTGAAATTGACGTTGGTCTGTGTTCATTTATGTTCGTTTGCGTTTGTTTAGAATATTAACCAACGAACACAAACAAACACTCGTTCATAGTCTTATTGTTTATTATTAATTTTTGTTTATGTACAGATAAAAAGAAAGCTCCAAAGAAGGAGAAGAACCATAGGGCGATGGATGACATCAAAGAAAGCATAGCGGAACTCAAATACTACAAGGAAAATGTCTTCAAACCACTCAAGTCTAAGAAGTAACAACATCAAATGTGAGAATCTTGTATGATGCAAAACTGGATTTATTTAAGGTGGAAACTTTGGGTCAAATTGGTAACCTAGGCTCAAAACAGGTCGGTTAGGGCAGGTTGGTGCGTAAGCATTTTTTTTTTTTGAAGTGTTTGATATGATTAAGGTATGATATTATATATTAAGTTGTGTTTTGGATGTGCCTTATAGTTAAGTGTTTTGTGTTTTTGTTAATCAATTATTAAGCATTTTCAAATTTGTTCAAAATACTGTACTTTTTATAAAATTTAAAGTATATGTGCTTTTTTTAAGTAGTTGACATTGACTTTTTTTTCTTTGATATGAATGCTTTATACCAGTTTTTTTTCTTTGTAACATAAATCATTATATGAAAATGATCTACTATCTGAGCCGGTGGGAGGTGACCACCACCCATCGGCCATCACCATTGTTGATGGTTGTCAATGATCACCTATCGCCATTGTTTACTCTTACCTTCCACCAGCATTGTTGTCTTCCCCAACACATCCTCTACCAACGTCATCATCCATACCAAGGGTCAAAACCGAGATGAAAAAACAACAATCTAAAATCGAACTTTGAAAACCCACAAGAGGCAATATGTGAAATTATGCACAAATGAATTATTGGGATGCCCAGTAAAATGTTTAATGTGTTTTAAAAAAAATTCGTGTGAGACGCGTTACTTCCACCAAACTTATCGCTTCATGTTTGCTCAATTAGTGAATAGCTACAAAAGCCACTACAAACCCGACATGAATCTTGTTGCATTATGTAATGTTTATGTTATATGTATTACGTACACTTTATTGCAACTTGTTATGTAAACCATATGAGTTATATTTTAAGGTGGCCGAGGCATGTTACATTCTTCTTGGTTTTGATGTATCCATGATGCTACGTGTATTATTTTCGGTCTTTCACCATTTACTATTATTCTGGGGAGGATTGGGGTTAGGAGGTCCCTCCCCACAATTTTTTCTTTAAAACTTTCGGTCCCCTATTCAAAAGTTTAAGATCCGCCACTGCTATTATTGCTCATTTACTAGCGCTATATTATCAAATTATTAAATTACTTGATCCTTTTGTTGTTTAGACTCTATATTGCTCATATATTGTTCATGTCATGATAGGGCTTTTGGAGTTGAGTGTCTCCTTGGAAGCAACCTCTATATCTCTTGGAAAAGAGGTATAGTTGTTATTGTTGTTTTTATGAATATTTTAGGCGGCTAATATCAGTACGCCACGCTTATGTTAACCAGACACTATCCCTCATACTGGGCAACATAACAAGACGATTTTGTGTCATATGGGTCGTATGAGAACGTTAAGCTGGCTATACAACTCGTATACGAGGTGTTTCGCCCACATCATGACCTGCATGAAAGTACAACGGGACAAAGAAATTACTGTGGTGACAGTGATATGACCCATACAACCCGGATCTTGTTACATTATGTGTGGCCCATACCGCCTCCATTGTTTGGGGTGGTATACCGATATAAAGACCCATATTTTATTTTTTTTCTCACAAATTAACAAACAGCATAATTATTTTATAAAGGTGAGCAGGCCTCAAAGACAACTAAGACCTCTTTGCAAGAGAGATTGTGTGTGTGGGTGAGTGAACATGTAATGATAAAAAAAGACACCAGTTAAGAAGATGCATGTTGTCTCTTACTTGTTCTATTGATAATAAAGCATTTGTAGATTCTGTTTTAATCCATCCAAACATATAACCATAATCAAAATAAAACAAAGTACGAGTGTCCTTCGTCATCCAAACAAAACACGTCGGAATTAATGAAAGGAAGAATGCTTGATTTGCAGTCTGTAAAAAGTGCCAACTTCCTTCACGATCTAGACCATCAAGCCGAGGGTTCAGTCCCCTTGAAGATCTCATAAACAGCCGAAAAATCAAGATCTCCTAGTCCAGTGCTTCTAGCCTTCTTAAATGCCTGCATTTTAGTAATAGTAATAAATAATTAAAAACAATTTAAAGTTCATAAAAACCTAAAATATTCTCTACAAGTCGGGTCAGGTTGGGTAACATAAAAAGGCGTCTTTTTTAGTACATGTGAAAAAACATTTTTAGTACGTTTGATAAAAAGTTTACCTCATTGGCGGCGGCTGCCACTGGCATTGATACGGCATTCTCGTCACCAAGAGCAAGAGCCAGTCTCATGTCCTTTTGTTGATGTTTTAACGGAAACGCAGGGCTGTAACTGTTTTGGATCATTGAAGGCCCTTTCATTTTGAACATAGGGTTAGCAATTGCAGCAAGATCCTGCCACAATTTCAGTTACCAAAAAACTATAAAAGCGGTTCAGTGTTTTAAAGTTCTTTTGTATTTCATTAATAATGAACATCTTAGAAATGATCACAAATACTTTAGCCTGGTAAAACGAATGGGTCAGTTCGGGTAACAGAACAAACTGGGTCAGAGTCAAAACAAGTTTTAGGCAAAACGGGCTCGGGTCAAAAAGGCCCATTTTACTAGTTATCAATTTAAAAATATTATCATCAAAATAGCAATTTAAGAATATATACTTGCATAGTTGGCAGTTGAATACCCTCACTTGCTGCTTTAAATTGTTTGACTTATTAGCAATAAGATATACCAACTAGGGCTGTCCAAAAAGCTCGCTCGATATGGATCGGTTTGAAACTGAGCCGAGCCGGCTCGGTAAGAAAGTGAGCCTAGCTCGGCTCGGCTCGTAACGAGCCAAACTGGCTCGGTTTGGCTCGCTTTTTAGCTCAACTCGGCTTAGCTCGGATTATTTTACTTTTAATGTAATTTATTTTTATAAACTTGATAATATATTACAAAAAAAAAACCGATTATTATTTACATGTATTTATGAGTGTAATTGTATATCTATGGCATATTTGAAGGTGGATTACCATGCTAATGAACTTATATAATTGTATTTCGTTGAAATTGAAACTTATTGTGTTGTTGAACTTGATCTTCGCTTGTAATGTATAAGGTTGAACTCATTTTGGATATTCTCTTTTAAACTATCGAATAATATTTTAGACTATTGAACTTTTAGAGCCATGTACTAATTTTTCTTTTTGAATTCGAGCCAAACCAAGCCAAGCCGAGCCCAAGCTTAGATTTGCAGCTCGGTTTTAAATCCGAGCCGAGCCAAGCCGGCTCGGTTTATTATCGAGCCGAGCCCGAGCTTGCCCTAGATCGGCTCGGCTCATGAACAGCCCTAATACTAACTTAAACTATTTTTATATAAAACTGTGCACTTCTTTTCTGAATAGTTTACTTATTTTAACTTTTGTTTTCTTCAAATAAATATTTTTAATAGTAAACATTTTTGTTTATTAAAGAATTAAAGCTTTTCTTTATCAAACTAAAAATACAATTTTGTTATCTTACCAAGACATCCAGAAGAGTATTGGGGCTAAGTCCACTTTTGTCAGCAAGCACAAGTCCCTCTGAGAAGGCATTCATCATGCTGCACAAAAACACCGAACCAACAGATATAAATTAGCAGTATCGTATGAAGAAACAGAACCGGATGCATAACCAGTCGATTAAAATCTAAGGATAGTTAGGTAACTTTAAATGGTTAGAGACTTATAGTTTATAAGTTTTTAAAAGACAATTTTACTAGTGCCATCTTCATTTATGTTCACATTATGCAAATGGAAGCCACAAAATGAAAATGGAGTATAAGAAAATGACAAAAACATACCAAGATTAGAAAGACTAAAACCCGACTTAAAAAAAGTTTCTCGATGAAAATGCATACCTGCCCATAATCATGTTGACAACTAGTTTCATTTTTGCTCCGTTTCCAACCTCTCCCAAGAAAAACGACTTCTTCCCCAAAACGTCAAATGCAGGAAGAATTGCATCATATAGCCCCTACAACCACACACGCACACAAAGATATAATGAATGAGAATTAAACTTTAAAGCATATGAATCTAAATTTTTGTATTAGAAAAACTGGGACCATTGTTTTTGGTTATAGTTTTGATAATCACCTTTTATATATTTACTATTTACAAGATTCATAAATGAAAAAAAAAAAGATGATAAAGAGTCAACCTGGCCTGTTTCGGCTCATCGTAAAACTTACTTTGTCCCCAGCAGAAAGGATTACTAATTGTCCGTCTTCAGCTGGTTTTTTGCTACCTGAGACCGGAGCTTCAAGAAAAGACCCTCCCTTCTTTTTTACTGCCTGAAAATACAAAAACCATAGATTAAAGGTGGCAAACTGGGCTGGCCGAGCGGGTTGGGTAACGAGTCAATGCGGGTTCGGGTTGATATGGGTAGTTTTTAAACCAAATAGAGTTAGGGCAGACCATAGATATGTTCTTGTCCTTTTCTTTATAAAAATACATATAACTTTTTGATATATATTCAAAAGCTATATCATTACACTGATTATCTAGCTATTGAAATAAAATGAACACATTTTTGCTGACTCTTAAGGTTTAACTCTTTAAACCTGTTTTCATTTTTCAATGTAGTCAATTCCAAATTTTAACTCATTTGACCCAATAGGGAAAATTATATCCCAAAGGGAGGTGATTTGTACACCGCTAAATTACTATGTACACCGCCATTCATTTTATACACACTTGTATAGTGTGCAGCGTATGCTGTGATAGGTGGTGTATTAAGTAAAGTTGGTGGTGTTACCGTCATCTCCCTATAAAAAAATCAACCCTTTGATACGTTAAAAAAATATTACAACCGTCTGGAATGTCCCACTGGAGATCAAACAGTAATAAAACATGCAACTCAAACCTCGCTAATTTTTGAGGAAGTTTCAGCATCGACTGTTGACATGTCAATGTAACCTTTCCCACTGCAAATTTCCTCAAGAATCCCTTCTTTATCAAATACCACCTAAAAAACAAATATGATATTAATAGTTTATACCATGTATTCCCTAGATGAGACCGACAGTCACAAATGTAGTCTTTGACAATTAATTCACTAAACAGTAAAGGATCTACAAAAGTAATATGATTTATTATTTATACTAACAGAGAGAGCTGCAGCTGGATCTGATAACATCCCGATAGTGTATTTGCATTTCTTAATTACTGCTGCCGGACTTTCACCAACAGAAGCACCATGCTCTTTTAGCTCATCACACTGCAAAAAAAAAAAAAGGAGAATATATAACATAGTTATTCCATTCTTGTAAAACTAGAGATACATGTTGACTTTTTAAGTGGATTTGAAAAAACTGGGTACACATATATGACTACTATTTACACATAAAAGTATGACGATAGCGAACTTATATGACTACTATTTACATCTTTATCGTTCTCAAAAGCTAAATGAATGTACAGAGCTTTTAAAATTTTGCCATTTTGGAGATTGAGATTGACTTAAGAAAGTCAAAATGTGTATATGGTTTCTAGTTTATGTTTCTAAAAAACCAGGTACACACTGGTGTTTGGCAAATGGCAAGAATTCATGTGTACAGAAAATAAGATGAAAGTTAGAATAAGAAAAGATAGAAATTGTGTTTTATAACTTTTTGAGGATTTTATCTTTCTGTTAGTTTAAAATTTTATCATATTATTTTCTTTGTTTTTATCAGTTTGTTATATATTCGAATTTAATCATATTACTTCACTTTCATGCTTACATGGTTACCCAACTAATACATAAGTTTAATATTCAGATTAACAGAAAACGACTAGCTTATGAGTTATGCCGGCAATTATAATTTCATTGTTTATACAAGACAAACTGATATATTATAGATTAAACGGTCGATAAAAACAAAGAAAATAACATGATTAAAATTTTATACCAACATGAAATACATCAATCCTCATAAAACTCAATTTCTACATTTTATTATTCCAATTTTCATCTTATTTTGAAGAATGGAAATATATCTATCACAGACTTCCAATCAAGAGAATATCAATATATGATTATAATTTCTGATATTCAAATTATCACTTTCATGTGGCATATCCAAACACACCCTTTAACCTCAAATTAACAAAATTATCAAGATTCAAGAAATTAAAAAAAAATCCAAACATTGATATTCAAAGTCTAACAAATATTCAAAATCAAAACTAGATATCCAAAACAAGAACATGGTACACCAAAACCAATCAACATAGAACCTCAAATGCACCAAAAATCCATCTCAACTTATAAAAACAAAACCCTAAACCAATAAAATCCAACATCAAACAATCAATCAATCAATCACCAAAGATTCAAAAATCACCCACCAATCAAACACAAATTCAACAACCAATAACACTAAATAACCCAAAACAAATACCTTTGAAAGAGTACGGTTCCAAACAGAAACCTTAAACCCATGACGAAGCAAGTTCATAGCCATAGCTTTCCCCATTATCCCCATCCCCAAAAACCCAATTTCCTCCATGATCTTTATGTTTGATCAACTGGGTATACTGATGATCTTTGAAACCCTTCACTAAAGATTTGGTATATGTATATAGAAATGATCAAAGATAGTAAAGTTTGATGCTTTATGGCTTAGTGACTGCAATGGTGTTTAGAAAATGTATTTTCTTGTCGATTGCAATCGTTGCTATCTTCCACTCATTTTCTGTCTGTTATTTTTTATTTATTCTTGATGATTATTGGTCCACTTTTCTTTGGGCTTTTTTAGGTTTTCCCATAGTTCTGGAGTTCTTGGAGATATTATACAATGTGTGCACATGTCCGTTGATTTGTTGGGCCTGGCCATGGCCCATTATTTTGTAAATTATGGGCTTATTACTAAATAAAATTGTGCGAGGTAACATTTTGTACCATTTTTTTTACTAAATAAAATTGCCAATTTTTTAAACAAACATTCATTTTTAGCCGTCTCAGCCAAAAGTAGGAGCTAAGCAAGCCCTCAGAGCCGTCTCTGAGAACTCTCAAAATAGTTTAGGTCTCGGGCGAAATAAAAAAACTGGGCCCAAAATTGTGGTAAGAGAAAATGAGTTAAAAATAATAAGACCTGGTGATAGAGCCAAGCCTTGAACTTGAAACATACACATTATTTTGTGATGATTTTTTCCACTCCACCACCAACACTTTTATGTATAATTAATGAATGCGTATATTAAATATATAATTTACTATATATATAAAAGCTTATAAAAACCATTTAGGCCCTTTAAAATTTTGGACCTCGAGCGTGACGGCACGGGTTGGCCGGCCCAAGAGCCGGCCCTGCAAGCCCTTTCCCAGCCGTCTCGGCCAAGAATGTAGAACAAATCCTAGTCGCTTTAGCCAAAAGTTTTTTGCTAAATCTTAGCTATCACAGGCGGCAGAGCTGACGTGGCGGCTTCTGACTTGCTGAAGTGAGGGCTAACTACTTTGTTGAGTTTTCAAAACTTTTGATTAACTGAGAAGGTTTTTTGTTTTTATTTTTTTTAAGACTATTTTAGTTTTTCTAGAAAAAAAAAAGAAACAAACTAAAACTGAGACTGATTAGAATGGTTGGCATCTAAGCCCAATTGTTGATTCGGTTTTAAAGTCGAATTTGAGTTTGTAATTTTCAACTTAATCTGAATTACACATATACGCACACAAATAAAAAAAAATCTAAACTGGATATGATATATTTGAATCACTAATTATACTTGGTTATTGTAATTTGTAAATATTATTGATAGTGTTTTGACTATGTCATAAGTTAGGTCCTAAGTAGTTATTATGGGTCACACATGTATTAGGTCGTGAACTTTTTACAATGTTCGATGAAGATTAACCGATTTGCGATCAAGTTAAACGAATTTCCTTATTGTTTCTAATTACTCTTTTACGTATTAGCAACTGATTTGGGCGGATAAAAAACAGTCGCAATATTAGTAACGGATTCAAACAGTTTATTTTTATTCTCTACTTCTTTTCTTTTTAATAGTTAGAGCGTATAAATATAATTGTAAAATGATGACCAATTTACAACTAGTTTAAGTTCCGTCACTGATATTAGAACCTATTTTTCGATCATGAGCTTTCGTTGTTACACTCACTCATGTTGAAAGTCTCCAATTAACCAAGTAATAGGGTAGGGAGAATAATTTAGGAATATTGGTGTAATATTGTAGGTGCAAGCTTTGCCATTCAAAAAAACAAATTTTATCGAAAACAAATTATAAAACCAATATTAACCATGTTTGACCATGATAAACCAATATGCATGTAAGGTTGGTTCTTTAACACCTACCAGAACAAGTATAAATCCTTGTGTTTATGTTGTGATATTTTCCTAACATGAGCCAATGATTCAATCATGTGTTTGAAGGAACATTTATAAAAGAGAACACATAAAATATATTCATATATATGTTGTCTGATTTTATTTTCTATTTGTATGCACTACATGTGGTCTTCCCAAGTCTTATTTCAAGTCATTTTATAACAATTCTATCACATGTGGTCTTCCCAATTTGAAGTCATTTTATAACAATAAGACTCGACAAAAAGGGCCACGGTCATGTGGCAATTATAATTTTAGAATTATTTTTATGTAATTCGGATCCGAGTTGATTAATTACAGAATAATAAAGTTGGAAAGTAGAATGTATGCATTTAAACTAGTGGGGTTCTCCGCGCTACGCTGCAGGAATTCGGTCAGTATCGGTTTGGTCCGCTATAGTACATGTATCGGTACTCGCTAGAGCAACTAAAAACGAAAACCAAGAAAAATAAAGTCGTGATAAACCAAAAGGATATGGATACGTGTTTTTACATCGATAAAAAACTGAATACCGATGTTGGTTCTAATAGCACCGATACTGGTACTGACGTTGTTTAGTCGGTATCAGGCTGGTTCCTTTCATTACTAGTACAATATTGGCAATTGGTATAGTACACGACACAAAGAAATGCGTTATTATGATACAAAAAAGGAACACTTTGTTTTCAATGGTTTCATTACACAAAAGTTATAGTCGTGTAATCCAAAAAATAAAATCGTATTTTACTCAGAAACCACAAAAACAAATACGATATTGTTTTCGATAGTACTGATAAGGTACCGACATTGTTCGGTTGGTATTAGTTTTGTTCGCCACAGTACTGATATTAAACTGGACTTGATATATCAAGTGATACAAAAAAAATCTCTATTTTGAACAAAACTCTTTTTCAACAAAATTTATGCCAGGATGTCGAGAAAAATAATATGAAACACAATCAAGAATTTATGTATTTTTATTAAAAACTATCGAACACAGGTTATCTAAGAACAACCAAATTATAAATAACTAAATCAGTTAAAAGCATATTGTATATAATAGAAGGGGTGAAAATTAGTAAAAAACTAAACTAGTTAAAAAAGTATATTATATATAACAAAAAGTGTGAAAATAAAAGTTTGAATAAAAATTAACAATAGTGTTCTTTGCAATTATTATATATTACATTTCATATTTTCATTGCAGTTCCCATTTTCACTCACATGAAAGTTACCAACTTTTATTCCGGATTGAAAAGATGAAAAAATGTTGTTGGTGTAAGTTATTTTTCTAGTTTATAGAGTATGTTTCTTTTGGAGGTCACGTGTTCAATTCTACGTAAGGAGGGATTTTGATACTAACTTGGTGATACTAACATACTAGCCACTAACCTGTTAAAACAAAATAAAAAACTTTTTTTTCATTTCGTTACATTAAATTAAATACTAATTTATAAGTCTCTAGGGTGTGAGGGGTATGGTTGGGCCATCAATCGTCACGTATGATCATTAATGGATTGCTACACCACCCCTTGTCTCATCCACCACGATTCATATTGATTAAACCATGACAACCATAGTTCTCCTTTCCTTATTTAATATTTTCTTTCCTTTTCATATAAATAAATTAAAATAAGATAATAGTGGTTTGAGTCATGACCACATCCTTAGGGTAGTGGTTTTGTAAGATGATTGATTAGAAGTAGATGAAATATCGCTGATGTGGAGGGTCATGGTGATCATGAGGGTCATGACCACACCATATAGCCTACGATAGGATCTACTACAAATTGCGTAATTTTGTTGTACAAAATAAATAATCATCTCTGTTAATGTGGGTGTAGTGATTAATGTACAGTACTATAAATATAACTACTTTTTTTTAACGGCGTACGGTTAGAATGGCGTACGGTTAGAATGTCTTAACCGAGTTAGTAGTTAGAATATTAGTATCACCAAGTTAGTATTAAAACTCCCTTACCTGGGATTGAACCCAAGACCTCCAAAAGAAGCAAAATCTTCCCACCTCTCACTTGACCACTAAGCCAAGGGATCATTGGTATATATAACTACTATGAATGATTTTAAGATACACTTATCTATATCTATACTACCTTATTAAAGAAATTAAGTTTTTACCCTTTTGGTCATTTGCATAAATGTTAGACCCAGTTCAGGCTCAAAACAAATTCTTTTCACGTAATATGGCAAGTGATTTCAGTAGATGTGAAAAAGATGTGCGGAAATGGAAATCAGACTTTCAAGAAACAAGACCTACAGAATTATCAAGTTTATATCACTTTGAAACAAAATGGTTTACAAGGTGATTGTAAGATTATTATCTAATACAAACGAATCTTGAATTCTGTGGGGGAGAGAGCAATGGAGTTTAGATGTATGTGTGAATGCTAAGCTTCAAACTCACTTTGCTTCTCCTGGTTTAGCCTTCTATTTATAGACGGCTTGGATGTATGAATAAACAATAGTTTATTCATACAATAATTCCTGCAAAAAGTAGCCAATTGACATATTCATTGATTCTAACGTTCAAGTTGCCTTTTTCATCATGATATCATTTAATGTCAACTTGCTTCGATAATTGTGGCAGGACAGAGCCAATTTCAGACAAGTGGGTTGTTTCATCAGAAATTCTGATAAACCACTTCATCAGAAATTCTGATGAACAAATCATCAGAAAATCCTTGATGATCAGAATCGTCAGATACTGATGATATTTCATCAGAAATATCATCAGATCCATCAGAAATGACCTCTTCTGATAAACCAATTTAGCTCTTGATCAACTTGTAATTCTTTGAAGTAGATGCTGTGCTTTCCAGTTGTCCCATCTGATCTTCTTTTTCTAGTTCGTGATCTTCAGAACTGTGATCTCTTCATAGATACAGTTGATTGTGATTTTCTTCAATACTTACATATAAAGTTTCCTAACAGTTTCCCCTAAGTATTGTAAGAAAAAGAACTACCTCTATGTCAAACATAAACAACTTTCTTTGTAAAACAAATTTAAAAACAACTAAATTCAGAAACATAAAACATAGTCAAACCAACCATACGTCAGACAAATTTAAAACTTTGTTCACAAACAGGAATTTCATCTTATCAATTCATTTAATTGATCTTCACTCCACTTCTGTATTTGTCTCCTGGCTTCAGTCTTTTCTTGTAATCAATAGCCTTTTGAGTTGCTTTGTACATCTCTTTATACCATCCTCTTGCTTCCATCCAATTTTCAATGCACTCTTCAATTGTTTTTCTCAGCTTTTCATTGTTCTTTCCCTTCTTTTTGAGCTGCTCTTGTTTTTCATTCATGCAGTTTCTTATATATTTTAGTGTTTGATTTGAATACCTGCATACTTCACTGATTCTGAACAGAGCTTTCTCTTTATTTGCATCTTTGAAGACTACACACATTTTTGGTTGATCAAAGATTGCTCCTGTTCTTACTGGTTTAGAAGAGATTTCAGCTGGAATTGAAGTGTTTGGAGGCGGTATTAGCACTTTGTTGCTGTACTCAAAATTGATACATAGATCAAAGTCTGCCAGTGCAGCCCTTTTGTATAATTTTGCTCCTGCATTTTTGAGACCTTCAAGGGCTCTTCTGATTATAACTGAATTTCCTTTCATTTCATCAATGATATTCTTCATCTTGACTATTCCCAATGGGTGAATATCATCAGCCAGATTTGCATCAGTAACCTTTTGTTGACTGTTGTCTTTTCTGATCAAGGTATACTTGTTTTGTGCTTCATTGCCTAGGATGCCTCCTCCAGTGGTCATTGTATCAATTCTTTCAATTGATACTATTGGATTGGTCATATGCTTGTGTAAAATTACCCAACCTCCATTATTTCTGTTTTCAACAATACCTTTGCTCATTGGAGAGAGTGGTCTCTTTGGGTTGTCTTCTGGACCTTTCCAATAGTAACTCTTTAGATGTTCTTCAGGGTACATTATAGTGTGTAAATCACCTTTTACCATATCCGTTTCTCTGATGTTCCCTTCTGAATCTTCTATCATTTCTTTTCTTGGCCTTTTTGAGGAAGTCACTTCATGTTCCATTCTTCTCTTTTCTTTTGTATCATCATTATGCTCAACTCTGTTTCTCCAGTGATGGTTGTAGAAGCTGGTTGTACTGGAACATGATTTTTTGGTTGTACCCTTGATGTGTCTGGCTTTGAGACATTTGGTGGAGGACCCATGGGTATCTTTTGTTTATCTTGAGGTGGACCCATGGGTTGCTTCTGTTTTTGAGCTGTTGAGGTTTCTGTTTGTTTGGTTTGACCTTGTTTAACAGTTTCTGGTTGTTGTTGATGAGTTTCTGATCTTCTTGCTTGACTTTCTTGTGGAATTGGGGCTTTTAGTTCATGAGGATCAATTTTTGCTAGTCTGGCAACATTATACTCCAGTCTCTTAACTAACAGATGAACATTAGTAAGAGCTTGAGTATTTGTTTCTCCTTGTTTCTTCATCTTCTGAAACTCTTGATTTTCTTGATTTCTTTGTGCAGCTAATTCCATCAACAGTTTCTCAAAAGCCTCAGTCATGCTGCTGTTGTTGGCTCTGAGGAACTGTATTTCTTCAAGAAGCTTCCCTGAACTTGAGCTTTCTCCTGCAGTTGCAACCTCAGCCATCTTTTTCTTGATATCATGCAGTTCCTTGAGAGCTTTCTCAATTTCTGATGAGCTTTCTTTGTTTTCTGATGATTTTTGTAATTTGTTGAGGGTTGCAGTATGGTCTTCAGTTTGCTTCTGTACAGCTTTGACAGTTTCTGACAAAAACTTGATCTCTGACTTTTGATTTCTGATTTCTTCTAGTATCAGATCAAGTTTTTCTTCTGTTGCTGTTTTCACAGTAGCAGCTTTTTCTTCAGGTTCTTTTTGAAGTTGTGTAGGTGACATAGATTGATGTTCTTGGGAAATTGGAGAAACAACAGATGTTTCTCTTCTAACACCAGCAGAAAACACATTCTCTGCTGTTTTGAGGTTAAGAGGATTGGAAGAATCCAAATTCCCTATATCCTCACCAGAAAATTGAAACAAATTCAAGTTCTGGATTTCCTCATTTCCTTGAACCTTTTCAGGTTCTCCATGAGTTGTTGAGAAACTTTTATTTTTCTCACCCAGGTTTCCTTGATCAGTAGGCTGATCTCCACATGTTGTTACTACATTTTCCTCCTCAGAATCTGATTCAGAAAATGAGTCTTTTGTTTCACTCACATCTTGTTTTGAAGAAATAGTTTCTCTAATTAAGATTTCATGTTTTCCTTGAATTGATTCATCAGAATCATTCTCAGAATCATAAAATATGTTTATTTTAGACTGTTGTGCACCTGTTTCTTCAATGTGTGAGTCTTCAGCATGATGTCCTTCAGCCACAGGACTCATGTTCACATCTTTATCAGCTAGATGAGGATCAGATTCATCCTGCTGTTCTATTCTTGGTGTGCTTGACTCCTGTGCATCATGCTCCATAGGGGACACTTGTTCAAAAACTCCTTTGCTTTGTGACTTTTTGTTCAACATTTTCAGGTATTCTGCTCTGTATGGTGATTCTTCTGGTATCATACTCATCACTTTTTCTGTCAGAGCAGGTACATCATAATCTGACTTCCAAGACCCTGCAGCATTCCAAGGTTTCATAATTTCTGTCTTCCACATATTTTCTGATGCTGGGATTTCCATGTTTCTTTTCAGAAAAGCATCAGAAATTATGATTGATATAAATCTTGGAAAGGGTAGATGTGAATCTATTCTTCCATCTCTGGTCAGAATTGATCTTCTGATCAGAATAAATATTTCTGCTCCATAATCAATGTTCAATCCATTAATTAGACTGAACATGATTGTTAGAATATCCATATTTATCTGATCTGTACCTCCAATCTTTGATGATAAACACTTGTTCAGAATTTCCATTAAAACTTGCCAGAAGGCAGGTAGCTTGTTTCTCTTGAATTTATTGATTGTTGAAATCTTTGTTTTGTATCCCATTACAGCATCAAGTTGTGAAAACATATCTTCTCTTTCTGGTGATTTTTCAAAGTTCTGATGTAAGGGTAGCTCTAAACATTCCCTTATCTTTTCTGGTGAAATTTTAATGAAGATATTTTCCCATACATGTGCTGTTAGCTCAGTTTGACTTGAGATTTTGAGAGTTTTTACTACTTGTTGTATGAGTTCTTGTGGTACCTCTCTGGTCTTTGTAAGAGCTTGAGCTAACGGGCATCTTGTTAGAAATTCAATGAGAATTTGACACTTCGTATCATACTCTTCGATGTTATCATTCATTGCTTCATTGTTGCTCTTTAATGGAAGAAATTCATCTTCAGTGATGAAAGGAACTGAGTGTTTAACTTGAGGTTTGTTGATGTTGACAGCAGCCATTGAGAATTTGGGTTTTGTTGTTTGGAAAAGGGTTTTAGGGTTTTGAATTTGAAGGTTGAAGATGGAAGACTCTGTTTTGAATGAGGTATTTATAGGGTGAGTAGACAGAGATTTTTGAGTGTTTGTCGTGGGTTGTTTGAGTTTAAGAGGATTAATGACACCTTTATGATGTTTTAATCCTTTAAGGAGACAACCGTTTTTGAAAGACCTTTGGTTTATCTCTAATTTAATGTATATCTTTTTAAAGATACTTAGAGACTTCAACGATTTTACAGATAAACATTAGTTTCCAACTTGCACCTTTTCTCTATGTGGGACCCCTTTTTAAAAGGTCCAATCGATATCCTTTGTGTGTCTCCCCAGATATTTCTCATAATGATATATATATATCATTAAATATTTTTTTTTTGAGATGAGAGGGAATGAGTAGAGTTCTGAGATTTTACTTACAATGTAGTCTTGCAGTTCTGAACTCCACACCTTTGTTCTAATATACCAAAAGTATATATTTTTCATATGGCTTGTTCCAGTCCTCAGAAAAAATTTTTTAGAAAGAAACTAATTCTTAAAAAATTTGGATTTTCATAAATTCAATTAAATCTTGATTAAAAAAAATGTTTTTTTGATGATATGATAACCTTTCTGATTGTTCAAAACAAAATTTGATTTTCTGATTTGTTATCAGAATTTTCACAGTTTTCTGGTGAATGATCAATTTTTCTGATTGATCATCAGATTTTGAGTTTTACTAACTTCTGTCAGTATTCCTGTGTAATCCACCAGATTTTCTTTGATTTTATCAGTCAAGTTGTGTTAGTTCCCCCTAGATCTATTTACCAAAAAAAAATTCAAAAAAAACAAACCTGTTGAAAGAAAACATAAAACAAACATGTTAAACGAAAACAAAACATAAAATAAAGAAAAACTACTCCTCCTCCTCCTCTAACTCATTGAACATGCACTTCACATATAACCAAAGACTGGTTACTCGTCTGGTGTGATTTGTTGATGGCGTCAAGGTGGCTTCACTAATGTTTTCTTGAAGTATCAGCTCAGCTCTTGAATAGCAGCTTCTCACTCCTCCAAAGTTGAGCTGACTAGTGATTACCTTGGTAACAAATCGTGGGTAGATCAGAAAGGGTTGACGGTCGTGGATGTTTGCTTCTAAGTCTCTCATTAGAAACTTAGCATAGTTAAAAGGTTTTTCTTGTATCACAGCATGCACCACTTCCATCATCCTATTTGACAGTTCATTGAAGTGCCCAATTTTCTTGGAAAAACAGACACTTAACTGTGTTACCAAAAACTGGAAAGGTGGTATAAAACCAGATTTGCTAACAGCCCTTGATGAGTTGAGTGTATGATAGCCCATTTCAGTCAAGGTTTGTTGCACATTAGCTTTTTCCAGAAGATTGGGTTCATGATCATCACCAAGTTTGAGGACATTTCTGATTGTTTCTTCTTTTAGAGTAATTTTTACTCCCATGACCTCACTGTCAATCCACATGGAAGTACCACCAAAAATGATTTGAGAGTTCCACCAGAACTCTTGGAGAAGTTCTGGATATATGGTGACATGTGATGATACAACAAAGCCTAGAGGACTTCGCATAATCATATTGTACATAAACCTGCAGTCCTCCCATGCAGGTCCTTCCAAGTTGGATCTTAATCTAGGATTATGAAGTCTGTGAAACGGAAGAGGAAATTGAGTGGCTTTCATCAATTTTGGGCGAACCATTTTTGATAAGGAAAAAATTCACTGTTGAAAGGCTTTTGAAGAGCTGGTTTTTGTTACAAATGTTCTTTTCAGGTTGTTAATATTTATAGGTGAAAGTGATGATAACAGCCAACCTTTTATCTTCAATTAAGAAGATATCTGTCCCAGTGAATGTAACAGTGAGTGTAACAGTGATTTTGACAGTCTATTAAGTCCCATGTGTGAGTAAGCATTTAATGACTAGGCATCTATATTCATAGCTCCTAATGATTCTAGTGCCTACGTGTCACATTTAAGTTCCTTATGAAGAAATGACGTTGCATACAAAAAAAAAAAAATGAAATTCAATAAACTGAAAAGAAAATGAGACGGTTGATTATTACAGCTGTATGAAATTTCATCAGTATGCATGTTACTTTTCCTCTTTTTAAAAAAAAAAAAATACATGAAAATAAGTAATTACAATCTGTGGAATGTGCATGAGGATGAAAAAAAATTCTGATGTTTCAACGTAGTTTCTGATTTTATATCAGAACTTCTGGTAATTTTTCCAGAGTTTCTGATATCTTCTCAGATTATCTGACAATTATTGACTATTTATCAGATTTTCTGGTGTTCCATCAGATTGATGGATTGTTTTATCAGAAGCTAGTTGATTTGTTCTATGAATATCAGAATTTTGTTGTTTAACAAGTTGGTCTTCAATTTGTGTTTTTGTGTTTTCTGAGAAATCTTCATCATTTAGATTGACCATGCCTAGTTTGCTGATTAAAAAATTGTGTCTCTTTTCATCAAGAGGTTTTGTAAAGATATCAGCAATTTGATTTTCAGTTGGAACAAAATACATTTCAATGTTACCTTTCTCCACATGATCTTTTATGAAGTGGTATCTGACATCTATGTGTTTGGTTCTTGAGTGATGAACAGGATTTTCAGTTATTGCAATGGCACTCTTTGAGTCACATAGAATTGGAATCCTTGTCAGAGTTACTCCATAATCTTTCAGTTGAGTTTGCATCCACAGCACTTGTGAACAGCAACTTGCTGCTGCTACATATTCTGATTCTGCTGTTGATGTGGCAACACAGTTTTGTTTCTTGCTTGCCCAACAGGCACCAGATGTACTTTTCCTGTCAATTTTGCACCCTGCATAATCTGCATCTGTGTATGCAATTAATTCAAGGTTTGTATCCTTAGGATACCAGAGACCAATTTCTGATATGCCTTTGAGATATTTAAAAACCCTTTTTACAGCTTTCAGATGGGATTCTTTGGGATCACATTGATATCTGGCCAGAAAACATGTTGCAAACATGATATCTGGTCTGCTTGCAGTTAAATAAAGCAGTGATCCTATCATCCCTCTATAGGTTTTAATATCAACACTTATACCATTTTTATCAGAATCTAACTTGTTCCCTGTTGCCATGGGAGTTTTTGAAACAGAGCAGTTTTCAAGTGAGTATTTTTGTAGAATTGTTTTCACATATTTTGATTGACTCAAAAATATTCCATCAATTCTTTGTTTTACTTGTAACCCTAAGAAAAAGGTTAACTCACCCATCATACTCATTTCAAAGTGGCTGGTCATCAATTTTTGAAATTTATCACAAAATTTTTCATTTGTTGATCCAAATATAATGTCATCTACATATATCTGGACCAGTAAATTATGACCTTTATGTGTTTTGAGAAAAAGAGTGGTGTCAATAGTTCCTTTGGTAAACCCAGAATTGAGTAAGAAGTTTGATAAGGTTTCATACCAGGCTCTAGGAGCTTGCTTCAACCCATACAAAGCTTTGTTTAGCCTATAAACATGATTTTGAAATTTTGGATCAACAAAGCCTTCTGGTTGATGCACATAGACTTCTTCCTCAATTTTACCATTCAGAAAAGCTGATTTTACATCCATTTGATAAACTTTTAAATTCTTGGATGCAGCATAAGCAAGAAAAATTCTTACAGCTTCTAATCTAGCTACTGGTGCAAAGGTTTCATCATAATCAATACCTTCTTGTTGACAGTAACCCTTGACCACTAACCTTGCTTTGTTCCTGGTGATTATGCCGTTCTCATCAGATTTGTTCCTGAACACCCATTTTGAGCCAATGACAGATTTGTCTTTTGGCTTGGGTACCAGATCCCATACCTTGCTTCTTTCAAATTGATTAAGCTCTTCTTGCATAGCTTGAATCCAATCTGGATCATTTAGAGCTTCCTTGACAGATTTGGGTTCTATCTTGCTTAAGAACCCAGAAAATGCACACTCATGTGCAGTTGCAGATCTTGTTCTGACACCATCTGCAGGATTGCCTATGATGTCAGAATGAACATGTCATTTGATCCATCTTAACTTGTTGTGAAATGTTGTTGGTTCTGATGGATTTGAACTTTCCCCCTGATCAGGTGCTTCATTTGTCTGAAAAGTATCAGCAATCTGGATTTCTGATGTACTGCATACTTGATCTGCAGGGTTAGAACATGAATAATCTTTTGATTTATTTTTGTAGGCATTATCATGTTCTAGGAAATCTTCATTTAACATTTCAAAGAGATGTTCATAATTTTCTTGTTTGTCAGAAAAGTTTATTTCTTTTATGTACTCGATGAGTCATCAAATGAGACATACAAACTTTCTCTGATGGTCCTGGTGTTGAGAATAAAAACTCTGTATGCTTTTGAGGACAAAGAGTAACCAAGAAAAATGCCTTTTTCTGCTTTTCTGTCAAATTTTTCAAGGCTTTCAAAATCATTAAAAACAAAACATCTACAACCAAATGTATGCAAAAATTTTATACTTGGTATTCTTCCATTTATAATGTTGTAAGGTGTTTTGTTGTGCCTTTTGTTGATTATGGATCTGTTTTGTGTAAAACATGCATTTGCTATAGCTTCTGCCCGAAAGTGATTGGGCAATTTAGCATAAGCAAGCATGGTTCTGGCAGCTTCTACCAAGGTCCTATTCCTTCTTTCAACCACACCATTCTGTTGGGGTGTTCTTGGAGCAGAAAAATCATGAGAAATTCCTTTACTTACTAAGAAATTCTCAATTTTTGCATTTTTAAATTCTGTTCCATTGTCTGATCTGATCCTTCTCACTGTTAGTTTTAACAGATTTTCAATTTTCTTAATAAAATTAATGATCAGATCAGGAGTTTCACTCTTCTTTCTCAAAAATTCTACCCATGTGTACCTGGAGAAGTCATCTACTATCACTAGTATGTATTTCTTTCCAGAAAAACTTTCTGTACTTATGGGTCCACACAAATCCATGTGTAAAAGTTCCAAATTTTGTGAAATAGAAGACTCAGAAATTGATTTGTGTGAGCTTCTTTTGGATTTTCCCATTTCACATGCTTCACAAATTTTATCCTTCTTTGAGGATATTAAAGGTAATCCTTTTACCAGACCTTTGCTTGCTAATATGCTTAGGTTTTTGAAATTTAAATGAGCAAGCCTTTTGTGCCATAACCAACTACTACCTTTGTTATGTTTTGAAAATAAACATAGTTTTGGATGTTCACTTTCTTCTTTGAAGTCAAAATAGTAGATTGATTTTCTTATCCTTTTCCCACTTAAATAAATTTTGTTATCATCTATACCTATTAACAAGCATTTTTCTGGTAAAAAGGTTACCTGAAAACCTTTGTCACAGAATTGACCACAACTCAGCAAATTATACTTTAAGCCTTCAACATAGGCTACTTTCTCTATGGTGAAACATCCATATTTTATGCAACCATATCCCATGATCCTCCCTTTTACTCCATTTCCAAAATTTACCATTCTACCCAGCTTTGAAACAAAGTTGCTGAGTAAGCTCCTATCCCCAGTCATGTGCTTGGAGCTTCCGGAGTCGCAGTACCAGATCTGCTGCACATGATGGTCCTGAAATGAAATGATTAGAGGGTTTTTGGTACCTAGGCATGCTTGGGCACGGTTTCTGATGAAATTTGAAACATTTTATTTTTATTTCTTCTTGGTTTTGCATCAGAAACTCTGTTATATGCTGAGCCATTAACAGATTTTACATTTTTCTTTTGAAGATGGTGTTGGACAAGCTTCAGTATGTCAACACACATACAAGAGTTATCAGAATTTTCTGATAGTTCCTCTTGTGATGAAATGATTGGATAATTTTGAAAAGATGAGTGAACTGCTTCTGGAGTTTTTACAGATTCTTGACTGCATTCACTCTTGTTTGTTTTGAAGTTTGGTTTGTCAAAAGAATATTCAGAACAGATTGATTTGCAAGTTTCAGATTCAGATTCTGATACTAAATTATCAGAAATCTGATGAGTTGCTTTTACAATGATAGTGGGTTTATTTCTATTTGATCTTATAGAACTTGTATAGCCTAAACCCTCTCCTTTGTTCTTAGGTGTGGACTCAATAAAATTTATAAACTCTTTAGCCTGTTGAAAACCTCTTACATTGATTTCTTTGTCATTTATTTTCTTGTAAAGATCTTTTCTTTCATTTTCATAAAACTCAATTTTTGCTCTTTGATCTAAACTGTCCTCAATAAGATGTTGGTTTTCAAGAATGATTTTATTCAAAGTCCTTTGCAACTCATCAGATTTTCTAATATCTGATTTATGTTTTTCTTGCAGATTTAGAAAATCTGACATGAGCTTGTTTAATTTGTGTTCAAGATCAAGATTGTCTAAATTTACCTTTTGTTCTGAAGTTTCTGGTAGTCCTTCAGAGAGTGCCATGAGACAAAAATTTGCCAATTCTTCTTCTTCATCATCAGAAGAATCATCAGATAACCAGGTATCTGTTCCAGCAATTAAGCTTACTTGTTGCTGCTTCTTTGCTTCTTCAAGCTTTTTCTCATAATAGGCAACATCCTTCAGCTTTTTGGTCTTGCATTCTGATGCATAATGGCCTCTCTGCTTGCACTTGTAACACACAACTTCAGCCTTCCCTTTATCCTTGGATCTAAACTCTTCTTTAGATCTTCCATCCATCCTTCCTTTGTCACTCCTCTGGTATCTCTGGTTACCTCCCCTCAACCTCTGCTCAAATGTTTTGGTGAGCAGTGCTATTGCTTCAGCAAAAGCTGAAAAGTCTGATGAAGCATCAGAAGTTTCAAGATTTTGACTGGTTGATGGTTGTGGATCATTTGTTGTTGTTGATCTTTGTGAGTTTGAGATTAGAGCTAAAGATCCCCCTCTTTGAGCAGTTTCTTCAAAAATTTCTTCCTCTCTGGGGATCAAGATGCTGTATAAGTCATGAAGACTCATGTTTCCTAGTTCTAAGGTTGATGATAAAGTCATGGTTAGACTTCTCCATTCTCTAGGAAGAGCATTAAGAAATTTTATATTTCTTTCATCGTTTGATTTTGTTATACCAAATTTCTTTAGCTCGTTTAAAAGTTTTATAAATCTTTGATATGTATCATTTAACCTTTCATTTGGCAAACTTTTAAACCTTTCATAAGATGAGACATGATTTGTTCTCTTGTTTCTTCTCATCCTTTCTCCTCCTTCACAAAGATTTTCCAACTGATCCCATATTTCCTTAGCTGATGCACATGCATCAACTTGTGAAAATATGTCATTGGGGATAACCATAATTAAAAGTGACTTAGCCCTTTCATCCCCAGCCACATTTTCCTTGTCTTCCTCGCTCCAAAGTATTTCACTTTTGGGAGCGCGGGAGGCAGGGATTGCTGGTGATTGGTCAGTTGCTGGAATAGCAGGTATATCAGTCATTGGTATATGTGGACCCCTTTCAATGGATTGAAACAGAGCTCGGTCATGACCATTAAGGAAATTGACCATCCTGATTTTCCACTGGGGGTATTCCTCTCTGACCAGAGTCGGAGGCTTAGACATAGAACCAATGTTAAAAGCATTATTCCAGGATTGAAAGCTGGCCATATTTAGAGAAAAGAAGATGAGCAATTGATCAATTGAAAATAATTTATTCAATCTGCTCTGATACCAATTGTTAGACCCAGTTCAGGCTCAAAACAAATTCTTTTCACGTAATATGGCAAGTGATTTCAGTAGATGTGAAAAAGATGTGCGGAAATGGAAATCAGACTTTCAAGAAACAAGACCTACAGAATTATCAAGTTTATATCACTTTGAAACAAAATGGTTTACAAGGTGATTGTAAGATTATTATCTAATACAAACGAATCTTGAATTCTATGGGGGAGTGTAACACCTCGGAAATTCACGTCCTATAATATGTTGACACGTGTCATAAAGTTTAAACGTGTGAGAGAAATATTATGGAAGGACTAAAGTTGACAAACGTGGAAAGTATGTAAATACACGTATTCTAAGTGTCAACTGTGAATAAATATATTGTATTTTAACCCTACAAGATGCTCATACCTTCAAACGAATAAATCATGGATCATACGAAGCTTAAAGTGAGTGATTTCAAACTACAAGGACCAATTGTGTCAACATGTTTAATTTATACCTCTGAGTGACCTTTTGACAAACCCGAAGCTTTGTAAATATTAATTTTGCTCACGAGAATGCACCATAAAAATTTCATAAAGTTTCGTTAACGTATGAGAAAGATATGATCAAATTCGTGTGCGAAGCGTTAAAGCGTAAACGTCGAAAGTTAGGACTTTTCGGGTGAAAATAAAGTTACCCGGGGACTTGGCAAAGTGGGTATATGTTTTAAGGCCTTAGTAAATCAATTATAAGGGTTTAACATACAAGAAATCAGTGCCTATTCGAGTTTTGAAGAGCCAAGGACTGATTAGCAAACAAAATCAAAAATCTGATCTGCAGAGGGGCTCGCGTCACGCGAGGGGACCCTCGTGCTACGCGAGGGTGGCCCAGAACCGTGAAACATGGACTGTTGTCTGCCAATGCGTTTGTGCGCGACTTTAACCGAATTTTCACATCCCTCTTGGCCCCTAGGCACCCCCTAAGCCTCTAGGACACATGTTAATCGATTGTGGGCAGTCCTAGACCTTGTTGTCAAGCTCCTAAGGTGAGTGAAACCACTATATAAAGCCATCCAAGTTCACCATTTTTCTCACACCTTCATCTGATCATTTGGAGCCTTTCTGAAGCTAAGGAACTCTCCCAACTGATCATAAGTCGTGCATAGGACCCTTGTAAGTGTTCTAATCCTTTCTTGTTTGAGTTTAGCTTAGTTAATTAGCTAAAAGTCAAACCGTCGTAATTACGGTTTGACTTCGAGATTAGTCAATAATGGCTCAGTCAAATCTCGAATTAAAAGTAGTTATAAGTTGGTATTTATGTGGGTAATAAAACCCCAAAAGGGTTTCCCCTGATCACCACTTTAACTAGTTCAAAAGTCGGGTCAAACATATACTTAAAAAGTCAACAGAATTCTTAAAAGGTCATTTATGCATAATTAGCTATCTAGACCATGTATAACCTGTTTGATTATTGTTATAACTTAGTAATTAGTGTAAGAACATGTCCAAACCTGTTCAACCCGACTATTTCCTGTTTAGACCCGGTTCGGAACCGAAAGTCACATAGTTTGACTTTCACTTTGACTTTCAGTTCTGACCCGTTTAGGCATATTTTAGAAATGCCACAGAGCTTAAATTGGACTAGGTTACATGTTAGAACAACCCTCTGTGATTATGCACCTCGGTTCGTTAGTTATCCAATTAATATGCAAGTTTCTGTTAATTGTTCATATGTTGACCGTTATGCCCTTATTACCTTAAAACATGATTTATGAAAATGTAAAAGTGTAGAAACCTTGAATATTGATATATAAACTTGTATGCAAAATTTGACATCAGTTTGACTTGTAGATTAAGAGTTATGCTCATTAGCGTAATTACGATGCTTTATGTTAATAAAATGGCGTAATTAGCGTATAGCCTAATTAAACATACTTTTTGGTATCAAACGAATTACCCACTGATGTAATATATTATTTTGGGAATTTTAAAGATTTTTAATTAATTTTAGGCTGAGCATAACTCATAGTCGTAGGCGTAATTCGGTAATTGTCGGTTTTGCCCTTACGGGCCATAAAATGAGTTTTACACATCTAAACGAATCCAAACCTTTTGCCACTGATTAGTTATGATAAATGAATTATTTTAAGCCTTCTGGAAATATAAAAATATCAGACTTAAGTATCGAACCCGGTAATGGCCTTTAATCGCCTTATTTAGCGTTATTAGCGCATAGTATGTCTTAAAATCATATTGGACATACCCGGGTTGATACCTACTGATATAAGAAGCAAATTATCATATTTTAATAGTAAGCAAAAGTTGATAAACTCAGACTTCAGTTTTGAGCTTGTCGGCTTATGTGAAATTACCAAAATACCCCTACGGGGCCTAGTTTGGTTAAAAATGATAAGTTTCACATACATGCTTTAGCCTACTGTTAAAACTCATCAAATTGAGTATGTTGGCAGTTTACATCAGACCTGTAACTCAGTTAGACATGTAAACTCTTTTACAAACTTTAAAATGACCAAACTACCCCTACGGGGCATAGTTTGTGTTTAAATTAGTTTCGGGCATAACGAAAGACACCTTACTGATGTCACAACATATTTGAGACATAATTAACTTAGGAAATCTGTATATAGCTCTCATGACTACCCGTCACGCTTATTACGCGTACGGTTCGGTTTATGTAACAAGTTTACATAAATTAGCCGAAACGGGTCAAACCTTAACGGTTTTATCTCAAAATCAGAATGTGAATAATAAACCCATATTAAACAAGTCTTCAAACTTGTCGGGTCTGAATCACATTCTATCCGGTCTTCGCTTAATCGTGCGTACGAACCGTATCTTGAAACTAGCCGGTCTAAGCTTAAGCTTAACAAAAAGACCCGTTAGAATTCTAATAGGTTATATTAAACCTTCGTTCCAGATTAGGAGAAACAGTAAAAGCTACGTGCATTCTGATTGTTGTGACTTATACTTGCATCAGGTAAATACTTTTAACTTATTTTCCCTATACGGGCTTGGGTTACGGTACATAGCGTACCGCTTGATCGAGCATCAAATCTCCACGCTTAGTGGGTAGTTGAATAATTTGATCAGCTCGTTTAAACAGTCTTGTTTACTTTACAGCCTTTGGGGGGTTAATGACCATGTCCCGGATATCCCTGGCATCATCTTACGAGATGGCCACGACCTGAGCACGGGGTGTAGGCGTACTCCCGTGTATAACTCACTTAAAGTGGTGTGTCTATTGATCTTTAACCCGGATTTGATTCGGGCTACTGAACGCATAAGTAACATGTAATTCGTTCACAAGATTATTATATTATTAAAATAATTCTCCCAAGTTAAATAAAATGATTTATGCCACGTGCATCCAAACCAATTTTCAATCATTTTCCAAAATGAGTCAGTTGAATGTATTTACCAGTGTAAACTGACGTATTTTCCCAAAAAGACTGAATGCAGGTACTAAACGTAATTGGCTGGATTGTCTCCTAAGCATCAATAAAAGTCTCGTAAGCTTAGGATGCCAGAAGTCTGTTGAACAATTAAATGTTATTTTGTTTCGATCCGTTCTGTGGATAAACACCGGATATTGTGACTTTGTTTACAATAAATAAATTCGGATGTATTATATTTTCAATTGCTTCCGCTGTGCATTATTATATTGTGTTGTTTGACTATTACGTTGCCAACCACGTCACGATACTCCCCCACCGGGCCCACCGGTGACACGTGGAAATCGGGGTGTGACAGGGAGAGAGCAATGGAGTTTAGATGTATGTGTGAATGCTAAGCTTCAAACTCACTTTGCTTCTCCTGGTTTAGCCTTCTATTTATAGACGGCTTGGGTGTATGAATAAACAATAGTTTATTCATACAATAATTCCTGCAAAAAGTAGCCAATTGACATATTCATTGATTCTAACGTTCAAGTTGCCTTTTTCATCATGATATCATTTAATGTCAACTTGCTTCGGTAATTGTGGCAGGACAGAGCCAATTTTAGACAAGTGGGTTATTTCATCAGAAATTCTGATAAACCACTTCATCAGAAATTCTGATGAACAAATCATCAGAAAATCCTTGATGATCAGAATCGTCAGATACTGATGATATTTCATCAGAAATATCATCAGATCCATCAGAAATGACCTCTTCTGATAATCCAATTTAGCTCTTGATCAACTTGTAATTCTTTGAAGTAGATGCTGTGCTTTCCAGTTGTCCCATCTGATCTTCTTTTTCTAGTTCGTGATCTTCAGAACTGTGATCTCTTCATAGATGCAGTTGATTGTGATTTTCTTCAATACTTACATATAAAGTTTCCTAACAATAAATTTTTAAGATGACATACCAAAGGTCAACAACAAATCCACCTATTTTTTATATTTTCTTCCATTTCTACCTCTTACTCACTATTCATAACAAATAATTATTAACATAAAATAATTATTAACATAAAATAAAGTTAACACAAGTGAAATAAATACAGGTAAAATTTATAATTAATGGTTTATCATTTGTAGTACGGAAGTTAACATATAAGAGAACTTGAACAGTATTATTAATTATTAAAACTTAATTTCTAAACCAACATTAAAATCTTTTCATTAAACTTGGTTGATGTGTGTAAAATACAACATATAAATTACATCAATTGAGGCCTAAAACTAACCATTTTTAGTACTAATGTTGGAAAAAATATGCTTTTGTCTTCCTTTTGTATTTTCAGGATTAAATGAGCGTAAATGAACAAAAGTAGCCAATATGCAGCAAAATCTAACATAATTACAAGAAAAGGAATAAACGTGGTATGCCCGAGCCATCAACAGCATCTTCCCAAACAAAAACAAGTAAACAGAAGGCTGACCACGGCCCCGTGCCCAGCGGACACGGGGGCGTGGCCAGTTGTTTGCAGAAAAGACAAAGCTATAGAAACTTCTATTCCCGACACGGGGGTTTGTCCAGCTCAACACGGCCGTGGTCAACGCTAAGATTCGCAGAATCCAAGCAAATCTTGATAGTACAGATACGCTTCTACACAAGGGGCCGTGCCCAGTGGACACGGGGGCGTGTGAAGCTAATGCAGACAAATTGCAATTAATGAAGAAAGAGAAAGTGGATGGACACGGGGCCGTGTCCAGCGGACACGTGGCCGGGTCCAGCAGACACGGGGCCATGTCCGGGCTTCTGTGCAGGCTATAAATAGAGGTGCTTGGTTCACTTCAAAGGCATCCCTTGGCAAACCATCTCTCTCCCACTTCACCCACACTCCACCACCACTACAACCCACATCCACCACCATCATCCATCTTAGAGTGTGTGTAGTAGTCTCGGGATCCAAGATTGATAGTAAGAGTTCTTGACAATCAAAGGCCATGTTTGCCTAAGTCTCTTACATCACTTGGTGAAGACAAACATTTAGTGTAATACTTTTGATTTTTTATCGTTTCGCACATTTTATTTGGTTTTGTATTAATGACTTTAATAACTAGTTTCTTATGTTGAAGGTGAAACTTCCTTATCATTTGTCCGTGGTGTCTTGGCGTTATTTTACTGTCTATATAAAATAAAAGATTTACACCATTCATATCTCTACGGTCTATATAGAGATATGTTGGCTACCTGGTCGGGGGTTAAGGGAATAGTTTGGTAAGGTTATTGCCTTGTTCAGTGTATAGATCCTACAAGGACCTGGGTCAAGCTTACTAGAACCTCCTTCAATACCCACTGGTATTGGATGGCGGGGGCACGTGCGAATGGCTTGATCCCCTCATATGTAAACTACTATTAATACATTAACCCGGCTACTTGGGATTGTATCCCTGCTGACTCAAACCACTTAGCCGAGGGTAACGTCACCTTCAAAAGAAGGGCCTACCACATTACGCATTAATAACTTAATTAATTATCTTTCAATATTCCAACCCTTTCGGATTATATCCTTGCTGACTCAAACTACTGGGTTGAGGGTAACGTTACCTTCAAAAGAGGGACCTACTACTATAACTAAGATAATCTCTTAAAAAGTGCAAAAGTGCGGAAATCATCAAAGGTTACACTAAAGGCGAGTCAGATCCAAGTGATTCATCTTGTCTATCTGTTTTATTTTTATTTACTTTTTAACATTTTTAGTTTTTATTTTCATGTTTAAAACCTTTTCTAAAACTTTTGATTTGATTAGACGTTGAGGATAAACCGGTACTAAAAGCTCTTGTGTCCTTGGACGACCTCGGTATCTTACCAACGCTATACTACGCTCACGATGGGTGCACTTGCCCATATGTGTGTTTAGTGTTAGTAGAATATCGTGTTTTATAAATTTAAAACTTGACTAAAGTGTTAAAAAGGGCTTAAAATATAACTAAACATATATTCACACCGACACACATCATTGGTTAATGCTTAACAGTTCAGAGGCAAATGTCTGATCAATTATTATGTGGCATATAATAGGTAGGGGCTATTTGTCAATTTCTGAACGGTTAAGTGCTGAACCGGTAAGATGTCTGAATCATTAAGTGCTGAACCAGTAAGAGGTCCGAATCATTAAGAGCAGTATAATGTTTAACCGTTCAAAGGCAAATGTCTGATCAATTCAGATTAGAGGTCTTAACCATTCAGACTCTATATAATTTTAACCATTCAAAGGCAAATGTCTGAACCATTCAGACATTTGCTCGTGAAACAAACAGTCTGAACCATTAAGTGCTGAACCAGTAAGAGGTCTGAACCATTAAGAGCCCCATTAAGAGGTAACAAACAGCCCCTTAGTTATGTTTTGTTGAGTTCAACGACCAAAATTCCACCGTCTATCCATTGCGTTTTGTAAGTCCTACTTCATTGTCACCGTTCCATTTATCGGCTACTATCGAGTCACCGATAGTTGCATCAAACCAAGTGTACAGAATTGACCCTGCTCGATTTTCTGGTAGGCACGACTTTCAGTCGGTTTTCAAGTAGCCAGATATAAGACAAGTTTTCTATATTATGTTCCTAAAATACAACCCATCGACTGAACCAAGCTGGATTCCTGGTTACGAGAATTATTTACCGTAAAAGACGATCGGTTATGTTCATTGGGCTTTACTTCTGCTTGGATTCATTCTTTCTGCAACAGTTCCTTTGAAGAGGTATGGTCCCAAGTCCATGCACACATGGCAGGGACCACACCACTTTTATCCAGCACGGGGTCTACATCAGCAGAGCGTATCCAGAAGCTTCTGGAAGAAATCGCAGGTGACACCAAAGATGCTCTCCCAAACAAAAAGGACAACACGTGTCACCAGTAGAGGACGCCAGCTGGACCTGTGAGATATTCCTAGGACATGCCGACAGCCACTACTAGAATTCTTCTATCTGGACGAATAGAGATGCGCCACATCATCCACTACTCTGAGTAGGACAGAGCAGACCAAGAGGATATTCCTCTTGGTCGGACAGCTGGCATCCAGCAGTAACTGGCAAGGCCCTCCTTCCATCCTTCATCCTTCGGCTATAAATAGGAGACTCCTCCTTCAGGTTTAACATTCTGCTCTCTTTCTATTTCCCCTACAACACACACTATTCTTCCCAGAACAGTACTTATTCTCACGCCGGAGGGTAGTCACAAGGAGAACCCCTCCTATTCCTCTCCTTGTGGCGAGTCACCGGTGTTCTGTTTTGCAGGAACCCAACAGTCGACGAGTGGAGGAAGAGATTGAACCCATATTCACGAGACGACCCAGCTGGTTAGCCTAGTGTTAACCAGTGTTTCATCATTTGGCGCCCACCGCATCTTTTTGCAACCATTTTCATCTCTTTTCTCTTCAAAAACACTCTCTGAATGGCTGAACAAAACCCTTCTCTTCATGTAGACGGAGAAAGCTCTTCCTTTGTGCTGCCCACGGACACCGTTGACGTCCAAGGGCACCAAAGGAACGGGACCGTCAAAGAAGAACAAGTGAATAATGAAATACCTGATCTCTTTGGAAGTTCTTCCAGAGTTATCAACAAAGCCACATCTGGAGCTATCAACCAAATAGCCCCTGGAGTCATCAACTAAACAACTTCAGGAGTTCAAACGCCAAACCATGGTGCAGGTCCTTCAGCACCATCGGCTCAGGCACATCTAAACTTCTTAGCTAAATTAGGGCTACCTGAAGGAGAAACTCTGGCCTCTTGGTACGCCAAACAAACAGCATCTTTAAACATGGTCTATGCACAGTTAAGCGTACAACAAGCACTGCTCCAGGCACAAGCTGCTCCGTCCGCCTTTGTTACTCCACCTCAAAGGCCACCAAACACCCAAATTCCGCAACAGACACATGCGCACGAGCACGCACAGAACCAACAACATGAGAAATCATCCACCATCAGGAGACAAAGCGTGCATGACACGCGTGACACCTATGGTGAAATAGAAAGCAACTATGAGCAGTACACCTACCAACAAAAGAAACCTCCGTTGCACAGTCTTTTAGGTCCGCGCAATATCAACAATGAATGAGAGAGTTACAACGAAGAAGATGCCTCAACTTATAAACAAGAAGAAAGCTCTGTTTTCAGTAGACTACCACCAAACCACGAAGCATATAGACCCCGCGCATGCGCGGGATACAATCCAAACGCCGAACATGACTACACCTTGAGTTATCATCCTGAAGGTATAGCTGAGAAATCGAAGTTCATCAGAGAAATTGCGACGGCTCCAATAGACAAGACAAAGTTGCCACACAATGTGGGAAAGTATAACGGCCTTACAGATCCTGATGATCACCTTCAAGTCTTCACGGGCGTCGGAGTAGTAGGTGGTTGGTCGTTGCCAACTCGGTGCCATTTGTTTGTGCAAACCTTCGTCGGCGCAGCACGCGCGTGGTTTGATAGTTTACCAGAAGGAAGGATCAAGTCCTGGATGGACTTTCAAAACAAGTTTCTAGCACACTTCTCCCAACAGCGCAGACATACCAGAGACCCTACGGACTGTTTAAACATCTGGAGAAAAGATCATGAAAGCATTGAAGACTTTATCACCAGATACAACAAAGAATGTTTGGAAATAGGAGATGTTGGGGAAAAAATGATGCGCGCACATTTCATGAGAGCTGTCAAGTGTGACGACTTAATCAAGAGAGTCAAGGGCAGAGATGGAGGTCCCAAATACTGGGATACTTTCATCGAAGCAACAAAAACTATTGCTAGAACAGATAAACAGCTGATCGGCGGCGACAGCCATCAGTATAATTGATGTGCGTGAGTGTCGTGTAGTTTTTAATGTATATTTTAAGCCCTTTTTAACACTTTAGTCAAGTTTTAAATTTATAAAACATGATATTTACTAACACTAAACACACATATGGGCAAGTGCACCCATCGTGAGCGTAGTATTGTGTTGGTAAGATACCGAGGTCGTCCAAGGACACAAGAGCTTTTAGTACCGGTTTATCCTCAACGTCTAATCAAATCAAAAATTTAGAAAAAAGGTTTTTAAAACAAGAAAATGAAAACTAACTAAAAATGCTGAAAATAAAAATAAAAGTAAAAGTAAAAACAGATAGACAAGATGAATCACTTGGATCCGACTCGCCTTTAGTGTAACCTTTGATGTTTTCCGCACTTTTGCACTTTTTAAGAGATTATCTTAGTTATAGTAGTAGGCCCCTCTTTTGAAGGTGACGTTACCCTCAACCCAGTAGTTTGAGTCAGCAAGGATACAATCCTAAAGGGTTGGAATATTGGAAGATAATTAATTAAGTTATTAATGCGTAATGTGGTAGGCCCCTCTTTTGAAGGTGACGTTACCCTCGGCTAAGTGGTTTGAGTCAGCAGGGATACAATCCCAAGTAGCCGGGTTAATGTATTAATATTAATTTACATATGAGGGGATCAAGAAATTCGCACCCCCGCCATCCAATACCAGTGGGTATTGAAGGAGGTCCTACTAAGCTTGACCCATGTCCTTACAGGATCTATACACTGAACAAGGCAAGAACCTTACCAAACCATTCCCTTAACCCCCGACCAGGTAGCCAACATATCTCCAAATAGACCGTGGAGATATGAATGGTGTAAATCTTTTATTTTATATAGATAGTAAAATAATGCCAAGACATCACGGACAAATGATAAGGAAGTTTCACCTTCAACATAAGAAACTAGTTATTAAAGTCATTAATACAAAACCAAATAAAAAGTGCGAAAAGATTAAAAAAAAAAAACAAAAGTATTACACTAAATGCTTGTCTTCACCAAGTGATGTAAGAGACTTAGGCAAACATGGCCTTTGATTGTCAAGAACTCTTACTATCAATCTTGGATCCCGAGACTACTACACACATTCTATGATGGATGATGGATGGTGGTGGTGGATGTGGGTGTTGTGATAGTGGTGGAGTGTGGGTGAAGTGGGAGAGAGGTGGTTTGTCAAGGGATGCCTTTGAAGTGAACCAACCACCCCTATTTATAGCCTACACAGAAGCCCGGATACGGCCCCGTGTCCACCCATCTTCTCTTTCTTCATTAATTGTAGTTTGTATGCATTAGTTGACCACACCCCCGTGTCCACTGGGCACGTCCCCGTGTGCAGAAGCGTATCTGTACTATCAAGATTTGCTTGGATTATGCGAATCTTAGCGTTGACCACGGCCCCGTGTCCGCTGGGCACGCCCCCGTGTTGGGAAATAGAAGCTTCTATAACTTTGTCTTTTTTGCAGACACTTGGGCACACCCTCGTGCTCAATGAGCACGGGGCATGTTCAGCCTTCTGATGTCTTGTTTTTGCTTGGGAAGATGCTGTCGAGGGGTCGGGTATGCCACGTTTATTCCTTTTCTTGTATTATTGTTAGATTTGGCTGTATTTTTGCTTCTTTTGTTCATTTAAGCTCTTTTAATCCTGAAAATACGGAAGACAAAAGCACACTTTTTCCAACATTAGTACTAAAAAAGGGTTAGTTTTATGCCTCATTTGATGTAATTTATATGTTGCATTTTACACACATCAATAATTATAGCCAGCACGCCAACGACAGACGCAACAAAAAGGGGAAGGGTTAACCCTGGAAGGCATCTGGCTATAAGGAAAGAAGCCCACCAGCTGAAGACGCGCGCGCGACCATCAACCAAATCAGCTATCGAAAAGAGGTCAAGATAGAAAACAGAGAAAAACAATGGACACCTCTCACAAAACCCCCTCTGAAGTCTTGTCTACAGAAAACCATCAGTTCAAAGCCCCATTGCAGATGTGCAACAAAAGAGGGCAAGACCCGAACCTCTTTTGTAAATTTCACAAAGATACAGACCATTTAACAAATGACTGTATTAGTCTAAGACAGGAGATAGAACGAGCTCTGAAGGGCGGTAAGCTCACTCATTTGATCAGAGGGGGGAAAAAGAGACAACCGCCAGATCCAGAGAAGGGAAGAGGGCCCAGACAACAAGAAACTTCGAAAGCTGGAAACACATATGATTCAAGGGGGGTTAGAGATGACCCAGGAAAAATTACAACAAGCGCGCCCAGGATGACTCCTAGCGCGAGAGGAAAGTCGTTTTCCCGGTAGTACGACATGGTCCAAAAGAAAGAAGACCCATTGTCATTTCTGGTGTGTTTGGCCACTACCAGATAGACTAAATCTTTATCGACCGGATGCACCGCGGACATCATATACGAGCAATGTTTCAATCAACTATACTAAAAGGATAAGGCGCGCTTGGAACCAGTGGACTACCCACTCACCGATTTTTGCAACGAAGCCGTCTTTCCCCTTGGCCAGATATCTTTCCCGGTGCTACTCTCTGATGGGAAGAATTTCAGAACTGAAGAAGTTATGTTCATGGTCTTACCGGCGAACTCACGGCATGATATCCTTTTGGGAAGAGAGTCCCAAGGAGAGTTCAACATGATCTGTTCAGGGCCACACTCAGCAGTAGGATTTCCGACAGAGACGGGGATAGCTATAATTTATGCAAGCAAAGAAGTCCTCATGACAGATGAAGTACGACCTTCGAAGTCAAGCAAGCCAACCCCGCGCGCGGAACCTGAGAAGTGGATTCTAAACAGGAAGTACCCAGAGCAAACAATCACTCTAGGTCCAGCAATGTCAGAAATAATACGCACATCGCTCAAGAAATTATTGTTAAAAATATGGATGTTTTCGCCTGGACACCAGCTGACATGGTCGGTGTTCCACGGCACATAGAGGAACACAGATTGAACGTCGCTGAAAATGCCAAACCTGTCGTACACACCAAACGCCATTTAGGAGAAGTAAAACACGAAGCCATCCAAGAACAAATCACAGAGTTGCTCAATGCCGGAATCATCAGAGAAGTGCGATACCAAACCTGGGTTGCCAACCCAGTAATGGTGCCAAAAGGAAATGGCGGTTGGAGAATGTGTGTAGACTATAAGGATCTGAACAAAGCTTGCCCGAGAGATTGTTACTCCTTACCCTTGATTAATGAAAAAATAGACTCATTGACATCCTTCCGATGGAAATGCTTTCTCGATTGTTACAAAGGATACCATCAAGTGCAGATGGCAATCTAAGACGAAGACAAGACGACATTCCGCACGCCAATAGGGTTGTATTCTTACAAGAAAATGCCCTTCGGGGCTAAAGAATGTAGGAGCAACGTACCAAAGGCTAATGAACGAAACATTTAGAGATGCCATCGGAAAGTACATTGAAGTCTACATGGATGATTTAGTCATCATGAGCAAAGAAGAAGATCTGATGTTGGAAAACATTCAGAAGACGTTTGACACATTACGAGGGGTAAACATCAAGCTGAACCCTGCCAAATGCTCCTTCGGAATGGAAGAAGGAAAATTTACGGGCTTCATCGTTACGAAAGATGGGTTCAGGGTCAATCCCGAAAAGGTGCAAGCAATAGGGGTATAATACCCGAGTATTTATACTACAGAAAGTTGAGAGAGAATCTGAAGTTTTGAATGGTGAGAAATGAGGTTGAAACCTCAATTTATAGGCTTGATGGAGGTCGTCTCGTGGCCCGCGAGAGATATGGCTTCGGCCTTCGCGGCCCGCGAGAGCCCACGTGTCGTTTATAGCTTCGCCGAGTTAAGGGTTAGGGTTGCTGAGTCACTAGACACGTGACACAATGCCTTGTCCGGCAATCCAGGCCAGTCGCGGCCCGCGACAAAAGTAGCTAAGGGGGTCGCACCCCGTGAGCGACTCCCAAATTTTTTTTCTTGATTTTTATAAATATTAAGGTATTATGGGTCCGTTTCTCGCATGCGTGGTATATTTTAGGACATTTAGGGTTACGTTAAGGGTTTTAGGAGGGTTGTTATATCCTCCCCACCTTGTTTTAGATCTCGTCCTCGAGGTCTACTAGAACAGTTGTGGGTATTTCTTTTGCATCTCGGACTCGAGTTCCCACGTGTACTCTGGTCCTCTCTTGGAATCTCATTTTACTTTGACCAGAACTAGTCTCTTGTGTTTGAGATTCTTGATCTTTCTATCTTCAATCTGAATGGATTTCTCGATAAACTTAAGTTTCTCATTTACCTCTATGTCCTTAAGAGGTATTACTAATGATTCGTCTGCTAAGCCCTTTTTTAGATTGCAAACATGAAACACATCATGTATTCCTGCCATTTCCTCTGGCAGTTGTAGCTGATAGGCTACGGGTCCTATTCTTTTAATAATCTCAAAAGCTCCAACATACCTGGGGCTTAGCTTTCCTCTTTTAACGAATCTGACTACTCCTTTCCAAGGAGAGACTTTTAACAATACCTTATCTCCTACTTGAAGTTCTAAAGGTTTCCATCTGTTATCTGCATAACTCTTTTGGCGATCTCGTGCTGCTTTTAGTCTTTCCTTGACTTGAATTATCTTATCCGTTGTTTCTCGCGCTATCGCTGGTCCAGATAATTGCTTTTCTCCTATTTCTGCCCACCAGACCGGAGTTCGGCACTTTCGTCCATAAAGTGCTTCAAAAGGTGCAGCGTTAATGCTAGTATGATAGCTGTTATTGTAGGAAAATTCTATTAATGGTAAATGGTCGTCCTAATTTCCTCCGAATTCAATCACACAGGCTCTAAGCATATCTTCCATTGTTTATATTGTCCTTTCGCTTTGTCCATCCGTTTGAGGATGATAAGCTGTGCTTAGGTTTAACCTGGTTCCCAGCTTTTTGGAAACTTGTCCAAAAATGAGAAGTAAAATGGCTGTAAAGGAATTCCATGTAATGAAACTATTTCATTTACATATAACTTGGCTAACTGTTCTATACTGAAAGTTTCCTTCATTGGTAAGAAATGAGCAGATTTGGTCAATCTGTCTACAATCACCCAGATTGTATCATTTCCTTTTCTTGTCTTGGGTAATTTGGTAACAAAGTCCATTGTTATCAATTCCTATTTCCATATTGGTATCTCTAATTGTTGCAATAATCCTAAGGGTTTCTGATGCTCAGCTTTAATTTGTGAACAGGTTAAACATTTAGCAACATAGTTTGCTACATCCTTTTTCATTCCTATCCACCAGAAATTCTTTCTTAGATCTTGATACATCTTATCACTTCCAGGATGTATTGTATACTTAGACTTATGAGCTTCTTCTAGAATTTTGTGGCGTAAGTTTCCTTGTTTAGGTATCCAGATCCTTTTCTTATGGAACTTCCAAATTCCATTTGTTCCTTGTTCTAACTCCTTTATCATTCCTTTTAAACTTTCAGCATCATCCTTGATTGCTGTTTCCTATACCTTTCTAATTTGATCGTTTAAATCTACTTGTAGATTTAACCTGAGAGAACGTACTTGTTTCGGCTTTTCATGATACTTTCGACTTAAAGCATCAGCTACTACATTAGCTTTCCTAGCATGGTACTGAATATCACAATCATAATCACTAAAAACTTCCATTCAGCGTCTCTGTCTCATATTTAATTCTTTTTGCCCAAAAATATACCTTAAACTCTTATGATCGGTGTAGACAACAAATTTATTTCCATATAAATAGTGTCTCCAAATCTTAAGGGCAAATACTATGGCTCCTAACTATAGATCATGGGTTGTATAATTCTCTTAATGTTTCTTAAGTTGTCTAGAGGCATAAGCTATAACCTTTTGACGTTGCATCAACACATATCCATCCTAACTTAGACGCATCACAATAGACTATAAAGTCTTCAGTTCCTTCTGATAATGCAAGTATGGGTGCGTTGGGTAACCTTTGCTTAAGAATCCTAAAAGCTTCTTCCTGTTTTAGTCCCCATTCAAACTTAACTGATTTGCAGGTCAGTTTGGTTAATGGAATGGCTATTCTAGAGAAATCTCGGATAACCGTCTATAATATCCTACCAGTCCAAGAAAACTTCTTACTTCTGTTGGCTACTCAGGGACTTTCCACTTCGTAATCGCCTCGATCTTTGTGGGATCCACATGAATTCCTTCATGATTAACCAGATGTCCAAGGAATTTCACTTCTTGTAACCAATATTCACATTTTGAGAATTTAGCATAAAGCTTCTCTTTTCTCAATAATGCAAGAAGTGTATGCATGTTCCTCTTTACTCTTAGAGTTAATTAGAATATCATCTATAAAAACAATTATGAATTTATCCAGGTATGGTTTACATATCCTGTTCATCATGTCCATAAATGCAGCTGGGGCATTGGTTAAACCACATGGCATGATGGTAAATTCATAATGACCATACCTTGTTCTGAAAGCAGTTTTAGGAATGTCCTCTTCCTGTACTTTCAGTTGATGATATCCTAAGCGTAAGTCGATCTTAGAAAAGAATCGAGCTCCTTGAAGTTGATCGAACAGATCATCGATTCTCGGTAGTGGGTACCAATTCTTAATCGTAACCTTGTTCAATTCTCGGTAATCAATGCACATATGCATCGATCCATCTTTCTTCTTAACAAACAACACCGGTGCTCCCCACGGTGATGAACTGCATCTCCGTTGGTGCTAATCGATATGGTGCTTTGGCAATCGGTGCCGTTCCTGGTATTAGGTGAATCCTAAATTCAACCTCTCTATCAGGCGGTAATCCAGGTAACACTTCTGGAAAGATGTCTGAAAATTTAGATATCCCAAGGATATCTTTTAATTCTTTTCCTTTAGTATTGATGATTATAGAAATCATATATACTACTCCCCCTTTCCTTTCATAACTTGCGGCTTTCATCACAGAGATGAATTTTGTTGACCTGGTTGGCTTATCTCCTTTGATTGTGATCTTTTTACCACTTGAGGTACTTACTAGTACTGACTTTTGATCACATAAAATACTGGCACGATTGGCTACAAACCAATCCATTCCTAATACAACATCGAATTCTGCTAGATTCATTGGATAAAGGTTAGCTGAAAAGTTATGATTCAAAATTTCTATTCTTGCTCCCTGCAAGATTTCACCTATCTTAATAGATTCTCCGTTTGCTATCTCTACCAGACAATCTTGTTGAAGTTTGGTTAAGGGTTGGTCGAGAAGTTTGTAGAAAGAAGTATTGATAAAACTTTGGTTTGCACCAGAGTCAAATAATACTTTGGCAAATATATTATTAACTAAGAACGTACCGGCAATCACATCCGGAATCATCTTGGCTTCCTTAGCTGTCAGAACAAACGCTCTGGCATTTTTCTTAGGTCCTTCAATTGTCATAGCTTTGTTAGTTGCTGCTAGAGCTAGTTTCGGACAGTTCGGTTTGATGTGACCAGCCTCTCCACAATCGTAGCATATTCTGGCACTAGCCTTTTTCCTACAATCTTCTTCCTTATGTCCTGGGTACTTGCAAAAGTTACAGGATACAACACACTTTCCTGAGTGCTTCTTTTTACAAAACTTGCAGTAGGGTGTAGAAGAACCTGTTCCTTTTTCACGGTAGGAATTACCAAAACGAAATTCCTGGGTAAGCTTTTGAGCTAAGTTCTTTCTCTGGTTTTCCTTTTGGGTGCGTACCAATTCATCAGTCAGGGTATTGGCTAGTTCTACTGCTTCCTCTATGGTTTGTGGTCTAGCTGCCTTGACTACGTGTCTAATCTCTCTAATTAATCCCCAAACGTAACGGGAGATTAACACTAGTTCAGGTGAGGCTAAGGTTGGTACTATCCTAGCATATTCAAAGAATACGGTAGTGTAACATTTGCAGTCTATTCCAGTCATTCTAAGATTTAGGAACTTATTGGCGATTTATTCCTTTTCATTAGGAGGACATAATTTTCTTTCAACCGTTTCCTTAAAGTTGATTTATTCCATATTATAAACTCTGTCACTTCCCCTAGACTGGAGAATAGTATTCCACCATTCTAAGACTGCATTTTTGAAAAGATTAGAAGCAAACATAATCTTATCTTCGTCTGCACATTTACTTATTTTTATGACTGTTTCTGTCTTTTCTATCCGACGTAAGGCTGCAATGGCTCCTTCATTGCCTGAGAATTCTATTGGTTTAAAGGCCAAGAATTCTTTATAAGAACAACCGTAAGAGACGGTTCTTCTTCTTTTAGGAATTGGAGCTTGGATTATAGGCCCGTTATTATCGTTCACACTGTGACTTGGCTCAGTGTGTTGACGTTTACTTCCATTTGTAGATTTATTATTTTCTGCTTCTTTAGCGGTCTTGATAATATAAGGCATTGCATCTATAATTCCCATTGCTACTATATGTTGGATGGCACTGTTATCTATTTGGTTTCGTTATTCTCATTATTCTGATTTTCCTGATTTACTTAATTGTCCATCTGAATTGTGAACATTTTATAAGATATTAATTATCACAGAATAAAATTTAATACAAATATTTATACACAATCACACAAACAAATTGATCAAAAACATCGATCATTGCGACTTTTACTCTTTCTATATATATATATATATATATATATATATATGCATCGGTTACATACTACAGCTGAAAATAAAATATACTAGTAGTTATGCATCCGTATCTATTTTAGTCTATCTAGTTTATTTTTTTATCCAAATACAAAATTACACATATATCTAGGCATTTTCTAAGTACCGTTCATCCAGTACTGCATTTCATTCTCATCATATTTCCAATCTAGTTTCCCCCTATCTGTCGAATTCTATTCCCTTCATTCACTAAACTTTCTCCATACTGACGGAGTTCCTGTACACATTCTCTACCCATTGGTGGGTTAACTGGGTCAGGGTAATGAGGTATGGGTTCCTCGTAAGGGTCTGCGTTATTCATTTCAAAAAATGTTCTATCATCATCCCACCACGGATCACGTTCTACAGGGACTGGGGTTGGAATTCTAGGTAACTCGTTGGGGTCAAATGTAGGTATCGGGAATTGGTTTTCCTGGTTGGGTTCTAGCATTTGTTGGTTTGGGAATAAAGGTAACCGTGGCGGTTCAGCTATTTGGTTTAGGTTAGCGTCTGTTGCTGTAGTGGCTAACATATGGAAATCTGCCAACTGTCTATCTAGTTCCTCTTCCCAAGGTGGCCTATTGACTATTTCCTGAGCTTGTGCAATCGCTTCGTTATTAGCTCTGATTATCACTCTTTGTTGTTGTAATTTCTTCACCCTCTTTCTTCTCTCATGTGCTCCTTTATTAAACCAACCTCTCTTTTTAGAAATGAAGGGTTCCTCACACTGTGCCTTAAAAATAAATATCCCTTCCTCAGTATCGGCTGAGTATCCTGAGGGATTTGGTTGAGATGATGTTCCTTCATCTTTTGGTGAACTAGCTAAGTGACGATAGGCATCCGAAGTACCTTGCTCACTCATACTGTAAACTAACAAATAGTCAAATAACACAAAACAATATTTACACGTAATCACATAAGTTATTTCCTAACACAGAATTTAAGTGTCAGCAGAACACTTCTTTGGCTTAAACCAGTGGCTGTAGCTCTGGTACCACCTCCTGTCGCAACACCCGACCCCTGCCCGGGAGCGGGTGCCGCGAGACTTAGAGCTGGTGGTATCGGTGTTTATTAATTTGGCAGCGGAATACATCAGGACCGTAGTTAGGAAATATTTTTATCAGAGTTAAACACCACACTTTTATAATAATAATGGGGATAAAACCCGAGTTTCAATTGACAATACATTTATAGGGATAAACCCTAATTATTGAAAATATAAACTCCATTTCTTATTTGGTAACTTTTATAGCCACAACTTTAAGCCTTTAGTGCTCTCCAGCTGGCTTCTATTGGCTTCACATTAAGTTACCTGAAACGCGTTTTAAAAACATTTTATCAGCAAGAAATACTGGCAAGTACATTCCATTTTGTAAAGCATCAGTTGTTACACATTACAATATTAAGGGCGATTACAATGTTTATATCTACACAATTACTCGTTCAGTACGTGTCACTCGATGGATCTATGACTATGGTCATATCACATATTGGATACCCGTGCCCAATTGTGAAGGTTATCAAGTACTATATACAAACTCCATAATACTAGCAGCAATTGTAGAATTACAAAGACTTAGTCTCTGTAATTGTATTTGAAAACATTTGAGGTTTGGTAAAACAATTTGACTCACAAAAATGTTTATAAAAGAGTAATGTACTCACATTGTTGACTTAGGTGATACTAAAGCTTCCTGGTGTATCTCCTGGTAATTATCTATTAAAATTAAACAATGCACACGTGTTCGTAAAATAACCCAAATCACATTAACCGTACAACTCGAGACAGAACTCCAATGACTGAGTCAGGCAGAGCCTTGACATGCATTACGGAGTCCTAGATCAATCGGGGTGTAACACGAGACAGAACTCCAACGACTGAGTCAGGCATAGCCTTTACATGCGTTACGGAGCCCTAGATCGATCATGTAGGGTAACAACAGGGTTATAATACTTACAACGAGGCAGGGCTTCACTTTATAGGGGTATAATACCCGAGTATTTATTCTACAGAAAGTTGAGAGAGAATCTGAAGTTTTGAACGGTGAGAAATGAGGTTGAAACCTCAATTTATAGGCTTGACGGAGGTCGGCTAGCGGACCACGAAAGATATGGCTTCGGCCGTCGCGGCCCGCGAGAGCCCACGTGTCGTTTATAGCTTCGCCGAGTCAAGGGGTAGGGTTGCCGAGTCACTGGACACGTGGCACAATGCCTTGTCCGACAATCCAGGCCAGTCGCGGCCCGCGACAAAACAAAAGTAGCTAAGGGGGTCGCGCCCCGCGAGCGACTCCCAAATTTTGTTTTTCTTGATTTTTATAAATATTAAGGTATTCTGGGTCAGTTTTTCGCATACAAGGTATATTTAGGACATTTAGGGTTACGTTAAGGGTTCTAGGAGGGTTGTTATAGATCAGAGAAGAAAGCAAAGAAGAAAGGTAAATTTATCATTTTATTGTTTGATGGTAAGGATTTCATCTAATGCTGTAAAGATCCATGGAGGTTGATTTTGTTTTAGTATCATTTGCATTATATGCGACAAAAAAATGAATTAACTTTTACTGTAAACCGTTTACATTGTGAAACAGAAGGCTAAGTCAAGTCGAACCATCACAAGAGCTTACTAGGTATGTAATGATACTTGGGTTTTTTTATTATGGTTTTTTATTCTTTGAATTTGATTATTAAAATAAATGTGTTTTAGGGCTAAAAATTTTCTTTTATTCCTTAGTCGTTGCTAACTTTCTAAATGATATGTGGTTGGATTTGTTATATTCTATGGATTTTTGGGACACCGGTACATTCTTGGATGAAAAGTGTTTTAAAATTCAACATGAATTTTGTTGATATAAGGAAGTTAATGCTCACTTCAAGTACATGTTTTATTTCAAATCACCATTGTTTGTGGTGTGTAAGAGTTGTGTTCCAAATTTAAACCTATATGTTTTATACCCTGCTTTAGAATCATAGCGTTTAGCTTATAGCAGTTTGATGCTACGATGTCTAAGGCAAGAGGTTATTGGTACTTGCTTTCTCAAGTTTGTTTATTTGAAATAGAAAAAATTGCAAGTTTTATCCTTTATCTTTATAGTACTTTACAGACGGTGTCCTTTTTTTCAAATGTTGACAGGCGGTGTCCTTTAGTATGTATTTTGTTACAAGTTTTGTCCTTTCCACCCAACCTGGTTAGATTTTCTTGTTAAATATGGTCACATGCAAGTCACTTGAGGGTAGTTTAGTCTTTATACATATAAAGGACAATTTTTGTAACAAACAATCCAGATTATCCCTCCCCCCTCTCCCTCACCCTCTCTCTCCCTTCACCTACCACCAACACCACTACCGTCTTCACCAACACCACCATATGCCGCCGGCCCGCCGCCACCGCCACCACCCTCTTATCATTTTCTCTACCCATTCGACTGCAATCCACCATATGCTCAAACATCAAACAAAGTACACAATCAAAAAACATATACCCAATGAAAAAATGTTATTTTTCTTGTTAAAAACTACCTAAAAGAACATGGTGAGCACATCCGAACGGGAAACAAGAACAGTAACAGTGGCCTCAACATCCCCTTGATTACCACTGCTTTGTTCTTCTTGTTCAGGAACTATAACTGTTTCTTCTTTGGCTTTAGAAGACCTTATCTTGTTCAAATTCGAGAATCTTGTTTGGACTACAACAGATGAATTAGGATAAGAATTGGGAACAAACCTTATTCTCATCACATCAACTTCTAGAACAATTCACTAATCACCATCAATGGCTTCCTTCGATAATTTGGCCCCATGGAACTTCATATCCCTCATAACCGATCCATTTTACCCTGAGACATCATTCGCCAGAGAAACCAACTCCGCCCTAACCCTAGCTTTACAGTAATCGCTCTTCAATCAACCCATTTATTCAATCCCAGTTATTATTGCAGTCCTACTCCTTCAACTGTAACCGGATCCAGATTTGGATCCGATCCGGTAACACCTGGATCCAAACTTCATTTATTCAGACGGATCCGACCAACTTTAGGCGTATGGTGCAGGAGGTGACTGGAGTCAAGCTACCTGACGGGAAGTTGCCGGAGTTTACGTTGTTGAAGCCGGAGCCGCTCCGGCAGCCGTAGGTTAATTAGGATAAGAATTGGTGTTTGCAGTGGAGGAGGTGGTGGTTGGATAGTGAATAAGGTGGTGGTGAAGACGGTGATGGCGGCGGAATATGGTGGTGTTGGTGAAGACGGTGGTAGTGGTGGTGGTGAAGACGATTGTGGTGGTAGATGAAGGGGGAGAGAGGGGGAGGGGGGATAATCTGGATTGTTTGCTATACAGTATACACACACACATATATATATATATATATATATATATATATATAATTTTTTAAAGAATAAATTACAAGGTTTGTCCTTTAAATAAGTAAAATGACTAAATTACCCATGTGTAATAAGATTTAACAAGAAAATCTAACCAGGTTGGGTGGAAAGGACAAAACTTGTAACAAAATACATACTAAAGGACACCGCCTGTCAACATTTGAAAAAAAGGACACCGCCTGTAAAGTACTATAAAGATAAAGGACAAAACTTGTAATTTTTCCTTTGAAATATACAAAGCTCCTAAGAAAGCATATATTTTTCTAAGGAAAAATTACAAGTTTTGTCCTTTATCTTTATAGTACTTTACAGGCGGTGTCCTTTTTTTCAAATGTTGACAGACGGTGTCCTTTAGTAGGTATTTTGTTACAAGTTTTGTCCTTTCCACCCAACCTGGTTAAAAAACTCAGTTAATTTGTGGCACATGATAAGCACATGAGGGTAATTATGTCTTTTCGCCTATCCCTTCATTTCCCCTTTTATAGACCACAGAAACCCTAATCAAACCAAAACAGCAGGAACCACGAGCAGGAATTGATGATGAAGAACGACAATGGCGACGACTAGGGTTTACAAGAATCAATGGTGAAGAATGACAATGAAAAAGGTGTGGTGAGGTTATAGTGGTGCTACTGAGAGATCAGATCTGTGTGTTGATATTGTGATTCAGGAAGTCAAAATGTGGTGCGGGATAAGCCGTCGGTGGTAAAGGCGGAGGAGGTGTAGATTGTGGTGGTCGACAGGTTAGGGTTGGGGTTACAGAAGAAAGGGTTGTGGAGGTGGTCCGATTGGGTTGGTTGTGGTGGCGGGTGGAGGTGGTCCGATTGTTGTCCAGAGAGACGAAGTGGATTGTGGGTGGAATCGGAATCTGGCCGCTGACGGACTCACCGAAAAGGAGCAAGAATGATGAAGATGTCGTCGGATCGCTTGACGGACTCACCGAAAATGAGCTGGGTGTTCTTGCTGATTGGGAAAAGAAATTTGAAGCTAAGTACCCCATTGTTGGTTCTCTCTCTGCTTAATTTGAATAAGAAACCCTGATTGATGTGTGTTACTATCTCTCTCAGGGTTTGAATAAGAATTTGTGTGTTTTATCTGTTTTTGATTCATGTGAAGTTTAAAATGTTTGTGTATAGATAGATTGTGTTGCTACTGAGAGACCAGATCTGCCAATGTTCTATAATAATAATGTCTGAAATTTGAAACCAAATCTGAACGTTAGGAGCTAGCATCATAAGCCTGGATGTTGAACCATTAAGAAACGAAGTAGGTGGCGACAGAGGTGGTGGTTTTATTATGGTTTGGGTGGATGAATTTGATTAATTAGGGAGAAAAACTGGGTGGGTTTAAGGAGAATTGAGGACTTGTATTTAGAGTATTTACAAAAATTGTCCTTTATATGTATAAAGACTAAACTACCCTCAAGTGACTTGCATGTGACCATATTTAACAAGAAAATCTAACCAGGTTGGGTGGAAATGACAAAACTTGTAACAAAATACCTACTAAAGGACACCGCCTGTCAACATTTGAAAAAAAGGACACCGCCTGTCAACATTTGAATAAAAGGACACCGCCTGTAAAGTACTATAAAGATAAAGGACAAAACTTGTAATTTTTCCTTTTTCTAAGATTGAAATGTTTCACATTCCACTTGCTTCATGTATATGTTCTGTTGTTTCTATATCACCATAACTGAAACATGAGTTTACTTATTTATTGCTTTCATAGGGCCGATGTAATCATGTAAATTATTCCAAGAATAAGTTGCTTTCTTTTTTAAATTTGATCTTGAACCAACACTAAGTTGCTTTCTACACATTCTATATATATTTTGCGAAGTAGATTTCATATGTTCTGTATTTTTCTTTGTTATTGACTTATCACCGGTTTACAAGGCTGAATGCTTACAACTTATATGGGCTGGCTGATTGGTTTATCTTTTTTAAAACTATTCATGTATATTTATTTCTTTCAAAAGGATCAAAATCGAACTAGAACTTAAATCAGGTCAAAACATATCCATTAGAGTTGTATGATACGGTTTATGGTACACCGTGGGGTTTTTTCTCATACTGTTGTTTAAGTAGGGGTCAGGGCCGGCCCTAAGAATTCATGTACCCTGTTCGAGCTTGAAAAAACGTGCCCTTAGGTCTTAACTAAATAAAAAATTTAAACTAGTTTTTCATACAACTTTGAACCGTTACAAAAAATATAGCATTCGATAAACAATGCAGTTAAACTAGTTTTTCATACAACTAGTTTTTCATACAACTTTTAACCGTTGACATAAATGAACTGAAATCCACGTAAGTTAACTGAATAAATGAATTCGACATAATAACTAAAATTGAAAATCAATCCTAAATCATAAGTTAAGTGATTTCGACATAAGTTAACTGAATTCGACATAATAACTAAAATCGTAAATCAATCCTAAATCATAAGTAAACTGAATTCGACAATTGATTTTTAGTTGTTTACCTGTGAACTGATCCGACTCAGACACTCAGTGATCGAAGGCTGTGCTGTACTGCTGTGACTGTGAAATCGAAGGCCTGCTGGCTGTGTCTCTGATCGAACAACACCTAAAAAATTGCAGAATGATGATGAATGATGATCGAATCGAAGGCCTGCAGTGCGACGTTTCTGTTCTTCAGTTCCTGTATTCCTGTTCGACGTTTCTGTTCCTGTATTGCCGCCCAGAATTCTTTTTTTTATTAGTTTTTAGAAAATATTTGGGTATTGGGCTCACTTACCTAATGGGCTAAATATTTTAAACAATATGATTTTTTTTAAGTGGGCCTATGTTAATATTTTTTTGGTTATACCCTATTAAATTTTTTTTTACATATATAATATCGGATTTTTTTTTTAAAATTACGTGCCCTACGAAATCACGGGCCCTGTTTGGTTGTCCTCCCCGCCCTCCTTCAGGGCCGGCTCTGGTAGGGGTCACGACTCACGAGAGGTACTTGCTTAACTAATGGTAATATGTTACAAGTGTTTTTTATTACAGGAAAAAAACAAAAATTAAGCTCAGGATTTTAAGATGTCGGATTGGGTCAAAAATATTTTTCACTTTGGAAATTGGAATACAAATTTCCATAAGGATGAAGCACCATGTTTTATGAAGAACCTTCAAATCAAATGGTCAACGAGGGTTGATGACAGGGGTAGCTCAAGACCAAATAAAATGATTTAGACACACAAATGCTTGGAAGGTTAAAGGATTAAAGGGTTCACAAGCCGCGAACTCAGGTGAACAGTAAAAAAGATGCAAACAGTAAACCATCACTTCACTGATTACTTGGTCTGCCATCTCACAGCCGTAAAAGAGAACATGTGCACAGAGAACAACCTTTTATCCGCAGGTCTAAACCGTTCAACCCCCAAATGGGTAAGTCTCCCACTGCAAGCATGGTTCACTGGTCCAAGGTTTCCTCTTTGGACGATGACTTCCTCTATAAATGACACTTCATTTAGTGTATTCAAGACATTCCGATCAGCTCTTATTCCATTGGGATCTCTGGTCTTTCTTGTCGAGCACTTATTTCATGCAAGTCTCCTTTTTTCACATTCAACACACACTTCTCTACTGCTCTTGCATCCGAAGCTGAACACATTTCAGTTGAGGATCTTGAACAAACAACAAAATACAACTAATGAACCTCTCTCCACGTCTTGCAAACGTGGGGGGACCCCACGACCTGCGTTAGGCAAACCGGAACCCTTCAACCCTTTTGCCTAACCAGCCTAGCTACTATCATCGGTCTAGTATTTGTTGCATCAACAAGTTGGCGCCCACCGTGGGGCTACGCCACTAATTTTCTTCAAAAAGACCTAGTAGTGTAGCTCCATCCTTTCAAAACCATCATGTTGGAAAGTGAATCTCCAGGAGAGGTAATCAAGTCCCAAACACCTCTACCCCAAACACTAGCCAAGCTCATATGGCTATACCGACCTCCTTCTCAACACCGGGGAGCACTCCAACTGGAGCAACATACCCCGAGTTTCTCACTTTCCAAACAACGACACCATCTCGTTCCGGAGTACCATCCCCCAACGTTGGTGCCTCTAACACCCCCTCACGTGTTGACCTTACTCCCGAAGGGGTTGCCAATAACTTTCTCGAGTTAAGGTCTCTCCTTAATCAATACGTGAGTAGAGAAAGAGACAAAGGAGTGAGGATCCGTCTGGATTATGACGAGCCAGAACCTCCCTATCTCCTGGACCTCCTGCTCTTCCTTTCGCAAGCTCACAACCAACTGTGTCTAGGAATGAGGTTGGTCCCAGCAATCCTCCTCCAAATCTTAACCCATATCTGTACATGAGGCCAGATCCGACGACGTTTCCTCTCTTTTCTTCCCAACCAGCTGCAACCGGTTCTTCGTTGGGACATGAACTAACTCTGGATCGGCTATTACAATCTCCTGTTGCAAGCCTTCCGCCCCCAGTCACATCTACATGGGAGCAAGCTTTGTCCGTGCTCCCATTGGCACGAAGTGCCGTCATGAGCACTCCTTTAGGGGTAAACTGCCCAGTTGCACCCAGAAGCCTTCAAGGCTTCAACCTTATGCCTCAGATGATGGCAAGCTTCCCATGGCAACACTTTATCAATCAGGTGTTGGCCACACAAGGGAATAACAACAGCAACACAGGTGCAAGGGTGGAAGAGGATTTGGCCAAGCCATATAAACTAAGCAATTTGTCATGCTTCTCCCAACAAATTGCTGATTATGATTTTCAAACAAAGATTAAAATGCCGTCCCACATCAAAACATATGATGGGACTGAAGATCCAGAAGATCACCTTCATATCTTCACTGGTGCTGCTAGGATCGAGAAATGGTCTAATGCTGAGTGCTGTCTCATGTTCATGCAAACCCTCGTTGGGTCAGCCAGAATCTGGTTCAATGATTTACCTGCTAGAAGCGTTCGAAGCTTCGATGACCTTAGCAAAGGGTTCTTGGCCAACTTCTCTCAGCAAAGGCAGTACGTTAAAGATGCCACGGTGATTTTCCAGATAAAGCAAAGGGACGATGAAAGCCTTCGAGAGTTCATAGAAAGGTATAAAAAGGAAGGTCTAACGTATGTGGGGGCGGATGAAAAGATGAGAGTAGCCGGTTTCATGAATGCCATCACCTCCAAATACCTTACAAGGGACTTCAACAAGTCCCTACCAAAGACCTTAGAAGAAGCTCTCGAAAGGGCCGAAGCCCACATCAGAGGAGGGGAGGCTGTAGACATAAAAGAGCAAAGAAAAAGGGGATCTAGCTGGCGAGGCAGCAGTCCCGCTAGAAAAAAAGGGAAATTTCCATTCCTATGACAGACGTCAAAGGGGTTCAGAGCAACGAAGGTATGAAGGCCGGAACCCTCCAAGCAGGGAGAAGGCCATGAACTTTACACACCTTACCAAAACCCCCTAGGAGATTCTTGCTACAAAGGAAGTGAAACAAAGCTTCCGACCTTCCAGACCTCTCCCTAAAAGCAAAAGGAATGAGAATTCCACCCAGTTTTGTGAATTTTACGAAGAGAAGGGTCACCATACTAACGATTGCTTTCAACTCAAAAAGAGGATTGAAGAGGCCGTCAAGTCCGGGGAGCTTGCCCACTTAGTAAAGGGGGTAAGGGACAAGATAGCCGAAGGCAAGAGCAAGGAAGTTAACATGGTGGATTTTGATGGAAAGGTTCCCCGCAAACGACAGCGGTTGGAAGCTTGGGAGCTTCAATGTGTCTGCTTCCCTCCAACAGAAAAGGACCCGCTCTCGAACCCCCTTGTGGTTGAAGTAAATGTGGGTACACTAAAGACAAGCAGAGCATACATAGACACTGGTGCAGCCACTGAAATTATGTTTGAGAAGTTCTTCAACCGTTTGAGCAATGAGGAACGTTCGAAGCTTCAACCCTCCGGAACTTCCATAAAAGGTATTGCTGACATATCCCTCAAGCCTTTAGGGCAACTAACCCTTGATGTCCGTTTTAGTGAAGGGTAGATGGAGAGAGTCCAACCTCTAACTTTTGTGGTTATCAATATACCTTCCAACTATGATGTCATCATAGGAAGGCCGGGGCAATGTGCATTCTACAAGGTTGTTTCTGTTGGTCATGGCACAGTCAAGTTCCCTACCGAGAGAGGGATTGCAACCCTTCGACCCACTCAAGAAGCTTACATGGTCGAAGGGGAAAGTTCAAAAGGTGAAGACGATAAGCAAGGGCTGATCATAAACCCTAAATATCCTGAACAAAGGATAAGGGTTAATCCAAGCCTCTCTCAAGAAACCCTCTCGTACCTTGAAAAGCTGCTAGTACATTATAGCGATGTCTTTGCTTGGTGCCCGGAAGACATGACGGGTATCCCTCGAAGCATTGCTGAACACGAGCTGAGGATACCACCTGATGTCAAGCCTGTTTTCGAAAAGAAGAGAAGTCTAGCACCCGAAAGAAGTTTGGCAGCATGCTAAGAGGTTGAAAAGCTTGTCTCAGCTGGAATTCTCCGGGAAGTTAAGTATCAGTCTTGGGTTGCAAACCCAGTCATGGTTCGAAAGCCCGATAATTCTTGTAGAATGTGCATCGACTTCAAGGACTTGAACAAGGCTTGTCCCAAAGATTGTTATCCGTTACGAGAAATCGACCTTAATGTTGATTCTCTCACTGGTCACGACAACATTTGGGTTGTTGTTGATCGTTTGACTAAATCTGCTCACTTTCTGCCCATACGAGAAGACTACAAGGTAGAACGATTAGCCCGAATCTACACCAACGAGATCATTTGTAATCATGGGACGCCTCGCGACATCATCTCTGACCGTGATGCTCGGTTTACCTCACGACTGTGGGAAACGTTTCAAACGGCTCTCGGTACATCGCTTAATCTAAGTACCGTATTCCACCCTCAAACCGACGGCCAGACTGAAAGAACGATCCGTACTCTTGAAGACATGCACCGTTCGTGTGTCCTAGACTTCGGTGGTAATTGGGATGCATACCTGCCGTTAGTCGAATTCTCGTACAACAACAGTTATCATTCCAGCATTCAAATGGCACCATTTGAGGCTTTATATGGAAGAAAATGTCGATCGCCTATTGTGTGGCACGAAATCGGTCATTCGCAATTAACTGGTCCCGAGCTATTGCAAGAAACGACAGACAAAATTTTCCAAATTCGAGACAATCTAACGAAAGCTCGGAATCGTCAGAAAGGTTACGCCGATAGACGACGCAAGCCCCTTGAATTTGACGGTGGTGACTACGTACTCCTAGAGGTTTCACCTTGGAAGGGTGTGGTCCAATTCGGCAAGAAAGGAAAGCTCGCGCCTCGATACGTTGGATCCTTTAAGATTCTAGAAAGAATAGGCAAAGTGGCTTACAGACTCGAACTACCGGAGGAACTTGGCAACGTTCACCCGACTTTCCACGTCTCAAACCTCAGAAAGTGCCTAGCTGAGCACGACATACATGTTCCGTTAGAGGACCTGCAAGTGAACGAAACATTACACTTCGTGGAAAAGCCTGTTGAGATCATGGATCGCCAAACCAAGCAACTCAGACGCTCTCGCATTCCTATCGTGAAAGTCCGATGGGAAGGCAAGCGAGGTGCGGAGTTCACTTGGGAACTCGAAAGCGACATGAAGGCGAAGTACCCGCAGTTGTTCGTTACGGCTTCGGCCTAATTTCGGGACGAAATTCCCTCAACTAGGGGAGGCTGTAACACCCCGTGTTTCGAAAGTCAAAGTCAAAGTCAAGATCAAAGTCAACGACCGATCGCGCGACTTGACTAGTGGTGAATTTCTTTTATGTGTTTATTTTAGCTGTATTATGTGGAGTAAGTGTCAATAATCACAATAATCGATGTGTGTTATTCGCTATATAATCGACTTACGACTGTGAACCATAGGAAGTAACAATGCGATAAGGTTAACGAAACGATAATCAATATAATCTAATTAACATTGAATCGCAATCGAACTCGTAACTCGAATTACGCATTTTGATTATTGATATACGTGTGTGTGTGCCTTATGTGTTACTTGTGCATGTTTATTTATGCTATGTGTGGTAATCAATCGAAACGCAATCGAAACGGTATGGTAATTGGTAGAGAAGAGATAGTGCGAGATATGAGTGGTTGGGATTAAAAGTAATTTGAATAGGAAACTCTATCGCATCGCTCACTCGAATCGCATCGCAACGCGCTACACACGAATCGAAACGGCAAAACTCGTCACGCCGAGCACTCGAACCAGGTGCCAGCCGACCGAACTGCCACCCGGCTGGGCTGCCACCCGAGCGAGGTGCCATCCGACCGAAGTGCCACTCGGCTGGGCTGCCACACGGGCGAGATGCTATCCGGCCGACCAGCCCTTTCCACTTTGGGAAATCCTATAAATACCCCTTGTCACTCTCAAACTTTCTACTTTTGGCAACTGACGTCCGACCAGCTCGTGCTCCCCACCTTTTCTTCGATTTCTCCCAATTCCGGTAAGATCTCGTCCTAAATCTTGTACTTCCTTAATCTACATGCACTCCTACACCTTTCTATCTTTCGAATCTTAACTTTTAACCATGAAATCATCAAGATTCAAGCTATTCAAGGATGACGTCATCATGTGTTCTTGAAGAACTTCATGTTTTGGCCTCAATCCACTGAGAATAACTTGGATCTAACCGATTTGCATATAAACAAACAAAGATCTTTCATAGATCTAAACATGTTCACTACAAAAGGGATTGAAAGATGGTTTTTCAACTTTCTTTCAACTCTTTTACACTCGATGCACTCAAACCCGGTGGAATCGGAGCTAATACTGATCGTCTACTCGTTCTTAGTGATGTACCAGTGCTAGATCCAAGTTCTATCTGTAGGATAGTGATTTCGGGTTTAGACATGAAAACCGTCTAGGACCGTGCACTGTCGGACTAGGGTGATTCCTACTCGGTCAGGTCATTGGGAACGAGATGGGGTTTCCATTGCTTACACCAGCTATCACAACGCCTCATTCAAGTTACAACGCCTCAAGCAAATCAGGAAAACAACACGGTCAGTCGTTGGGACGAGTTGTCATCCGACAGGACTACTGTCCGACCGGGTTGTCATCCGCTCGACCCACTGTCCGATCGGGTTGCACCTTGATTCATTTAAAACTTAAACAATTTCCAACATGTTCAGTAACAGGGTTGCCACCCGGACGGATGGACATCCGACCGAGTGACCGCCCTACTGTGGTTGTGTTTTCACTAAGAAACCTCGCCATTCGAGTCGCCGTCCGATCGAACGACTGTCCGATCGACCGACCTGAAAGGTAGAGATACTTCAATGTTTTCAAAATGCTACAATGAAAACTTCAAAAGCCAAGCCATCATACACAAACACATCCTTCCCAAAGGAAGGAACAATCCACTCGAACAGTCATCCGACTGGACGACCGTCCGAACGGATTACCACTCGCACGGTTGGCCATCTGATCAGATTACCATCCGATTGAACTGCCGCCCGAACCACTTATACTTTGCATCGTTTTACACGTAACTTATCGTTATGAGATCGTTCTGATCAGGCTAACCCTACTCTCTAGCGCTCCCTTCAATCCACCAATCGCTGTGAGTATACTCGATCAATTTTTGCTTTACGCACTTTTGGGTGTTACATACGCTACTTATTCTAAATCACATCGAACACACTACGCAATACTTTTAAAGCTAACCGTTACCGCATGTTATACGTGACTTAGTGAATGCTTGTTTGTTATGTTTACACATGGAATGCTGTCTACCTGCCTTAGCAACGATAGTACTATAGTTTGGACTCAGCACCTGCTCACGTGGGGGTTGTTAAGGACAATTATTTGCATGGATTACAGTGGTGATCATGTATTACGAACTGCCTTGGGCAGTCAACCCGCAGTCATTGGTATCGATAGGTTCATGTCGATAACTAACATGCTTCGTTTCACTCAGTGTACGTGCTGGTTATGCGTAAACTATTTCGAACACTATATGCTATTATCAAACCTGTATGCTCACCTTTGCACTATGTGTATTGACTTTTATTTTAACGTATGTGACAGGTGCTTAAGATGTCTATTTGCATGGAAATCAAGGCTAGGAAAGAGTCCTAGAAACCAACAAATAGTTGTCTGTACTGATGACCCGAGGCTAGGGAAGGTGTAGAAACAATAAACAAATGTTTGTAAAAAAAATCTGAGTTGTCGGAACAAAAAAATTGCCTAGACCTTTTCTGTAATAATTTTATTATCTTATATGACATGGTATGGGACATGTGTTTTAAATATTTGGTAAATATAGTTGTTATGGAAACTTCTGGACAATTTGTTTCGCTCAGTGCCGTGCACCGATGTTTCCGCCATCGGTTGGGGTGTGACATATTGGTATCAGAGCCATAACTATAGGGAGTTAGGCAAGACTCGACCTAGTCCGGGTCGAAGTTTTAGAGACCTAGTCTATAGTTAGGAACCAACAGACCGACTCATACATGTCCAGTAAGGATTATGTATGAGCTTACTGCTATTCATCGCTATTCTCGCCTACACTACACTACCACTGCACTCGAATCTTCAATTATGAATAAGCGATTAAGTCGAGAATAGGTGTGAAAACCGCAAACTCTTGACTGAATTGCTTGTTCAACCTGCATTTTCCTCTATAAACACTAGAATTTGCGTTGAACCAGGAGTGAAATCCCTACTTTGACACATAGTTCTCTTTTTATTTTATCAAAACAGGAACGAAGTTGTTAAGCTAGGGGTGAAGCCCTAACCTTGACGATTTGTTCCGACTTTTACTTGGTTTTACAAAACTCTCACCAAAGTCTCGACAGACTCCAACGACCTGAAGTCACGGTATGACTAACGGGATGCGTGCCAAACGCCCAAGAATCGAGGCAAAGGCACAGTCCTGAAGGTCAGATGTGCACAACAAGTTCTTGAGAATAGTCGAATCACTCTGGTTAGTCAACGTCTAATAGCCGCAGACGATCTATTTCTTGATTTTTTTATGTGTTTCGATTCTGAGCCCGCAACTGCTGAATCTGATGATTCGTCAATTTTATGTGTTTATATGTGTGTTTATCTGTTTACATGTTTAAATTTGGAGATTTATTCGATTCTTACTCTCACTTTGATCGACACGCACGACTTGCACTACATTTCTATCTTAAAGCGCTGACAAATCGCTAAATTATGGACGACCTTATGCTATGATTATACGCTTATACTATACTACTCGACAAGTTATTCGCAATCGCTATTCTCGAACGTGCACGGACTTTGAATGATAGGTTTCTGTAATCTGACTGCCTCTGTGATTACATGTGTATGTGCTTCTGTGCCTTACGTGTTTATGTGTTTCTGTGCTTTACGTGTTATATGCTTTTGTGAATCTGTGATTTCGTGCCTATGTGGTTACGTGACTATACGTGTTCCTGAGCTTTAAAAGTGTTAAACGTGTGAGGTGAGATTCGATTTTGACGTGTCTGAGACCTATGACGATGTCTATTGCAGACAATGTCAACTGGACCATCATCTGGACCCCGTCACCCACGACTCTCTCGCCAAGAACAGAGGGACAAACGCCTTGCTGCCATCCTTGCGAAACAAGTGGCCAAGGTTGTGCCTCAGATCGTGAGTGAAATTTACGAGAATGTTAGCAAATCGTCTGAGGAGTCCAGAACCGTAACTCCTAAAGTTGCTACCAAGACTGCTTTCAGCTTCAAGCAGTTCAAGACTTGCGGTCCGAAGGAATTCACTGGAGAAGATGGCCCAACGGCTATGTTTCAATGGTTCGATTCCATCGAAGTCACTCTGCGCCAAAGTGGATGTCCGGAAAATCTCCGCACTCTAAACGCCACCGACGTCTTCCAGTCCCGCGCATTAGACTGGTGGACGGCCGAGAGGAACAAACGCGAGAACGATGCAGCTTATGAGCTGACGTGGGAAGAGTTGAAGGCCATCATGATGGATGAGTTCTGTCCTCCCCATGAACGCCAAAAGGTGGAGGATGAATTCTGGAACATTAAGAAGAAGGAAGGTGACAACGCTGCCCTGACTGCTCGCTTTAAGCAGCTCAGCATCATCTGTCCCGATCAAGTGAAGACGTCTGACATGGCAATCAAGAAGTACATCCGAGCCCTACCCGACTGTGTTGCGGATTTTGTGCATGCTGCAAAGACCGCAACAATCGAAGAAACTTACTTGCTTGCCGCCGAAATCAACGACAAGCGGGTAAAAGATGGTTTTTGGGATAAATCTTCGAAGAACCTGCATCAAGTCACCACCGCACCTACTGCCGAAACCGCCGCCGCTCAACCATCAAAGTCCTCTCGCCGCAAGAAGAAGAACAACAACAGCAGCTCCAGCAACAAGAACTGTGCTGTCACTACCACTGCTGCTCCACTTCAAGCCGTACCGGCTCAACAGCAGCACCATCACCGTCCAGCACCAGTTACTTATGCACCGCCTGCAAAGCGTGCATACACAGGCCCCCACCCGGCTTGCCCAACCTGCTCTTATCATCACCCGGTGGGTCTCGCCTGTCGTTTCTGCGCTCACTGCAATATGTACGACCACTTCACTGCCAATTGCCATACTGGTCCCCGTCAAGCACCAGCTCACGCCACTGCTCATCAAGCTCTGCTCCCAGCCCCGCAAGGCCAACAAACGGCTCAGGCACCCGCGGTCAATGCCTGAGTCTGCTTCGCATGTGGTGACCCCAACCACTTTGCGAATATGTGCCCGAACAGGGTTGTGAAACAAGAGCCCCAACAGCAGCAACAACACCAGCAGCAACAGCCTCAGCAGCAGCAACAAGCCGCCCGCGCCAGAACTTTCAACATCAATGTGCGCCAAGCCCAGACTGACAACAATGTGGTCAATGGTACATTCCCTGTGAATGGTATTTATGCATCGTGTTTGTTTGATACTGGAGCCGATAATTGCTTTGTGTCGTTCGAATTCAAGAAACTCCTTAGTCGTAAGCGCTCCCAACTCTCCTCGATGTTCGATGTTGAAGTCGCCATTGGAAGAACTGTCACCGTTAATTCTGTTCTTTGTGATTGTACTCTTGAGCTCAACAATCACATTTTCACAATTGACCTTATTCCGATGCAACTCGGAAGTTTTGACGTCGTAATAGGCATGGACTTTCTTCACGAAAACCATACTGAAGTTGTGTGCTTCGAAAAGATGAATCGATTCTTGCTCGCGAATGGTGATTTATTGTGTGTCTACGGTAAAACTGCTTCGAAAGGTCTCAAGCTCATGTCATGTGTCCAATCTAGCAAGTATCTCCGCAAGGAATATAGAGCTTTCTTGGCTAACATTGTAGTAGCGAAGAAGGAAAAGAACGGAAAAACAGAAGTGAAAGACGTCCCTGTGGTTCGTGAATTTCCTAATGTGTTCCCTGACGACCTTCCCGGTCTACCACCAAGTCGTGATATCGACTTTCGTATCGACTTCATTCCTGGAGCCAACCCTGTTGCCAAAGCTCCTTACCGATTCGCACCCTCTGAAATGCGTGAACTCTCGAGTCAGCTTCAGGAATTACTCAAGAAAGGCTTCATTCACCCGAGCACCTCTCCTTGGGGTGTGCCAGTCCTTTTCGTCAAAAAGAAGGATGGGTCGTTCAGGATGTGCATCGACTATCGGGAATTGAATAAGCTAACCATCAAGAACCGCTTTCCCCTACCTCGCATTGATGATTTGTTTGATCAGCTACAAGGTGCTACGTGTTTCTCGAAGATCGATCTACACTCAGGCTATCACCAACTACGCATACAAGAGGAGGATATACCCAAAACCGCTTTTCGCACACGATACGACCACTATGAGTTCGTCGTTATGCCTTTTGGTTTAACCAACGCACCCGCGGTTTTCATGGATCTGATGAATCGCGTGTGTAAACCATATCTCGACCGTTTCGTCATCATGTTCATCGACGATGTCTTGATCTATTCCAAGTCGAAGACCGAACACGCGCAACATCTACGTTTGGTTCTCGAGCTACTCCAGGGGAATCGACTCTATGCCAAGTTCTCCAAGTGTGAATTTTGGCTGGAGGAGGTTCAGTTTCTGGGTCACATTGTCAATAGTCAGGGTATTCACGTCGATCCCGTGAAGATTGAAGTTGTTAAGAGTTGGATTACACCAAAGAACCCGTCTGAAGTCCGTTCCTTTCTCGGACTAGCGGGCTATTATCGACGATTTATCGAAGGATTCTCAAAGATCACTGTGCTGCTTACCGACCTTACGCATAAAGACAAGCCTTTTGTTTGGGGAACTAAACAAGAGTCTGCCTTTCGAACCCTCAAGCACATGCTTTGCAATGCTCCTGTTCTCACTCTACCTGACGGAAACGACAACTTCATTGTCTATGGTGATGCTTCCAACCTTGGTCTTGGTTGTGTTCTCATGCAGCGGGACAAGGTTATAGCTTACGCATCTCGTCAGCTCAAAATCCACGAGAAGAACTATACAACCCATGATCTCGAGCTAGGCGCAGTTGTTTTTGCGTTAAAGATTTGGCGACACTACCTATATGGTACCAAGCGTACGATCTTCACCGATCATAGGAGCCTACAACATATCTTTGATCAGAAAGAACTTAATATGCGTCAACGCCGATGGGTAGAACTTCTCAACGATTACGACTGTGAGATTCGTTATCAACCAGGTAAAGCAAATGTCATTGCCGACGCTCTCAGCAGAAGGAGTTATTTGCTCAGCATTCGTGATACTCAAGCCCGCTACGATCTCGAAATTCTCATCCGCGAAGCCCAGCATGCTTGTTTTAATGAACGCACTCTGAAGAAGGAACGAATCTACCACGATGGAGCCCAACTTGAAAAAATATTGAATGGGATATTCCACTTTCTGGACCGAATTTGGATCCCAAAACGGACCAATTTGCGACAGATATTGATGGACGAAGCCCACAAATCCCGGTATTCTATTCATCCCGGTGCCGATAAAATGTACCAGGATCTTCGCTACAAGTACTGGTGGCCGGGTATGAAAAGGGATATTGCTCTCTACGTTGGGAAGTGCCTGACTTGTGCAAGAGTCAAGGCTGAACACCAAAGACCCTCTGGCATACTCGAACAACTGCCGATCCCTACGTGGAAGTGGGAGAGTATAGCTATGGACTTCATAACCAAGCTTCCACACACATCATCAGGTCACGACAGCATTTGGGTTGTTGTTGATCGTTTGACTAAATCTGCTCACTTTCTGCCCATACGAGAAGACTACAAGGTAGAACGATTAGCCCGAATCTACACCAACGAGATCATTTGTAATCATGGGACGCCTCGTGACATCATCTCTGACCGTGATGCTCGGTTTACCTCACGACTGTGGGAAACGTTTCAAACGGCTCTCGGTACATCGCTTAATCTAAGTACCGTATTCCACCCTCAAACCGACGGCCAGACTGAAAGAACGATCCGTACTCTTGAAGACATGCACCGTTCGTGTGTCCTAGACTTCGGTGGTAATTGGGATGCATACCTGCCGTTAGTCGAATTCTCGTACAACAACAGTTATCATTCCAGCATTCAAATGGCACCATTTGAGGCTTTATATGGAAGAAAATGTCGATCGCCTATTGTGTGGCACGAAATCGGTCATTCGCAATTAACCGGTCCCGAGCTATTGCAAGAAACGACAGACAAAATTTTCCAAATTCGAGACAATCTAACGAAAGCTCGGAATCGTCAGAAAGGTTACGCCGATAGACGACGCAAGCCCCTTGAATTTGACGTTGGTGACTACGTACTCCTAAAGGTTTCACCTTGGAAGGGTGTGGTCCGATTCGATAAGAAAGGAAAGCTCGCGCCTCGATACGTTGGACCCTTTAAGATTCTGGAAAGAATCAGCAAAGTGGCTTACAGACTCGAACTACCGGAGGAACTTAGCAACGTTCACCCGACTTTCCACGTCTCAAACCTCAGAAAGTGCCTAGCCAAGCACGACTTACATGTTCCGTTAGAGGACCTGCAAGTGAACGAAAGATTACACTTCGTGGAAAAGCCTGTTGAGATCATGGATCGCCAAACCAAGCAACTCAGACGCTCTCGCATTCCTATCATGAAAGTCCGATGGGAAGGCAAGCGAGGCACGGAGTTCACTTGGGAACTCGAAAGCCACATGAAGGCGAAGTACCCGCAGTTGTTCGTTACGGCTTCGGCCTAATTTCGGGACGAAATTCCCTCAACTAGGGGAGGCTGTAACACCCCGTGTTTCGAAAGTCAAAGTCAAAGTCAAGATCAAAGTCAACGACCGATCGCGCGACTTGACTAGTGGTGAATTTCTTTTATGTGTTTATTTTAGCTGTATTATGTGGAGCAGTGTTGCAAAAGTCGCTAGGCGGTCCCTAATCGGTCGACTGGGGAGTTGGGAGTAATCGGAGTACTCGGAGAGTACTCGGGGAGTATGCAGACATGATAAAAATAAAGAAAATTAATTGGTGTATATTATATATATGTTAAAAGAAATATAATTCATGTCAAAAAGAGTATAATTTAAAATGAAACATGTTTGAAGTTCAAATCTCACCGAGTATAAGGCCTAGTAGTCCGAGTAGAAGGCCAAGTAGGCCGAGTAGTCCGAGTACAAGGCTAGTAGGCCGAGTACAAGTCCAAAGTATTCTGAATACAAGGCCGACTAGTCTTAGTACAAGGCCGAGTTGTCCGAGTACAGGCCGAGTAGGCCGATTTTGACCGCCGTCGACTAGTCAACTTCGACTAGGGTAAACTCGCCTCGGAGGTGGTCCGAGGACCGAGTACTCGCCGAGTACAAGGCCGAGTAGGCCGACTTTTACAACACTGATGTGGAGTAAGTGTCAATAATCACAATAATCGATGTGTGTTATTCGCTATATAATCGACTTACGACTGTGAACCATAGGAAGTAACAATGCGATAAGGTTAACGAAAGGGGTAATCAATATAATCTAATCAACATCGAATCGCAATCGAACTCGCAACTTGAATTACGCATTTTGATTATTGATATACGTGTGTGTGCCTTATGTGTTATGTTTATTTATGCTATGTGTGGTAATCAATCGAAATGCAATCGAAACTCAATCGCAATCGAAACTCAATCGAAATCGAAACTCAATCGCAATCGAAACAGTATGGTAATTGGTAGAGAAGAGATAGTGCGAGATATGAGTGGTTGGGATTAAAAGTAATTTGAATAGGAAACTCTATCTCATCGCTCACTCGAATCGCATCGCAACGCACTACACACGAATCGGAACGACAAAACTCGTCGCGCCGAGCACTCGAACCAGGTGCCAGCCGACCGAACTGCCACCCGGCCGGGCTGCCACCCGAGCGAGGTGCCATCCGACCGAAGTGCCACTCGGCCGGGCTGCCACCCGGGCGAGATGCTATCCGGTCGACCAGCCCTTTCCACTTTGGGAAATCCTATAAATACCCCTTGTCACTCTCAAACTTTCTACTTTTGGCAACTGACGTCTGACCAGCTCGTGCTCCCCACCTTTTCTTTGATTTCTCCCAATTCCGGTAAGATCTTGTCCTAAATCTTGTACTTCCTTAATCTACACGCACTCCTACACCTTTCTATCTTCCGAATCTTAACTTTTAACCATGAAATCATCAAGATTCAAGCTATTCAAGGATGACGTCATCATGTGTTCTTGTAGAACTTCATGTTTTGGCCTCAATCCACCGAGAATAACTTGGATCTAACTGATTTCCATATAAACAAACAAAGATCTTTCATAGATCTAAACATGTTCACTACAAAAAGGATTGAAAGATGGGTTTTCAACTTTCTTTCAACTCTTTTATACTCGATGCACTCAAACCCGGTGGAATCGGAGCTAATACTGATCGTTTACTCGTTCTTAGTGATGTACCAGTGCTAGATCCAAGTTCTATCTGTAGGATAGTGATTTCGGGTTTAGACATGAAAACCATCTCGGACCGTGCACTGTCGGACTAGGGTGATTCCTACTCGGTCAGGTCATTGGGAACGAGATGGGGTTTCCATTGCTTACACCAGCTATCACAACGCCTCATTCAAGTTACAACGCCTCAAGCAAATCAGGAAAACAACACGGTCAGTCGTTGGGATGAGTTGTCATTCGACCGGACTACTGTCCGACCGGGTTGTCATCCGCTCGACCCACTGTCCGATCGGGTTGCACCTTGATTCATTTAAAACTTAAACAATTTCCAACATGTTCAGTAACAGGGTTGCCACCCGGACGGATGGACATCCGACCGAGTGACCGCCCTACTGTGGTTGTGTTTTCACTAAGAAACCTCGCCATTCGTGTCGCCGTCCGATCAAACGACTGTCCGATCAACCGACCGACCTGAAAGGTAGAGATACTTCAATGTTTTCAAAATGCTACAATGAAAACTTCAAAAGCCAAGCCATCATACACAAACACATCCTTCCCAAAGGAAGGAACAATCCACTCGAACAGTCATCCGACCGGACGACCGTCCGAACGGATTACCACTCGCACAGTTGGCCATCCGATCGAACTGCCGCCCGAACCACTTGTACTTTGCATCGTTTTATGCGTCACTAATCGTTATGATATCGTTCTGATCAGGCTAACCCTACTCTCTAGCGCTCCCTTCAATCCACCAATCGCTGTGAGTATACTCGATCCCTTTTTGCTTTACGCACTTTTGGGTGTTACATACGTTACTTATTCTAAATCACATCGAACACACTACGCAATACTTTTAACGCTAACTGTTACCGCATGTTATACGTGACTTAATAAATGCTTGTTTGTTATGTTTACACATGGAATGCTGTCTACCTGCCTTAGCAACGATAGTACTATAGTTTGGACTCAGCACCCGCTCACGCGAGGGTTGTTAAGGACAATTATTTGCATGGATTACAGTGGTGATCATGTATTACGAACTGCCTTGGGCAGTCAACCCGCAGTCATTGGTATCGATAGGTTTATGTCGATAACTAATATGCTTCGTTTCACTCAGTGTACGTGCTGGTTATACGTAAACTATTTCGAACACTATATGCTATTATCAAACTTGTATGCTCACCTTTGCACTATGTGTATTGACTTTTATTTTAATGTATGTGACAGGTGCTTAGGATGTCTATTTGCTTGTAAATCAAGGCTAGGAAAGAGTCCTAGAAACCAACAAATAGTTGTCTGTACTGATGAACCGAGGCTATGGAAGGTCTAGAAACAATAAACAAATGTTTGTAATAAAAATCTGAGTTGTCGGAACAGAATAATTGCGTAGACCTTTTCTGTAATAATTGTATTATCTTATATGACATGGTATGGGACATGTGTTTTAAATATTTGGTAAATATAGTTGTTATGGAAACTTCTGGACAATCTGTTTCGCTCAGTGCCGCGCCCCAATGTTTCCGCCATCGGTTGGGGTGTTACAAAGATGAAGAAAAGACCGCTTTTCACACGGACAAAGGTATCTTTTGCTACCAAAAGATGCCTTTTGGCCTTAAGAACTCGGGTGCAACCTACCAATGACTTGTTGACAAAGCCTTTGCTAGTCAAATTGGTAGAAACATGGAAGCATATGTCGATGATTTGGTAATCAAAAGCAAAACAGAATACCAAATGCTTGATGACATCCAAGAAACCTTCAAGAACCTAAGGAAGGTCAACATGAAACTCAACCATGAGAAATGTTCGTTTGGGTTTGAAGAAGGTAAATTCTTGGGGCATATTGTGGGAAAACAAAGTATAAAGGCCAACCCAAACAAGGTCAAGGCCGTTCTTGAAACCAAACCACCACGAAGCAAAAAGGAGGTAGAAAGCCTGAACAGAAAGCTTGCAGCCCTGAGGCTTTTTACCTCAAAGTTGGCTGAAAAATCTTTGCCTTTCTTCAAAACACTCAAGGGGTGCTCTGACAAAAAATATTTCAAGTGGACCGAAGAGGCTGAGGAAGCCTTCAACCAGATGAAGCAACACTTAGCTTCACTTCCAAATATCACAGCCCCAGAAACAGGAGAGTTGATCTCTGTATACCTTTCGGTTGCTGAAGAAGCAATAAGTGCGGTTCTAACCATCGAACGAGACAAAGTTCAGGTACCCGTTTATTTCTTCAGCAAAACTCTAAAACTAGCAGAGATCAAGTATCCTCCTTTGGAAAAACTTGCTCTAGCCCTAGTCCAAACGGCTAGAAGGCTTCGAAGGTATTTCCAAGCACATCCTATACAAGTGGTCACTGGCCAACCCATTAAGAGTGTGCTTGAAAAACCGGAGAATTCAGGGCGATTAGCCAAATGGTCTGTGGAACTAGGTGAACACAAAATCACATATGTTCCAAGAAAAGCCATCAAAGCCCAAGTCTTGGCTGATTTCATTGTGGAAGTCCTGAAGCAAGCCATCACGGAAGTTAACACAACTACCTCTGAACCCTCTGACCTTGAAGCCTGGAAGCTTTTTACCGATGAGGCTTCAAGAGTTGAAGGGTCAGGGGCTGGGCTCATTCTAATCAACCCTGAAGGGTTAGAATTTACATATGCCCTTCAATTTGAATTTCAGACCACCAACAATGAAGCTGAATATGAAGCATTAATAGCCGGCTTGAGGTTAGCCAAGGAAATGAAGGTTCAAAAGCTTCAAGTCTTCACAGACTCGTTGCTGGTGTCAAGCCAAGTGAATGACAGTTATGTTGCAAAGGAGCCCAACATGAAGAGATACAAAGAAAAATCTAAAGAGTTAATGAACACATTCCAAACATGTACCATCAAGCAAATCCCAAGGTCTCAAAACAAGAAAGCTGATGCTTTGAGTAAACTTGCTTCTCTCACCTTTGCACACCTTACCAAAAATGTATTAGTAGAGGTGTTGAAAACTCCTTCGATTGAAGAATTGGAGGTTCAAGACGTAATCACCGAAGTAGGCCCCAATTGGATGACTCCTATTAAAAAATTCCTTGAAAACGGTGAGTTACCTGCTGATCAAACAAAGGCTGAAAGGGTTAAAATCAAATCTAGGCAGTATGTGTTGCATGGTGAAATCCTCTACAAAAGGGTTACCTTGCACCCTTACTGAGATGTGTCAGTCCTGAACAAAGCCAGTATTTGGTCAAAGAGGATCATGAAGGGATATGCGGAGCTCATTTTGGAGAAAGAACGGTGGTTGGTAAGCTTATGAATCTTGGGTATTTTTGGCCTTCCATGCATCGAGACACCACTGAACAACTGAGAAAATGTGATTCTTGTCAAATTCATGCACCGGTCCCGAATAGCCCCAAGCATGACCTTGTCCCGATATCTTCAGCCTGGCCATTTTATAAATGCGGAATGGACATCGTCGGCCCATTCCCACCAGCCAAAGGTGGAGTAAAGTTTTTATTGGTGGCCATAGACTACTTCACCAAGTGGCCTGAAGTCAAACCACTTGCAAAAATCACGGGCAAACAGGTCATCGACTTCGTTTGGGAAAACATCATTTGTCGTTATGGGTTGCCGTGAGTGCTGGTCACCGATAACGGGAAACAATTCGCTGAGAAGCCTTTTAGCACTTGGTGTAAAGAATTCAGAATAGCTCAGGTTTTGAGCTCAGTTGCATACCCACAATCAAACGACCAAGTTGAAAGGATGAATCGAAGCATAGTCAAAGGAATCAAAACCCGATTGGGAAGGCATGAAAGCAATTGGCTCAAAGAATTGCCAAACGTTCTATGGGCTACAAGAACAACGGAAAAAACAAGCCACAAGAGAACACCTTACAGCTTGGTGTTCGAAAGCTGTGATTCCAGCTGAAATAGGAGTTGTAACTCAAAGAACACTCAACATGGATCCCGAAGCAAACAACAAAGAGACCATGCTGAACTTGCAACTCCTAGAGGTAGCACGAGACTAAGCTACAATTCAAGAAGCTAAGTACAAACAAAAGATGGAAGCTTATTACAACAAAAGAGTCAAGCATGAACCCTTCAAGCCAGGAGACCTCGTGCTTAGAAACAATGAGGCTAGTAAAAAAGAAAACCAAGGAAAACTTGGCCCAAAGTGGGAAGGGCCATATACAATCCTTGAAGCACATAAGGGTGGATCCTAAAACTAGCCGATGCAGAGGGTAAAAAGCTTCCCAGACATTGGAATGGCAAGACCCTTAAAAGGTTCCATGTCTGATCAAGAAAGTTTAGTTTGTATTTTAAGAATTGTATTTCAAGAGTTGTCCCATGCTCACTTTTTGTAAAACAATATCTCTTGAATGAATGATGATGTTTTATCAAAATTGTCTTTCTATCCTAAAATCAGGTTGAGAACCTAGCAAAAAACTCCATGGCAAGGGCCATGTAAGGGGGTGAGCTCCCAGGCCATATCGCTCAATGGGTTCAAGGGTTGAATGAACCTATATAAGGGGTGAGTTCCTAAATCAATACAACTCCATGAGACTTATGAAATTATCAAAAATAAAGTTGTCTCATAGACGGGTTGGACAGCCTACACCAAATGTTCCTTAAGCCTTGTAAAAATTCTACGAAACAAATCATTTTTAACAGGCTTACGAATCAAAATCAAACAAAGAAAAAAATAGATAGGATAGGTGCTATGTCTTCTTGTTAAAAATACCAAGGCTAAGTGACTGCAGCACTGAACCCTTTAAGGTATAGAAAACATAAAGACAACACAAACGAAACAAAGACAATACCATAAACATAAAGAATAATTCAAGGGGCAACACAACAACACAAAACTAAGATTGCATACAACCCAAGGCATAAAAACAAAGTAGCAGCAGGAAGCCTCGAAGGCTTCAAGCTGCAAACATCCCACGGAACTGCCTTACAAAATATACAACTACATCCAAAAAATAACAACACAAGGCAAGTAGTAGAAAGATAATAACATAACATAAGAAGCCTTAAAGGCTTCCAAATGTTCAAACAAGTTAAATCAAACCTTAAGGGTTTGTACACATAGATATTGTTCAAATAAGCCACTAAGGCCAACCACAACCACAAAACAGAAACCTAAAGTGTTTAACGAAATTACATAACATTGTCCAACAAGATGCTAAGAAAGCTATGAATAAGCCTTAAGAGTTTTCACTTTGCATCACTTACCACAGACTTTGATGCACCGGCTTCATCACCCTTCGCTTTCTTAGCTTTCTTCTTCTTCTTCTTCTTCTTCTTACCTTCCTCAACTGTCGTCCCCGAGGCTTCAAGGCTTGGGTCCCTCGAGCCTTCATCAGCATAAGAAAGGGTCTCCTCACTGTCCCCTGAGCAAGAACGCTTCTCTGACAAAGATCCAAGCACTTCCTTGCAGACAGCCTCATCAAGCCCACGTGGCTTTAAATCCTGCAAAACAGATATAGGCTTGCCAAAGCACTTCGAGACCTCACCAACATAAGGATAAGTCAAGCGTTCCATCTCTCGGACTGAATCCTGGAAAACCTTGAGGGCTTCAGGACGGTAAAGGGAGGATTTGTCTTGAGGATCACCGGACTGGCAAGCTTTGTAACCGGCAACATAACCCTGATGCCTCCCATGTTCCAAAAGCTTACCATACACACCATCCAAAACACTATTAGATTCAGTCGAATGCAGGAGATAACTGACAACCTGTTGAAACCCGTTTTCAATCAACCATTTGTTGTCATCGGTAAGTTGAACCCTTGAAGCCTCCAAGGCTTCCACCTGTTTTTCAGCTCACCAACCTCCACCTCATGTTTTTGGGTTAACTCCTCAACCCTCTTAGCTAAAGTTTCCCCCTTCTTCACCAAACCTTCATTCTCTTTCTTCAAAGTGCTCATAGAAGCCTTCATCTTGTCTTTCTTCTTCGAAAACTCCTCATACTCATGCATCCTCTTACAGAAACGGGCAACTTCTTGAGGAAGCACGACAGCAAGATTGCAGGTATTCAATATCAAACGAGATAGCATCATATCATCATCCATTTCGGCAATAGTACCATGAACCAAGGGAGGAGCGATGTGGCTCAACACATCCTCACAAACAGCAGCATCTTTGAAACTATCACCCAACTTCACACCCCAATCAGGTACATAAACTTAATGAACATCAAGACCTTCAGAACCGCTAACGCTTTTACCAGATGAACCTGCCACAATGACCCCTTTCCCAACAGACTTCTTCCCAGCAACAACCAACTCCTCCTTGTCAACATCTTCATCCGGACCGTGATCCACAGAAACACCAAGGTCATCACTCAAGTCCACATGTTCCGGAGTAGACGGTGGACCAGAAATATTCAAACGTCGATTTGAACGACGAACAACCTTGGGAACAACAACCTTCTTAAAACCCTTCACATCAGGCACACCAACGTAGCCCGAACCCTCGAACCTTCTTAAAACCCTTCAAATGATTACACTTGATCGTTTAGGTACACAATCAGGAACGCGTATCACTTAAACCTCAAACGATCACAAATGATCCTAACAAACGATTAACTGAGATCCTTTTGATATTTAATCAAGAATAAATCTGAGATCATTTAGATATTTAATCAAGAACAAAACTGATGTTCTGTAAACGAGACAATGAGATCGTTTAATCAAACAATCAGACCACACATATGTAACTTACAAACGATATGATAAAATCGTTTAGGTAAATGATTGGATATGTATGTTGGTGAACTTTATAAAAAATTGTATGATCATTTATACACAATTAAAACAAGAGTTCAATACCATTTAAACTCAACATTCAATTAGTCTCTCATGATCGTCTAGAATACACTTTCAATCAGCAAGGAAATTCTAAACGAATTGGACTTATCAACTTCGCTGAATCGCTAAGATCTCCTAAAAAGCTGGCCACAATTGGTATGACATATCAAACGATATCATTCAATCAATAGCCAATGTTAAACAATATCTCATAATCAGTAAGAGATTACCAAACGTTAGTGTATAGTCAGTACAATTGGCTAAATGGGTTGGTCAAACGAAAGGTTTAGGCTCAAGGTTGGCGACCAAGGGATAGATTTTGGGTAAGGACATAATAAATGGTGTAAAAAATGGTTTACCTAATGCCTTAATCATTCTTGTGCTTGTATTCGGTCTATGGTCTCAAACGCATCAAAAGCTGCAAGTTCTACAATAAGCGACTAATGGCTCACTCAAACAAATAACTATATCTATGATATGTATAAGTGGCTCAAAATCTCACGTGAAAAGGGTATGATATGTGATAAGCATGACACATTAGTTTCTTAAGTGGATTATTCCAAAATAACTACCCACTAAATACCTGTCATGTTACTAATTAGAACTTGACCATGACAAAAGACCAAATGGGTTGTGTCATCCCTCATTAACTAAGTTACTTATGCTTTTTAGATTTCTCAAATAAGGACATTTTTGAAAATTTCCCCCATCCCCACACTTGAGGTAAACATTGTCCTCAATGTGTAGTGTTTAAATGAAGGGTCAAAAACACAACTTTTTCTCCCCATCCCCACACTTGAGGTCAACATTGTACTCAATGTGTGAGAATGAGAGCTTTTAAACCGCACAAGGGATGTGACACGAACAACCCCCCAAACTTCACCCCGGTCAAAATTATAAACAATACATTCCACTTATTAACTAACTAATAATCAACGCTAAAAAGAAACATATGCACCTGGTTTTCGCTTATTGCTCGTGTGCTCTTTGTTCTTCAATAAAAACAGTTGTCCTCATGAACGTAAGTGTACCTACAAGTCTTAACTCTTGTGTAGAAGCAAGCTTCTCACAACCATCAAAACTTATTAGTTAAACCATTTTTATAACAAGTTTACCAAGCCATGTTTTTATTCAACTTTGATTTCCTTGTGGAAAAGATATTTTACAACAAAAACAAACCTAAATCACTTTCGTAGGAATCACGGTTGCATTTAGCGTATGCGTCAAGCCCTTTTAAACCTCCTGATAGCTCGGGAGGACGAGCAGGTCTCGTGAGGGTTATATAGGGAACACACCCATAACGTTCATTTAACTACTAAACAAAATACAAAAAGAAAGAAAAAAATATAAGAAAACTAAAAATAAAGAAACAAAACACACATACCTCGCCTCATCTCTGATAGCGCTCGTTCGGGTTAACCAGTGGGTATGGCTAGTAGGGGTATCCAGTAAGGGTCAACATCATCTCATTAAAATTATCATGAGCATCGCCTTCGGCCGGTGGCGTCATTGGCACCGGAATGAAACTAGAAGCAACTCCTTGAGGCCAAGAAGGAGCCGGTTGAGAAGGCCTAGTTGGCACTGGGAGGTCCTCGTAGTTCGTCCACAGAGATAACTGTTGGAAGGGTCACCCCGCCTCAAAATCATGTTGATGGCGTTCTTGTTCGTGGAGGAGATGGGCGTTATTAATTGCCAATTGTTGGGTTGTCCCCAATGTCCTCCAACAATTCTCCTCTAGGGCGTTTTGCTCAACACAAAGGCGGTCTTGCACTTGCTCCCAAGCTTGCCTTCAGGGCAATTCTTGTACCCTATGCATCTCTTCCTGTGTGACACCCGGCTTTTCAGGCCGTACCGTACAATTGTAACACGTGTTGTGAATAGGTAACATGGCTATATTAGACTGGTTATGATGTTTATATGTGAAATTTAGTGTGTTGATAAAATTAAACTTTGATAAAAATTATGTTGGCAACGGTAAGATAAACGCTTATCGCATAACGATTAAAATGTGAAACGAACGTCGGTGACCACCCGATCAGTGTTAAAATCATAAAAATAATCTGTTATGATTAGAATAATAATTTTAATCATATCCGTGTGGAAAAATAATTTAAAACGCTAATAAACTCAATTTTTCGAGTTTGAGCGCGTACTGCACGATACTGCGCGAATTAAATAAAATACTGTCAACGCGGCCAGTCAAGGCAACTGGTATTTTAAGTGATTATTTTTATAGAATGATAAAAATAATTTAAAACGCACTAAAACGGGATTAAAACTCTAGATATAATACCCGGTATCCAGTAAAATACCTGTTTTTACTCTATATATGATATATATGTGTATGTATATGTAAATTGTGTGAGTAATGCATGACATGGGGGGATAGGTGGCTGCCACATGAGCTCCCTCTCTCCTCTCACCTCCATGTGTTGGTTCTAGAATTAAGCACAATGATTACACTTTACAAAATCCTTCCATAAATCTTACACTTTCAAGAAGCCCTTTCAAAATCACCCCCACTCTCTCTTTCTCTTGATGAAACTCAGCCGAACACCCCCATCTACACACATATTAAAAAATTTCAAACCTTTCATGAATATTCAAAGGACTTTCATGGTGATTTCAAGCTAAGGGGGGGGGGGGGGGGGAGGTTTGGAAGTGATTTCAAGCAAGAACAACCTTCATATCATCATCTATTCTCAAAAACCCATCTAAGAACCTTGAAGGTATAAAATTACTTCTCTAAATTTTGTTTTTGGTTCCTAGTGATGTTGATGGTAATGGAAAGTTTCTCTTGATTCTTAAGATATTTCATAAACCTTAAAACTTAAATAAATGGGTTTTAAAGAAAAATGAAATGGATGGGTATGTATGTATATGTATGGCCATAGGTATATATGTGTGTGTATATGATTGTGTTTTGATTTTGATTGAATAGTTCTTGAATAACGTAAGTCTTGAATGATTGATTTCATGCAAGAATCAAAAGTTGTCATAAAGAATGTTCTAAAAGGAGTTTTATGATTTGAAAAGGGACTTGTTAAAAGTAAACTTTTGGAAGTTTATGTGTGTGTAAATGTGTCGTGTATATATATGAATATGTGTATGCATGTATGAAATTTTGTCACATACACATAAATGTAAGAATACTTGCCTTTATGTATGTATGATTAGATGATTATGGATGATATATGTTGTGATTTGTAAGAACTTGGAGTTAATGTGTTCTTAAGTGTATTTAAATCATGTGTAATGATAATGATGTTATGTGAATGCATTAGATGCATATATGTATGGACATGCATGTTGATATGAAATCATGAAATAATGATTTAAGCATGATTTGATAAAAATGACTTTTGATCAGATTATAAGCACTAAAATATGCTTATTTTGAAATGTTAAGTGACATATAACTTTGTCATAATGTTTTCTAGATTTGCATGTTGTACTCGGTGCATGAAAGGTTGTAAAATACGTGAAATCGCATGATTTATGAGACTTAAATAAAAACTGCTCTAATATGATTATAACCACTAATAAAATCAATAAATAACATGTATTATGTTAAAATATCAAATCGTTTCGAGTTGGGATGGTTATAGTAACGTTTAACGCAAAACTATGCGTTAAAACGGTAAAAAAAGGCTTTTCGGGTGATTATTGTAAAACTGATTTAGATCAGTAAATAAACTGATGTTTTTAGTTTAAAAACAATTATTTTAACTAATTTTAAATTTACTTGGTGTTTGGTTGGTCATACGTGACTTCCGACGCCCGAAAACGTGACCGAATCGTTAAAATACGCATTTTTCAATGTACATTAGTGTGGGTAAAATTTTGGGTAAACTTTATGTGACAAAATGTGTTAAGTTATTTAAACATGAGAATATGGGAATATGTTAAGTTTTTAACATAATGTTAGAAATTTAGCTTACGCATGTATGCTTGTACGCTTTGTGCGGTAGAAACGGTAAAATTGCGTTAAATGTGTAACTTGTTTGTCGAGAATGAAATTTGGTACATATGAGATGTTTTATGTATATTTTCTTTAAAAATGACAAAATATATAAGTTAACAAGATTTCGCGTGTTACGGTGTTAAATTATGTGAACGTTTATGTATATATATTACGACGCGCAAATCGTAGATATATTGCGTATAAACGGGAGAGTTAACGGATTTACACAATAATTGTCACCAATAAAATCGTTCAAGTTGCAAAATCATAAAAATATATATATGGACTCAAATATATATTAACGTGCCAACATAATAAAAAATGATAACTTTTTGAGAAAATCTCAAAGTTTTTTGATAATTCTAAGAAAACGGAGAAACTTAGAATTTTTGTGATGTTGATATTGATTTAAAATCGTTCCTATATATATTAGGACGTGTAGAAATCAATCACTGGGATTGCGCTATTTAACAATACGCACCCAAAGGTGAGTGTCACTAAACCCCTCTTTTTATTGCTTTGTATATATTTTGGGGGTAGAACACGTCAATAAAAGGGTTTAATAATGTTTTCGAAATAAAACATACCTTTTAATATAAAATATATATTTTCATTGAAAATATATGAAATTTGATAAGTCTTACGTTTCGAAGTAAAACGTTATTGATGAATGAATATTGAAAGTACGGTATTTCCTAAGCGAAACATGACCGTACAGTTGGGGACGAATTCTGGACTAGGCCTCAAATGATGGAGTGTCAGGGGAATTCGTACAACGTCGTGTATTAAATTGTCATATTAGTAGGATATATATATTGTAGGTGAGGCAGCCATCATATGGTTCATTGAGATAGGACCCTGCGCCCATGATGTCTTTTAATCATTTAAGTAATGTACGCAAGGAATTGTTGGTAGATCTATCGTGTTGACAACCCGTTGTGACCGGTCGCCCCATGTCAAGTCAAACGACGAATTGATATTCTGTTTATTGTCTAGCTTTGATTATCCCTCCATGGTTAATATATAGTTCGTATCGTCTAGCTAACATACGAGTATGAAAATTGACGCAATAATTTAACATACAAAACATGGGTAGTAACAATATTGTCGGGTTCATGAAACTGCGACGGAAGGCCCATGGATTTTATTAAGGAAGTAAAACGGACTTTCAAAATTATATGGATGTTTTCAAATAAACACCTAAACAGAAAGTTTTCCTTGGATTAAAATTGTTTGTAAATGAATATGTGAACTCACCTTCCTTTGTGTTGACACTTGATTTTAACGTGTTCTACAGGTACTTGAGTTTGGCTTCGGGAATCATGGCGTATCTTGTATTTGAAAGATGCATGTCGTTTGTTTTAAAATGTTGGACAACTTTTAAACTTTATGGGACGTATGTAATAAGATCCGTGAGGATCAAAGACATCTTAACTATGTAGTCATGTCGTAAAACGTAACGTTTAAATAACTAATGTTTAAAATAAATTAAAATGTCCAACAATTAAATACATCGATCGACAAGATATAAATGGGCACCAACTTCCGTCACCACTACGTTTTATATTACGCTGCGACGTTTTTGGGGTGTGACAGAAGTTGGTATCAGAGCCATTGGTTGTTAGCGAACTAGATGTTTTCAGATGAAAACACTAGACTTCAACCGGAGAATTTTGAAATATAAGACCAAAATTCTCAAAGCCAAGAATTTTAAATAAACATAGAAAAATTGTATCATGTATGAAACCCTTATGTGTCTATGTGCATACGTGATTTCCTGTTTATTTTGGGCCTTATGTGTTACTATTCATGTTGATCACACACTTACTTGTATGGTTACATATATGTCACAGATGTCGCACGAGCACGAGGTCATCGAGATCAACGACTCAGGTAGCGAGCCAGATTTCGAGATTTCACCCAGATCCATTTTACCAGAGATACCTATCACGATCCCACAGATGGTTGGTATGGCTGAGTTTGCTTCATCATTCCGTGTCGACCCTGCTGCATTCGCTAGCCAGGTAGACCCCCGATATGCTTTCACATGCAACGGGTGGATTAATGACAAGGATGACGCTCCTCTCTCGATCCACGAGACGGGACAATCATCTGGCACAGTACCAGTTATCGATGACGCGATCAGAGATGTCCCTGTTTTTGGAGGACCTTTTAGTATTGCACCAGCAGTGGATGCCACTATTATCACAACTCGACCCTTAGAGCCATCTGTTGCTCCACCTGCTACTGTGATCGAGCCTGTTGCTGAGGTCCCTCCACCTATTTTGTCAGAGTCATTTTTACCTGTCTTTGAGTCACGCGCATCTACTACGCCTCTATTAGTATATTATCGCCGTGAAGAGAGTTAGGCCTGTTGGAGAGGTTGCTTCTACGTCACAAGTTGAGACTGCATCTGCTTCTAAGAAGCAGAAAGGAGTTTGGGTGGATTGATGTTGCCATTGTGACTGACAGTTTGCTGCCATGCGTGAAGAACTGGAAATGACTAAGGGTAAACTGAAGGACCTCGAGGGGCAAATGGATTGGTACGATGAGTTGAAGGATTTGGATAACAGCGCGATGGATCAGATGCATTGGAGGATAGTGGATTTGGAGGAGTTGGTTAGGAAGATGAAGGATTTCATAGGAATGAAGCGTTAGATGTTGTTTTTGTTTGTTTGTGGTTGTTTGATTTTGGTTGTTGTGACTGGATACTCTTTTGGTTTTGGGGGCCTGCGTGCCGATTATATTTTTGTGATATTAGGTAGAAATTTTGTGAAAACTTGTTATGGGTGTCGATGTAGACATGCCAAGGATAGTTGTGTTGTACTGAAAACAAGTTATTAATTTCTATGTTAATATCAGATGATTAACTTTTGGTTAAAAAGTTTTTCTCATTAATATGTGGATATTATACATGCGCAATGTTTGGTCCACTAATATTTAATGATTGAATTATTTTTTATTTTGGTTATCGTCTCATGTGATTATTATTGTTGTAAATAATAGAAACGACGAAAATGCCGCCAAAAGCGAGACAGGATACTGGACTACCTGCCACCCCAGAGGAGTTGGCATGACTCATAACCCAACAAGTTAATACTGCCTTGGAACAGCGTGATGCTAACCAAAATGATGGCAATAAATGTGAATGCGGTACTCCCGGGCATGATCTTGGTGGGACACAGATTAGAAACCCTTCAGGTAAAATAATGATCGGAAAGTTTTGGTTGTTCATCTGTTATGATCTCCTCGGAACGTATTCCTGATTTCTATTAACCGTATGAACAGTGCACCGGAGCATACACAAAACTATCCGGGGTTGTAGCCCAAGATCATTTACTGGTGTCCTATGCAATGATGTGACATCGATATATGTGATATCGGGCTGTCAAAATGAGTCGGTTGTCCGAGTGTTTCAGCGATCTGAACCAGGAATTGGAGATTCGAAGAAGCGCAAACCCGAGAGCTCCAAGAAGACTCCCAAAGTTGAGAGTAGAAAGAAACGTAACTTGGAGAAAGCGAGTGTAGCTAACCCTAAAGAGTCAGAAAAGGGTAAAGTCAGTGATGGACAAGAGAAGTGCGCCAGATGTAGCCGAACTGGACATGTGACTTCCCAGTGTTACTCTAAAAGTATGTTGGATGGAATTGTGCTCGAAGGATGCTTCGCATGTGGTGAGCAAGGACGCTACAAGAGGGAATGCCCGAAATCGAAAAGACAGGATGTTACGAGTATTTTCGTTGGGGTAAGTATCGGGAAGGCAAGTGAGAGTCCTGCTACTATTACCAGTATGTTTCGAATATAAAACCAATCTATGTTCATACTTTTAATACCAAAGCTGACTTGAGTTTTGTTCGAGAAACTATGAACCATTTTTGTGTTCACATACAAGTAAGCTAAGTATAATGTGCCCGATAGAACTAATAGTTGGTAAATTGATAGAAACTAGCGAGGTCGTTCGCGGTTATAGTATTTAGTTAGGCGATTGTAGTTCTAGAGATTGGTTTATTTTCAGTAGAATTGAGAAGCTTTGACAAAGATGCAAGAATGAATTCACTTCCTGAGGATGAAGTGGGGACTATCGCTTGAAGAAGCTAGTTGGAATATCTCATCCTGATAATAGTATAAAGGCGGAAGTTGTTCGCAGAAATCAACTGAGTCGAGTGTCGAGTGTTGATAGTCGAGAGTTGTCAGTGATGTGAGGATGCTTGAGTTATTGTGAAAGGGCTATCCTGTGTTTTTAGAGAATGTGATGGATGCGGAACCCGAATGTAGGAACGTCGGAGAGATTTCTATCAATCGCAACTATCCGGAAGTCTTCCTAAAAAGACTTACTTGGATCTCCCCTGCGAGATGGATCAAATTTCGAATCGATCTGACTCACGGTGCTGCACCCAATTGCACAATCTTCTTATAGATTAAGCACTGCCCGAAATGATAGAAATGATGAGATAGTCTTAAGAGTTTTTGGACAAGGGTTTCATTTGATCGAGCTTTTCGCATTAAGATGCATCTGCTTTGTTGGGAGAAAGAAGGATGGATTCTTCAGGATATGTGAGGATTTAGAAAGCCGAGTAAGTTGACTATCAAGAATCGGTATCTTATTACCGAGGATTTGACAAATTGTTCAATCAGGCTACTGGGACACAACTGCTACACGAGGATCGATCTACGACTGGGATATTATCAATTGAAGGTTGCTACAAAGAAATTTCGAGGACTACTTTTCAAACGTGATACGACCATTACGAGTTATTAGTCATGCCTATTTGACTAAATTAATGCGCCATTTATATTCATAAATCTCACGAAACATGGTATGGAAACCCTAATTGGATAAATTCGTGATAATAGTTATCGACGACATGTTTGTCTATACACGAACCAAAGAGAATTATAAGTAACATTTGAAGTTAACAATGGAATTGAAAGGGATAATGAAGGTATGCTATTAGATCAGCTTGAGGTTGGGAAGCGTGTATCATGGACGATTGAAGATTTAGTTCTGTTAAAGGAGTTATATTGAGAGAGATGCTGTTAGGTCTAGCAGAGGAAAGAAAAGCTGAGCCACATTGACTTGGTCCTTTCGAGAGCCCATCTTGAGTTGGATCAGTTGCATATGGGCTCAAGCTATCATCAGAATTGAGCAGTGTACATGATGTACTATTAGGATGCAGTTGAAGAAGTGTATAATGGATAATACACCAATTTTTGCGCTCTATAGAGATTATTTGGGAGATAAACGGAAGTTTATCGAAGCATCGTAGAAGCAGTGCATATAGCCAGAAGAGTTATGTTGCTAACCAGAGAGGCGGTTTCAGCATTCTAGTAGTATCTGTGATTATAGGTTGTGTAACCGGCGGATACCTGAAATGGGTGCAAGAAGAAGAGAGAACGAGTTTATGAGATTTGATTCTTTCGAGAGCCCATCTCGAGTTGAATTAATCATGTGTGAACCCGGACCACTTCAGGTTTAGAGTAATGTATATGTAAATATACATATGATAAACCCGAAATGGTGGAACTTTGACTTAATCTTTATAATTAAGTGCTTGCATATATATATTGAACCTTGGAAAGGGTGGAGAGCGTTGAGACATGAGTTTAGGAATCGAGGATGTATGTAATATAAGTCTACGAAGATTCTTTGTAAGAATCCCAGTTTCTCCCAGAAACTATAAGACTATATTCATTATATTCATTTTTGTCATTCTTGCTTAGTGCGAAAACAAAACCTGTAGAGTAAAAAAAAAAAAAAAAATTCGGGGACGAAATTTCCTAAACAGGGGGAGACTGTGACACCCGCCTTTTCAGGCCGTACCGTACAATTGTAACACGTGTTGTGAATAGGTAACAGGGCTATATTTGACTGGTTATGATGCTTATATGTGAAATTTAGTGTGTTGATAAAATTAAACTTTGATAAAAAATTATGATGGCAACGGTAAGATAAACGCTTGTAGCATAACGATTAAAATGCGAAACGAACGTCGGTGACCACCCGATCAGTGTTAAAATCCTAAAAATAATCTGTTATGATTAGAATAATAATTTTAATCATATCCGTGTGGAAAAATAATTTAAAACGCTAAGAAACTCTATTTTTCGAGTTTGAGCGCGTACTGCGCGATACTGAGTGAATTAAATAAAATACTGTCAACGCAGCCAGTCAAGGCAACTGGTAATTATTTCAGTAATAATTTTAAGTGATTATTTTTATAGAAAGATAAAAATAATTTAAAACGCACTAAAACGGGATTAAAACGCTAGATATAATACCCGGTATCTAGTAAAATACCTGTTTTTACTCTATATATGATATTTATGTGTATGTATATGTAAATTGTGTGAGTAATGCATGACATGGGGGGATAGGTGGCGGCCACATGAGCTCCCTCTCTCCTCTCACCTCCATGTGTTGGTTCTAGAATTAAGCACAATGATTACACTTTACAAAATCCTTCCATAAATCTTACACTTTCAAGAAGCCCTTTCAAAATCACCCCCACTCTCTCTTTCTCTTGATGAAACTCAGCCGAACACCCCCATCTACACACATATTCAAAAATTTCAAACCTTTCATGAATATTCAAAGGACTTTCATGGTGATTTCAAGCTAAGGGGGGGGGGGTTGGAAGTGATTTCTAGCAAGAACAACCTTCATATCATCATCTATTCTCAAAAACCCATCTAAGAACCTTGAAGGTATAAAATTACTTCTCTAAATTTTGTTTTTGGTTCCTAGTGATGTTGATGGTAATGGAAAGTTTCTCTTGATTCTTAAGATATTTCATAAACCTTAAAACTTAAATAAATGGGTTTTAAAGAAAAATGAAATGGATGGGTATGTATGTATATGTATGGCCATAGGTATATATGTGTGTGTATATGATTGTGTTTTGATTTTGATTGAATAGTTCTTGAATAACGTAAGTCTTGAATGATTGATTTCATGCAAGAATCAAAAGTTGTCATAAAGAATGTTCTAAAAGGAGTTTTATGATTTGAAAAGGGACTTGTTAAAAGTAAACTTTTGGAAGTTTATGTGTGTGTAAATGTGTCGTGTATATATATGAATATGTGTATGCATGTATGAAATTTTGTCACATACACATAAATGTAAGAATACTTGCCTTTATGTATGTATGATTAGATGATTATGGATGATATATGTTGTGATTTGTAAGAACTTGGAGTTAATGTGTTCTTAAGTGTATTTAAATCATGTGTAATGATAATGATGTTATGTGAATGCATTAGATGCATATATGTATGGACATGCATGTTGATATGAAATCATGAAATAATGATTTAAGCATGATTTGATAAAAATGACTTTTGATCAGATTATAAGCACTAAAATATGCTTATTTTGAAATGTTAAGTGACATATAACTTTGTCATAATGTTTTCTAGATTTGCATGTTGTACTCGGTGCATGAAAGGTTGTAAAATACGTGAAATCGCATGATTTATGAGACTTAAATAAAAACTGCTCTAATATGATTATAACCACTAATAAAATCAATAAATAACATTTATTATGTTAAAATATCAAATCGTTTCGAGTTGGGATGGTTATAGTAACGTTTAACGCAAAACTATGCGTTAAAACGGTAAAAAAAGGCTTTTCGGGTGATTATTGTAAAACTGATTTAGATCAGTAAATAAACTGATGTTTTTAGTTTAAAAACAATTATTTTAACTAATTTTAAATTTACTTGGTGTTTGGTTGGTCATACGTGACTTCCGACGCCCGAAAACGTGACCGAATCGTTAAAATACGCATTTTTCAATGTACATTAGTGTGGGTAAAATTTTGGGTAAACTTTATGTGACAAAATGTGTTAAGTTATTTAAACATGAGAATATGGGAATATGTTAAGTTTTTAACATAATGTTAGAAATTTAGCTTACGCATGTATGCTTGTACGCTTTGTGCGGTAGAAACGGTAAAATTGCGTTAAATGTGTAACTTGTTTGTCGAGCATGAAATTCGGTACATATGAGATGTTTTATGTATATTTGCTTTAAAAATGATAAAATAGATAAGTTAACAAGATTTCGCGTGTTACGGTGTTAAATTATGTGAACGTTTATGTATATATATTACGACGCGCAAATCGTAGATATATTACGTATAAACGGGAGAGTTAATGGATTTACAAAATAATGGTCACCAATAAAATTGATCAAGTCACAAAATCATAAAAACATATATATGGACTCATATATATATATTAACGTGCCAAAATAATAAAAAAATGATAACTTTTTGAGAAAATCTCAAAGTTTTGTGATAATTCTAAGAAAACGGAGAAACTTAGGATTTTTGTGATGTTGATATTGATTTAAAATCGTTCCTATATATATATTAGAACGTGTAGAAATCAATCACTAGGATTGCGCTATTTAAAAATACGCACCCAAAGGTGAGTGTCACTAAACCCCTCTTTTTACTGCTTTGTATATATTTTGGGGATAGAACACGTGAATAAAAGGGTTTAATAATGTTTTCGAAATAAAACATACCTTTTAATATAAAATATATATTTTCGTTGAAAATATATGAAATTTGATAAGTCATACGTTTCGAAGTAAAACGTTATTGATGAATGAATATTGAATGTACGGTATTTCCTAAGCGAAACATGACCGTACAGTTGGGGACGAATTCTGGACTGGGCCTCAAATGATGGAGTGTCAGGGGAATTCGTACAAAGTCGTGTATTAAATTGTCATATTAGTAGGATATATATATTGTACGTGAGGCAGACATCATATGGTTCATTGAGATAGGACCCTGCGCCCATGATGTCGTTTAATCATTTAAGTAATGTACGCGAGGAATTGTTGGTAGATCTATCGGGTTGACAACCCTGTCGTGACCGGTCGCCCTGTGTCAAGTCAAACGACGAATTGATATTCTATTTATTGTCTAGCTTTGATTATCCCTGCATGGTTAATATATAGTTCGTAGCGTCTAGCTAACATACGAGTCTGAAAATTGACGCAATAATTTAATATACAAAACATGGGTAGTAACAATATTGTCGGGTTCATGAAACTGCGACGGAAGGCCCATGGATTTTATTAAGGAAGTAAAACGGACTTTCAAAATTATATGGATGTTTTCAAATAAACACCTAAATAGAAAGTTTTCCTTGGATTAAAATTGTTTGTAAATGAATATGTGAACTCACCTTCCTTTGTGTTGACACTTGATTTTAACGTGTTCTACAGGTACTTGAGTTTGGCTTCGGGAATCATGGCTTATCTTGTATTTGAATGATGCATGTCATTTGTTTGAAAATGTTGGACAACTTTTAAACTTTCTGGGACGTATGTAATAAGATCCGTGAGGATCAAAGACATCTTAACTATGTAGTCATGTCGTAAAATGTAACGTTTAAATAATTAATGTTTAAAATAAATCAAAATGCCCAACAATTAAATGCATCGATCGACAAGATATAAATGGGCACCAACTTCCGTCACCACTACGTTTTATATTCCGCTACGACGTTTTTGGGGTGTGACATCCTGTTCCCAATGTGATTGTTGCAAAGCCCACCATTCTTGTTGTTGTTCCCATTGTTCTGGTAGTTTGGCCCGGTGAGCTTCCTTTTAGTCCGAATGAGTTTGTTGTTGGTGTGGTACCCGTGGAAAATCCACAGTCATCATGATATATCACCTCACTGTTTTTGGTTTACTTATCAAATTTCGGGACGAAATTTCTTTCAAGTTAGGGATGATGTGACAACCCGAGTTTTCAAGGTCTTTCCTCGACACGTTACTCGTTTCGCAAAGTGTTCTCATAATTCGTTTGCAATATAACTTGTACATGTTTGATATATAATTGGTGTTTGGTATTATAGTTTGGCTAAATAATGGAATGGTTAACTGTTTAAGTTTATAAACTTAACACATGGGACGACGAAACATGGGACTTTCGCCAACACCCTCACTTGACGAAACACTTGGTGTTTCGTCATATGCATCACGACGAAATATATGTGGCCTCGAAGAAAGATGTGTTTCATCATGCATGGGCTTCGGCCCAGTATATTGCGCGGCCCAATGGTGTGTTGTATAACTCTTTGTATAGTAATCAGTTGCCGTAAAAACAAAACCATATTATCCTTCCCTTCCCTTGTGCGATCGGCGACAGCCATCCTCTCACCCGAAGCACTTCTACCGCTCGGACTAGGCTTTCTATCTTTTGGTTAGTTTATTAAATCACTCTTGTAATCTGCTTGTTGTTCTTGTTGATGGCATGGATTATTCTTTGTTGTTTGGTTTGATTCTGTGTCTTGAAAGATTGATGATATTGTGTTAGTAAACTGTGAGAATTGATCCATAATTGTATGAGTATTGGATTGATGATGTAGAACTGTTAGTTATTGGATCAAAACCTTATACATGAAAGGATTGTGTGTTAGATTGTATGAGTTAATAGCATCGTATAAGATTAGGGCTCGGTTTGGACATTATGTGTATATGATTCGGTGATGAAGAACTGTAACTGATGCGTGCGAATGAATGGGTTTGCTATAGATCATGTTAAACAATACTGTGACATAATTAGAGTTCCTATGATTAAGATTATGGAACACTGATCCTCTGAGATCATGTGGAAAACTAGGGTTAACTATTTGAGTGCTGTTGAATGATGAACAACCTTCTCCACGAAAAACTAGCTCGACGAAAGAACTTAGTGCGACGAAAAATATATCTTTCGTCGGCTAATCCTTTGCAAACCTCTAGGATCTTTCGTCAGACCTCCAGCTCGACGAAAGATGGTCTTTTGCCATATAGTTCCTCGCTAGAGGATCTTTCGTCGTACAAACGGACACAATAGTAAACAGTAGTAGGTTATGACATACATATATGATAATGGGCACATGTGTTTATAGAATGTTGTTAGTTTATGTAATAATGGTAGTTATGTGCACTTATTATTTATAGAATGTTATTAGTTTATGTAATAATGGTAGTTATGTGCACTTATTACAAATCAGGTGGGCCGCACATGTGTAGGTGGGCCATTGACCTGCTAGACCACGCACCACTAGGATTAAAGGCATGAACTGTTTGGTGTTTGTTACATGAATTCATAGTGTGAACTCATATGAATACCTGCTAGGTGATTACCTGTGAGGTTGCATGAATTCTTATTATGACTTGCATGTTTACTTGAATGCGAACCGAATCACTTGGCATGTGCTATGATGCGATATAAACTAGTATGGTGAATACAACTAAGACCTGGATACTTGCTATGACTAGCATAATGATATATGCTTTGCTTGGTTGCTACTTGAGTAATGTGTGCGATGAATACGTGTATTATAAGTATGCAAAACTGACTGTCTTTCTATCCGGTTAGTTTATTAAATCACTCTTGCAATCTGCTTGTTGTTCTTGTTGATAGCATGGATTATTCTTTGTTGTTTGGTTTGATTCTGTGTCTTGAAAGATTGATGATATTGTGTTAGTAAACTGTGAGAATTGATCCATAATTGAATGAGTATTGGATTGATGATGTAGAACTGTTAGTTATTGGATCAAAACCTTATACATGAAAGGATTGTGTGTTAGATTGTATGAGTTAATAGCATCATATAAGATTAGGGTTTGGTTTGGACATTATGTGTATATGATTTGGTGATGAAGAACTGTAACTGATGCATGCGAATGAATGGGTTTGCTATAGATCATGTTAAACAATACTGTGACATAATTAGAGTTCCTATGATTAAGATTATGGAACACTGATCCTCTGAGATCGTGTGGAAAACTAGGGTTAACTGTTTGAGTGCTGTTGAATGATGAACAACCTTCTCCACGAAAAACCAGCTTGACGAAAGAACTTAGTGCGACGAAAAATATATCTTTCGTCGGCTAATCCCTTGCAAACCTCTAGGATCTTTCGTCAGACCTCCAGCTCGACGAAAGATGGTCTTTTACCATATAGTTCCTCGCTAGAGGATCTTTCGTCGTACAAACGGACACAATAGAAAACAGTAGTAGGTTATGACATATATATATATGATAATGGGCACATGTGTTTATAGAATGTTATTAGTTTATGTAATAATGGTAGTTATGTGCACTTATTTCAAATCAGGTGGGCCGCACATGTGTAGGTGGGCCGATGACCTGCTAGACCACGCACCACTAGGATTAAAGGCATGAACTGTTTGGTGTTTGTTACATGAATTCATAGTGTGAACTCATATGAATGCCTGCTAGGTGATTAACTATGATGTTGCATGAATTCTTATTATGACTTGCATGTTTACTTGAATGCGAACCGAATCACTTGGCATGTGCTATGATGCGATATGAACTAGTATGGTGAATACAACTAAGACCCGGATACTTGCTATGACTAGCATAATGATATATGCTTTGCTTGGTTGCTACTTGAGTAATGTGTGTGACGAATACGTGTATTATAAGTATGCAAAACTGACTGTCTTCGATAACCATATTAGGAATTGGTTGACCAACTGTAAACGAGTAACAAGTCATACCGAGCAAACCAAGGTGAGTTCACTGCTCTTTTTCCAAGCATGCGTCCCGGGGAGGGACATCTGGTAAACGTTCCGGGGAGGAATGTCGGGTAAATGGGTTTGACTGTATTGTTAAACCTGGGTTGTTGGTTAATACATGTATATCTATCACCCAAGTCCCTTCTACCGATTGTTGCCGGGGAGGCAACGGGGTATTAGTTAATAGCGCTATTTAGGTTTGGCACCCTCACACCATACCGGGGAGGTTGGTGATGAACTAATGACCCCAATCTTGACCATTCCTATGATAGAGGCAATGGAGTGCAGGGCAAATAATCTAGAGCCATCGGCGGTAAGCGTGTGATTAACAACAAATCATTGAAATGTTTTAAACTGGAAACTGGTAACTAAACGCGTTAACAAAACTTTGAACTCACCAGCGTCGTCTGACACCCTTATCTGCATGCTTGCAGGTCTATAGGTTATATCATTTGGAACTTGCTGTCTAGGATGCTGGAGTGGTCATGGGTCGAGATACTTGGAATCGCAAGACAAGTCTAACGGTTTTGTACATGTGGTTTATAAAACGCTTAACAAATGATTTATGCTTCCGCTGTATACGATGAATTACACCTAACGTTTTGTATCACTTTATGATAATGAATGAAAGTTTTATTTAAATATATTTATGAGTTCAATGTGATTGGTGGCTAAGATCCTGGTACGTCACACGCCCCGCGGTGTTCCCGCAAGTTGTAGGATCGAATTCGGATCTAAACGAGTCTATCAGAAGAACTATTCCTGATTTGAACGGCGGAAACAGACAAATCAGGTTCAATTCACCGAGTATTCACTTTCAACTGTTGATTCTATTGATCTGGATAACGTTTACAATTGGCTCAACACTTCGGCAGCACTTCGTGGCTCACCGGAAGATAACACACACAACTCACTTCCTGATTTCGCCCCAAATGACAGTATATATAGTGTCCTGATTCCGCCCGAAGCTTACCAGAACCATTTGGAGCGGAATCTGACTTATGTGATTCCGCCCGAAATCAGTCCACATGACATTTGGAGTGGAATCAGCTTCTATGAGCGAAATCAGCTTCTAAACTCACTAAAACTTTCTATTTTCTCAATCTACGAGGCCTGATCTATACAATATTATCTAAGACTCGATACAAGACGTAGACGACAGACGGATGCACCAACAAACTCCCCCTCGGATGTTGACGGAGTCTTCAGTGTCGAGTCTTCGCATCTTCAGTCTTTATCAGTCTTTGGGCTTCTCTTTGAAATATCTGATGCTGTAAGTATCCTTAATCTCTATCTTCTTTTCTCTTTTCATCACCAACATACTCCTTCCTTTAAGTATCTTCAGACTCCCCCTTTCGATATGCTGGGATCACAGCCTGACTTGTTAAACTCACAGAGTCCTCAGGTAACAGAACCTAACTCTTCCTCAAACCTGTACATTCTCTACCACAAACATAAGTTTTCTAATATTAAACTTTAACACACTTAGACACTACTTGTAAAAATCACAAAAATGATCTAACATTTATAGTCTCTGATGAACCACTTAAAGAAATATCATTTTCAAAACTTCTGATGACCACTTGTAACAAGACTTAAAATTCTTTCACACACGACACTCCCAAACCAGTTCGTCAAGTTTAGCACTTGGAATTTTGAAAATCAGCTTTTCAACACCAATTGTCGAAAATCTTTTTGGATTTTTCAAAATTTATGTTAAAACACTCCGAAAATCTTTTTGGATTTTTTATAACAAAGGAATGCAGAAAAGAAATATTTACAAACAATATTTTTGTGAGTTTGTGTAAGAGGATCATATCAGTTTTTGAGACATATCACCAACACCGTTAAGCTTCATTTCATTTTAAGTTCTAAACGATTCACCTAGATTGTCAGTATACTGGTCCATTTAAATTCTCACACAAAGTTCAATTGTTTTGAGATACGAGATTAATGTTTTAAGCACTTAAACTCAATCGCGTGTCCTACCTCAGAATATACTCCCGTATCCAGATCCCAATATTTAGTCTTACAGGTGAGTATACCACATATGATATCTGTAAGGGGTTATAATGCGAGGGCCGTGAGAGCTCAGGTCGATACTTCCGTATACGCAGAGAGATGACGGCTTCGACTTTTGGTGTGTCCCCTTTAGAGGATCTTTTGTTACAACAGCAATGACTATCAATTTTATTGTTTCATCAATTTGCTGAGGGCGGCGCTATATTTCAAGCAAGCAGAAAGTATTCTCCGGGGACTAGGCCATTGCTTCCGCAAAATCAGAAGTCCCGGGATAATACCCCAGATATCACTGAGTATAAAGACCTAGTATCTCAGAAAGAGGGACCTTTCAAACAAGATTTCGGGGGTTACCCATATATTCGAGAGATGTTTCCCCACGATATAAGCAAGTTTGAAATTTAGGTTTATATCTCGTCACAATCTACTAAATGTGCAAAAATCTACTGGCATATCATCAGTGAGACCGTTTATCACTTTTTAACTTTCCAATTCTTTAGCATGTTGTGATAGTCCACTGATGTACTATCATTTCCTCTTTTATACAACAAAACTCATTTTTCATTTTATCATGTTTTTGTATTTTTCAAATTTTCTAATGTTTTTGGATTTTCTGAAATTTCTACTCCCCCTAAAATGCAAACACATTTTAGGAAATTTGAAAACAAACTGTACAAACAACGTGACAACTGATATCAAATTGCTTCAAATCGCCATTCACTTGGCATAAACAATCAGAACTCCCCCTTTCAACAAACTATTTTCTCATTTAGATTTCAAAACACTTAAGTTTGTTTTAATTAAAATGATATTTCCAGAAAATAAGTTTGTTTTTACCACTTGTAGGGGCATGGTTCATCATATTGTCTTTCAACCACTTGTATGAAGATTACATCAAGTTCAAATTAATGACCTTGAGTAATCACTATGTCAGAACAAACCTCTGTACCACTTGTACGATGAACTTATCAAAGTAAATTTCAAGATAAATGCCGATACCTACTCCACACTTACCAACCTGGGAGTTCCGGCATAGTCCATCACCTGTATACATTTAAACACCTTTTAAAAATTTCATAAACAACAATTTTATGAATGATGCCGATTCCTGATCCACGATTACCAACTTGGGATCTCCGGCAAGTCCAGAGATTTACTGTTCGTAATATGTACCATCCCAGTCACAAACCAGGGATGGTTCAACTTTATCTTTCTTCGTCTTCTTCTCGTAAAACTCTTTAACCCCTTTGACTTTTCGATCAATCATTTTTCCAAAAATATGTTTTACAGTGGGGTTAAAGGCTTTTTCAACATCAAAAACCTTTTTATCATCATAAAATTGGTTTGATATCTCAACTTTACCAATTTTCTTTTTAAAATTTTCAGCCCGAAGTGGTGGAAAATTATCATCATCCACAGTCGGAACTGATTCTTCACTTTTTGAAACAACCTGTGGCTCCTCTGATTTTGTGGAATCAGACTCATCGCCAGAAGATAGCTCCTCTGATTTCGACCTATCAGAATCATCGCTAGAACTATTAACAAACTTCTTAACAACCCATTTCTGGTTGTCAGATTTAGCTCTTTTGTTATAAAACTTGTTTGAACATTCACCAATTTCAAATTTTGAATTTTTAAACAATTTAGTTCTATCAATTGGTGGTTCAAACTCAACCACTTTTTCTTTTAGTTTACGTGATACTCCCTGTTTTGATTGTATTGCCTTTGAACACTATCTGGCAATATGTCCAACTTTGTTGCATTGGAAACAGGTTCTCGTATCTTTTGTCTGTCCAGCAAACTTCATCTCTTCTTGCTTCTTTGCAAGGAACTCACTGTTTGACTGCTTCTAGAATTCTTTCTTTTCTTCTTCTTCTGATGAAGTACCTGAAACAAATGTCATCTTTGCTTTAAAATCACGAACATATTTTTCATTTTTCTGTTGGAGTAAATCCAAGACCTTTCTTTTTGAAATTGCCATGGTTAGGTTTCTTTTGAAAACCAGAACCATAACCTTTTTTCTTGTTTAATATTTGTTGTACTCTTGAGGTGTAAGGTTTAGGTTTACCATTAAGATTTAAATCTTTTATTTCAAAAATGTTAATTTCTGTAAGTTTGAAAACCTTTTTGATCAATTCAGTTTTGACACCTCTTATTGGAAATTGCTCATCAGAATATAATTTGTCGGAATCATTCAATGTATATGCAATTTTGAATGTTTCGTCATTCAAATTAGATTTTGATAACAGGAATTCTTTGTTGTAAACGCTTTTAACTGAAGACTTTGGACTGTTGACTGTAGAACTCGAACTTTCAGAACCAGACTTTGACTCTGACTTTGAGTTTGACTCCAACTTTGACTCCTCAGTTTCATCTTTATCCAACACCTGATCGACGACTTTCTTTATTAACTCGGACTCATGATCAGTGTCAGATGATGTAAACGTAACATCAATATTTTCTGGCAAATTAACTGAGGACTCCGACTCCCACGGTAAATTTGTTGCTTTTTCGACTCTTTCCTGATTTGGATTTCTGGGCAAATATCCATTTTCTAGTGGGGGTGGACACTTGTTGTAACCGACATCTTGTTTCTTACCAGAATCCTTTTTGTCAGTATTTTTCTTTGTGTCACTCTTCTTCTTGTTCTTCTTTTCTGGAGTCTTTTCTTCAGCCACTTTTCCATCATCATTCTTTTCATCAGTTACTTCATCCTCTTCAAATGCCTTCATACATTCAACAGTTGGATAAATCCTGTCAATGACATAAGAAGTACATGAGTAGCTTTTCAACAAACGATTAACTCTTTCAGTTTTGATTCTTTGCAGTTCCAGTTTCTGTTCAAGAGCAGCACACTTCTCAATGTAGTTGTTCACAACTTTTTGCTTTATCATGAACGCTCCCTGAAGTGTCTTCATTGCTGTTGCTTGTTCTTCACTTGTATGATTGTATTGATTCATAGCATTGTTCAGGACATCATAAGATTCCTTCAAACTGTTCAAGTTATAAATCAATGTGCTATTCTGCTTCTTTATAGCTTCACAAGTGTCACACTTCACATGAATCTTTTTAGCATCAACTTCTTCATCAACTTTGAACTTTGGAACTTCAACCTTAACTTTTCTTTTGATCACTGGAACTTTTTCATCGTCACTGCTAACTGGTGTCTTTACCTTTTTCTTTTTCTTCTTTGCTTTCTCATCTTCACTGTCACTCTCAGCCATCATTTTCAAATGATCTGCCATTTTCTTTGACCAATACTCACGATCATCATCACTATCTTCTTCAACCCTAGCAACAAAAGCTGTGTGAACTGGAGTTTGATCTGGAATATAATCATCCCATGTAAAATTTTCCCAGCTAAACCCTTCAGGCATCTTTTCATCATCTTGATCAATCACACAGGCTTTTGCATCAGATGAAATATACTTATCCCAGTTGAACCCAGTTGATGACTTCTTTTCTTCTTGATTAACCACACAAGCTCTCTTTCCAGAATCTTCAATCACATTTATTCCATGTGCAGTCTGTGCTTGATGTTGATGTTGTTGAGGTGGTTGTTGAGCAACTTGATGGTAAATGGCTTTTCGGTAGTAATCATTGTTGTTGTTAAAAGGATTCTGAGCTCCACTTGCTTCGCGATTGGTACACTCTCTCTTGAAGTGACCTTTCTCCCTGCATCGAAAACAAGTGACTTTAGATTTATCAAAACCTAAAGTAGAAATGTTAGCTTCTCGAAGATCATTTCTTCCTGTGATTTGCTTAAATTTCTCAGCTCTCCTTAGAACACTGGCCAAACACCATTTAATATCCATAAGCTCCATTTCCTCAGCATCAATCTGATCATAATCCTCTTTTGTAAGCATAGCATTCCCGATTTTTCCAGTCACAAAACTACTGTATGATTCTAAAACCATTCCCAACAAGGACATATGATTCTTAGCAACTTCTTCTGAGTACTCTTGATCATTCTCAAGATTTAATACAATGTTGCATTGAAGTTTTCTTCCATTCTTTGTTGCTGAAATATTCGGATCAAATGATGGAAACGATGAGAAACTTGTTTTGCTGCTTGATCCTGTTGAAGAACTTCCAGATGAATTCTTAGCATTGAATGAAGTTTCAACTTTCAGAGACAAATTTGTAGTTTTCTCATTTACCCCTGCTTTATAATAAAGCCCGATGTCCTGTTCACCATCAAAATCTTTCATTCGAATAATCTTTCGTTGTTCCATCTCTTGAGCTTCCAACTTCTCAATGAACTTACTCAGAGTGAGTGTATTGAATCCTTTCTTGTTTCTGAGCATCATCAGATATGTACCTCAAGTCTCGTGTGGCAAAGCATCAGCAAGCTTTTCGGTCAACTCTTCATTGTCTTTCTCGATGCTCAATCTCTTCATGTTTGCTAGCAAATTGCAGTATCTTTCAATAATTTGCCTTGTACTTTCATTCTTCAAACCACGAAACAGATCGAACTCTTTCTTCAAAAGTGATTTCTTGTTCTTAACCATCTCTTGACTTCCATGAAACTTCGATCTTAATGCTTTCCAAATTGAGTAGGAAGTTCCATTATGTTGTAATAACAACAAGATGTCTTCTTTTACAGCTTGTTGCAATAAACTCAGCATCATTTTTTCATCTTTGTACTTCTTTCTAGCATCGGCACTCAGATCTTTTATAGGAACCACCTCTTCATCATCATTCGTCGGTCGAATATATTTCATCTCAACACATTCCCACGCATCAAGATAGTTTGCTTGTACCCAGTTCTCGAAACGACCTTCCCAACCCTTATATTCTTCGATGTTCATTAGTTTGGGCGGTTTTTGCATAGTTCCCGTTTCGTTCTCCAACATCGTGTTCTGTGCAATACTCATCGGGTTAACCGGTATAGCGAACGCGTTATAAAATTCTTCGTCCATGATTCGAATTCAAGAATATATCACAACAACCAAGTCCGAGCGAAATCAGAAACTGAATTACGAGCGGAATTACTAGGTACTTTTGAAGCTGAATCACAAAGTAATTTGGAGCGGAATCTCGACAACACTTTGGAGCGAAATCACGACAATATTCTGGAGCGGAATTAACCTTTTGGAGCTAATCTGGAGCGGAATCAGGACTTCACTTGCTTTGGAGCAAAATTAGACTTAACTTGGAGCGGAATTAGCACAAAATGCAGTTTAGAGCGAAATCAACTGGAAACTTTGGAGCGGAATCAACCAGAAAAGTAGTTTGGAGCGGAATTAGAATCAAATTTTCGAGCTGAATCACTGTGATGTCATCATACTTTCGAGTGTTTTCGAGCGGAATCTTAAAAATAACCAGTTTTAGTTCGAATTAACTGCTGAAACTTTCAAGGCTTTGTAAGATACTAATTCCGAACACACTGTGCAAAAATCAGAACAATTCGATAACTTTTTCTCGGTCAATTTGTAAAATACAATTTAGAAGGTGTAGAAAAACAGAATTTTCGGCTGAATTGGCAAGAGCTCTTCCTCCTTAGCTCTGATACCACTTGTAGGATCGAATTCGGATCTAAACGAGTCTATCAGAAGAACTATTCCTGATTTGAACGGCGGAAACAGACAAATCAGGTTCAATTCACCGAGTATTCACTTTCAATTGTTGATTCTATTGATCTGGATAACGTTTACAATTGGCTCAACACTTCGGCAGCACTTCGTGGCTCACCGGAAGACAACACACACAACTCACTTCCTGATTTCGCCCCAAATGACACTATATATAGTGTCCTGATTCCGCCCGAAGCTTACCAGAACCATTTGGAGCGGAATCTGACTTATGTGATTCGGCCCGAAATCAGTCCACATGACATTTGGAGTGGAATCAGCTTCTATGAGCGAAATCAGCTTCTAAACTCACTAAAACTTTCTATTTTCTCAATCTACGAGCCCTGATCTATACAATATTATCTAAGACTCGATACAAGACGTAGACGACAGACGGATGCACCAACACAAGTGGTATTTTGGGGGTGTGACAGTTTGGTATCAGAGCCACTGGTTATAGTGAACTTGGTTTTAAAAACGTTTTTATAAAACCAGACTATAACCGAACAGTTCTGAAAACGTGAATACGACCATGACACACAGCTCCAGATTGCAAGGTTTGTCTCTTTCACCTGTTGTATACATTGCATGACTAGTGTACACTTGTTTATGATGTAGCATACGGACACATACTCGTCACTATAGCATAATTACATGAATTGCTTGTTTACTTTATGATGCGTAGTTGGTGTGTCGTAGTTCATAGACTCTTGTGATCTTATCATTTTGATAACCTCTAGTTGACATTCGAGTTTGAGGAACCATTTGACATGAGTGAAGAGGAACTGAGATGGGCATGCAAATCACAATATTATTGTGGGTACACACATAATAATAATGTGGGGTTCATGCGAGTCCCAGTGAGCATTAACAAGTGAAAAAGGGGTTATTTCCTGTTAATTAATCAATGAGAAACGTAACAAGTCTATAGGAGTCATATCAGTGATTGTCTCCTATTCGAATGTGATTTTTTCACTCCTCTCTGAATCCTTGCGAATCTCGAAGCTATCGAGTATTACCTGAACACACATCCGAACGCCTAGCAAACTGTGTAGAATGTTAGGTGCCTATACAAACGTCCCTGAGTTGGATGTTGCAGCGGCAACGATTGGTCGATACCTTTCTCACTCGTCTACATTTGCTGGAACTCAACGTATTGACGCCTTAGATCTCAAAGTGCGATCACTTCTGCAACACTTTCGCAACATACCGTGTATTACCCAATCAACTTGCAAGAACGATGGACAAGAGGAGGAGCGTAGTGCCTTACCGACCTTAGCATTAGAACGACCCTGACTAACGACAACGAACACCAGCAAATTGACTGCAATCGAATCCTTAACTCTAGACGACGACTTATGGGAGTCAAACTCTTACGAATCAATCGAGGCATAAGCGATGGCAGTTGATTATAGTGTGGAATGTGGGACTACCGGCATAGTGAGTAGTGCCTTAGGACGTGACACGAAAAGTGAAAAGATGGACCCGGTTGGCGAAAGGTCGTAGAGCTCCGTTTCTAGCAACAACATTAGAGGCAACAGTCACGGCAACATCAAGGTACTGGTAATTGTAGCCTACAGTATGGAAATGAAGGTTCCTACGGCATGGGTTGGCCGTTGATAATTCAAGATGACAACCACCAAGGGAACGATGACAGTATTGGGAATCCACGTGACCGTAACCACACTCGTAGTGGTGCTTGTGGAAGGGCATATAGGATTAGCGTGAGCAACGCCAGGCATAATAGCAACATGGTAGCTAGTGTGAGTAGCTAATCGCTTCGTCTCTGTTCTGCTTAACCCTGATGCTTCCTGAATCTGAATCTGCTGTGGGATTGACTGACGGCAAAACAATTGAAACCTCATATGCTCGCTGGGATGCAAACTCAATCTTGTGGGACAAGTGTTCGACATCGACCTTCCTTCTACTATTCTTGATGGTTTTGAAGCAGTAGTTAGTGTGGATTGGTTATCCAAAGATCGTGCGGATATACCCTATGAGAAGAAAATTTTGCATATCCTTTTCTTAGTGGGGAGCCGTCATCTGTTCTAAAAGTGTTAGCGTGGTGTAAAGATTAGCATCGTTTCAGCAGTGAAGGCCTAGAAGTATCTACGGGAGGGATTTCCCCGCTATGTCAGCAACCATTACTGATGTTAAGGCTAAGGAGGTGAGGATCAAGGATCCACCAATTGTTCGTGATTCCTCTCGGTGTGCTACTCGAGGAACTTTCAGGTTTACTTCCACAACTGTTGGGCAGAATCTCAGCTTGAACTCACGATAGAGGTAGCTCTGATTATTCATACTCTTACCGTCTTGCACCAGGAGGGTTGCAAGGGCTGTCTAGTCAACTACAGGAACTGTTGGACAGGAGTTTTATTGGACCTAGTTTTTCGCTTTGGGGAGCCCCAGTTATATTCGTGAAGATAAGCCTTTTTGTATGTGTACGGATTATCGAGAACTCAACAAAGTGACAGTCAAGAACCGTTTTCCTCGACTATGTGTTGACAACCTGCCGACCTGATGCGAGGGTCAAGCTCCCATTCGAGGATTGATTAACGAACGGACTATTATCAGATGGAAGTCCAAGGGGAGAATGATCCTGGAACGGTATATCGAACGCAATACGACCATTGCGACTTTGTACACCATAACCATTGAGTTAATCAACACACCAGCATCTTTATGGACCACAAGAATCGACTGTGTTTGTTGATGACGTTTTGAACCATCACCAGGAGAAAGAAGCAACATGGGCAGCATATGTATCCTATCTTAGGGCTCCTGAGGGAGGAGCCACTCTGTGCGAATTCTTGCTAAAAGGTAACTTATGGATTCGAGAGGTACATTTTTGGTCATATAAACAACGAAGTGGGAATACACATGGATCTCGCTAAGACCCATTTTGTTAGAAACTGATCAACACCAACGATCCCTTCGAGGATACAACAATTTCTTGGTCTCACTAGATATTATCGCAGCTTCATCACAGGATTTTCGAAGATCGCGCCGCTTAAATCTTTTTAGCACAGCAGGGTGTTGTGTTCGTGGAAGATAAAACAGGAGGACGTCTTTTCAGCTTTCGAATCCCAACTCTGCAATGCACTGAGCATCGTCTTTACCCAAGGGTGCGGGTGATCTAGTGGTATACCATGATGATTCGAATCAGAGTCCCAGTTACACGCCAATACAACACGAGAAAATGATGGCTTACGTAGTAGAATTACGAGAAGAATTGCATGACTCACAACCTGGGGTGGAAGCCATGGCCTTGGATTTAAGATTGGAGGCATTACTTGGATGGTACCGAATGCACCACTTAGACTGATCACAAGGGCCTCCCGTGTACCTTTGTTTCGTAAAAACTAAAGCTTGTAATGACATCGCTGGATGGAACTCTTGAACGAATACGACTATGGAACTTAAACGCGTATGAGCGTGCAGCTCATCACCGACTCTAGCCTACCCAGTCAGATTCACCCTGTTCAAACTGAAGCGCTGAAGGAAGAGGATTTTTGAGTTGGGTCCATGCGGGGCATGGAGGAGCAACTTTTGGCAAGACGGACGGTACTCGCTACTTCATGGAACAAATATGGATTCTACTGTACACCAATCCGAGGGAACTTGTGTTGAGCGAAGCACACCAGCCTCGATATGCTGATCATATGGATTTGATGGAATATGTTAGGATCGAAGGATCTTGTACTGGTAACTGGGCTTGAAGGCCTACACAGCGAAGCGTGTGAACGACGTTTGACTTGTGTGAAAGTCAAGGTGGAACATCAGAAACCTTCTGGTTCGTATCAGAAATCAGAAATACTTATTTGGAGATTGGAACAGACGGCCATGGAATTTGTCACTGGTTTACCAAAAACTCAGAACGGAAACAATATCACCTGGGTGATCGTTGATTGACTCATGTAACCAGCACACTTTCTTGCAAATCAAGGAAACTGACGAGTCTTCACAGCTTGTGAATATTCCTCTAAGAGAGGCGGTTTTTAGGCACGAGGTGCCAACTCCTGATACCTTTGGTTTTGATCTATACCTGATTTATGCCAGGAAATACACGACACCCTTGGCTCACATCTCGACATGAGCATTATTTATCACTGTAGGACGACCGGACATAGTAACGAACCATCCTGACACACGAAGACATGCTGCAAGCAGGTGCGTGATTGACTTTCGTAAACATTTGGAAGGACACTTATCTTTGGGTGAGTTCTACTGCAGCCGTTACTGTTTTAGTAGGCATACAGCTCTGTTTGAGGCATTGCATGGATGATAATGCCAACCGCCTTGTTGGACTGAGGTGGATGACAACCTAATCACGGGTCCAGGACTTGCACTCAGAATCAGAAATTATGTGGCGACAACGCATGAACGCCAGGAAACCTAATAACTTAGGAAACATTGGGAGTTTGCTGCAGGTGAACGTGTCATATTGAAAGTCTCATCCTGGGAGGGTGCGGAGTGCTTTGGGAAGCGTGGTAAGATGAACTTACATCATGTTAGGCCATTCGAAACTTTGGAAAGAATCAGTAACATGGCCTACAAACTCGAGTTACCCGACGAATTGGGTAGCGTACATGATGTCATCTGTTGGTGCAGTTGTCTGTCGACTTCATCTTCGTTCGAGTCTTAGATTAGAACTGATAGATTAGGGCTTGTATTACGAGAAAAGATCAGAATTTAGTATGTTTAAGAGATGATTTCGCTTCAAGGACCATTTATAGAAGATTTCGCTTCAAGCAGGTTCAAGCGAAATCCACATGATATGATTTCGCTTGAACAGTGCTCAAGCGAAACCTCAAAGTCTATAAATAGCCTGAAGCGTAATCAGTAGATAAGTTCAGTTCAGTTCTGATTTCCGACGGCGAAGCTCCGTCGAGTTGTCTCCAAGTCTGTAATCTTTCAGAGATCAATACAAGAGACAGTAAATAGTATTTCTGGTGTGTTACAAGCTAAACAAAGACAGAATCAATGAATTCCGCCTCTGATTCTGTCTGAGCACTCTTCTGATCGACTCGTTAGGTCGTTTCACGATCCTACATGTGGTATCAGAGCTCAGGAGGAAGAGTTCTTACTGTTTAGCTCGTTTTCGCTGGAAAATTCTGACTTCTACACCTTCTTTTCAAAATTAATCAAATTTTCATGGTTAAAATGGACTGATTTTCGCATATAGTGTGCGAAACATTGAATTAACAAATCCTTGAAAGATTCAGACCTAAATTCGACCTAGAACTTGATCAATTTTGCAAAAATCAGATCGACTTGATGATGTCAGCATGATTCAAGCGAAATTGAGAGGTTGATTTCGCTTGAAATCTAGGTCTCGCTTGAGAAATTGACAAGATTTTGCTTGATTTCGCTTGGGAGGTTATTTTGTTTGATTTCGCTTCAGGGTGTTAATCAGGTTAAGACCATTCAAGCGAAATTAAAGATTTCGCTTCAAAGGGTTTTTCTGCTTTAGTTGTTTCAAGCGAAATCAAGTATTTCGCTTGAACTAATATTGTAGTTAATCTCTTGATTTTGTTTGAAGTTTGTTTGCAGGTATTTCGCTTGAAGGTTGTTGAGTGAATATTGTTTTGGAAATATGGTAAATATGTTTGATGAAAAGGAGAATGATTTTATTGAAAGGTTAAATAGATATGGTTGGTATCAAATGAGTACATATGAACAAGATGATAAGAAGATTTGGATTCTTAGACTTGAAAAGTTTGCATGTCAAAAGGATGAGACCGTGAAAGAGATGGAAAGAAGATTTGATTACTTGATGGACAAGTTAAAATTGTTTGGAGTAAAATTGACAAATGCTGAAAAAATATCAAAGCTTGCAGATGCTTTACCTGCCGAATGGGATGATATTTTAAAGATATTAAAACAAGAGCCTAAATTTTCAAAATTACATCCATCTGATTTCATCAATAAACTTCAAAAGCATAGTTTTGAGAATTCTGATAAGAAGAAAATATTGATGAATAAAATCAAAGAGAATCTAGATAAATTGAATTTGGGAAATCTAGATAAAATCAATTTGGATGTAATTACTGAAATTGATAGGAGAATATGTATGTGTTTCGCTGCAAAACAAAACATGAAATATGATTTTAAAAGGGGGTGTTATATTAATACAAATTTAAATCCTCTTGATTTTGTTAAAATTGTTTGTGCAGGAACATACAAGATAGAGACAAAGGAAATGTCAGAAAATGAAGAATCTGTAAAGATTGAATCCTCAAGTTTTGACTCAGGTTGCTCAAAATGTGACAACTTTAAGACTAACAATGATAAACTCTTGAAGGATGCGGAAAGTTTGACATTGGAGGTCGAGAAGTTGAGAAATGAGAAGCAAGCTGATGATAAGCAGATTCTTATTCTGAAAGACAATTGTGAGAAGTTGAAAACTGAAAATGACAAACTGTTGGGTAATTTGAACAGTTTGACATCAGAAAACAAAGTTTTGAAAGAAAAAGAAAAGGAGTTTGAAAGCAAACAGAAATCTTCAGAAGATGAAGATTTCTGGATCAAGCCGGAGAACAAAAATCTGAAAGCAAATGAAACAAAACTTCAAGAACAGATAAAAGTTTTGGAAAATGAAAAGTCTGTTCTTGAAAACATGAAGAATGAGAATGAAAAATCAATCAAGTCTCATCTTGAAAGAATCTCTCAGCTTGAAAACGAAGCTAAGAATTCAAGAAACAAGATTGATGAACTTGAAAAGAAATTGAAAGGTTTTGTGACTTTATCTGTGTTCCCTTGTCCAAAACCGATCAATTCCGTTCCAATAAGTGACAATGTCACAAACTTTGACAAAGTCAAGGTTAAAGATTGTGATGAGAAAACTGATGATGAAAATGAGGAGTTTTATTCAGCAGACGAGTCTGATTCAGAGTCTGATGCTGAAAATGAGAAAAAGAAAACATTTTTGAAATTAAAAGAAATGTTTCAAGAAACTGTTCTACATTCTACTGAAAAAGGTGAATGATCAATGCAAAAACCTGTAAAGAAGAATGTGGAACAAAAACAAAAAGATAAAAAGCCGAAAATTGTTCAAAAAGAAAATAAAAGCTCATCAGTTCAATCATCCAATCGTTATAAAAAATTACAAAAATATGAAAAACAAAACTCAAAAATAGTTGGTGAAAAGTGGTGCAGGTTGGACCACAGTACTCAAAAGCCAAATCCAGCATACAAGAGGAAAGATGGATATCACCAAGCCAAACAGTGCTATGATTTGAATGTTTGGACTGAAAATGGTGATTGGTACGATAACAGAGTGTGTTATAGATGTGGTTATCAAGGACACATTGCTTTTAACTGCCAGAGTTGGAATTATGAGACAAGGAGATGCTATAATTGCCATATCAAAGGTCACATTGCCAGAGATTGCCCAAGGAGATCAAATGAAAGATTGAGGGTTAATTCTCAGAAAATGGCGAAGAAACCAGTCAACGTCAAGCCCAAAGAACAGAAAGTTCAAGAACGTAAAGTTCAAGAACCGAAAGTTCAAGAACCGAAAGTAAAGCTTTCTCAGGGGCAAAAAGACAGACTGAGGAAGAAGAGAAAGAAGGCCAGAGAGTATCTGGAAAGGATTTTGTCCTCGGATACAACTGGTAAAACAGATAAAAGTTCTGATAAATCTTCTTGCTCACCAAAGAACAACAAATCAAGCAAAACGCATTCATCAGATACAAATCTGAGGACGAAAGAGGAAAAGAAGAAGAAAGTTTGTGGCAATGAATTTGTTTCTTCGGAAACAAAGGAGCCACATGTCGGCGATGAATCTGTCTCATCAAAGTCAGACAAGCCACATTCAGGCAATGATTCTGGTATGGTAAAACCAGAAGAGCCATGTGTTGAGGTAAAAATGGAGAATTCAGGTTTAACAATGGATGATGCAAATTTTCCACCATTGTTGAACAAGAATTCAAAAACACCCAAGAACAGTCAGGCTTGGGTGAATCTGTTTAAATGAAAAACCTGACTTGCCGGAGTTCCCAGGTTGGTAAGAGTGGAGCAGGAATCGGCACATTTATTGAGAAATTCACGAAAGTGATATTTCGTCTTACAAGTGGTAAATCAGGGACATTAAGTTGTACTTGATTTTCTACAAGTGATATTTGAGGTTTGATGTTAAAAATGTTAGTTTTTACAAGTGATTGAAGAAAACAAAGTGATGAAAGATCCCCGTATTTGTGAAAAGACACACAAAACTTATTTTCCGGAAAAACCATTTTGATTAAAACAAACTTAAGTGTTTTGAAATCACTATGGGAAAATGTTTTGTTGTGAGGGGGAGTTCTGATTGTTTATGCCAGGTGGATGGAGAATTGAAGTGATTCTCATCAAGTTGTCAAGTTTGTACAGTTTGTTTCAAATTTTCCCAGAAAATCAAAATTGAAACATATTTTGATTTTAGGGGGAGTAAAATTTTAAAAAAATTAGAAAATTTGAAAATGTCAAAAACATTGAAAAATTTAAAAATGAGTTTTGCTGAAACAAGAGGAAATGATAGAAAATCAGTGGACTATCACAGCATGCTAAAGAAATGTACAGTCTAAATGTGATAAACGATCTTACTAAAGATGTGACGGTAGGCTCAGCTAGACTAGTAGATTTGCGAGAACGATACAAACTTAAATGAAAAAGCCTAGTTCTAGTGGGAAACATGGTCGAAAGCATAGTACTTAGTTTTGTCCTTCTTGATTGTGTGCCTACTCAGTAATCGCTGATTGTCAAAAGACATAAAACTGGTTAAGTTTGTGAACTTTCACAACTTTGCTGAAAAGTCGCTGTGATTGTGCATTTCATTTTGCAAAGATTTAAACTTGTTTTATTTCTTTATTTTGTTTAAGCATCGGACATCCTCTGCGTATACGTGAGTATCGACCTGGATGTTGTTGCCTAAACGTTCTGCTTTATTTTCTTTGGTGTTTCGTTTAAGCTTTGGATCACCTCTGCGTATACGGGAGTATCGACCTGGTAGTTAAAGCCTAAATAACTTCAACTTATTTTTATTTTCTTATTTTGTTTAAACATTGGACTTTCTCTGCGTATACGGAAGTATCGATCTGATTGTTAATGTTTAAACATTCTGCTTTATTTTCGCACAAATCACAGTTGATAAAAGTTTAAAGGCATTACTTGAGTCAGTGTATTGCATGATGAGGGGATATGCTGAGATCGTGGGGTCCATAAGAACTTAGTGCTATCTTAATATACCTTAAAGTATCGGTAAGCAGATTGAAAGTTTTTAGATTGAGTTTAAGTGGACAACAATATCGTCAATCAACGTGAATCGTTTAGAGCTGAAAATGCAATGAAGCTTAACGGTGTTGGTGATTGGTCTTAAAAACTGATATGATCCTCTTACACAAACTCACAAAAATATTGTTTGTAAATATTTTTGTTATTGCATTCATGTTTCATTATTTTGAAAAGTCCAAAAAGATTTTCGACAACTGATGTTGAAGAGCTGATTTTCAAAATTCCAAGTGCTGAACATGATGAACAGGGTTGGTTTTAAATGCAGAATTGAAAAATTTTGATTTGAAAAAGAAATTGAGTTTAGTTAATCAGGGTCATTAATTTGAACTTGATGTAACTATTTCTAGTAAGTTTTTCTTATTGATTTAAGAGAAAACTTATGTTTTGGTGAAGAGATGTGTGTAGGTGAAAGGAAGGTTTCTGATCCTGTTGCTACAAGAAGCCAGGAGATGCATCAGAACCTGTGGAGAGCTTAATCTGAGAAAAAGCCAGGATTTAATTTCAAAGGCGATAGCTAATTCCAGACTGAAAATCCCAGCTTGATGAAAGGGGGAGTCTGACGAAGTTAGAGCTAGAGAAAAGATCCAGGTACATGTTTCCAGGAGAAAGTTCTGAAGAAGATCGATCAAGATTGAAGAGTCATTATGATGAAGACTCTCACTGAAGATTCCGTCAACATTCAAGGGGGAGTCTGTTGGTGCAGTTGTCTGTCGACTTCATCTTCGTTCGAGTCTTAGATTAGAACTGATAGATTAGGGCTTGTATTACGAGAAAAGATAAGAATTTAGTATGTTTAAGAGATGATTTCGCTTCAAGGACCATTTAGAAGATTTTGCTTCAAGCAGGTTCAAGCGAAATCCACATGATATGATTTCGCTTGAGCAGTGCTCAAGCGAAACCTCAAAGTCTATAAATAGCCTGAAGCGTAATCAGTAGATAAGTTCAGTTCAGTTCTGATTTCCGACGGCGAAGCTCCGTCGAGTTGTCTCCAAGTCTGTAATCTTTCAGAGATCAATACAAGAGACAGTAAATAGTATTTCTGGTGTGTTACAAGCTAAACAAAGACAGAATCAATGAATTCCGCCTCTGATTCTGTCTGAGCACTCTTCTGATCGACTCGTTAGGTCGTTTCACGATCCTACATCATCTATGTCTCGAACCTAAGGCAGTGTTTGTTCGATGAAACGCCTGTGATACCCTTATTAGAGTCTGAGGTTAATGACAAGTTGTAGTTGTTAAGGAATCTACTGAAATCATGGACCAGGACGTCAAAGTCCGTTGGCATAGTCGAATTCCAATCGTGAGAGTTCGTTAGAACTCAAGACGTGGACCGGAGTTCACATAGGAACGCAATGATCGGAGTAAGCTCTAGTGTCCTTGGTTGTTCAAGCGGTTGAAGTAACTCCAGATGTCACTGGCGAATTTCGGGACGAAATTCCCTTTCAAGTTGGGGATGATGTGGTACCCGCGGAAAATGCACAGTCATCCGGATCTATCACCTTGCTGTTTTTGGTTAACTTATCAAATTTCGGGATGAAATTTCTTTCAAGTTGGGGATGATGTGACAACCCGAGTTTTCAAGGTCTTTCCTCGACACGTTACTTGTTTCGCAAAGTGTTCGCATAATTCGTTTGCAATATAACTTGTACATGTTTGATATATAATTGGTGTATGGTATTATAGTTTGGCTAAATAATGGAATGGTTAACTGTTTAAGTTTATAAAATTAACACATGGGACGACGAAACATGGGACTTTCGCCAACACCCTCACTTGACGAAACACTTGGTGTTTCGTCATATGCATCACGACGAAATATATGTGGCCTCGAAGAAAGATGTGTTTCGTCATGCATGGGCTTCGGCCCAATATATTGCGCGTCCCAATGGTGTGTTGTATAACTCTTTGTATAGTAATCAGTTGTCGTAAAAACAAAACCCTATTATCCTTCCCTTCCCTTGTGCGATGGGCGACAACCATCCTCTCACCCGAAGCACTTCTACCGCTCGGACTAGGCTTTCTATCTTTCGGTTAGTTTATTAAATCACTCTTGTAATCTACTTGTTGTTCTTGTTGATGGCATGGATTATTCTTTGTTGTTTGGTTTGATTCTGTGTCTTGAAAGATTGATGATATTGTGTTAGTAAACTGTGAGAATTGATCCATAATTGTATGAGTATTGGATTGATGATGTAGAACTGTTAGTTATTGGATCAAAACCTTATACATGAAAGGATTGTGTGTTAGATTGTATGAGTTAATAGCATCGTATAAGATTAGGGTTCGGTTTGGACATTATGTGTATATGATTCGGTGATGAAGAACTGTAACTGATGCGTGCGAATGAAAGGGTTTGCTATAGATCATGTTAAACAATACTGTGACATAATTAGAGTTCCTATGATTAAGATTATGGAACACTGATCCTCTGAGATCGTGTGGAAAACTAGGGTTAACTATTTGAGTGCTGTTGAATGATGAACAACCTTCTCCACGAAAAACTAGCTCGACGAAAGAACTTAGTGCGACGAAAAATATATCTTTCGTCGGCTAATCCCTTGCAAACCTCTAGGATCTTTCATCAGACCTCCAGCTCGACGAAAGATGGTCTTTTGCCATATAGTTCCTCGCTAGAGGATCTTTCATCGTACAAACGGACACAATAGTAAACAGTAGTAGTTTATGACATACATATATGATAATGGGCACATGTGTTTATAGAATGTTATTAGTTTATGTAATAATGGTAGTTATGTGCACTTATTATTCATAGAATGTTATTAGTTTATGTAATAATGGTAGTTATGTGCACTTATTACAAATCAGGTGGGCCGCACATGTCACGGCCCTTGGCCCCGGTTTGACCCGATCCAGAGCCGCGAGACAGGAAATCCGATGGTATCTAATTTAATTGACAGCGGAAGTCTTTTTAAACAGGATCGATTAATATTAAAACTGCCCGTTTATTTATAATATAGGGATAATTCCCATAATTTACAATAAAGTGATTTCGCTGGAAAATCTTTATTTCTCAAAACATGTTTCTTTATTTATTTACATTGAGCCACTTTTCTTAAGCTTGTAGTGCTCCACGGCACTTTTCCTTTGCTCACAACAGATTACCTGAAACATGTTTGAAAAAGGTTTTGTCAGCAGGGAAATACTGAGTGAATCATTCAGTTTTACTAAAACGACTCGTTTGTTATAATTTACAGTATTAAGAGAGATTACAATGTTTCTGATATCAAACCAACTACCCACAGTATTTGTCACTCGACTCTTTTCGGTGACTGTGGTCATATCACCATTGGCTGCCCCAATGAATGACGAATATCACTAATTAGGTTCGCCCACCTAAAGTGATAACAACAGTAGTAATGTGCACAATACCCCACATACCGGCTGTAATTTGGTGATTACATAAACTTAATCACTGTAGTTATAACTTTTGAAAATAAATATGATTTCAAAAGTAATTTGATAAAAAGAGAATGACTCACATTGTAGATTTAACGAGCAGAATATAAGCCTACTGATTAGCCTTGATTAACCTAATTTAAATAACAATGCACACATAAACAGGTTAGTAACTAATACAGCAGTTACGACAATTCACGAGATTAAACCTTCACAACGATTTACAAGTGCAATACTTAACAATTCAGCGGATTCACAACGAATGACAGAGTATAGTCCGAGTTCGAACAACACTCAAACATTCAAGTCGAAATCACGATGAATAACAAAGTATAAACTCAAATTGAGCGGCACTTAAACAATCGTTGGATAGTTATAATCGATCGGACGTTGAATCGTATCAGCGATCGAGTTATTACCCTGATTGCGGCGTCGATTAGTGCACCGTGTGTGTCAATTGTGGTATACAGAACGTATCTCAGTACATGCAGCGAAGTTTTACGTCGTTTGAACACCAAAATTCGATTGCCAATGTCTGCTATTTATAGTCAAATTTTGGCCAGCCTTACGCACCGTAAGACTCAGACCCTTGCGGTGCGCAAGGTGTCTTACGGACCGTAAGACTCGAATTGTTACGGTGCGTAAGGGTTGAAAATAGGTTATAGGGTAGCTACGGTTGGGACTAGCTTTGCTGAATTGACAGATTCTAAATTCTGAATTTTGACAGCGAGTAATTTTAGATAATCGTTAACTAGGGTATACCCCCCTTGAGTTTTAGGGGCCCTAATCCTGATTCCAATTGTTCTGAAAATTTTAGGGTTTTCGCGGAATCACTTGGGTGTCTCAATTAAGGTTTCCTATTGGCTAAAATAAATAAATAATTAGGACTTTTGATGAGAGTTGTTACAGCACATGTGTAGGTGGGCCGATGACCTGCTAGACCACGCACCACTAGGATTAAAGGCATGAACTGTTTGGTGTTTGTTACATGAATTCATAGTGTGAAATCATATGAATACCTGCTAGGTGATTACCTGTGAGGTTGCATGAATTCTTATTATGACTTGCATGTTTACTTGAATGCGAACCGAATAACTTGGCATGTGCTATGATGCGATATGAACTAGTATGGTGAATACAACTAAGACCTGGATACTTGCCATGACTAGCATAATGATATATGCTTTGCTTGGTTGCTACTTGAGTAATGTGTGTGACGAATACGTGTATTATAAGTATGCAAAACTGACTGTCTTTGATAACCATATTAGGAATTGGTTGACCAACTGTAAATGAGTAACTAGTCATACTGAGTAAACCAAGGTGAGTTCACTGCTCTTTTTCCAAGCATGCGTCCCGGGGAGGGACATCTGGTAAACGTTCCGGGGAGGAATGTCGGGTAAATGGGTTTGACTGTATTGTTAAACCTGGGTTATTGGTTAATACACGTATATCTATCACCCAAGTCCCTTCTACCGATTGTTGCCGGGGAGGCAACGGGGTATTAGTTAATAGCGCTATTTAGGTTTGGCACCCTCACACCGTACCGGGGAGGTCGGCGATGAACTAATGACCCAAATCTTGACCATTCCTATGATAGAGGCAATGGAGTGCAGGGCAAATATGTAGGTCCCTCGGAGGTTGAGGTTAAACCTTATCCTTGTTATGTTTAACACACTAGCAAGTGCGGAATCCAAGCTAGAATGCAAACCGGTAGTTTATAATGAGAACACAAGCTACAAAGAGAAAGGGTAGACACACAAGATATCAAAGTTTTCTCTTGTATTTCAGTGGACACGGTTACAGCCCTTGACCAAACTGAAAATACGCTCTCTACAAGACTAAGTTCACTCACACCAATGAAGTGAACACATTACATCAGTATATATAACCTTCACAGCTCGTCTGGTCGAAGGATCAATTAGATTGATCGAAAGATCATCTATCGAGATACAACCTATCGAAGGATCCACACATACCTCGAAGGATTGGCATCCTTCGAGGTCCATCTGTATCCATCGAAGGTTATCCTTCGAGCTCATCGAAGGATATAAACAATCCTTCGATGACCATCCTTCGACACACACAAATTTACAAACCTTTTCTAACTGTTTGACCAAGTCAAACCAGGAGGATGGTTGACTGGTCAAACTTACATTAAGCACACACATAAACACATCTAAGACGTAACACGACTACAAAAGACATCGTTTTATATCATTACAAAATACAGACAAAGTACAGACACAAGTGCACCAACAAACTCCCCCTTGGCTGTAGCTTTGTCTCGATCTTTGTGTCTTCAAGTCTCTGACGTCCTTTCAACCGTTAAGTGATGCGTAGACCATACACTTCCCGCATTCACCAGTAGGTTGAAGCAATACCGGGCCATCTTCTGAAACTTCATTGCTTGTTCACGATCTCTAACCAAGTAATTAATCTCGTGATCCTTAAGAACAATAATATCCGACCTGGACATGTTAGTAATCCACATCGGATCTATCATTCGAAAGTTCTCCTGACTATCTCGGAATAAGATCACGGCTTCTCCAGTATCTGCATCGTAAACCCAGCAACGAAAGTTTCCCAGAAAGTCTGTCTTCATTTTCAACAAAGGTATCTTCTTCATCAACTTTGGAGGATCATAGACCAATCGATAACGCGCAGTATTTGTCTCTGGATCAAGTGAGAACCTGATTGGCTCGTATCGAGGAAACTGCGGCTTGTATAGAGGGTCCTTCCAACCTTTTCTTCGTTCCAGTCTGATCTTCTTCGCAAACAAATCCACCATCTTGTCTTTGACTCGATTAATAACCTCCATCTGAGCCAGAACCGCAACATCATAATAAGGAAGTGAAAGAATGCTAAGAAGAGACCTGAAATACTGAAGGCCGCATTCCCGCTTCACAACCATGCAATGAAGATCCTTGATGAACATCCAGCTGATAATACGACCCCTAGCTGGATTTCTTTCCAGAACCATGTAGTTGGCCTGATCCAACGGAGGGAGCGGAGGAGGATTCCTGGCTAGGAAATCCGCTCGCCATTCATTCACAGTCTTTTCACGGTTTTCTTGAACTGATGGAGAATCTGAAGAAGGATTAGAAGATTCTGCTGTCTTTGCTTCCTCAAGATTATCAAGCGAATTAAGCACCACATTGTCTTGACTAACATAAACGGGACGTTCCGGATCAGAACCGATGAAGATTTCTTCAATCGTGGAGAAATCGGTTTCGTCCGGAACCAACGGAGTGGCATCGATCGTCGTCACATCAACTTCATCCATTGCTGTCAGAGCTAACACACATTCATCAGACATCTCAGTAACATGTTCTCCCTCTTCTAATAGTTCACCCGTGATTGGATGATACTGTTGAGCAATTGAGGATTCAGGGAGATCAGTGAACGCTTCCGGCTCAAGACTAATATGTTCAAAAACTGCTGAAGCTTCCAATGTCTCAGTCGGCTCAGACGGACCAGTAGATGTTGGAGGAGCAGAAGGAGCATCTTGAGATGTACCAGACCCACCTGCAGCACCAGATGCAGTTGCACCTGAACCTGTGGCAGCTGGTTGATCAGGATTTGCTGCATCATCATCCTTATCATCGCCACGCCTTGAAGGAGCGATGCCCAAAGCTTTGCACCGTTCATTCCAAAGTGTAACAACTTTGTGATCAAATCTCTTAAAGTTCGCTTGAACAGGCTTAAAGGCTTCCATTAATCTATCATCACGATTCTTATATCGATCGGACAGCTCTTCATGCTTCTGTTTTAACGTTGTTGCCTCACGTTCTAGCACAGTACTATGCTTCTTCATTATCTCAACCTCTCTATCACAAGCATTATTAGCTTCTTTCAGTCTTTCTATCTCTTGAGCCTGTTCTCTTATCTTGACATTCTGAGCACTAACAAGTGAGACCAGCTTATTGTGTGCCTCAGCATCATGTGTTCGTTGTATACGGTATTCTTCAATCTTTCTTGTATTCCGACCGACTAAGGTACCCAGTTCACTAACTTGTTCAATCAGGAATTGAATTTTCTCAGCATCAGACAGCCCAGATAATGTTTCTGCTAGAGTAGGCCGTGAGGGCTCAGGGCCTGAGAAACCAGTCTGGCCAGATGGACCAGAAGTACCTGTTGGACCAGGAATAACAAGAGGAGGACGTGGATGTGTACCTGAGACGGGGGTTGCATGCGGCTGTTGATCAACAGGCGCCGTGCGTGCCCCAGAAGACGTCTGTGGAGAAGAGATCAGCTCCAGCATCTCTGATGTGGTTAATTGTTCACTGATAGGAGGCAGCTGTTGCTCCGGAGGCGTTGAATGCTGAATCGGATCAGTTGTAGTGACATCACCAGCCGTTTCACCTGTTGGCTTTGATCCGCCCCTTGATCTCTTAGAGGTACGAGTACCCTCTCTTCTTGCTTGTCTCTTCCTTCTGAGTAATCCAGGAGCACCAGGAATATAATCAGCATCTTTATCAGATTCTGCGACATTCACTGGTTTCTCAATAAATTCAAAACCACGAAAATTCCCTCGCTGATCATAAGCCTTACGCATCCCTGGAGGAGGAGGATTATCATCCTCAGAAGACGAGTCATCATTACCAGCACCTCCTTCAGCATCAGAAGACGAACTACTTTCATCCGCCAACCTCCTTGGCTCGTCCACCTTACTTTTGCCTTTGTCAGCCGCAACATTACCTGACTGACTAGCAGTACCACCAGCTCCACCTGCACTAACCCGAGCATCAGGATCGATAAACGTTCCCTGAACTTCTTCTGCAGCAACATTCACATCGACTTCAACATGTGCTGCAGCACTAGAACTGCCACCAGACTTCCTGCTCGATGCTTTAATACCATGCTTAGCCCCGAGCTGCGTGTTAGCCAACTCAATTAACCTTGGCTCTTCGTCATCCGAATCACTACCATCTCTACGCCATTTGTTGTTCTGCGGTGCTTCGTAGGCCGGAACATCGAGATGACCAATAAGCTTTCTAATTGGATCCGATTCCTTATAGTTGGACATGGATTTGAAAATCAGCAGTGTACGCTCATTCATCGGATTGACAGGTAGAACATCTGCTTCAGCTTTAGGAAGATCAGGAATCTGATCATCAATCATCATCTGCAGGAATCTAGGATATAGCCAAAACTTGGTAGATGTTCGTTGAGTTGCTGACGGGAGTGGCCTTCGAGCATTTTCTTTCAGATTGTCGAAAATATAACGTGATATGTTGAAAGGCTTGTTCAGAATCAACGCCGTAAACAATCCCGTTAAATCAATCGGCGACAGATCATATCCAGATCGTTTGTTGCTCAGGCAGTGAATAAGGATATGCAATAAGAGCTTGTATCGAAGCGGCATAAACTTTTTGTTGATCTGATTTGCAAGAACGTTATCGCTGTACCGAAGCCTCATCAGCAAGCCCCGCTGACATTGTAAATCAATAGAAGTAGCATCTTCTGGTTGATCACCTAGTTGCAGACGTGCTCTGATAGTGTTTTCTGTAATCACCATGGGTTTCTCAGCGACGAATCCTCTAATCACTTCTTGATTATCCACAGTCTCAACCACAGCAGAACTCTAGAAATCCTTGATATGAGACTGATAAGCAGTGTGCTGTGTAGTGATTGCATAGTTGATACGAGTGCGATGCAGATACTCCATTATTCCCGTGAATTCCGGACTGATTTTGTCTTCCGGTTGTAAATATGCTGCCATGTTGTGTCGTGGCTCCGACATAGATTCAACTTCCGATTTTTCTTTCTTGGTTGGTTTTGCCCGCTCTTTCTTTCCTTTCGGTGCCATTTCTGTTCATGAAAGCACGGACACGTAATGAGAAACAGTCAACAGTCAACATGAATTCCACACTTAGAAAAAATTTCAATTTCTTGGAAAAAATTCTAAGTGTTCTGTCTCGAAAGATCCCATTTAGGCATCGAAGGATGACACATGGCTCGAAGGATGACAGACTGTTCGAAAGATGTTACTTTCCTCGAAGGATGGGATTTCTAATCGAAGGATCATCTTTCGAAGAATCAAGAATTTGAAAGATATCTTGATCATTCGAAAGGTCTGATCAATCGAAGGATGAATCCTTCGTGAACCTTAGCATCTTTCGAGTCTCAATTCGAAAGATATTTTGCAACACATCTTTCGAGGTTGAGAATCAACATCCTTCGTGTTGATTTCCGACGACACTGTTCATCGGAATATTTTCTGGTGGGTTTTAACTGTTTTAAGTGAGTGTTATTTAAGTGGTTTCAACTCTTTAGGAACAACAAACATCAAACCATTTAAAAACATCACTAATCAAGACACTTAAAACAGATATAACAACATCAAAACCCAACCCCGGACACAAAACCCAACCCGGATACAAACACAAACACATGTATCAATCAACCAAGAGCACAAAGGTTTTCAGACCATTAAAAATCAAACCAAAGATTCTGAAACATAAGAACATCCGTCAAAATACAACATTACCAATATCAAAACCTACAACTAACATATTCACATTGCATAAAAAATACATGATCAGATGAAGTGTTTATGTTGTTGTTTGAAACGTGTATTAGGGTTCTCCTACCGAGATTGTAGATGAAATCCTGATACACTAAGGTTTTGATTAAATTTTGGCAGAGTTTCGGTAGGATCAGAGGATTTTGAAATAGTGAAAATGATCAGTTATGATGAAGTGAAGAAGAAGACACCCTTTTATACTCTGACCTCGAAAGTCTAACCGTCTCGAAGGATAGATGACCTTTCGAAAGATGAAAAGGTGTTTCGAAAGATCAGCTTTGGGTCGAAGGATCCCTATCTGGATCGAAAGATACCAGATATTTGAAAGATATTTGTGGGAATCCTCGAAGGATATCTTTCGACCTTATCCATCTTTCAAAAAGGTCTGATCAGCTCGAAAGATCAAATTGGTCAAATCCTTCGTTGACCAATTCATCTTTCGACTGAGATGATTGACTTTCATTGACTTTCATTGACCTTCTGATCTTTCGAGGGCCATTGCTTCCTCGAAGGATCAGCTTTCCACCAACACTTTGGATTTTTGGGAATTTTCAATTTAAGCCCTTCAAATTCTTAAAAGCTTTCAGAAATGACCGTTTTGAAAAATTGTCCGTTATGAAGTTCTGCAAAGGTCAGTTTTATGAAGTATTTCGGCTTGTCAGATATCTGATCGAGTACCAACATCGGTTAATCAAGAATAAGATTAAATTGAAAAACTTTTTGGATTTTGATAAAATAAAAGACAACAAAAAAAAAAGACAACAATTTTAGAATCCTTTGAATGTTATCAAACGACATCACCGCTAATGTCGTGCTGATATGCACCAAACGACACAAACTGTTTAAAAAGACAATAAAAGTTAATCACTAAAGTTAAGCAGTAAAAAAATATGTACAAACACAACAATATTTTTGCGAGTTTCTGGCGAAGAGAATCATATCAGTTTGCGGTCTTTTGTCAAAACACATTTCCTTTTAATATTCTTTTACAGAAGTGGATAAGTATTCTACCACAATTACCGATATTGTTATCCACTTAAACTCAGCGATCAAGTGTAATCATAATGCATTGAGATACGTTAAGGTATGATTTATACTTACCGACCGGTGTTCATCCACTCACGACACATTCCCGTATCAAGGTATGCACGAGAGTTCATCTTACTGGGGAGTATACCATTTATCATCCGTTTTTAACGTATATAAAATGTGAACAAGTCACTTATTTGATTTGAAAACAAGCCCTATGTGATAGAATCACTTATTGATGAGGAACTTGATTTTCATATGCATGAGGGCACAGGAGCAAGTCCGTGAACAGGTCAGTACTTTCGTACAGCAGAGAGACGAACTTGACTCCCGGATAAATGTGATATTTTATCACTTATTTGTTTGGACATGTGATTGTTTATCACTTATTGAGGTCGAATGCAATATGTACACGTATGTATGGTATCATGGAAGATCTAGACTTGCGTCCCCGTTATTTTTCGGTAAAAGATACAACCATGATACCCAGATGATAAACAGCATAAACCCCAAATATCTCAGAACCTCGGCAATCTATCAAACGAAATTTCGGTACCAAGACCATATGCCAATGAGCGGTTCCCACGCGGTTTTCAGTTTGTTATGTTTATATCCCCTGCACAGTTTAAAATGATCGTGAGTCTACCGGTACATCATTAGTAGAGCTACTTATCTTTTTCTTTTCTTTTGATTTCTAGAAACATGTTTCGACCGACCTCTGATGTAATATCATTTTCTCTTATATTGCCAAGAAACTCATTTTTGTTTTTCTATTGTTTTTGTGTTTTTCTGAATTTTCTCCCCCTTAAATGCAGAAAGTAAATAAAGTAAAGACATATTTTTGTATTTTTGCGGTTTTTCAATGTTTTTGAATTTTCTTTGAAGCTTTCTCCCCCTAAAATTTAAAAACAAAGAAAATAAAGACACAACATTTTTTTTTTTTTTTTTTTTTTTTTTTTTTTACAAAAACGATTTTCCGATGTCGGTTACTCTTGCTTCACCTTTATGCCGTTTACCAAAAGTAAATAATCGAATCTTGATTTATCAAAAGCTTTGGTAAAAAGGTCGGCACGTTGGTGATCGGTATGAATGTGAACCACATCGATAAGTCTCTTTTCAAAGCAATCACGTATGAAGTGATATTTAATATCGATGTGCTTCGTTTTTGAGTGCTGTACAGGATTTCTAGTGATCTGTAAAGCAGCTTCATTATCAACAAAAATAGGAGTAGTTAGGAATTCAAAACCGTAGTCCCGCATCTGTTGTTGGATCCATAGAACCTGGGAGCAGCAACTAGACGCAGCAATGTATTCCGCTTCACATGTAGACGTAGCCACACATGTCTGCTTCTTGCACTGCCAAGTGACTAGGCGATTGCCTAAGAACTGACATCCTGCTGTAGTTGATTTTCCATCTTTCTTGCAGCCGCCGAAATCAGAATCACTGTAAGCTTTGAGATCGAAGTTATCATCCTTAGGGTACCATAACCCGGTGTCAGGGCAACCCTTCAGATAACGAAAAATCCTTTTGACAGCAGCATAGTGAGAGACCTTCGGATTTGCTTGGTATCTGGCGAGAAGGCACGTTGGATACATAATGTCGGGTCTTGATGCAGTGAGATACATTAAAGATCCAATCATAGCACGATAGAGTGAAGAATCCACAGCTTCCCCTTTGTCATCCGGAGTAATCCCGTGATTCTGCGGAAGAGGAGTAGAAATTGGCTTCGAATCGGACATCTGGAACCGGCTCAAGATGTCTCCGACGTACTTGGTTTGATGGATAAAAATTCCCGATTCGGACTGATTAACTTGTAAACCCAAGAAGAACGTCATTTCACCCATCGCACTCATCTCGAATCGATCTTGCATCACCTTCTCAAATTCCTTGCATAGATTATCATCGGTAGAACCAAAGATAATGTCATCGACGTATACTTGTACCAACAGAAGATCTTCACCTTTTTCTTTGATGAAGAGGGTACAGTTGATCAAACCCCGTCTAAACCCGTTGTTCAGTAGGTAGGTAGACAGTGTCTCATACCAGGCTCGAGGTGCTTGATGAAGACCATATAATGCTTTGTTAAGTAGTAAAACTCTGTCAGGATGTAATGGATCTTCAAACCCCGGTGGTTGCTCGACATATACTTCCTCTTCGACTACTCCGTGTAGAAATGCACTCTTAACATCCATCTGGTACACCTTGAATTTCTTGAAGGATGCGTAGGCTAGAAAGATTCTAATAGCCTCCAGACGTGCAACAGGAGCATACACTTCATTGTAGTCAATACCTTCTATCTGACTGAAGCCTTGAACAACTAACCTTGCTTTGTTTCGGACAACAATCTCACGGTCATCCTTCTTGCACTTAAACACCCAACGAGTTCCGATCTTCTTGTAGTTGTCGGGCCTATCAACCAATTTCCATACGCCCAACTTCTCGAACTGCTGAAGTTCTTCTTGCATGGCTTCCACCCAGGAATCATCTTTCAATGCCTCCTTCCAAGATCTAGGCTCTTCTTGGCTAACATAGCAGGCGAAAGACCAATCATTTTGTTGTCCCGATTCTCGTATCTCAGCATACAAGCCAGCATTTTCGTTATTTCTGATTTGATTTCTTGTCCTAACACCACTGAGAACATCACCTATAATATTCTGCTGAGGATGAATGTTATGAATTCGGGTTTCAGGAACTAGAGGAATTTCAACATTGGTCCTCAAGTTATTGATATTTAAATTCCCGATATCATTTTGAAGCTGTTGAGTTGTAGAAGATGATGCATTTTCTTCTTGGACAATTGGCGCAGACACTGGATCCGTTGCTTCTGAAGTACCTTGAACCGGACCCCGTGCTTCACCATCATTTGCATCAACATACTCCTCATCTTCCGATGACAAATTGTAGTCGACAGCATCATTATACACCTCATTTGAAGCGAGATTGTTGACAGAAGAAGATGCTTGTGAGTCAACAATGATTGGGCGAGCTAACTGAGAGCCAGTCGCATTCTCGCTTTCAGACAACATTTGAGCAATTGCATTGTCATCATCAAATGTCGGCAGATTGAATGAGTTGAAAAGACCATCATAATCGAACATCCATGGATCTCCAGAAGGCTTCGGAGGATTAGAATATCTTTGAACTCTAACTTCACCCCATTCTTCAATCCTCTTGGTAGTCAGGTTCCATACTCGCAGATTAGGAGTAGCATACCCAAGGAAGTAACCTTCGATAGCTTTGGCACCAAACTTCCCGTCAGGCTCAATCATGGTACATGGTGCACCAAAAGGTTCTAGATATTCTAAGTCAGGAGTGTTCTTGTGTAGAAGTTCGAAGCACGTTTTGCCATGTCTTTTCACTGTGAGAACCCTGTTTAACGTGTAGCAAGCCGAGGCAACAGCTTCAGTCCAGAATCGAACTGGAAGCTGAGATTCAACCAACATGGTTCTTGCAGTCTCAATTAAGGTTCTGTTCTTTCTTTCAGCGACTCCGTTTTGTTGTGGCGTGTACCGAGAGCTATATTCATGAAGGATTCCTTTTGCAGTGCAAAATTCATCCATAACCCTGTTTTTGAACTCGGTTCCGTTGTCGCTTCGAATTCGTCTCACCTTTAGATTATAAAGATTTTCCAACAAGGTGATCAAATTCTTTAGAATTTCTGGAGTCTCGCTCTTGTGGACCATGAAATCAACCCATGAAAATCTTGAATAATCATCAGTGACTACCAAGCAGAAAACTTCTCCGTGCACACTCTTGTGTTTGACTGGGCCGAAAAGGTCCATATGCAGACGTTCGAGTGGCATGTTTACAGTGTTAACCTTCTTCAATGGATGTGATTTCTTGATCTGCTTCCCTTTCTGACACGGCACACAGACATCTTGAAGTTGAAAATTCTTCACATTGACACCTCTCACCAGATTGTTTTTGACAAGGTGATTCATTTTTCTAAGGTGAATATGACCCATCCGTCTGTGCCAAGAGATCGTCTCCTTTTCAGTGGCTTTTGAAATAAAGCAAGTAACTTGTTTGGACTTGGTTATTGCTTGGCTCATATCGAGGACATACAAATCATTAACTCTTGGTGCTGATAAGAGAATCCATTCTTCGGGAATCTTGAATCCTGGCTTCAGCACATAACAACCGGCATCATCAAAATGCACGGTGAACTTCTTGTCGCAGATCTGAGAAACACTTAGGAGATTGTGATCCAATTGTTGCACATAATTGATTTTGTCGAAACTCACAACTCCATTTGAGATCATTCCCTCGCCGGTGATATACCCTCCTTTGTCTCCAGCAAACGCAACATATCCTCCTCTTATACTTCGCACATCGAAAAGAAGACGGTAGTCGCCCGTCATGTGCCTGGAAGCCCCACTATCAACAATCCAATGACTATTAATAGTTCCTCCTGGAGCCGCCTGCACATACAGTTAACTTATCAGTTTGAGAGGGGGACCCAAGCCTTTGTGGACTTGGGTCGTCCTTGATCATCAAGGAAAGTGATTTCAATCACTTGATGATTAGGAAAAAGAACCTGTGGTGCTCCCCCTGATTGAATTACCTGCTTTTGCTTCCAAGCTGTTTGTCCTTTACCAGTATTTGAATTTATTGTTTTAGCATTTACTGGTTTTACAGTTTCAGATTTTGCTTGTACAGGTTTTTCTTCTTTCACCTCTGATTTTAAGGCCCTTTCAATTACCTTTTGATTCTTTTGCTTTAACTTCTTTTCCCTTTCTTTCAAGACACGAGGGTCTTGTTTAGGGGAAACTGATCGTTTTCGGTAATCGATTTCTTGGGGAGCACTCGTTATTGACTTCAGCTTTTGCACGTGTGGGCAATATCTTACAATATGCCCAACTGTCCCACATTCAAAACATGTTCTCCGCTCTACAAACTTCGGAGAAACATGTTGATGACCAGACGGAGAACCAGACAATGAACTTTGTGATCTAGACGTGCTTGGGCCTAAATCACATCCGTTGGTGTGTTGGGTGTAATTATTCTGATCATTTCGTTTTAAAATTCTAAACTGTTGTATAAACTCAAGGTTAGATTTATCCTGAAATGTTTCAAGTTTGTCTGAACCCGTGGATCCAACAAAGTTCATTTTCGGTCCTTGCTTCTTAACAGGAGCTCTTTTGTTTTGCACCTTTTGTTGTTGAACCTTAGGTTGCTCAACCCTTGATTGTTGAATTTTAGGTTGTGCAGCCTTAGGTTGAGTAGCCTTAGACTGTTCAACTTTAGGTTGTTGAACCTTTGGTTGTTCAGTCTTAGGCTGCTGAACTTTAGGTGCTTGAACATTCTTGTTCTGAGCCTTCTTTCCCTGTACCTTACCCTTTCCGGAATTGACTTGTTGTTTTCGCTCAATTGGTAGTTTTTGGTTTCCGTATTGTTTTCTAATTTGTTCACACGGAATTGGATCACATTGAGTGACGGTAACTTTGCCACTTTTGTTCCCCAAAAACTTATCAATGCATCCTTCAAAAATTTGCTCAATTAAATCTTGATTTACATTTTTAAGTGGAAAATCTTTGTTAGAGTAGATTTTGCTATCTCCTTTGAGCGTGTACAACAAGTTATTCTCTTCACGGCTAGATACAAGGGACTCCATTGCTTTTGACGTTTCAGTCTTACTCGGTTTCACTGGTGGATCACACAGGATGTGATTCTCAATTGGAATATCTGTTGTAACCGAGTTAGACTGTTGTTTCACAATCTCTTCAGATTCATCATCCGAAGAATCAGCATCCTCAACAATGGGAGGACTCTGTTCCTTAACACACGATGAATCTGTCACATTCTCAGATTCTGATTGACCCGAGGATGATGTACCAGTTGTGAACCCGAGGCCTGCTGCAAAGTCATCTAGACCGAGTGGCACAGTAGGTTCAAAACGGGGCATATCCTCATCATCAGGCAATTTGGAGTAATTGTGATTCATTGGGGGAGGACATGATTTGAATCCAATACATGGTTTATCCCCCTTTTTCTTTCTCTCTTGAACGTCAATGATGTGATCCAATACAAAGCGGGAATTGGAATAGCTTTCCAGTTTCTGCTTAATTGTTTCACATTCACATCGAGCTGTTGCCAACTCTACCATTTGCTTTTCAATTGTGTTAATAAGATTGTTGTTAGCATGTTGTTTTCGCAAAACAGCCTTTTGTAATTCTGAAACATCATGTTTTAATGACGCAATTGTTGCTTTAAATTCCTTTTCATTTCTGGTTAAAAACAAGTTAGCTTCAGTTGCTTTAGAAAGATCTACAATCAATTCTTGATTGTGTTTGTATGTGATTTCAAACTGACTTTCCTTTTCAGCATATTTAACATTTAAGCTATCACAATTTTCACAACTAACTACAGTGGGTTCATCGACACATACCTGACTTGATGAACTGTCGACATTAGCCATAAAGGCTGAATGGAAAGAAAAAGATCCATCTTCAGAGAAGAACTGAGCAAGCTTCTCGCAAGTTCCAGCAGATTTCTGGCAAAGAATAGATCTCCTCTTGCATAATGCTTTAGCTTCAGCCAAAAGCTCATCAACTTCCAAATCTAAAGCATCACTTGATAAATCACCAGCATCAAGTGATTCCCCATCCATGCTCCCACTATAACCCGAACTATCTTCATCTTCTGAAGATTCACCAGCAGACACGGGTTCTACGACCTTCTCAATCGCTTTAGCATAACATGCTGTTCCACCATTTCCTCCTTCTCCAAGCTGAAGGTTCCAATTGCAGATTTCATCAGCTTGAACAACCAATCCTCTGTGGGGATTAGTGTTTGTGGATCCAGATGCATTTCCTCCAACCGGCACTATTGATCTGTCATTGTTGTTCTGTTGCTGTTGTGGCTGTCCTTGATTCCTGAAGGGATTCTGATTTCCTTGCTTAGGAGGCTTCTGACACTCCCGCTTGAAGTGACCCTTTTCACCACAATTGAAGCAAGTGACAGCATTCTTATCAAAACCATACTTGGTGTTGTTGTTGCTATTCAAGTTGGTTCTCCCCGTCCTTTCCATAAACTCCTTTGCTCTTCGAATTGCACTAGCAAGAGCCCATTTGATATCCATCATTTCAAACTCTTCCCTATCCACTTGCTGATAATCTTCATTGGTTAGATTGATATTCCCAATCTGACCTGCAACCAATCCACAATAAGCACTAACCAAGGTGTTCAACATCTCCATATGCTCCTTGGCTACTTCGACACTGACTTTGGAAAAGCTGGAAGTGTCTAATCTGACTGTGTTCGGATTGGAAGTGTTCGGATTGGAAGTGGCTTGAAAGTTTGAAGAGCTTCCATAAAACCCTTGCTGTTGCGGTTGTTGCTGCTGAGCTCTGCTTGGGTCTAAGAAAGGCGGTGGTGTGAATTGAGGAGCAGGTTGCACATCCTGTTGTAGAGAAGAAGAATCTGGTCTTGAGAACATCGTGTATGCTGAAGGATCAAACTGATTTGTTGTGGAAGGCCCGGTGTTTGAGATGAAGGCTGTTTGAAGCTTCGCATGTTGAGGAACTGGTTTTTCTCCACTGATACCTCCTGCAATCCCAAAGTACATCTCTGGATTTTGAGGAGTTAATGTTCTTTTTGCCTTAAGCTTTTCTTCTACATCCTTGTTCTCTAATTTCTGAATTAACTCATAAACGGTGATTGTGTCTAGAACACCATTTTCTTTGAGAATTTCAAGATAACTGCTCCACTTTGCTGGTAAGCTATCAGCGAATCTCTTCACCATTTCTTGTGGAGTGGCAGTGACTCTAAAAGCAAACATCTCGCTCAACAAATGATGGAACCTTGTAGATAACTCTGCCAAGGTCTCATTCTCCATACACGTGAAACCTTCAAACTCTTTCTTCAGTAAATCTTGCTTGATCTTTCTAGATTGAGCATTTCCTTCACATCGCAACGTGAGCATATCCCACAAGCTTTTAGTAGTCGTGCAGTAAACAAACTGGTGGTAAATGTCTCTGTGAAGAGCTTGTGTGAGAATCATGAATGCTTTCTTTTCTAACTCAAATTTCTTCTTATCATCTTCAGACATAGTGCTGTAAGTTTGTGGATTAGATCCTGCAACTTCCAATTCATTTTCAAATGGAGTAAAGAAGCACATCCATAGATCTTGACCTTGCCCCTGAACATAAGTTCTCAGCCTTTCTTTCCACCATCCCCAATCATTGATGTGATTCAGCTTTGGCGGTTTTGTGCTTGTACCAGTTTCACTGTCGTTCTGCATCATAGCTTGAATGCTGCTGCTTTGATTTGTGACCAATGCCCATTGATTTGCAGTTATCATTGCAGCTTGAGGCGGGGCAATAGCCTGCATCCATGCATTTTTGTTGAAATCTGACTGAGATTGCGTAGCTGATGATTGTGGAGTCAAAGTTGTTTGAGTCCACGCGGTTGGATCCCACTGACCGTTTGTTCCCATTTTATAAAGACAATTAATATATTAAGTGAAAAATATATTTAAAATTTGAAAAACAAGTTTTCCCCTTTTTTTAAAATTTAATTTTTCACAAACTATGTTAAAATCTCGAAGGATAACAAACAGCCGAAGGATCTTTGATCGAAAGACCTGAAAAACACAAACTTGTTAAGCTTAAACAGATTAGTATCGAAAGATCAGAACTTGTTCGAAGGATCAACAGTGTTCGAAAGATCACTGTTGAGATTCGAACAATGATATCGAAAGACTCTCCAATCGAAGGATCCTTGTCTTTCGAATGAGACCTGTAGATCGACAGATATATCCTTCGAAAAGATTCCCTGGTTCGAAAGATGATGATCTATCGAAACTCCACTGATCGAAAGATGATCTTTCGACTTCGAAGGATATCCTTCGATCTGCACTGACACAGCTGACACAGTTGACAAAAGTTGACAGGTTGGTGAAAAGGTGATTGGTTGGTAAAAACTTTCGGCAGAAGGTATGTTCAGACCATACTTTCTGCCAACCCAGATTTGACTAATAAAAAATTACCTAAAAAGAAGGTTCTTATCCAGAAACCGGTCACCGGAGTAAGCCGGAATTTGGCCGGAAATTACCAGACTTCTTAAAAACAAGTTTTTAAGTTACCCAACCCGTTCTTTAACACACCCGGTTAGTTTAGAACACGTTTTTTTTTTTTCGTCAAGAACTGTGAGAAAAACACTAAAAACAGATGTTAACCCGTGTGAGTTTTTGTCCAAACACTCCAAAGTCTTGTATAAACTCGGTTTTTAACAAGGAAAAGAGCCACGGCTCTGATACCACTTGTAGGTCCCTCGGAGGTTGAGGTTAAACCTTATCCTTGTTATGTTTAACACACTAGCAAGTGCGGAATCCAAGCTAGAATGCAAACCGGTAGTTTATAATGAGAACACAAGCTACAAAGAGAAAGGGTAGACACACAAGATATCAAAGTTTTCTCTTGTATTTCAGTGGACACGGTTACAGCCCTTGACCAAACTGAAAATACGCTCTCTACAAGACTAAGTTCACTCACACCAATGAAGTGAACACATTACATCAGTATATATAACCTTCACAGCTCGTCTGGTCGAAGGATCAATTAGATTGATCGAAAGATCATCTATCGAGATACAACCTATCGAAGGATCCACACATACCTCGAAGGATTAGCATCCTTCGAGGTCCATCTGTATCCATCGAAGGTTATCCTTCGAGCTCATCGAAGGATATAAACAATCCTTCGATGACCATCCTTCGACACACACAAATTTACAAACCTTTTCTAACTGTTTGACCAAGTCAAACCAGGAGGATGGTTGACTGGTCAAACTTACATTAAGCACACACATAAACACATCTAAGATGTAACACGACTACAAAAGACATCGTTTTATATCATTACAAAATACAGACAAAGTACAGACACAAGTGCACCAACAAAATAATCTAGAGCCATCGGCGGTAAGCGTGTGATTAACAATGAATCATTGAAATGTTTTAAACTGGAAACTGGTAACTAAACGTGTTAACAAAACTTTGAACTCACCAGCGTCCTCTGACACACTTGTCTGCATGCTTGCAGGTCTATAGGTTATATCATTTGGAACTTGCTGTCTGGGATGCTGGAGTGGTCATGGGTCGAGATACTTGGAATCGCAAGACAAGTCTAACGGTTTTGTACATGTGGTTTATAAAACGCTTAACAAATGATTTATGCTTCCGCTGTATACGATGAATTACACCTAACGTTTTGTATCACTTTAGGATAATGAATGAAACTTTTATTTAAATATATTTATGAGTTCAATGTGATTGGTGGCTAAGATCCTGGTACGTCACACGCCCCGCGGTGTTCCCGCAAGTGGTATTTTGGGGGTGTGACAGTTAGGCCTACCATCGTTGTTCCCATTATCTTCTTCTTTGGTCATACTCACGGCTCTACCCAATGCACGCATATAAATTATCTTACACATCCTGCTGGCCCCGGTTATAAGTACTATATGCCTGCATACGCCAGTTAGTTACAAAACGGGCCACATCGGCAGACACTTCATGATGTGGGAGGGCATACCTTTGACGGGGTCCCCTCAGACCCAGATGCTCATCCTCGTTCTCTTCATTAACCATTTATTCCTCTCGTTCTTCTTCCTGTGCAGCACTAGGATCTTCCAATGATGTCTCATCTTGTCAAAAATAATTTCCTCCACATGATTCACTACCCATAGGGCTTCGTCGGGTAAACAGTTCTGCTGCACAACCATTGCACTTATTAAACGGACATACGGGATCATCCTACTTGTATGCGATTCTCGGGTATCCAATTCATCATCACAATATGCCGCCATGATAATTTCGGCGTTTCGTATATTAGTGCATGGAGTGCCTGACAACCCGGTGCCTTGACCTTCCCCCATTCCCCGAATCAGACCATGATATTTCCAAAGAAATGATTTTTTTCTTTTAGTGACATATGGCTCTTAAAAGCCATCCCGCCATCACTGAATGGTAGGGTTGAACTAGCCAAACCCTCCAGGTCCAGGGTGACCATCTTGTTATCCAATAAATTGGGCCATTGTGTAATAACAGTACGCATCATCGCCCAACGAGTCAAACCGGGAAATTCTGTTCATCATTTCGAAGGACATCACCATCTGTCCTTTCCCACTATCACCCACTACTTGCAACATGTTGGGTGGGTCGTCCCAGTTATGAGACCGCAATGATGCCAACCACTCACAAACCGAAGCTAAATACACCCTCTATGTATTATCCTCGCACCAATCTAAAACCCGCTCCCAACTGAGTCTTTCAAACAATTGCACAATTCCAATTCTTCTAAACTCTTTTATGTTTACCACTCTTTCTCCTAGAATCCTCTCTAGAACGAGAGTCTTAGCTTTTGCCATCTTCCATTTCCACATCCATATCTCAAGGCGCTTATCGTTAAACTAGGAGAGCGCCTTATTCTTATCCTCTTCCCATTGTTCACCCACACTGCTATTTTTAAACTTTTCCTATGCCCAATCTTGTCGAAATAATCTCCCATCATTCTCTTCAACATTGCTTTGTTGTTTCCACTTCTTCGAAAAAAGACCAGAAGATGAACCGGCTCCCGAAGACGAGCCTTCCCCCGTGGTCTTGCTTCTTTTTCGGCTAGCCATCTACAAAACAACAATACCCCAATCAAATCATAATCAATCTTCAAGACAACTCAAACTTAAGCAGAGACCATAATGTTGAACTTTCAGTTTATCTTTAGATGTAAATTAGCCATTTTAAACTTTGCAGGTAGCAAACTTTACCATCTAGAAATCAATTTTTTTCATGGTTAAAAATCCTAGGTTAATAAGGTTTCAACACATTCAACATCATGTTCATGCTTAATCATGTGAACATGTGGGTGTAATCACATCCCCACACTTGTTCAATGTTCAATCCCATTCAAAATCAAGTCTTTACCCAAATTCAAGCTAACATATCATTAATTTTTCAAAAACAACCTACTCTCAAACAAATAATTTAAAAGTTTGGATAGAAATTGACAAACCATGTAATAATTGTGCTAAAAAATTAAGTAAAGTTTGTACCTTTGGTGTTGTAGATGAAGAAGAACTAACAAAGGATGAAAAACAAGTGACTTGCAGAACACCCTATAAAAAACCTGACATTTGCAGCTCCAAAATCTTGCAAACGAACAAGAATTGATGGAAACTAAGCTAGGGATTTTGTAGCTCTTGAAAAACTACACACTTTAGGCTTAATAACCGGTTGATTTGGTGGAGAATTGAAGGAGTTATGGAAGCTTGAAGGTTTTAGGGTTCTTGAAGGAATTGAGGAAGAAGATGAAGTAAAGAGCTGAATTGTGGTGAGAGAATGAAGATTTTTTGTTTTTTAAAGAATTATGGATCAGATAAGGTGTCTCCCAGGTCGAATATGTTGCGAAGATTGACTTCGGGGTGTTTTTAAGCCAGTTTGGAGTGATTGGGTTCGTAAAATAGAGGTTCTAAACGAATCAGCGTCGGCTGATTAAAGGAGAGTCGTCGGCGATGGTAGGGTCCCTCGTCGGTGACGCCTTCATGTTTTCCTCAAATCTCCCGATGGCCTAAAGGCCTGCTTACCCTGAAATCATCCCGACACTCCTATCCCCGGGCCGTCGGCGATGGCCTGATGCCCCGTCGCCGACGCCCTCTAGTTTTTCAATTTTTTTTGAAAATATCGGCAAAAATAAGAGATTTTTACAAAAGGAGCCTATGCTATAAAAAATCCTAAAATTAATAAAATTCCTTTTGTGAATTTTTATGGGTTTAAAATTGAAAACAAACATTCGTTTAACGAATCCTATCACCCCTCCCGAATAATCGTGTATTGTCCCTAATACACACAACAAGTCTAAAACGTACCTTACATCTTCATGACCCGTTCGTGAATTCCAAAACTTCACACATCAAAGACGTTAGTACAAAATGAAATAGTGAGAGAAATAAAGAACCAAATGCACCAAACAAATAAAAATGTACAAACTCTACAACGTTTTACCGATCCTTAGGTGTCCTCATATATCGAAACGCTCGCCAAGAAGCTTACCGACTCTTTGTTTGGCTCAACTTTCTCACTACCATCTGGAAACGGTTTTAACCAATGGCCATTGAATGTTTGTTTCGACCCATCCATCGGGTCCTCAATGGTGACATCTCCCAATTGTCTGACCCGTGTAATTACATACGTGCCATCCACTTGTTCTTTAGCTTTCCGGGAAAGAATTTGAGTCTTAAGTTGTAGAGCCAAACCTTTTGGCCCACAGCGAACTCCTTCTTCTTCAACTTGGCATCGTGTGCTCGCTTCATGCCATCTTTGTATTTCGAAGCACACTGATATGCCTCTTCCCGCAGCTCTTCCAACTCGCACAACTTCAGCTTTCGTTCTTTACCTGCATCATCATACTTAACATTAACTTCTTTAATAGCCCATCAAGCACGATGAACAAGTTCAACAGGTAAGTGCCAACTTTTACCGTACACTAAGCGGTAAGGTGTAGTGCCAATAAGTGTTTTATGTGTCGTTCGGTAGGCCCATAAGGCATCGTTCAAATTCGTTGACCAATCCTTACGGTCCAGTCGAACGGTATTTTGAAAAATTTCTTTTATTTTCCTATTCGACACTTCCATTTGACCACTCGTTTGCAAGTGGTAGGGGGTAGCTCTTCGATGGTCAACACCATACCGTTTCAAAAGTTTTCCAAAATTAAAATTCTTGAAATGAGATCCCCCGTCACTAATGATAACCCTGGGAACCCCAAATCATGAAATAATATTGGGTTGGACTAAATTACAAACAACGATATGATCGTTTGTTTTAGTAGCAATCTCTTCAACCCATTTGGATACATAGTCGACCGCCACCAAAATGTACAAGTTTCCATGCGAATTCGGGAATCGGCCCTTGAAATCGATCCCCCACACATCAAAAATATCAACAATAAGGATCGGTTGCATGGGCATCTCCCCGCTTGGAAATACCCCCTATCTTTTAACACTCTACACATTTTTTAGCAAAAATTAAATGCGTCTTTAAAAATAGTCGGCCAATAAAGACCATTATTGAGCATTTTGTGCCCTGTTTTGTGACCACTGAAATGGCCCCCACAAGCATATGAATGCAAGTGCATCAAAATGCTCGGAATCTCGTCGTCCGGCACACATCTTCTCACGACTTGATCCGCACACGTCCTGAACAAATCTGGTTCCTCCAACTTGTAATACTTAATCTGGGAGAGGAAATGCAATCTCCTTTGCCTATCCCGATGAGTAGATCACCTGTCATCGAATAATAAATAATATTAGCAAACCAAGGCAATACCGAAACATTTAAATATGCTCATCTGGGAAGGTCATATTGATCTCTACGCGGGAAGAACCCTCCTCTACCATCAAACGGGACAAGTGGTCAGCCACCACATTCTTGCTACCCTTCTTGTCCGGGATCTCAAGGTCTAACTCTTGTAGCAACAAAACCCACCGGATTGATCTCGGCTTCGCATCTTTCTTCTCTATGAGGTACCTGACTACAGTATGGTCAGAATAAATAATCACTTTATTTCCCCATATGCCCAAAATGTGTCCAATGCATATACCACAGCCAGTAGCTCTTTCTCGGTGGTTATGTAATTTCATTTTGCACCCGAGAGAGTCTTACTCGCATAGTATATGGCAACCGGCTTTTTGTCTACCTGTTAACCCAACACGACCCAACCTTATAATCGCTTGCATTACACATGATTTCGAATGGTAAAGACCAATTCGGTGACTACAAGATTGGGGCCTCAACCAATTTCTCCTTCAAATTGTTAAAAGCATTTTCACATTCTTTATTAAAGTCAAACGCTTGATCTTTTAACAACAAAGTACATAATGGTTTTGTTATGTCACTAAACCCCCTTTACGAACCTCCTATAAAAACCCACATGACCCAAGAATGACTTAACACCCCTAACACTCGTGGGATAGAGTAAAGTAGCAATGACTTGCACCTTTGCACGGTCAACCTCTATCCCACGACTTGACACAACGTGTCCCAACACGATCCCCTCTTGAACCATAAAATGGTTCTTTTCCAACTCAAGACCAAATTAGTTTCTACACATTGTTTCAAAACTTTTTCTAATTGGTCAAGACTAGCATCAAATGAAGACCCAAAAATCGAGAAGTCATCCATGAAGATCTCTAAGGACTCCCCTGCCATATCTGAAAAGATACTCATCATGCACCTTTGGCGGGGGAATTACATAACCCGAATGGCATTCGCCTAAATGCGAAAGTGCCTAAATGCGAATGGCATTCTGGATGGATAGCAATTTAATTATACCCCGAATACCCATCCAAGAAACAATAAAATTTTTGACTCACTAACTTTACAAAAATTTAGTCAATTAATGGTAAAGGAAAATGAACTTTGGAAGTTGCAGAATTCAACTTCCTATAATCAATGCAAATACGCCACCTGGTTACCGGCCGAGTGGCGACCTCTTCACCTGCGTCATTAGTGACGACTTGAATGCCCGCCTTTTTGAGAACGGTTTGCGTTGGGCTAACTCATTGGGTATTCGAGATGGGGTAAATGATACCCGCATCTAGCCACTTCAATACCTCCTTCTTGACCACTTCACGTATATTCAGATTTAATCTCCTTTTCATGAGAAGGAGTGACACCATATTCCGTGATGATTTTGTGCATCACCACCGAGGGACTAATTCCCTTCAAATCCATTATGGTCCACCTAATAGCTGCCTTATTTGTGACCAAGACTGCCATCAATTTCTCCTCTTGCTCCTCGGTAAAATTTGATGCAATAATGATCGGGAGTGTGTTGCCCTCACTCCCATAAGCATACTTAAGATGCTTGGGTAACACCTTCAATTCCACAACTGGTGGCTCTTCTAATGACGGTTTCAGTTTGTATCGATCATCTCCGGAATACTTTCCACTTGGTGTGTCCAAGGGGATCTTCCTTCTTTCACCGCCATCACCTCCATCTTCTTTTCCTCCTCGCGTGTGCTCCGATTCGTCTCCATTTGCAACCTGTCAAACATAAAGCACTCCTCTATTGTATTTTAATCTTCGAAACCTATGTCGCATAGAGGTATACACTCGTCAACAACGTCCGCCATATAGCATTTGTCGCTAACAAGAGGGTTTGTTACTCTCAAAAAAACGTTTAACCGTAACCGACGGTTAACAAAAGTCATGTCGACCGTACCCATTTTGCAATTGATTTGGGCATCTGATGTTGCCAAAAATGGCCGACCGAGTATAACTGTTGGTTGCTTAGTTCGGTCCAAAGAGACATAATCAGGTACACGAAAGTCCACCGGATAGTAAAAGTCCTCGACCCGGACAATTACATTCGTGTCTATCCCACAAGGTAGTTTAGGGGTCAAGTCGGCTAACACCACGATGGTGTTTGCCGCTTGAAGTGGACCAAATTCGTATTGGTCATATAAACTACGCAGTAAGATACCCACACTCGCCCAAGATCTAGAAGTGCCCAGGTCATTTTAAACTCGCCCACTTGTATTGAAATAATGGGCGCCCCCGGATCTTGGAGCATTGGTGGAAGTGCACCCGAAAGTATCGAACTCACGTTTTCAGTTAAATCAACTTTCTTCGGAAACTTGTGAGTTCGTTTTTGGGTGCACTGATGGGTAGTCCGTAGGATAACCCCTAAGTGGTATACACGATATTAAAATCCTATATTTAATCGGGTAATTCTCTAGAATTAGATAACTACGGTTGTTTGTGTTTCAGGTATAAATAGAGCTTAAAATGGAAGGAATATGGAGAATAAATGAAAAAAATCAATTATTGGAATTGAATAATTAATATGATGACATGATAGAGGATGAAATTACGAGAACGTGGGCGAAAACGGTGAAGAAAACGGAGTTGAAACGAGAAAGTTATGAAGAAAACAAAATTGCTTGCTGAAGCCTAGCATAATTTATGGTAGCCAGCGTAATTTACGGTAGCCCCTGAATGTTCCCATTTTCCACCGTAAACCAGTTGCTTTGAACCGTAACAACTTGAAGCCAGTATATGTTATGGTACCTACCGTAATTTACGGTAGGCCCTGACGCAAAATGTGTAACTGCCCCTTTTAATACCGTTTTCAAGTGTCTTTTCACATCTATCATCATTGGGAACGTTTCTCTAGAGTTCTTGGGCGAATTTTAGCTTGTACAAGTGATTGGGAACATTTCTAAATATTTCGGTTTGTATTTTGATTCGTATGAACTTTGATTTTGTTGGAATGATGATTCACCAAACTATGTCTGGCTAAACTTTTAGTGATCATCTTAGGTGAAGGTTTCTTTATGACTTTTGTGCTTTGAATCTTATTTCTAGAATAATGAACTTGTTTTATTTGCTATGTTTGTTATGGTGTATGAATGTTTGATTGTAATTTGTTAATTGATGTTTTGATCCTAGTCTAAATCGTACGTTTTTGGTGTCGTTGACAATCGCGATATCACGGGAAGGGTTAGGGTTGGATATTGGTTAATTGTTCATCGGGTAACAACCTCGCATTTATATAATCCGAGTACTTCGTTCCCTTTTATCACAACAAGTGTTTATGCATGAGTTATGTCTATGTAACTCTTTCTAGTGGGATTTATGCATAATTGTCAATGGAAACCGGAACCTAAGATGGTCATTTTCTCCTAATCTGTTAAACCACCAATTATGATTTGCAATTAGCTAGTAACTTAGTTCTTAAAACCAAACAATCCAAACTCTTGAATTTTAATTTCTGCAAATTAGTTTAATTGTAGTTAATTCATAAAGCTATAGAATCAACACACTTTCCATAAACTCCATGTGTTCGATACCCATTTGCTGCTATCTATTAGTTATAATTTGGATTAAATTTGCATGTGACTACGACAAGATGTCAAATTTTGGCACCGTTGCTGGGGAATAGTGCGCAACGTGTGTTAATGATGTGTGTAAAATGCAACATATAAATTACATCAAATGAGGCATAAAACTAACCCTTTTTTAGTACTAATATTGGAAAAAGAGTGTTTTTGTCTTCCTTTTGTATTTTCAGGATTAAATGAGCTCAAAAACGCAAAAGAAGCAAAAAGACAGCTAAATCCAACATAAATACAAGAAAAGGAACATTAGTGGATTGCCCGAACCCTCAACGGCACCTTCCAAAGCAAAATAGAGAAAACAGAAGGCTGAACACGCCCCGTGCTCAGCCAGCACGGGGTCGTGCCCAAGAAGCAGCAGAAAAGACAAACCTATAGAAGCTTCTATTGCCCACCACGGGCCGTGCTCAGCGGACACGGGGGCGTGCCGAAAGTACTGCAGGCGCATTAATTGTAATTGCGAATTACAATTAATGAAGAGAGAGAATGTCAGACAGGCACGGGGCCGTGCCCAGCGAACACGGGGCCGTGCCCAGGCCTCTGTTCAGCCTATAAATAGGAGTGCTTGGTTTCATTGCAACTCATTCCTTGGCACTCCACCTCTCTCACACTTCATCCACCATCCACCACCATCACAACACCATCATCCACCACCATCATCCATTGTCCATCATAGAGTGTGTGTGAGTCGTCTCGGGATCCAAGATTGATCGTAAGAGTTCTTGACAATCAAGGCCATGTTTGCCTAAGTCTCTTACATCACTTGGTGAAGACAAAGTGTCTAGTATAATACTTTTTATTTCTAATCTTTTGCACTTTTTATTTGGTTTTGTATTAATGACTTTAATAACTAGTTACTTATGTTGAAGGTGATCTTTCCTTATCGTTTGTCCGTGGTGTCTTGGCATTATTTTACTGTCTATATAAAATAAAGGATTTTCACCATTCATATCTCCACGGTCTATATGGAGGTATGTTGGCTACCTGGTAGGGGGTTAAGGGAACGATTTGGTAAAGGTCTTGCCATTGTTCAGCGTTTAGAGGTCCTGCAATGGACCTGGGTCAAATTTAGTAGGACCTCCTTCAATACTTCACGGTATTGGATGGCGGGGGTCCAAACTCTTTGATCCCCTCATAAGTTAACTACTATTAATACTATAACCCGGCTATTTAGGACTGTATCCCTGCTGACTCAGACTACTTAGTCGAGGGTAACGTCACCGCCAAAAGCGGGGCCTACCACAATACTGCATTAATAACTTAATTCATTATCTTCCAATAATCCACCCCTTTAGGATTGTATCCCTGCTGACTCAAACTACTGGGGTGAGGGTAACGTCACCTTCAAAAGAGGGGCCTACTACAATAACTAAGATAATCTCTTAATTATGTGCAAAAGTGCGGAAATAATCAAAGGTTATACTAGATACAAGTCGGAACCAAGTGATTCATCTTGTCTATCTGTTTTTATTTTATTTTTATTTTCAGCATTTTAGTTAGTTTTTATTTTTCTTAGTTTAAAACATTTTTCTAAACTTTTATTTTGGTTAGACGTTGAGGATAAACCGGTACTAAAAGCTCTTGTGTCCTTGGACGACCTCGGTATCTTACCAACGCTATACTACACTCAACGATGGGTGCACTTGCCCATATGTGTGTTTAGTGTTAGTGAAATATCGTGTTTTATAAATTTAAAACTTGGCTAAAATAAGTGTTAAAAAGGGCTTAAAATATACACCTAAAATATACGACACTTCACACGCATCAAGTTTTTGGCGCCGCTGCCGGGGACACAAGGATTTTAAGAAAGTTAGGAATCAACGGCCTAATCATCTTTTATTTTTCTTTTTATTTTTTTTAGGATTTTCTTAATTTTTCAGCTTCTGCAGAGCTCAGCACGGGCCGTGCCCGCTGAACACGCCCCCGTGCTCAATCATTGGAACTGGCAATCATGTTTTACATCAGACAGTAAGCTGAACACGGGGCCGTGTCCACTCAACACGCCCCCGTGCCCAAGTTTCAGTTACTGAAAACAGAACCGTTAGATCCCGACGGTTGGTAATTTCTGACATAAACATGAGTGATAGTAATTATTTTTACTTTCGGCACTCTTATGGTACGTGGTGTCAATTATGTGGTGGCGAACATGAAGAAGTAAAATGCTACTTCCTAAATTATAGGCCCCACTACATGGACCCACGATCTTTTCACAACCTTAAGAGGGGCGAAAGTAAAAATAAGCACTATTTCTCCCTCGAATGCGCCCAGCCAGATATTCTAGGGGAAATGTTCCTTAGCGAATTATTTCAACTAGAAGAGCTAATTCTGAAATGGATAGAAGAGCTTAGGAAGGATTTTATTAATCCGCCCCAAGACGATACCCATGAAGAAATGTTGGGACCGCATTCCGACAACCTCGTTGCTCCCGAAAATACCTTCGTACCTAGCAAAGACTTGGACGATAGTCGTCCCTGTGTCGATTGTGCCGTGAAGGACTCTCCATCGACTTCGTTCGGTGCATACATAGACCTGAGCGATTCGGCATATACCTTCTTTAACAAGAGCCCGGAAAAGGGTTGGACTTGTCCACCTAGAATGAAAATAGGAATTACCCTCACCGACAACCTCTTGCGTTCTCGCCTTAGTCTAGGACAATTAAGGTATATTAGGCACTTTGGGGTTGTTCCAACCAGTCAGGAACCACCCGATAAAAACAAGTTCCTTAAAAAAACTAGACAACTTCATAAAACAGTCCGCAGACACGGGGCCGTGCCCAGCCAACACGCCCCCGTGTCCATCGAAAGATTCCTTTCTGATCAGTACGTCAGAATACGGACAAACTGTGTCAGAGCTCCACCTGCACACGGGGCCGTGTCCACTGAACACGGGGCCGTGTCCAGGTTGCTGTCATTTTCTATAAATGCAGCCAAGAATTCTGCACATTTGGACCAACTTGGGGCAGAGATTTGCAGGAATCTTCTCTCAAACTATCCTAGGTAAGTCTAAAAGAAGGTTCCAACAACCCATCTTGTCCCTTCCTCTTTTAGTAATTTCCTTCTTCTTCATCTTTCTCCAAGAACTACCATTGAAAGTTTGGAATTCCTCCAACTCTATGGTAGGGATAAATGAGTTTTGTTCAAAGAATCTTGGTAAAAACATGTTATGAAACATGGTTTTAAGTTGTTAATAGCCAAAAAGGGCCTACAACATTCAGAGAATAACTTAAAAATACAAGTTTCCTTGTTCCAAAACTCTGCAGAAAGATGGACACGGGGCCGTGCTCAGTGAGCACGGGGCCGTGTCCGGTTACTGTTTCATTAAATAAGCTATTTTTAGTTTATTTTTCGTAGGATGTCGAGTGAAAACAGCGATACATCTTCTGTGCATTCGTCAAACAACCGAAGAGGAAGAAGACCCTCCATTGAAGCTACACTTGTTCACTATGTGATAGCATTAAGGGAGGCTCTAGATGAAATGACTTCAGTAGAGGAGGTCCTTATCGACCGTATTAACGATCTTACGATGGGACTTGAAAGCAGCTTCCAAGAAATTAACCTCTTGCACCAGAGGTTAAATATTCTTGTAGCACCACCAATGGAACCAGTCCTTCCTCAGCAGGATTGGAACCTGGCTCTCGGAATCAACAACCCTACCGGGTGGGAAGACTTTCCGGCGGAACCTCCCATGGTACACCAACAAGAGATCCCGGTGGAAGTTGAAACTCCTCAAACTAATGCCAACGAGCCTTCTTTTCTCCTTCCAAGGGAGATAGAAGAATGGCTCGCCGACATTTGAGGAGAACCGCACTCGGAAGAAGGAGTTCACTAAGGCCTTGTTTAACCAAGATTTAGTATTTCTTGGAAATTTTGCTAAAACTAAAATAAGAAAAGGCTAGGACTCCGTGGTTTGTTATTTCTTTTATCTAGTTTAATTTAGGATTATGTAAGTTCTCTCTATGATGAAATGAAATGATGGTTTTAATGTTTGGATGGTTTGTAATGAATAAAACACACTCATGGTGGTAAAGGATGAAAAGGGGAACGAGAAAAATGATCCCATGCACAAGAACGAGGCAACCCGACAATTTTCTCCCTTTCAGAAGGTTCAACACGGGCCGTGCCCAACCAACACGGCCCCGTGTCGGACCACCTGCAGAAAACGCCCAGTACAGGTAACTGGACACGGGCCGTGTTCACCCAACACGCCCCCGTGTCCAGACTTCTGTTCCTCTTATTTCAATTTTGTTACTGGCACTTGAACACGGGGCCGTGCCCGGATAACACGAGGCCGTGTTCAGTGCCCAGTAACACAAATTTTTGCTTTTTAAACACTATTTTACACATCTAATCAACCTAAAAATTTATTTTTGGGACACATTGAGGACAATGTGTAATTTAAGTGTGGGGGGGATGCTAAAACCTTGGATTTTTGCAAGTCCTAAATACAAGCCTTACACAAAACTCTACTGGAACCGCTAATCACCCCAAATTTTTTCAAAAAATTTCATTTTTTTTTTACTTGTCTAGGTTTAACTCGGGAAATTCAAGCTCTCAAAAAGGTTATATTTTTACAAATTTACAACCGATAGCGTAGTGATAAAAAGAACCAACATAAGAAAATTATGAAAAGGCATGACAAACTTATTTAAAATTTGATTATATATACTTGATCACATAAAAACCCATTCCCACAAAAGTGAGTTTTGAGCCTTTATTGAGCACACAATTTCATATCATTTGACTAAATGCTCATTTTTCGTTTCTTGTGTGAATAGCCGCTTGGTTCTTACGACTCTAGAACTTGCCATGACAATACATTCCCGGTCCTTATCAACTTAAACCCGAGTAAGTACATGATGGAGGCATTAGGACTAACCTTTTTCATTTCTACACCATTATTTTTCCTTTTCTTTTACCACCTACCCAAAAATCCCCCTAGTTAGCCCCTTTGAGCCTAAACCTTTTCGTTTCATCACCCAAAACAAAAACCCTTTCACCCACCAAAACCTTTTTCATTTTTAACCCTTTATTTTAGTAACAAGTTCGGTTCTTCGAAAAAAAAAAAAAAATGAAGCAAAAAAAAAAATAAACAAACAAAGTAATCAAAAATAACTTTGTTTGAATAAAAGCTTCATCAAAAATAAAAAAAGTTGCAAAAATACGAAAACCGACAGTTGTTACGCTTTTTAGCCATTTTTCTACTAACCACTAACCCAACCACCTACCTTTAACCCTAGCCAACCCTTAACCCACAAAGTCCTCTTGATATCTACAAAGGTATAAAAGTTAAAAAGGAGGAGGATTGATTTCTTGGCAAGCCTATGGTAGGAATAAGTTCCATGCCGCTCTCGAGTGTTTCACTAAAAATACACCTTCGGCCGAGTGTGAGTGATTTCCCCGCGAGGTATGTGAACTTGTATATAAATAGAATTTAAAAAAAAGGCATGTTATGCCCAAATAAGTAATTTCTTTTATGAACGGTTCTAAATAAATCATTACGAATAGGAATGTAAATAAATAAAAATAAAACCCCAAAAAGATCTTGGAAATCCCGACACTCTATGACAAGCCCAAAACCTTCTCTTCTACCTATTCCATTTGGGAGTGTAAGCCAAATATTAAAGAGTTTTGCTTGAGGACAAGCAAAAGTTCAAGTGTGGGGGTATTTGATGTGTGTAAAATGCAACATATAAATTACATCAAATGAGGCATAAAACTAACCCTTTTTAGTACTAATATTGGAAAAAGAGTGTTTTTGTCTTCCTTTTGTATTTTCAGGATTAAATGAGCTCAAAAACGCAAAAGAAGCAAAAAGACAGCTAAATCCAACATAAATACAAGAAAAGGAACATTAGTGGATTGCCCGAACCCTCAACGGCACCTTCCAAAGCAAAATAGAGAAAACAGAAGGCTGAACACGCCCCGTGCTCAGCCAGCACGGGGTCGTGCCCAAGAAGCAGCAGAAAAGACAAACCTATAGAAGCTTCTATTGCCCACCACGGGCCGTGCTCAGCGGACACGGGGGCGTGCCGAAAGTACTGCAGGCGCATTAATTGTAATTGCGAATTACAATTAATGAAGAGAGAGAATGTCAGACAGGCACGGGGCCGTGCCCAGCGAACACGGGGCCGTGCCCAGGCCTCTGTTCAGCCTATAAATAGGAGTGCTTGGTTTCATTGCAACTCATTCCTTGGCACTCCACCTCTCTCACACTTCATCCACCATCCACCACCATCACAACACCATCATCCACCACCATCATCCATTGTCCATCATAGAGTGTGTGTGAGTCGTCTCGGGATCCAAGATTGATCGTAAGAGTTCTTGACAATCAAGGCCATGTTTGCCTAAGTCTCTTACATCACTTGGTGAAGACAAAGTGTCTAGTATAATACTTTTTATTTCTAATCTTTTGCACTTTTTATTTGGTTTTGTATTAATGACTTTAATAACTAGTTACTTATGTTGAAGGTGATCTTTCCTTATCGTTTGTCCGTGGTGTCTTGGCATTATTTTACTGTCTATATAAAATAAAGGATTTTCACCATTCATATCTCCACGGTCTATATGGAGGTATGTTGGCTACCTGGTAGGGAGTTAAGGGAACGGTTTGGTAAAGGTCTTGCCATTGTTCAGCGTTTAGAGGTCCTGCAATGGACCTGGGTCAAATTTAGTAGGACCTCCTTCAATACTTCACGGTATTGGATGGCGGGGGTCCAAACTCTTTGATCCCCTCATAAGTTAACTACTATTAATACTATAACCCGGCTATTTAGGACTGTATCCCTGCTGACTCAGACTACTTAGTCGAGGGTAACGTCACCGCCAAAAGCGGGGCCTACCACAATACTGCATTAATAACTTAATTCATTATCTTCCAATAATCCACCCCTTTAGGATTGTATCCCTGCTGACTCAAACTACTGGGGTGAGGGTAACGTCACCTTCAAAAGAGGGGCCTACTACAATAACTAAGATAATCTCTTAATTATGTGCAAAAGTGCGGAAATAATCAAAGGTTATACTAGATACAAGTCGGAACCAAGTGATTCATCTTGTCTATCTGTTTTTATTTTATTTTTATTTTCAGCATTTTAGTTAGTTTTTATTTTTCTTAGTTTAAAACATTTTTCTAAACTTTTATTTTGGTTAGACGTTGAGGATAAACCGGTACTAAAAGCTCTTGTGTCCTTGGACGACCTCGGTATCTTACCAACGCTATACTACACTCAACGATGGGTGCACTTGCCCATATGTGTGTTTAGTGTTAGTGAAATATCGTGTTTTATAAATTTAAAACTTGGCTAAAATAAGTGTTAAAAAGGGCTTAAAATATACACCTAAAATATACGACACTTCACACGCATCAGTTAATTTAGTAGTTTTGTTTGTTATTTTCGGGTTTACGCTGGTTGTGTTTGGCGTGCAAGTATTTCAAGTGTATGCATACTAGGGGCTCTCACAAGTCATCACCGCTATCGTTTGATCCGGAAATCGAAAGAACTTTGCGTCAAAACAGATTTTTGTTACGAGAAAACATGATCCTTGGTTCACCTACTTCACCCATTACACCAAGAAACATTATGGCCGATTCATAAATCCCAACCACTACGGGTCAAACAACATCAACTTTCATTCCTACATCAACACAACCTTCACCAAATACCACCATGCCTAATTCCACTACCGATCTTACTCCACCACATGATGTTACACCAACCAACACTACACCACCTATTACTACCCAAGTTGAACCTACCCTTACCTTTAGCCCTGCTTCAACAATTCCACCACTCTTACATTTTTTCCCAACTATGGGTCAATCATCTTCTACCTATCCAATACCACCAAGTGATTTTATTACGGAGGTGAGGGAGGTAATTTGGGACCTCAAGGAGGAACGGTTCAACAAAGTCAACATTTGCAACAAGTTCAAGATATGGGTAGGCCACCAATGGGGGCACAACAAATTCGGCTACATAGGCCACAGTTTCAACGGCCAATGCCTTTACAACAAGTTCGTCCTTAATATCAACAACCCCAATTCCAAATGCCGGTGCAACAACCTCAATTTCAACAACCATTTGCACCTCAAGGGCAAATGGGTCGGCCAAGAGTACCATTGGGTGCTCCACGAAGACATATTCGAGAGGCGATGCGGGGGATCGAAGCTCATTTTAGACCGGTTATTACTAATAATCCTTCACCGGTAGTGATTCGTCATCATCCGGATGGGAGGACTTTTGAGGTTAGAACTACCGCACTCCAAAGTTTGCCAAAGTTTAAAGGGTTAGCAATGGAAGAACCATATTTCCATTTAGAGACATATGACCTTATTTGCAATACTATTGGAGGGCAAGGTTTCTCTTCAGATGATGTCAAGTTGGTTCTCTTTCAATTTTCCTTGGAAGATAAAGCAAAAAGGTGGTTTCATACTTTTCCTTCCGTGTTAATTTATACATGGGCTGAAATGGGCTGAAATGCAACAAATATTCTTAGAAGAATTCTTCACGGCCCAAAAGACAAATGATGCAAGGAGGAACTTGAGAAGCTTCCAACAACAACCGGGGGAAATGTTTCATGAAGCGTTTGAACGATTCAATATGATGTTGAAAATTGCCCTCATCATGGTATACAACTTTGGGAGTTGTTGAATGCCTTTCATGAGGGTTTATGTTCCGACGATGTTCGTGATTTGATGTCTATCACGAATGGTACATTCGGTACCAATTATGAGCAAGATGATTGGCAATTCTTGGAACAAATGGCGGTCACATCGAAAAGGAAGGCTCAATCATCAAGGAGAGCACGACCGGCCGTTACCCGAACTCAAGTGCATGTGGTAGATGATGGTAGTGTTCAAACTTCGAATCAAATTTATGATGTTTGTGCGCTTTGTAATGAGTTGGGGCATGCGGCCGAAAATTGCCAAGGAGGTGGAGGGCAATACGAAGAAGTGAACGTTATTGAAGGTCAAGGTAGGGGTGGTAGAAATTATAATATGAACTCGAACACATATCACCCCGGGTTACGAAACCAACCGAATTTTAGATATGGGAACCTGTCAAATCAACTTAACCCGAACTTTCAAGGAAACCAAGGAAATTATGCTCCTCGCCAACAATTTAATAATCAAGGTTTCCAAAGGCAATTCCAACAACCAGGTAATGAACAAAGTGGATTTTCGGGTCAAGGTTCCTCGGGTGGAAATGAGGTCATGGAGATGTTGAAAGTGATGCAAATGGAGATGCAACGAACAAATCAGCTTGATGAGGTCCGTATGCAAAAAGATGAAATCCGTGACAAAGCTATTCATTCGTTGACCACTCAAATGGGTCAACTTGCGAGTGAAGTGGCGGTATTGAAGAAAGCAAAAGGCCAGCCACTGAGTGACACGGTGACAAATCCCAAGAACATAAAAAGCGTTAATATCAATGTGGTAAGCACCATTCCTAGTACCGAATTTAATGAAAAATTTCTAACCTCTTCGTGTCAAATAAATATAGGTATAGGGAAGGACGCCGATGGTGAGAATGATAAAGAACACGGAGCACCAATCGTGCCTATCCGTGTGGGAAAATTAAAAATCCCTCATGCATTGTTGGACTACGAGGTGAGCATGAGCGTGTTACCAGGTGATCTATATGATATGTATGATTTTGGTCCGCTCGAAGATATAGACACCATGGTGAGTTTGGCGGATGAGAGTTGGAGGCGTCCGCGAGGAGTGGTTAGGAATGTCATGATTTGGTTGGGAGAATTCAACTATCTGGTGGATTTTCTGGTCTTAGATTACGCCTCTACCAAATTGGCATCACAACAAAGGGTAATTTTAGGTCAACCGTTTCTCTATACAACAAATGCTCAAATCAACTATAGAGACGGGGTTATTAATATGACCGAAAAGAACCGTAAGTTGTACTTTGATGTTCAAACTAGGGAGATTAGTTATGAATCTATTGAAGAGAATGGTAGAGAGTCTAGTGACCATATGAAAAGTGTGCATCAAAGAATAAAAACAAACAAACTACCGGGTTGTGAAAAGATCTATGAGGGTTCGAGCAGGTATGTAGTTGACTATCCACCGAATGGACACTTGCTGGATGCATTTCAACCAATGACAAGCTATAGTGGGGGAGGTGATAGGAACCGATTCTTTGAGCCAACATAAATGGGGGTGGCATGGTCTGGCTGATGACTCGAAACTTAGCGCTGCTCAGGAGGCAACCCGGGGTTTTATATTGATCTTGCTGTTTTTATCTTTCTATGTTTTAGGGCCATGGCGACATTCTAGTGTGGGGAAGATGTGCGGATATTTGTGTGAAGGTGGTGATAGGATGTCGGATTATCTACAACATCTGTTGTGTCAAACTTCACTAGGTCAATGTACCCTTTCCTTAGTCTTGTTATGTTCTTTAGCTTTGAAATATTAGTAGTTAGTTCATTTGCTTTTAAATTAAAAAAAAGTAAATAAAAAAAAGAGTTTGTTGTGTTTGGAGCGACCTTTCCCTTCAAAGCCATACATTGGGGTCAATGTATCCCAAGTGTGGGGATGGGGGGGGGGGGATTTTTGAAAAATTTTGTAATCAAGCGAAAATTGGTCTAAATTTGAAAACTTAAAGTATTGAAACCACATAACACACCGGTAACCCCGTATACCTTTTTTTTTCTTGGTGAGAGTTTGAGCTACTACTTGAATTTATTAGAATACATTTTTTTCTTGATGAGAGTAGCAATGGGTGGTGGTGCATTAGAACTTGTGCTTGAATGCGGTTTAAGGCCTTAGCTTGATATGCATATGAAAATGATTAGGGCAATTAGGTAGCCTCGTCTTGGTGAGTGCGAGTGTGGGATTTGGGGGGTTGGACCTCATAAATTATATATATGAGCATGGTAGCGAGAGGGGCGGGGGTTTGGACTTTTAGAAGCCAATTTTGAGCTTTAAGTCGATCGTTTGTTAACCCGTGCCTAATTCCTCAAAAATTCACCCGTATTCGACCCGGTCTAGTAGTATTAGCATTTTATATTAGTATGTTTGTTATGTGATGTTTCAATTGTTTGTTAAAAAAAAAGAAAATGAAAAAAAAATGAAATGAAAAAAAAATGAGAAAAAAAAACCAAGAGAAAAAGCAATAAAAAAAAAAGAGAAAAAGAGATTGATGTATTGTATATAGTTGTTTATGTTTTGCTTAGTTAGAAATAAAAGACCGGGTTGAATTGTTAGCTACTTTGCATATATATTTCCATTTCCTACCCATTTGCCTAGCCACGTTACAACCTCTAAGTCCCTTTGATTCACGTGCATGTTTAGCAAATTATTTAGGCGAATGACCGATTTGAATACAAGCATATTATTGTTCACCTACCCGTTTGCCTTGAGTGAGATCTAGCCTATCTTTGCTAGTTATTACTTGCCACCGAGGGGAGAGTTATTGTGAGGGGTGTGTTATGCGTGGCTTTAAGAAAAAGTTAGTAAATGAGGACATTTGGTTGCTTGGTTTGTGTTTGATCGCTTGAGTAAATTGTGGTTTGTTTAAATGAGTTGCTTGGGGGCAAGCAACGGTTAATTGTGGTGATGTGACGGGTAGTCCGTAGGACGACCCTTAAGTGGTATAGACGATATTAAAATCCTACATTTAATCGGGTAATTGTCTAGAATTAGATAACTACGGTTGTTTGTGTTTCAGGTACAAATGGAGCTTAAAATGGAAGGAATATGGAGAATAAATGAAAAAATCAATTATTGGAATTGAAGAATTAAGATGATGACATGATAGAGTATGAAATTACGAGAACGTGGACGAAAACGGCAAAGAAAACGGAGTTGAAACGAGAAAGTTATGAAGAAAACAAAATTTCTTGCTGAAGCCTAGCATAATTTACGGTAGGTAGCGTAATTTACGGTAGCCCCTGAATGCTCCCATTTTCCACCGTAAACCAGTAGCTTTGCACCATAACAACTTGAAGCCAGCATAAATTACGGTACCTACCGTAATTTACGGTAGGCCCTGATGCAAAATGTGTAACTGCCCCTTTTAATACCGTTTTCAAGTGTCTTTTCACATCTATCATCATTGGGAACGTTTCTCTGGAGTTCTTGGGTGAATTTTAGCTTGTGCAAGTGATTGGGAACATTTCTAAACATTTCGGTTTGTATTTTGATCCGTATGAACTTTGATTTTGTTGGAATGATGATTCACCAAACTATGTCCGGCTAAACATTTGGTGATCATCTTAGGTGAAGGTTTCTTTATGACTTTTGTGCTTTGAATCTTATTTCTAGAATAATGAACTTAGTTTATTTGCTATGTTTGTTATGGTGTATGAATGTTTGATTGTAATTTGTTAATTGATGTTTTGATCCTAGTCTAAATCGTACGTTCTTGGTGTCATTGACAATCGAGATATCACGGGAAGGGTTAGGGTTGGATATTGGTTAATTGGTCATCGGGTAACAACCTCGCGTTTATATAATCCTAGTACTTCATTCCCTTTTATCACAACAAGTGTTTATGCATGAATTATGTCTGTGTAACTATTTCTAGTTGGATTTATGCATAATTGTCAATGGAAACCGGAACCTAAGATGGTCATTTTCTCCTAATCTATTAAACCACAATTTTGATTTGCAATTAGTTAGTAACTTAGTTCTTAAAACCAAACAATCCAAACTCTTGAATTTTAATTTCTGCAAATTAGTTTAATTGTAGTTAATTCACAAAGCTATAGAATCAACACACTTTCCACAAACTCCCTGTGTTCGATACCCATTTGCTGCTATCTATTAGTTGTAATTTGGATTAAATTTGCGTGTGACTACGACAACACGTCATGTACAAATCTTTTAAGTATTTAGCATATGAGGGAACTTGTTTGATGGCATCTAAGAGTGGTAACTTTATTTTTACTTGTTTGGAAATTCTCCACATTTCCTTTTGATGTGGGCCAAGTTTCGTTACCGCCTTCTTAGATGGTACCAACATAGCCGCAGGATAAGGGGTGGTATTAACCTCCACACGCTTTTCCTTAGCCCTTGGGATGGGGACGGTTACAACGGGGGTATTTTTGTCATTTTTAGAAACATTTTTATTTTGACCCGTTTGACCGTCATCACCCTCCTCATCACTAACATCTTCCACCACCCCTTCAACAAACTTAAGTGGTGGTGACTCAACACCATTGTCAATGACTCGACCACTACGTAAAGAAATTTTACTAATAGGTACCTCATGTGTAGACTTCGAGTTGGACCCTTGGTGCTTAGGGTTCATGGTGGTGTCACTTAGAAGTCTTCTTCCACTTCCCCACATTTGCGCAACCTCTTCCACAAGTTGACCACTTGCTTCGCCAACCCTTCATTAGATTTATCCCTCATCTCATTCGTCTTCTTCATCTCCTTTATGTCGCTATTAGACGCCCTCACCACACTCAATAGCACATCTATCTTGGCACTCAAATCATCACCACCGCCTTGATTGTTCATTGAACCATTACCATTACCATTACCATTACCACCTTGATTATACCCCTTTGGTTATTATCACGACTTTGGTATCCTTGGCTACCCTGTTGGTTGTAATTCCATTGGTAACCCCCTTGGTTACCACCTTGACGGTTTTGGTATGATGAACCTCCTTGATTACTACTTTGATTTTCCGGTTGGAAATTTGGGTTCATTTGGTTTAAGGCGTTACCATACCTAAAGTTAGCATGGTTCCTCAAACCCGGTGATAAGTGTTGGAGTTTATGTCGTATTGCTTCAGTTCTCCAAACACTTGATTCACCTCTTCGGTGGCTTGGGTCATGTTTACTTGGCACTCTTTGGTCCGATGACCATTATCCCCACAATCTTCACATACCGCAAACTGAAGCGCCCCCACATCCTTTTTCTTCATACGGGCCAACTCCCACTCTAATGTGGCGATCCGATCCTTAGCATTCGAATCAAGATCGGGAAGACCGGGAGATGGGGTGCTTTTTAGTTTGATCTTGCATAGCTACCGCCTTGGAGTTTTTACTCATTCTTTCCAAAAACTCCCAATCATCTTCCTCGTGATTGTTTCGCAACGTCCCATTACTTTCCGATTGCAAGTATTTGTGATCTTCAACATCTAATCCCCGTACAAAATATTTCAACAACTCCCATCTAGCAATCTGATGGTGAGGGAATTTCCAAACCAATTCCTTGAAGCGAGTAAGAGCCTCATGTAACAACTCCCCCGGTAAATGTCGAAACGACCAAATCTCGTCTCGTGCATCACTATCTTAGCTATCAAATAGTATTCGTCAAGGAATACTTGTTGCATTTCTGCCCAAGTATGAATACTATTTGCCGGAAGTGTGAGAAACCACTGCTTGGCCTTATCCCTCAACAAAAATTGGAACAATCATAGCTTTACTTCGTCTTGCGTAAAATCATGACCCCCAATGGTACCACATAAAGTGGAAAATTCCGTTGAAGTGGGGTAGGATGTTAATATAATTGGGTTTGCAGTCGAAAGATCTTCTTTCTGGAGGTGGTGGAGCAATAGGTGATTCATTATCGATAATTATTGGCCTAAATCGGCCATTTACGCCTTGGGGTTCTTGTTGCTGAGGACGATGTCTTTGCAGACCATTGACTTCTTGATAGATCGGCCTTTGATTGCCCCTTCGATTACCACCTTGGGTACCTTCGCCCACGAATTGCGAAATTTGGTTACGGTTAACATTGTTGTTGTTATTGTTGAAATTACCGTCACCCTGGTTCCATTGATTGTTTCGTGGTTGAAGATTATTGCCATAACCGTCATTGCGGGCATAGTCATACCCGTATGCATTCAAATTCTCCACATAGTTGTCATTTTGATAACCAACTTCTTCATCCTCGAAAACCCCGACCATTGTAGAAATTTCCCTCGTTATCGTCAACCCAACCGTCATCTTCAAACCTCTCATTATAATTCCCTCCATCATCAGAGTATTCGGAATAAACACTCACATGTTCTGGTGATTGATAACCGGGAATGCTATAAGGTGCATCGTCAGGAATATTATTTCTCAAATCGTCAAGATCGAAAAATTGAGCTTCGTTCATGGGAATGCCACGATTTTGGTTAACCCCATGGTTGGGATTAACATTTCGGTTGTTGAGATTGGGTGGTAACGGGTTTTGGCGATTTTGGTTTTGAGGTGAAGGTGTGGGTGTACGTTGGTTATTGTTTTGATTTTGGCCACGGGTTTGGAATGGTGGTGTTGGTGGTCTTGAATTGCTACGCCCCCCGGTTGGTTATTTTGAATATTTTGGTTTTGAGGAGGGTAATTTTGGTATTGGTTATAACAACTCTCCTAAAAACTCATAAGACACCCCTATATATCCAGAGATAGCTAACTATAGGTAGGCAAATAGAGATGACAATAAATCTAACAAAATTTAAAGCCACGTACTTCCTTCAGTTACCACCACAGATGTAACAGCTCTACTGGAACCCTTAACGTGACCCTAAACACTCCCAAATACATCCCGTACATAAGAAACGGACCTGAGATACCTTCGTACTTGCAAAAATCAAGAAAAACAAGAAATAACAGTCTGTCGTGGGGCGCGACAGACTCTCCTTTAGCCATCGCGGGGCGCGACCTAGCAACAAGTGGCGGAGCCACAGCCCGCCACGTGGCATGACACGCGTCGACAACAGGGGATGACTCAGCAAACTCGTTGCAGCCTTAGGGGCCCTCGCGGGCCGCGAAAGCCCTATGTGTATCCATCGCGAGGCGCGAGAGAGTCACAAATAACCTATAAATAGTGCCGAACTCAGCCATTTCGATTGTTCAACTTCTAGAATTCTCTCTCAACGTCTATGGGCTAAAACTCTAGCCTAATACCCCCTAAGAAACGAAGCTCTGCCTCAGTGTAAGTATTATAACCCTACTATTACCCTACACGATTGATCTAGGATTCCGTAATGCATGTCGGCTCTGCCCGACTCAGTCATTGTAATTCTGTCTCGTGTGTACACCCGATTGATTTTGGACTCCGTAATGCATGTCATGGCCTTGCCTGACTCAGTCATTGGAGTTCTGTCTCGAGTTGTGCGGTTAATGCAGTTTAGGTTATTTTACTAACACATGTGCATTGTTTAAATTAACTAGGAAACTGTATTATTATCAGAAAGCTATAATATTACCAGGAAGCCGGTAGGAATACCTAAAGTAGCAATGTGAGTAATCCTTCTTTTTATAAATTGTTTTTACAAAACCTTAATTTTTTTAAATTATTTTTAACAGTGATTGAGTATTTGTGTTCTACAATTATCGTCGGTATGTTGGGGTTTTGTATACAAAATTTGTTACTACACTATGAGTAGTAACATGACCACCAGTCATGGATTTACAGTACCGTGGGTGGTAATTAAGGTAGAATGGTAAACAGATGTAATTGCGAGATCGCCCTCAACGCTATAAATTGATAAAACCTGTTTTGATTAAACTGGGATCCACTCACCAGTATTTCTTGTTGATAAAAATGTTTTAAACACGTGTTACAGGTAACTTAGTGTGAAGCCAGCTGGAGAGCACTAAAGGCTTAGAAAAGTGGCTATAAAAGTTACCTAAATAAAAGGAAGAATTGTTTTCAATAATTAGGGTTTATCCCTATAAATATATTATAAATGAAAATCGGCTTTTGCCCCACTTGTTTACTATAAATGTATTATCAACAAAACTTGGGTTTTATCCCATTTATCTATTTTAAACCTTTTGGTGTTTAACTCTGATAAAAATATTTCCTAACTATGGTCCTGATGAAACTTTCCACTGCCAAATAAATAAAAATCGATACTATCTGACTGGCTCGCGGCTCCCGCTCCCAGGGTGGGGTCGGGTGCTGCGATAGAAGGTGGTATCAGAGCTATGCCACTGGTTTAATTCCTTTAGGTGTTCTTCCAATACCTAAACCCTTAACCAATTGTGTTAGGAAATTAATATCTTATGTGTTATCCTGTAAATCTAAAATTTTTAATATATCTATTATGATTCTTGTATCATTTAACGAATTTTGAATTCCTAATATGTGTCACCCATATCTATATCTTACAGTTATACTGTATTAAATATAAATGATATATTAAACAATATCATGTCTTAGTAAATTTTATGATATCTTATATATCTATTATATCCATATGTATATATAGAAACGTGAAGCAATATAAATTTTATAACAATAATACAATGTTAATATTAATATTTTAATATTAATATAAGATAAATGCAATTCAGATATGATACTTTGAAAATATCATAATATAAATATTCAAATAATAGGTATTATACCTAAATGATTTTGTATCATTTAAATTCTTGGGATATGTAACTCCTATTGTATCTTACAATATGTTAGATTATAAAAAGGGGATATATGCATAAGATATTATTCAATTCTAAATCCACATATTTATGTGAATATAATTTAAAAGAAATTATAATAATATTACGATATTGATATTAATATCTTAATCAAAGATATAAGATAACACCCTTAGGTATGATATCACTGAAATATCATAATATAAAATATTATTCAATGAAAGCAATATATTTTATGATTTATAATATAATCCAAAAGTTTTACTTGATTTAAAGATATGTATTTACCAAAGTTTTGTAAAACATATAATTATACTAATTTTGTAAAAATATAATTGTTTAGATACAATAATTAAAATACTTTGTAAATCCCTTTATAATTCTTTATCTTATTATTAAATATTAAATATGAAGATTATTCATCAAAATTTGATAAGCTATGTAATATTCGTATAGTCAAATTAACATGCTAGAGAAAATTTTTATACACAAATGCTCTCTAAGAAAAGTTTTTAATATATACTGTTATTATGTATCATCATTATTATTAATATAATACACTAAAATGTTGTTAAGATTTGTTTTAAACTAATAATAATAATAATATTTTTTTTGGAAAAATAAAATATTTGACTCTTGAATAAAGTTATGTTAAAAGAGTTTTATAAAACATAATTCTTAATTTAATTTATACAAATAGTGAATAAGAATTATTATAGTTCATAATTCATAGTTTAACGATTTTAAAATTTAAGCATATATACTATAGAAGATATAAAATATCTTACAAAACTGTATTTATGAAACATGAATATGTACAACAACTTAGTACTGTGTAATTAAATAATTTTAATACATAATACCTATATAGTGGGTATGCCCGCGCGTTGCAGCGGGTGCGTCTATTTTTTCGCCTTATAGTTGTGGTTTTGTGGTGAGTATGAGAGGGGCTCTACTGGGGAACTCATACGTTGTGTCAGAGTCGATAATTAGAGAACCCATTCTTCTTTTAAAAGAAGAGTAACTAACTTCCTGCACGCATTTGTCGACGTTTTTTAAGAAGGTTAAAGATTTATAGGTTTTTATAGGATGTGAATGGTTTTGATGAATCAAAAGATTGTTATGAATGATTAATTTTTTTTTTTGAGATTGGTATTATGAATGTCTCATACAATGATGTAAACCCTTATCTATTATAAGTTTACACCTTCCTTTTAAATGATCACATATACAGTGTGACACATTCTTTTCAGTGACATGTTTCTAGTAGTACTCAAGAATCCAATTTGGTGCATGTGTCATCACGATTACAAAGTCATTTTATTTGATCTTATCATGTGTGAGCTTTGTGAAGAGCTTGAATTCATAGCCATCGATGTCACTATGAAGTGCTAGATCAAGATCAAACACTGAACATCCTTTGGGGAGCTGCAAAGCAAAGTAGCTTTTCTTTAAGGGCATTGACCATCCAGCTAACCAACTCCTGTGACATACATACCTCATAAAAGTTTAAAGTCCATCAAACTAATCTAAAAAAAAAGAACCATGAGTTTTAGCATAGAGAAACTAAAACTTAAACTAAGTACCTACCATGCTTTATGGGGATAACAAAATATTGTGGCCCGTCGTATTGTTTTAGACCAGAAACACCATCAGGTAACTCAGGCTTGTTTACAGGGTTCTGATATTTGAACCATGAAGGTGGCAGAAGAGCCTCCTCAATTAAAAAAAAACAAAGAAATGCTTTTTATAAGTACCTGCTAATGGATTAGGGTACCCTGAGTATGATATTATGATACACCATTGGTTACATTAATTAAAAAGCGATGAAAAAGCACTTTAAAAAGTGCAACTTACACGAGATCGCCTCCAATAAGAAAAAGGTCCCCACGTGGCAATCTAATCGACGAATCATTATTTCTAGCATGAAGCGAGCAACAGAATATGAGGAGTTGCCACCATCACACGTATCAGCCATAAAGTCAACCTAGAAGTCACCCTTTTCACTAAAATTGTCAAATAAAAAATCTTTTGGTTTAGCCCCTTCATGACCACCACTCATTGCAGCCTACAAAATGAGTCATAATTTAGTGACGTATGAGCAAAATAAGAAGTTATAGTCGAGAAAAAAGGTAAAATAATAGATATATCTCATAACCTGCATAATACGTATATCAAATCGCCCCATAAAAACGTTAAGAGATACAAAGAAGTTAAAACAGCCTTGAATAGATCAGCGCTGATGTCCAGCAGCAGAATATTAAATTTTTACATCCATTTTTATATATAAACACCATATGCGTGCGTTTGTGATTTTAGAGTCATCGAGCCATTTATACGAGTTAGAAGGTGTAGAGTACATACTCGTTCAAAACTATTTTGATCCCTAGACTGTCACACCCCGACCGCGTAAAACAACAAACCGCGGCAGAAACGTCGGGGAGTGTAGCAACAGAAGTATTGTTCCACAACCATGGTATTTCAAGTTTTGTTTTATTTATAAACAAAAAGGATTACATTGTCTTAGAACAGAAGAAACAAAGAGTACATAACAAAGTTAAACTAATCTAGCTTCATTTTATGTCACTAAGGCACAGGTCCGCCTAAGTGTATCTTGATCATTCCTATGCATCAGCTCCTGAAAACACATGTGAAAATAGGTACGTCAGCATAAAAATTGCCTGTGAGATACATAGGTTTATTGATTTAGGATTCATGACTTGTAAGTTTAAAGAAATGTTTAACAAAAGTTAGTCATGAATCTTATTAAAAAGTTTTCTTTTATAAATCATATGAAAATCGATAAGTAATTAGATGATATATAAAAGAAAGATGTGTGGTTAAATGAATAACCAAGTCAATAGAATTTGTATAAAATAAATTGTTTATAAAACAATGTTGTTGAGAAGATATGTTAATTGTGTAAAGTGTAATATGTCTAAACTGAAATGGTTTAAATAACGCTACGATACGTAATATCATAAAAGCACTTATATATAGGAAGTACCAGCGGCGTATCCACCATGCTTTTATCATATTACACACGCCTCGTTATTTAAATCACTTACCCAAACAAACTATCAAAATGTCTTGTTTAAACAAATGTCAAAATGTTTATGTGTAAACAATGTCTATTGTCAAATGTAAATCATGTAATGTATAACCAAATGTCATGTATGGTAAGTGAAATGTGTCAACTAAAACCATAGATAAAATGCACAAAACAATGTATTGAAATAAATCATAGTTTAAATCAAAAGTTATGTTTTGTAAAATAAATGCATGCTTTATTGATACAAACATCTATGCGGTATTGTTGTTCTTTCTTTAGGAGTTCCAAGGTGAGACGAAGATGCTGCTCATGATCGGCTCGAGTCTTAGAATAAACCAAGATGTCATCTATAAAAACAATGATGAAGTTGTCCAAATAAGGCTTACAAACCCTATTCATTAAGTACATGAAAACAGCAGGAGCATTTGTCAAACCGAATGGCATAACAGTGAACTCATAATGCCCATATCTTGTGCGGAATGCAGTCTTGGGAATATCTTCTTCAAGTACACGAAGTTGATGATACCCAGAACGTAGATCAATCTTTGAAAAACAAGTAGCACCCTGTAACTGATCAAAGAGATCATCAATGCGAGGTAGGGGATATCGATTCTTGATGGTAAGCTTGTTAAGCTCACGATAATCGATGCACATTCTGAAAGATCCATCTTTCTTCTTGACAAAAAGAACGGGAGCACCCCAAGGTGAAAATCTAGAGGGATAAAACCTTTGTCAGAAAACTCTTGAAGCTGCTTAGATAACTCTTGCATCTCAGACGGTGCAAGAAGATACGGAGACCTAGCGATAGGATTAGCACCAGGTACAAGATCATTACGAAACTCGACTTGGCGTGCTGGGGGTAAACCAGGTAATTCTTCAGGAAACACTTCAGGATAATCCCGAACAACAGGGATATCTTGAATAGACTTACCTTTGCCTTTATCCGCTACAACATGTGCCAAGAAGGCCACATAGTTCTTTCGCAGATACTTCCGAGCTTGAGTACAAGACATGAGTTTGAGACTACTAGCAGGTTTCTCACCACAAACTTCTAGGATCTCACCTGTCGAAAGAGGCACACGAACAATCTTCTCAAAACAAACTACCTCTGCGTGAAACCTAGCTAACCAATCCATTCCCACTATAACGTCGAAGCTTCCAAGTTACATAGGCGTCAGGTCAATAGGAAAAATGTGGTTATTAAGGTTCAACTGGCAATTTCGGAGAACAAAATCGAGAGCAACGGGTTCACCACTAGCAACTTCTACTGTCAAAGGCTTTCCTAGTTTCGTTCTAGACATGCGAAGCAAAGGCTCTAATGATAAAGACATAAAACTCTTATCGACACCCGAATAAAAAAGAACAGATGCAGGCTGATTGTTAACAAAGAACGTATCGTTGACCACCTCATTGTCTGCTCGCGCCACATTAGCATTCATGTTAAAGACTCGACCATGAGCCTGCGCCTGATTTGCATTGGCTAACCTCGGACACTGATTTCTGTAATGGGTCAGATCCCCACAATTGAAGCATGAACGAGGAGGGTAGTGAGGTCGTGCAACTTGAGCCTGTGCTTGATGTTGAGCAGGCGGTTGAGCAGCTTGCTGAGCAGGGTTATGTGCGACTTGATTTGGAGAAAAGCGAAAAACATCGACAAGATGACCCGATTTTCCACAATTTGTACAGAAACGACTCTGAACTTGCGATTGATGGTGACTATTGCATCTGTTTCATAACGGTGCATTCCCCCCATACCGTTTCTTTGCTGGTGGTTGTGCGGGCTGGTTAGGGGCTGCCTGGTTTGGTTGTGCAGTAACAACGAAATTCTGCGAAGCCTTGCGCTTCCTTGACCCTTTCGAAGAACCCGATTTCTTACCCTTCTTGTTCTCACCCTTATCAGACGATTTCTTATCCTTGTCACCTTTCCTGTGTAGCTTACCCTTTCTGATTTGCGACTCAGTCAAAGTTGCAGCTAACTCGATTGCCTGACGAACTGTGGTAGGGTTGCTACCAGTGACGATGTCTTGAACGGGATCAGGCAGACCATCGACATACCATTCAATGGCTTTCTCGAGTGGGGTAACCATTGTAGGGTATAACAAACTCAGCTCCTTGTACCTGTCAGTATAAGCCCGGTGTTCACCACTATCCTGTTTCAAATCATCAAACTCTCTTTCCAACGCCCTCTGTTCATGACGAGGACATAATTCCCTCATCATAAGAGCCCTAAGCTCTGCCCAGGTCTGTGCTAAAGCAACATCAGCACCACGGTCTCTCATTACCCCATTCCACCAAGTATGAGCCCTCTTTTGGAACACACTAGAAGCGAACTCGACCTTGCGATTATCAGGACACTGAACATGATGAAAGGTACTCTCAATACTCTCGAAACACTGTAGGATCCCAGTTGCTCCCTCAGTACCACTGAACTTGAGCGGTTTAGCCGAATTGAAACTTTTAAAGTTGCATGGAGCATTATGGTTATTGTTGGCTTGGTTTACTTGAGCAACAATGTCTGGGAGTACAGCAGCCATTTGCTACGCAATGATTGCTGCCATTTCAGCATTAGGTAACTGATTGTTGCGTCGAGGAGGCATTCTAAAAGAAGAAACATTAGAGAAAACGAGTGAGGTGATTAGATGAAAAAAAATGAGATGATACAAATATCGACAAAAAGCATGGATGGTGGTCATTTGTTCGTACCACAAAGCAAACAAACGACACATAGTGACTAATCAAAGTAAATGGGTCATAATAATGTATCGCGAAGACATGCTTTAGCCTATAAGTTGATACTCACCCCAAGAGTTCCCAGGTAAGAGTGACTGGTCCGATTATGTGGATTTGTACGAACACTCTAGCCTAGACATAAAACTCGAGATACAGGCATCCACCCTTCCAGATTGCACGTGTTCACATTATTTAGACCCAAACTTTGATGAGATTTTGAAAACTTAGAGGGTTCAAAACCTTATAACAAATCATCTAAGAGTAGATGATTGATTTTCAAAATCGTTTTGGAAAATTGCGTTCTTGTTTTGGTAATCAGCTAAGGATAGGTGAAGTGTATGTTTAAAGATCTAAACACAAGATAACATGTGTTAGGGTCCTAGAAAAGTTATAGTCTAGGTCAAAGCATTACTAATAACCTAATTCCCTATAACCTTTGGCTCTGATACCAACTCTTCTGTCACACACCGACCGCGTAAAACAATAAACCGCGGCGGAAACGTCGGGGAGTGTAGCAACAGAATTATTGTTCCACAACCATGGTATTTAAAGTTTTGTTTTATTTATAAAAAAAAGGATTACATTGTCTTAGAACAGAAGAAACAAAAAGTACATAACAAAGTTAAACTAATCTAGCTTCATTTTATGTCACTACGGCACAGGTCCGCCTAAGTGTATCTTGATCATTCCTATGCATCAGCTCCTGAAAACACATGTGAAAATAGGTACGTCAGCATAAAAATTGCCTGTGAGATACATAGGTTTATTGATTTAGGATTCTTGACTTGTAAGTTTAAAGAAATGTTTAACAAAAGTTAGTCATGAATCTTATTAAAAAGTTTTCTTTTATAAATCATATGAAAATCGATAAGTAATTAGATGATATATAAAAGAAAGATGTGTGGTTAAATGAATAACCAAGTAAATAGAATTTGTATAAAATAAATTGTTTGTAAAACAATGTTGTTGAGAAGATATGTTAATTTTGTAAAGTGTAATATGTCTAAACTGATATGGTTTAAATAATGCTACGATACGTAATATCATAAAAGAACTTATATATAGGAAGTACTAACGGCGTATCCACCATGCTTTTATCATATTACACACGCCTCGTTATTTAAATCACTTACCCAAACAAACCATCAAAATGTCTTGTTTAAACAAATGTCAAGATGTTTATGTGTAAACAATGTCTATTGTCAAATGTAAATCGTGTATTGTATAACCAAATGTCATGTATGGTAAGTGAAATGTGTCAACTAAAACCATAGATAAAATGCACAAAACAATGTATTGAAATAAATCATAGTTTAAATCAAAAGTTATGTTTTGTAAAATAAATGAATGCTTTACTGATACAAACATCTATGCGGTATTGATAAAATGAATTCATTCAAGCCTTGCGACTGTGGCAACAAACCCTTAAACAAATTAAAGGTTTATCTAAATTATGTATATCGGATTCAGTCATTCCTTCCACCCAAACAAACCTAGGATTTCAGGAATGGAAGTTGTCAATTCCTATGGTACCACTACTTACTACCGAGCGGCGTAGCTAATGTTAATGAACGTATTTTTTTCCCATTAAACAAACCAAATGTCATACCAAATGTAAGCATGTTATGTGAAAACAATGTACTAAGTATGCAAAAATGAACATACATAGCATGAATATGATGTAAATCAATGTGTAGATATGCTGAAATGAACATATGAAAAAAATGTGTTTATGAAATCAATGTACTAGCATGTTAATAAAACATACATAGCAAAAACATGGATGTAATCATGTACTATACATGTACTATATGAACATAGCAAGGATATGATGTAAAAGCATGAAAAGCAAGAAAGTAACAAGTAGGCACATGTGTTTCACCCCAAAATGTTTGAAAACAGTAAAAGAGGGGTCTATGTACTCACTTGAGAATGCTTAGAAGTCCTTAGATAACAACCAAGCAAAGCTAGAAGATCACGGAATTAATCGGCACCTAATATAGGTAACTATGTTAATAAACCGGATCTAAATCGGAAGATCGGTTGGAATGAGGTTTCGTAAACCAAATGAGTATAGGAACTCATGTAATATGGTTTAAAAAAAGCCTACATTCTAAATCGAAACCTAACCTAAGTGCTTACGACCCATTACGACCCGTTTAGGTAGCTTGCGCTACTTTAACGCGTCGTTCACGTAAAACGCGTTCGGACCGCCTAACTAGTCCTATGGCAAGTATTATATGCCTTAACAAGTCTAATAATGTTGCCTAATCAGCTTAGATGTCAAAAATTAAGTTACATATGCTTAAAATGAATTTATGCGCAAAAAGGGCATTTTTGTCATTTTCCTAAGGCATATAAACTACCTATCATACAACTAACTAAACGTAGTGACCATAAGGTATAACCTCGGAAGGTTATTCCCTATTCAACTATGGTCACAAAATATGTTTGGTCGGATCCTAATGATCAACCAAACGGGTCGGGTCCGAAAGTCTAAGCGGTCGTTTAGACCGCTTCTCTTACGACCCTATATAAGCACTAAACTAAAAGTGACGAGTTAAACATGTTTAACGAATTTTGAAAACAAGTTTGATATCAAAACAAAGGGTTTTAATACCCAAGAATAGTTTGGTTGCAAAATACGCATAAACGTGCATTTTGACCGAAACTATGACTCGTCACTATACCTAAATAACGTGGTAATCAGTAGGTATAGTCACCAAGGACTATTACCATCGTTATTACGCTCACGTTGCAAAGTTCAAACGAACTTCGTGTTGACCATTGACTGGTCAATGCAGAAAGTATAACACTGTTTGACTTTCGTGCTTAAAAATGCATAAACGCATAAAAGAACGAAAGAAACTTACAAGAGGTCCAAGCAATGGAGATTTGATTCAAGTTACTTAGGTATGAGGTGTGGAAACCCCAACTTAGAGCAGAAATGAATCAAGGTGGGAGCTTAGAATGAAATTGGGTTGGGTATTTATAGATTTCTCAAAACCGTTAGGATCGTTCCTCGATAAACGAGCTTCAATCTGAGCCTTACATGTGTACCCACTGTTTTACAATACTAGGGGAGTCCAAAACCAACTCCAAGTATTGCAAAAATTTCATAAAAACCCCTGAAAATCAACCCAGTTGCTGAAAATTGTTCTGCTGAAAAAGGGCGCTCTCACGCCACGCACCAGGAGCACTTGGGTCTGGCGCGTGGCATGAGGGAGCCTGTTTTTGCAAAAGTTTCATTTTTGGCAGAACAGGTCCCTGCGTGCTATAAAGTTGATTTTTGACACGTTTAAGCCCCGTTAACCCATTTTAAAGGCTCAATAATGATTCCAAAGTACAGGGGACAAGAAATGTGCTTGAAAATATCTCGGATGTCGGTTCGTTTGGTCGTACGGTTGCGATGTTCGGTTAATTACGACGAAACACGAACGGACGCGAAAAACGATCCAAATTACGCGACGAATGGAATTTTAGCATGCCAATCGCTAAAATAAAATATTTTAATGATTACAAAAATTTTTGGATGTCCGAATATATTCAGAACGTAAGATATGCGCGAAAATGCAAACTTATGCACTTTTTGACGCTTTTAGTCCCTGATTGACCAAAAAGTTAATTTTTGCACACCGAACCCCTCAAAGCCTATTTCTAAGCTATGTAAAGGATATTTATGGTATGTTTAACTTATGATCAAGTTCCGGAATGTCCTTTACCACACGAATCGGCATACTTTTGCAGTTTGACGTAAATAGTCCCTGTGATCGAATAAACTTGATTTTACCATACCAAAGCCTTCAAAACTTATTTCTAAGTTATGTAAAGGCTATTTAAGGTATGTTAAGCATATATTGATGTTTCGGAGTGTTTGTCACGTTAAACTGATTACGTTTACGCACCAGTTTGCGTATAACTTTCCAGAAAATGATGTAGAGTTTGAAATTTAACAAAAATCGAAACGAGCAAAATGTCAAACATAAATAAACAAAAATTGGGGTCAAATAACATTGTTTTATTGATAATTGAATTGTTCAAGGTTTATACAATGATTACAAGCACAGATGTCACAGTCTCCCCTACTTGTGGAAATTTCATCCCGAAATTTATTTAGAGGAAACTTGTGTGAATAGATGCGGATATCTTTCTTTCATTTGATCTTCACGTTCCCAAGTAAATTCTGGTCCACGTTTAGATTCCCAGCGAACTTTGACAAGTGGAATGCGCTTGTGTTTGAGCCACTTGACTTCACGTTCCATGGTTTCCACAGGCTTCTCAACAAAATGCATCGTGTTGTCCACATGAATTTCATCAAGCGGTATGTGGAGGTTCTCATCTGCTAAACACTTCTTGAGATTGGACACGTGAAAGGTTGGATGAACATTTCCAACTTCAGGAGGTAACTCAAGTCTGTAGGCTACCTTACCGATTATTTCGACGATCTTGAATGGTCCAACATATCTAGGTGCAAGTTTTCTTGTCTTTCCAAATCTGATCACACCTTTCCAAGGTGAAACCTTGAGTAGAACACGATCACCGACTTGGAATTCCAAGGGCTTGCGTCATCGATCCGCGTAACTCTTTTGATGGCTTCGAGTTGTCTGAAGGTTATCGCAAACTTTCTTAACCTTATCTGTTGTCTCTAGAATGAGCTCAGGTCCAGTAAGCTGAGCCTCACCGATCTCATTCCAGCAGACTGGTGAACGAAATTTTTGACCATAGAGAGCTTCGAAAGGAGCCATGTTGATGCTGGAGTGATAACTATTGTTGTAGGAGAATTCAATCAACGGAAGATACGAATCCCAACTACCACCAAAATCGATCACAGAAGCTCTAAGCATATCCTCCAAAGTCTGGATTGTTCTTTTAGATTGACCATCTGATTGCGGATGATAAGCTGTGCTCAAATTAAGTTGAGTCCCCATAGCAGATTGCATGGTTCTCCAAAAACACGACGAGAATCGAGCTTCTCTGTCAGAAATAATGTTCAAAGGAACGCCATGTCGAGATACAATTTCATCCACATAGATTTTGGCAAGGTTGTCGGCAGATAAATCCTCACGGATTGGCAAGAAATGCGCTGATTTGGTAAGACGATCAACAACTACCCAAATGGCCTCATGATCTCTCTTAGTGCGCGGAAATTTAGTAATAAGATCCATAGCAATGTTTTCCCATTTCCAAACTGGAATCTCTGGTTGCTCCAATACAGAGGGATGTTGATGTTCAGCCTTTACCTTGAGACAAGTAAGGCATTTGGATACATACATGGCAATGTCTTTCTTCATACCAGGCCACCAATACTGAGTACGAAGATCCTTATACATTTTATCTGCACAAGGATGAATAGAATAACGAGACTTATGAGCTTCATCCATAAGCAAGGTGCGGAGATTGACTTGACTTGGGACCCACAAACGGTCCATGAAATAATACAATCCATTGTCTTTCAGCTGGAGATCAGGCTTAATATTGAAATGGTAATTCCTTACCCATCAAATCTTGTGAAACACAAGTATGTTGAGCCTGAAAAATGCGGCTTTGAATATCAGATCGAACTCAAACACAATGAAGCTTGACATGTTCTTAATGACTTAATGCATCAGCCACGACATTCGCCTTACCAGGATGGTAGCGAATTTCATAGTCATAGTCGTTTAGAAGTTTAACCCAACGTCGTTGCCTCATGTTAAGTTCTTTCTGATTGAAGATATGCTGAAGACTTTTGTGGTCAGTGAAAACCACACATTTTGTACCATACAAATAGTGTCTCCAGATTTTGAGAGCGAATACAGCTGCACCTAACTCAAGATCATTTGTCGTGTAGTTCTTCTCGTGAACCTTTAACTGTCTCGATGCGTATGCTATGACTTTGTTCCTTTGCATGAGAACACAGCCAAGACCCAAATGTGACATCTGTGCCTCCACAGCCATCAAACAAATACCAAATTAATGAAATATTGTGTTTCATACTTGGGATTTGTATAAATATGTGTATCATTTGCTGTTGGTGCATGCGTCTGTCGACTTCGTCTTGTATCGAGTCTAAGAGTCTAGGATTATTTTGTAATTGTTAAGATAGTAGCATTGTACGAGAGAATAGAGGTTTTAGGATACGTTTAATGTAATTTAGCTTGAATGAGGAGATTTACCTTGAAAGTGTTACATGACACTTTCAAGCTAAATCTAATAGTGAAGGTTTCCCTTGAAATGAACACATGTTCATTTCAAGCTAAATCTAAGGTTTCCCTTGAAATGGACATGACATTTTCAAGCTAAACCTCAACACTATAAATAGAGTTCAAGCTAAATCATTTGCAAGAGTCAGAGATTTTCTTCCGGTGAGCAACGAAGTGCTGCCGAAGTGTTGTCAGGTTGTAAACATCATCAAATCAATAGATACAATAGTTTTAAGTGAAAAGCTCGCTGAATTGACCTCGGTTTCTTAGTTTCCGCCTCTGAAACTGAGATAAACTCTTCTGAACGACTCATTCGGGTCCGCAAACGATCCTACAAGTGGTATCAGAGCTCAGGAGGAAGAGTTCTTGCCAATTCAGCCACAATTTCTTATTTTCCACACCTTCTTTCAAAATTAATCAACTTTTTACGGATAAAATCGGTTCAAATTCTCACATATTGTGCGAAAACATGTTTTAACAAAGCCTTGAAAGTTTCAGAACGTAATTCGGTCATTTACTCGTTCAATCGGACCAAAATCAGTTCGTTATTGCTGATGTCATCATGATTTCGCTTGAGAAAGTGTGTTGATTTCGCTTGAAAGTTAAAAATTATGACTAGATTTCGCTTGAATATTGTGTGATAATTGAAGATTTCGCTTGAATTCATGTATTAGTTTCGCTTGAAAAGGACTTTTATGAATATTTCGCTTGAAAATTAACGTAGATTCCGCTTGAATTTATGTGAATCCTGTTTGATTTAGCTTCAAGATATATTGAGATTTCGCTTGAAAATTATAATTACTTAGGACATCTCGCTTGAAATCAGATATGTGACTGTTTGAACCTGACTTACCACTTGAAAAGTGTTTCGAGTAGTGTGATTTAAATCTGATTGAATGTGTTGGTACATGTGAACATGTAGTGTTGTCGGATACTTTTAGATAAAATTGCATGTATATCTGCTATCACGAGAATCTAGAGGTCTAGGCCATTCATAGTTCATGCATTCTTAAATCTTGAAAACATCAATTTGAAGATAAGTGTCAGCCACGTGATGTTTGCATGTGGATTTAATGTTGTAGCTTATTGAATGATGTGCATGTGAGGTTGTTTTTATCATTGATTTGTGTTAGGCGTGATTTAATTGAGATAGTGGTGTACATGTGATAAACTGATTGTAATCATATCATTCACGTGACTAAGACCTTGAATCATAGTTTGCATTTAAAAATTGGTTTTATCGAAATGTATTAATGTTGTCGGTGTGTGTTGTCAGTTGCATGTGATGTAGTATCGGTCCAATCATAGAATTCTAATACATGTGATATACTGATCTCATATATTACATTTAAGGTTGTATTAGACTTAGTTCAATAGGGTGTCAGCTCATTCAATGATAATCATCAGCCCAAGTGAGTGTTAGTGAATGTTCATTTATATCGTATCATATTAGAAGTCATTGTGTTTAGTGCAGTTCATCACATGTGATATGTCTCATGCTTTAGTGTGTTTATAGATTGTTGCCCAACGTGTTTGCATATCATTCAGGTCGCGTGAGTTTTCAGGTCGTTTGGAATTTCAATCAGTACGTTTGTCAGTCAGGTCGTTTTGTGTGGTGAAGTCGTGTGATAAAGTCCAGTTTGTACGATTCGGAGTTCAAAGGATTAAAAGGGGTCAGGTCAATTGAATTCGAACCAGGTCATATCAGTCCGTACAGTTGGTCAACGTTCAGTCCGCACAGAAAATTCATCAGTTCGAGTACAAGTCTTATTCAATTAATTGAAAAGCATTTAAACTGATTGTGTTTTGTTTGTTTGTTGTCAGGTATTTCAACAGGTATTTTACAAGGTGCTTCAAAATTCGAAACATGGAGAACGACTTCTACAATGCTTTAGCTAGTCCAATTACAATCACTCAGAGTGTTGTGCATGAAAATGAAACCGGAACGTCTCAGAAACCGCCCAAACTCATGGATATTGATGATTACAATGGATGGTCCGAACGGTTTGGAAATTGGGTTGAGGCGTATCATTTGGATGCGTGGGAACACACTGAAGAACCATATGTTAAACCCACAACAAATGGTGTGCAGCAAACAATTAGAGAAATGAGTACGGAAGATAAAAAGAAATATCGAGATGAGAAACTGATGGTGAGTCTGCTTCAGCAAGCGATAAAAGAAGATATCTTAATACTGCTTCAACATGATGGAACTGCTTATTCAATTTGGACAGAATTGGAAGCAAAATTTGTTGGAAGTGATGATATGCTCAAAAACAAAATGTCTCTCATGAAGAAAGAATTCGATTTATTCCGTGGTTTGAGATCTGAAAATACCAAGCAAATAATTGATAGATATTGTAACTTGGTGAGAAATATGAAAAAACTTGGAATTAAGAAAGATACTGATGAATTGATTGAAAAACTTGCAGATGCACTACCTCATGAAACTTGGGGAACATTTCTGATGATGCTGAGATCCAACAGAAAAGATTACAAAAATATGACACTGGGAGATTTCATCAAACATCTGGAAGCTCAAGAGATGGAGCAGAGAAAGATTGCCAGAATGAAGAACTACGTTGGAGAACAAGATATCAACCTGTATTACAAAGGTGGTGTCAACGAAAAGTCAAATTTTTCTCCAAAAGTTGAAACTGCTTACAGTGCGAAAGATTCTTCTGAAAAGAAATCATCCCAGGGATCAAGCAGCACAAGATTTTCATCATTCGATCCAAATATTTCAGCAACAAAGAATGGAAGAAAACTTCAGTGCAATATTGTTCTAAGTCTTGAAAATGATCAAGATTATACTGAAGAAGTTGCTAAAAATCAAATGTCTTTGTTGGGAATGATTTTAGAATCATATAGTAGTTTTGTGGCCGGAAAGATCGGTAATCCAATGCTCACGAAAGAGGATTACGATCAAATCGATGCTGAGGAAATGGAATTGATGGATATTAAATGGTGCATGGCCAGTGTAATGAGAAGAGCTGAGAAGTTTAAACAAATCACGGGAAGAAATCATTTTCTTGATGCAAGTGTTTCAAATTTAGGCTTTGATAAGTCCAAAGTTACATGTTTTCGTTGCAGGGAAAAGGGGCATTTCAAGAGAGAGTGCAAAAATCGTGAAACTACTGGAGCCCAGAATCCTTTTGGAAACAACGATTATCACAAAAAGGCGATTTATCATCAAGTCACACCACCAGCATTGCATCAGGCACAAACTGCACATGGAATGATGGAGATTAAAGATTCAAAGAAAGCTTGTCTTGGAAAGGATGGTAGATTCAGTTGGGATAATTACATTCCAACAAACAGCAAAGTGTGTTTGGCAGAATAAGATGATGAAAAACTGGCTGAAGGTTTCAGTTGGGATAATTTTTACCCAGATCAAGAACTTATGGCCAAAGAGATGTCCAAAGACACTTCAAATGCTAAAGCTTTCATTGCAAATGCCTACGATTTGAAATGTGCTGAAAGGTGCAGAAAAGTAATGGAAGTTGCTGAAGCAAGACGAAGAAAGTTTGAAGAAGAGGAAGAGAGATTAAAAGCTGAAGCCAAAGCTGAGAAAAAGAGAAGAGCTGAATTTTTACAATCAAACCGAATAGTCAAAGAGGTTCCTGAATTTGAAGTCAAAGTTGATGCAGAACCTGTCAAAGTTCCTGAAAAGTGCATGAACTGTGATTCTTTAATCAAGCAGAACAATGAGTTGCTGCATAACATAAACAGATTGAAAGAATCCTATGATACAATGAACAGAGAAATCAACAAGTATACTGATTCAAACGGTGAACAAGTTGTGGCAATGAATACGCTGAAGAGAGCGTACCTAAGACAGCTTGATGATGTTAACTTTCACATAAAGAAATGTGCTGATCTGGAGTTGAAATTGGCAACACAAAAGATAGAAACTGAAAGAGTCAACAAGTTATTAGAAAGTTACTCATGTTCTACTTTTGTTGTTGACAGGATTTATCCGGTTGTGGAGAATTTGAAGACGTTTGAAGAAGTGAAGACGTCTGAAGAAAAGAAATCTGTGACAAAAGATGAAGTGAAGATTTCTGGTAAGAAACCAAGTGTGGTTTACACTAGATGTCCGCCCCCGGTCGAAAATGGATTTTTACCTCGAAATCCAAATTCCGAAAGAGTCGAAAAGGCAATAAACTTACAATGGGAGTCTGGGCCGTCGGATAACTTGCCAGAAAATATTGATGTCACGTACACGTCGTCTAATACTGATCATGAGTCAAAGTTGATAAAAAGTATGGTCGATCAGGTGTTAGATAAAGATGACATAGAGGAGTCAAAACCGGAGTCCAAATCCAAGTCAAAGTCTGAGTCCGATGTGTCAAAGTCAACAGTCAAACAGGACAAACGGGTTTATGATAAAGAGTTTTTGCTATCGAAATCTAATTTGAATGATGAATCAGTCAAAGTAGCATATACTTTGAAAGGTTCAGACAAATTATATTCTGATGAGAGTTTTCCAATAAGAGGTGTTAAAACTGAAATGATTAAAAAGGTTTTCAAACTAACAGAAATCAATATTTCTGAAATAAAAGATGAAAATCTTCATGTAAAACCTAATCCTTACACCTCAAGAGTTCAACAACGTTTAAACAAGAAAATGGGTTACAATTGTGGTTATAGTTTCCAAAAGAATCCAAACCATAATCGTAATTTCAAAAAGAAAGGTCTTGGTTTTGTACCACCGAAAAACTATAAAAATGAAAAATTTTCTAAACCAAAAACTGTATTTGTTTCAGGAAATTTTTTAGATGCTGAGAAAGAGCAAGCATTCAGAAAGCATACAAATCAGGAATTCCTTGCCAAGAAGCAAGAAGAGTTGAAGAAGAATGTTATTCAGAAAAAGATTGAAACCAGAACCTGTTTTCAGTGCAAGATTGCTGGTCATGTTGCTAGGAATTGTCCGAAAACATTCAAACCAAAACAGGAAGTATCTGGTAAACTGAAAGAGAAAGTTGTTGAGAAAACTGAACTTTCAACCCGAAAGTTCACAGGCTTTGAAAATTCAATCTTTGAGAAGGGAGAATGTTCAAAGAATGTGGTTAAAATAAAAGAAAATCTGATAAATCAAAAATGGGTTGTTAAGGGTTCAGGAAACAGTTCTGGTGATGAATCTGATTCCACAAAATCAGAGGAGCCAAAAGTTGTTAAAGAAAAGGTTGAAAAATCAGTTCCAAAAGTGGATGATGTGAATTTTCCACCTTTGAGTGCTGAAAATTTTAAAAAGAGAGTTGGGAAAGTTGAAATTTCAAATCAATTTTATTCTGACAAGAAGAAATTTGATGTTGATAAAGCTTTCAACGGAACTGTGAAACACATTTTTGGCAAAATGATCAATGGTAAGGCCAAAGGTGTTAAAGAATTTTACGCTGCCAAAAGAGGAGGTCACAGGTTAGTTGAAAGAAAAGATGATGAAGAGGTTGTTACACCCAAGGAAGGTCAGGCTTGGGTGGATATATTTTTCAAAGAGTAAAAACCTGACTTGCCGGAGATCCCAAGTTGGTAATCGTGGATCATGAATCGGCATCATTCTTTATCATGTTTGTATAATGTGTTTTTGAGAAGTTTTGCAGGACTTGCCAGAACTCCCAGTTTGTAAGCGAGGAGTAGGAATCGGCACCTTGAGAATTCAACCAAAAGATGGTAAATTGGTTGAAAAGCAGGTTTAAGTTGTATGGTTGTGATTTTTACAAGTGGTTCAGAAGTTGATTTGGATTGATCTTACAAGTGGTAAATCAGGGACATTAAATTGTATCTGATTTTCTACAAGTGGTTGAAAAACAATGTGATGAACCAAATCCCTAACTTACAAATGGTTAAAATCAGTCAACAAAACTAATTTTCCGGAAAAACCATTTGATTAAAACAAACTTAAGTGTTTTGAAATCAATGGGAAAATAGTTTGTTGTGAGGGGGAGTTCTGATTGTTTATGCCAAGTGGATGGCGAATTGAGGCAATTCGATATCAGTTGTCATGTTATTGTACAGTTTGTTTTCAAATTTCCTAACATGTGTTTGCATTTTAGGGGGAGGATATTTTTTTTCAGAAAATCCAAAAACATTTGAAAATTTGAAAAAGACAAAAACATGATAAAATGAAAAATGAGTTTTTGTTGCATAAAAGAGGAAATGATAGTACATCAGTGGACTATCACAGCACGCTAAAGAAATGGAAAGTTAAAAAGTGATAAACGGTCTCACTGATGATGTGTCAGTAGGTTTTTGCACATTTAGTAGATTGTGACGAGATATAAACCTAAATTTCAAACTTGCTTATATCGTGGGGAAACATCTCTCGGATATATGGGTAACCCCCGAAATCTCGTTTGAAAGATTCCTTTTTCTGATATACTAGGTCTTTATACTCAGTGATATCTGGGGTATTATCCCGGGACTTCTGCTGTATGGAAATACTGACCTAGTCCCCGGATAATGCTTTCTGCAAATGCTTTGAAACATAAGCATCACCCTCAGCATATATGATAAGACAATAAAATTGCTTAGCAATGCTGTTGTAAAAAAGATCCTCTAAAGGGGACACACCCAAAAGTAGAGTCATGATCTCTCTGCTGAACGGTAGTTCTGACCTGAGCTCTCATGATTCTTCATAATTTATTAACCCCTACAGATATCATTTGTGTCATAATTACCTGTAAGACTGAATATTGGGATCTGGATACGGGAGTATATTCTGAGGTGGGACACGCGATTGAGTTTAAGTGCTTAAAACATTAATATCGTATCTCGAAGCAGTTGAACTTTGTGTGAAAATTTAAGTGGACAAACATACTGACAATCTAAGTGAATCGTTTAAAACTTAAAATGTAATGAAGCTTAACGGTGTTGGTGATTTGTCTCATAAACTGATATGATCCTCTTGCACAAACTCACAAAAAATATTGTCTGTAAATATTACTTCTCTGCATTTCATTACATTCAAAATTTTCAAAAAGATTTTAGTGTATTTTAGCATAATTTTTGAAAAATACAAAAAGATTTTCGACGACTGATGTTGGAAAACTGATTTTCAAAATTCCAAGTGCTAAAAATGATGAACATATGGTTTGGGTGAAAATGTTTGAAGATTGTTGAATTGAAATGAGAAAAGTTTTTGCTAAAAATGTTATTCCTGCGAGTGGTAAATTAGATTTGAAAATATTATCCACAAATTGTTATCAGAAAATTTATTTTTGGGTAGAGTTGTTGTAGGTTGGCCAGGTTTCGTTCCAGAGCAGGATGAAAGCCAGGTTATGATCTTGTGAATTCCAGACTACGATCCCAGCAGATTGAGAGGGGGAGTCTGAAGACATCAAGACTCATCAACATTTGAGAGAGAAGAGTTTGTTGATGATGAAGATAGAGATTGAGGATTCTTGCAATGACAAATACTTCAGAGGAAGAGCGAGCATACTGATAAAGACTGAAGACGTTGAAGACTCGACACTCAAGACTCGTCAACATTCGAGGGGGAGTCTGTTGGTGAATGCGTCTGTCGACTTCGTCTTGTATCGAGTCTAAGAGTCTAGGATTATTTTGTAATTGTTAAGATAGTAGCATTGTACGAGAGAATAGAGGTTTTAGGATACGTTTAATGTAATTTAGCTTGAATGAGGAGATTTACCTTGAAAGTGTTACATGACACTTTCAAGCTAAATCTAATAGTGAAGGTTTCCCTTGAAATGAACACATGTTCATTTCAAGCTAAATCTAAGGTTTCCCTTGAAATGGACATGACATTTTCAAGCTAAACCTCAACACTATAAATAGAGTTCAAGCTAAATCATTTGCAAGAGTCAGAGATTTTCTTCCGGTGAGCAACGAAGTGCTGCCGAAGTGTTGTCAGGTTGTAAACATCATCAAATCAATAGATACAACAGTTTTAAGTGAAAAGCTCGCTGAATTGACCTCGGTTTCTTAGTTTCCGCCTCTGAAACTGAGATAAACTCTTCTGAACGACTCATTCGGGTCCGCAAACGATCCTACATTTGCACATATCAATTCTCGTTCGATTTCGAGCTCTAAATCGCTTTCTGGAAAGTTATATGCAAACTGATGCGTAAACGTAATCAGTTTAACGCGAAAAACACTCTGGGACAGTGACATAGGCTTAACATACCTTAAATAACCTTTACATAACTTAGAAATACGTTTTGGAAGGTTTGGTGTGTCGAAATCAAGTTTATTCGCTTACAGGGACTAATTTCGACAAACTGGGAAAGTATGCCGATTCGTACTGTAACGAACATTCCGGAACTTGATCATAAGTTAAACATGCCCTAAATATCCTTTACATAGCTTAGAAATAGGCTTTGAGGTGTTTGGTGCGCAAAAATAAACTTATTTGATCAACAGGGACTAAAAGCGTCAAAAAATGCATAAGTTTGAGTACAAGACATGAGTTTGAGACTACTAGCAGGTTTCTCACCACAAACTTCTAGGATCTCACCTGTCGAAAGAGGCACACGAACAATCTTCTCAAAACAAACTACCTCTGCGTGAAACCTGGCTAACCAATCCATTCCCACTATAACGTCGAAGCTTCCAAGTTACATAGGCGTGAGGTCAATAGGAAAAATGTGGTTATTAAGGTTCAACTGGCAATTTCGGAGAACAAAATCGAGAGCAACGGGTTCACCACTAGCAACTTCTACTGTCAAAGGCTTTCCTAGTTTCGTTCTAGACATGCGAAGCAAAGGCTCGAATGATAAAGACATAAAACTCTTATCGGCACCCGAATAAAAAAGAACAGATGCAGGCTGATTGTTAACAAAGAACGTATCGTTGACCACCTCATTGTCTGCTCGCGCCACATTAGCATTCATGTTAAAGACTCGACCATGAGCCTGCGCCTGATTTGCATTGGCTAACCTCGGACACTGATTTCTGTAATGGGTCAGATCCCCACAATTGAAGCACGAACGAGGAGGGTAGTGAGGCCGTGCAGCTAGAGCCTGTGCTTGATGTTGAGCAGGCGGTTGAGCAGCTTGCTGAGCAGGGTTATGTGCGGCTTGATTTGGAGCAAAGCGACAAACATCGACAAGATGACCCGATTTTCCACAATTTGTACAGAAACGACTCTGAACTTGCGATTGATGATGACTATTGCATCTGTTTCATAACGATGCATTCCACCCATACCGTTTCTTTGCTGGTGGTTGTGCGGGCTGGTTTGGGGCTGCCTGGTTTGGTTGTGCAGTAACAACGAAATTCTGCGAAGCCTTGCGCTTCCTTGACCCTTTTGAAGAACCCGATTTCTTACCCTTCTTGTTCTCACCCTTATCAGACGATTTCTTATCCTTGTCACCTTTCCTGTGTAGCTTACCCTTTCTGATTTGCGACTCAGTCAAAGTTGCAGCTAACTCGATTGCCTGACGAACTGTGGTAGGGTTGCTACCAGTGACGATATCTTGAACGGGATTAGGCAGACCATCGACATACCTTTCAATGGCTTTCTAGAGTGGGGTAACCATTGTAGGGTATAACAAACTCAGCTCCTTGTACCTGTCAGTATAAGCCCGGTGTTCACCACTATCCTGTTTCAAATCATCAAACTCTCTTTCCAACGCCCTCTGTTCATGACGAGGACAGAATTCCCTCATCATAAGAGCCCTAAGCTCTGCCCAGGTCTGTGCTAAAGCAACATCAGCACCACGGTCTCTCATTACCCCATTCCACCAAGTATGAGCCCTCTTTTGGAACACACTAGAAGCGAACTCGACCTTGCGATTATCAGGACACTGAACATGATGAAAGGTACTCTCAATACTCTCGAAACACTGTAGGATCCCAGTTGCTCCCTCAGAACCACTGAACTTGAGCGGTTTAGCCGAATTGAAACTTTTGAAGTTGCATGGAGCATTATGGTTATTGTTGGCTTGGTTTACTTGAGCAACAATGTCTGGGAGTACAGCAGCCATTTGCTGCGCAATGATTGCTGCCATTTCAGCATTAGGTAACTGATTGTCGCGTCGAGGAGGCATTCTAAAAGAAGAAACATTAGAGAAAACGAGTGAGGTGATTAGATGAAAAAAAATGAGATGATACAAATATCGACAAAAAGCATGGATGGTGGTCATTTGTTCGTACCACAAAGCAAACAAACGACACATAGTGACTAATCAAAGTAAATGGGTCATAATAATGTATCGCGAAGACATTCTTTAGCCTATAAGTTGATACTCACCCCAAGAGTTCCCAGGTAAGAGTGACTGGTCCGATTATGTGGATTTGTACGAACACTCTAGCCTGGACATAAAACTCGAGATACAGGCATCCACCCTTCCAGATTGCACGTGTTCACATTATTTAGACCCAAACTTTGACGAGATTTTGAAAACTTAGAGGGTTCAAAACCTTATAACAAATCATCTAAGAGTAGATGATTGATTTTCAAAATCGTTTTGGAAAATTGCGTTCTTGTTTTGGTAATCAGCTAAGGATAGGTGAAGTGTATGTTTTAAGATCTAAACACAAGATAACATGTGTTAGGGTCCTAGAAAAGTTATAGTCTAGGTCAAAGCATTACTAATAACATAATTCCCTATAACCTTTGGCTCTGATACCAACTCTTCTGTCACACACCGACCGCGTAAAACAATAAACCGTGGCGGAAACGTCGGGGAGTGTAGCAACAGAATTATTGTTCCACAACCATGGTATTTAAAGTTTTGTTTTATTTATAAACAAAAAGGATTACATTGTCTTAGAACAGAAGAAACAAAAAGTACATAACAAAGTTAAACTAATCTAGCTTCATTTTATGTCACTACGGCACAGGTCCGCCTAAGTGTATCTTGATCATTCCTATGCATCAGCTCCTGAAAACACATGTGAAAATAGGTACGTCAGCATAAAAATTGCCTGTGAGATACATAGGTTTATTGATTTAGGATTCTTGACTTGTAAGTTTAAAGAAATGTTTAACAAAAGTTAGTCATGAATCTTATTAAAAAGTTTTCTTTTATAAATCATATGAAAATCGATAAGTAATTAGATGATATATAAAAGAAAGATGTGTGGTTAAATGAATAACCAAGTAAATAGAATTTGTATAAAATAAATTGTTTGTAAAACAATGTTGTTGAGAAGATATGTTAATTTTGTAAAGTGTAATATGTCTAAACTGATATGGTTTAAATAATGCTACGATACGTAATATCATAAAAGAACTTATATATAGGAAGTACTAACGGCGTATCCACCATGCTTTTATCATATTACACACGCCTCGATATTTAAATCACTTACCCAAACAAACCATCAAAATGTCTTGTTTAAACAAATGTCAAGATGTTTATGTGTAAACAATGTCTATTGTCAAATGTAAATCGTGTATTGTATAACCAAATGTCATGTATGGTAAGTGAAATGTGTCAACTAAAACCATAGATAAAATGCACAAAACAATGTATTGAAATAAATCATAGTTTAAATCAAAAGTTATGTTTTGTAAAATAAATGCATGCTTTACTGATACAAACATCTATGCGGTATTGATAAAATGAATACATTCAAGCCTTGCGACTGTGGCGACAAACCCTTTAACAAATTAAAGGTTTATCTAAATTATGTATATCGGATTCAGTCATTCCTTCCACCCAAACAAACCTTGGATTTCAGGAATGGGAGTTGTCAATTCCTATGGTACCACTACTTACTACCGAGCGGCGTAGCTAATGTTAATGAACATATTTTTTTCCCATTAAACAAACCAAATGTCATACCAAATGTAAGCATGTTATGTGAAAACAATGTACTAAGTATGCAAAAATGAACATACATAGCATGAATATGATGTAAATCAATGTGTACATATGCTGAAATGAACATATGAAAAAAATGTGTTTATGAAATCAATGTACTAGCATGTTAATAAAACATACATAGCAAAAACATGGATGTAATCATGTACTATACATGTACTATATGAACATAGCAAGGATATGATGTAAAAGCATGAAAAGCAAGAAAGTAACAAGTAGGCATATGTGTTTCACCCCAAAATGTTTGAAAACAGTAAAAGAGGGGTCTATGTACTCACTTGAGAATGCTTAGAAGTCCTTAGATAACAACCAAGCAAAGCTAGAAGATCACGGAATTAATCGGCACCTAATATAGGTAACTATGTTAATAAACCGGATCTAAATCGGAAGATCGGTTGGAATGAGGTTTCGTAAACCAAATGAGTATAGGAACTCATGTAATATGGTTTAAAAAAAGCCTACATTCTAAATCGAAACCTAACCTAAGTGCTTACGACCCATTACGACCCGTTTAGGTAGCTTGCGCTACTTTAACGCGTCGTTCACGTAAAACGCGTTCGGACCGCCTAACTAGTCCTATGGCAAGTATTATATGCCTTAACAAGTCTAATAATGTTGCCTAATCAGCTTAGATGTCAAAAATTAAGTTACATATGCTTAAAATGAATTTATGCGCAAAAAGGGCATTTTAGTCATTTTCCTAAGGCATATAAACTACCTATCATACAACTAACTAAACGTAGTGACCATAAGGTATAACCTCGGAAGGTTATTCCCTATTCAACTATGGTCACAAAATATGTTTGGTCGGATCCTAATGATCAACCAAACGGCTCGGGTCCGAAAGTCTAAGCGGTCGTTTAGACCGCTTATCTTACGACCCTATATAAGCACTAAACTAAAAGTGACGAGTTAAACATGTTTAACGAATTTTGAAAACAAGTTTGATATCAAAACAAAGGGTTTTAATACCCAAGAATAGTTTGGTTGCAAATTACGCATAAACGTGCATTTTGACCGAAACTATGACTCGTCACTATACCTAAATAACGTGGTAATCAGTAGGTATAGTCACCAAGGACTATTACCATCGTTATTACGCTCACGTTGCAAAGTTCAAACGAACTTCGTGTTGACCATTGACTGGTCAATGCAGAAAGTATAACACTGTTTGACTTTCGTGCTTAAAAATGAATAAACGCATAAAAGAACGAAAGAAACTTACAAGAGGTCCAAGCAATGGAGATTTGATTCAAGTTACTCAGGTATGAGGTGTGGAAACCCCAACTTAAAGCAGAAATGAATCAAGGTGGGAGCTTGGAATGAAATTGGGTTGGGTATTTATAGATTTCTCAAAACCGTTAGGATCGTTCCTCGATAAACGAGCTTCAATCTGAGCCTTACATGTGTACCCACTGTTTTACAATACTAGGGGAGTCCAAACCAACTCCAAGTAATGCAAAAATTTCATAAAAACCCCTGAAAATCAACCCAGTTGCTGAAAATTGTTCTGCTGAAAAAGGGCGCTCTCACGCCACGCGCCAGGAGCACTTGGGTCTGGCGCGTGGCATGAGGGAGCCTGTTTTTGCAAAAGTTTCATTTTTGGCAGAACAGGTCCCTGCGTGCTATAAAGTTGATTTTTGACACGTTTAAGCCCCGTTAACCCATTTTAAAGGCTCAATAATGATTCCAAAGTACAGGGGACAAGAAATATGCTTGAAAATATCTCGGATGTCGGTTCGTTTGGTCGTACGGTTGCGTTGTTCGGTTAATTACGACTAAACACGAACGGACGCGAAAAACGATCCAAATTACGCGACGAATGGAATTTTAGCATGCCAATCGCTAAAATAAAATATTTTAATGATTAAAAATTTTTTTGGATGTCCGAATATATTCAGAACGTAAGATATGCGCGAAAATGCAAACTTATGCACTTTTTGACGCTTTTAGTCCCTAATTGACCAAAAAGTTAATTTTTGCACACCGAACCCCTCAAAGCCTATTTCTAAGCTATGTAAAGGATATTTATGGTATGTTTAACTTATGATCAAGTTCCGGAATGTCCTTTACCACACGAATCGGCATACTTTTGCAGTTTGACGTAAATAGTCCCTGTGATCGAATAAACTTGATTTTACCATACCAAAGCCTTCAAAACTTATTTCTATGTTATGTAAAGGCTATTTAAGGTATGTTAAGCATATATTGATGTTTCGAAGTGTTTGTCACGTTAAACTGATTACGTTTACGCACCAGTTTGCGTATAACTTTCCAGAAAATGATGTAGAGTTTGAAATTTAACAAAAATCGAAACGAGCAAAATGTCAAACATAAATAAACAAAAATTGGGGTCAAATAACATTGTTTTATTGATAATTGAATTGTTCAAGGTTTATACAATGATTACAAGCACAGATGTCACAGTCTCCCCTACTTGTGGAAATTTCATCCCGAAATTTATTTAGAGGAAACTTGCGAGAATAGATGCGGATATCTTTCTTTCATTTGATCTTCACGTTCCCAAGTAAATTCTGGTCCACGTTTAGATTCCCAGCGAACTTTGACAAGTGGAATGCGCTTGTGTTTGAGCCACTTGACTTCACGTTCCATGGTTTCCACAGGCTTCTCAACAAAATGCATCGTGTTGTCCACATGAATTTCATCAAGCGGTATGTGGAGGTTCTCATCTGCTAAACACTTCTTGAGATTGGACACGTGAAAGGTTGGATGAACATTTCCAACTTCAGGAGGTAACTCAAGTCTGTAGGCTACCTTACCGATTATTTCGACGATCTTGAATGGTCCAACATATCTAGGTGCAAGTTTTCTTGTCTTTCCAAATCTGATCACACCTTTCCAAGGTGAAACCTTGAGTAGAACACGATCACCGACTTGGAATTCCAAGGGCTTGCGTCATCGATCCGCGTAACTCTTTTGATGGCTTCGAGTTGTCTGAAGGTTATCGCAAACTTTCTTAACCTTATCTGTTGTCTCTAGAATGAGCTCAGGTCCAGTAAGCTGAGCCTCACCAATCTCATTCCAGTAGACTGGTGAACGAAATTTTTGACCATAGAGAGCTTCGAAAGGAGCCATGTTGATGCTGGAGTGATAACTATTGTTGTAGGAGAATTCAATCAACGGAAGATACGAATCCCAACTACCACCAAAATCGATCACAGAAGCTCTAAGCATATCCTCCAAAGTCTGGATTGTTCTTTTAGATTGACCATCTGATTGCGGATGATAAGCTGTGCTCAAATTAAGTTGAGTCCCCATAGCAGATTGCATGGTTCTCCAAAAACACGACGAGAATCAAGCATCTCTGTCAGAAATAATGTTCAAAGGAACGCCATGTCGAGATACAATTTCATCCACATAGATTTTGGCAAGCTTGTCGGCAGATAAATCCTCACGGATTGGCAAGAAATGCGCTGATTTGGTAAGACGATCAACAACTACCCAAATGGCCTCATGATCTCTCTTAGTGCGTGGAAATTTAGTAATAAGATCCATAGCAATGTTTTCCCATTTCCAAACTGGAATCTCTGGTTGCTCCAATACAGAGGGATGTTGATGTTCAGCCTTTACCTTGAGACAAGTAAGGCATTTGGATACATACATGGCAATGTCTTTCTTCATACCAGGCCACCAATACTGAGTACGAAGATCCTTATACATTTTATCTGCATCAGGATGAATAGAATAACGAGACTTATGAGTTTCATCCATAAGCAAGGTGCGGAGATTGACTTGACTTGGGACCCACAAACGGTCCATGAAATAATACAATCCATTGTCTTTCAGCTGGAGATCAGGCTTAATATGAAATGGTAATTCCTTACCCATCAAATCTTGTGAAACACAAGTATGTTGAGCCTGAAAAATGCGGCTTTGAATATCAGATCGAACTCAAACACAATGAAGCTTGACATGTTCTTAACGACTTAATGCATCAGCCACGACATTCGCCTTACCAGGATGGTAGCAAATTTCATAGTCATAGTCGTTTAGAAGTTTAACCCAACGTCGTTGCCTCATGTTAAGTTCTTTCTGATTGAAGATATGCTGACTTTTGTGGTCAGTGAAAACCACACATTTTGTACCATACAAATAGTGTCTCCAGATTTTGAGAGCGAATACAGCTGCACCTAACTCAAGATTCGTGTAGTTCTTCTCGTGAACCTTTAACTGTCTCGATGCGTATGCTACGACTTTGTTCCTTTGCATGAGAACACAGCCAAGACCCAAATGTGACATCTGTGCCTCCACGGCCATCAAAAAAATACCAAATTAATGAAATATTGTGTTTCATACTTGGGATTTGTATAAATATGTGTATCATTTGCACATATCAATTCTCGTTCGATTTCGAGCTCTAAATCGCTTTCTGGAAAGTTATATGCAAACTGATGCGTAAACGTAATCAGTTTAACGCGAAAAACACTCCGGGACAGTGACATAGGCTTAACATACCTTAAATAACCTTTACATAACTTAGAAATACATTTTGGAAGGTTTGGTGTGTCGAAATCAAGTTTATTCGCTTACAGGGACTAATTTCGACAAACTGGGAAAGTATGCCGATTCGTACTGTAACGAACATTTCAGAACTTGATCATAAGTTAAACATGCCCTAAATATCCTTTACATAGCTTAGAAATAGGCTTTGAGGTGTTTGGTGCGCAAAAATAAACTTATTTGATCAACAGGGACTAAAAGCGTCAAAAAATGCATAAGTTTGCATTTTCGCGCATATCTTACGTTCTGAATATATCCGGACATCCAAAAAATTATGTAATCATTAAAATATTCTATTTTAGTGATTGGAATGCAAAAATTCCATTCGTCGTGTAATTTGGATCGTTTTTGCGTCCGTTCGAGTTTTCGTCGTAATTAACCAAACAACTCAACTGTACGACCAAACGAACCGACATCCGAGATGTTTTTGAGCATATTTCATGTTCCCTATGCTTAAACTTCATTTTTGAGCCTTGAAAATGGGTTAACGGGGTTTAAACGCGTCAAAAATGGCCTAAATGAGTTGCAGGGACCAAAACTGACAATATTTGAAAGTTTCTGGATCTGGCATATGGTGGCCTCACGCCACCACTATATGGTTTTGCTGTGGCGCGATGCCACGGCCTCATCTGGGCAGAAAAATCCATTTTCAGCAACTTTCAGCAATTTTCAGCAAACGACTTGAAGTTCAGGGCCCTTTTTGTAACATTTGCAATACCGTTTGATGGTTTTGGGACACCCCTAGTATTCCAAAACCATGTGCCTTATGTGTAAGCTCCAGATCGAAGCTCAATTATCGAGGAACGATCCTAACGGTTTTGAGAAATCTATAAATACCCACCATCTTCATCACCTTCATTCACACATTTGTTCTCATTTTGCTCTAAGTTGAAGCTCTCAAGCTTCATATCTGAGTAATTTGAGTTCAAATATTTAAGGCTTGGACCTTTTGTAAGTATTCTTTCGTCTTTTATGCGTTTTTAAGCATGAAAGTCAAACCGTGTTTGACTTTCTGCTTTGACCAGTCTTTGGTCAACACGAAGTTCGTTTAAACTTCGCAACGTGAGCGTAATCACGATGGTTATAGTCCCTTGTGACTATACCTACTGATTACACGTTGATTAGGTATAGTGACGAGTCATAGTTTCGGTCAAAATGCGTATTCAAGCGTATTTTGCAACCAAACTATTCTTGGGTATCAAATCCGTTGGTTTTGATATCAAACTTGTTTTCTAACTTCGTTAAATATGTTTTAACATCTTTAACTCGTCACTTTTAGTTTAGTGCTTATATAGGGTCGTAAGATACAACAACAACAACCATACCCAGTATAATCCCACCTATAGCGAAGCTATTGATAGGGTCTGGGGAGGGTAGGATGTAGGCAAGCCTTACCTCTATTCCAGGGAATAGAGAGACTGCTTCCAGTGAAACCTCCGGCTCTAAAAACCAAAACCAAGACATAAGCTTCTGGAAAAACATATATAAGCACACAACTACTAAAAAGGTGGAAAAGAAAAATAATAAAAATAAACACATAAATAAATAAGCAGTTGTTAGTAAAAACTACGACGTCGGGAATAAGTGAAAACTTATAAAAGCTATATCATAAGACAAGAACCTAAACCAAAAACCAATCCAAACTCCTAAAAGTCCTTAACCTTAATCCTACGTCTCCACGCAGTTCTATCCTCGACCATGTCCTCGAAGAGGTGCAAATCTAGAAAATCTTGCCTAATCCGCTCATCCCAAGTCATTTTCGGCCTACCTCTACTCCTCCTTCCTTCTACAGTGAGTGTTTCAACTATTCTAATCAGTTCTGTCATCTGTCTCCTCCTGACATGCCCAAACCATCTCAATCTTCCCTCCCTTATTTTGTCAGAAATACCAGCAACTCCTAATCTTACCCTAAAAACCTCATTTCTTATCTTGTCCAACCTAGTATGCCCACACATCCATCTTAGCATCCTCATCTCTGCCACCTCTAGCTTTCGTGCATGAATTTTCTTGATGGCCCAACAATCTGTTCCGTATAACATATAGGGTCGTAAGATAAGCGGTCTAAACAACTGCTTAGACTTTCGAACCCGACCCTTTTGGTTGATCATTACGATCCGACCAAACATGTTTTGTGACCATAGTTGTATAGGGAATAACCTTCCAAGGTTATACCTTATGGTCACTTCGTTTAGTTAGTTGTATGATAGGTGATTTATATGCCTTAGGAAAATGACCAAAATGCCCTTTTTACGCATAAACTCATTTTAAGCATATGTTACCTAAATTTTCACATCTAAACTAATTAGGTAACATTATTAGACATGATAAGGCATATAATACTTGTCATAGGACTAGTAAGGCGGTCCGAGCGCGTTTTACGCGAACGGCGCGTTAAAGTAGCATAAGCTACCTAAACGAGTCGTGATGGGTCGTAAGCACGTAGGTTAGGTTTCGATTTAGTATGTAGGCTTTGTTAAACCATGTCATATGAGTTCCAATACTTATTTGGTTTACGAAACCTCATCCTATCCGATTTCCCATTTTGGTCCGGTTTATTTACATAATTACTTATATTAGGTGCCGATTGATTTTCGTGATCCTTCTAGCTTTGGTTGGTTGTTATTCAAGACTTCTAAGCATTCTCAAGTGAGTACATAGTTCCCCTATTTTACTGTTTTCGATTGTTTTGGGGTGATTCATATGTGTTAAATGATTTCGATGTTTTAAACGATGGTTTCGAAAATGAATAAAATGGTTTATATTAAATTAATAATGATTTCGATAATGTGGATAAACTTGTTGGTTGTAATTACATAACAAACAACATTCATTAGTTTTGGCCGAACCGACCACTATTAGGTTATGGTACCATAGGATCTGACAAATCCTGTTATCAGACTGCACCCATGGTTATGTGTGGGTTAGGTGGGTAACGACTGAATCTGTTATTGTTAATTTACCCTTTGGTGGTTTATTAATGCGAGTTTCGAGATAGTCGAGTTACGAAGGTTTGGATGTTATTAGCGAGGCGACCAAAAGTAGTTTTCACGATTAAAACGAGAATGATTTAAATGACTAAAGCGATTTTAACGAGTTAAACGATTTGGGTACACGATTGGTTTTTGGTTAGTGTTTAGATGACGGGACGGGTGTAATGTGATGAAAACATGGTAGATACGCCACTGGTACTTCTTATATATAAGTGTTTTCATCATATTACATATCGTGGCGTTATTTAGTTCACTTGGGTAAACGATTTTGAAACGGTGTCACACAACGATGTTTTCTAAATAATATAAACCATACGAGTTTTATTAACAAGTTTTTTTACGAGATGTTTTACAATTTGGTTTTCTTAAATAAATGTTTTGGGTTAAGAATCACGGCTACGAGATTTTATAAGTTATAACCATCTTGATTTAAGTTGGTTAATCTTGTTGCAATACTATACTTTTCAAAACAAGGTTTTTACTTTTGACTCTTGTAGTTTAATGAGGTATTGCAACATGTAAACTAGCCATGAATCCGACACTCTCATAAAACCTATGTGCTCGCCAGCATTTCTTTGCTGACTTTGTTTTTACATACGTTTCAGGTGTTGTTGAATGATGTTGATTGCTAGGATGCATGCTCACTTAGGACTGGATGAGGCCTTAGTGACTTAATAACAATGATAAACTATGTTTAACTTGTTTGTTTAAATTTCATGACAATGTAAACGTTTAATATTTAATTAAACGAAACTTTTTGAATCCATGGTTGTGAAACAATGATTCTGCCACGACACTCCCCGACGTTTCCGCCGCGGTTTGGTTGTTTTAACACGGTCGGGGTGTGACACCAAATTGGATGCATCATAATACACGACAAAATCATCGTTGCCCTCAGGTAAAGATAGAATAGGTGCATCGCAGAGTTTCTGTTTCAAGGTCTGAAAAGCTTCTTCCTGCTTAGTTCCCCATTCAAAGGGTTTGTTCTTTTGAGTTAGAGCAGTCAGAGGAACTGCAATCTTTGAGAAGTTTTCAATGAAGCGGCGGTAATAACCCACGAGACCTAGAAATGAACGAACTTTAGTGGGAGTAGTAGGCGTATCCCAATCCTTAATCGCACTGATCTTGGAGGGATCTACATGAATACCTTGTTCGTTGACGATATGTCCCAAAAATTAAACTTCCTTAAGCCAAAATTCACACTTGGAGAATTTGGCGAAAAGTTGTTCTTTCTTTAGGAGTTCCAAGGTGAGAGGAAGATGCTGTTCATGATCGGCTCGAGCCTTAGAATAAACCAAGATGTCATCAATGAAAACAATGATGAACTTGTCCAAATAAGGCTTACAAACCCTATTCATTAAGTACATGAAAACAGCAGGAGCATTTGTCAAACCGAATGGCATAACAGTGAACTCATAATGCCCATATCTTGTGCGGAATGCAGTCTTGGGAATATCTTCTTCAAGTACACGAAGTTGATGATACCCAGAACGTAGATCAATCTTTGAAAAACAAGTAGTACCCTGTAACTGATCAAAGAGATCATCAATGCGAGGTAGGGGATATCGATTCTTGATGGTAAGCTTGTTAAGCTTACAATAATCGATGCATATTCTGAAAGATCCATCTTTCTTCTTGACAAAAAGAACGGGAACACCCCAAGGTGAAAAGCTAGGACGGATAAAACCTTTGTCAGAAAGCTCTTGAAGCTGCTTAGATAACCCTTGCTTCTCAGACGGTGCAAGACGATACGGAGACCTAGCGATAGGATTAGCACCAGGTACAAGATCAATACGAAACTCGACTTGGTGTGCTGGGGGTAAACCAGGTAATTCTTCAGGAAACACTTCAGGATAATCCCGAACAACAGGGATATCTTGAATAGACTTACCTTTGCTTTATCCGCTACAACATGTGCCAAGAAGGCCACATAGTTCTTTCGCAGATACTTCTGAGCTTGAGTACAAGACATGAGTTTGAGACTACTAGCAGGTTTCTCACCACAAACTTCTAGGATCTCACCTGTTGAAAGAGGCACACAAACAATCTTCTCAAAACAAACTACCTCTGCGTGATACCTGGCTAACCAATCCATTCCCACTATAACGTCGAAGCTTCCAAGTTGCATAGGCGTGAGGTCAATAGGAAAAAGGTGGTTATTAAGGTTCAACTGGCAATTTCGGAGAACATAATCGAGAACAATGGGTTCACCACTAGCAACTTCTACTGTCAAAGGCTTTCCTGGTTTCGTTCTAGACATGCGAAGCAAAGGCTCGAATGATAAAGACACAAAACTCTTATCGGCACCCGAATAAAAAAGAACAGATGCAGGCTGATTGTTAACAAAGAACGTATCGTTGACCACCTCATTGTCTGCTCGCGCCTCATTAGCATTCATGTTAAAGACTCGACCATGAGCCTGCGCCTGATTTGCATTGGCTAACCTTGGACACTGATTTCTGTAATGGGTCAGATCCCCACAATTGAAGCACGAACCAGGAGGGTAGTGAGGTCGTGCAGCTTGAGCATGTGCTTGATGTTGAGCAGGCGGTTGAGCAGCTTGCTGAGCAGGGTTATGTGCGGCTTTATTTGGAGCAAAGCGACAAACATCGACAAGATGACCCGATTTTCCACAATTTGTACAGAAATGACTCTGAACTTGCGGTTGATGGTGACTATTGCATCTGTTGCACAACGGTGCATTCCCCGCATACCGTTTCTTTGCTGGTGGTTGTGCGGGCTGGTTAGGGGCTGCCTGGTTTGGTTGTGCAGTAACAATGAAATTCTGCGAAGCCTTGCGCTTCCTTGACCCTTTTGAAGAGCCCGATTTCTTACCCTTCTTGTTCTCACCCTTATCAGATGATTTCTTATCCTTGTCACCTTTCCTATGTAGCTTACCCTTTCTGATTTGCGACTCAGTCAAAGTTGCAGCTAACTCGATTGCCTGACGAACTGTGGTAGGGTTGCTACCAGTGACGATGTCTTGAACGGGATTAGGCATACCATCGACATACCTTTCAATGGCTTTCTCGAGTGGGGTAACCATTGTAGGGCATAACAAACTCAGCTCCTCGTACCTGTCAGTATAAGCCCGGTGTTCCCCACTATCCTGTTTCAAATCATCAAACTCTCTTTCTAACGCCCTCTGTTCATGACGAGGACAGAATTCCCTCATCATAAGAGCCCTAAGCTCTGCCCAGGTCTGTGCTAAAGCAACATCAGCACCACGGTCTCTCATTACCCCATTCCACCAAGTAAGAGCCCTCTTTTGGAACACACTAGAAGCGAACTCGACCTTGCGATTATCAGGACACTGAACATGATGATAGGGACTCTCAATACTCTCGAACCACTGTAGGATCCCAGTTTCTCCCTCAGAACCACTGAACTTGAGCCGTTTAGCCGAATTAAAACTTTTGAAGTTTCATGGAGCATTATGGTTATTGTTGGCATGGTTTACTTGAGCAACAATGTCTGGGAGTACACCAGCCATTTGTTGCGCAATGATTGCTTCCATTTCGACATTAGGTAACTGATTGTCGCGTCGAGGAGGCATTCTAAAAGAGAAAACATTAGAGAAAACGAGTGAGGTGATTAGATGAAAAAAAAATGAGATGATACAAATATCGACAAAAAGCATGGCTGGTGGTCATTTGTTCGTACCACAAAGCAAACAAACGACACATAGTGACTAATCAAAGTAAATTGGTCATAATAATGTATCGCGAAGACATGCTTTAGCCTATAAGTTGATACTCACCCCAAGAGTTCCCAGGTAAGAGTGACTGGTCCGATTATGTGGATTTGTACGAACACTCTAGCCTAGACAGAAAACTCGAGATACAGGCATCCACCCTTCCAGATTGCACGTGTTCACATTATTTAGACCCAAACTTTGACGAGATTTTGATAACTTACAGGGTTCAAAACCTTATAACAAATCATCTAAGAGTAGATGATTGATTTTCAAAATCATTTTGGAAAATTGTGTTCTTGTTTTGGTAATCACCTAAGGATAGGTGAAGTGTATGTTTTAAGATCTAAACACAAGATAACTTGTGTTAGGGTCCTAGAAAAGTTATAGTCTAGGTCAAAGCATTACTAATAACCTAATTCCCTATAACCTTTGGCTCTGATACCAACTCTTCTGTCACACACTGACCGCGTAAAACAACAAACCGCGGCGGAAACGTCGAGGAGTGTAGCAACATAATTATTGTTCCACAACCATGGTATTTAAAGTTTTGTTTTATTTATAAACAAAAAGGATTACATTGTCTTAGAACAGAAGAAACAAAAAGTACATAACAAAGTTAAACTAATCTAGCTTCATTTTATGTCACTACGGCATAGGTCCGCCTAAGTGTATCTTGATCATTCCTATGCATCAGCTCCTGAAAACACATGTGAAAATAGGTACGTCAGCATAAAAATTGCCTATGAGATACATAGGTTTATTGATTTAGGATTCATGACTTATAAGTTTAAAGAAATGTTTAACAAAAGTTAGTCATGAATCTTATTAAAAAGTTTTCTTTTATAAATCATATGAAAATCGATAAGTAATTAGATGATATATAAAAGAAAGATGTGTGGTTAAATGAATAACCAAGTAAATAGAATTTGTATAAAATAAATTGTTTGTAAAACAATGTTGTTGAGAAGATATGTTAATTATGTAAAGTGTAATATGTCTAAACTGATATGGTTTAAATAACGCTACGATACGTAATATAATAAAAGAACTTATATATAGGAAGTACCAGCGGCGTATCCACCATGCTTTTATCATATTACACACGCCTCATTATTTAAATCACTTACCCAAACAAACCATCAAAATGTCTTGTTTAAACAAATGTCAAGATGTTTATGTGTAAACAATGTCTATTGTCAAATGTAAATCATGTAATGTATAACCAAATGTCATGTATGGTAAGTGAAATGTGTCAACTAAAACCATAGATAAAATGCACAAAACAATGTATTGAAATAAATCATAGTTTAAATCAAAAGTTATGTTTTGTAAAATAAATGCATGCTTTACTGATACAAACATCTATGCGGTATTGTTAAAAGGAATACATTCAAGCCTTGCGACTGTGGCGACAAACCCTTAAACAAATTAAAGGTTTATCTAAATTATGTATATCGGATTCAGTCATTCCTTCCACCCAAACAAACCTAGGATTTCAGGAATGGGAGTTGTCAATTCCTATGGTACCACTACATACTACCGAGCGGCGTAGCTAATGTTAATGAATGTATTTTTGTCCCATTAAACAAACCAATTGTCATACCAAATGTAAGCATGTTATGTGAAAACAATGTACTAAGTATGCAAAAATGAACATACATAGCATGAATATGATGTAAATCAATGTGTACATATGCTGAAATGAACATGTGAAACAAATGTGTTTATGAAATCAATGTACTAGAATGTTAATAAAACATACATAGCAAAAACATGGATGAAATCATGTACTATACATGTACTATATGAACATAGCAAGGATATGATGTAAAAGAATGAAAAGCACGAAAGTAACAAGTAGGCACATGTGTTTCACCCCAAAATGTTTAAAAACAGTAAAAGTGGGGTCTATGTACTCACTTGAGAATGCTTAGAAGTCCTTAGATAACAACCAAGCAAAGCTAGAAGATCACGGAATTAATCAGCACCTAATATAGGTAACTATGTTAATAAACCGGACTTAAATCGGAAGATCGGATGGAATGAGGTTTTGTAAACCAAATGAGTATAGGAACTCATGTAATATGGTTTAATAAAGCCTAAATTCTAAATCGAAACCTAACCTAAGTGCTTACGACCCCTTACGACCCGTTTAGGTAGCTTGCGCTACTTTAATGCGTCGTTCGCGTAAAACGCGTTCGGACCGCCTAACTAGTCCTATGACAAGTATTATATGCCTTAACAAGTCTAATAATGTTGCCTAATCTATTTAGATGTCAAAAATTAAGTTACATATGCTTAAAATGAATTTATGCGCAAAAAGGGCATTTTGGTCATTTTCCTAAGGCATATAAACTACCTATCATACAACTAACTAAATGTAGTGACCATACGGTATAACCTCGGAAGGTTATTCCCTATACAACTATGGTTACAAAATATGTTTGGTCGGATCCTAATGATCGACCGAACGGGTTGGGTTCGAAAGTCTAAGCCGTTGTTTAGACCGCTTATCTTACGACCCTATATAAGCACGAAACTAAAAGTGACGAGTTAAACATGTTTAATGAAGTTTGAAAACAAGTTTGATATCAAAACAAAGGGTTTTGATACCCAAGAATAGTTTGGTTGCAAAATACGCATAAACGCGCATTTTGACCGAAACTATGACTCGTCACTATACCTAAATAACATGGTAATCAGTAGGTATAGTCACCAAGGACTATGACCATCGTGATTACTCTCACGTTGCGAAGTTCAAACGAAATTCGTGTTGCCCATTGACTGGTCAATGTAGAAAGTCAAACAATGTTTGACTTTCGTGCTTAAAAACGCATAAACACATAAAAGAACGAAAGAAACTTACAAGAGGTCCAAGCAATGGAGATTTGATTCAAGTTACTCAGGTATGAGGTGTGGAAACCCCAACTTAGAGCAGAAATGAATCAAGGTGTGAGCTTGGAATGAAATTGGGTTGGGTATTTATAGATTTCTCAAAACCTTTAGGATCGTTCCTCGATAAACGAGCTTTAATCTGAGCCTTACATGTGTACCTGCTGTTTTACAATACTAGGGGAATCCATAACCAGCTCCAAGTATTGCAAAAATTGCATAAAAACCCCTGAAAATCAACCCGGTTGCTGAAAAATTTTATGCTGAAAAAGGGCGCTCTCGCGCCACGCACTAGGAGCACTTGGGTCTGGCGCGTGGCATGAGGGAGCCTGTTTTTGCAAAAAAGTTTCATTTTTGGGAGAACAGGTCCCTGCATGCTATAAAGTTGATTTTTGACACGTTTAAGCCCCGTTAACCCATTTTCAAGGCTCAATAATGATTCCAAAGTATAGGGGACATGAAATATGCTTGAAAACATCTCGGATGTAGGTTCGTTTGGTCGTATGGTTGCGTTGTTCGGTTAATTACGACGAAACACGAACGGACGCGAAAAACGATCTAAATTACGCGACGAATGGGATTTTAGCATGCCAATCACTAAAATAAAATATTTTAATGATTACAAAAATTTTTGGATGTCCGGATATATTCAGAACATAAGATATGCGCGAAAATGCAAACTTATGCACTTTTTGACGCTTTTAGTCCCTGATTGACCAAAAAGTTTATTTTTGCACACCGAACCCCTCAAAGCCTATTTCTAATCTATGTAAAGGATATTTATGGTATGTTTAACTTATGATCAAGTTCTGGAATGTCCGTTACCACACGAATCGGCATACTTTCACAGTTTGATGTAAATAGTCCCTGTGATAGAATAAACTTGATTTTGCCATACCAAAGCCTTCAAAACTTATTTCTAATTTATGTAAATGTTATTTAAGGTATGTTAAGCATATATTGATGTTCCAGAGTGTTTGTCGCGTTAAAATGATTACGTTTACGCACCAGTTTGCGTATAACTTTCCAGAAAATGATGCAGAGTTTGAAAGTTAAGAAAAATCGAAACGAGCAAAATGTCAAACATAAATAAACAAACATTGGGGTCAAATAATATTGTTTTATTGATAATTGAATTGTTCAAGGTTTATACAATGATTACAAGCACAAATGTCACATAGACTCCAGTACCTGGGAACCTCATGGGTTCTAGGAGGAAATTTCCCCTAGATTAAAGGGTTCCAAGAGAGCATTGTCCCTAGTGGGTCCATGAGGCTGGGTTGTTCATCCAGGCCCTAATGAATTACAATTTAAAGTTATATTTACACAAAGAAGATAGATATCCAAGCTCTCACGAATTGCAAAACCTACATAATGTGCGTAAAGAGAATGAATATACCCTGAGTACTAAGAAACCATATAAAAAATTTAGGCTTCCGTTCCTCATCATTCAACCTTTTGATTTCTTCGGCGTAAAGATACTAAAGATTAATAAAGAGTACTTGACTCATATTAATTATGAATCCTATAATTTTGTGTGTGTATTGTAGGATCGTGTTTTGACCCGAACGAGTCGTTCAGAGGAGTTTTAATCAGATACAGGTGCGGAAAACAAGTACCTGACGTAGAAATAGCTAGATATTCTCTTAAATCACTTTTCTGATTGATTTAACAGTGTTTACATCCAAATCTCACACCGGCAGCACCTCGGTATGGAATTTCCCCAAAATCTAATGAGGTTCGCTTATGTGCACCTATTTATAGATGATGAGGTTCCCTTCAAGGGACATGTCCGAATAAGTGAACCTGACGAATAAGCTAACCTGACACATAAGCGGACCTGACACATAAGCAGACCTCCTATGTCCATATAAGCGGACCTGACACATAAGCGGACCTCCTATGTCCATATAAGCGGACCTACCAGTTTAAACCTATATGCCATCCTATTTTCTCGTAAAACGTGCCCTGATCTAACAATCTAAAACTAAGACTCGATACAAGACAAAGTCGACAGATGTAGTGCACTAACAGACTCCCCCTCAGATGTTGACGAGTCGCAGTGTCGAGTCTTTGACAATGTCATGTCTTCACATCTTCAGTCTTGATCTGTCTCTGGGCTTCTCTCTCTCAATCTATTCTCGCAGGTCTTCAGACTCCCCCTTGCGATATGCTGGCATATCTTCAGTTTATAAGCATCATCAGCTTTAGGATCGTTGTCTGGCTTTCTTTGTCTTCAGAATCCGAAACCTGGCACTCTATCTTTAGATTCAGAATTGAAACTTGTCTATTCCTGCACATTCTTAACCCAGAAATAAGTTTTATGAATTTAACAAATTAAGTGCACCAACACTAATTCTCTCTCTAACCACTTTCTTTATGATGAACCACTTGTTGATTTAAAAAATATTTTGACATTTTAAGATACATTCCCCCTCACAACAATGTCATCATGTTTAGCACTTGGAATTTTGAAAATCAGCTCTCCAACATCAGTTTGTCAAAAATCTTTTTGACTTTTTCAAAAGATTATGCTAAAACACACCGAAAATCTTTTTGGAATTTTTGAAAGTAAAGAAATACAGTAAAGAAAAATTTACAGACACTATTTTTGTGAGTTTGTATAAGAGGATCATATCAGTTTCTGACAAATCATAAGTACCATTGAGCTTATTTACACATTAAGAATTAAACAATTCACTTAGATTGCCAATATACTGATCCACTTAAATTCTCACACAAATTTCAACTAATTCAGGATATGAGTTAGATGTTTTAAGAACTTAAACTCATTCATGTGTCCCACCTCTTGAATATACTCCCGTATCAAGATCCCAATATTCAGTCTTACAGGTGAGTATACCACAGATGATATCGGTAAGGGGTTAAATTGCGAGGCCATGAGAGCTCAGGTCGATCTTTCGATACGCAGAGAGATGACGGCTTCGACTTTTGGTGGGTCCCCTTTAGAGGATCTTTTGAATTACAACAGCAATGACTATCAATTTTATTGTTTCATCAATTTGCTGAGGGCTGCGCTATATTTCAAGCATGCGAAAAGTATTCTCCGGGGACTAGGTCAGAAATTCCTTTCAGCAGAAGTCCCGGGATAATACCCCAGATATCACTGAGCATAAAGACCTAGTATCTCAGAAAGAGGGACCTTTCAAACGAGATTTCAGGGGTTACCTATATATCCAAGTAGTGTTCCCCACGAAATAAGCAAGTTTGAATTTATGTTTATATCCCGAAAAAGCTTACTAAATGTGTAAAAACCTATCGGCATATCATCAGTGAGACTGTTTAACGCTATTTAAACATTACATTTTTTTAGTATACTGTGACTGTCCACTAATGTACTATCATTTCCTCTTCTTTACAACAAAACTCATTTTTGAATTTTATCATGTTTTTATCTTTTTCAAATTTTCAAATGTTTTTGGATTTTCTGAAATTTTCTACTCCCCCTAAAATGCAAACACATTTTAGGAAATTTGAAAACAAACTATACAGTAAAGTGACAACCGATATCAAATCACTTCAATTCGCCATCCAGTTGGCATAAACAATCAGAACTCCCCCTTACACAAAACTATTTTCTCATTATGATTTCAAAACACTTAAGTTTGTTTTAACCAAAATGATTTTTCTGGAAAATAAGTTTTGTTGAATTTACCACTTGTAAAGTTAGGGGTTTGGCTCATCACATTGCCTTCAACCACTTGTAGAAAATCAAGTACAAATTAATGTCCTTGATTTACCACTTGTACAAAAAACTCAATCAAATACAAAGAATGATGCCGATTCCTGATCCGCAATTACAAACTTGGGATCTCCGGCAAGTCAGATTTTTCAAGCAAAGAAAATGTCCACCCAAGCCTGACCAGCCTTGGGTGTTTTCAATTCAGAAGCAGTTGGAGTGTAAGTTGCTTTCTTTTTAGCATAAAACTCCTTTACCCCTTTTACTTTCCCTTCAACCATTTTTCCAAAAATTTTCTTCACTTTCCCATTAAATGCTTTCTCAACATCAAAGTTATCCTTTTCAGAATAAAATTGATTTGAGATTTCAACTTTCCCAATTTGCTTTTTAAAATTTTCAGTCCTCAATGGTGGAAAGTTCTCATCATCCATTGAAGGAACTGAGTTTTCATCACTCTCATCAAACTGTGGCTCCTCTGATTTTGTGGAATTAGATTCATCGCCAGATTTTACTTCTGATTTCTTAACAACCCATTTTTGGTTGTCAAAACATTCACCAACTTCAAATGTTGAATTTTTGAAAACTTTAAATTTTTCAGTTGGTGGTTCGGTTTTATCAACAACAACTTCTTTTAGTTTTCCACAAACTCCCTGTTTTGTATTTGTCGCTTTCAGACAGTTCCATGCAATGTGACCAGCTTCATTGCATCGAAAACAGATTCTTGTTTCTTTCCTTTGATAAGCTCCATTCTTCATCTTTTCAGCAAGAAACTCCTGGTTTGACTGTTTCCAGAATGAGCTCTTTGCTTCTTCTTCATGGCTAGTTCCTGCAACATATGTCATTTTTGATTTATAATCTCGAACATATTTTTCATTTTTATATTTTTCAGGTGGAATAAAACCAAGTCCTTTCTTTTTGTAGCTACGATTGTGGTTTGATTTCTTTTGAAAACCAGAACCAGAATTGTAACCCTTTTTCTTGTTCAAACGTTGTTGTACTCTTGAGGTGTAAGATTTAGGTTTTACATTAAGATTTTCATCTTTTATTTCAGAAATATTAATTTCTATTAGTTTGAAAACCTTTTTGATCAATTCATTTTTAACACCTCTTATTGGAAACTCTTTATCAAAATATAATTTGTCAGAATCATTCAAAGTATACACAACTTCAAATGTTTCATCATCCAAATTAGATTTTGACAACAAAAATTCTTTACTATAAACCCGTTTTCCCAACGATTTTGAACTCCTTTCGGACAAACTCGAACTCCCAACTGACTGACACGAACTTTTGGACTCGGACTTTGACTCTGACTCCTCATCCTTATCCAACACCTGATCAACCACTCGTTTTATCAGTTCTGACTCATGATCTGTGTCGGACGCTGTGAACGTGACGTCAATACTATCCGGTAAAACATCGGTTATCTCGGACTCCAATTTTATATTGACCGCCTTTTTTAATTGCTCCTCATTTGGTTTTCTTGACGAATACCCTTTCCAAATCGGAGGCGGACACTTATTATAACAGACACCCTGTTTCTTACCAGTATCTTTTTTCTTCTTTGGCTTTGTTTCTTCACCTTTAAACGCTTCAAATCCTTCAACTGTTGGATAAATTCTATCAATTATATAGTCACAACCTTTGTAACTTTGCAGCAATCTTCTGATTCTTTCATTCTCAGTTGCTTCACTATCCAACTCTTTCTTCCACTTTGCACATTCTTCTATGTACAAGTTGATCTCTTTCTGCTTTGTCATCATGGTAGCATTCAACATCTTCAAAGCTTTCTCTCTTTCAGAGTTGGTCTTTTCCAGACTATTCACATGTCTGTTCAATACATCATACGACTTTTTCAAATTCTTTACATCAAACAACAACTTTTCTTTCAACTTTTCTAACTCACTAAACCTCTCATCTTTCTCTATACATTGTTTACAAGACTCTAAACATGTAAGACAGGGTTTTGTGACTTCAACGATCTTCTCGACTTCAACTATCTTTTCAACTTCCACAATTTTCTCAATCACTTTGACTTCTTTCAATTCTTTTGCAGCCTTCTTTTCTTTTAGTTTCTTCAATTTTTCTGCAAAATAAAATTCAAAAGTGTCAGAAGATAAATGTGTTTTTCCAAGATTTATCTGTTCCATCTCTTCATCATCACTTGTTTCAGATGAACTGTTTTCTGATGAAACAGATCTTTCATCTTCACTCTCCTCATTATCTGACATCACATCCATCCACTCCTTCAGCAACTCTGGCTTTTGCACAATCTGAGCAATAAAAGCTTTAACATTTGGATCAGCTGGAATATATTTGTCCCAGCTAAAACCATCAGCCACTTTCTCGTCATCTTGATCCATGATGCCATAGTAAGCCTTTTTGTTTGCATCTTCGATCATTCTTCCATGTGCTGTTTGTGGATCTTTTTGTTGATGTGGTAGATGAGTAATTTGTTGATAAATGGATTTCCTATAATAATCATCTTTCCCAGACGACTCCTTTGCTCCTCTCGGCTCCTGATTCTTGCACTCTCTTTTAAAATGACCTTTCTCCCTGCAACGAAAACAAACAACTTTAGATTTATCAAATCCTAGATTAGAAAGGTTTGCATCCAAGAAATCATTTCTTCCTGTAACCAATCTAAACTTTTCTGCTCTTCTCAAAACACTAGCTAAGGCCCATTTAATATCCATCAGTTCCAGCTCCTCTGCATCGATTTGGTCATAATCTTCCTTTGTGAGCATCGGATTACCAATTCTTCCAGCAATCAACCCTTCATAAGACTCTAATGCAGTGACCAATAATCCCATATGATGCTTTACAACTTCTTTAGAATAATTTTGACCATTTTGAAGATGTAGAGCTACATTACACTGAATTGAATGCCTATTTCCAGCAGATGCACTTTGAACACTTGGAGGATTTACCGTTGAGAACCCACTAGTGTTGACTGATCCTTGACTGCTTGGTGTAGACTGATTTCCAGCACTAAATGCAGTTTGTATCTTTGGACTGGCTTCAGCAGTTTGAATATTTCCTTTATAGTACAATTTAATATCTTGTTGATGAGTTGAACTATTCATTCTAGCAATTTTCTGCTGCTCCAGATCCTGTGCCTCCAACTTTTCTATAAACTGTGCAATCGATAACCTTTTAAAATGTCCGGAATTCTTTAATATCATCAGATATGTACTCCATTCCTTTTGCGGTAACGCGTCAGCAAACTTTTCAACCCATTCTGCTGGAGTTTTTGTAATCTTCAATTGTGACATGGTGCGTACAAGATGACAATATCTTTCAATAAGACTCTTTGTTGTTTCACCAGGCATGCACGCAAATAGTTCAAACTCCTTTTTTAGCAATGCTGCTTTACTTTGAAGCATCTCAGTACTTCCTTCGAATTTCGTTTTAAGAGCTTCCCAAATAGAATAAGCGTTTTCATCATGTTGAAGCAACACAAATATATCTTCTTTAATAGCTTGTTGTAACAAATTGATCATCATCTTTTCTCCTTTGTAACTCTCTCTTTCTTGCTCCGTGAACTCTGAAATTATTTTATCGACTCCCGCTGAATTCTTTGGCCTCTCATATTCAGTTTCGATGCTCTCCCAAGCTTTTAGATGATTCGCCTGAACCCAATTCTCAAACCGTTTCTTCCATCCATGATAATCTTCAATTCCCATAAGTTTCGGGGGTTTTTGCATTGTTCCGGCTTCATTCTCCATGTTCATGTTCTTAGCAATGTCGGATGGATTAGTTGGAGTTGAAGCAAAAGTGTTGTAGAATTCAGAATCCATGTTTCGGTAACGAAGAATTTCTTAAAAAGCTTTCAAATGAACTGGTTCACCTCGTAAATCACCTGACGCAAACAAACAAACAAACAAACAATCAGTTTAAAGAATTATCAATTAACAGAATAAAATTGATACTCGAACTGGTGACAATTCTGTGCGGACTGAGAGTTGACAGACTGTGCGAACTGCTATGACCCGGATCAATTTCAAACGACCTGACTCACTACGTGCGAACTGATGGACTTTCGAACGACCGGATGAACTTTTGACAATTGTGAACTCCAAACCGTACGAACTGGTACAGTTTCAAGCAATCTAAACTGAATTCAAGCGACCTGGATCACAAAACACGACTTGGACTTCCAAACAACTTGTCCGACTTCCAAACGAACTGGTTCAAAGTTCAAGTGGACTGGACCTCTAAAAAAAATTTCTCATGCAATTACAATAGTGGCCGACATATACTTTTATCAACAACACTTGATCGGATATTTTATATGACTTTAATGAACCGACAATCTAGATCAACCCTCAATTTTCATTGGACCTCAAATGAAAGTAGCAGACACCTCTATCTTGGAATCACATGCACATATATACTTTTACCAAATTTCAAGACTTATTGATTGGACCGATTAAGACAAGTGGGTCTGTGCTCACATAACAACAAGATCCTTTTTTATTGAAGCCGACAACAACACATGCACCTTTGGAATTATAATTCTGTTGGTGCCTTTGATTCTTTTCACATGAGCCGCTGACAATTTATCAGATTAAAAACAAGTATCACGTGAACTACTGAAACCAATTGACAGGCCTTTGGAGCGAAAAACTAGGTGTCTTAGGTTGACACAAAAGCGAAACTATGGTTATAGAGGTCACAAAAGCGGAACTATGGTTATCGGAGTCACAAAAGCAAAACCAAATGTTGGGTTGACATAAAAGCGAATCTAGGTGTCTTAGATGGTCACAAAAGCGGACCTAGGTGTTGAATTGACATAAAAGCGAACCATGATGTCAAATGAATGAACCAGGTGTCTAATAAGCGAACCTTTGGAGCGGATCTTCTCAAAAAGTGTCCGAAAAAGCGAACCTGAATGTTCACAAAAGCGGAACTACACCTTGTTCATAAAAGCGGACCTTGATCGGAGGTTAATATGGACCATTTTTAGTGTGAATTTCAGTGTCAAATTTTCAAGGGTTTATCTATGATCAATTATCTACAATCTGTGAAATTTTGAGCGGATTCCGACCGTAAAATCTCGTTCTGATGAAGAAAGAAGGTGTAGAAGTAAGACTTTTAGATGAAATCCAGCAAATCTCTATAGAACTCCTCCTCCTGAAGCTCTGATACCACTTGTAGGATCGTGGTTTGACCCGAACGAGTCGTTCAGAGGATTTTTAATCAGATACAGGTGCGGAAAACAAGTACCTGACGTAGAAATAGCTAGATATTCTCTTAAATCACTTTTCTGATTAATTTAACAGTGTTTACATCCAAATCTCACACCGGCAGCACCTCAGTATGGAATTTCCCCAAAATCTAATGAGGTTCGCTTATGTGCACCTATTTATAGATGATGAGGTTCCCTTCAAGGGACATGTCCGAATAAGCGAACCTGACGAATAAGCTAACTTGACACATAAGCGGACCTGACACATAAGCGGACCTCCTATGTCCATATAAGCGGACCTGACACATAAGCGGACCTCCTATGTCCATATAAGCGGACCTACCAGTTTAAACCTATATGCCATCCTATTTTCACGTAAAACGTGCCCTGATCTAACAATCTAAAACTAAGACTCGATACAAGACAAAGTCGACAGATGTAGTTTCCTAACATGTATGATTGTTCTCAAATCGTTGTCAACCAGTTGTAGACAAAATGACCATGATTACAAGTTTAACAAAAGAAACTTCAAGCACAATAGATTTTAATTGTTATGAATGGAGCAAATGAGGAGTAAAAGTACCTGGCACCATTGAGACAGTGGCTAGGGTTCGAAAACTTGAATCAGAGGAATATATGAAGAAGGAAAATTCGTTTACATGCATCACAATCACAAAGGGACATGGAATAGATTTAGGCTATTAGAGTCGATGCTTTACTGCATGTCTGAATCTATTGGAGATGAGGTAATCTATACTATACACGTTAGGCAGAAGTATGCTCAAACGGTTCAAATAGGCAGAAGTATGCCCAAAGTGTAGTCAAATACTCAAATGCTCACCGTTATTGCATTCCACACCATTTCTAAAATTTATCCCAAATCCTCATAGACAAGGGACATGTTGTATACTTGTACCTAGGTTTATTATTCATCTTTTTAGTTTGTTTATTACTATATATGAACTCATCAAACAATCACCTAAATCAAATCGATTCTCTCTCTCTCTCTCTCTGACGCGTGCGCGTGTACACTTGTTGGTTGTTGGATGCATGGATCATATGTACTGAGTTGTCGAAAGAAGGTACCATCAGTAAAAGCTAGAAGCTTAATGACAGTTAATAAGATTTTACAAGAAGAAACTGCTTGAAAATTGATATTTAATACACAATTACAATACCAGAAATCAGATATTGTTGTTATATGACTAAATTATACTCCTATTTACACTAAGCATAAACGCAATAGTGGGAGAAAACAATTACTACCACTACCTCCATGACTTATACCAACAGTTACCTTATTAATCCAAACCGTATTAATACAAGATTATGCATGAACTAAAATAAAAAAAAATCATACCCTTTTTGGTTTGTAATTTAAGATCAATCAGAAGTAGGGTCTCAAAGGTTCAAAATTTACATTTAGTCATATAACCATCATCTTGATTTGATCAAAACCCCTAACTATATCACAAATAGTTCTATTGAAACCCATTATTAATAAAACAATATAAACAAGCATTTATTTCCAAATTCTTTCTAGAGCATTTGGTAGAAAAAAATCAACAACAAATCAATTAATTAATTAAACACATAAAGTTGAACAGTGGAACTTACAAGATTCTGTAGAAATGTCTCCTAAATCAAATGAAAGGAGACTTGATCTGTAGAAGACTATACATATTCACTTTCAGATTCGTAAAAACCCAATATTTAACCCAAACACAAGACTCCACACAAGATGCTTCAATGGCATTCAATCAGGAATTAAAAGCCGCAAATCGAAAAGGGCAGTGAGGGGACTCTTCGATTTCGTTAATTGAGAGTGGACGGTTTTAGTTTAGGAATCCGATAGAATCTGCAACTGGTGAAGAGGGTGATGGTAGTTCAGGGGTTGCGACACTCAATGGTTGCATTCAATGAGGGTAAAGATTCAATTGATGAGGGGTGAGTGTGGGCATCAGTTGTAGTCGATGAAGGGAGAGTATGGTAATTACTAAAATGACCCTAAAGTGTAAGGACTCTCAAAATTTTTCTAATAATACCCGTAAGTGAAAACCAGGACCCCTGAAACCTTACCCTACATGAAAAATCAAGAAAATCAGAAATATGGTTCTCAGGCGGGCCGCGTAAAAGACAAGGCATGTCTTACGCGGGCCGCGTCAAACTTGTGTTGACCGGATAAGCGTAACCATGCCACGTGTCGTCCATCTGGTGCACCTACGTATGACTGGTCAAAGCTAGTCGTAGACTGGGCGGCAACGCGGGCCGCGTAAGGTTAGGCTAACTTTTACGCGGGCCGCGTCAGACCTCAAATTCAGCTATAAATAGCCCTTCACCTGCACAATCCTCTGGTGTCGACGAAAACTTTCAAATTCGAATTTGTTACTCTCTGAAGTCGAAATTATCACTTATATTAGTATAGTGCTGCTCAATTACCGGGTATTAACTCAATCGCTGCTACGATTCATTGTCCGATTGATCAATATATCCAATGGATGTTTAAGTGCTGCCCACATTAGGGTTTATGCTTTGTCATTCGTTGTTAATTCAATGGATGTTTAAGTATCGCACTTTGTCATTCGTTGTGAGGGTTTGATCTCGTGAGTTATCGTAAATGCTGTATTGATTACTAACCCAGTTTTGTGTGCATTGTTATTTAAATTAGGTTAACAAGGCTAATCCATAGACTAGACTTTGTCCGTGTTAAATCTGCAAAGTGAGTCATTCTCTTTTTATCAAATTTATTTACAAAAGCATGTTTATTTTTAAAGTTATAATTACAGTGATTAAGTTTATGTAATCACCAAGTTACAGCCGGTATGTGGGGTTTTGTATACAATACTTGATAATCGTCACCATTGGAAAACGGGTTAGCCAAGGGGTGATATGACCATAGTCACAGACACCATTGGACACGAGATAGCCAATGTGTGGTCGAGTGACAAATACTGTGGGTAGTTGGTTGATATCTGAAACATTGTAATCTCTCTTAATACTTTAAATTATAACAAGTAGGTCATTTTAGTAAATAGAATGATTCACTCAGTATTTCCCGCTGACAAAACCTTTTTCAAACATGTTTCAGGTGATTTGTTGTAATCCAGGAAAAGTGCCGTGAAGCACTGCAAGCTTAAGAAAGTGGCTCATTATAAAATAAAGAAATATGTTTTGTAAAATAAAGATTTCTCCGTGAAATCATATTATTGTAAATTACCGGGGTTTTATCCCAAATAGTGAAATAAAATAATCGGGAAAAAAAAATTAGCTTAAAAAGATCCTGATGATAAACTTCCGCTGTTAAACTCAATTAAATAAATACCACGGGATTTTCTGTCCCGCGGCTCCTGAAACGGGTCAAACTGGGTCGGGGGCCGTGACAGAAATAAGTTGGTATCAGAGCCACTAAGTTAAGCTAATTAAGTATTTAAGAAATACTTAATTTTTCCTGATTACTATTATGTGATTATGTGTTTTATTAACTGCTTATTTGTTAGTTACAGTATGGGTAAGCAAAAACTGTCAAATATCTATCTTAAATTAGATAGGTCATCCAACGAGAAGGGAAGTTCATCCCAAACAAAACCCTCAAATCAGTTTGAAATTCCTGATGAAGGAATATTTGTGCGAAAGGCACAATATGAGGAACCACTTTCTCCTAGTAAAAGAAGTCTGATTATTAGGAAAAGTAAAGAGAAAATAAAGAAAGCCCAAGAGAAGAAAGTTAAACAGGAAACCCATGAATTTACCAGTAAATCACCTTGGGAGGACAAGTTAGATGATAAATGGGCCGATCTTTATATGTTAGCTACAGTAGCAGTAAATGCAAATCTTTAAATAATTTGTTTCAGTTTTAGCAAACCATATTATCTACAAGCTAGAAAATCCATCCAGTAAATAAATAAATTTATAATAAAACATAATGTGTTTTAAATTTCAGTTGTTTTGTAGTCATATGGTATGCAATAATATGTAAAGGTTATTTTGAAAGTTGTTATAAAAATTTTAATTTATTTTAAACAGCATGAATGAGTTATCTAGAGCCCTAGAGAATCTCAACCTTTACCCCGTAAACATAGAAGTTTCTAAGGAGTTTACTGGGTACTTTCCTGATGTGGAACAACCTATAGAATTCAACGCTCCACCTCTGGAAAAGCCAAAACCAAAGAAAAGAAGGAGATACGTGTGGGGGAGTCGTTTACGTAGGAAAAAGCCAGCTAAGAGACTTCCTAAAATAGATAATCCCTTAGAAAAAGGAAAAGAAATTGAAACCGGTAAAAGTTCTAGACAGCCAGAATTGGAGACTGAAGTCAAGGAAGAATCTAGGCAAATGGGAATACAATTTGAGGAATATTCTAAGGAAATAGAAACGGAGATTGGAAAAGGTACTAGACAAACTCAGATGGAAATCGGAGAAAGCTCTAAACAAAACCAGGAAATAACATTTCAGGATGAAATACATTTTATATTGGCAAGCTGTGATACTATTCAGCCTGTTAATACAAATTTTTTTTACTCGTCCTATTGAAACCCAAATCCCTATAAATCTTGAACCAGCAATTTCAGAACCCATAATCCATACCCAACCTTTAGGAATGGATGAATGGTGGACAAATGACTGGCAATTCCAAAACCTTATCAACAGTCCTTATTCCTTTCTTCCCCAGTTTGATCCAGAACCTCTACCAAATCCACCGATGAGTAACGAGAATATGGCTGAACTTCGCCATTTTGGTGAAGAGCTGATGGATGCTGGGAATAGGATCCGAGAGATAGGAGGACAAATTGCCTGGAAATATGATGAAAGGGAGCTTTGTTTTTAGGAAAACAAGTGACGAGAGAAAAATGGGTAGTAAGATTGTGGTTGTGTAATAGTAATATTAATGAAAATCAATATGTGTAACATAAATAATAAAACGGTTGTATATAGAGGCATGATATAAAACAAATGAAATTTTAGAAAATTTACAATTTTGTTTGTATAATTGTTTTCGTGATTCTGTGCAATTGATTGTGACATTGGATTATTTCTTTTATACTAATTATTTATTTATAAAATTAATTATCAGATGGCAAACATTGGTAATGAACCATTAAGTGAAGTAAATCAATCTGAGCCAATTCAGGAAGAACAATTGTTAAATAGGCAAGATATAGAGGATATTGTTGCACAAGGAATAGCCAATGCTATTCCAGCAATCGTTGCTGCTGTTCAAAAACCTGTTAAACCTCAATCAATCATTCCTAGTAAACGTACTCAAGGCGACAACTTTAGTAATAGTATAAACGGAGGCGGAAATCATGTTAATAACAATAATGATCTGCAAGGCCCAATTCTCAAGAAAATGAAAGCTGCAACATCTGGTTGCACTTACAAAGAATTCCTTGCCTGTAAACCAACTGAGTTTGCAGGTAACGAAGGGGCTATTGCAGCATTACGTTGGTTAGAGAAAACTGAGGCAGTAATTGCTATAAGTAAATGTGTTGAGGAAGATCAAGTTATGTATGCTTCCAATCTTTTTAAAGAAGGGGCATTAGAATGGTGGAACACAGTACTACAAGCTAAAAGAAGGATTGTGACCTATGCAATGAATTGGGAAGAATTTAAGAGTCTGGTAGAAAGAAAATTCTGTCCTGAATATGAAAAAGATCAAATGGCAAATAAGTTCCTAAACCATCGTATGATGGGTGTAGATTGTCGCGGTTATACTTCAACATTCTTTGAATATGCTAGGGTAGTACCAACGTTGGCTTCGCCAGAACCGGTACTCATTTCTCGCTATATTTGGGGATTAATTAGTGAAATCCGTAACATTGTTAAAGCTGCGAGACCTCGCACTATTGACGATGCTGTGGAATTAGCTAATACCCTAACTGACGAATTGGTGCGCACAAAAGATGAAGATAGGAAGAAGGAATTAGCTCAGAAGATTACCCAAGGCTTTCGTATGGGTAATAAAAACAGTTTCAGGAGAAGAGGAACGGGACAATCCTCAATACCGCCTTTCTGCAGAAATTGCAGAAGGAAACATTTTGGAAGATGCAATGTAACCTGCAACTTTTGTAAAGTTGTAGGACATCGTGAAGAAAACTGCAGGAAGAAATCCACAATTTGTTACAATTGTGGAGAAACTGGACATTTCAGGCTAGATTGCCCAAAACTAGTCAAACCAGTTGATACCAACAAAGCCAAAGTTACAGAAGGAGCTACTAAGAAGAATGTCAGAGCATTCCAGCTAACCACTCAAGAAGCAGAACTCATTCCAGATGTGATAGCTGGTACGTTCCTAGTTCATAACGTATATGCAAAAGTATTATTTGACTCTGGTACAAACCAAAGTTTTATAAATACTTTATTCTGTCAAGCTCTTAAGTTACCTTTAACCAACATTAGGCAGATTTTTACAGTTGAAACCGCAGATGGGAATTCAGTTAAAATAGATCAGGTTTTGCAAAAAGTAGGAATAGAACTTTCAGGTCAAAAATTTTCTGCAAATCTGTTACCTATGAAATTAGCTGAATTCGATGTTGTGTTAGGAATGGATTGGTTAATAGCCAACCATGCTCGAATTCTTTGTGATAAGAATTCCATAGAAATTCAGTCACCTACTGGAGAATTAATCACGATTACAGGAGATAAACCAAGTAAGCCCATGAAGTTCATTTCAGTAATGAAGATTGCTAGTTATGAACGAAAGCAAGGTATAGTATATATGATTTCAGTAATCATTAATACTAAGGGTAAAGAACTTAAGGAGATTCCTGTAGTCTCGGAATACCCAGATGTATTCCCAGAAGAGTTACCAGGGTTACCACCAGATAGGGAGGTAGAATTTAGGATTCATTTAATTCCAGGAACTATACCGATAGCCAAGGCACCTTATCGGTTAGCTCCTACCGAAATGTTAGAACTGAAAAAGCAATTAGATGAATTACTAAGCAAAGGATTTATACAACCTAGCTCATCCCCGTGGGGAGCGCCAGTGTTGTTTGTAAAGAAGAAAGATGGTTCAATGAGAATGTGTATTGATTATAGAGAATTGAATAAGGTTACAATTAAAAATCGATACCCATTACCTAGGATTGATGATCTTTTTGATCAACTTCAAGGAGCGAGATATTTTTCTAAAATAGATTTACGCTCTGGATATCATCAGTTAAAGGTACAAGAAGATGATATACCTAAGACTGCTTTCAGAACTAGGTATGGTCATTATGAGTTTACCGTCATGCCCTTTGGGTTAACAAATGCACCTGCAGCATTCATGGACATGATAAATAGGATCTGTAAACCATATTTGGATAAATTTGTAATTGTCTTCATTGACGATATACTTATTTATTCTAAAAATCAGACAGAACATTGTGAGCATTTGCATGCACTCTTAACTTTGTTAAGAAAAGAAAAGCTGTATGCCAAATTCTCAAAATGTGAAGGAAGTACAATTTTTAGGTCACATGGTAAATCATGAAGGCATTCATGTAGATCCTACTAAGATAGAGGCAATTACCAAATGGAAGGTTCCACAAACTGCAATGGAAATTAGAAGTTTTATAGGTTTGGCTGGGTATTATAGACGGTTTATTAAGGATTTTTCCAAAATAGCTGTCCCATTAACTAAGCTAACCTGTAAAGCCATTAAGTTTGAATGGGGACCTAAGCAAGAAGAAGCCTTTAGAATATTGAAGCAGAAATTAACAAATGCTCCAATACTAGCTTTACCGGAAGGGACTGAAGATTTTGTAGTTTACTGTGATGCTTCAAAACTAGGATTTGGATGTGTATTGATGCAACGCAAGAAAGTAATTGCATATGCATCAAGGCAATTGAAAAAGCACGAAGAAAACTATACGACTCATGATTTAGAATTAGGAGCTGTAATTTTTGCCCTTAAGATTTGGAGACATTATATTTACGGAAGTAAATTTACTGTCTATACAGACCACAAAAGTTTAAAATATATTTTTGGGCAAAAAGAGTTAAACATGAGGCAAAGGAGATGGATGGAAATTTTAAGTGACTACGACTGTGATATTCAATATCATGAAGGAAAGGCAAATGTAGTTACAGATGCTTTAAGTCGTAAATACCATGAGAGACAACGACGGGTTCGTGCTCTCAGATTAAATCTACAATTAGATTTAATGGAACAACTGAAGCATTTTCAAGAAACAGCAATAGAGGATGTTGCTGAAGGAATGAAGGGACGAATAAAAGATTTAGAACAGGGAGATAATGGAATTTGGAGATTCCATAAGAAAAGAATTTGGGTACCAAAACAGGGAGAATTAAGAAATAAGATCCTAGATGAAGCTCATAAATCTAGGTATACCATACACCCTGGAAATAATAAGATGTACCAAGATTTAAGAAATAATTTCTGGTGGATAGGAATGAAAAAGGATATAGCTAGATATGTCTCTAAGTGTCTTACTTGTTCACAAGTTAAGGCAGAACACCAGAAACCTTCAGGTCTATTACAACAACTAGAAATGCCTGTATGGAAATGGGAACTCATAACAATGGATTTTGTTACTAAGTTACCCAAAACCAGAAAAGGTAATGATGCGATTTGGGTAATTGTGGATCGATTAACCAAATCAGCTCACTTTCTACCTATGAAAGAAACCTTTAGCATGGAAAGATTGGCAAAGTTGTATGTAGATGAAGTTGTATCTTTACATGGAGTTCCACTCTCCATTGTTTCGGATAGGGATAGTCGTTTTACTTCTCATTTTTGGACAAGTTTCCAGAAAGCAATGGGAACTCGACTAAACTTAAGCACTGCATATCATCCTCAAACAAACGGGCAAAGTGAAAGGACAATCCAAACTCTAGAAGATATGCTTAGAGCATGTGTAATAGATTTTGGTGGAAACTGGGATGATCACTTACCTTTAATTGAATTCTCCTATAACAATAGTTATCATGCAAGTATTGAAACTGCCCCATTCGAGGCACTGTATGGAAGAAAGTGCAGAACTCCAGTTTGCTGGGCAGAAATAGGAGAAAGTCAATTATCAGGTCCCGAGATTGTGCAAGAGACGACTGATAAGATCACACAAATCAAGGAAAGACTAAAGACGGCTCGAGATCGTCAAAAGAGTTATGCCGACAATCGAAGTAAGCCTTTAGAATTCCAAGTTGGAGACAAAGTACTGTTGAAAGTTTCACCGTGGAAAGGAGTAGTTCGATTCGGTAAGAAAGGAAAACTAAGTCCAAGATACGTAGGACCATTTCCAGTGATCCAACGTATAGGACCAGTTGCTTATCGTTTACAACTACCAGAAGAATTAATTGGAGTACATGATGTATTTCATGTATCCAACCTCAAGAAATGTCTATCAGACGAATCTTTGGTAGTACCTCTACAAGACATAGAGGTAAATGAGAAATTGAAGTTTGTTGAAAAACCACTTCAAATTGAAGACCGAAAAATCAAGTTTCTCAAGCACAAAAGATTAGTACTTGTCAAAGTCAAGTGGGATTCAAAGAGAGGAGCTGAATACACTTAGGAGCTGGAATCAGAAATGAAGCGAAAGTATCCTCAATTATTCCAGTGAATCTCGAGGACGAGATTCTAAATAAGGTGGGGAGAATGTAAGGACTCTCAAACTTTTTCTAATAATACCCGTAAGTGAAAACCAGGACCCCTGAAACCTTACCCTACATGAAAAATCAAGAAAATCAGAAATATGGTTCTCAGGCGGGCCGCGTAAAAGACAAGGCATGTCTTACGCGGGCCGCGTCAAACTTGTGTTGACCGGATAAGTGTAACCGTGCCACGTGTCGTCCATCTGGTGCACCTACGTATGACTGGTCAAAGCTAGTCGTAGACTGGGCGGCAACGCGGGCCGCGTAAGGTTAGGCTAACTTTTATGCGGGCCGCGTCAGACCTCAAATTCAGCTATAAATAGCCCTTCACCTGCACAATCCTCTGGTGTCGACGAAAACTTTCAAATTCGAATTTGTTACTCTCTGAAGTTGAAATTATCACTTATATTAGTATAGTGCTGCTCAATTACCGGGTATTAACTCAATCGCTGCTACGATTCATTGTCCGATCGATCAATATATCCAATGGATGTTTAAGTGCTGCCCACATTAGGGTTTATGCTTTGTCATTCGTTGTTAATTCAATGGATGTTTAAGTATCGCACTTTGTCATTCGTTGTGAGGGTTTGATCTCGTGAGTTATCGTAAATGCTGTATTGATTACTAACCCAGTTTTGTGTGCATTGTTATTTAAATTAGGTTAACAAGGCTAATCCATAGACTAGACTCTGTCCGTGTTAAATCTGCAAAGTGAGTCATTCTCTTTTTATCAAATTTATTTACAAAAGCATGTTTATTTTTAAAGTTATAATTACAGTGATTAAGTTTATGTAATCACCAAGTTACAGCCGGTATGTGGGGTTTTGTATACAATACTTGATAATCGTCACCATTGGACAACGGGTTAGCCAAGGGGTGATATGACCATAGTCACAGACACCATTGGACAACGAGGTAGCCAATGTGTGGTCGAGTGACAAATACTGTGGGTAGTTGGTTGATATCTGAAACATTGTAATCTCTCTTAATACTGTAAATTATAACAAATAGGTCATTTTCGTAAATAGAATGATTCACTCAGTATTTCCCGCTGACAAAACCTTTTTCAAACATGTTTCAGGTGATCTGTTGTAATCCAGGAAAAGTGCCGTGAAGCACTGCAAGCTTAAGAAAGTGGCTCATTATAAAATAAAGAAATATGTTTTGTAAAATAAAGATTTCTCCGTGAAATCATATTATTGTAAATTACCGGGGTTTTATCCCAAATAGTGAAATAAAATAATCGGGAAAAAAATTTTAGCTTAAAAAGATCCTGATGATAAACTTCCGTTGTTAAACTCAATTAAATAAATACCACGGGATTTTCTGTCCCGCGGCTCCTGAAACGGGTCAAACCGGGTCGGGGGCCGTGACATAAAGTGTCTTAAATCTTTGGACAATGTGCAAGTTTACCCCCTCTAAAACAACTTGTACTCTCTTGTACGTAATGCTATAAAATTTATACGTGTGTGAAATGACCAAAAGGGTAGAAAACCCAGTTTCGTTAATATAGTAGTATAGATAACAACTGGAAATAGCTTAAATCTATTTCTTAAATTATATGTAAGTCAGATGTATGTATAATTTATATATATATATATATATATATATAAACTTTATATTAATGATATTTCATCCCTAAAGTAAAAATATGTACAAAAACATTAAATACGGTATAGATATATGGGTTAAAATATATGTACATGTATCTCAGAGAAACAATTTTTAACATTTGATTCATTTTTTAAACTATATTTAAGTTATATATATATAAGAATCAAAATTACAAACGCTAGACTTTGTATTATCTATTTTTCTTTAGTAAATAGATATAATAAATTAAGAATTTGAATTAAATTCTAAATATATTATGACCGAAATACGACAACCTGTCAGTTAAAGATTAAATTGTTCTAAAAGAATCCAGAAAAATTATATCTTTATTAAATTATTCTTTTAATGAATTTCCTTTTTCAAAATATTGTGTTCAGAAAATCTATTTTTATTAAAATAAAGGAATAAACAAAGTTATAAGAATAGACAGAATAATTACAACAATCAGTTATATATTTGGATTCTTACAATTTGATATTATATATATCTATATATTACAGGAAATTTTAAAACTTTATACGTATGTATATGCAACACAATATAATAATCAAATATCTTCTACAGTAATAAACTTTTATATATGACTAAAGAAACAAACCTATGTGTTTACCTAGATTCTCTCCAATTGATTCTTCGAACCACTAACCATGATTAACCCAAAAGAAACCCTAAGGACACCCGGGTTATTACCAAGGAAAAAAAATGGTAGAGTCAATGATAAAGAATCTCATAATTTTATATACAACCCTTACCTTTAATCTCTGAATACCTATCCAGCCATGAACTCTGGAAATATAGTTATTACACCAAAGGAAGAACCAACGCATATAAAATATACATTTTTCTCATATTTTGATAAGATATATAGTAAAATGGAGTGTTGAAATATATATATATATATATCAACGCATAAAACTGATAACTATGATTATAATCGTACTAAACAAAATGTGCCTGTATAATTGCTTAGTTTTGTGATAATTATATCTGAACATGTTTGTAATTCAGATGTCAAAGGAAATAGAATGTAATCAGGAATTCCAGGATAGTAATGAGAAATCCTTGGATAAAAGCACTATAGAGAATATAATAGCTCAAGGAATATCGAATGCCATACCTTCGATCATTGAAGCTATTAAAATTTTTGTGCCTATAAATGAGAATCCTACAACCCACTGTAGGCATATTCATCACTTCAAACCTAACCCTCGTATTAATGGAAGTCATAATATGCGTATCAAAACTCCATCTTCCAACCGAAAGAAAACCACAACCTATAGTTACTCTTATAAGGAATTCCGCTCCGACAAATCATGTAAGGACAAAGGAATGGAACCAGCAATCACACAACCTACCTGCAATGACCATAACAAGAAGAACGCAAGAAAACACAATTTTAAGAAAACACTTCGCCGTAACTTCTGCAAGAAGGCTGGACATGCATAGGAAGAATATAGAAGAAAAACTAATGTATGTTACAAATGCGGAGACCCAGGCCATATCCGTCCCTACTGCTCGAAACTATCTAAGGCACCCGACAATGAGGACCGAAACCCCGATGAAGCTAAGGAGAACGCATAGATACTTACAACACCGGATGCAACGGCAACGTTTAAAATAAGCACCCTTATGTTTCTACTATACTTAAAGCTAATTGACTTTTGATTCCGATCCAAAACTTCATCAATAAAAGATCTTTATTTTCTTTATCGAGCCAACTCTCAATTGTCTCATCGCTTGATAAACTCCTATGTTACACATGCATTGCTTGTCATGCATATGAATTCACTTCAAAAGATTATTTATTCATGAGTTTTAATAAATATTTCGTTATACTCACTCCGATAATCTATATGATTACATAATGTTGACTTTTGATAATCGAGTCAACAGATTTCTTGGAAAAATCCTTTTCTTTTTCAAAGTTACTTACCGGATTTTTATTGAAGCCCTTTCTTGTCAATACATATGTCCATTGTTGGAATATGTCCAAACCAAGCTCAATTGTTTGAACTTGTTCACAATATACATTCAATTCAAAATCCCATATGCTGAATTGAGGTCATCATATTCGAGGTAATCTCATTGCTTGAATTATAGTAAACTTGTTTAAAATCTTCAATTTTGATGTATCATTTGTTAAAACCACGACACCTTGCGGTGACTATTTCTTTGAAACTCGGACTCATTTCATTTTCACACCTAAGGTTAGAATTTATCTATTTATTGATTCATTATCTAAACCAATCTTAATACAATTTTGTGTTAAGATAAAGGTACCTAAATTCTTATTCCAATGTACCTCCAACATTTCTTTCATTTGATCCTACGAATTTCATTTCTTTCTTTATTTTGAACATCCCATCTTTTGAATATCCAAATTCACTTCATTTGAAACTTTTAGTTAATTTCGAGAACGTTGAATTTATTCGGTCACCACAATCATTGAATTCTTTCGGTCATTACAACACCTTGCGGTGTCTGTATAAAATTGTAGCCTGTGCTAATAGTAATCCCTAATCATATGTCTTTTGTTCAACTCATCATCCAAATAATCTTGATACAATTATGTATTAAGACAATGATACACTAAATTCTATTATATTTCCGGTGTATCTTTGCCATTCAAAACAATGTGACTGATTTCTAGTTTGGCAATTGACAAATCATTTTTCATACTTCTATCTTCAATTGAGATTATTGATTCAGGGTCCTCTCTTAAACAAACAAAATAAGTTCTCTTTTGGCATTAAATCCTTTTGTCTCTAAATGTCGTTTACATTCGATTCGTATGTCTCTATTAACTTTATGAAACTTAATTGTATCACATTTAGTTAATAATTCCTGAAACTAATCGAAACATCTAAGTTTCTCATTTTCTTCGATGTCCTTAGACAAAATCTCACTAAGGATTCGTCTGCTAAGCGTTTTTGTAAGATTTCATACATACATCATTTCTGTCAGCAGTAACTAATAAGCTACGGGTTCTACTCGTTTAATAAATGGTCCAAAATACCTGGAACTTTACTTGCCTCTTTAATGAATCTAACTACTCCTTTCCATAAGAGAAACTTTTAACCTTATCTCCTACTTGAAAAGATTTTTTTCATCTGTTATCTATGTAACTCTCTTTATAAACCTCGTATTTAATTATTAGTCTATTGTTTCTTGTACTATCTCGAGTTCAGATAAGTTGTTTTTCTCCAAGTTTCTGCTCAACAAACAAGGGTTCAGAACTTTCGACCGATAAACACTTCCAAAGACACTTTGACACTGTTTTTACTAGCTACAAGACTGGGTATAACTCCAAGGGAATATAATAACTCGAATCTAGAGGACAATATTTAAAACAAGGTGGGGAGGATATAACAACTCTTGTAAAAACTCATAAGACACCCCTATATATCCAGAGATAGCTAAACGTAAGTAGGCAAATAGAGATGACAATAAATCTAACAAAATTTAAAGCCACGTACTTCTTTCAGTTACAACCACAGATGTAACAGCTCTCCTGGAACCCTTAACATGACCCTAAACACTCCCAAATACATCTCGTACATAAGAAACGGACCCGAGATACCTTCGTACTTGCAAAAAGCAAGAAAAACAAGAAATAATAGTCTGTCGCGGGGCGCGACAGACTCTCCTTAAGCCGTCGCGGGGCGCGACCGAGCAACAAGTGGCGGAGCTACTGCCCGCCACGTCGCATGACACGCATCGACAACAGGGGATGACTCAGCAAACTCGTTGCCGCCTTAGGGGCCCTCGCTAGGACTGTCCAAACTGCTCGACGATTGAAGATTGCTCAACGATCACTCGAAAAATGCTCGTTCGATTCCCGCTCAGTTTGTAAATGAGCCGCTCGGATCGGTTCGATTCAAATTCAATCCAACCATGAGCAAAGGTCCGCTCGCTCGTCGATCGCTAGGTTCTGCTCGAATTATTTTTATCATATAATTATATATATATATAGGGAGGAGCTCATGCGAGAACCACCATTATTGTGAGAACCGCGAGAACCAATGTGAACACAACCTAAAATAGCTAAAAAAACCTTAAAAAAACCTAACCCCCACCCCCCCCCCCAAAAAAAACCTACCCCCCCCCTGTTGGTGCATGTTATGTGACAACAGCTGTGGATTGGTCTTTGGATATTAAACAGAAGATTGGACTATGAAGACTTAAAGATTTCGAGATTATCAAGCCCAATCAAGTCCAATTTTGTATGAAGTTTAGTAGGTCCGAATTTATTATGAATTTGTATACGGGCCATAGCCCAATTCGTGTATGGTAGGTTGTAGTATATAAACAACCTTTTACTACATGTTTAGGGTTAGACTTTTAGAGACTTTTGGAGACTTTTAGGCAATTGAGAGAGAGTTCGAATACACAGATTATTGGCTGTGAGTTCGTGAAGATCTTGAGTGATTGTAAACGTTTTCGTTGGATAATCATAGAAGATCGGTTGGTAAATCGTCTGGTGTTCTTGTTTCTGTTTATTTGGTTTATCAAGGGGATTCCGCACCCTTGGTAGATTGTCAGTTTTGTTACGATCCATACGGGATAGGGACCTACAATTGGTATCAGAGCATTTGCTCTTGTGTACGGTTCAAAACTGATCGGAAAGAAACAAGTTTTCGGGTTGCTGTTTGAATTCACGAAGAACATTGAAGAACAGTCAAAATTTTCACGATTTTGATATGTTTTGGTGTTATTTGGAAGTTGTTTGCTGATTTTTAGGATTTTAGTTGGAAAGTTATCAATCAGAAGATTCTACGGTGTAAAAGGTGCTGATTTTTCGGGATTTATTACTGGAAGATTGCTGGTCTCGACAGGGTATTGCTCACTCGCAACAGTGGTCGCGACTCGCAACCGTGGTCTCGGCTTGTACTGCTTTGACTCGCAACAGGGTCACGACTCGCAACCGTGGTCTCGGTTTGTGCTGATTTGACTCGCAACAGGGTCACGACTCGCAACAGTGGTTACGACTCATAACTGGTGGTTTCGGTTTGTGTTGATTTGACTCGCAACCGTGGTTGCGACTCGCAACAGTGGTTTCGAGGTGTGCTGATCTGACTAGCAACTGTGGTTTCGACTCGCAACAAGTGTTTTGAAAGTGGTGGAATTTTTCTAGGCAATCGTAGGAAAAATTTCACAGTTTCGTGTTTAGATAATCACCTGTAACTCATCTGGACAAACCGCTTGCACCGTTGGACTCGTTGGATTTTTAGGACAAAAAAAAAAAAAAAAAAAAAAAAAAAAAAAAAAAACAGGTATAATCACGAGACGAATCTAACGGTATAATTTGGTAAAAACAGGTTTCGGACTAAAATTGTACGGTTTTAACAGTCTGATTAACTTAAAATGTCGAACATGTCTAAATTAAACGAACTCCTAAGGATGGAACATGAGGTAGGCACAACGAACAAACCACCTAAGATGATGAAGGTGGAGAACTACTTGACATGGAAGGATAGGTTTCAATCCTTTGTTGAGTACCAGGACACTCGGATGTGGATATGCATAGACGATGGGTATGTGAACCCAACTCATGAGTTTGAGGGAAGACAACGTATAACTGCTTATGTTGATATGGAGGCCGAACAAAAGAAAATGTATGAGGCTGAAAAGAGAGCCTTGGCTGCCATTAAAATGTCTTTACCTGATGGCATAAAACATACCTTTAAGAAGTACACTACTTCAAAGGAAATGTGGGATGCACTAGAGAAGAGATATGAGGGAAATCCTGATGTAAAGAAGAACAAAGTTGATCTATTGAAGAAGCAGTTTGCTGTGTTCAAATACATGAAAAATGAGTCACTTGAGGACGTAATCACTCGATACTACCATCTGATGTCAGAATTGGACAATTATGATATAGATTGCTATACTGACATAGAAAAAAATGACAAGCTGCTTGATGCCCTACCTGCTAAATGGGATATTTACACTCTCATGATAAAGGGAGAAGCTGATTATGAAACAAAAGAGCTGGAAGAAGTGGTTGGAAAGCTAAGAGCTTATGAGCTCAGCATGAAGAAGAAGGACACTGGATATGATCAGGTTCAAGATCCAGGGATTTACAATGGGCTTACATCTTCTTCATCTCACGATGCTTCTAGCGACTCTGCCACTGCTTTTCTCTCGCGTGAAAATGAGCAGGTCATAGTGAATGAAGATGGAGATGTGTGCTTTGTGGCTGCATCGGGAGGATCAACTGGAGCTAAGAGAACATCAACTGCTAAGCAAAGTAGTAGTTCAAAATCGATGCCAATGAGTGTGAAGTCTGCTGAAGAACATCTTGCTCTACTTGCTTCGTTTGTTGCTTCTTATGAAAATTACATTCAGGGGAAGATATCTGATCCTGCCGTTTTAGATGAAGATTACGATCAGATTGACCCTGATGATCTTGAAGATATGGATTTGCAATGGCAAATGGCCATGATTACCAGACGTGTGAAGAGGTTCATGAACAGAACTGGAAGGAAGTTTGTAGGAAAAACTGTTGGTTTTGACAAGACCAAAGTAAGGTGCTTTAACTGTCAAAGTTATGGACATTTCGCTAGAGAATGTCAAAAACAAAAGCAAGAGATGTCGAGTCAGAATTCAAACAACAGGAATGCTTCCAACAACTCTAACTCAAGGGCATTGATCTCTACTGCTCGAGAAGGTTCATATGACTGGAGTATTCATTTGGAGAATGATGAAAATGTCACTCAAGCATTCATGGCTGAGATTGTCACCGTTGATGATGCTGAAGCTAACGTGGATGCTGAGGTTATGAAGGAAAATGAAGCTGAGGAAAAGAAGGCTGATCAGACAACTGATGCTGAAAAAGAAAAGCCAAAGTCTGAGCATGAAAGGGAAGACGATGCTAAAGATGAGATCATCAAAAGAATGGAAGCTCAACTTGCTGCTCTTATGGCTAACTCAGACAAATCGACAGGAGAGGTAAGTAACTCTGCTACTTCTGTTTGTTTAAAGTGTCGTGAATTACAGGGTGAAGTTGACAGGTTGTCAACTCAAAACAAAAGTCTGGTGAGCGAAATATCTAACGTAAAAGAATCAAATTTCTTTGCTAAACGAAACGAGTCATCATATTTGAAAAAGATAAAAGGCTATGAGGCTGAAATTGAAGTTTTAACCAGTAAACTAAACGAAAAACTTCAAGTCATAGACTTAGCTCATGACATGATGGCTGAGAAAACAAAAGAAATTTCTGAAAAATGCAAAGAGTTGTCAGATGCACAACTCAAAATTGTTGAACTCGAAAAGAAATTAGGTCAATTCAGGGATTCTACTTTTGTTATGAAACATATGATGGGTGGGTTAAAGAAGAGTAATGACAAGACCAGCGTGGGATTCAAGGGCTTCAATGAAGTCCCACCTCCTCTTAGTCATGACTATTCTTTCTTACCTGATGAAGATGAGTTCACAGACTTTATGTCAACATCACCAAGTAGTTTCACATCGAGTCAAGGTGATGTGTCTGAAGATAATGATGCTAAGAAGGAAAATAACAGTAAATCTGTTTTGAAAAAGAAAAATTCAAATCCTACGAATAAAAATCCAACTTTTGTTAAAAAGGTTAATTTTGTTCAAGGAAGTGATATGAAAAACGAAACAGCTGTTATAGAAAATGAATCAAATGTAGAGTTTGCTAAAAACAAAAACATAGAAAATCTTGAAACTAAGCAAACTGAACCAAATCCTTCTAAGGCATCATCATCTACACCAAAATCTAGTTCAAAGGCTTCAGCTAAGAAGTCTTCGAAAAAGAGATCGTGCTTCAAATGTCACACAAAGGGACATGTAGCTAGCTGCTGTCCTAACAAAAAGGTTGAAGCACAAGTTAGTGAGAAACAAAGAGGGAAATCACCTGAGAAGCAAGGTGATAATGAGGAGAAAGTCTCAAGTTCTCCAAAGCAATCTGCTCCAAAGCAACAATCGGGTGTTGCTGGTGGTGTAGATAAGGCTGAAAAAGGAACTCCACAAGTTCCTCGTTTTCAAAGAAATCAACCAAGATTTCAGCCTGAATCTACATCAGGCAGATATGAAAGACCTAGAAGTAACTCACCAAGAATGAAAAATCAAAATTCAAATAATTTCAGAAGTCAAGGTCAATATCAAAATCGATACCAAAATAATGGTAGTCGAACTTTTTATAACAATGGCTTTAGAAATTACAATCAAGGTTCTTGGAATCAAAATCAAAATTTTCAAAGGTCACATAGTCCTAACACAAATAGGTACCCTCAGGACCAGAGACCTTATGGAAATCAAAAACCATTTCCATCAACAGGCCCAAGATCCAAGACTCCAGCTAGGAGTGATGGATACTGGATGGATGTTCCTGTAGTTGATGAATCTGGAAGACCCAAGACCATTAAGGCTTGGGTCCCCCAATCTAACTAATCTTTTGGTTGGTGTGTGCAGGAGCTGCTAAGGAGGATTATCAACTTATGGTATGTTGATAGTGGCTGCTCCAGGCACATGACGGGGGATGCGAGGTTGTTTTCTGAATTTGAAGAATTTGATGGTGGACATGTAAATTTTGCTGGTGCTAAAGGTGGTAGGATTACTGGACGAGGAAAAGTGACGAATGGGAAGATCACTTTGGACAAAGTGAACTATGTTGAGCAGCTTAAACACAATCTAATGAGCGTGTCACAAGTCTGCGACAAGGGTCACTCGGTCCATTTTACAAATACTGAGGCATTGGTGTTGAAACCGGGTTTGGTTATTCCGGACGATTGGATAGTGATGCGTGCACCGAGGAAAAATGATACTTATGTCATGGACATGGGTGCCAAGGATCCAACTGCAGCGGTGGCGTGTTTGCTGTCAAAAGCATCTGAAGCAGAATCTATGTTGTGGCACAGACGCATGGCCCATATTCACTACCGCAAAATGAATTATATCATTAAGAATGAGCTAGTGAAAGGGGTTCCATTGCTGAGGTTTCAAGTGGAAGATAAATGTCTTCCATGTCAAAAGGGAAAACAACACAAGAAACCTCATAAGTCTAAAACCGTAAATTCCATTAATGCCCCTTATGAATTACTTCACATGGATTTATTCGGTCCAGTGAATGTGAGGAGCATAGGTGGAAAGTACTATTGTCTTGTTGTCACTGATGATTACTCACGTTATTCATGGGTTTTCTTTTTAGGTACAAAAGATGAGACAGCGGAGATGCTGATAGATCTTTTTACAAAATTGGAAAACGTCCATGATGCAAGAATTAAGAGGATAAGGAGTGATAATGGCACGGAGTTCAAGAATCGGGTTCTGGATCTCTACTGTCTTCGAAAGGGAATAGAACATCAGTATTCTGCTCCTTATACTCCTCAACAGAATGGAGTCGCTGAGAGGAAAAACAGGATGTTGATTGAAGCCGCTAGGACTATGCTTTCAGATTCAAAGCTACCAGTTCTTTTCTGGGGAGAAGCTGTGAATACAGCTTGCTACGTCCTAAACAAAGTTTTAACCGTTAAACGTTTTAACAAAACTTGTCATGAACTTATGTTTAACGAAAAACCAAACTTAACAGGCTTTGAACCATTTGGGTTACCCTGCACCATTGTGCGAAACAAAGATAAACAAAAATTCGGTGAGGTGGCTGACGAAGGCTACTTTCTAGGTTACATGCCTGGCACACCAAATAAAAGGGTTTTTAATCTCAAAACTGGTAAAATTGAGGTTGTTTTTAATGTGGAAATTACTTCCTACAAACCTCAACAATCAACGAGTGGTCCTGCTATATTATATGATTATGAAAATGTGTTTAAATCATTTAATATTCCTGAGGTTTCTGATGCAGATGATTCTCAGCTGATTCAAACAGTGATTGGTGAAGACGATGAAGGGGGAGGAGTTTGTTAATCCGTTTGCAAACCAGAATATTCAGGGGGAGGTTGGATCAAACCTGGGTGTTAATCTAGAAGTTGATGCGGTTGCTTCTACACGAGCAAATAGAGATCATCCAGTTGACATGATACTTGGAGATCCTACTGCAGGTGTTCAGACGAGAAGAAGCATAGCAACGAATTCAGGGTTATTTGTTTCGATTGAGAAGACTGGGATAGTGAACGAGTGCTTGTATAGTTGCTTTATTTCCCAAGTGGAGCCGAAGAACATTCATATGGCTCTTAAAGACAATTCTTGGGTTGAAGCTATGCAAGAAGAATTGGCCCAGTTTGCAAAGTTGAAGGTATGGGAGTTAGTGGACCTTCCTAAAGGTGAAAGAGAGATTGGCACTAAGTGGGTGTTTAAGTGCAAGAAGGATGATAGAGGTATTGTCACGCGCAACAAGGCTCGGTTAGTGGTAAAAGGGTTCAATCAGCAAGAAGGGATAGATTATAATGAAGTGTTTGCACCAGTGGCAAGGTTGGAGGCAATTCGTTTGTTTCTAGCTTTTGCTTCATTCAAGGGCTTCAAAGTTTTCCAACTAGACGTGAAGAGTGCATTTCTTTACGGGAAAGTCCAAGAAGTGGTGTATGTCTCACAGCCAGATGGGTTCGTTGATCCAGACTATCCAGATCGAGTTTATAAACTTGATAAGGCTTTGTATGGGTTACATCAAGCTCCTAGGGCGTGGTACGAGACACTGTCTACACATCTGATCAAGAATGGTTTTGAGAGAGGTCAGATTGACAGTACACTGTTCATAAAGAGGAAGAAAGAAGATTTTCTGCTGGTACAGGTGTACGTGGATGACATCATTTTTGGATCATCTGATGTGAACATGTGTAAAGAGTTTGAACAGGTGATGAAGAGCAAGTTTGAAATGAGCGCTATGGGTGAGCTGTCTTACTTTCTGGGATTACAAGTTGAACAGAAGGAGGATGGGATGTTTATTCATCAAACAAAGTATGTGTATGACATTTTGGATCGGTTCAAAATGAATGATTGCTCTACTTTCAACACACCCATTTGCGAAAATCACAATCTCGGCCCAGATCATGAAAGTACTGAAGATGTTGATCCTACTCAATACAGGGCGATGATTGGGTCTCTAATGTACTTGACTGCTTCAAGACCTGACATCATGTTTGCCGTATGCTTGTGTGCCAGATATCAGGCGAATCCGAAAGAGTCACACATGAAAGCAGTGAAGCGTATTCTTCGTTACTTGAAGGGGAAACCTAAACTTGGGTTGTGGTATCCAGCTGATAGTGATTTGAGGTTCATTGCTTACACTGATTCAGACTTTGGAGGATGCAAATCAAACAGGAAGTCTACAACAGGTGGTTGTCAGTTCTTGGGAGGCAGGATCGTGTCTTGGCAATGCAAGAAGCAATCCTGTGTGTCTACATCTACGTGTGAAGCTGAATATATTGCTGCGGGTAGCTGTTGCTCTCAGGTTCTCTGGATTCAACAGCAGATGCGCGATTACGGTTTGGATTTCACTCGTACTCCTATTATGATAGATAATAATGCCACTATATCAATCACAAACAATCCCGTAAAGCACAGTAGAACTAAACATATTGACATACGTCATCACTTTATACGGGATTGTGCTGAAAAACGACTAATTGAATTACATCGAGTCGACACAGAAGATAACCTTGCTGATCTTTACACTAAAGCTTTTGATCGAGCTCGCTTTGAACACTTAGTCGAACTCAACGGGATGAGGAATCCTGAATAACTGGTTTTTCATAAGAATTTTGTAAATAGTTTACTGTTTTCTTAAAAATAAAAAAAATAAAAAATTGAAAAATCAAAAACATAAAAAAAATAGAAAATCAAAAATGAGTTATCACTGTGTGAAAAAGAAGAAATGATAGTACATCAGCAAGTTAGACTGTCACACTGAAACTGAAATTAAATTGCTTAAGTGTGATAGCAGCTTCATCATATGATGTACCAGTAGGCAAAAGCATGAAATAATATAAACCTAAATGAACTGTGTATGAGTGGGGAACACATCAGTGGTGTATGGTTTAATGACCTTAAATCCTGCGTTGATAGATTGCCAAAATCTGAAGTTTTGGGTCTTTATACTGTTATTTCATCTGGGGATATCTTGGCTGGTTTTTCTGTTCAGAACTAAAATTGTACATGACCCCAGGAAAGAAAGTCACTTGGAATTAGCACATTTCTATTTGAATGTCTGTATGTTGTCCCGATACACACAATTTTGATCTGATTCTGAAATCTTCTCTGAAAAAAATCGTGTACCTCCTCTGCTGCATCCAGATATATGCTGACCTGGAGGTGCTAGGCAACGACAGCTTCTGCTGCATCCAGATACATGCTGACCTAGCTGTACGTTGTCGCACTATAGATCTAACACACCCGAAAGAGGCCCTCTAGTGCCCAAAAGAAACCCAATAAACCTATATCAAACTGAGAAAACTCATTTGATCTGTATATTATACCATCTCTCCTAAAGATCTATTCTGTTCTCTTCTCAACCTATTCCCAGTTAAGATTTCAGAAATCTGGATTGGACTTGTGAAATATGTGGTAGGGAAGATACTTGCATGATAGAGTGTGTTGTTTATATTTCCAGGATTTGATTAGTATTTATTTGGGTGTTCATTGTTAAACAATCAAAACATGATAAAACAGAGTATATGCAGACCTAGACATTGTCAGGATATCTTAAAGGATGACATCAGTATACTCACCTACTACGATGAATCTTTGTGCATACCTTGATCGCGGGGGTATATCCTGAAGTGGGACACACTAAATATATCAGAATAAAATTACCTTAACGTATCATACGGTAATGGTACTTGAAATGTTCATGCATTTTGTTTAAGAGGACACACATACTGGTAATCGTCTTGGACTGCTTTTCACGAAAAATTAATACAGGATTATCTAATAGTGTGAAACAGTTTGATTGTGCTGATATGATCTTCTTACCAGTGATACTCACAAAAATAGAGTGTTTATTGCTTTTCGTATTTACTTGCTTCCAGAAGAATACAAAAATACAAAAATAGTGTCTTTTTCTGTTTAAAATTCTTAATGTACGGAAAACTGTTATTCGTGGAGGAATTGTTACAGATAGGGGGAGACGGTGTTAGTAAGTGGGTTCAAATTTTTGAAATGATGCAGGTTATAAGGTGTTTGATTAAAAATTGTTGCGTGTTGGTGCTTAATTTGAAAATGCTTAATCTGTTATACAGTTTAACTATCTCTTGAATAATAATAATTCCTTAACTATGTTGAAAAATTCTTATGGTTTCTCGAGATGTTTGTTTTATAGTATACAGATTGAAGCAGTTTGTTGATGAGAAGTTGCTTTGAAGAGATGAGGAGTTTGTTGCTGCTTGGTAGAATCCTCCTTCTACAATGCAGAATGGATGCTGTGAAGACCTATTGAGAATGCTGAATCACAACTTGGAAGATTTGGTGATTGGATACATCAGCTTAGGGGGAGTCTGTTGCTGACAGAATTCATGTTGAAGCTGACGCTATCCAAAGACCAAAAGACTGTAAGATTCTGAAGACTAAAGTTTCCTTTGCAAGCTATTGTCAAGGGGGAGTTTGTTGGTGCATGTTATGTGACAACAGCTGTGGATTGGTCTTTGGATATTAAACAGAAGATTGGACTATGAAGACTTAAAGATTTCGAGATTATCAAGCCCAATCAAGTCCAAGTTTGTATGAAGTTTAGTAGGTCCGAATTTATTATGAATTTGTATACGGGCCATAGCCCAATTCGTGTATGGTAGGTTGTAGTATATAAACAACCTTTTACTACATGTTTAGGGTTAGACTTTTAGAGACTTTTGGAGACTTTTAGGCAATTGAGAGAGAGTTCGAATACACAGATTATTGGCTGTGAGTTCGTGAAGATCTTGAGTGATTGTAAACGTTTTCGTTGGATAATCATAGAAGATCGGTTGGTAAATCGTCTGGTGTTCTTGTTTCTGTTTATTTGGTTTATCAAGGGGATTCCGCACCCTTGGTAGATTGTCAGTTTTGTTACGATCCATACGGGATAGGGACCTACACCCCCCCCCCCCCCCAAGCTAAATGCTAAAAACTAAAACCCCAAAAAAACCTAAAAAAAACCCAACCCCCCCCCCCCCAAAAAACCTAAACCCCCCTCCCCCACCCCCAAAAAACCTAAACCCCCCCCACCCCCCCCCCCCCCCCAAAGCTAAAATGCTAAAAACTAAACCCCCAAAAAACCTAAAAAAATCTAAAAAAATTTTTTTTAATATTTTTTATGTTAAAATCGCTACTTTTCGAAGCCAAAAAAAAACCGAAAAGTAGCGATTTTTTTATAAAAAATATTTAAAAAAAAAAAATTTTGTGTGATTTTTAGCTATTTTTAGGCATTTTTGGTTGTGTTCACATTGGTTCTCGCGGTTCTCGCAATAAGAGGTGGTTCTCGCATGATCTTCTCCCTATATATATATATTATAGAATCTAAAGACTAAAAGCCAAAAAAATATACTAGCACAACTTAATAGTTAATACCAAAATCTAACCCTAAAATCCCTAATTCCTAAAACAATCACATAAACTGATTGTTCGAATGTTCGATCTGCATATCTCGCCGCTACTACACACCAAAATCTAACCCTAGGTTCCTAATTCCTAAAACAATCTTGTAATCTGATTGTTCGATCTCATGATGAGGGTGAAGTCTTTGGTATAACTTGTTAAAGTCCTCTCTATTACACAATCACATATCACACTTTACTTTGTGCTTCTTGATATTGTTAAGAACATTTTTAGAATCATGATTTTAGTTATGTACTGCTTTTGTTAGTAAGGTGTCGCACATGTTTTAATTAAGTTGGAATTTGTTTTTTGTTGAACGCAACCTTATAATAGTCTTGATTTCAGTTTTTTTTTTGTTTTGCTACAGATGTTTTAATTTCGGTGCTTTGAAAAACCGAGCGAAAACGATCAGCTTGATTCAAATTCAAATTCGATCCGATCGGATCGGTTGTAATTTAATCCGAGCACGAGCAAACCCTCGATTGGATCGTGTCAGGTCATGAACACCCCTAGCCCTCGCGGGCCGCGAAAGCCCTGTGTGTATCCGTCGCGGGGTGCGAGAAAGTCACGAATCAACTATAAATAGTGCCGAACTCAGCTATTTCGATTGTTCAACTTCTAGAATTCTCTCTCAACGTCTATGGGCTAAAACTCTAGCCTAATACCCCATAAGAAACGAAGCTCTGCCTCAGTGTAAGTATTATAACCCTACTATTACCCTACACGATTGATCTAGGATTCCGTAATGCATGTCGGCTCTGCCCGCCTCAGTCATTGGAATTCTGTCTCGTGTGTACACCCGATTGATTTAGGACTCCGTAATGCATGTCAAGGACTTTCCTGACTCAGTCATTGGAGTTCTGTCTCAAGTTGTACGGTTAATGCAATTTAGGTTATTTTACTAACACATGTGTATTGTTTAAATTAAACAGGAAACTATATTATTATCAAAAAATCTATAATATTACCAGGAAGCCGGTAGGAATACCTAAAGTAGCAATGTAAGTAATCCTTCTTTTTATAAATTTCTTTTACAAAACCTCAATTGTTTTAAATTATATTTAACAGTGATTGAGTATTTGTATTCTACAATTATCGTCGGTATGTTAGGGTTTTGTATACAAAATTTGTTAGTACACTGTGAGTAGTAACTTGACCATAAGTCATGGATTGACAGTACCATGGGTGGTAATTAAGGTAGAATGGTAAACAAATGTAATTGCGAGATCGCTCTCAATACTGTAAATTGATAAAACCTGTTTTGATTAAACTGGGATCCACTCACCAGTATTTCTTGCTGATAAAAATGTTTTAAACATGTGTTACAGGTAACTTAGTGTGAAGCCAAATAAAAGCCAGCTGGAGAGCACTGAAGGCTTAGAAAAGTGGCTATAAAAGTTACCTAAATAAAAGGAAGAATAAATGAAAATCGGGTTTTATCCCACTTGTTTACTATAAATGTATTATCAACAAAACTTGGGTTTTATCCCATTTATCTATTTTAAACCTTTTGGTGTTTAACTCTGATAAAAAATATTTCCTAACTACGGTCCTGATGAAACTTTCCGCTGCCAAATAATTAAACACTGATACCATCTGACTGGCTCGTGGCTCCCGCTCCCAGGGTGGGGTCGGGGGCTGCGACATTGGTATTGATGTTGGTTTTGGTTGGACTTTTGGGGATCCATTTGAATGGGGCCAAACGATGGTGTAGATGGTAAGTTGGTGTTAGGTGGATTAGAGACAAAGGCATGGGCGAAGCTTTTAAGGGGAGGGAGGGGGCGGCCAACCCCCTGAACTTTTCGCTCAGTGGTGGAGAGTATGTAGTTTTCGTATAGAAATTTTTTGGTATATAAGTTTTCGACCCCCAATTTTATAGAAATTTTTAGGATCAGTGACTTCCGCCCCCACGGTCGAAAATCTCAAGCTTCGCCACTGGACAAAGGTTGCCTCTATCTGGTTGGCTAGGTTTCTTCGTACGACCCGCTCGATTTCTGGTTTGAACACTAACGGCAAGGTCCTCCCGGAGTTCCTCGTATGCATGCACTATCTGTAACATGCACAAGTAACACACCCGCGTAACAAGGAATATAGAAAGTAACAAAAAGAAACAAACAACTTAAACAAATAATCACAAAATCAATTAACATCCAAACACAAAGCGCACAAATTCCCTGACAACGGCACCAAAATTTGATCGGAGTGTCGCGCCCCCCTCAAAGATAATATTTATAATGCCCAAAATACCCTTAACAATGTGTTAGTGGTAGTAAGGGGTCGAACCACGAAGAGTTTGTGGTTTGTGTATGGGCCCGATTGATTGTTAATCTTGTCACAATTTATGAAGCTTGCTAATTCGGTTTAAATGTTTGTTTGTTTGAAAGAGATATCGGATTGAACCGACAAGTTTGTTACTAATTACTTAACTAAAGTTCACACCTAGTTCGACAATTATAGGACCTGGGGTTGCTACACGTTTTTAACTTAGTTCAATTGAATTAGTTCATTAACAGTTTTAGAATAACGAGACTTAGGTGTCAATTGCTATCAATGTTCAAGACGGACCGCAATGCACTTCGTTACCTCGGACAAGTAAATCCTATCAAAAGATAAGGCATAATTGCACATATTCATTCCATAAAGTCAAATTTCATAACTCACTCGACAATTTATAGATTCAATACAAATGACAAGACAATTATCTAACAATTCAAATGCAATTCAATTTGTCACAAAACTAAATATTAAACATGTAACAAACCCTAAAAATCCATACAAAAGTCTACACCGAGGTGAAACTCGAGAGAATTAGCCACTCATGACGAACGGAACACGGTTAACCATTGATTGAAGCTTGAACTATAACATCATGAAGCCTTGATGGTGATGATGATGATAGTTAGGGTTTGTAATGCATGGTGGACATGAATGGATGATAGATTGGATGATGATTATGATGATGATAATGATGATGGTGGTAGTGGTGGTGGTGGTTGTGGATTAGGGTTAGGATCAAAGGTGATGATTTGGATGATCAGATGGATTGGTATGGAAGAATGATAAAGGTAGAGGTGTTCTTGGCTCCAAGATAGTGTTTCAAACTCAAAAATTGAGTAACTCCTCAAAACCCCCCAAAACAAGAGATATAACTTGTCACCAATTATTCAAAATGCAATTTTCACGTTTGGTATCAAGGGAGGGCGTCGGTGACGGCCCGTGGTTATGCAAGTTTATTCCTACAGCCTAAAAACCTGCCTACGATCAAAACTAGCCAACAGGAACACCCAGAAGGCGTCGTCGACGACCCAGGAGGGCGTCGGCGACAACTTGACAATTTCTTGTTTTCTGCTTTCTTTGTTCTGCGTTCCCGGTTGATCCCGTTCGCTCCCTGATGCTCTGTAAAACCTCCGAATAGCTCCTTAAACTCTGTTAGACCTGTAAAACACAATTCTAATCAAAAGTAGGCCATTTGAAACCAAACGTCATGTAAAAACATCAACTTAATTACGAAAAAAACATCGGTTTTCGACCACGCATCAGTAAAGCCGAGGAAGGGAATTGAAGATGTGAAGTGTGAAAGAAACGTGCAAAATGGAACGGAGGGAAAGAATCAAAGAAAATATAAGAAGGGTTTGATTTGCTCGGTGAAAGTCCAGAATCCGGCGGGATAAGACGGAAGTTTGGACGGGATAGAGCTAATCAGTAGAAAATTATTAAGAACAGAGTAGAAGCAGAAAGATTCCATTCATACCAAAAGAGTTTACATCGTTTACAAGCTAGAGAAACGAAATTTCTGCAGCATTTCCCCTCTGAGATCTCCAAAACTTAACAACTAACGAACACACGGCACTATATATATATATACATGAGGTTGGGACGGATTAATACTTCCATGTGGATAAGCTTGTTTGTGCGGAGGTAGTTACATCTATACGAACCTCTCTCGACCTCTCCAAAGTCATGTGTTCGTATCTTAAATATACAATATTCAAAACACGCTCTATCTAGCCTATTCGCACAATAGCGGACATACATAATATGCACCAACAAATTCCCCCTTGGTCGTCACTATCGAATCTTGATCTTGAAATATGAGAGTCGTGTTTGAATATTCTGCAACTTCAATCATGCATTTGATATCTTTAGATAATTCCCCCTTGATTGATGATTCGGGTATTCCCCCTGAAATGAAACTTTAGGTCTTTGTTTGCACGGTTCCTGACCTCCTCTGATGTCACACCCCAACCTATGGTGGAAACATCGAAGTGAGAAGAAAACATGATTTTTCATAGTATCATAACAATAAATGTGACAATATATGATTAATCAAAATTTCATAAATACGAAATCATGAAATACATTGTTCAACAAATCAAATTTGATCAAATAGTGTCAAACATGAAACATAATTCAAACATTGTTTATTACTAAGGTGTGTTTCTAAGTCCACCCTAAACTCGTTTCTTCAATGTCATCGTATATCAACCTTCAACATGTAATAAAATAATAATCAACAAATATGTTGGTGAGTATACAAGTTTGAATACATAACATAATATGAAAATGGTTTAATTGTACTCGTATCCAACATGATAAATGTATACAAGTTACAAACTTGTTGTACGGGTGTAAGCTATATGTCAAACCAGAGTTTAACGCAATCGTGATTACCCTACATCGTCGAAATGAAGAGGGTGTAATGTGTTTTACTTAATATACCACAAGAATACGGGCAGGGCGTTAATCCTGTAGCGCTGTAATTGTTAAGGTAGGCTTGCAAAGTTAATGAGCATATAGGCGCAATGTAAACATAGCATGTGAGATTAACAAGTATAACAAGTTTCATGTTTAATAGTGTATAGAGTGTGATTGAATAAATATGTTTAATAGTGTTGCATGTTTTTGTATAAGTGTACATGTTGCACCGAAAGTGATTAAAATGTAAAAGGGATCGAGTATACTCACAGTTTTGCATAGGGTTCCACAAAAACCGAGAGCGGGTTGTCGAGGGTTGGAACACTGAAATCACCCTGAAATGGGTAAACAGAAGTGTAAGTATTCTGATGTGAAAGAGGTTCGGATCAGATTGTAAAATACGAGAAAAGTACAGAGTAAAATGAGTAACAAAACCTTTCGGACGAAAGGGCCTTTCACGTGAAAAGGCAATGGCTTTTCGTGCGAATGGATCTTTCAAGCGACTGGCATGTTTTAAAGCGCGTAAAACTTAATCATAAATTGATTTAAACATAAACAGTAGAGTAGTTGTTGCATTAATTGAAAACAGAAAGTAAAATGGCCAAACAGCCAAGTGAGGACAACCCAGGTGTGCCAACACAACATGGAAATAGTGAACTAAGTATCGGAGGCTGGACGGGGTTAACTCACTTTATGACTAGCAACTGTTTTGGGTTCATCACTGATGAACTGTTATAAAACAGAAACAAAATCGGAAACAAAATATATGAAAACTGTCCTTTTCGTGCGAAAAGGGACACCCTGTCGCGCGAAAGGGGTTTCATCTCGGGCGACTGGTGACTGTTTTGTCGAAAAATGTATGTTAGATTAGATCTGTCCGAAGCAGATCAATACTTGGTGGAAATTAACCCTAATGCAAACCATTATCGATGAAAGAGTTAAGGGTCTGATGGGTTCCAGATTCCAACAAGATGGTTTAGAATTCGAAATGAAAGGTATGATCATATTGTAAAAATATTAAAGTTTGTAAATATCGATTTGAATTTCATATGTGATGCTCCAACAGCAGTTTTCCCAGGCAAACTAGTGGAAACCATCTCCGAGATGTTTGTTGAATCAAGAAAATGACGCAAGAAAATTTTAAGAAATCTAAGAAATATGTTAAAGAAATGAAAAAAAGATGAAAGAAAAACATACAAGAATGCTTCTGATCGTAGAGAGAGTTCAGAGCGTTCTGGAGAGTGTTTTGAAATGAGCAAAGAAAATAGTGGAGCAGTGTGCCTATTTATAGGCCTTAAGGCAAAATTAGGGCAACAAACGAGTTCGGACAAGAGGGAGTATGGGCGACAGGCCCATTCGCGCAAGAGGGGCATTCGCGCGAGAGGGGTCTTTCCTTTTCTCTCGAGGTTCAAGTTCGATTATGTTATGTGTTTCAACTGGTTTTACGTGTAACAAGCATAAATGTGTATCACGTAAACATGTATAATAGTGTTTAAATGTCTATTGTGAGTATAAGTATGCAAACAAGTCTAGCATAAATAACTTGAATATGAATAAAATACTTGCTTTTTCATTATGATCAATTGTCTCGGATTACTAAATGAAACGAGATAAAATACGACATGAGTACAAGTTTCTAAAAGGAGAATGTACAACAATACTTGCTAAATCAGGAAACTACAAATACGCGAAGCATTACATCTGATTTGCTTAACTGTAATCTTCACGAATAATCACCAACTCGAAACTAATCAATGCAGCTTCTCAGTTCCGTCTTTAATCACATCTGCGTTCAGTTTTTGATCTAACATTTTAGCTAAATCCCTTAATCTTCAAAAACCCAACCGACAATTGATAGAAACTTTGAATCAGCACACCAATAAACTTCAAATCTGTGAAAACCCACGAAAATCTGAAATCCCGTTTCTTGTAATCACCTTTAAGCACACTCCTGAATAATTGATCAGTGTAAACGATAATCTCCATAATTAGCAAATCTTCATTAGATAACAAATCAGCTGGTAATACATTCAGATCTAGGAAACATTTCTTCCAAGATCAGATTCACATTCTTCCTCTTCAGTCACGATAACAGATATATAGTCTTCTCCGTTAGACCCGATAGCAACTTAATCAACTAACATCATCATTCCCCGGTGGTTAGTACGAAAAACAATTCCTCTGCTCGAAGATTAACCATTCTGACACTTTAGATTATCACAGAATTACCAGTTCCGAGATATCTTTTAGGTATCGACAATACTGATGCATCTCCTGATGCTAATCCTGCTGACCGGCTTGACGAAGACTCGAGACTCAAACCCTCAGATATCAATCTGACCACGATCTGAAGAATCTGAACTTCCTAAGATCACGAACTAGCGAATCCAGATCATATGCATCCCCAGATAATCTGAAGTCGGAACCACCTGAATACTATTGCATGTCTGAATTTCAAAAATGTCGTAATTTCAATATATTCTAATGAAATTTTTATTCTCCCTCATTTTTGCAAATTCTGACCTCTCTAAAATTTATCACTTAATTTCCCCCTCAAACTTGGCAAATTCAGTCCTCTATGTTCATAGAAAAACTAAACTATATGGAAAATATGTGATTTTGGTCCACAAAAGTGCCTTTTTCATCAATTACGGATTTTTCTAGTTGGCCCATTAATATTCACTATACCAAAAGATAAACAGTCTGATAGGTATCTGTGACAACCCCATTATCTTCACTACTCTGTGATCGCATCATCAAATCTATTCTCTGAAGCCTCCGACGATGTCCTCGAACAGCCCGTATTTGTCGTTAAAATCTTGGAAAAAATTTCAATCACCAATTTTTTTCTGTACACTCGTCTCGTCACTACGATAAAAAATGCCATTTTTGGCATTTGGATCATTCGCGCGGATAAAGTAGGTTCATTCGTGTGAATGAGATGATTTTACAACGAATATAGGCTAGTTCGTGCGAACGTACACATTTTGGGGGAGATGAAGATTACCTCCGTGCGGACGTATTATGTTCATGCGAACGTAGTTCCTTCGTACGAACATATCTCGTCCGTTAGAACGCCGTTGATTCAATTTTTGATCCATAATCTTTTTTTCTGCGAATTTCATGTTGATTTTTTCACAGACTAGGTCGAAATTCATTTCTAAACAATCCTATGGTTTCAACTTTAATTTTTGTCCATGGATTGTCCGTTTGTTTGGTTATTTACATCTAAAAACCCAGAAAAGTCCATAATTCATGAGCTTAGGTGATTCAGTCAACTGTTAGATCGATTGAATCGGTAAAGTAGCTCTGATACCAATTGAAAGCCCAGTCAACTGTTTAATTTTTGTCCATGTATTTTAGCTTCGTAATTAAATTTTTTAAATGCGTTGTTGAAACTGGATCGGAAAACAAAGTTAAAACGATCAACGCCGCATTATTATGCGATTTTTCGTAATCAACGAACGGACGCGTCAATAACGACTACCGACACTAATTTTAAATATCTTTAAATCTAAAATTTTAATTTATGACGTTACGGATAGTTCGGGATTTGAAAACGGGCTTCAGAGACTTAACGGGCCACTTATAGCACGAGAGGTGGGCTTGTGGGCCATGGGCCCAAGCCCACTAACTAGACACAAGTTATTTAAGTTTAGTGATACCCTAAATCCTCATTTGATCAGCCGTTTCTCAAATCTTACTCTCTTTTTTCTTTCTCTTATCCTTAAATATCATCCAAGAACAAACATCTTCACCCTCTCCTTTTGTCGATTATACTAGACACACACATACATAAAATGTGACTGACTCTTTTGAAACATTATCATTTACAACAAATTCAAAACCCTAACCATCTCACTCCCAACACAGCTGCATTACTCTGTCTCTTCCATTCCTTCGATCGCTGGAGGTTTGTTATCGGTGGCACTCCGGTGTCGGTTCTCCGACCAGACACCCCCACCCTCTTCGACAAGCTCCCATCTGCAAACACCCCCCTCTTCTCGGTCCCTCTTTCTCACAAGAGATCCTGACCGGCTCCGACCGCTTCTCCGGCGACTCGCCGGTGTTCATGATGAAGGTCATTGTTGAAGATGATGATGATGCTCAGCGATGAAGATGGTGATTTTGGTTGCTGATGATGATCGGAGACTCGGACCAGCGGTCAAAGACTCGGACCAGCGGTCAAAGACTCGGACCGGCGGTCGATTTTAAAGTCCGGTGGCCCATGACATTATCTGACGAGTTTTCACGATGATGATGATAATGACAATGGAGGTTAGAATGTTTGGTTCAAGTTCGACATAAATTTCCTGCTCGAATTCTGATTTGCTTTGAGTTTTGGTTCGGGTTTAGTTCGGGTTGGTTACAGCAGTGATTCGGGTCAACAAGTCAGCAGGTTCGGGTCATAGATGGTGCTTGGTTCGGGTTCAGTTAATCTCAGATGTGGTTCGGGTTTTATTTTGATGTTCGGTCAAACCCAGTCAAATCAGCAGTTTCGTGACGGTTCGGGTATCGACTCAGTCCAACTCGGTTCGACTCAGTGAAGTTCGGCTCGACTCGGTCAACCGAGTCAACTCGGTCAAGGTCAGCCAGTCAACTCAGTTGACTCAGTCAACTCAGTTGACTCAGTCAACTCAGTTGACTCAGTCAACTCAGCGAGTTGACTCGGTCAGCTCAGCTTTTCGACACGAGAAGATGGTAAAGATTAACGGCGCGTTTTATTTCGTTATTTCATAGTTTTATTAAATACGTGAGAAACGAGCTCTAACCGATCTATTTAAGTACACTTTGCATCTTTACGTATTCGACGAAATCTTATATATTGATTGATTATATTGATTGAGTCTTGTTAAATTTTGATAAAATATCGACAACTTGCGTTGTCGGGGCCGTCCAAAAACAGATGAAACTCTGCCCGTTTTTCGAGAAAATCCGTAAAACTAAAACACGTTTTATTCAAACGACTTCTTTTATGGAAATAAATATAGATTTTGAACATCAAGTAACTTGGATCTCTTTTATAAAAATAAATATAGTTCATATATTTATTTCAAATATCAAACCACACGAATTCGTTTTCATAAAAATAAATATAGTTTGCATATTTATTTCAAGCACCAAACAACACGAATTCTTTTATTAAAATAAATATAGTTATTATATTTATTTCATACGACAACTCGAAAACTTTATAAACTCCACATAACTTCTATATTATTTCAAACGCAGAACACGCCTTCGTTTCATAAAATAAATATAGTTTTATATTTATTTCAAACATCAAGCGACTTGTATTCGTTTATAAAATTAAATATAGTATATATTTATTTTTAAACATCCAACAACTCAATGATTACTTTACAAAATAAATATAACTTTTTATATTTATTCCGAACGCCTAAACGACGTATACATATACTTTGATAATTATCATACGAGACGTATATATGATACGAATTTGTTATATGTTATTTTCATATAAACTTTTGTACATACACGTACGATTTCTCGAGACAACTAACGCGATTATAACAATATATTTATATACTTTTATATAAATATTCATATATTTTAAACCTCTCGAGAACTAAGTCTTTCAAGACTTCTTAAATACCGACGAATAAACGAACTACGCAAGCATAACTTCTTCGCTTCTTTCAAGTTAACAACAAACCGTCGAATCGTTCGGTCAACGATTCGGTAGAGCTCGGTGACACGTAGACTAGTTACCGCTTTTATTTAGAAACTTATAAGATATTACGTGTTAGGAATATTGTAGAATGCACGCTAGCGAGTCTCGTCTTGGAAACGACATCACGAAGTCGTAATTAGCTAGCTTTGCACAAGGCAATTCAGGTGAGTTCATAACCCCCACCTTTTTACGGTTTTACATTTTTGTAAATGTTTTCGGGGTGGAAAGTGTAACAACTTTGATTTTCAAACATGTACTTGTTTGATACACACATCGTATTTTGAAATGCAATTTGTTTGATTCATGCTTTGTTTTATGCTCTTACATGTTTTACTGGCCCAAACACGTGAATATTTGCAAATTTGATTAAGTGTCATACTTATAAACAAGGCTACATTAATTACAAGGGCCTAACATGTCATTTTGTGAAAGTATAAGTTAAGGGACTTAATTGTCATTCCTTGAAACTTGCACGAAAACTTTGACTTTAAGTCCGAGGACTAAAACCGTCATTTTTAGAAAGTACAAAAGTCCGGGGACTAAGTTGTCATTTTTGAAATTTTATAAGTTCGGGTTAAAAATGTAATTTTTGAAAACAATAAGTTTAGGGTCCTTTATGACATTTTTGAAACTTATTTTATAAATAAAAGAATTAAATGAATTTTTTGAATTAAAAGTACAAGGGCCATTCGGTCATTATCTGAAACTTGAACACAGGGACTGATGTTGATATCTTAAAACTATTTTTAACTGAAAAGAGTAACCGGGTTAAATATTCTATAAGGAATTCCATTCAAAAAACTTAACCTAGTTAGTGGTTTAACGGAACTGTTACAGGGACCAATGTGCATTAGTTCGAAAACCTCAGGGACCTAAGTGCAAAATCCGAAATCAAATTTAAACAAAAACCCGGTCACCTGCTGTTGCCGGAATCGATCCGAAATCACGTGTATAGTGGGTTTTTCCTGCCCAAGACTAGTGCACGCGGAATCTCAGTCTTCAAACAAACTTTCCACGCGTTTAATTTACCCGTAACCATGTTTAACATCGACCGTATCGGAGGATATTTAAAATCAAAGTGGAAGTTTAATTCCACTAAATTATGTCGAAATCGAATCAATTGAAATATGTTATAAGATCTCCTGAACTCCCATAACATCCTGCAACTCTCAAAATACACGAACACTTCGAAATATACTGTCTGTTCGAACCTGTTTCCTTTGTCGCCGGAACGGTCGCCGGAGCTTAGCCATTCCCTCGTTCCAGCCGATATCGGACCTGTTTTCGATCATACTTTCTGTACATTCTGATCACACTACGTTTCTGTACATTTAATTTAAGTATAGACTTGAGTTGATCGGGTAATTGCACTCGTTGACTTCTGTTGACTTAATTGGGGAAGAAGATGATAATTTTTGATTTTTTTTTTATTAAAACAGTTTATTCATTTAATTCATAACAAATTGAACATAGTTACTTAAAATCTGAGAATTTTAATACAAATTATTTAAACACTGATGCTTTTATGAAAAATATAAAACCCGTCAAAATTGTTTATAAAACTATTTTTATAAATTAAAACAATGTTGATCTTTCAAAATTTATAATAATTCGAATTTAAGGAATTAATTATCGAAATTTTTATAGTAATTATTTTACATGTTGGACTTTACAAAAATAATATTTGCAATTAATATTTCATATAATTTTGATATTATTATGAAATAATCAATATTTACACCTTAAAAATAAAGTCTAATCTTATATATTTAAAATTAAATAACTATATAGTTGGTGCCCAAAATTATTTTTATGATAATACCTGCATTATTCTGAGCTTGTATAAATTTAGTTACTGTTTGATCATTTACAGATTATTTTACATAAATTAAATCAGTGAAATCACCTAATTAAACTTAACTGTTTTAATTATATAATTATATAATTTTTGGTCCGAAATTATTTTTATAATATTATGCATGTTTTGTTGAGTTTATAAAAAATCCAGAAACCATGTTTTAATACTTGCATGTTATTTTTATATAATAAACCTTATAAATCAGTTTATGTGCAATTATCCTTTTTAATTCCAGATTATTATATAAAATTTATTAAAGGCCTTGGAATTTATTATAAATCTGTTATATTGCATGTTAATTATTAAAAATGATATTTCTAGTTTTCTGATTTAAATTAATTACTTAGACAATTATTTAGATAATTATTCTGTTATTTCATTTTTAAACAAATAATTAACTGTTTATTTAAAATATATTTATTTCTGCCATGATAATTATTTTAAATCTGATTTATACTTGTTATATAATTAAAATGTTAGTTTAATTATTCTGCCCTAAATTAATTATTAGATAACTAGATTGTATAATTATCATGTTATTTTGAAAAAAACATATGTTTTTATAACACAGAAAATAGTTTATAAATTCTATAATTAAACTCGGACTTTTGGATCATATTTTTGAAACTCTGAAATTATTTAAACTGTCACATAATTTTTTTTATGTTAATTATATATATATATATATATATATAAATAGATTCAAAAGTATAATTATTTATATATATTTGTTGTTTAAATATACAAATAATAATATTTTACTCATTATTTGTATAACTTAGTATTTTATATAAATACTTCACAATTAATCAAGTTACCAAGTGTTCCCCAAACAGATTGTCAAACCGTACAACGCAAAACCTAGTCACCCGATTATACAAAATTACAGTTTTGCCCTTTTGTTGATGCCAAGTTCCATGTTATTTTTGTGCATGTTAAACCATCTAGAGGGACATTGGGAATCCTAAACTCTTACAAATTTACTTGTTTGGAATTTACACGCAGACCAGGTGAGTTCATAGTTCCCATTTTCTTTTTACAATATTTTTGGGATGAAACATATGAAATAATGTGATACAAACAAATTTGCATTTTGTGGCTATCTTGATTGTTTCTTGCAATTTCTTGATACTTGTTGCTTAACACCTACATTCATTAACTCCGTACAAGCCCAGCGGTAATATTATAGCGCTATAGGTGTGACGCCCCATCCTAACTTCCACCACACCATTGTTTGTTTAGGCCCTTTGTAGTCTCACCATTGTTGTTGTTGTTGTTTCACATTTGGGAAGTTTAGGGTGATCAATGCCGTGTTTACGTCTGCAAGGTTTGAATGTTCACCAAGCAACTACCTGTATCATTCATTTGCATAAGTCTTATTAATTGCCACATTGTTAAACATTTTATTTCATTATCACATTATTTATGTATTACCAAGCTAACCAAAACCTATGAACTCACTCAACCGTTTGTTGACCCGTTTATTTTAACATATGTTTCAGGTGATGATGTTTGAAGTTGCTTTTGGATCACATAGGATTGCTCAAGACAAGTGCCTTAGTTTAAATAAAAATCAAAGACCTTTATGTGAACAACGTGTTGTACTTGTTTTATTTTTGGATGTGAATGCAATCCTTTAATCAACTTAATGATATTTCAACTTAAATTAAATCACCATGTGCTTATTTGCATTCTACCAAGTTTCGTGATGCCCTCGACGTTTCCGCCTCCTGTCAGGGTGTCACAGAAAGACATGCACGTTTTGCAGAAACACACAAAGTTTTCGATAAACAAAGACAGCATATTTTAGATAAAGCATGTTTTGCAGGAACATACGAGGTTTTTGAATGAACGAAAAACTCATATTTCTAAATCATGTTGCGAACGGATTTCAAGGAACTCAAATGGTTTACGAATGAATTATACTAAATATACCGGATTTTACAAAACAAATGTGTATTATCGAAATGTGAATGATTTTCATGACTAGGGATGGATCGTCTAAGAGACTGGGGGTTAGCCTTAGAGGCTGGGGAGGTTCAGCCTTAGAGGCTGGGGTAAAATACATGTTACGAATGTTTAAACGGTATGAAATGAACTAATAAATCATGTGAGCATAGATTAAATTTGAAATGCCATAAATTCTTAATTAGGGACGAAGGTTAGATCTAACGGGTACGGCCGAACCCCACTCATGGTACTTGTGACCACTTGAGTGCTTCGGTGTCCCAGTCGAGGTGAATCGACACAGTCGAGGAAAATCGACAAGGGTATAAGCCTACTCATTCGAGTGCTCCCTATTCTTTCACATGTTTTAATCTCCTTGCAAAACCTTAATTTAATTTGTTCATGAATGCTTTTCATACCGGGGTTTTACAAATTACATACCATGTTTTATACAAATTCAAAGCATAGGATTATGCGGGCATGAAGTCAAAGTCAGGGTGGCCATTGATGGTTATACGAACATTACAAATACGAGAGTTTACAAATACATGGTTTTACGAACATAATGCGTTACAAATACAAAATTTCCATATAACTTGGCAAGAAAATGATTTCTAAATTCGTTTTCTCAATATTATTTCAAAAACCGGTTATTCAAAAAGATTTATTTCAAATCTTTTACAAACAAACTATGAACTCGCTCAACTTTATGTTGATTTTTCGCATGTTTCTTTGTCAGGTTACTTTTCAGAAATCAAGGCACGGTTGGAATTGGAGGACCATTGGAAATACGAGTACTTAGTGGCGTTCATTTTCTAAAAGACTTAGCTTATTTGCTTCCGCTGTGCAATGAAGATACCAGTCCAGTCACGCCAATGCTCTGATATTTCGGGGTGTGACAGATTGGTATCAGAGCTATAGGTTACAGCGAATAAGGTATTCTGTAGGAATACCTAGCTCTAACCTCACATTACTCTAGGACTTAGATCATTATGACTTTGAATACGTACCGAACGCCTAAGACTCGAATATGGTCTCCAACCGTTGCCAAAAAACCAAACAGTCAAAATTTTGTTTCCAAACGTACGCTAAAGTGGTGTTTTACACACAGTACACAAAACAATTACATACAGTACACAAAACTCTGAGAGTTTAGGAAACATGCATTTAGGACCTTCGGAAACTTATGATGAAGTTCATTAAAGGTCATCACGTAGGAACCGCGAATATTAACTCGAGCACACACTATTATCCATATTGTCTATGATATCTTAACTTCCCGAGCAGGCAGCCTACGCGAAACAAAACGCTAGTGCGCATGTATACGTGAAATTTAAGCTATACATCAACGAAGGTTGAAGTACGTCACATACGACTTTCGAGGGGAAGTCACCAAGAAGACACTATGGAGCATTTCAGCGATGATGCTATCATGTCAGCGCGAGAACTATCGATCAGGAAGCGGCGGTTTGGCACGCGGTCCTGCAAACGACATGAGTCATGCTAAGGAGAAGATGCATTTCTTCGTATCCCCCCTTTCTCATTAACGACGAGTACGCTATGTTCGACATTCCATGGTAATGTCACCTAACAACCGGTCATCACTGGCAACCCCAGGTAAAGTCCTCAAATTTCTTTTATTGAAATTTCGACTTTCACATTTACTGAGTAGACTTTCATATCTCTACTCCTCTTAATGCTCATTGTATCACAATCATTTCTTTCAGTATAGCGAATATTCATTTGCTTCATTTCTTGAAAAATTCATATGTTACACATGCATCGGTTTGTTACGCGTGTGGTTTCGTTTCAAATAAGCGCTTCATCGAAGTTCAAATATTATTTCGCTAAATCTAATTTGTGATTCGAATGACCTGCATTATTGTAATTGTTGGCCCCTTTGTTATCAAGTCAACACATTTTCTTGAAAATTCTTTTCTTTTCAAGTTACATACATGGTTTTTCGTTGTAACCATGTCGAAATTTCCTTGTCGATACATGTATTTATTGTCGGCTTGCGCCGAAACCAAGTCCAATTGTTTAAACTTGTTCATTACACATATTCAATTCAAGACACCATATGATGTATTGAAAACATCATATTCGAATTCGTTTTAACAAGTGTTTCATTTGTTCCGAGTCGAAGTAAACTTGTTTGGCATTCGACTCCATTAAATTGTTTGTTGATTTCGACACCTTGTGATGGCATTTTCACTTATTTGAAGCTTGCGCTAAATTCGTTTACGCATCTCTTGCACAGATTTAATTATTTAATTATTGATTTGCTTTAAATCCGCCTTGATTTACCATATTACAGCAGTCTTAACACAATCGTGTGTTAAGGCGATGGTGCACAAATTCATTTATATTTCGGTGTACCTCCTAACGGTTCTTTCAGCATCGATCGAATGTTTTGCGATATTCATTGCTTCTTCGCCTCCGATCGAAAACACTATTTCCTTGATGTTCCATTTTCAATTGAAAATCCTATGATGTCATTTGAAACAAACTTTCAGATTTACTTCATTGCGCTTTCATTTGACTTCAAACATGGTGAATTTGTTTGATCACCGCTATTATTGAATTATTTAAGTCACTACGACACCTTGTGGTGTCAGTTCAAACTTGTAGCTTGGGCTAATCATGATTGAGCGTTTCATGCAAAACACATGTGATACTTGTTCGATCACCGCTATATTGGAATTGTTTTATTCTCTATGACACCTTGTGGCGTCGGTATAACTTGCAGCTTGTGCTGATCACGATCGAGCGTTTCATGCAAACTATTACATTTGAGCTTGTTGATTCTAAGTTCATCCAGTGGATGTTATTGCTTTTAGAACTCATTTACATATTGTGAACGTTCATACGGAATTCAATTGGTCGAAGTTCCTGATCTTTGTTGGACTCCTGTTAACTTAGTCACACTAGTGACTGTATCTATACGTCTTGTTTCCTTTGACATCAAATTCTGAAACACATTTCTTTTAACCGTTGGGTTCTTATTGTTGTAGTACGTCCTTGAATTCACATAATTCGAATAAGTCTTGATTTGATTTCATGTTCATTCACTTTGGTATTATTTGTATTTATCTACGCATAACATAACTCTAAGGAGTTAACATAGTCTAAATTTCGAGGACGAAATTTTATTAACAGGGGGAGAATGTGACAACCGGTAGTTTGCGCCCTTAATTACGTGATTAACAGGCAATTAACGTGATAATAAATAGTGTTTACGACGCAAATAAACTTAATTAGGCCCTCAGTAAGCTTAGGAACGCCTATTCGGTTCTACAGTACGCGTTTGACGGTTTGCGGGAAATCTGCGGAATATTAAACAGTAACGAACTGAAACCGAACAAAATACTGACAACGCCGACAAGTATTAAATTTTTACGTGTATTTTAGCTTCGTAATTAAATTTTTTAAATTCGTTGTTGAAACCGGATCGGAAAACAAAGTTAAAACGATCAACGCCGCATTATTATGCGATTTTTCGTAATCAACGAACAGACGCGGCAATAACGACTACCGACACTAATTTTAAATATCTTTAAATCTAAAATTTTAATTTATGACGTTACAGATAGTTCGGGATTTGAAAACGGGCTTCAGAGACTTAACGGGCCACTTATAGCACGAGAGGTGGGCTTGTGGGCCATGTGCCCAAGTCCACTAACTAGACACTAGTTATTTAAGTTTTGTGATACCCTAAATCCTCATTTGATCAGCTGTTTCTCAAATCTTAGGTGCTGTTTGTTTATTGTTAAAAGAGCTTCAGGACCTCTTTTGTCTTCACCAAGCAGACCACGCGCAGATATAGGGCTCTGAAGCTTGTTTGTTTTTTCAGAAGACAATTCATTAAAAAAGCACTTCAGAAACTCTTCCTTGGGCAGATGTTGATTTACCTCTTCACAATATCTCTTCTCCTCTTCCAAATACACAACTCAAGAAACCCTATCCCTTCTCCATTCACGCCGACCTCCCCTGCTCCTCCACCTCACGCCGCCGACCTCCCCTGCTCCTCCACCTCACGCCGACCTCCCCTCCTCCTCCACCTCACGCCGAGCACCACCGGCGAGCACCACCGAGCCGAGCACCACAGAGCCGAGCACCACAGAGCCGAGCACCACCGAGCCGAGCACCACCGAGCCGAGCACCACTGAGCCGAGCACCACCGAGCCGAGCACCACCGCAGTCGTTCCCCTTGTATCTCCACTCATCCTCCAATCTAAAGGTATCAAGATCTGAATTTATTATAACTAATGTGTGATTTGTTCTTGCTAACAAGATCTGAATTTATTCAGCCAAGTTATTATAACAAGATCTGAATTTATTTGCTGAATTTATTATAACAAGATCTGAATTTATTTGCTGAATTTATTATAATAAATGTGTGATTTGTTCTTGCTAATATATTGGCTGAAGTTATTATAACAAATGTATAATTTTCGTATGAAAGTTTTCGTAACAAATGTATAAATTCAGCCAAGATCTGAATTTATTTGCTGAATTTATTATAACAAATGTGTGATTTGTTCTTGCTAATGTATTGGCTGAAGTTATTATAACAAATATATTCGCTTTCGCTTCGCTTAGCTTATGTTTTGATTGACATGATTAGTAGAAATAGGAGAGAAACAACAATGGTCAAACGACCATCTAAAATGCTTATTAGAGACTTGCATTGAAGAGATACACACGGTGGGTAGAAAAGGCTTGAGTTTGCATAAAGACTCGTGGAATAAATTATCTTTTTTATGAATATTATTTAAGTATTGTATAACTATTATTTAAGTTTGAATGTTGAAAAACTCTTTTAAGTTTAATAAATCAGTTTATTTATATTTCAGTTTATTTCAGCAGTTTGCAGAAGTAAAAAAACAATCAGTCTTCTTCTTGCAGACTGCAGACATTTGGTCCAGCACTTCTGCTACAGATGTCTGTAGATGTGGTCCGCAGACTGCAGACGTTTTACCTCAGAAAAAACAAACAGCACCTTACTCTCATTTTTCTTTCTCTTATCCTTAAATATTATCCAAGAACAAACATCTTCACCCTCTCCTTTTGTCGATTATACTACACACACACAGACATAAAATGTGACTGACTCTTTTGAAACATTATCATGTACAACAAATTTAAAACCCTAACCATCTCACTCCCAACACAGCTGCATTACTCTGTCTCTTCCATTCCTCCGATTGCTGGAGGTTTGTTATCGGTGGCACTCCGGTGCCGGTTCTCCGACCAGACACCCCCCCTCTTCGACAAGCTCCCATCTGCAAACACCCCCTCTTCTCGGTCCCTCTTTCTCACAAGAGATCCTGACCGGCTCCGACCGCTTCTCCGGCGACTCGCCGGTGTTCATGATGAAGGTCATTGTTGAAGATGATGATGATGCTCAGCGATGAAGATGGTGATTTTGGTTGCTGATGATGATCGGAGACTCGGATCAGCGGTCAAAGACTCAGACCGGCGGTCGATGTTAAAGTCCGGTGGTCCATTACATTATCTGACGAGTTTTCACGATGATGATGATAATGACAGTGGAGGTTAGAATGTTTGGTTCAAGTTCGACTTAAATTTCGTGCTCGAATTCTAATTTGCTTCGAGTTTTGGTTCGGGTTTAGTTCGGGTTGGTTACAGCAGCGATTCAGGTCAACAAGTCAGCAGGTTCGGGTCATAGATGGTGCTTGGTTCGGGTTCAGTTAATCTCAGATGTGGTTCGGGTTTTATTTTGATGTTTGGTCAAACCCAGTCAAATCAGCAGTTTCGTGACGGTTCGGGTATCGACTCAGTCCAACTCGGTTCGACTCAGTGAAGTTCGACTCGACTCGGTCCGACTCGGTCAACCGAGTCAACTCGGTCAAGGTCAGCCAGTCAACTCAGTTGACTCAGTCAACTCAGCGAGTTGACTCGGTCAGCTCAGCTTTTCGACACTAGAAGATGGTAAAGATTAACGACGCGTTTTATTTCGTTATTTCATAGTTTTATTAAATAAGTGAGAAACGAGCTCTAACCGATCTATTTAAGTACACTTTGCATTTTTACGTATTCGACGAAATCTTATATATTGGTTGATTATATTGATTGAGTCTTGTTGAATTTTGATAAAATATCGACAAATTGCGTTGTCGGGGCCGTCCAAAAACAGAGGAAACTCTGCCCGTTTTTCGAGAAAATCCGTAAAACTAAAACACGTTTTATTTAAACGACATTTAGATACACATACAAATAATTTCGACGACTTCTTTTATGGAAATAAATATAGATTTTGAACATCAAGTAACTTGGATCTCTTTTATAAAAATAAATATAGTTCATATATTTATTTCAAATATCAAACCACACGAATTCGTTTTTATACAAATAAATATAGTTTGTATATTTATTTCAAGCACCAAACAATACAAATTCTTTTATTAAAATAAATATAGTTATTATATTTATTTCATACGACAACTCGAAAACTTTATAAACTCCACATAACTTCTATATTATTTCAAACGCTGAACACGCCTTCGTTTCATAAAATAAATATAGTTTTATATTTATTTCAAACATCAAGCGACTTGTATTCGTTTATAAAAATAAAAATAGTATATATTTATTTTTAAACATCCAACAACTCAATGATTACTTTACAAAATAAATATAACTTTTTATATTTATTCCGAACGCCTAAACGGCATATACATATACTTTGATAATTATCATACGAGACGTATATATGATACAAATTTGTTATATGTTATTTTCATATAAACTTTTGTACATACACGTACGATTTCCTGAGACAACTAACGCGATTATAACAATATATTTATATACTTTTATATAAATATTCATATATTTTAAACCTCTCGAGAACTAAGTCTTTCAAGACATCTTAAATACCGACGAATAAACGAACTACGCAAGCATAACTTCTTCGCTTCTTTCAAGTTAACAACAAACCGTCGAATCGTTCGGTCAACGATTCGGTAGAGCTCGGTGACACGTAGACTAGTTACCGCTTTTATTTAGAAACTTATAAGATATTCCGTGTTAGGAATATTGTAGAATGCACGCTAGCGAGTCTCGTCTTGGAAACGACATAACGAAGTCGTGATTAGCTAGCTTTGCACAAGGCAATTCAGGTGAGTTCATAACCCCCACCTTTTTACGGTTTTACATTTTTGTAAATGTTTTCGGGGTGGAAAGACATGCACTTTTTGCAGAAACACACATAGTTTTCGATAAACAAAGACTGCATATTTTAGATAAAGCATGTTTTGCAGGAACATACGAGGTTTTTGAATGAACGAAACACTCATATTTCTAAATCATGTTGCGAACGGATTTCAAGGAACTCAAATGGTTTACGAATGAATTATACTAAATATACCGGTTTTTACAAAACAAATGCGTATTATCGAAATGTGTATGATTTTCATGACTAGGGATGGACCGTCTAAGAGACTGGGGAGTTAGCCTTAGAGGCTGGGGAGGTTCAGCCTTAGAGGCTGGGGTAAAATACATGTTACGAATGTTTAAACGGTATGAAATGAACTAATAAATCATGTGAGCATAGATTAAATTTGAAATGCCATAAATTCTTAATTAGGGACGAAGGTTAGATCTAACGGGTACGACCGAACCCCACTCATGGTACTTGTGACCACTTGAGTGCTTCGGTGTCCCAGTCGAGGTGAATCGACACAGTCGAGGTTAATCGACACAGTCGAGGTAAATTGACACAGTCGAGGTTAATTGTAACAACTCTCACCAAAACTATTATTTATTATTATATTTAGTTCAATAGGAAACCCTAATTGAAACACCCAAGTGATTCTACACAAACCCTGAAATTTTCAGAACAATCAGAATCAGGATTAGGGCCCCTAAAACTCAAGGGGGGGGGGGGGGGGGTAAAACCCTAGTTACGATTATCCACATAAAACGCTGTCAAAAACGAATTTTACGATTTCGTCAACTCAGCAAGCCTAGTTAGGGACGTGGCTACTCTATGAAAATAGGTGACCCCTCGCGCCACGCGACGCCCAGAGGGGTACCCCTCGCGTCACGCGAGGGGGGTCAAAATTTTGTGTATAAATAGTGGACTTTGGGACATGGATTCTGGAGTTAAAACGACGTAAAATTTCGCTACGTACACTGAGTTACGCTCTGTTTACTATTAAAACACACACGAATCCCGAATCGCTGCCGCAAAACAGGGTAATAACTCGATCGCTGCTACGATTCAATGTCCGATCGATTAAACTATCCAATGGATGTTTAAGTGCTGCCCACATTAGGGTTATGCTTTGTCATTCGTCGTTAATTCGATGGATGTTTAAGTATCGCACTTTGTCATTCGTTGTGAGGGTTGATCTCGTGAGTTATCGTAAATGTTGTATTAGTTACTAACCTAGTTTTGTGTGCATTATTATTTAAAATAGGTTAACAAGGCTAATCAGTAGACTAGACTCTGTCCGTGTTAAATCTGCAATGTGAGTCATTCTATTTTTATCAAATTACTTTCAAAAGCATGTTTATTTTCAAAGTTATAATTACAGGGATTAAGTCTTTGTAATCACCAAATTACAGCCGGTATGTGGGGTTTTGTATACATTACTTGTTTCGGTCACCATTGGACAACGAGTTAGCCAATGGGTGATCTGACCACAGTCACAGAAACAAGTCGAGTGACAAATACTGTGGGTAGTTGGTTAATATAGAAACAATGTAATCACCCTTAATACTGTAAATTATAACAAACAGGTCGTTTTATTAAATAGAATGATTAACCAGTATTTCCCGCTGACAAAACCTTTTTCAAACATGTTTCAGGTAATCTATTGTGATCCAAGAAAAAGTGCCGTGAAGCACTACAAGCTTAAGGAAGTGGCTCCTAATAAAATAAAGAAACATGTTTTGTAAAAATAAAGATTTCTCCGTGAAATCAAATGATTGTAAACTACCGGGGTTTTATCCCGAATTGTGAAATAAAATAATCAGGAAAATTTTAGCTTTAAAAAGATTCTGATGATAAACTTCCGCTGTTAAACTCAATTAAATAAATACCACGGGATTTCTGTCCCGCGGCTCCTGAAACGGGTAAAACCGGGTCGGGGGCCGTGACAGAAAAAGGTGGTATCAGAGCTACTGAGTTAAGCTAATTAAGTATTTAGAAATACTTAATTTTTCCTGATTACTATTATGTGATTATGTGTTTTATTAACTGAATATTTGTTAGTTACAGTATGGGTAAGCAAAAGCTTTCAAACATCTATCTTAAATTAGATAGGTCAACAAATGAGAAGGGAAGTTCATCCCAAACTCCTGAAGAAGGAATATTTGTTCGAAAAGCCCAATACGAGGAACCACTTTCTCCTGATAAAAGAAGTTTGATTATTAAGAAAAGTCAGGAGAAATTAAAGAAATTCCGAGAAAAGAAAGTTAAAAAGGAAACCCAGGAATTAATCAGTAAATCACCATGGGAAGACAAGTTAGATGAAAAATGGGCGGATCTTTATATGCTAGTCACTGTAGCAGTAAATGCTAATCTTTAAAATACCATGATTCCGTATTAGCAACTTACAAGCATCATCTAGTAAATAAATAAAATTACAATAAAATTACAATAAAATTTAGTATGTTTAAATTGTCAATTTTTTTCCTTTGTATTAAATTAGTCACAGAATATGCAATAATATTTGAGGGTTATTTATAAAATTTGCTATAAAATTTTAATTTATTATTTTGCTAAACAGCATGAATGAGTTATCTAGAGCCCTAGAGAATCTCAACCTTTACCCTGTAAACATAGAAGTCTCTAAAGAGTTTACTGGGTACTTTGCTGAATTGGAACAACCTATAGAATTCAACGCTCCACCTCTGGAAAAGCCAAAACCTAAGAAAAAGAAAGAGATTCGTATGGGGGAGGCGTGTACATAAGAGAAAGCCAGCTAAGAGACTTCCTAAAATAAACAATCCCTTAGAAAAAGGAAAAGAAATTAAAACCAGGGAAAGTTCTAGACAGCAGGAATTGGAGACTGAAGTCAAGGAAGATTCTAGAAAGATGGGAATACAGTTTGAGGAATATTCTAAGGAAATAGAAATGGAGGTTGGAAAAGGTTCTAGACAAACCCAGATGGAAATTGGAGAAAGCTCTAAACAAACCCAGGAAATGACATTTCAGGAGGAAATAGATTTTATATTGACAAGCTGTGATACTATTAAGCCTGTCAATGAAAATGTTTTTACTCATCCTATTGAAACCCACATTCCAATAAATTTGGAACCAGCAATCCCAGAACCAATAATCCACTCCCAACCTTTAGGTATGGACGAATGGTGGACTAATGATTGGCAATTCCAAAACCTTATCAACAGTCCCTATACGTTTTTCCCTCAGTTCGATCCAGAACCTCTACCAAATCCACCGATGAGTAACGAGAATATGGCTGAACTCCGCCATTTTTGTGAAGAGCTGATGGATGCTGGGAATAGGATCCGAGAAATAGGAGGACAAATCTCATGGAAATATGATGAGAGGGAACATCGTTATTAAAAATGCAAGTTGACGAGGGAAAAATGGGTTATGAGTCTATGTTTAATAACAGTAATATTAATGAAAGTCAGTATGTGTAAAATAAATAATAAAACGGTTGTATATGGAAGCATAATATAATCTATAAAATAAATGAAATTTTAGAAAATTTACAATTTTGTTTATATATTTGTTTACATGATTATGTGCAATTAATTGTGACATTGGATTGTTTCTTATTTATACTAATTATTTATCTATAAATTAATTATCAGATGGCAAATATTGGTAATGAACCAGTAAATGAAGTAAATCAATCCGAGGAAATTCCGGAAGAGCAATTGTTAAATAGGCAAGATATCGAGGATATCGTTGCACAAGGAATAGCCAATGCTATTCCAGCAATCGTTGCTGCTGTTCAAAAACCTGTTAAACCTCAATCAATCATTCCTAGTAAACGTACACAAAGCGACAACTTTAGTAATAGTATAAATGGAGGCGGTAATCATGTTAATAACAATAATGATCTGCAAGCCCCAATTTTCAAGAAAATGAAAGCTGCAACACCTGGTTGCACTTACAAAGAATTCCTTGCCTGTAAACCAGTTGAGTTTGCAGGTAACGAAGGGGCTATTGCAGCACTGCGTTGGTTAGAAAAAACTGAGGCAGTGATCACTATAAGTAAATGTGTTGAGGAAGATCAAGTTATGTATGCATCAAATCTTTTTAAAGAAGGGGCGCTAGAATGGTGGAACACAGTGTTACAAGCTAAAAGAAGGATCGAGGCATATGCCATGAAATGGGAAGAATTTAAGAATCTTGTAGAAAGAAAATTCTGTCCCGAGTATGAAAAAGATCAAATGGCAAATAAGTTCCTAAACCATCGGATGATGAATGTGGACTGTCTGGGATATACTTCGACATTCTTTGAATACGCTAGAGTGGTAGCAACGCTGGCTTCGCCAGAACCGGTACTCATTTCTCGTTATATTTGGGGATTAATTAGTGAAATCCGTCATATCGTTAAAGCTGCGAGACCTCACACTATTGACGATGCGGTAGAATTAGCTAATACCCTCACTGACGAACTGGTACGCACAAGAGATGAAAACAAGAAGAAGGAACTGGCTCAGAAAATTACCCAAGGATTTCGCGTGGGTAGTAGTAATAACTTCAAGAAAAGAGGAACAGGGCAATCTTCAACTTTGCCATTTTGCAGAAATTGCAGAAAGAAACATTATGGAAGATGTAATGTAATCTGCAACTTTTGCAAAGCCATAGGACATCGTGAAGAAGACTGTAGGAAGAAAACAAGAATCTGCTATAACTGTGGAGAAACAGGACATTTTAAGCCAGAATGCCCTAAATTGGCCAAACCAGCAGACAACAAAACCAAGGCGACCGACGGAGCTACTAAGAAGATTGTTAGAGCATTCCAGCTGACCACCCAAGAAGCAGAACTCATTCCAGATGTGATAGCTGGTACATTCCTAGTTCACAACGTATACGCAAAAGTATTATTTGACTCTGGTGCAAACCAACGTTTTATAAATACTTTATTCTGCCAAGCTCTTAACTTACCTTTAACCCAACTTAGGCAGATTTTTACAGTTGAAACGACAGATGGGAATTCAGTTAAAATAGATCAGGTTTTGCAAAAAGTAGAAATAGAACTTTCAGGTCATAAATTTTTTGCAAATCTGTTACCTATGAAATTAGCTGAATTCGATGTTGTGTTAGGAATGGATTGGTTAATAGCCAACCATGCTCAAATCATTTGTGATAAAAATTCTATAGAAATTCAGGCACCTACTGGAGAAGTAATCATGATTACAGGAGACAAACCGCGTAAACCCATGAAGTTCATATCTGTAATGAAAGTTGCTAGCTATGAACGAAAGCAAGGAATAGTATATATGATTTCAGTAATCATTAATACTAAGAATAAAGAACTTAAGGAAATTCCTGTAGTCTCAGAATACTCAGATATATTTCCAGAAGAATTACCAGGATTACCACCTGATAGGGAAGTAGAATTTAGGATTCATCTAATTCCTGGAACTACACCGATAGCTAAGGCACCTTATCGGTTAGCTCCTACCGAAATGTTAGAAATGAAAAAGCAATTAGATGAATTACTAAGCAAAGGATTCATACAACCTAGCTCATCCCCTTGGGGAGCGCCAGTGTTATTCGTAAAGAAGAAGGATGGTTCGATGATAATGTGTATTGATTATAGAGAATTGAATAAGGTTACAATTAAGAATCGATACCCATTACCTAGGATTGATGATCTATTCGATCAACTCCAGGGAGCTAGATATTTTTCTAAGATTGACTTACGTTCCGGATATCATCAATTGAAAATACAAGAGGAAGACATACCTAAAACTGTTTTCAGGACTAGGTATGGTCATTACGAGTTTACAGTCATGCCTTTTGGGTTAACGAATGCTCCTGCTGCATTCATGGATATGATGAATAGAATTTGTAAACCGTATTTGGATAAATTTGTAATTGTTTTTATTGACGATATACTTATTTATTCAAAAAGTCAGGACGAGCATTGTCAGCACTTACATGCACTCTTAACTTTGTTAAGAAAAGAAAAGCTTTACGCCAAATTTTCGAAGTGTGAATTCTGGCTGCAAGAAATGCAATTTTTAGGACACATGGTGAATCACGAAGGTATTCATGTAGATCCTGCTAAGATAGAGGCAATTACCAATTGGAAGGTTCCGCAAACCGCCATTGAAATTAGAAGTTTTATAGGTTTAGCTGGATATTATAGACGATTCATTAAGGATTTTTCCAAGATAGCTGTACCATTGACTAAGCTAACCTGTAAAGCCATTAAGTTTGAATGGGGACCTAAACAAGAAGAAGCCTTTAGAATTTTGAAGCAGAAAATAACCAATGCTCCAATCTTAGCTTTACCAGAAGGGACTGAAGATTTTGAAGTATATTGTGATGCTTCAAAACTAGGATTAGGATGTGTGCTTATGCAACGAAAGAAGGTAATTGCGTATGCATCAAGACAATTGAAAAAGCACGAAGAGAACTATACAACTCATGATTTAGAATTAGGAACCGTAATTTTTGCCCTTAAAATTTGGAGACATTATCTGTACGGAAGTAAGTTTACTGTCTATACAGATTGTTGGATCGTTGTTTGACCCGACTGAGTCGTTCCGAAGAGTTTTACATCCAGTTTAAAGGCGGAATCAGTAAACCGGACACGTATACAGCTTGTACTCTTTAATCTGTTGCTTGTATTGATAATAACAATGTTTACTACCTGAACATAAATTGGCAGCACTTCGTTACACCTTCAGAAGTTGCGTACCAAGTGAAATGACCACAACCCTATATATAGATGTCTAGATTTCGCTTGAAGGTGACCTGAACCAGCTGAAGCGAACCAATTGAAGCGAACCAGTTGAAGCGAAATCATAAGCTGTTGATTTCGCTTGAACTGGTTTCAAGCGAAACCTTCAACTTAAACCTATACAAACCCTAATATAGATCCTGTTTTGTGTACATTCAACCTATCTAAACATAAGACTTGATTATGACGTAATCAACAGACATATAGTGCACCAACAGACTCCCCCTTGGATGTTGATGAAGTCTTTGGCTTCAAGTCTTTGTCTTTAACATTCTTCAAACCTTGTGAACACTTTCCTCAATCTTTATCTTCAATTCAGACTCCCCCTTTCACAGACTCCCCCTCTCGATATGCTAGAATCTGAGATATCTGAATCAAGATTTATCATTTAGCTTCCGTGGAAATTCCTGAAACCTGCAATCACTCATCCAACTATAAGTAATAACATTTTCATGATATCAATCAATCTTCTTTAATCTACTTCCCCTATCAACAAACTTTACTGATATGGCAATATTAAAGAATCCAACTCTCTCACAGTTTATCATCCAAGTCCAAATAAATGACCTTGGAGATATCGCAAACTGTTTTTGAAATTTTTGAATTTAAATCAAGTTTCAAATTAATGAACTTGTTTTATTTTCAGAAACACAATCAGCATACTTAGATTTTAAAACTCAGCACTCAGACATCAGTTGTCGAAAATAAAGCAGAAATCAAAATCTTTTTGTATTTTCTGAAAAACATAAAGCAGTAAAGAAATATGTACAAACATATTTACAGACAATATTTTTGTTTTGAGAATGCGTCAGAGGATCATATCAGTTTATGACAAGTCACAAGTACCGTTAAGCCACATTTCATACTCAGACTTAAACAATTTACTTCGATTGTCGATATACTAATCCATCTTAAATTCTCACACAAATTTCAATTTACTCAGGATACGATTTAGATGAATTAAGAACTTAGATCATTCATGTGTCCCACCTCTTGAATATACTCCCGTATCCAGAATCTCAATAATCAGTCTTACAGGTGAGAATACTACAATGATATCTGTATATAATTTAGGTATGCGAGGGCCGAGGGATCTCAGATCGATACTTTCGTATACGCAGAGAGATATCAGCTTCGACTTTTCAGTGTGTCCCCTTTAGAGGATCTTTTTGCTTACAACAGCAGCATATATCAATTTTATTGTTTCAGCATGCTGAGGGTTTAATGCTGTGTTTCAAGCATTGAAGCAAGTATTAGCCAGGGACTAGGTCAGAACTACCGTTCAGCAGAAGTCCCGGAATAATACCCCAGATATCATAGAGTATAAAAACCTAGTATATCAGATTACGAAACCTTTCAAACGAGATTTCAGGGGTTACCTATATATCCAAGTAGTGTTCCCCACGAATTCACAAGTTTGAATTTAGGTTTATATCCCAAATAAATCTACTAAATGTGCGAAAACCTATCGACACATCATCAGTAAGATTGTTTAACTCTTTTATACTTTCCAAATCTTTAGCGTACTGTAACTGTCTACTGATGTACTATCATTTCCTCTTTTTACGCAACTCAATTTTTGAATTTTATCATGTTTTTGACTTTTTCAAATTTTTCAAATGTTTTTGTATTTTCTAATAACAATTTTTCTCCCCCTAAAATGCAAAACCATATAAAGAAAAATTTGACAACCAACACTGATAGCTTTGTCTCGCCATCCATTTTCTGCTAATGTGCACTGAATTGCAGAAAATATAATGTACCCCCATGATTTACAACCCATTGATCTTAACAGTTTGAAAACCGTTTTTCAATCTGATAAAAGTAATCATGTTTGTTCAGCCGTGAGGGTTTCGGCATATTCAATCAACATACATTCAAACTAAAATTAAAAACAACATATTTTTGGTTTTTTTCAAATTTTAACAAACTAAAAACATATTTTTGGTTTTTAATTTTTCAAATTTTTAGGATTTTGAAAATATTTTTTATTTATGTACAAACAATAAACTGAACTCCCTGTTCAACCAAACCAGGGTCCTGGAACCTCTTCCTGTGCCAGGTTGCTCCAACTACCATTCTCACAGTCTTCAGCTTCGTTGAGCACCTGCACATTCAAACTTTATCAATCATTTGAACAACTTAGCCCAGGTCTGTTGGACCTTAGGCATTTCAATACAATAATCATTCAATTTTGGAAACTCTTTGTCATTTAAAACTTGTTCAACTTTGACTTCAACTTTCTCATCTTTTACCATCATCACTTGTTTCTTAGCTCTCCACACTTGACCTTTCGGAGTACCTCTTTTGTAAAAATTTGTCTCTTTTTGAACCTTTTGATTTTGAACAACATTTTTCGGTTTCCAAAACTCTTGAGGTTTTGTCATATCAACAGATTTTCTCCAACTCTGTGTTGTTCTCAATCTGGGTGTGTGAGAATTCCAGATCTGTTTTGAATCAGACCTAGTTTGTTTTGAAGTTTGATTTGAAGCAAACTTGTTTGTATTGTACCTCCAAGTTTGTTTCGAATCAAATCTGGTTGACCTATTTTTCACATCCTCAGATTTTTGTTTTTCAACATCAACAGGCTTTGGATTTTGACACTTTCGTGCAATATGTCCAATCTGATCACATTTAAAACACACTTTCTTTGAAACATCCTTGGCCTGTTGTTGTTTCTTTTTCATAGCATCAAACTCTTCATTAGACTGTTGTCCAAATTTGAGTTTTTCTTCTTCTTTCAAGCTTTTTCCTTGAACAAAACTCATCTTTTGTTGCACATTTGGTTTTTTACTTTGATTCCAATTCTGTTTCTTTTTATAACCCAAACCAGCCTTCATGTTTTTCTTTTTAAAACCAGGTTTGTTATAAAGAGATTTATGACCTTTACCAGCAAACTTTGGAATCTCAGTCTTCTCAATCTCAACCATTTTGAAAACTTGATTGACCTTTTCTGAAATCACATTCTGAATCGGGAAAACAACATCTAAGAATAGTTTGTCCGATCCAATCATGGTATAAACCAATCCTTTTGAATCATCATTCAAATTTTTCTCAGATTTTGTGTTTTTCGAATAACCATCATAAAAATTTCCTTCATCTTCATCTTGTGATTCAGACTTACCTTTTGTAGACTTATCTTTCAAAACACTTTCAACAACCTTACTTACCACCTCTGAATCATTAGCATCATCAGATTTGGAGTAAGTCACATCAATACTTTCAGGTAACTGGTCAGCTATGTTCAAACCCTTTGCCACCTTTTCCTCATCATAAAAAGTATAATTGTTTCTCAATGGTGGTGGTACCTGATGAAATTCTGAACCAATACCCTTTTTGCAATTTTCAGTATCTTTGTCATCTGGTGTGATGTTGAAAATGCGTTCAAGAATATACGAAGAGTTATGATAACTTTGAAGTTTGGTTACAACCTTTTCTTTTTCAGCCAAGACTTGTTTAAGATTTGAAATTTCATCAACATATTTGTTCAATTCAATTTGCTTTTCTTTAAACCTTCTTTCATACATTTCTTTAGTAACTAAAGTTTCTGACAATCTTTGATCAAAACTTTTGACTTGGCTTTTCAAAGTATCATAAGCTTCTTGTACTCTCTGACTCGACCATTTTAAAGAATCATACTGTTTTTGTAAATCTTGAAATTTCGATTCTTTTTCAACACAATCAACACATTTTGTAGAACACAGTTGTCTATAAACATCATTATCCATTTCAAGACCTTGACATTTCTGTGTCAAATTTTCAACTTTTAGTTTCAAAATTTCTTCTTTTTCAATCATTTCTTTACATTTTGTTGTGAAAACATTTTCTAGTTTAACCATATCATTGTCTTTTGTTTTTATAATGTCATCTTTTTCAGTACAGGCTTTGCACATTTCTATGCAATTCCTGCACTTGTTTTCTTTTTCATCAACCAATTCAACATTCGATAGATCAGAAGATTTTCTAACCTCGGTCTCATTAAGCACCGGTTCTTCTGTTTCAGCTTTCTGATCTTGCTCTTTGTTCTCCACTTTCTGAGCTTATTCATTCTTCTGCACTTCTCCAGCTCTTTGTTCCTCTCCAGCCAGCTTTGCAACAGTCTTCACTTCTTCAATCATCTTCTTCAGTTCTTCTTCTTTTCTCTTCTTCATCTCTACCACCTTCGGTAAACTTGCTTCAAAAACTTCTCTAATCTTCTTCTCCAAATCAGGCAAATATGCTTTATCAGATAACCTTCGAGTGTTGAAAGTAGCCTGCCTTGGGACCAAATTTATTACAGCTTCAAAATCCACCTTTGATGGGTCAACAACTGGATTACCCCGTGGATCCATGTAACATTCCAACTCTTCATTCCATCTTTTTGCTCTCTGGGCTTCTTTGAATGGTTCGTTTAATTTTCCAATTTCCCATCTTGCATAGTCTGCTTTCCAATATCTATCAGGATCAGCATTAGCCACAAATGCATAACCAACTGCATCTTCTTCAGGTAGAACCTCTTTACTCCAGTCATACCCTTCATCTTCGTATATAACTGCAAGAGCCCTTGATCTTTCTTCTGACTGTTTCAATCTTGGTGGCTCAGACTTGTTTTGATGGTAAATTGCTTTCTTATAATAATCTTCATTGAACGGATTTGCAGAATTATCATCAGCATACTCATTTCTGCACTCGCGCTTAAAGTGACCTCTTTGTTTGCATTTGAAGCATGTCACCTTGGATTTATCAAATCCCAATTTGGTAGATGGTCCACCAATTGACTTTCTCCCCGTGATCTCCATGAACCGCTGTGCCCGACGAACCGCACTGGCCATGCACCATCTGATATCCATTAATTCCATCTCCTCGGGGTCTAATTGATCATAATCTTCTTTTGTCAAATTGGTATTGCCAATCTTCCCTGCAACGAGGCTTTCATATGATTCAAGTACAGATGCTAAGAAAACCATCTGTTGTTTTGCCGATTCTTCGCTAAAATTCTGCCCATTCTTCAGATCCACTGCAATGTTACATTGAAACAAATTCTTTGAAGCAGATTGGTTTGAAGTGTTTGAAGAAGATCCACTATGAAAACCACTGTGAAGACTTTCATTGTTCACTGAACTTGAACTTTCTGCAGAAAATGCTGTTCTTGGAGACCCAGCCTGCGGTACTCTGTAATAAAGCTCTACATTCTGCTGATAAGCTGGATTGTTGACTTTATATCTCTTTATCTCCAGCTCATGACTTTCAAACTTTTCAATCAACATATCCAATTTCAAATCTTCAGGCTTGATAGTATTTTTCAACATTAGAGCGAAGTATTTCCACTCTTGATCATCTGGCAATGAATCAAACAGTTTATCCACCAGCTCCTCTTCAGAAGGTAAGATTTGATGTCTGATCAGCTCCACTTTCAAATGTCCGAATCTCTCTATCATTTTACAAACAGATTCATTTTTCATACAACTGAAAAGATCAAACTCTTTACGCAACAATTTCTTTTTGTTTTTGACAATTTCATTACTTCCTACACACTTTTTCCCTAATGCTTCCCACAAACTCTTTGAAGTTTTCTCTTGTTCAAGTAATGAAATAATGTCCTCTCTCACTGACTGTTTGATTAATGTGATCATTTTATATTCAGCTACAAATTTTTTTTTATCTATGTCTGTGAAATCTTTTGCTTCTATTAACTCTCCTCCCTCTTTTACTGGTTCAGTGTATCCATCTGTCAGTTTTAACCAACTTTCAGGAGCGAAAGCTTTTACCCAACCCTCAAATCTGTTTTTCCACCAGTGATAATCTTCCACTTTCATTAACTTTGGTGGCTTCTGTTGACTCCCGTACATGTTCTCAAACTTCAAATTCTCCGAAATCTCCTTCGAATATTCTTTCATCTCAGATCTTCTATCTGATGATTCGGAAGTGAACGCGTACATTTCACTAAACGGGTTTATGAAATTATCATCCATCGTGAGTGTACCTGAACAGAAAAATCAGTCAAACACTTAGAAATTTTCAAAGTTATGAAAATTCAGCAACTTCAAGCGAAATCCTGTTACAAAGTATTTTTCAAGCGACACCTACTATTTCGCTTCAACTGATCTCAAGTTCAATTTAAGCGAAATCTGTTAGATCTATTTCGCTTCAACTTCAAGCGAAATCCAATAGAATCAACTTCGCTTCAACTGTTTTGCTTCAACACGTCTCAAGCGAAAACCACTATTTCGCTTCAAGTTGTCTCAAATAACACTATTTCGCTTCAGCGTTTCAAGCGAAATCGTCCAAGCAGTCAGATCTGAAGCGAAATCAACTAAAACCTTCGAAATACTTTCAAGCGAAACCCTGTTTTAGGTTAATTTTATCATGTTTTAATCTGAATTTAAGTCCGAAACTTTGTAGGCTTTGTTAAAACTCAGTTTTACACCTAATACTCAAAAATCAGATCATTTCGACCGTTGAAACTAGTTCAGAACTGAAAAACGTAATAAGAAATGAGTAGAAAGAAGATAATCCGGTAGAATCAAGCTGTAGTAGTATGAACTCCTCGTCCTTAGCTCTGATACCACTCGTTGGATCGTTGTTTGACCCGACTGAGTCGTTCCGAAGAGTTTTACATCCAGTTTAAAGGCGGAATCAGTAAACCGGACACGTATACAGCTTGTACTCTTTAATCTGTTGCTTGTATTGATAATAACAATGTTTACTACCTGAACAGAAATTGGCAGCACTTCGTTACACCTTCAGAAGTTGCGTACCAAGTGAAATGACCACAACCCTATATATAGATGTCTAGATTTCGCTTGAAGGTGACCTGAACCAGCTGAAGCGAACCAATTGAAGCGAACCAGTTGAAGCGAAATCATAAGCTGTTGATTTCGCTTGAACTGGTTTCAAGCGAAACCTTCAACTTAAACCTATACAAACCCTAATATAGATCCTGTTTTGTGTACATTCAACCTATCTAAACATAAGACTTGATTATGACGTAATCAACAGACATATAGTGCACCAACACAGATCATAAGAGTTTAAGATATATATTTGGGCAAAAAGAGTTAAACATGAGACAAAGAAGATGGATGGAAATCCTAAGTGATTATGACTGTGATATTCAGTATCACGAGGGAAAGGCAAATGTAGTTGCAGATGCCTTAAGTCGTAAATACCATGAGAAACAACGAAGGGTCCGTGCTCTCAGATTAAATCTACAGTTAGATTTAATGGAACAAATAAAGGATGTTCAAGAAATAGCAATCAAAGATGATGCTGAAGGAATGAAGGGACGAATAAAAGAATTAGAACAAGGAGTTGATGGAATTTGGAGATTCCACAAAAGAAGGATTTGGGTACCTAAGCAGGGAGAATTAAGAAATAAGATTTTGGAAGAAGCTCATAAATCTAGATATGCCATACACCCTGGAAATAATAAGATGTACCAAGATTTAAGAAATAATTTCTGGTGGATAGGCATGAAGAAGGATATAGCTAGATATGTTTCTAAGTGTCTTACTTGTTCACAAGTTAAAGCAGAACACCAGAAACCTTCAGGTCTACTACAATAATTAGAAATGCCAGTATGGAAATGGGAACTCATAACAATGGATTTTGTTACTAAGTTACCCAAAACCAGAAAAGGTAATGATGCGATTTGGGTAATTGTAGATCGATTAACCAAATCAGCTCATTTTCTACCCATGAAGGAAACCTTTAGTATGGAAAGGTTAGCCAAATTGTATGTAGACGAAATAGTATCCTTACATGGAGTTCCACTCTCCATTGTATCAGATAGGGATAGTCGGTTCACTTCTCATTTTTGGACAAGTTTCCAGAAAGCAATGGGAACTCGACTAAACTTAAGTACTGCATATCATCCCCAAACAGACGGGCAAAGTGAAAGGACAATACAAACTTTGGAAGACATGCTCCGAGCATGTGTAATAGATTTTGGTGGAAACTGGGATGATCACTTACCATTAATTGAATTCTCCTATAACAATAGTTATCATACAAGCATTGAAACTGCCCCATTTGAAGCACTGTATGGAAGGAAGTGTAGAACTCCAGTTTGTTGGGCAGAAATAGGAGAAAGTCAATTATCAGGTCCCGAGATTGTGCAAGAGACAACTGATAAGATCACACAAATCAAGGAAAGACTGAAGACGGCTCGAGATCGTCAAAAGAGTTATGCCGATAATCGATGCAAACCACTGGAATTTCAAGTCGGAGATAAAGTACTTTTGAAAGTTTCTCCTTGGAAAGGAGTAGTTCGATTCGGTAAGAAAGGAAAGCTAAGTCCGAGATACGTAGGACCATTTTCGGTGATCCAACGTATAGGACCAGTTGCTTATCGTTTACAACTACCAGAAGAGTTAGTTGGAGTACATGACGTATTTCATGTATCCAATCTCAAGAAATGTCTATCAGACGAGTCTCTGGTAGTACCTCTTCAAGACATAAAGGTAAACGAAAAGTTAAAATTTGTTGAGAAACCTCTTCAGATAGAATATCGAAAGGTGAAATTTCTCAAGCACAAACGACTAGTGCTAGTAAAGTCAAGTGGAATTCAAAGAGAGGGTCTGAATATACTTGGGAGCTGGAATCAGAAATGAAACGAAATTATCCTCACTTATTCCAGTAAATCTCGAGAACGAGATTTCTATTAAGGTGGGGAGAATGTAACAACTCTCACCAAAACTATTATTTATTATTATATTTAGTTCAATAGGAAACCCTAATTGAAACACCCAAGTGATTCTACACAAACCCTGAAATTTTCTGAACAATCAGAATCAGGATCAGGGCCCCTAAAACTCAAGGGGGGGGGGGGGGTAAAACCCTAGTTACGATTATCCACATAAAACGCTGTCAAAAACGAATTTTACGATTTCGTCAACTCAGCAAGCCTAGTTAGGGACGTGGCTACTCTATGAAAATAGGTGACCCCTCGCGCCACGCGATGTCCAGAGGGGTACCCCTCGCGTCACGCGAGGGGGTCAAAATATTGTGTATAAATAGTGGACTTTGGGACATGAATTCTGGAGTTAAAACGACGTAAAATTTCGCTACGTACACTGAGTTACGCTCTGTTTACTATTAAAACACACACGAATCCCGAATCGCTGCCGCAAAACAGGGTAATAACTCGATCGCTGCTACGATTCAATGTCCGATCGATTAAACTATCCAATGGATGTTTAAGTGCTGCCCACATTAGGGTTATGCTTTGTCATTCGTCGTTAATTCGATGGATGTTTTAGTATCGCACTTTGTCATTCGTTGTGAGGGTTGATCTCGTGAGTTATCGTAAATGTTGTATTAGTTACTAACCTAGTTTTGTGTGCATTATTATTTAAAATAGGTTAACAAGGCTAATCAGTAGACTAGACTCTGTCCGTGTTAAATCTGCAATGTGAGTCATTCTCTTTTTATCAAATTACTTTCAAAAGCATGTTTATTTTCAAAGTTATAATTACAGGGATTAAGTCTTTGTAATCACCAAATTACAGCTGGTATGTGGGGTTTTGTATACATTACTTGTTTCCGTCAACATTGGACAACGAGTTAGCCAATGGGTGATCTGACCACAGTCACAGAAACAAGTCGAGTGACAAATACTGTGGGTAGTTGGTTGATATAGAAACAATGTAATCACCCTTAATACTGTAAATTATAACAAACAGGTCGTTTTATTAAATAGAATGATTCACCAGTATTTCCCGCTGACAAAACCTTTTTCAAACATGTTTCAGGTGATCTATTGTGATCCAAGGAAAAGTGCCGTGAAGCACTACAAGCTTAAGGAAGTGGCTCCTAATAAAATAAAGAAACGTGTTTTGTAAAAATAAAGATTTCTCCGTGAAATCAAATGATAGTAAACTACCGGGGTTTTATCCCGAATTGTGAAATAAAATAATCCGGAAAATTTTAGCTTTAAAAAGATTCTGATGATAAACTTCCGCTGTTAAACTCAATTAAATAAATACCACGGGATTTCTGTCCCGCGGCTCCTGAAACGGGTCAAACCGGGTCGGGGGCCGTGACATTAATCGACACAGACGAGGAAAATCGACAAGGGTATAAGCCTACTCATTCGAGTGCTCCCTATGCTTTCACATGTTTTAATCTCCTTGCAAAACCTTAATTTATTTTGTTCATGAATGCTTTTCATACCGGGGTTTTACAAATTACATACCATGTTTTATACAAATTCAAAGCATAGGATTATGCGGGCATGAAGTTAAAGTCAGGGTGGGCATTGACGGTTATACGAACATTACAAATACGAGAGTTTACAAATACATGGTTTTACGAACATAATGCGTTACAAATACAAAATTTCCATATAACTTGGCAAGAAAATGATTTCTAAATTCGTTTTCTCAATATTATTTCAAAAACCGGTTATTCAAAAAGATTTATTTCAAATCTTTTACAAACAAACTATGAACTCGCTCAACTTTATGTTGATTTTTCGCATGTTTCTTTCTCATGTTACTTTTCAGAAATCAAGGCACGGTTGGAATTGGAGGACCATTGGAAATACGAGTACTTAGTGGCGTTCATTTTCTAAAAGACTTAGCTTATTTGCTTCCGCTGTGCACTGAAGATACCAGTCCAGTCACGCCAATGCTCTGATATTTCGGGGTGTGACAGGAAGTTTGGACGGGATAGAGCTAATTTGGTAGAAAATTATTTAGAACGATGTAGAAGCAGAATGATTCCATTTACACCGAAAGAGTTTACATCGTTTACAAGCTGGAAAAAAAATTCACCAGCATTTCCCCTCTGGGATCTCCAAAACTTAACAACTAACGAACACACGACACTATATATATATACACGAGGTTGGGACGGACAAACACTTATGTGCGGGTGAGCTTGTTCGTACGGAGGTAGTTACATCCACACGAAGGTGTTACCTTCGCACGAAGTTGCATCCGTATGAACCTCTCTCGACCTCTCCAAAGTCATGTGTTCGTATCTCAACTATACAATATTCAACACACGCTCTATCTAGCCTATTCGCACAGTGGCGGGCATACATAATATGCACCAACACTCGGTTCGGAAGGTCTATAAAGATTGATGGTCGGTTCGTTCAAAGGAGACGTTGAAGATGAATATACCACAAAATTAAATCGATCAAAATCTCATTTACTTATTCCTTACCTTATATACTCCGAGATTTATGTTCTAGTTGTATTTTATAAATTTATTTCAATGCAAAGATTCTTTGGTGGTGGTAATTATATTTCCACTCATGAAATTAATGAAATTTTTTAATATTTAAAAAAATATTAATAATAAAACATAGGGAATACGCTTAAACGAGATCATCAAAACTGGTTAAATCTCTTCACACACACACACGCACACACACACACACACACACACATATATATATATATATATATTTGTAAAAAAAAATCCTTTCAATGCATGTTAATAAATAAGGTTAAACTTATATATATATATCTATTATATATAATAAATGAAAGTGATTTGGGCCACGTGTCACTTAATTAGGGCATCCTTTTTCCTCTTTTCCCGCCCAACAGTAACCACTGCCCTTTATTCTTACATTTTCACAAACCCTATTTCATTCTTCTCCTTCACCTTTCCATACAAGATCCCTTTTCTCTCTGTTGTTCATCCTTCTCCTTCTTCAGATTTTCCTCTCATCGACAACGTCCGGCAGAGGTTGCATCTGCGTTTGAAACCCTAAATCATGTACCGTCGAGTAGTTGAAGAACATAATAATCATGTAAGATCTATCTTCTTATTCAGAAATTTTATTTGGTTTTATCTATTTTCTTATACTGAACACGATGAACCCTTTTGTACCTTCAGAAGAAGAAGCTCTCATAGGGTTTCTTATCGTACACAATGAGCCCTTTTGTACAAGCTCCTGTTAATCGGTGACCCTGGTATGTTGTAATAATGTTTTTATTATTGTTTATATGAATAACTTTTTGTAGCTTTTTATTTTTGTCTTTTATTTTTTATTGTTTATTCAGATGCTTGCTTTGTTGTACTGTCGAGTAGTTGAAGAACAGAATAATCATGTGAGATCTATTTTCTGATTCAGAAATTTTATTTGGTTTTATCTATTTTCTTATACTGAACACGATGAACCCTTTTGTACCTTCAGAAGAAGAAGAAGCCCTCCTAGGGTTTCTTATCGTCCACAATGAACCCTTTTGTACAAGCTCCTGTTAATCGGTAGCCCTGGTATGTTGTAATAATGTTTTTATTATTGTTTATATGAATAACTTTTTGTAGCTTTTGATTTTTGTCTTTTATTTTTTATTGTTTATTCAGATGCTTGCTTTGTTGTATCATGTGATTGCGAGTAGATTGATTTTTGATATGTTTGTAGTTTTTTGTTTTTCACAATATGTTTTGTTGATTTATTACCCATGTTAGTAATGTTGGATGCACCTATGTTTCTTGATCCTATGTTTTTCACAATCTGTTTGTTTATTAGAAGTAACCTCTGCCGGATGGTTGTTGAGGAGTTGGAAATGTGAAAGACAAGGAGAATGACGGTAAATTCATTGTTGAATTGTTTATGTAGTTAACTAAATTGAATCGATTTACTACTCAATTACAGAGAAGTTTTTGAGATTGTTTTTCACACTTTATTATTTTTGCAGCATGTTCTACTTGATTATTCATGTGCCAACTTTATATTTTCAGGCTTGTGAATTAAGGTTGGTTGTTACTTAATTTGTGTTTACTTTAATGTTTGTTGCTATATAAACGGTAACCTCAATTGCTCTGATTTATTTTTTTGGTATTTGTTACATTTTGATTTACTGTTTATTGATGCATTGATACATTTGTAATCACTTGCAGATCACCCGTCATATTAATTTGAGCAATTAAACGGAGTTTTCTTAAACAACACGATAAGTTTCGTTAATTAATCCATGCATTTGTTAATTCCTCATATTTTTTTGATTCTTAATCGTTAATTCTGTTTCAGGTACACTTTTTGCTGTTAGTTCCATGTGTTTATTTCAGACTAATTGTTACTATATATATATTGGTTTTGTTGTGATGAAAAGGGAAAACGTTCGAGCCGTTTGATCCAAGAACCGAAGAAAAGATATTGGATATTGCTCAAGGAGATTAAGATGATGTTGATCTGGCTGTTGAAGCTGCACGTTGATCCACAATAAGCACTGCCCATCTAAGTTTCCTCTAATGACAGTGGTTATAACAAGTTAATAAGGCAAAACACTGATCTGCCTAACAACTGTTGGATATAAAGACTGTTGTACACAAAGACTGATGAGGATTATCCACTGTTGAAGACCAAAGCACTCATGAAGACTAAAGCTCTGTTGAAGACAAGCACTGATGAACCAAAGTTCTGATCAACCAAAGGTGAACCACTGCCCAACAACAACAGTGGTTCAGCATCAACAGCAGTTATTCTACCTTTGTTTATGTTAACAGTGTTTATATGTAACAGTATTTATCACATTAGTGTTTAATAATCTGTTAGGTTGTTGATGTCATCACCTAAGTGTTTATATGTAACAGTATATATGAATTCAGTGTTTATATGTAACAGTGTTTATATGAAACAGTGTTTATCACAGCAATGTTTATATGTAACAGTATTTATCACATTACCTCAGTGGTTTGATCTGTACTATAAATTGAACAGTTGTTTGATCTTTATACTAATAAATAAAAATGATGTACACTTGGAAACTGATGTATTCTTTAGTATAGTATTCTTGAAATTGGTCTTGTTTTGCAAACTGATGTTTATGGCCAAACATCTGTTTAAGGTCAAACTTCTGCTTGAGTCCAGACAACTGATATATAAGGCCAAACCTATTTTTAAGCCCCAACATCTGTTTAAGTCTAAACAGATGTTTAACCAGATCCACTGTCTTCTCATCTTTTAACACTCTTCAGAATACTTAAAAATGATAGTTTTAATTAATCCTTAAAAGTATGTTACAACCACTGTGTTGGTTCAAACATCTGATTGTTAAAAGTTATCCACTGCTGAAAGACAACCTCTGTTTCTTCATTCTTCATGTTGACCATTGACTGACTAAACATCAGTGTTTCAATCACTGTTGGCTATCCACTGATAGTAAAAAAACAGCCGCTGCTCACATTTTTATTGTTGACATCCACTGATATTGATCATCAGTGGTTTCCCTAAAGAACAGCCACTGCTCACATTTTTATTATTGATGTGGTTAATTAGTGATAGAATGAAATTATCAAAAGAATACTAGAATTACAATGAAATTACCATTTTACCAAATCGTTACATTCCAATGAGATAAGAGTTCCTCCAACATTGTTTTCATGATAAAAATTAAAGTTAAAATAAAAAATAAAAAAAATACTGTTGATGGCAATTTGTTGCAAATCAAATCAGTAATTAATGCTAATTTCTTGAGCTTTGGACATTGAAAATTTGCAAAATGTGAATTTCAAATTAACGGTTATTATATCTTAGTTAAAGTTAAATTAAAAATTAGAAAAGTTATCATGACAATAACTTTCAAATCAAATCAGTAATTACTGATAATATCAGTAATTTTGAAATTCAAAATATGCAAAATGGTAATTTAAAATTGATGTTCTCTCTATTTTTTTTCCTAATTTGCATATCATTTCTAATATTTAATTACTTTAATAAAGCAGGATATAAGGATATACACTACTTACCTTTCAAATTACATTTGCCACTGCATTCAATTAAAATTTTGAATGGAGAATCGGTAAGCTTGAATTCCAACCTCAGTGTTTTATAATCTGTTAGGTTGTTAGATGTCATCACCTCAGTGTTTATATGTAACAGTATATATGACATCAGTGTTTATATGTAACAGTGTTTATCACAGCAATGTTTATATGTAACAGTATTTATCACATTACCTTAGTGGTTTGATCTGTACTATAAATTGAACAGTTGTTTGATCTTTATACTAATAAATGAAAATGATGTACACTTGAAACTGATGTATTCTTTAGTATAGTATTCTTGAAATTGGTCTTTTTTTGCAAACTAATGTTTATGGCCAAACATCTGTTTAAGGTCAAACTTCTGCTTGAGTCCAGACAACTGATATATAAGGCCAAACCTAATTTTAAGCCCCAACATCTGTTTAAGTCGAAACAGATGTTTAACAAGATCCACTGTCTTCTCATCTTTTAACACTCTTCAGAATACTTAAAAATGATAGTTTTAATTAATCCTTAAAAGTATGTTACAACCACTGTGTTGGTTCAAACATCTGATTGTTAAAAGTTATCCACTGCTGAAAGACGACCTCTGTTTCTTCATTCTTCATGTTGACCATTGACTGACTAAACATCAGTGTTTCAATCACTGTTGGCTATCCACTGATAGTCAAAAAACAGCCGCTGCTCACATTTTTATTGTTGACATCCACTGATATTGATCATCAGTGGTTTCCCTAAAGAACAGCCACTGCTCACATTTTTATTATTGATGTGGTTAATTAGTGATAGAATGAAATTATCAAAAGAATACTAGAATTACAATGAAATTACCATTTTACCAAATCGTTACATTCCAATGAGATAACAGTTCTGCCAACATTGTTTTCATGAAAAAAATTAAAGTTAAAATAAAAAATAAATAAAATACTGTTGATGGCAATTTGTTGCAAATCAAATCAGTAATTAATGCTAATTTCTTGAGCTTTGGACATTGAAAATTTGCAAAATGTGAATTTTAAATTAACGGTTATTATCTCTTAATTAAAGTTAAAATAAAATTAGAAAAGTCATTATGACAATTGCTTTCAAATCAAATCAGTAATTACTGATAATAAGTAATTTTAAAATTCAAAATATGCAAAATGGTAATTTAAAATTGACGTTCTCTCTCTTTTTTTTTCCTAATTTGCATATCATTTCTAATATTTAATTACTTTAATAAAGCAGGATATAAGGGTATACACTACTTACCTTTCAAATTACATTTGCCACTGCATTCAATTAAAATTTTGAATGGAGAATCGGTAAGCTTGAATTCCAACCTTGATATTTTTTTTAAGAACATCCATGCTTATTGTATTTTCATATTACGTTTAGCAATAGATATATTTTGCTTATTCTTTTTTTATCTACAGTCTTCAAATGGAGGTTGCAAAGGTTAGCATGCTTAATGATCTTAATACATTCTCAAACAACTATTCGATTAGAGTGAAGATTGTTAGCATGTCCAAGAAGATGATGAATGAAACCAAAAATGAAATATATCGTCTTGATATGATCTTCATGGATGAGATGGTACCGTATATATTTGTCTTAAAATTATTTTGGACATATGAATACCCAAATGTTATATAACACGTTTTATTTAATCAGATGTTTTATATTCTTAGGGAACTATGATACAAGCCAGCTGTCTGCATAAGATGCTAGGAAAATTCAAAGACTTCCTTCAGTTGGATGAATGTCTTCTTATCACCAAACCGTCTCTTGCTGCTAATAAGTCCTCTGCTAAGTATACCAAGAGAAATGACAAAATATCACTGTATTTCTATACTTCTGTTGAGAAATGCCTTGACTGGTCTGGACCGAAATACCGTTTTAATTTCGTTAACCTCAAGGATGTTGTTCAAAATAAAATTGAAGTTAATACAGTTATTGGTATGTAAATCACTTATTGTTTTTTTTTTTCATGTTATCGCTTCTTAATGCTTGTTGATGCATAATGTCTATCGCCTGCGTCATCAGTCTATGTCGTGTCAGTTGTATGTAATAAGGTTGAAAAAGTTAAAGTTTATATGTTTTAGGCCAGGTCGCACGACCTGATTAGGTCAGGTCACACGAGGTGATGATGTCCAACTCGTGCGGACTGGATGTGTTATTTCGTGCTGTCTTGAAAGTATATAAATAGGCTAGTAGTGTTCTTCATTTGTAACTTTCTGGAGAATTTTGTACCGAAGTGCTTTCCGATTTTCTCTGTACCAAAACGTTTAAAATCAATGAAGAACATGTTTAAAGTGACTTTCTACTCTTCTACTCCTGTTCTAACACTGATTGACGGTTTCTAGTCTGATTCCGCCTTTCTAGAAACTAGATCTGACTCTGATTGACTCGTTTGGATGATTCATCGATCCTACAAGTGGTATCAGAGCTCAGGATGAGTCAAATCTGTTGATATCAGTGAATTGAATGGTTTAGAACCATATACTTCTACTCTTTCTTGGATTTTCAGACGAATTCACGGATAAAATGGACTGAATTTTGGATATTATGTGTAAAACATCATTTTGAACAATCGTACAAAGTTGCAGACCATAAATCACACTAAAACTGATCCAAAAATGTTAAAAACTTGAAATTTTGATAAACTAAGTCTTCAAACGAAGTGAAACTGCCCAAATCGCATGAAAATGATGCTCAAATTGTGTGAAATTGATCAGATCATTTGAGTTTTTGTCAAACCGTTTGAAATCCTTGTCCAGATCGCACGGATTGGACCAGATCGTTTGAAAATATCAAATTGTGTGACCAGACCGCGCGACTTGAGTGATCAGACCGTATGAATTTGTCACCTCGCACGACTTGAGATTTTCAAATGGTTTGAAGTTTTTGAAAATTTTTGTCACCTCGCATGAGCTGATCAGATCATGTGAATTTATCACTTCGCACGGTTTGGATAGTCCAGATCGTTTGAAACATTCAGGTCGTTTGAAAGGTCCAGGTCGTCTGAAAGTCCAGATTGTTTGAAAGTCCAAGTCGCTTGAAAGTATAGTTTTTCAAAACTTAAAAATTTTTTTGAAACGTTTTTCAAAGTATAAAAATGGACAATCAAGAGTTTTACAATGAGTTTTTCGGAGGAAGTATGACTGTTCAAACTCCAGCAAATATAGCCAGAATGTGAATATGGAGAACGAGCTAGGAACCATGCAAGAACCACCGAAACTGCTCAACATTGAAGATTATTCGGGGTGGCAGGATAGATTTCGCACGTGGGTTCAGGCGAATCACCTCGAATGCTGGCTGAAAGTTGAAATGAAATATGTAGTTCCTACGAATGATGCTGGTCTTTCGAAAACACTTAATACGTTAACTCTGGCTGAATAAGAAAACTTTAAAGCCAAGAAGAAGATGGTCAGTATATTGCAACAGGCAATTAAGGAAGACATTTTGGTATTGTTACAGCATCAAGGTGACGCGCAATCTATTTGGAACTCTCTTAAAATCAAATTTCTTGGGAGTGCTGCAATGATCAAAAGCAAAAAGGCGCTGCTGAAAAAAGAATTCGACATATTTACTGCTATCAGAGGAGAATCAACGAAAGAGTTGATTGAGAGGTACTGTCACTTGGTAGTGGAGATGAAACGTTTGAATATAGATAAATCAGATGAAGAGTGGGTTGATAAGTTGGCTGACGCACTACCACAAGAAGAGTGGGGTACGTTCTTATTGGTTTTGAAAAGCAATTTGGAATACGTGGGTTTCAATTTGAGTACGTTTATCGAGAGAATTGAAGCTCATGAGCTTGAACTTCGGAAGATGAGGAAAATGAAATATGTAAACGTACAGCAAGATGTTCAGCTTTATTACAAAGGAAACTCATCTGCCACATCTGCTCCAAGTCCAAAGATTCAAACAACATTCAGTGCAGATTCTTCATCAGGAGTACCTCAGAGCATGCCTAACAACAATATTTCACCGTTTTCAAATTACGAACCGAATCCTAAGGTTCAAAGTTTTCAAGAATAGGTTTCTCCTCAAAGTTCTTCAGGATCGAAAAATCAGAGTTATAGTCAAGGGATACACTGCAATATCGCTGTTAATATAAAAAACGGTTAAGATTTTACCGAGACAGCCGCAAAGCAGCATATAGCACTTCTAGCTTTTGTACTTGAGTCTTACGAGAGTCTAGTAGCCGGACGATTTGGTAACCCAGACATGACTAAAGAAGATTACGATCAAATTGATCCGGAGGAACTAGAACTCATTGACATAAAATGGGGTATGGCGAGCATTGTGAGAAGAGCTCAGAGGTTCATGGAAATTACCGGAAGAAGTAGTCTCGCAGGTCCTGATTCTAAACTTGGATTCGATAAATCAAAGGTGACTTGCTTCAAGTGTAAAGAGAAGGGACACTTCAAGCGCGAATGTCCGAACAGAGAAGTTAATAACCACCAGAATCCATTCGCCAACGATTATTACCGACAAGACATCTATCATAAAAACAGTCAACAACCATTCATTCCACGACCTCAAATTGAGAACAGTCAATCCAAACAAACAGAAAAAGCTCTTTTGGTGAATCAAGATGATGAAAAGATTCCAGAAGGTTTCATTTAGGATAAGTACGTTCCAGGAGGTGGTCTTGCAATGATGGCTGAAATTACTGAAGAGCCAGAACAGGAAATCGAGGAATGTGTTCCTGAAGTTTAAGAAGTCAGTGAAGTGGTTAATGAAGAAAGTTTTGCAGATCTAGAAGAGGAGGCAGCAATGGTCTACTATTATCAGTCTGAACAGGAGGTTATTACTAATGCATTTAAATCTATAATGCCAGCTAATGTGTTTGATTCTTTTGCAGGTTTCTTTAGTGAACCGACTACGGGTTTTTGCCCACAGTACAAAGTTGAACAAACTCCGGTTCAAGAGATCATTGATGTTTCAAAGGAAATGAATGAAGAGACTTTGAAAGAAATAGCAGACAAAGCTCTTATGGTGAAGCCGCAAGAGGTAGAACAAACTAAAACACCTTTTGATAACAATGAGACCAAAGATGCAACTCAAGAGTCAGTGTGTGTTGAAAAGGAGTCAATTATCGAGACTTGTGATACATTTGAGTCAGGAGAGAAGTCCGAGTCCGATGACAAATCAGAAAATGTGAAGTCCGAATCCAAAGAGAAATCTGAGTCTGAGTCCGTAGAGTTTGGTAAATCGGAAAGTAAAAATGATAAACAAGAAAATGTTTTTGAAAAAGTTGATCCAATTCTTGAAAAGCCATGCGAAAACTGTTTGAAACCATGCATGGATTGTCTTGAAAAAGACAAACAGTTTCAAGAGTTGAAAAACTTTAACGACAAATTAAAATTTGATTTTAATGATTTTAAAGAAGCTTATGACACGCTGTCATGATCAATTAAAATGATTCACATTGAGAGTAAAGAAAATGATAAAATTTTTAATTTGCTCAAAGCTACGGTCATGGACAAGCAAATGTCGATTAACATCCATCTAGACACAATCGCATCTCTAAAGAAGGAACTTGAACTGATGCGTATTGTGACAGAAAGAGTCGACAAAAAGTTGATCAGTTACCTTTCATCTTCATATGTGATTGATCAAATTGTTCCTCAACAAACTGAAGTTAAATCAGCTTTCAAAAATGTTCCACCCCCAATGTGGAATCATTATACTTAGAAATATCTAGAAGGGGTGGAGGAGGCATTGAATCTCAAACTGAGAACATCAGAGAATGAGTTACCGAAAAACATAGATGTTACATTCTCTCCGTCTGACACCGACAACGAGTCACAACTGGTTAAAACAGTTGTAGACCAGGTGTTGGATGAAGAGAGTGATAACACTAATTTCGAAACAGTAACATTCATATTTTTATATAAGAAATACAAGTTTGGTTAAATTTATTAACCACTAGTAAATAGTAAAAAGTTTATTTTAATATAATTATTCAACCCAAATAGTTTTAAACACTATTTTATATATTTGGTTAAAATATTATATTAATTAATTGGCTTGTATATGGGTGACCTTTCTAATAAAATAAAAGTATATAAAAACTTATATTATTAAACGGGTAGATTACATGTAAGTTGACTACTAGAAATATGAAGTACCTGGACGGTCCCAGGAACCGTTTAAATAATTAAACTATAAAAATACATAATATTTGAACCTACTCTACTTTTTAATGAAACTTGGTTCAAAATGTAGACAAAAATATTCTCGTTCTAATGACATATTTATTATTTTATAAAACGTTATATTTTAGAAGTTATACGCGCCAAATAAGTGAAGCAGTTGAATTAATAAAATAATATAATAATAATTAAAACATTTCGTATGAAATGTAAGAAGAAAATAAAAGTAACATTTGAGTTGAAATTAGATATACATGGAATCAAGATATTTAGGAAGAAATAAAATAATAAATAAATTGTATGAAACTCTTTAATATATGTGGACAGGTGTGTGGGCATTCTAGAGATACATGAGAATTTGTATAGTACGTGTCCCTCAAAGAACTTTGCTTATTTATCAAGTTTTAGAAACTACCACTATAAATAGAAGAGGATGTCTTTTCCAATATTTCACTTCAGTTTCTCTTAGTCTCAATATCTAGCTATCGCCTGCCTTCTTTAAATTCTATTATTTTTATTTTATTTTCAATAATAATGCCCTACTTCGTTTTAAGTGTTATAACTCCCGATCACCGCTACCCTTTCCGATTGATCTGAGCCTCATAACATATGTCAGGGCTCTGCCCGACTCAGTTTAATTGGGGTTCTGTCTCGGGACATTGGGACAAGGTTGAATTAGGGGTACTATACTTAACACAATTACAAATATATATTTATATATATTTTTAAATAGCTCAAAAGTTATACCCAAAATTCTACCAGGAGATTTTCTAGTTGAACCCTAAAGTTACAAAGTGGGTCTATTCTCTTTTCTAACCGTTTTATTCCCTTTTATCCCAAACCACAACAATTCTTACCAAAACTATTATTTATTATTATATTTTGTTCACAAGGAAACATTAGTTAAGACCACTAAGTAATCCTACATAAACCCTAAAAATTTCAGAACAATCAGAATCAGGATCAGGGCCTCTAAAACTCAGAGGGGTATTCCCTATTGACGATTATCCATATAACTCGTTGTCAAAATCGAATTTCAAAAATCCGTCGACTCAGCTAAGCTAGTTGGACACGTGGCAACCCTATGAGAAGATGTGACCCGTCGCGCCACGCGACGCCCAAAGGGTGACCCCTCGCGTCACGCGAGGGGGTCAATTTTCATGTATAAATAGCAGGCATTGGGACTTGAATTCTGGCATTTGAACGACGAGAAAATTCGTTATACATACTGAGTTATGATCCGATTACTACAAAACACACACTAGCTCGAATTCTGCCGCGATAACAGGATATTAACTCGATCGCTGCTACGATTCAATGTCCGATCGATTGAAACTATCCGATGGATGTTTAAGCGCTATCCTTTGTCATTAGTCGTGATTCCGACAGGATGTTTGAGTACCACCCGAACTTGGGGAATACTCTGTCATTCGTTGTGAATCCGATAGATGTTTAAGTGATTTCACTTTGTCATTCGTTGTGAGGGTTTTAATCTCGTGAGATATCGTAAATGCTGTATTAGTTAATTACCTAGTTCGTGTACACTAGGTTACAAGGCTAATTAATAGGCTAAGCTCTGCCTGTATAAATCTGCAATCTATCAAATCTTATCTGTAGACTAAACTCTGCCCGTATAAATCTGCATGCTTATAAAGTGAGTCATTCTCTTTTTATCAAATTTGTTTACAAAATCATGTTTATTTTCAAAGTTATAATTACAGTGATTAAGTTTATGTAATCACCAAATTACAGCCGGTATGTGGGGTATTGTGCACATTACTGCTGTTTTATCACTTTAGGTTGGGGAGCCTAAAATTAATGATATTCGTCACTATTGGGTGACAGGAGCCAATAGTGGTATGACCATAGTCACAGATCCGGTCGAGTGACAAATACTGTGGGTAGTTGGTTGATATCAGAAACATTGTAATCTCTCTTAATACTGTAAATTATAACACACTTGTCTTTTTAGTAAATAGAATGAACTCACTAGTATTTTCTGCTGACAAAACCTTTTTAAAACGCGTTTCAGATAATTACAGTAGATTGGAGTAAGAGATGGATATGGCACTGAAAGGCTTCAAGAAGTGGCTTATTTTATTAATTAAATCAAATTAAGAAATATTGTTTTATGTAATCAAATTTATCCTTATTAAAGCTACCTTTGTAAAACATGGATTTATTCCATCTATTTAATAAATAAAATCCGGTGTTTTCTAAACTCTGATATTTTCCTAACTCACGGTCCTGATGAAATTTCCGCTGCACTATTTTCAAAATAATCACCGGTACCACTTGGCTGTTCACGGCTCCCGATTCCGTCCAGGGTGGGTCGGGGGTCGTGACAGAAGGTGGTATCAGAGCCACTGCTTTATGCCTATAGGTGTTGTAATAATAATACCTAAGTTTATATAAAGAGTTAGGATATTGCTATTAACTGGTAGCACACATGGTAGCATTTAGACTTGAACTTAAGAAAAGATGCCTTAGTATAAGCTTCGAAATAAGTTAAGTACTTGTGTAAATAAAGTATGATGAATTTTGATTTGCCGTAAGAATGACGATTAGAACATTGTAGGCAATAGCACTTAATTACTATTAATTGTTGCTTATTGATATTACTTGGTCTAGAATAAGATATGTTACGGGAATACAAAATTCCTTGATTCGGGATAAAAGCCCTAATAAAAGAGGCACTTTTAAAATTTTGAAAAGATACTATTTATGAGAAATAGAAAATTTTCTCCGGCAAGACTGGGTATGATGTAGCAGACTCTCCAGCTTGTCCGGATATACTGGGGTTACCTCTCCGGCGCGAACCGGATAAGACGGGGTATATAATATGTCAAACAAGTGACAAAGATTTCCCTAAATAGTATCTTGACCTGATATCTGACTTGCTTTGGAAATATGAATCTGTTAAATACATTGACCTTATAAGGGTATGTATATCTATAAGGAAATCCAAAAGTCAATTAGGAATAAAGCACAAGCATGTGTGTTAATAATAAATCTAAATTTCTTTATCAGGAATCTCTCGTAGACATCTATCATTCCGATATCAAACATTATTTCGTTTGATTGTCTACCTCGTAACTCGTACGACAATATAAACAATGGAAACCCTTTAAATTAATATGCCATCAAAAGTATAAAGAATTTCCAATGCGTTACCATAAACTATTAACGCAAATAAGAAGCATGTAAAGTTGTGCTAGTGCACAAGAAAACACATGAAACTTAAATTATACGACCATAGACATCAAAGTATATCATATACGATTTTTAAGGCAAGACCTTTGGAAAATATGATTAGGCATGACAATAACAATGCTCATCCCAGCAGTGGGAGAACTACTAATCATTTAAGTGAAGAATTTATATATATATATATATATATATATATATATATATTTACTTGATTATATATGGAAACTTACATAAGTAATTACCTAATTTACAATATGGTATTACTATATTTAAAAATACATTTTGTTAAACCATTGAGGTGAAGAATTTATATTCTTATGTTTAAGGTATACTCTCATTTAAGTTTATGTTTAGTTATTTATTATGGGTAATTAATATTAGTTTTATTATTAATAGTAATATATTAATAGTAATAGCGTTAGTATTATTTTTAAATACTAGGGTTATTATCAGGGGCAGATATTGAGTAGCCTAGCCTTAGTTAGGCATGAACTGATCACCTATGCTTAAACAAGGCAGCACTAACCAATGTCCAACCATGATAATGACTAGTTAATATATATAAATTAAGTCATTATACTTATTTAGTAAATTTTAATTATATATAGATATTTTTATATAAAAATATATATACTTTGTACTGTAAGGAGAAGACATATTTTCATAAAACAATACAAGAATTAGAGGGACAAATAAAATTATATAAATAATTGTCTATCACATGTTTTGTGGTAACTATGTACCGTAACGCTCTGGCAAGAAAATGACCATATAAGAATAAAATGGTAGTCATCAACTACGTTGGGTTAGGGGAACATTGTAATATATAAGAATAGTCCCCATTTTCACTTATTTACAACATTTGTAAATACATTCACAACGTTATATGGTTTCAAAATGAAAATAAGTAATCACATAGAATCGACCCACTAAGTGTTATATATTTACAAAATATTTTACAAATACTTTTGTACAATAAATATTTTTACACCTTTATTTACAACTTTCATTTAACGTTATAAATAATAGTGATTTCTTTTACAAAATAATAATACTAAAATATTTTGTAATGTAATAACTTTATTGCGGTGTTTTGTAATATATATTACATAGTAAATATAAGTTATTTTACATAGTATAGTAAAATACTAAAATAATATTTATTTAAAAGTGGTGACCATTTACATATAGTAAAAATGCGTAACAAATAATATATATTACATAGTATTTATATTTGATATGTAAGATACGGTTCAGACAGGGACACAAATAATATATATTACATTTGCTTTACAAATATAATATAATGGTTGGTCCTGCCAAAACAACTTGTTCTTATTTTATTTCGATCTCTAGGACATAATATGAAAAATATGGTCACTAATAGTGTACTATCACATTGTTTCGCAATTAAAATAACTTGGAACTCTAAACAATGATACACTAACTCTATTGTCTTTTGGTGTATCTTTACAATTCACTCATTTCAACACTTTCATTTTCTCATATCATAAATATTTGACAAATCATTTTTCATACTTTTATTTCATTTAGAACCTGTCAATTCTAAATCTTCCTCAGTTGCCAATCAAAGTAAGCTTTCTTTTGACAAAGAATTTTTATTAATTCTAAAAGTCTTTCACATTCATTTTAAATATCTATTGATCATATATCTTTTGGCTTGAACCTAGTCATTTTGGAAATTATATCATTTCATCTCATTCGTTTGTCATCGATTTCTTGAACTAATTCAGTTGAACCATTGAGTCCTACTTATTGTACAACTCATATTCACAAAATTAGATATTTTGATTCTGTGTCATTTATCTTAATATTGTTTTTATTAACTAAGATGTGAAATAAGTCTAAAAGAAATATCGTAACCCAAATCTCGAGGACGAGATTTAAAACAAGGTGGGGAGGATGTAACATTCCTATTTTTATATAAGAAATACAAGTTTAGTTAAATTTATTAACCACTAGTAAATAGTAAAAAGTTTATTTTAATATAATTATTCAACCCTAATAGTTTTAAACACTATTTTATATAGTTGGTTAAAATATTATATTAATTAATTGGCTTGTATATGGGTGACCTTTCTAATAAAATAAAAGTATATAAAAACTTATATTATTAAACGGATAGATTACAGGTAAGTTGACTACTAGAAATATGAAGTACTTGGACGGGCCCAGGAACCGTTTAAATAATTAAACTATAAAAATACATAATATTTGAACCTACTCTATTTTTTAATGAAACTTGGTTCAAAATGTAGACAAAAATATTCTCGTTCTAATGACATATTTATTATTTTATAAAACGTTATATTTTAGAAGTTATACGCGCCAAATAAGTGAAGCAGTTGAATTGAGAAAATAATATAATAATAATTAAAACATTTCGTATGAAATGTAAGAAGAAAATAAAAGTAACATTTGAGTTGAAATTAGATATACATGGAATCAAGATATTTAGGAAGAAATAAAATAATAAATAAATTGTATGAAACTCTTTAATATATGTGGACAGGTGTGTGTGCATTCTAGAGATACATGAGAATTTGTATAGTACGTGTCCCTCAATGAACTTTGCTTATTTATCAAGTTTTGGAAACTACCACTATAAATAGAAGAGGATGTCTTTTCCAATATTTCACTTCAGTTTCTCTTAGTCTCAATATCTAGCTATCGCCTGTGATGGGTGTCAAGTGTTATATATATTAGGTGTATATTTTAAGCCCCTTTAACACTTTTTGGTCAAGTTTTAAATTTATAAAACACGATATTTACTAACACTAGACACTCATATGGGCAAGTGCACCCATCGTGAGCGTAGTATAGTGTTGGTAAGATGCCGAGGTCGTCCAAGGACACAAGAGCTTTTAGTACCGGTTTATCCTCAACGTCTAATCAAATCAAAAAGTTTAGAAAAATGTTTTAAAAAAATAAAAACTAACTAAAAATGCTGAAAAATAAAAATAAAAGAAAACATATAGACAAGATGAATCACTTGGTTCCAACTCGTATCTAGTGTAACCTTTGATTATTTCCGCACTTTTGCACTGTTTTAAGAGATTATCTTAGTTATTGTAGTAGGCCCCTCTTTTGAAGGTGACGTTACCCTCACCCCAGTAGTTTGAGTCAGCAACGATACAATCCTAAAAGGGTGGATTATTGGAAGATAATTAATTAAGTTATTAATGCAAATTATGGTAGGCCCCTCTTTTGGAGGTGACGTTACCCTCGACTAAGTAGTCTGAGTCAGCAGGGATACAGTCCTAAATAGCCGGGTTATAGTATTAATAGCAGTTAACTTATGAGGGGATCAAAGAGTTTGGACCCCCGCCATCCAATACCGTTAAGTATTGAAGGAGGTCCTACTAAATTTGACCCAGGTCCATTGCAGGACCTCTAAACGCTGAACAATGGCAAGACCTTTACCAAACCGTTCCCTTAACCCCCGACCAGTTAGCCAACATACCTCCATATAGACCGTGGAGATATGAATGGTGAAAATCTTTTATTTTATATAGACAGTAAAATAATGCCAAGACACCACGGACAAACGATAAGGAAAGATCACCTTCAACATAAGCAACTAGTTATTAAAGTCATTAATACAAAACCAAGTAAAAAGTGCGAAAAGATTAGAAATAAAAAGTATTACACTAGACACTTTGTCTTCACCAAGTGATGTAAGAGACTTAGGCAAACATGGCCTTGATTGTCAAGAACTCTTACAATCAATCTTGGATCCCGAGATGACTTACACACTCTATGATGGACAATGGATGATGGTGGTGGATGATGGTGTTATGGTGGTGGTGGGTGGTGGGTGAAGTGTGAGAGAGGTGGTGTGCCAAGGGATGGTTTGAGCTTGAGCCAAGCACTCCTATTTATAGGCTGAACAGAAGCTTGGGCACGGCCTCGTGTCCAGTGGGCACGGCCCCGTGTCCACATCCTCTCTTTCTTCATTTAATGCAGCTTTGTCTTATTAGTTGACCACGCCCCCGTGTCCGCTGAGCACGACCCCGTGTGCAGAAGAATCTTTGTACTATGAAGATTTGCTTAGATTGTGCGAATCTTATAGTTAACCACGGCCCCATGTCCGCTGAGCACGGCCCCTTGGTGGGCAATAGAAGCTTCTACCACTTTGTCTTTTCTGCTGACACTTGGGCACGCCCCCGTGCTGGCTGAGCACGGGGCGTGTTCAGTCTTCTGTTGTCTTGTTTTGCTTGGGAAGATGCTGTCGTGGGGTCGGGCATGTCACGTCTTGTTCCTTTTCTTGTATTTATGTTAGATTTTGATGTCTTTTTGCTTCTTTTGTTAATTTGAGCTCATTTAATCCTGAAAATACAAAAGGAAGACAAAAGCACACTTTTTCCAACATTAGTACTAAAAAAGGGTTAGTTTTATGCCACAATTGATGAAATTTATATGTTGCATTTTGCACACATCAAATACCCCCACACTTGAATCTTTGCTTGTCCTCAAGCAAAACTCTTTAATAAGTGGCTATTACACTCCCAAATGGAATGGGTAGAGAAGAAGGTTTTTGGGCTTGTCGTAGAGTGTCGGGATGTCCAAGATTCTTTATTTAGTTTTATTTTTATTTATTTACAATCCTATTCGTCATGATTTATTTAAAACTTTTCATAAGATAAATTACTTATTAGGGCATAACATGCCTCTTTAAAATTCTATTTATATACAAGTTCACATACCTCATGAGGATCACTCAACACTCGGCCGAAAATGTATTTTTGTGGATCACTCGAGAGCGGCATGGAACTCACTCCTACCATAGGCTTGCCAAGCAATCAATCCTCCTCCTTTTTAACTTATATACCTTTGTAAATATCAAGAGGACTTTTGGGTGAAGGGTTAGGCTTGGGTTAAAGGTAGGTGGTTGGGTTAGTGGTTAGTAAAAAGGGCGAAAAGCGTAACAAGCGTCGGTTTTCGTAAGACTTTTTATTTTTGTAACTTTTATTTTGATGAAGCTACTTTTCAAACAAAGTTATTTTTTTGATAAACTTGTTTTTTTATTTTTTTTTTGCTTCATCATCAACACTTTTTTTTTTTTTTTTTTTTTTTTTTTTTTTTTTGAAAGTCATACGAAAAACCGAACTTGTTACTAAAACAAAGGGTTAAAAACGAAAAAGGTTTTGGTGGGTAAAAGGGTGTTTGGTTTGGGTTATGAAATGAAAAGATTTAGGCTTAAAGGGGCTAATTAGGGGGATTTTGGGTAGGTGGTAAAAAAAAAGAAAAAATAATGGTGTAGAAATAAAAAGGGTTAGTCCTAATGCCTCCATCATTTACTTACTCGGGTTTAAGTTGGTAAGGACCGGGAATGTATCGTCATGGCAAGTTCTAGAGTCGTAAGAACCAAGCGGCTATTCACACAAGAAACGAAAAATGAGCATTTAGTCTAATGATATGTAGTTGTATGCTCAATAAAGGCTCAAAACTCACTTTTGTGGGAATGAGTTTTTATGTGATCAAGTATATATAATCAAATTTTAACTAAGTTTGTCATGCCTTTTCATAATTTTCTTATGTTGGTTCTTTTTATCACGATGCTATCGGTTGTAAATTCGTAAAAATATAACATTTTTGAGAACTTGAATTTCCCGAGTTAAACCTAGACAAGTAAAAAAATGAAAAAATTTTTGAAAAAAAATTTGGGGTGATTAGCGGTTCCAATAGAGTTTTGTGTAAGGCTTGTATTTAGGACTTGCAAGATTCAAGGTTTTAGCATCCCCCTCACACTTAAATTACACATTGTCCTTAATGTGTCCCAAAAATAAGTTTTTAGGTTGATTGAATGTGTAAAAGGTGTGATTTAAGCAAAAATTTTGTGTTACTAGGCGCTGAACACGGCCCCGTGTTACCCGGGCACGGCCCCATGTTCAAGTGCTAGTAACAAAATTAAATCAAGAGAAACAGAAGCCTGGACACGGGGGCGTGTTGGGTGAACACGGCCCATGTCCAGTTACCTGAACTGGGTCTTTTTCTGCAGACTGTGCAGCACGGGGCCGTGTTGGGTGGACACGGCCCGTGCCGAGCTTACTGTAAATGAAGAAAATTGTCAGACGGTCCTGTTTTTCCTGCATGGAGTGCTGGTTCAAGTTTCCCTTGCATCCTTTGTCATCTCAAGTGTGTTTTATTCATGTCAACACCACCCAAACACCAAATTAACAAAAACCATCATTCATTACTTCATAGAGAGTTACATATTAGTCCTAAAAATTAAAATACTAGATAGTTAGGTCAAAGGAACACAAGAAATCCAAACCAAGAAGTTCTAGCCTTATTCTAATAACAAAATTTCCGAAAAGGTAAATCTTCCGGTTAAATGTAGCTTGACAAACTTCTTTCTTCGGGTATGGGTTCCTCACACGTTGGCGAGCCACTCTTCGATCTCCCTAGGGAGAAGAAAAGCGGGCTCATGAGCATCGGGTTGAGGCGGTGCAACTTCCACCGGGATCTCTTGGAGTTCTTCAAGAGGAGGTTCCGCCGGAATGTCGTCCCAACCGGTAGAATTTTGGATTCCAAGTGCTAGGTTCCAATCCTCTTGAGGGAGGATTGGTTCCATGGGAGGTGTTACAAGAATGTTTAACCTCTGGTGCAAGAGGTTTATTTCTTGAAAACTGTTTTCCAACCCCACCGAGAGATAATTTATACGGTCTATGAGGATCTCCTCCACTGAAGTCATCTCGTCAAGGGCTTCACGTAGCGCCATTACGTATCTTACGAGAGTTGCTTCAATCGATGGCCTCCTTTCCCGTCGACTGTTCCTTGAGTGCGCAGAAGAGGTTCCACTGTTTTGGCTAGACATTCTACGAAAACATACCAAAAATAGTGTGTTTTAATGAAACAATACCACGGACACGGCCCCGTGCTCAATGAACACGGCCCCGTGTTCAATTTTCTGCAGATTTTTAGAACAAGGAATCTTGGGGTTTCAAATTATTTTCTTAACTTTTGAAGTTTTTCTGAGCAGAAATAACTTAAAACAATGTTGTGTAACTTATTTTTAACAAGATTCCTTGAACAAAAACATCAACAATCATCACAATGAAGCTTGAAATCAAGCTTCAATGGAGGTGTTGTTGCAAGAAAGGTGAAGAAGAAGGCAATGGATAAAAGAGGAAAGGACAAGATGTTTGTTGGAACCTTCTTTTAGAACTTACCTAGGATGGTAGGTCAGAAAATCCCTTCAAATCTCTGTCCCTAGATGGTCCAAATGTGCAGGATTCTTGGCTGCATTTATAGAAAACGACAGCGTGCTGGACACGGCCCCGTGTCGGCTGGACACGGCCCCGTGTGCAGGCAAGATCCTGACACATTTTGTCCGTATTCTGACAAAAGTCAGAAAGGAATCTTTTGGTGGACACGGGGGCGTGTTGACCTGGGCACGGCCCCGTGTCGGAAAACTGTTTTATGAAGTTTGTCTATTTTCAAGGAACTTTTCCGGATCGGGCGGTTCCTTACTGGATGGAACAACCCCAAAGTGCCTAAGATACCTTAATTGATCTAGATTAAGACGAGAACGCAAGAGGTTGTCGGTGAGGGTGATTCCTATGCTATATGTAGGTGGACAAGTCCAACCCTTTTCCGAGCTCTCGTTAAAGAAGGTGTATGTCGAATCGCTCAGGTCTATGTATGCATCAAACGAAGTTGATGGGGAGTCCTTCACGGCACAATCGACACAGGGACGACTATCGCTCAAGTCCTCACTAGAGTTAGGAGTATCGTTGGAAACAATGACGTTGTTTGAATGCGTTTCCAACCCTTCTTCTTGGCTATTGTCTTGGAAAAGATTATTGAAATCTTTCCTAAGTTCTTTTAACCAATCAATAATTAGATCTTCTAGTTGAAATAATTCGTCGAGAAGCATTTCTCCTAAAATATCCGGTTGGGAGCATTCGAGGGAGAGATAGGGATTATTTTTACTTTCGCCCCTCTTAAGGATACTGGGAAACGATGGGTCTATATAGTGGGGTTTATAGGTTAGAAAATAACATTCTAGTTCCTTATGGTTACCACCACATAATTGACACCACATAGTACCATAAGAGTGCCGAAAGTAAAAAGTATCAGTATCACTCATGTTTGTGTCAGAAAGTACCAACCGTCGGGATCTTACGGTTCTGTTTTCAGTAACTGAAACTTGGGCACGGGGGCGTGTTGAGTGGGCACGGCCCCGTGTTCAGCTACTGTCTGACTTAAAACAGGATTGCCAGTTCCAATGATTGGGCACGGGGCGTGTTCAGCGGGCACGGCCCGTGCTGAGTTCTGCAGAAGCTGAAAAATTAAGAAAAAATCCTAAAAAAAATGAAAAATAAGAAAAACGATTAAGCCGTTAATTCCTAACTTTCTTAAAATCCTTGTGTCCCCGGCAACGGTGCCAAAAACTTGATGGGTGTCAAGTGTTATATATATTAGGTGTATATTTTAAGCCCCTTTAACACTTTTTAGTCAAGTTTTAAATTTATAAAACACGATATTTACTAACACTAGACACTCATATGGGCAAGTGCACCCATCGTGAGCGCAGTATAGTGTTGGTAAGATACCGAGGTCGTCCAAGGACACAAGAGCTTTTAGTACCGGTTTATCCTCAACGTCTAATCAAATCAAAAAGTTTAGAAAAATGTTTTAAAAAAATGAAAACTAACTAAAAATGCTGAAAAATAAAAATAAAAGAAAACATATAGACAAGATGAATCACTTGGTTCCAACTCGTATCTAGTGTAACCTTTGATTATTTCCGCACTTTTGCACTGTTTTAAGAGATTATCTTAGTTATTGTAGTAGGCCCCTCTTTTGAAGGTGACGTTACCCTCACCCCAGTAGTTTGAGTCAGCAACGATACAATCCTAAAAGGGTGGATTATTGGAAGATAATTAATTAAGTTATTAATGCAAATTATGGTAGGCCCCTCTTTTGGAGGTGACGTTACCCTCGACTAAGTAGTCTGAGTCAGCAGGGATACAGTCCTAAATAGCCGGGTTATAGTATTAATAGCAGTTAACTTATGAGGGGATCAAAGAGTTTGGACCCCCGCCATCCAATACCGTTAAGTATTGAAGGAGGTCCTACTAAATTTGACCCAGGTCCATTGCAGGACCTCTAAACGCTGAACAATGGCAAGACCTTTACCAAACCGTTCCCTTAACCCCCGACCAGTTAGCCAACATACCTCCATATAGACCGTGGAGATATGAATGGTGAAAATCTTTTATTTTATATAGACAGTAAAATAATGCCAAGACACCACGGACAAACGATAAGGAAAGATCACCTTCAACATAAGCAACTAGTTATTAAAGTCATTAATACAAAACCAAGTAAAAAGTGCGAAAAGATTAGAAATAAAAAGTATTACACTAGACACTTTGTCTTCACCAAGTGATGTAAGAGACTTAGGCAAACATGGCCTTGATTGTCAAGAACTCTTACGATCAATCTTGGATCCCGAGACGACTCACACACTCTATGATGGACAATGGATGATGGTGGTGGGTGGTGGGTGAAGTGTGAGAGAGGTGGTGTGCCAAGGGATGGTTTGAGCTTGAGCCAAGCACTCCTATTTATAGGCTGAACAGAAGCTCGGGCACGGCCCCGTGTCCAGTGGGCACGGACCCATGTCCACATCCTCTCTTTCTTCATTTAATGCAGCTTTGTCTTATTAGTTGACCACGCCCTCGTGTCCGCTGAGCACGACCCCGTGTGCAGAAGAATCTTTGTACTATGAAGATTTGCTTAGATTGTGCGAATCTTATAGTTGACCACGGCCTCGTGTCCGCTGAGCACGACCCCGTGGTGGGCAATGGAAGCTTCTACCACTTTGTCTTTTCTGCTGACACTTGGGTACGCCCCCGTGCTGGCTGAGAACAGGGCGTGTTCAGTCTTCTGTTGTCTTGTTTTGCTTGGGAAGATGCTGTCGTGGGGTCGGGTATGTCATGTCTTGTTCCTTTTCTTGTATTTATGTTAGATTTTGATGTCTTTTTGCTTCTTTTGTTAATTTGAGCTCATTTAATCCTGAAAATACAAAAGGAAGACAAAAGCACACTTTTTCCAACATTAGTACTAAAAAAGGGTTAGTTTTATGCCACAATTGATGAAATTTATATGTTGCATTTTGCACACATCAGCCTGCCTTCTTTAAATTCTATTATTTTTATTTTATTTTCAATAATAATGCCCTACTTCGTTTTAAGTGTTTTGACTCACGATCACCGCTACCCTTTCCGATTGACCAAAGCCTCATAACATATGTCAGGGCTCTGCCCGACTAAGTTTAATTGGGGTTCTGTCTCGGGACATCGGGACAAGGTTGAATTAGGGGTACTATACTTAACACAATTACAAATATATATTTATATATATTTTTAAATAGCTCAAAAGTTATACCCAAAATTCTACCAGGAGATTTTCTAGTTGAACCCTAAAGTTACAAAGTGGGTTTATTCTCTTTTCTAACCGTTTTATTCCCTTTTATCCCAAACCATAACAACTCTTACCAAAACTATTATTTGTTATTATATTTTGTTCACAAGGAAACATTAGTTAAGACCCCTAAGTAATCCTACATAAACCCTAAAAATTTCAGAACAATCAGAATCAGGATCAGGGCCCCTAAAACTCAGGGGGGGGGCATTCCCTATTGACGATTATCCATATAACTCGTTGTCAAAATCGAATTTCGAAAATCCATCGACTCAGCTAAGCTAGTTGGACACGTGGCAACCCTATGAGAAGATGTGACCCGTCGCGCCACGCGACGCCCAAAGGGTGACCCCTCGCGTCACGCGAGGGGGTCAATTTTCATGTATAAATAGCAGGCATTGGGACTTGAATTCTGGCATTTGAACGACGAGAAAATTCGTTATACATACTGAGTTATGATCCGATTACTACAAAACACACACTAGCTCGAATTCTGCCGCGATAACAGGATATTAACTCGATCGCTGCTACGATTCAATGTCCGATCGATTGAAACTATCCGATGGATGTTTAAGCGCTATCCTTTGTCATTAGTCGTGATTCCGACAGGATGTTTGAGTACCACCGAACTCGGGGAATACTCTGTAATTCGTTGTGAATCCGATAGATGTTTAAGTGATTTCACTTTGTCATTCGTTATGAGGGTTTTAATCTCGTGAGATATCGTAAATGCTGTATTAGTTAATTACCTAGTTCGTGTACACTAGGTTACAAGGCTAATCAATAGGCTAAGCTCTGCCTGTATAAATCTGCAATCTATTAAAGCTTATCTGTAGACTAAACTCTGCCCGTATAAATCTGCATGCTTATAAAGTGAGTCATTCTCTTTTTATCAAATTTGTTTACACAATCATGTTTATTTTCAAAATTATAATTACAGTGATTAAGTTTATGTAATCACCAAATTACAGCCGGTATGTGGGGTATTGTGCATATTACTGCTGTTTTATCACTTTAGGTGGGCGAGCCTAAAATTACTGATATTCGTCACTATTGGGTGACAGGACCCAATAGTGGTATGACCATAGTCACAGATCCGGTCGAGTGACAAATACTGTGGGTAGTTGGTTGATATCAGAAACATTGTAATCTCTCTTAATACTGTAAATTATAACAAACGTGTCCTTTTAGTAAATAGAATGAACTCACCAGTATTTTCTGCTGACAAAACCTTTTTAAAACGCGTTTCAGGTAATTACAGTAGATTGGAGTAAGAGATGGATATGGCACTGAAAGGCTTCAAGAAGTGGCTTATTTTATTAATTAAATCAAATTAAGAAATATTGTTTTATGTAATCAAATTTATCCTTATTAAAGCTACCTTTGTAAAACATGGATTTATTCCATCTATTTAATAAATAAAATCCGGTGTTTTCTAAACTCTGATATTTTCCTAACTCACGGTCCTGATGAAATTTCCGCTGCACTATTTTCAAAATAATCACCGGTACCACTTGGCTGTTCACGGCTCCCGATTCCGTCCATGGTGGGTCGGGGGTCGTGACAGAAACGGTTAAAACTCATTTTGAGAATTCCAGTTCAGATTCTGAAGATGACAGAAACTTTATGGATAAGTTTATTCCAAAGTCAGATAAAGTTTTGGATGACGATTCGATCATTGTGGTTTACACGATGACCGGAACTGACAAACTGTATACTGATTTTGAGTATCCGATTCAGAATGCGAACCTGGAAAGGGTTGAAAAAGGTTTTAAACTCGTGGAAATTGATATCTCAGAAGTCAACAACAATTCGTTTCTATCAAAACCGAAAAAATCTTTTGTTAAACAACAATTGATAAACAACCCGGGAAAGAAAAATGAATGGGTGGGTAACAATGGTAATAACAAGAGACATGGTAATAATTACAAAAAGAAAGGTGTTGGTTTTGAGAAGAAAATGGCTAAGAAAGAAGTTAAGCCAAAAGAAAAATTGAGTGAAGTGTTTGTGGCTGGTAAGAATACAGAAGTCGAAAAGGATTATATCTTTAGTAAGCAAGCAATTGACGATTTTATTGTGGCCAAAAAGATAAGAGACAAGACCAACAGATCCACTTTTGTTGAATATGACAAAAGAATCTGTTATCGATGCAATGAAATCGGTCACATGGCCAAACAATGTGTCAAAAAGATAATAAAACCAGTTTTCCATAAACCAGAACCAAAAATTTCAAAGGATGATAAGGGAAAATCACCTATGGGATCCCCCGTGCGTATTCTTAAACGCGGTGAATCATTGAAGTCAGAGGACAAACCAAAATCAACTTTTGAAATTGGTGAATCTTCAAAATCACAAAAGACTTCAAAGGTTTATTCTAAAACAAAGACTTCCCAAAGTCAATCATGGGTGGAGAAACCTAAACATTCTTTTCAGGAAAAGAAAATGGAAGAAGTTTTAAAATCTGAACCGAAAATCTTTGCAACCACTGATGGGAAAATTAAGTTTGAATTAGAAAAGTTGATTGAAGAATTCCCACCTATCAAGGAATGAGCTCTAAAATCAAAACCAGAATCTGATGTTCCAAATGTTGTTTTTAACATTCCAAAAGTTGACATAGTAGCTCATGATATTGTCTTTGGTAGTGTACCAAATGTTGAAAAATATTGGGTATCATTGTTTAAGTAAATGTCTTTTGATGTGTGTAGGGGCTTCCAAGGTCTATCATTTCTAAATGGATAATGGATAGCGGTGCCTCACGGCACATGACAGGGATGTTAGCACTGCTATACGACTTCAAATCAATCAATGGAGGTTATGCATCAACACTTTTAGGATCAGGATTCGATCAAACGAGTCGTTCAGAAGAGTTCTCGATCAATACGAAAGGCGGAATCAGACGTATTGATGTTATATCAGCTAGATTCACACTTAGAATCACTTTAACTGTCGATTGTATTGATTTGATAGTGTTTATAGATCGTTCGACACTTCGGCAGCACTTCGTCTCCGGAATCACAAAGTTACAAATAAAGACCTAGACTCACCTATTTATAGGAATGCCAGACCCTAGGAACTATTTCATGCTTTCTGGCCAGACCCCACGAACTGGACTTCATGCTTTCTGGCCAGACCCCATGAACCTGCCAGACCTCACGAACTGGCCAGACCTCACGAACTGGCCAGACCTCACGAACTTGGTCACCTCGTGCGAGGTGGCTGGTTCAGGTCTGTTTCCCGTTTCTCTCGTTTAACGTGTTCTGGTCTATCTATTCTAGTTACATGACCGTTTAACTTCTTCAAGAGAATTTGTTCAGAAAGTAGACGAACAAAGAATTCCTTGCTAAGAAGCAAGAGGGAATGAAGAATGATGTTGTTCAGAAGAAGGAAATGAGAACCTGTTATCAATGTAAAAAAGTTGGGCACATTGCATGGAACTGTCTAAAGGCAACCTAAACAAAACAGGGAGTCTCTGAAAACTTGAAAAAAAAGTTGGTTGATAATGAACCACCAACCGAACAATTTAAAGTGTTCAAAAATTCAAAATTTGAGGTTGGTGAGAGTTCAACACGTTTCTACAAAAGAAGAGTGAATCTGAACAACCACAATTGGGTTGTTAAGAAATCAGAGGCACTTTCTGGCGATGAATCTGACTCGTCAAAGTCAGAGGAGCCACCAGTTGAACTAAAAAGAGAAAATTTAGTTCCGCCAATGGATGACGCAAACTTTCCACCATTGCGGTCTGAAAATTTTAAACAAAAAGTTGGAAAGGTAGAGATTTCGAATCAATTCTATTCTGAAAAGAAAGAATTTGATGTCGAAAAAGCGTTTAATGGCAAAGTGAAACATATCTTTGGTAAGATAGTTGATGGTAGGGAAAAAGGGGTAAAAGAATTTTATGAATCAAAGAGGAGAACTTACACACCGAGTGAAAATAACTCGGATGCACTCAAGGCTGGTCAGGCTTAGGTGTCAACATTCTTTGTTTGAAATCCTGACTTGCCGGAACTCCCAGGTTGGTAATTGGGGAGTAGGAATCGGCATCATTCTTGAAAAATGTTATTATGAAAAACCTACAAGTGATAGTTTTTACAAATGATTGAAAGAACAAAGTGATGAATGAATCCCCATGTTTGTGAAATGACAAACAAACTAATTTTCCGGAAAAACCATTTTGATTAAAATAAACTTAAGTGTTTTGAAATCTTTATGGGAAAATAGTTTATTGTCAGGGGGAGTTCTGATTGTTTATGCCAAGTGGATGGAGAATTGAAGCGATTCACATCAGTTTGTTATTTTATTTGTACAGTTTATTGCTTTTAATTTCAAATTTTTCCCGGAAAATGAAAAATTGAAATATATTTTTGATTTTAGGGGGAGTAAAAAATTTAGAACTTTTGAAAAATCCAAAACATGATAAAATCTAAAAACTAAAAACATCGAAAAATCAAAATGAGGTTTGTTGTGAAAAAGAGGAAATGATAATACATCAGTAGACAGTCACAGTACGCTAAAGAATTGGAAAGTTAAAATGTGATAAACGGTCTCACTGATGATATGCCAATAGGTTTTTACACGCTTAGTAGATTGTTTTCGAGATATAAACCTAAATATCAAATACTTGCTTATCTTGTGGGGAACATCTCTCGGATATATAGGTAACCCCTGAAATCTTATTTGAAGGGCTTTCTATTTCTGACATACTAGGTCTTTGTGCGTGATGATATCTGGGGTATTATACCGAGACTTCTGATTTTGCGGGAGCAATAGCCTAGTCCTCGTATAATACTCTGCACTGCTTTAATAATAAAGCCCACCCTCAGCATAAAAAATGATGAAACATTGAAAAATGCTAATCATGTGCTGTTGAAAAGAAGATCCCCAAGGGGGACACACCTAAAGACGAGCCATCATCTCTCTGATTGAACGGAAGTTCTAGCCTGAGCTCTCATGTTCTCGCATTACCCGTTTACAGATATCATTAGTGTACATTCACCTGTAAGACTGAATATAGGAGTCTGGATACGGGAGTATATTCTGAGGTGGGACACGCGAATAAGTTAAGTCCATTAAAACACTAATCCGGATCTCGAATCAATTGAACTTTGTGTGAAAATTTAAGTGGATCAGTATACTGACAATCTAAGTGAATCATTTAGAACTTAAAGTATTTAAAGCTCAACGGTGCTAGTGATTTGTCGTAAACTGATATGATCCTCTTACACAAACTCACAAAAAGATGTCTATATATAGTTTATTTCCCAAAATCCAAAAAGATTTTCAGTATGTTTTAGCATAAAATTTTGCAAATTCAAAAAGATTTTATTTCATCTTATTTTCGACAACTGATGTTGGAAAGCTGATTTTCAAAATTCCAAGTGCTGAACATGATGAACAAAAGGGTTGGGAGAGTTTGTTTGAAATGACAAATGAATTTGAAATGATTAAATGGTTCATTAATTTGAAATCAAATTTGTTTTTACAAGTGAATAATCAGAGTTCATCTATGTCAAAATTGTCTATCTTGCAAATGTGTCTAGATGATTAGACTATGAATATTTTTAAAATGAAAAACCTTATGTTTTAGGTACAGTATGTGCAGGTAAAAGCTTTGAAAGAAGCTAGACTTTGACTCCTGAGGATTTTCCGCATAAGCGTATGCAGATTAGAGCCAGGTTTCCGATCCAAAGCCTGCAGATAGGGAATTCCAGACTGCGATCCCAGCTTGTCGAAAGGGGGAGTCTGAAGACGTATGAGCCAGATTCAGATTTTGGAATAGCGTTCGAGATAGAAGCTGCTAATGCTGAAGAGCTTAATGAATCAAAAGAACTGAACAAGAGAATTTGAAGAGTCAGGTTGAGATTCTGGAAGAGTAAGAGAGAGATTGATAAGGATGCTTACAGAGAAAGATACTTTGGAAAGAGCGAGAAGACCGATCAAGACTGAAGACTCAATACACTGAAGACTCGTCATCATCCAAGGGGGAGTTTGGTAGTGCATATGTCTGTTGACTTCGTCTTATGTCTTGTATCGAGTCATGTAACTAGAATAGATAGACCAGGACACGTTGTATGAAGGAAACAGGAAACAGACCTGAACCAGCCACCCCTCACGAAGTGGCTGATCAAGTTCATGGGGTCTGGCCAGTTCGTGCGACCTGGCCAGAAAGCATGAAGTCCAGTTCGTGAGGTCTGGCCAGAAAGCATGAAGTCCAGTTCGTGGGGTCTGGCCAGAAAGCATGAAATGGTTCGTGGGGTCTGGCATTCCTATAAATAGGGGGTCTTGGATCTTCATTTGTAACATTCTGATTCCGGAGACGAAGTGCTTCCGAAGTGTCGAACGATCTGTAAACACTATCAAATCAATCTAATCGACAGTTAAAGTGATTCTAAGTGTGAATCCAACTGATATAACATCAATACATCTGATTCCGCCTTTCATATTGATCGAGAACTCTTCTGAACGACTCGTTTGATCGAATCCCCGATCCTACAAGTGTTGATGCATAATGTCTATCGCCTGCGTCATCAGTCTATGTCGTGTCGAATGTATGAGATAGGCTAGCTTGGTGGATTAAAATGTTAAGTTTATGAGTATTGACCAGACCACACGACCTGATAGGTCAGGTCGTATGAGGTGGAAACCTCAGTTCATGAAATGGCCAGAAAGCATGAAATGGCCAGAAAGCATGAAATGTTTCGTGAGGTCTGGCAAGTCTATAAATAGGCTAGTAGTGTTCTTCATTTGTAACTTTCTGGAGAGTTTTGTACCGAAGTGCTGTCCGATTCTCTCTGTACCAAAACGTTTAAAATCAATGAAGAACATGTTTAAAGTGACTTTCTACTCTTCTACTCTTGTTCTAAGACTGATTGACGGTTTCTAGTCTGATTCCGCCTTTCTAGAAACTAGATCTGACTCTGATTGACTCGTTTGGATGATTTATCGATCCTACAAGTGGTATAAGAGCTCAGGATGAGTTAAATCTGTTGATATCAGTGTTTTGAATATTTTAGAACCATATACTTCAACTCTTTCTTGGATTTTTAGACAAATTCATGGATAAAATGGACTGAATTTTAGATATTATGTGTAAAACACTGTTTTGAACAATCGGTGAACAAATTGGACGGTAAATTCAAACTAAAAACTGATCAAAATTGACAAAATCATGAACTTTTGGACTTAGAATTCTCAAACGAGATGGATATTCATCCAAATCACTTGAATTTTGTCCAAGTCGTGTGAAAACTGGTCAGGTCGCACGAACTGATCTCCAGGTCGCACGAACTGATCCAGGTCATTTGAAAGTTGGTCCAGGTCATTTGAAATTGTTTCAGGTCGTTTGAAATTGTTCCAGGTCGTTTGAAATTGTTCCAGGTCGTTTGAAGTGAAGTCCAGGTCGTTTGAAGTGAAGTCCAGGTCGTTTGAAACAGTCCAGGTCACTTGAAGCATTCAGGTTGTTTGAAAAGTCCAGATTGTTTGAAAGTGCAGATCGTTTGAAAGTCCAGGTCGCTTGAAATTGTAATTTTTCAAAACTTAGAAATTTTTTGAAACATTTTTCAAAGCGTAAAAATGGACAATCAAGAGTTTTACAATGCGTTTTTCGGAGGAGGTATGACTGTTCAAACTCCAGTAAGTATAGCCCATAATGTGAATATGGAGAACGAGTTTTACAATGCGTTTTTCAACGATCATTACCGACAAGCTATCTATCATAAAAATAGTTAACAACCATTCAATCCACGACTTCAAATCGAAAACAGTCAATCCAAACAAACAGAAAAAGCTCTTTTGGTGAATCAAGATGACGAAAAGATTCCAGAATACGTTCCAGGAGATGGTCTTGCAATGATAGCTGAAATTATTGAAGAGCCGGAACCTGAAATCGAGGAATGTGTTCCTAAAGTTGAAGAAGTCAGTGAAGTGGTGAATGAAGAAAGTTATGCAGATCTAGAAGAGGCAGCAGCAACGGTCTACTATTATCAGTCTGAACAAGAGGTTATTACTAATGCATTTAAATGTATAATGCCAGCTAATGTGTTTGATTCTTTTGCAGGTTTCTTTAGTGAACCGACTACGGGTTTTTGCCCAAAGTATGAAGTTGAACAAACTCCGGTTCAAGAGATCATTGATGTCTCAAAGGAAATGAATTAAGAGACTTTGAAAGAAATAGCAGACAAAGCTCTTATGGTCAAGCTGCAAGAGGTAGAACAAACTAAAACACCTTCTGATAACAATGAGACCAAAGATGCAACTCAAGAGTCAGTGTCAGTTGAAAAGGAGTCAATTATCGAGGCTTGTGATACATTTGAGTCAGGAGAGAAGTCCGAGTCCGATGACAAGTCAGAAAATGTGAAGTCCGAATCCGAAGAGAAATCTGAGTCTGAGTCCGGAGAGTTTGGTAAATCGGAAAGTAAAAATGATAAACAAGAAAATGTTTTTGAAAAAGTTGATCAAATTCTTGAAAAGCCATGGGAAAACTGTTTAAAACCATGCATGGATTGTCTTGAAAAAGACAAACAGTTTCAAGAGTTGAAAAAGTTTAACGACAAATTAAAATTTGATTTTAATGATGTTAAAGAAGCTTATGACACTCTGTCACAATCAATTAAAATGATTCACACCGAGAGTAAAGAAAATGTTAAAATTGTTAATTTGCTCAAAGCTACGGTCATGGACAAGCAAATGTCGATTAACATCCATCTGGACACAATCGCATCTCTAAAGAAGAAACTTGAACTGATGCGCATTGAGACAGAAAGAGTCGACAAAAAGTTGATCAGTTACCTTTCATCTTCATATGTGATTGATCAGATTGTTCCTCAACAAACTGAAGTTAAACCAGCTTTCAAAAATGTTCCACCCCCAATGTGGAATCATTAAACTCAGAAATATCTAGACGGAGTGGAGAAGGCATTGAATCTCAAACTGAGAACAGAAGAGAATGAGTTACCGGAAAATATAGATGTTACATTCTCTCCGTCTGACACCGACAATGAGTCACAACTGGTTAAAACAGTTGTAGACCAAGTGTTGGATGAAGAGAGTGATAACACTGATTTCGAAACGGTTAAAACTCATTTTGAGAATTCCAGTTCAGATTCTGAAGATGACGAAAACTTTCTTGATAAGTTTATCCCAAAGTCAGATAAAGTTGTGGATGACGATTCGATCATTGTGGTTTACACGATGACCGGAACTGACAAACTGTATACTGATTTTGAGTACCCGATTCAGAATGCGAACCTGGAAAGGGTTGAAAAAGGTTTTAAACTCGTGGAAATTGATATCTCAGAAGTCAACAACAATTCGTTTCTATCAAAACCGAAAAAATCTTTTGTTAAACAACAATTGATAAACAACCCGGGAAAGAAAAATGAATGGGTGGGTAACAATGGTAATAACAAGAGACATGGTAATAATTACAAAAAGAAAGGTGTTGGTTTTGAGAAGAAAATGGCTAAGAAAGAAGTTAAGCCAAAAGAAAAATTGAGTGAAGTGTTTGTGGCTAGTAATAATACAGAAGTCGAAAAGGATTATATCTTTAGTAAGCAAGCAATTGACGATTTTATTGCGGCCAAAAAGATAAGAGACGAGACCAACAGATCCACTTTTGTTGAATATGACAAAAGAATCTGTTATCGATGCAATGAAATCGGTCACATGGCCAAACAATGTGTCAAAAAGATAATAAAACCAGTTTTCCATAAACCAGAACCAAAAATTTCAAAGGATGAGAAGGGAAAATCACCTATGGGATCCCCCATGCGTATTCTTAAACGCGGTGAATCATTGAAGTCAGAGGAGAAACCAAAATCAACTTTTGAAATTGGTGAATCTTCAAAATCACAAAAGAATTCAAAGGTTTATTCTGAAACAAAGACTTCCCAAAGTCAATAATGGGTGGAGAAACCTAAACATTCTTTTCAAGAAAAGAAAATGGAAGAAGTTTTAAAATCTGAACCGAAAATCTTTGCAACCACTGATGAGAAAATTGAGTTTGAATTAGATAAGTTGATTGAAGAATTCCCACCTATCAAGGAAGGAGCTCTAAAATCAAAACTAGAATCTGATGTTCCAAATGTTGTTTTTAACATTCCAAAAGTTAACATAGTAGCTCATGATATTGTCTTTGGTAGTATACCAAATGTTGAAAAATCTTGGGTATCATTGTTTACGTAAATGTATTTTGATATGTTTAGGGGCTTCCAAGGTCTATCATTTCTAAATGGATAATGGATAGCGGCGCCTCACGGCACATGACAGGGATGTTAGCACTGCTACAATGTCAAGTAAATCAATGGAGGTTATGTCGGGTTTGCTGGAACTCAAGGTGCTCAAGAAAACAGATGATCATCAAGTTGGAAAGGGAGCAGCCTGGCACGAGGAGAGGAGGATGCTGGTCCCTGCGTCTGAAACCAGGGAGTTTATTCATTTATGTACATAATTAAACCATATTTCAAAACCCTAAAAATTGAAAAATTTAAAAATTTACAAAAATATGTTGAGTGAATATGCCGAAACCCTAACGGCGGAACAAACATGATTAATTTCACAAAGACATGTGTAAAATATCAATGTGTTTGTTTATGTTTGTTTTTCAAGCATCGAACGTGTTGTTTGATCCATCGCACAATATTTGTTGTGTTTACGATGAAACTCTACCAAAGATGAGTGTATTTAAGGAGATTTTTCCATTCATGAGACGTTTACCAATTCAAAAAGCTTTAACGGATCAGCACAAAGTCTTCAAATCTCATGTTCATCATTTTTGGAAGAATGCTAGTTATGATGAAGTGAATGATGTTATTAATTCAAGTGTGAGTATAGATGATGAAGATAAAGAAATCATAATCATAGAACAGCTTGTACGAGAAGTATTAGAGTTTCCAGATGATGATAATTCACCAACAGGGTTTCCGGGAAGGATGGTCAAAGGATGTATGCTTAGAATGGGTTATAACGGCCCGTTGAACAAATCAAATTATTTGGAAGCCTGTTTTATGAAACCGTACAAATTCTTTATTCACTCAGTGATTCAAGCATTAGGTCACAGGAAAGGTGGATACGATGTTATGAAAGATTATCAAATGTGTATGGTGACGGCGTTGGTGCTAAACAAGAAGTACAATTTTTCTAGAATTGTTTTTCATTACATGAAAGACAATGTTACTTCTGGTAGTCGAAGTTGGGTGTATCCAAGGTTTGTGCAGATGATGTTGGATCATGCGTATCCAAATCTGGTGAAAGATGAACAAAATGATCTAATGCTGTTGCGTCACATGGATAATGAAACGTTAATCCGATTATCCAAGTATACAAAGAATTGGCCAGAACCGAAGAAGACAGAGTTTTTAGGATTCATCAAAAGTGAAAAGTATGAGGATCCAGATCCAGTAGATCATTTAAAGTGGAGGAATGATGCTGAAATGAAAGAACAGAGTGCAAATGATGAATTAAAGAAGTTAGAAGATTTTTGTGAAACTCGTAATGATTGGTATACAAAAGATGAAAAAGAAAAGAAGAAAAAAGGTGGTAGAATTATTGGAGAAGGAATACTTACTAACGGGGTCGTAACATTCGATAAAGTGAACTACATTGCTGAGTTAGAAAACAATCTGTTGAGCATATCTCAGATTTGTGATAAGTCATTTACTGTTTATTTTACTAAAGATGCATGTTTGATTATTAAACCAGCGTTTAAAATACCCGAAGAAATGGTGTTGATGCGCGCTCCTCATGAAAACGATCTCTATATACTAGACATGAGCGTTGCAACAACGACAGATAAAAAGGCACAATGCTTTGTGAGTAAGACGAAGGCAACTGAGAAAGAATCCATCATGTGGCATCGTAAAATGGGCCATATTCACTTGAGAAAGATGAACTTTTTAGTTCATAATGATCTTGTAGAAGGTGTTAATTTGAAAAGCTTCCATCTTAACGATGACTGTATTGAATGTAAGAAAGGAAAGCAGACGAAGAAATCGCACCCGAAAAAGCTCTTGAACTCCATCAGATTACCGCTCGAAAGACTCCATATGGATCATTTCGGTCTGGTAAATGTGAAAAGCATAAGTGGAGATCTATATTGTTTAGTTGTTACTGACGACTTTACAAGATTTTCCTGGGTGTTGTTTCTAGAAAGAAAAGAGGAAACGTTTGATTTTTTGATGACGCTATTCAAGAAGGTGGAGAATGTTTACAAACTGCCGATTAGACGTATTCGAAGCGACAATGGCACGTAATTCAAGAACAACCGTATGCTTGAATTTTGCAACGATAAGGGCATTCTTCATGAGTTCAGCGCACCATATACTCCTCAACAAAATGGTGTCGCAGAAAGAAAAAATCGTTCGTTGATCGAAACGGCTCGTACCATGTTAGCAGATTCGAAATTACCGGTATATTTTTGGAGTGAAGCGGTTGCCACGGCATGTTACACGCTCAATCAGGTTCTTACGGTGAAGAAATACAAGAAAACTTGTTTTGAATTGCTTCATCTTTACAAACCGAATCTGAAATTTTTAGAACCATTTGGATCACCATGCACATTCATTAATCCAGACAGTAAATTTGGTTCGAAAGCTAATGAAGGTTTTTTTTTGTAGGATACGCTAGTCCGTTGAAGAGAGTTTTTGTTTCGAGTTTGGGGAAGATCATACAAGTTCTACACGTTGACTGTCAACGGTTTACTGCTCCAAATCAACTTCCCGGAAACAGGTTGCTATTTGATTACGATAATCTCTGGGAGTCATTCCATTTACCGACAGGGCCGTATGAGGAGGAACTGGCATTCTTATACCAACAACAGCAGTCTCTTTCTCAAGAACAAGTGCCCAGACCGTTGGTGGTTTCTTCGCCCACCGAGGGTTCAAATGATCATGAGGCTGGTCCTAGTGGAACTACACATGTACCCCCAGAAGAAACAACTCCAATATTTGACCAATCTGACGACTCAGAATTGGAAACCGATCCGATTTATGGCGAGGAAGCAAATATTGTGACTTCAAATGTTATTAATCACATGGGTGATCAGAATATAACAAATTTGCAATCGGAAGTGAGCGTACCGGATACAGTCATGCCAAGAACGTTATCTTACCATCCATCAGAGCAAATCATTGGTGACTTTTAAAGCGGCGTGAAAACCCGGCAACAAATAAACAAAGGGCTTACATGTTTTTACTCATCTGTAGCACCCTTACAAGTAGACTTCTCATTAAAATGTTTTATCTCGTAGGTAGAGCCGAAAACGTATAAAGAAGCATTGACCGAAGAGAGTTGGGTAAATGCAATGCAAGAGGAGTTACAACAGTTTGAAAAGCTTGGAGTGTGGAGGTTGGTTGATCTCCCGGAAGATCAGAAGTTGATCAAGACCAAGTGGGTATTCAAATGTAAGAGAGATGATAGAGGGGTTATAGTAAGGAACAAAGCACGGTTGGTAGTCCAAGGATTTAGTCAGCAAGAAGGGATTGACTTTACCGAAGTATATGCTCCCGTTGCTCGACTTGAGGCAATCAGAATCTTCTTGGTGTTCGCGTCATGGAAGGGGTTCAAGGTCTACCAACTGGATGTCAAATCTGCATTCCTCTACGGAAAGATTAAAGAAGAGGTGTACGTCGGTCAACCACCTGGTTTTACCGATCCTATACACAAGGACAAGGTGTATTTACTCGACAAGGCATTATACGGATTACACCAGGCCCCGAGAGCCTGGTACGAGACGCTTTCCCAGCATCTGCTGACCAACGGGTTCACCAGAGGGACTGTCGATAGTACCCTGTTCACTAAAGAGGTTGCAGGACATCTACTGATCGTGCAAATATACGTTGATGATATAATTTTCGGATCAACGAGCGATGAGTTGTGTAAGGAATTTGAGAAGGTCATGTAGCAGAAGTTTGAAATGAGTTCAATGGGGGAGATGAAGTTCTTCCTTGGGCTTCAAGTTGAGCAACTGCCCGATGGAATCTTCATACACCAGACCAAGTATGTGAATGATGTGTTGGACAAATTCAATATGTTCGAATCATCTCCCATATCAACCCCCTAGCTTTGAATCATGGCATATGTCCGGATGAAAGTGGTGAGAAAGTGGATGAAACGCATTATCGGTCAATCATAGGATCGCTAATGTATCTGACAGCATCACGACCGGATATCATGTATCCAACCTGCCTCTGCGCCCGGTACCAGTCAAGTCCCAGAGCATCACACATGACGATAGTAAAGAGGATCTTACGGTATCTCAAAGGTTGCCCAAGCACCGGCTTGTGGTATCCCCGATCCGGTGACTTCTCTCTAACTGGATATTCTGACTCTGACTTTGGGTGCTGTTAGTTGAACGCTAAGTCCACAACTGCTGGTTGCCAGTTTTTCGGAACTCGGTTAATCACTTGGCAGTGTAAGAAACAGACCACAGTCGCTCTCTCGACTTGTGAGGCTGAATACGTTTCGGCTTCCAGCTGTTGTTCCAAGATTCTTTGGATTCAACAGCAAATGAGGGACTATGGTCTGCAATTCTTAGACACGCCAATTTTTGTGGACAATGAGGCTGCCATTAATATCACTAAAAATCAGGTTCAACACTCAAAAACAAAACATATTGAGATTCGACATCATTTTATTCGTGATTGCAACGAGAAAAAATTGATTCTAATTGATTATATTCACACCGATGATCAGAGAGCTGATTTTTACACTAAACCCTTTGATAAAACAAGATTTAATTATCTTTTGAAATTGAACGGGTTAAAGAATTTGTTTTCTGGCAGGGTGGTAGAGTGTGTGGCCGAGGCGAACGGCGATCAGAAGTGATCTGCGTCTAGTTGTCAGGTTTTCTGTATAGTTTCTTTACTGCTTTTGATAAAACCAAAAACACAAAAATATGTTTTTGATTTTAGGGGGAGAAGGTTTATAGAAAATACAAAAACATGATAAAATTTCATAAATACAAAAACATTGAAAAAAGACAAAAAGAGTTTTGTGTAAAAAGGGAAAATGATAGTACATCAGCTAGACAGTTGTAGTACGCTAAAGAAATGTATAGTTTAAAAGTGTTAAGCAGTCTCGCTGATGATATGCCGATAGGTTTTTACACATTTAGTAAGTTTGTTCGGGATATAAATCTAAATCATTTCTTGCTTATTACGTGGGAAACATCTCTTGGATATATAGGTAACCCTTGAAATCCTGTTTGAAAGGCTCTATTTCTGACATACTAGGTCTTTGTACGTGATGATATCTGGGGTATTATACCAGGACTTCTGATTTTGCGGGAGCAATAGCCTAGTCCTCGTATAATACTCTGCACTGCTTTATTCATAAAGCCCACCCTCAGCATAAAAAATGATGAAACATTGAAAAATGCTAATCATGTGTTGTTGTAAAGAAGATCCCCAAGGGGGACCCACCTAAAGTCGAGCCATCATCTTTCTGATTGAACGGAAGTTCTAGCCTGAGCTCTCATGGCTTCGCATTTACCCATTACAGATATCATTAGTGTGCACTCACCTGTAAGACCGAATATAGTAGTCTGGATACGGGAGTATATTCTGAGGTGGTACACGCGTATAAGTTAAGTCTTAAAAACACTAATTCGTATCCTGAACAGATTGAAATTTGTGTGAAAATTTAAATTGGATCAGTATATCGGCAATCACTGTGAATTGTTTAATGCTTAGTATGAAATCAAAGCTTAACGGTACTTGTAGCTTGTCGGCAGCTGATATGATCCCCTAACACACTCACAAAAATTGTTTGTAAATATGTTTGTACAGTTTCCAGTTTCTTCAAATTCAAAAGATTTTATGTTTGTTTAGCTAAAATGTTGAAAAATTCAAAAAGATTTGTCATTTCATCTTATTTTCCACAACAGACGTTGGGGATCTGATGATCAAAGTCTAACAGCGCTAAACAAGTTGGATCATTTGGGTTGGATAAGAAAAGTTTGAGAAAAGTGTTGGTAATTGCACAAAATGCTTAAAAGTTCATTAATTTGAACTTAAAATGTTTCAAAATTGTCAGCGAGATCATAATGTGGTCGACCAAAGTCATTATTTTGGATTTGGTAGGCTAAACAGTTGACCAGGGTCATTAAATTGGACTTGGTTAACTGAGTGTGTTGGTAAAAAGTTAAAAAATTAAAAATTAAAAATTTTGAAAAAATAAAATCTCACACGAGGTGTCAACTTGTGCGAGCTGGCCAAACCGTTTCAAATACTGGCCAGACCGCATGAGCACCCCAAACCGTTTCAACATTCAACTCGCACGACCCAGATCGCGTGAAACCACTTATGTCCTCACACTGCATCAAACACACACCCTTCAAAGCGATTTGAGTGATTCATCGTTTTTCGAGCTGAAATCTTGTAATCTAGTCTTCGGATTCATTGTATAAGTTGGTTTGCACAACTTATATCATGCGAAAGGTACTGATTGATGTTAAATTGAACTAAATCACACGAATCTGTATGAACTCAAATGGACAGTATGTTTGAACTTAGATCTAGGCTTGTAAAGTGAATTAAATCGAACAAAATTCATATCAACATGCTCGGATTTTGATGTAGAACATATCCAGGGAATCAATTTCATGATAAAAACAAATTTTGAAAACCTGAAAAATCACTGTTCATATATGGTCATTCAAACGAGGTGATGATTCAGACCGCACGAGATGGCCAGATCATTTGATGTTCCAGATCGTTTGAGATTGGACAATTCACTTGGGATCCACATCGTTTGAAATTATTCAACTCGTTTGAAATCCAAGTCGTTTGAGTTTTTCAGTTCAATTGATCACCAGACCACATGTGTTGGTCAGACCGCATGAACTGGTCACATCGCATGATGCCAGATCGTGTGAATGATAATTTTTGAAAATTGTGAAAAATGTCTAACTTGTTTGTTTATATTTTGTTTCTCAGGCATCGAATGTGTTGTTTGATCCATCGCACAATATTTGTTGTGTTTACGATGAAACTCTACCAAAGATGAGTGTGTTTAAGGAAAATTTTCCATTCATGAGACGTTTACCAATTCAGAAAGCTTTAACGGATCAGCATAAAGTATTCAAATATCATGTTCATCATTTTTGGGAGAATGCTAGTTATGATGAAGTGAATGATGTTATTAATTCAAGTGTGAGTATAGATGATGAAGATAAAGAAATCATTATTACAGAACATCTTGTACGAGAAGTATTAGAGTTTCCAGATGATGATAATTCGCCAACAGGGTTTCCAGAAAGGATGGTCAAAGGATGTATGCTTAGAATGGGTTATAATGGCCCGTTGAATAAAGCAAATTATTTGAAAGCTTGTTTTATGAAGCCGTACAAATTCTTTATTCACTCAGTGATTCAAGCGTTAAGTCACAGGAAAGGTGGTTATGATGTTATGAAAGATTATCAAATGTGTATGGTGACGGCGTTGGTGCTAAACAAGAAATACAACTTTTCAAGAATCGTTTTTCACTACATGAAAGATAATATTACTTCTCGTTGTCGAAGTTGGGTGTATCCGAGGTTTGTGCAGATGATGTTGGATCATGCGTATCCAAATCTGGTGAAAGATGAACAAAATGATCTGATGATGTTGCATCACATGGATAATGAAACGTTAATCCGCTTATCCAAGTATACAAAGAATTGGCCTGAACCGAAGAAGACAGAGTTTTTCGGGTTCATCAAAAGTGAAAAGTATGAAGATCCAGATCCAGTAAATTATTTAAAGTGGTGGAATGATGCTGAAATGAAAGAAAAAAGTGCAATTGATGAATTACAGAAGTTAGAAGATTTCAGTGAAACTCGAAATGATTGGTATACAAAAGTAGAAAAAGAAAAGAAGAAAAAGGTGGAAAGAGAGATTCTACATCGAAAGTTCAAGCTGAAGAAGGATCAACTTCTCAACCACAGAAGAAACGTAAAAAGAAAGCGGTTGAAACAATGTTGGTTGATGAACCAGAAGTAGAAGAGACAGAAGCTGATGTTCAAAAAGATCAAGAACCGTTAACTCCTGAAACTGAGCAGTTGTTGAAAGATATTGATGATACTACAGAAGCTAGTAAGAGAGCAGTTGATGATGAAAAAGAGAGTTCATCTGGTACAGAAAGTGATATTGATGCTCAAGTTGATCGTTGGATCAAAGAAAACTATGATCCAAAAGATAGAGAGAAACAAAAGAAGAGAAAGAGGAGTTCGGATGATGATGATGATGAAACGTATGCTCCACCAGAGAATGTTCAAATTGTAACACCACCATCTTCAGGAGGTAGAAAGAAATCTACATCAAGAAAACGTGTCATAACTCCAGCAGCGCGAAAGTTAAAATTCAAGCTGAAACTAAATCTACCACAAGAACCACAATCTAAACCACCATCACCACCCCAAAATCAACCAAAATCACCACCACCACCACAACAACCATCACCTGATCCTTTACAATCACCACAATCACCACCACACCATCATATTTCATTACCCATTCATGAACAACCTCCAATAACTTCACCACACGTTCAACAAACACCACCAACCACACAACCACCAGTTCATACTACTCCTGGATCGTCTGTTTTTAAAGATTTTCCACATATTCCAGAAAATATAGTTCTTGAACAGCTTGATGATTTTAGCTTTGTAAATGATGATCTTGTAAAGAAGTTGCAAAAGAAGGTGGATGAGGTGTCAAGTGAGAAAAAGAAGTTAGAGGAACGTGTCAAGTCTGTTGAATCTGAGAATTCATCTTTATTAAAAAAGATTGAAACTGATCAAGTCGACATAGACATTCTGAAAGTTCGAATAGCTGTCTTGGAAGAAGAAAAGTCTCGAAGGGATGAGCAGAATGAGTACTTCAAGTTGAAAAATAAAGAGTTAGAAGCCAAGAATGCTAAAAAAGAACATGAAGAGTATATGTTAAAGAAAGTGTTGGAAGATTTGATTGGTAAGCCGATTGAACAAAAGTTTGAAGAGATAGAACTTGCAGAAGTTAGAGCAAGACGTAAAGCTGAACTAGAAGCTGAAATGAAAGATAAGGGTAAAAGTGTTCAAGTTGAAGATGATGTTCAAGTGACTGAAAGGGCAATTGTTCTGATTGAGCCGAAACCTTGTCCATTAACTTCAGTTTCTGGTATCGAAGATGATGAAGATGATAATCTGAAAGATGATGCAGATGAAGTTTATTCTGTTCATAGTGATGATGATGATGATGATGATGGAAATGATGATGCTGATCAAGGTAATTCTGGTATAAAAGTAACTGAAGCGTCACAAGAAGAGAATATTGACGAGTATCTTCATGATGATGCAAACGAAGAACCAGAAAATGCAAGAGGAGAGAGGGAGCATGGTGATTCTGGAAATGTTGATCAGGGTGCGGGTTTGATTCTACGTCTTAAACATGATGTAGAGGAAGGTGAGTTCTTGCATACTTACACTAGAGCTGAAATCATTAAGATGATGGATGTTGAAGAAGGTGATTTTAACTTCGATTTTGAAGAGGAGTTGAATGAATTTGATATCAATAATCAACCTGCATATCAGTACAAGTATGTTGAAGAAGCTGATAATTAAGATAAAGTGGAAGTAGAAGACTGGAGTGATGATGATCAGTCTGAGAATGTTAATGTTGATACTTCTAGTTTTCCAACTCTTGCTGAGTTTTTTAGTCAAGTGAATGAAGATGAATTGAGAAGAAAAGTTGCTGAAAGTGTTAAAAGTGAGAGTTTTAAAGAAATGTCAAAAGAAGAACAACGTGAAGAACGAAAGAAGTGGTTCAGGAAGGATACAGAAAGAAAATTCAAAAGACCACTACAGTATTACAGAAGGGATAGAGATGTTTTGCTGGGTGATATCATAAGCTGGGGGTTCTTGCCACAAGTCAACGCTCATGCTATTAGAAGAGAATTTGGTGTTCAATATTTCGAATATCTTCAAGATATAATGTCTCTCCCTTGGTGGGATGTTGAAGAGTTGCCACAAGTTAGAACATTATCATATCCAGTCAGAGTTCATGATATGCCAACATGGGGCTTGATGAAATTTGAAGCATTCAAAGATTTTCGTCACTGGAAGCCACATTATCCTAAGAAAGTCAAGAGGAATGATCCTGTTACATGTATTAAGGAAACAATTCTGAAGATCAAGAAGCCCAGGGTTATGAAGAATATTCCATTGCCATAGATGGAACAAAATTTTTATGAAGGGTTTATATGCTGGGTTTATAGTTGCATGACAACCGAAGCAGTGATCGTGTACAAAGTTGGGAATGAAACCATATATATTCATCTGTACGATCCGATGTGGATTGTAAACTGTTCTACAAAGGATATTGTTGGATCTGAGTTTGATTTTGATTGTATTTTACGTTTGAAATTAAGATGAAGATGGATGAGTTATGCAGCGGAATTAAGATGAAAACAAACTTTGCATACAATCAAACGAGAGTATTGCTTTGATCAAGACATTTTCTACAAAGAACCGAAAGACTGAATGTAGTTTCAACACCGATTACAATGTAATGCTTAATACAAACTCCCCCTCAGCCAGAGCTCAGCGTTTGTTCGTGCAGGAAAACAAGTTTGCAAAGAGCTAATAGAACAGTACAGAGCACTGTTCTATTTATAGGCACTAGCAAACCACTGAGCATCTAAGCTGACGTTACCATGAAAGTGACATCTAACCTCCTAACAAACTCTAACCTCTGATCTATACAAACACTGCTATACTAACTACTGCTTATTACATTACATTACATTACATTACATAAAAGACACTTAAACAACTGCTGCATCCTTCCACTGCTGTGAACCCGGCAGTGCTTGTCCGGATCAGCAGTACTTGACTTAAGGCAGTAGATTGAGCAGCAGAGCTTTAGTCTTCCATCAGCCTTTACTAGAGCAGCAGATTGACGGTCAGTGGCTTGTACGATCAGTAGATAGGAGGTCAGCAGATGTTGAAACCACTTTCAAGGGGAGAGACTTGGATGTAACATCTGCTTATTCTGGATCCACTGATCTGACCCAGTTTTGGCTTTAATTATCTGTTCCTCTGGTAGGGTTCGATCCCAACAGATATTGAATGTTTGTTTGTGAACAAGATTGGATATAAGGCAGAAGATAGAGAACAAGCTTTGCAATTTCAGAAGGTAGCTACAGTATGCTTTCAGAAGGGTATAAATTCTGAAAATATGTGGTTATCAAGTTGGAGAGAGATTGAAAGAGAAGAGTTTCTGAAAGCGGAGAAGGAGAGAGAAGAGCGTAAGAAAAAGACAGAATCGCTCGAGCTACATGTATGCAAAGGCTAGCTGAGGAAGAAAAGAGAATTGCAAAAGAAAAGGAACAACTCAGGAAAGCGTTATTGAGAAAGCCGAAGCAAAGGGAAGAATTTTTCAAGTCTTTGTGAAGAATGTTTTGAAGACAGGCTGACTGAAGACTACGGCAATATCCAAGGGGGATTTGTTGATGCATAATGTCTATCACCTGCGTCATCAGTCTATGTCGTGTCAGTTGTATGTAATAAGGTTGAAAAAGTTAAAGTTTATATGTTTTAGGCCAGGTCGCACGACCTGATTAGGTCAGGTCGCACGAGGTGATGATGTCCAACTCGTGCGGACTGGATGTGTTATTTCGTGCTGTCTGGCAAGTCTATAAATAGGCTAGTAGTGTTCTTCATTTGTAACTTTCTGTAGAATTTTGTACCAAAGTGCTGTCCGATTCTCTCTGTACCAAAATGTTTAAAATCAATGAAGAACATGTTTAAAGTGACTTTCTACTCTTCTACTCCTGTTCTAACACTGATTGACGGTTTCTAGTCTGATTCCGCCTTTCTAGAAACTAGATCTGACACTGATTGACTTGTTTGGACGATTCATCGATCCTACAATGCTGTTTTCTTTTAACAATATATTTTTGTTTATAGATTGGACAGTTGTTTGATCTTTATACTAATAAATAAAAATGATGTACACTTGAAACTGATGTATTCTTTAGTATAGTATTCTTGAAATTGGTCTTTTTTTTGCAAACTGATGTTTATGGCCAAACATCTGTTTAAGGTCAAACTTCTGTTTGAGTCCAGACAACTGATATATAAGGCCAAACCTATTTTTAAGCCCCAACATCTGTTTAAGTCTAAACAGATGTTTAACCAGATCCACTGTCTTCTCATCTTTTAACACTCTTCAAAATACTTAAAAATGATAGTTTTAATTAATCCTTAAAAGTATGTTACAACCACTGTGTTGGTTCAAACATCTGATTGTTAAAAGTTATCCACTGCTGAAAGACAACCTCTGTTTCTTCATTCTTTATGTTGACCATTGACCAACTAAACATCAATGTTTCAATCACTGTTGGCTATCCACTGATAGTCAAAAAATAGTCACTGCTCACATTTTTATTATTTATGTGGTTAATTAGTGATAGAATGAAATTATCAAAAGAATACTAGAATTACAATGAAATTACCATTTTACCAAATTGCTACATACTCAAAGATGTTGTTCAAAATAAAATTGAAGTTAATACAGTTATTGGTATGTAAATCACTATATAATATATGTGTACTGTTTTGTCTTATTGTTTTTTTTTTCATGTTATAGCTTCTTAATGCTGTTTTCTTTTAACAATATATTTTTGTTTATAGATTGGATTGGTTATGTGGAAGTTTGTTTCAATCTAGAGGATACATCAAAGAAGGATGAGAGCAAGGGCAAGAGACTTAATCTTAGAGTTGAAGACCTTGAGTGAGTTCTTTTTATTAAGTTGTTGCATTTTGATGTTTAAAGAATTACAAGGTTGCTTGATGTTATTATGTTTTATGTTAATATTTTAGAGGGCAAAAGTGTACGGTTACTTTGTGGGATGCTTTTGCTATTGACATGTTTTCTTACATGAATGATAAGAAACGAGAGAAATATGTTGTTATCCTTTGTCATTTTGGTATGGTCAACCTTTATAAAGGTACAACTTAAACTTAATTAGTTTAATTTTTTTATTTAGTAATTTATATTTATATTTATTTTCATTTATATGTTTTAAATTTGACACTGTTTATATTGATCTATATTTGGTTTTATAAATAAATTCAGGCAAGCGTGGAGTTGCAAACGGGTTTGATCAGCAGATGTGACATCTGTGATTGTAATCATTGTAAACAGATCAGTTATCAATAAAATAATGTTATTTGATCCCAATGTTTGTTTATTTATGTTTGACATTTTGCATATTCCGATTTTTGTTCAATTTCAAACTCTATATCACTTTCTGGAGAGTTATACGCAAACTGATGCGTAAGCGTCATCAGTTTAACGCGACAAACACTCCGGAACATCAACATATGCCTAAAATACCTTAAATAACCTTTACATAACTTAGAAATATGTTTTGAAGGCTTTGGTATGGCAAAATCAAGTTTATTCGCTTACAGGGACTAATTTCGACAAACTGCGAAAGTATGCCGATTCATACTGTAACGGACACTCCGGAACTTGATCATAAGTTAAACACACCCTAAATATCCTTTACATAGCTTAGACATAGGCTTTGAGGGGTTCGGTGTGCTAAAATAGATTTTTGGTCATTCAGGGACTAAAAGCGTCAAAAAGTGCACAAGTTTGCATTTTCGCGCATAACTTACGTTCTGAATACATCCGGACATCCAAAAATTTATGTAATAATTAAAATATTATATTTTAGTGATGGGCATGCTTAAATTCCTTTCGTCGCTTAATTTGGATCGTTTTTCGCGTCCGTTCGTGTTTCGTCGTAATTAACCGAACAACACAACTGCATGGCCAAACGAACTGACATCCGGCATATTTTTTAGCATATTTTAAGTTCCCTATACTTTAACTTCATTTTAGAGCCTTAAAATGGGGTTAACAGGGCTTAAACGTGTCAAAACGCATCAAAAATCAAGTTCAGAGACTCAGGGGCCTGTTCTGCCAAATTGTGAAACTTTCTGCCAACTAATTGATGCCATACGGACCGTATGGTAGTGATTACGGTCCGTAAGCCTTCTCTAGCATAGCAGACTTCATTTTATTAAAACCCAGCTGCTCCCATTGTTTTGCACATAGTTTCTTTGATTTTATGGACTGGTTTTGGGTGCCCATGGTTTCACAAATCAGGGGGTGCGTGTGTACTGCTTAGATCGAAGCTCGGATTTCAAGAAATGATTCTAAAAGCTCTCCGAAATCTATATAAACCCCCCCCCATGTTTCACTTGCAACTCACACTTAATCTGATTCATTCTCTAAGTTGGAGTGTTTGCACTTCATACCTGAGAATAATTAGATCAAACCTCCATTTCTTGGACCCGTTGTAAGTATTCTTTCGTTCTTTTATGCGTTTTAAGCGTAAAAGTCAAACAGTGTTTGACTTTCTGCATTGACCAGTTTATGGTCAACACGAAGTTTGTTTGAACTTCCAAACGTGAGCGTAATCACGATGGTCATAGTCCCTTGTGACTATACCAACTGATTACCACGTCATTTGGGCGTAGTGACGAGTCATAGTTTCGGTCAAAATGCACATTCTAGCGTATTTTGCAACCACTATTCTTGGGTATCAAAACCGTTTATTTTGATATCAAACTTGTTTTCAAACTTAGTTAAACATGTTTTAACATGTTTAACTCGTCACTTTTAGTTTAGTGCTTATATAGGGTCGTAAAGGTAAGCGGTCTAAACAACCGCTTAGACTTTCGAACCCGACCCGTTTGGTCAATCATTAGGATCTGACCAAACACATTAGGTGACCATAGTTGTATAGGGAATAACCTTCCGAGGTTATACCTTATGGTCACTACGTTTAGTTAGTTGTATGATAGGTAGTTTATATGCCTTAGGAAAAATGACTAAAATACCCTTTTTGCGCATAAATTCATTTTAAGCATATGTAACCTAAATTTTGACATCTAAACTGATTAGGCAACAATATTAGACATGTTAAGGCATATATTACATGTCATAGGACTAGTTAGGCGGTCCGAACGCGTTTTACGCGAACGACGCGTTAAAGTAGCGTAAGCTACCTAAAGGGTCGTAATGGGTCGTTAGCACTTAGGATAGGTTTCATTTTAGAATGTAGGCTTTGTTAAACCATATTACATGAGTTGCTATACTCATTTTGTTTACGAAACCTCATCCTATCCGATCTTCCAATTTAGGTCCGGTTTATTAACATAGTTACCTATATTAGGTGCCGTTTGATTCCGTGATCTCTAGCATTGCTTGGTTGTTATCCAAGGACTGTTGAGCAATCTCAAGTGAGTACATAGTCCCCTCTTTTACTGTTTTTCAAACATTTTGGGGTGAAACACATATGCCTACTTGTTACTTTCGTGCTTTCCATGTTTTCATATCAAATGCTTGTTATGTTCATTAGTACACTTATAGTACATGATTTCATTATGTTTTTGCTATGTATGTCCATTTAGTGCATACTTAGTACATGGTTTTACATTACATTTTATGCTATGTATGTCCATTTGTTGCATACTTAGTACATTGTTTTACATTACATCTTATGCTAAGTATGTCCATTTAGTGCATACTTAGTACATTGTTTTACATTACATCACATGCTATGTATGTCCATTTGTTGCATACTTAGTACATTGTTTTACATTATATCTTATGCTATGTATGTCCATTTAGTGCATACTTAGTACACTGTTTTACATTACATCGCATGCTATGTATGTCCATTTGTTGCATACTTAGTACATTTGTTTTACATCACATGCTTACATTTTGGTATGACATTTGGTTTGTTTAAATGGGAAAAAATACCTTCATTAACATTGGCCATGTCGTTCGTTAGTAGGTAGTGGTACCATAGGAATCGACAACTCCCGTTCCTGAAATCCTAGGTTTGTTTGGATGGAAGGAATGACCGAATTCGATACACATAATTCAGATAAACCTTTAATTTGTTTAAGGGTTTGTCGCCACAGTCTCAAGGCTTGAATGTATGCATTTTCACAATACCGCATAGATGTTTGTATCAGCATAGCATGCAGTTATTTTTACAAAACATAACTTTGATTTATTTCAATGCCTTGTTTTGTGCATTTTACATATGGTTTAGTTGATATATTTCACTTGCCATACATGACATTTGTTTACACATTACGTGATTTACATCTGACAATAGACATTGTTTACACATGAACATTTTTGACATTTGTTTACACATTACATGATTTACATTTTGATAATAGATATGGTTTACACAATAACATTTAACAATTGGTTTAAACAAGACAATTTGGTGGTTTGTTTGGGTAAGTGATTTAAGTAACAAGGCGTGTGTAATATGATAAAAGTATGGTGGATACACCGCTAATACTTTCTATATATAAGTGCTTTTATGATATTACATGTCGTAGCGTTATTTAAATCATTTCAATTTAAACATATTACAATTTACATAAATAACATCTTTTTACAAGACATTGTATTACAAAAACATTTTATTTTATACAACTCATTTTACATGGTTATTTAGTTAACCATACATCTTTCTTTTATATAATCTGATTTCTTATCAAGTTTTCGTATGATTTATAAAAGAAAACATTTAAACAAGATTCAAGACTAACTTTTATTAAACATTTCTTTAATCTCAAGTCATGAATCCTATTTTAACGAAACCCATGTATCTCACAGGCATTTTTATGCTGACGTACCTATTTTCACATGTGTTTTCAGGAGCTGATGCATAGGTTTGATCAGGACACACTAGGGTGGACTCTGGCCTTAGTGACATAAAAGAAGCACGATTAGTTTAGATAATGTTATGTACTCTTGTTACTTTTGCTTAAGACAATGTAACACCATTTTTGTTAATAAATAAAACAAAACTTTAATTTCCATTGTTGTGAAACAATAATTCTGTTGCAACACTTCCCAAGGTTTCTGCCGCGGTTTGATGTTTCACGTGGTTGGGGTGTGACAGAAGAGTTGGTATCAGAGCCAATGGTTATAGGGAATTAGGTTATTAGTAATGCTTTGACCTACACTATTACTTTTCTAGGACCCCAACACAAGTTATCTTGTGTTTAGATCTTAAAACACTACCGTCACCTATCTTTAGGTGATAACCAAAACAAGAACACAATTTTCCGAAACACTTTTTGAAAATTAATCATCTGTTTTTAAATAATTTGTTATAAGGTTTTGAACCCTCAATTTTTCAGAATGATTTTGAAAGTTTAATCATCCGTTTTTGAATGATTCTTTTGTCCTTGTGCCTTCCAAGTTTTCAAAATCTCGTCAAAGTTTTGGGTTCTAAATAGTGTGAACACGTGCAAAGTAGAAGGGTGAATGCCTGTACCCTGAGTTTTCTGTCTAAGGCTAGAGTGTTCGTACAAATCCACATAATCGGACCAGTCACTCTTACCTGGGAACTCTTTGGGTGAATGTTCACTTATAGGCGAGCATGTTTTCGCGATACATTATTTTTGACCCATTTGCTTTGATTAGTCACTGTGTGTCGTTTGTTTGCTTTGTGGTATAAACGAATGACCACCATCTTTGCTTTTGTCGATTTTTATATCACCTCATTCTTTTCATCTAATCATCTCACCCGTTTTCTCTCATGTTTCATCTTTTAGAATGCCTCCTCGACACGAAAATCCGCTACCTAATGCCGAAATGGCAGCTATAATGGTGCAGCATATGGCTGCTGTACTCCCAGACATTATAGCTCAAGTTAACCAAGCCAACAATAACCAAAATACTCCATGCAACTTCAAGAGTTTCAATTCGGCTAAACCACGCAAGTTCAGTGGTTCTGAAGGAGCAACTGGGCTCCTACAGTGGTTCTAGAGCGTTGAGAGTACGTTTCGTCATGTTCAGTGTCCTGATAATCGCAAAGTCAAGTTTGCTTCCAGTGTGTTTTAGAAGAGGGCTCTTACATGGTGGAACGGGGCTATGAGAGACCGTGGTGCTGAGGTTGCTTTAGCACAGACTTGGGCCGAGCTTTGGGCTCTTATGATGAGGGAATTATGCCCTCGTCATGAACTAAAGGCTTTAGAAAGGGAGTTTGATGACTTGAAGCAGGATAGTGGTGAGCACCGGGCTTACACTGATAGGTATGAAGAGTTGAGTTTGCTATGCCCTACCATGGTTACCCCACTCGAGAAGGCTATCGGGAGGTATATTGATGGCTTACCTGACTCCGTGCAAGACATCGTCACTGGTAGTAACCCTACCACGGTTCGTCAGGCAATCGAGTTAGCTGCGACATTGACTGAGTTGCAGGTCCGAAAGGGTAAGCTACACAGGAAAGGTGACAAGGGTAAGAAACAGTCATCTGATAAGGGTGAAAGCAAGAAGGGTAAGAGCAAGAATGGCAAGGAATCTGGTTCTTTGAAAGGGTCTAGGAAGCGCAACGCTTCCCAGAATTTCGTTGTCACTGCGCAAGTCAATCAGGCGGCTCCCAACCAACCTGCACAACCACCAGCTAAGAAGCGGTATGCGGGGAATGCACTGTTGTGCAACAGATGCAATAGCCAGCATCAACCGCAAGTTCAGTGTCATTTCTGTACAAACTGTGGGAAGTCGGGTCATCTTTCTGATGTTTGTCGCTTTGCTCCCAATCAAGCAGCTCATAACCCAGCTCAGCAGGCTGCTCAGCCGCCTGTTCAATAGCAAGCACAAGCTGCACGACCTCACTTTCCTCCTGGTTCGTGCTACAATTGTGGGGACCTGACTCATTATCGAAACCAGTGTCCAAGGCTGGCCAACGCAAATCAGAATCAGGCTCAGGCTCGAGGTCGAGTCTTCAACATGAATGCTAATGAAGCGTGTGCAGACAATGAGGTGGTGAACGATACGTTCTTTGTTAACAATCAGTCTGCTTCTGTTCTTTTTGATTCGGGTGCCGATAAGAGTTTTGTGTCGTTGTCTTTTGAGCCATTGCTTCGCATGTCTAGAACAAAACTAGGAAAGCCTTTGACAGTAGAAGTTGCTAGTGGTGATCCCATTGTTCTCAACTCTGTTATTCGTAACTACCAGTTGAACCTTAATAACCATCTTTTTCCTATCGACCTCACACCGATGCAACTTGGGAGTTTCGACGTCATAGTGGGTATGGATTGGTTAGCCAAGCATCACGTAGAGGTAGTTTGCTTTGAGAAGATTGTTCGTGTTCCGCTCTCGACAGGTGAGATCCTACAGGTTCGTGGTGAGAAACCTGCTGGTAGCCTCAAACTCATGTCTTGTACTCGAGCTCGGAAGTATCTGCAAAAGAACTATGTGGCCTTCTTGGCACATGTCATAGCAGATAAAGGCAAAGGTAAGCCTATTCAAGATATCCCTGTTGTTCGGGATTATCCTGAGTTGTTTCCTGAAGAATTACCTGGTTTACCCCCAGCGCGCAAAGTCGAGTTCCGTATTGATCTTGTACCTGGTGCAAATCCTATTGCCAGATCTCCATATCATCTTGCACCATCCGAGATGCAAGAATTGTCTAAGTAGCTTCAAGAGCTTTCTGACAAAGGTTTTATTCATCCTAGCTTTTCACCTTGGGGCGCTCCCATTCTTTTTGTCAAGAAGAAGGCTGGATCTTTCAGGATGTGTATCGATTATCATGAGTTTAACAAGCTTACCATCAAGAATTGATATCCCCTACCTCACATTGATGATCTCTTTGATCAGTTACAGGGTGCTACTTGTTTTTCAAAGATTGATCTATGTTCTGGGTATCATCAACTTTGTGTGCATGAAGAAGATATTCCCAAGACTGCTTTCGGACTTGTTATGGGCATTATGAGTTCACAGTTATGCCATTCGTTTTGACTAATGCTCCTGCTATTTTCATGGACTTGATGAATAGGGTTTGTAAGCCTTATTTAGATAAGTTCATCATCGTTTTCATTGATGACATCTTGACATACTCTAAGACGCAAGCTGATCACGAGCAACATCTTCGTCTTACTTTGGAACTCCTGAAGAAAAAGAAACTTTTCGCCAAATTCTCTAAGTGTGAATTTTGGCTTAAGGAAGTTCAATTTTTGGGACATATCGTCAACGAACAAGGTATTCATGTAGATCCCTCCAAGATCAGTGCGATTAAGGATTGGGATACGCCTACTACTCCTACTGAAGTTCGTTCTTTTATTGGTCTGGCCGGTTATTACCACCGCTTCATCGAGAATTTCTCCAAGATTGCAGTTCCTCTTACTGCATTAACTCAGAAGAATAAACCCTTTGAATGGGGTTCTAAACAAGAAGAAGCGTTTCAGACTTTGAAGCAGAAGCTTTGTGATGCGCCTATTCTATCTTTGCCTAAGGGTAATGATGATTTTGTCGTGTATTGTGATGCATCAAATTTGGGTCTTGGCTGTGTTCTTATGCAAAGGAAAAAAGTCATAGCATATGCATCGAGGCAGTTGAAGATACACGAGAAGAACTACACCACTCATGATCTGGAGTTAGGTGCAGTCGTTTTCGCTCTCAAAATCTGGAGACACTATTTGTATGGTACAAAATGTGTGGTTTTCACTGACCACAAGAGTCTTCAGCACATCTTCAATCAGAAAGAACTCAACATGAGGCAACGACGTTGGGTTGAACTTCTAAACGACTATGACTGCGAAATTCGCTACCATCCTGGTAAGGCGAATGTCGTGGCTGACGCATTAAGTCGTAAAGAACATGCCAACCTTCATTGTGTCAAAGTTCGATCTGATATTCAAACCCGCATTTCTCAGGCTCAACACACTTGTGTTTCACAAGACTTGATGGGTAAGGAATTACCATATCACATTAAGCCTGATCTTGAACTGAAGGACAATGGATCATATTATTTCATGGACCGTTTATGGGTCCCAAGTCAAGATAATCTTCGCACCTTGCTCATGGATGAAGCTCATAAGTCTCGTTATTCTATTCATCCTGGTGTTGACAAAATGTATAAGGATCTTCGTACTCAGTATTGGTGGCCTGGTATGAACAAAGACATTGCCTTATACATGTCAAAATGCCTTACTTGTCTTAAGGTTAAGGATGAACATCAACATCCTTCTGGTTTATTGGAGCAACCAGAGATTCCAGTTTAGAAATGGGAAAACATGGCTATGGATCTTATTACCAAAGTTCCACGCACAAAGAGAGGTCATGATGCCATCTGGGTAGTTGTTGATCGTCTGACAAAATCAGCACATTTCTTGCCGATCCGTGAGGATCTATCTGCTGACAAGCTTGCTAAAATCTATGTGGATGAAATTGTATCTAGACATGGTGTTCCTTTGAACATTATGTCTGAAAGGGTTGCTCGTTTCTCATCTCGTTTTTGGAGAACCATGCAATCTGCTATGGGGACCCAACTCAATTTGAGCACAGCTTATCATCCGCAATCAGATGGCCAAACTGTAAGAAAGATCCAGACCTTGGAGGACATGCTTAGAGCTTGTGTGATCGATTTTGGTGGTAGTTGGGATTCGTATCTTCCGTTGATTGAATTCTCCTACAATAATAGTTATCACTCTAGCATCAACCTGGCTCCTTTCGAGGCTCTCTATGGTCGAAAATGTCGTTCACCAGTCTGCTGGAATGAGATTGGTGAGGCTCAACTTACTGGACCTGACCTCATTATAGAGATAATAGATAAGGTTAAGAAAGTTTGCGATAACCTTCAGACAGCTAGAAGCCGTCAAAAGAGTTACGCGGGCCGACGACGCAAGCCTTTGGAATTTCAAGTCGGTGATCGCGTGTTACTTAAGGTCTCACCATGGAAAGGTGTGATCAGATTTGGAAAGACAGGAAAACTTGCACCTAGATATGTTGGACCATTCAACATCGTCGAAAGAATCAGTAAGGTAGCCTACAGACTTGAGTTACCTCCTGAACTTGGAAATGTTCATCCAACCTTTCACGTGTCCAATCTCAAGAAGTGTTTAGCTGACGAGAACCTCCACATACCGCTTGACGAAATTCGTGTGGATAACACGATGCATTTTGTTGAGAAACCTGTGGAAATCATGGACCGTGAAGTCAAGTGGCTTAAACGCAAGCGCTTTCCATTGGTCAAAGTTTGCTGGGAATCTAAACGTGGACCATAGTTTACTTGGGAATGTGAAGATCAAATGAAGGCGAAATATCCACATCTATTCTCACAAGTTTCCACTAAATAAAATTCGGGACGAAATTTCCACAAGTAGGGGAGACTGTGACATCTGTGATTGTAATCATTGTAAACAGTTCAGTTATCAATAAAATAATGTTATTTGATCCCAATGTTTGTTTATTTATGTTTGACATTTTGCATATTTCGATTTTTGTTCAATTTCAAACTCTATATCACTTTCTGGAAAGTTATACGCAAACTGATGCGTAAGCGTAATCAGTTTAATGCGACAAACACTCCGGAACATCAACATATTCCTAACATACCTTAAATAACCTTTACATGACTTAGAAATAAGTTTTGAAGGCTTTGGTATGGCAAAATCAAGTTTATTCGCTTACAGGGACTAATTTCGACAAACTGCGAAAGTATGCCGAGTCGCACTATAACGGACACTCCGGAACTTGATCATAAGTTAAACACACCCTAAATATCCTTTACATATCTTAGAAATAGGCTTTGAGGGGTTCGGTGTGCTAAAATAAACTTTTTGGTCATTCAGGGACTAAAAGCGTAAAAAAGTGCACAAGTTTGCATTTTCGCGCATAACTTACGTTCTGAATACATCCGGACATCCAAAAAATTTATGTAATAATTAAAATATTATATTTTAGTGATGGGCATGCTTAAATTCCTTTCGTCGCATAATTTGTATCGTTTTTCGCGTCCGTTCGTGTTTCGTCGTAATTAACCGAACAACGCAACTGCACGGCCAAACGAACAGACATCCGGCATATTTTTGAGCATATTTTAAGTTCCCTATACTTTAACTTCATTTTAGAGCCTTAAAATGGGGTTAACAGGGCTTAAACGTGTCAAAACGCATCAAAAATCAACTTCGGAGACTCAGGGGCCTGTTCTGCCAAATTGTGAAACTTTCTGCCCGCTAATTGATTCCATACGGACCGTATGGTAGTGCTTACGGTCCTTAAGCCTTCTCCAGCATAGCAGACTTCATTTTATTAAAACCCAGCTACTCCTATTGTTTTGCACATAGTTTCCTTGATTCTATGGACTGGTTTTGGGTGCCCATGGTTTCACAAATCAGGGGGTGCATGTGTACGGCTTAGATCGAAGCTCGGATTTCAAGAAATGATCCTAACGGCTCTCCGAAATCTATATAAACCTCCCCCCACGTTTCACTTGCAACTCACACTTGATCTGATTCATTCTCTAAGTTGGAGTGTTTGCACTTCAAACCTGAGAATAATTAGATCAAACCTCCATTTCTTGGACCCGTTGTAAGTATTCTTTCGTTCTTTTATGCGTTTTAAGCGTAAAAGTCAAACATTGCTTGACATTCTGCATTGACCAGTTTATGATCAACACGAAGTTTGTTTGAACTTCGCAATGTGAGCGTAATCACGATGGTCATAGTCCCTTGTGACTATACCTATTGATTACCACGTTATTTGGGCGTAGTGACGAGTCATAGTTTCGGTCAAGATGCGCATTCTTGCGTATTTCGCAACCAAACTATTCTTGGGTATCAAAACCGTTTTTTTTATATCAAACTTGTGTTCAAACTTAGTTAAACATGTTTTAACATGTTTAACTCGTCACTTTTAGTTTAGTGCTTATATTGGGTCGTAAAGGTAAGCGGTCTAAACAACCGCTTAGACTTTCGAACCCGACCCGTTTGGTCAATCATTAGGATCCGACCAAACACATTATGTGACCATAGTTGTATAGGGAATAACCTTCCGAGGTGTAGGATCGTTGTTGGACCCAAACGAGTCAATCAGAAGAGCTTTATATCCGATTCAAAGGAGGAATCAGTGAAACGGACGTGAAAATAGCTTGATACTCTTTAATCTGTCACTTTGATTGATAATAACACTAATTACAACCTGAACAGACTTTGGCAGCACTTCGTTACAAATTCTGAAGTGTTACCAAATGAATCAACAAGTGCCCTATATATAGTGGTTGGGTTTCTCTTGAAGCTGACCATGACAAGTTCAAGCGAAACCTGACTGATCTGGTTTCTCTTGAATATGTCACATTTCACTTTCAAGCTAAACCTCATGTAAACCCACTAAACTTCGTTTCTTGCACCTCGGACACCGAAAATCCTATCCTATACTATTACATGATACAAGACGAAGTCAATAGACGTATTGCACTAACAGACTCCCCCTCGGATATTGACGAAGTCTTCAGTGTCTAGTCTTCAGCATGACACATCTTCGGTCTTGATCATTCTGCCTTCTCATCCAAGTTGTAACATTATAAGCATCCAATAATCATTCTCTTCTTCCATCAGCTTCAGGCTCCCCCTTTCGTCAAGCTTCCGTGCTTTGGGATCGACACCTAGCTATCCATCTACAAACTCCTCCATGCTTCAAGCTTGTCTTCAGACTCCCCCTTAGACTCTACTCTCGGGATCGTAATCTGGACTATCTGCAAACACTCATACATTTATAAGTAACAACATTTTAAACTACCATATTTTCCAGAAATCGTAATCTGGTTCTATTCAACTTTCTAAAACACTCCCTCTATCAACAATCTTTACAGATATGGCAATGTCCAATATCCAAAATCCTCACAGTAAATCATCCAAGTCCAAACTAATGACCTTGGAGATATCACAAACTGTTTTTTTTTTAATTTTTGATTTTTAATTCAAGTTTCAAATTAATGAACTTGTTTTATTTTTAGAAACACAATCAGCATACTCAGATTTTAAAACTCAGCATTTCAGACATTGGTTGTCGAAAATAAAGCAAAATCAAAAATCTTTTTGTATTTTCTGAAAATATAAAGCAGTAAAGAAATATGTACAAACATATTTATAGACAATATTTTTGTTTGAGTAAGCGCCAGAGGATCATATCAGTTTTTGACAAGTCACATGTACCGTTGAGCTTAGTTACCCATTAAGAATTAAACAATTCACTTAGATTGTCGATATACTGATCCACTTAAATTTTCATACAAACTTCAACTGATTCAGGATACGAATTAGATGTTTTAAGAACTTAAACCCATTCATGTGTCCCACCTCTTGAATATACTCCCGTATCCAGATCCCAATATTCAGTCTTACAGGTGAGTATACCTAGATGATATCTGTAAGGGGAATAAATTATAGTACGAAACCGTGAGAGCTCAGGTCAGAACTTCTTTTCAGCAGAGAGATGACGGCTCGACTTTTGGTGTGTCCCCTTTAGAGGATCTTTTGTATTACAACAGCAATGACTATCAATTTTATTGTTTCATCAATTTGCTGAGGGTTGCGCTATATTTCAAGCAAGCAGAAAGTATTCTCCGGGGACTAGGCCATTGCTTCCGCAAAATCATAAGTCCTGGGATAATACCCCAGATATCACTAAGCATAAAGACCTAGTATCTCAGAAAGAGGGACCTTTTAAACGAGATTTCAGGGGTTACCTATATATCCAAGTAGTGTTCCCCACGAAATAAGCAAGTTTGAATTTATGTTTATATCCCGAAAAAGTTTACTAAATGTATAATAATCTACCGACACATCCACGGTGAGATCGTTTAACACATTTTAACTTTCCAATTCTTAAGCGTACTGTAACTGTCTACTGATGTACTATCATTTCCTCTTTTTACACAAAAACTCAATTTTTGAATTTTATCATGTTTTTGGCTTTTTCAAATTTTCTAATGTTTTTGGATTTTCTGACAATATTACTCCCCCTAAAATGCAAAATCATTTAAAGAAAATTTGACAACCAATACAAATAGCTTTGTCTCGCCATCCATTTTCTGCTTCTCATGCTCTGATTTGCAGAAAATCTAATGTAAAGTACCCCCATGATTTACAACCCATTGATTTTCGACAGTTTGAAAACCGTTTTTTCAATCTTGTGAAAGTAATCATGTTTGTTCAGCCGTGAGGGTTTCGGCGTATTCAATCAACACATATTTTTGTATTTTTCTATTTTTGACAAAAATTACAAACAAACATATTTTTGGTGTTTCAAGTTTTTAACAAACTAAAACATATTTTTGGTTTTTAATTTTTTTTCAAATTTTTAGGGTTTTTGAAAATATTGTTTATTTATGTACAAAATGAAAATAAACTTCCTGTTTCAACCAACACAGGATTCAGCAGCCTCCTTTCCTCGTTGTGCCAGGCTGCTCCAGCTTCCATTTTTCTTGAGCACCTGCACATTCAACTAATTCAATTACTTGAACAATTTAGCCCAGGTTTGTTGAACCTTAGGCATTTCAACACAATAATTTTCATTCAATGCTGGAAACTCTTTGTCATCTTTCACAAAAATCTTTTCAACTTTTACTTCAACTTTTTCATCTTTTTTAAGAATCACCTGTTTCTTTGCACTCCATGTTTGACCTTTAGGAGTACCACGTTTGTAAAAATGTGAATCTTTTTGAACATTCTGTTTTTGAACAACTTTTGGTTTCCAAAACTCTTGTGGTTTTGTCATATCAACAATTGTTTTCCAACTTTGAGTTGTTCTGATTCTGGGTGTGTGAGAATTCCAGATCTTTCTAGTCTCAAACCTATTCGGGTTTGATTTCCAAGTTTGATCCGATTTCCAAGTTTGATTCGAAGCAAACTTGTTTGTGTTATACCTCCAAGTTTGTTTTGAATCAAATCTGGTTGACCTATGTTTCACATCCTCAGATTTTTGTTTTTCAACATTTTCAGACTTCTTTTTGTCAACATCCACAGGTTTCAGATTTGGACACTTGCGTGCAAGATGTCCTTTTTTATCACATTTGAAACATGTTCTCATGGACACATCTTTGACCTGTTGTTGTTGCTTTTTCTTTTGAGCTAAGAACTCTTTAATAGACTGTTGTCCAATTTTAAGTTCTTTTTCTTCAGCTAAACTCTTTCCTTGAACAAAACTCATTTTTGTCTGAAAATTCGGAGTTTCATTTCTTTTCCAATTTTGTTTCTTCTTATAACCCAACCCAGCCTTCATGTTTTTCTTCTTGAAACTAGGTTTGTTATACGAACCTCTATGACTCTTACCAGCAAATTTTGAAATCTCAGACTTCTTAATCTCAACCATTTTGAAAACTTTATCAACCTTTTCTGAAATCACATTCTGAATCGGGAATACAACATCTAAGAACAATTTGTCCGATCCAATCATGGTATAAACCAATCCTTTTGAATCATCATTCAAATTTTTCTCGGATTTTGTGTTTTTCAGATAACTATCATGAAAATTTCCTTCATCTTCATCCTGTGATTCAGATTTACCTGTATCAACCGACTCTTCTTTCAACACACTTTCAACAACTTTGCCTACCACCTCTGAATCATGAGAATCATCAGATTTGGAATAGGTTATGTCAATGTTGTCTGGCAATTGATCTACCATGTTGAAAGCTTTTTCGACCTTTTCGTCATCATAAAATGCAAATTTTCCCGGTGGTGGAACTTGATGAAACTCTGAACCAATGCCTTTCGTGTTATGCTCAGAATCTTTTCCATCCGGTTTTATGTTGAAAATACGTTCAAGCACATATGATGACGCGTGATAACTTTTTAATTTGTTGTTATCCTGTTCTAAATCAGCAATCTTACGCTTAAGTTTAGCAACATCTTCAATATAAGAATTCACAACTTGTTGTTTAATTTCATACATTCGTTTTAGTTCATTTGATGTTTCAGAACAGTATTTCAATCTTGATTGAACAAGTTTCATTTCACTCTTTACTTTTTCATATGATTCCTTTGTAATGTGATAAGCCAATTTTATTGAATCATATTCCTTTTTCATTTCTTGGCAAATATTTTCTTTTTGAGAACATTCTTCTGTCATTTTAGAAACATTTTCTTTCAAAATTTCATTTTCTTTTTCTATCTTTTTACATTTTTCTGAAAGCGTTTCATTGTTTTCCTTTAAAACCTTTTCATTTTCAAACATTTCTTTGCACTTGCTTTTGAAAACTTCTTCAAGTTTTGCGAAATCAAGATTTCTTGTTCCGATCTTTTCGTCTTTTTCAGTACAAGCACTGCACGTTTCCATGCATTTCTTGCACTGTTCAACAATTTCAGTCAAGATGTTAGAATCAGATTTTACCTCAGTGATTGACACTTCAGTGTTTGTTGCAGTCTCTGTCTGCTTCTGATCAGCATCATTCTGCTTTTCTTCAACACTAACTTCATCACCAACATCACCAGCTTCCAAATTCTCATTCTTGACTACTTCAACTTGCTGTTCTTCAATAACAGCTTCTTTTTCAACAACCTTCTCTTCAACTTTCTCAACTCCTTCTTTCACTTTTTCTTCAACCTTGACCTCCTCAGCAGCCTTCTTCAAATCATCAACTAAATTCTCAATGTTCTTCTTCATTCTTTCTTCATTCCTCTTCCTCAGTTTTGTTGTCATAGCATCCCTGATGATTTTATCCAGCCTTTTCACATATGTCTTGTCTTTTGCAACATTGGAGTAATATTCGCCGGATCGAGGAATAACAAGAAGAACATCATCATGAACTATGTCACATCTGGGAACAACTGGTTCACCTTGTTTATTGACATAACATTCTTGCTTTTTATCCCATCGTTTGTTCGCAACAGCATTCTCATATTCTTCCTCCATTTTCTGCATCCTGCATCCCACAATAAATCTTTCTCTCTCAGTTTTCTCCTTTAAAATCTCTTCCCGAGTTCTTTCTTTGACTTCAACAATGCCTTTTTCTTCTTTAACATCTTCTTTAATTTCAGCAACAAAACAAACTTTCTTTCCTCTGTCACAGCTCTGCCATGAGCTGTTTTTCGAACATTTTCCAAACGATCTTCTTCTGGACAAATTGAGTTCCAGTCAAAACCTTCATCATCGTGAATTACAAAACAAGCTCTCGATTTAGATTTATCTTCAATCATCTTAGGCTCTTTTCTGCTTCGATGGTAGATTGCCTTTCGATAATAATCATCGTTGAAAGGACGTTCATTTCCTTCAGCAACTTCAGAATTTCTGCATTCTCTTTTGAAATGACCCTTTTGCTTGCATCTGAAGCAGGTCACTTTGGATTTGTCGAATCCAAGCTTTGTTGACGGACCACCTAACGATTGTTTCCCGGTAATCTCCATGTATCTCTGAGCTCTGCGGATGCAACTAGCTAAACACCAGCGAATGTCAATGAGTTCCATCTCTTCCGGATCAACTAGAAAAACAAACGTTTGCCACTGATCAGGTCGTGGTAACGCTTCAATTACTTTGTCAATTATCTCTTCTCTTGTTTTCACAATTTTGAATCTTTCAAGTTCAATTTTTAAATGGCAAAACCTCTCAATCATTTTCCTCACTGTCTCTCCTTTTAAACTGTCAAACAAATCAAATTCTTTTTTCAATAAAGCTATTTTGTTTTTCTGAATTTGTTTACCCCCCTTAGCTTTTACTTTCAAAGCTTTCCACACAGACTTTGATGACCCATCATGAACTAATAATGAGAAAATATCATCTCGAACTGATTGCTGAATCAAAGCAATCATCTTCTGTTCATAAGAAAATTTCTTTCTGTCATCTTTTGAATAATCTTTGATCAGAATTTCTTCTCCTTTGTCATTTACTGGGCTCTCATAACCAAACTTCAGACAGAACCAACTCTCATGTGCATATGCCTTCGACCAATTGATGAACCTCTCCTTCCACCAGACATAATCTTCAATGTTATCCAGCTTCGGAGGTTTTGAAAAGGTTCCATAAAAGTTGTCATGTTTGATGTTATTCTTGATCGTCTTAGTTATAGCTTTGGGTGTAGCCTCTGATGATTCTACCGTATCCGATGTAAACGCATTGTAGAACATGTTGAAAAATTCTTCAGCCATGATTTGAAATTCTTGAATAACCTGAACAGATTAAACAAACACAATCAGTACAATCAATATCAAATATTCTGAAACAGACTAACACTCGGTTGACGTGAAATGATCTTGACTCGGAATTTTTCTCTTTCAAGTGAAATGGAGACTTCAAGCGAAACAACAAGTTGAAACGAAATCCCAAATTGGAACTGAATATCAGCTTTCAAGTGAACTTCCAAAACTGACACTTCAAGCGAAACCTGATTAACTTTCAAGAGAAACCTGATTCAAGCGAAACCTGAACAACTTTCAAGAGAAACCTGATTCAAGTGAAAGCGGATGATCTTTCAAGTGAAAGCTAATTTGAAGCGAAACCAACAAGGTTTTCAAGCGAAAGCCGATTTGAAGAGAAACCAACAAGATTTTTCAAGCGAAACCCAAAGTGTTCGTTCAAGCGAAACCTAGTTTTTGGTCCAATTTTGTCATTTTTACTTCGAATTTTGCAGTTAAACTTTCCAGGGTTTGTCAATATGTAGTTTTACACCATCTGTGAAAATTTGATCCAATTTTGACCGTTAAAACTTGTTCAGATTGAAAAAGAAGGTGTAGAAGTCAGAAAATAGATTATTTCATCTCTTCAACAAGTTTAGTAATGAGCATAACGGCCCTATTGTTTCGATGGAGAGAAGAACGTATGATTAGCTTTTCGGGAAATTTCCAAACGAACAATTTCAACGAAATCTTTCAATTTCTTATTTTACTATGTTCAACTCTATGTATTCCTCTATCCGTAGAGTACATTGAATGTACAGAAATGGCTATAACAGAGTTTCTCTTATTCATATTAATAGCTACTATAGGAGGAATGTTTTTATGCGGTGCTAACGATTTAATAACTATCTTTGTAGCTCCAGAATGTTTTAGTTTATGCTCCTACCTATTATCTGGATATACGAAGAAAGATGTACGGTCTAATGAGGCTACTATGAAATATATCAAGCTAAACTCTTCTTCCTGAGCTCTGATACCACTTGTAGGACCGTTGTTGGACCCAAACGAGTCAATCAGAAGAGCTTTATATCCGATTCAAAGGCGGAATCAGTGAAACGGATGTGAAAACAGCTTAATACTCTTTAATCTGTCACTTTGATTGATAATAACACTAATTACAACCTGAACAGACTTTGGCAGCACTTCGTTACAAATTCTGAAGTGTTACTAAATGAATCAACAAGTGCCCTATATATAGTGGTTGGGTTTCTCTTGAAGCTGACCATGACAAGTTCAAGCGAAACCTGACTGGTCTGGGTTCTATTGAATATGTCACATGTCACTTTCAAGCTAAACCTCATGTAAACCCACTAAACTTTGTTTCTTGCACCTCAGACACCGAAAATCCTATCCTATACTATTACATGATACAAGACGAAGTCAATAGACGTATTGCACTAACATGAGGTTATACCTTATGGTCACTACGTTTAGTTAGTTGTATGATAGTTAGTTTATATGCCTTAGGAAAAATGACTAAGATACCCTTTTTGCGCATAAATTCATTTTAAGCATATGTAACCTATATTTTGACATATAAACTGATTAGGCAACAATATTAGACATGTTAAGGCATATATTACTTGTCATAGGACTAGTTAGGCGGTCTGAACGCGTTTTACGCGAACGACGCGTTAAAGTAGCGTAAGCTACCTAAACGGGTCGTAATGGGTCGTAAGCACTTAGGATAGGTTTCATTTTAGAATGTAGGCTTTGTTAAACCATATTACATGAGTTCCTATACTCATTTGGTTTACGAAACCTCATCCTATCTGATCTTCCGATTTAGGTCCGGTTTATTAACATAGTTACCTATATTTGGTGCCGTTTGATTCCGTGATCTCTGGCATTGCTTGGTTGTTATCCAAGGACTATTGAGCAATCTCAACTGAGAACATAGTCCCCTCTTTTACTGTTTTTCAAACATTTTGGGGTGAAACACATGTGCCTACTTGTTACTTTCGTGCTTTCAATGTTTTCATATCAAATGCTTGTTATGTTCATTAGTACACTTATAGTACATGATTTCATTATGTTTTTGCTATGTATGTCCATTTAGTGCATACTTAGTACATCGTTTTACATTACATTTTATGCTATGTATGTCCATTGCATACTTAGTACATTGTTTTACATTACATCTTATTCTATGTATGTCCATTTAGTGCATACTTAGTACATTGTTTTACATTACATCACATGCTATGTATGTCCATTTGTTGCATACTTAGTACATTATTTTACATTACATCTTATGCTATGTATGTCCGTTTAGTGCATACTTAGTACATTGTTTTACATTACATCACATGCTATGTATGTCCATTTGTTGCATACTTAGTACATTTGTTTTACATCACATGCTTACATTTTGGTATGACATTTGGTTTGTTTAAATGGGAAAAAAATACGTTCATTAACATTGGCCATGCCGTTCGTTAGTAGGTAGTGGTACCATAGGAATTGACAACTCCCGTTCCTGAAATCCTAGATTTGTTTGGATGGAAGGAATGACCGAAGTCGATACACATAATTTAGATAAACCTTTAATTTGTTTAAGGGTTTGTCGCCACAGTCTCAAGGCTTGAATGTATGCATTTTCACAATACCGCATAGATGTTTGTATCAGTATAGCATGCAGTTATTTTTACAAAACATAACTTTGATTTATTTCAATACCTTGTTTTGTGCATTTTACATATGGTTTAGTTGATATATTTCACTTGCCATACATGACATTTGTTTACACATTACGTGATTTACATCGGACAATAGACATTGTTTACACATGAACATTTTTGACATTTGTTTACACATTACATGATTTCCATTTTGACAATAGATATGGTTTACACAATAACATTTGACAATTGGTTTAAACAAGATAATTTGGTGGTTTGTTTGGGTAAGTGATTTAAGTAACGAGGCGTGTGTAATATGATAAAAGTATGGTGGATACGCCACTGGTACTTCCTATATATAAGTGCTTTTGTGATATTACATGTCATAGCGTTATTTAAATCATTTAAATTTAAACATATTACAATTTACATAAATAACATCTTTTCACACGACATTGTATTACAAAAACAGTTTATTTTGTACAACTCATTTTACTTGGTTATTTAGTTAACCATACATCTTTCTTTTATATAATCTGATTTCTTATCAAGTTTTCATATGATTTATAAAAGAAAACATTTAAACAAGATTCATGACTAACTTTTATTAAACATTTCTTTAATCTCAAGTCATGAATCCTATTTTAACAAAACCTATGTATCTCACAGGCATTTTTATGCTGACGTACCTATTTTCACATGTGTTTTCAGGAGCTAATAAATAGGTTTGATCAGGACACACTAGGGTGGACTCGGGCCTTAGTGACATAAAAGAAGCAAGATTAGTTTTGATAATGTTATGTACTCTTGTTTCTTTTGCTTAAGACAATGTAACACCCTTTTTGTTAATAAATAAAACAAAACTTTTGTGACACCTGTGCCTCTGCGACCATCAAACAAATACCAAAATTATGAAATATTGTGTTTCATACTTGGGATTTGTAAAAATACGTGTATTTTTTGCACATATCAATTCATGTTCGATTTCAAGCTTTAAATCGCATTCTGGAAGGTTATACGCGCACTGATGCGTAAATATAACCAGTTTAATGCAACAAACACTCTGGAATAGTGAAATAGGCTTAACATACCTTAAATAACCTTTACATAACTTATAAATAAGTTTTGGAGGGTTTGGTGTGGCGAAATCAAGTTTATTCGCTTACAGGGACTAATTTTGACAAACTGTGAAAGTATGCCGATTTGTACTGTAACGAACATTCCAGAACTTGATCATAAGTTAAATATGACCTAAATATCCTTTACATATCTTAGAAATAGGCTTTGAGGTGTTTGGTGCGCAAAAATAAAATTTCTTGATCAATAGGGACTAAAAGCGTCAAAAAGTGCATAAGTTTGCATTTTCGCGCATATCTTACGTTCTGAATACATCCGGACATCAAAAAATTTATGTAATCATTAAAATATTTTATTTTAGTGATTGGCCTGATAAAAATCCATTCGTCGCGTAATTTGGACCGTTTTTCGTGTTCGTTCGTGTTTCGTCGTAATTAACCAAATAACGCAACCGTACGGTCAAACGAACCGACATCCGAGATATTTTTGAGCATGTTTCATGTTCCCTATACTTTAACTTCATTTTAGAGCCTTGAAATGGGATTAACGGGGCTTAAACGTATCAAAAATGCATCAAAAACCATGTTTTGCACATCCAGGGACCAAAATTGACAATCTACCATAGTTATCTTAGGAAGGGACCAAAATGGAAAATCTTATTTTCAGATTGTTCCAGCTGTTCCCCTCATTTGCACATGGTTTATAACTTACTATGGGCCATTTTTAAGGTGCCCATGGTTTTGCAAAACCATGGGTGCATGTGTACGGTCCAGATTTAAGCTCGGTTTTCGAGGAACGATCCTAACGGTCCTAGAAATCCTATAAATACCCATGCTCCTCATTGTTGCAACTCACACAATCTGATCTATTTGCTCTAAGTTGGGGCTTAGCACCTCATACCTGAGCGAGTTGGATCTAGATTTCCATTCTTGAACCTTTTGTAAGTCCTCTTTCGTTCTTTTACGCGTTTTTAGCATGAAAGTCAAACTTTGTTTGACTTTCTGCATTGACCAGTTTATGGTCAACACGATGTTCGTTTGAACTTCATAACATGAGTGTAATCACGATGGTTTTAGTCTCTTATGACTATACCTACTGATTACCACGTTATCTAGGCATAGTGGCGAGTCGTAGTTTCGGCCAAAATACGTATTCTTGCGTATTTTGTAACCAAACTACTTTTAGGTATCAAAACCGTTTGTTTTGATACCAAACCTGTTTTCAAACCTCGTTAAAAATGTTTTAACATGTTTAAGCTTGTCACTTTAGGTTTAGTGCTTATGTAGGGTCGTAAGGTAAGCGGTCTAAACAACCGCTTATACTTTCGAACCCGACCCGTTTGGTTGATCATTAGGATCCGACCAAAAACATTAGGTGACCATAGTTGCATAGGGAATAACCTTCCGAGATTATACCTTACGGTCACTTCGTTTAAGTAGTTGTATGATATGTAGTTTATATGCCTTAGGAAAATTACCAAAATGCCCTTTTTACACCAAAATTCATTTTAAGCATATGTAACATAATTTTTGATATCTAAACTGATTTGGCAACAATATTAGACATGTTAAGGCATATTTTACTTATTATAGGACTAGTTAGGCGGTCCGAACGCGTTTTACGTGAACGACGCGTTGAAGTGGCGTAAGCTACCTTAACGAGTCGTAATGGGTCGTAAGCACTTAGGTTAGGTTTCGTTTTAGAATGTAGGCTTTGTTAAACCATATTACATGAGTCCCTACACTCATTTGGTTTACGAAACCTCATTTTATCCGATCCTCCGATTCAGGTCCGTTTATTAACTTAGTTACCTATATTAGGTGCCGTTTGATTTCCGTGATCCCTCTAGCTTTGCTTGGTTGTTGTTCAAGACTTCTAAGCATCCTCAAGTGAGTACATAGACCCCTCTTTTACTGTTTTCCAAATGTTTTGGGGTGAAACACATGTGCCTACTTGTTATTTTCGTGCTTTCCATGTTTTCATATCATATACTTGCTATGTTCATTAGTACACTATTAGAACATGATTTCATTATGTTTTGCTATGTATGTTCACTTAACATGCTAGCACAATTTTTTTACGTTTTGAACCATTTGTAATCATTGGTTGTATGTGAACCATTTGTAATCATTGGATGTATGTGAACCGTTTGTAACCATTTGATTTATGTAAACCATTTGTAACTGTTTGAGCCATTGGGTTAGGGAAGTGATTAGGTAACGGGGTGGGTGTAATGTGTTAAAAGCATGGTGGATACGCCGCTGGTACTTCCTATATATAAGTGCTTTTAACACATTATATATCGTTGCGTTATCTAGATCACTTGGGTAAACGATTTCGAAACAATGTCACACAAGGATGTTTTCTGAATAATATAAACCATACGAGTTTTATTAACGAGTTTTTATGGGATATTTTACAATTTGAATTAATAAAACAAATATTTTGGAGTTAAGAATCATGGCTATGAGATTTTGCAAATTATAACTAACTTGATTTGAGTTGGTTAATTATGTCGCAATATTATACTTTTCAAAACAAGGTTTTTAAATAAGTATCGCAACATGTAAAACGAGCCATGAATCTGACACTCATATAAAACCTATGTACTCGCCGGCATTTTTATGCTGACGTATTTTCACGTGTGTTTCAGGTACCATAGTTGATGATATTTGATGATGATATTGATGCATGCTCACATAGGAACGGATGAGGCCTTAGCGACTTAATAACAATAAAAGTCTATTTGTTCATGTTTTGTTTCTAATTCCAATGTAATGTAATACATTTAATTAAATAAAACGAAATTGTTTAATCCATGGTTGTGAAACAATGATTCTGTTACAAAACTCCCCGACGTTTCCGCCACGTTTTGTTGTTTTACGTGGTCGGGGTGTGACAACTTTAATTTCCATGGTTGTGAAACAATAATTCTGTTGCAACACTCCCCGACGTTTCCACCGCGGTTTGATGTTTTACGCGGTCGGGGTGTGACAGAAGACTTTTTATCGACACTGACATTGAAGAGATATCCTCTTTTAGGAAGAGGTATAGTTAGTAATATGCATATAAACATTAAACAGTATTATTTTGTACCTACATTTACTTTTTACGTTTTAATTTGATCACATGAATCTGTTTAGGTATGTAGAGAAAATTTATGCTTCATCTTCATCAAATGAGCATGTTGGTTCAAACGTTATCTCAAGTGTTGAAGATGAGTTTCTTAATAACCATGATTTCATGCTTATTGGTTTCCTTGGAACCATATCAACGGTGTGTATTTTCTTATAAGTACTTTACATGCTGAGTTTATTTATAGTATTTTCTAAGTATTATTATTTTTGTTTGATATTGATAGACAAAGAAGGTTTTGGTTCTTGGTACAATCGCAGCTATATGCACTGATAAAGTTTGGTATTACAATGGTTGTAACTACTGTAAGTCGAGTGTGGAGGAAATATCTGTAACGAAAGAAAATGTGGATGGTTCATTTGATGTTGATCATGCAAAATCTTTGGTGTGTACAAATGATAAATGTGCAGGAGTCGACATCTATTCTATTCCGCGGTTTGAGATTACAGTTTTATTTCCTTATACTAAATACTAATATGAACCACACTTCTGTTATTAGTAATACTAATGTTTTCATTTGTTTTTAACTTTGATAGGTTCAAGATACCTATTAGGGTGCAAGACTCTTCCAGTACTGTGTCTTTGACACTGTTTGATTTCGAAGCTTACAAGATTCTTAAGAAAACTGCCAAAGAGTTACTTGCTATCCAAGATCAGGTAACAAATACATGCATTCAGTTATTTGGCCATGTAGTAAATATAATTTAAAATTAATTTTATAAAATTGTGGGTTCTCAATTATGGAATCATTATGCTCATTGTAATTTATATTAATTTTTATAAAATCATAGGTTGTTAATTCTGGAGAGACACCGAACCCATATCCTGAGATTTTTGACACGTTGATTGGAAAGAGGCATGCGTTCATCATAAATGTTAAAGACTATAACATTGAGCATCAGGTTGAAAACTATGGTATTTCAATGGCCACTAACGATGATGAGATCCTTGCCGCGCTCTGCGCCAAATTCAATCTTAACCAGGTTTAAATTTTCATTATGTCATTCTTTTCATTTCATAGTCATATCCTTTTGAAATAGATTTATACCATTGTGTGTATTTTATGTTACTGTGTATTTTGTAATTAAAGCATGAGCAGTCCGAATCGTTGGAAGTTCCAGATTCCTGCAGTTTGTCTACTCCTGTTAACCTTATGAAGGTAATATAAGAATTTGGTTATTTGTACTAAATTTTTTGAAACGTTAATATTTATTGTCTTTTTATATCAGGATGAGATGTCATTTAATGGGGACAATGTTACACCTGCATCCAAAGCACTTGTAGGGAATAAGAATCCCTCTTCTGATGAAACAAAACGTAATATTCGTGAAGTGTGCAATGTAGATGATTCATTAGGTTGGTCCTCGACAAAGCGCCGAATGAGTGATGAACTGTCTCAGGATGAAGATACTGGTGTTTCGACGCTTTTGATTCCCAAGATTGAGAAATAGTTTTCTCTGTATTTTCAAATACATTTAAGTGTTGATTTCATATGTTGTTGCCACGTTGAACTTATGGTTTTCGCTTTGCTGGTTTTGGGTGTTTGGTGTTGTTATGTTTTCGACTGATTGTGTGGTTTTGAATTCCTGAAAACTTATCTGCTTATTATACTGTTATGTTCTAATATTATAATGAGTATGACCTTTCTTTGCTTATTATAATGTATATGTTAAATAAATATTGAGATGTTCAATATTCAATATTTATGTTTAAAACTTATGTGTATGAATTGGAGCAACAATTTATAATATATATTGTATAAACCCAAATAACAACTTTTTTTATCTACAAACATTTGTAATTTTGAAGCAATTTTAATCTTATTATCTTATCTCATAATTTATATAGGATTATCAGTGGATGTGGTTGTTCTTTATTGGTTTTTACCGTTATCCCTGCTCACTAAGTTTTAATAAGTATCTGTCATATATTACAGTTTATAAAAAATATTTAATTTGTGCTTGTTTCTCCCATTAATTTATTTAAGTAATCTCATTCAATAGCTTATTTATATACTTCAAATTTTGTCTAAGTTATTCAAAGTAGGGTGTTTAGAAAAACCGTATCCAAGTAAGAAGCGTAAACGCAAACCCGTTTTATTCGGTTTTTTGTTCGGATTATGGATCCACGTTTTATTTTATTTGTTTTGTTTCGTTTATTTGGATAAGTGAATAAAAAAACCGTTTAACCTAATTATTTATTAAAGAAAGATAATCATATTTTATTTTAAAAATCATATACAAATAAACCATAAACCTAACCGATGAACACCCGATTTACATTCCACAAAGATTACAAAATCTGTTGTTAAGTTTTTTTATCAATGTAATAGATTGCTTGAAATAATTAATTCAATAATTTGAAACAATTCCATTTTACTTTTCATGAAATGATTTTTAATTACACAATGATAAAATGGAATATTATAATTTATTGAGGATATGTTAATCCCTAGGTATGACATATTGTAATTCAAAATTTAAAAACCATTGTTTGGTTCTATTTTTTTAATGTTCCTTATCTTTTACTCTTTCTTCTTTTGAATTCTTCTCATTCTCTCATTGTATGCAATGTCAAAGAATTCACGTTCATCTTTTACAGCTGCTAATTCATCTCAACGAAATTTACACAGTAAGTGAAATTATAACTTCTTAACTCATCATTTCCCAAATCAAAATCAGCTTTCAGATTGAAATCATAATTCTACTTGGTTTTTTTCTAGGTCCTCTTATGAGAACTCCTCTTTCAGATATCTCAAATAGATATCCTCTTTCACATATCACAAATGGTAATAACTCTTGAATTTGATTATAAGTATACTTTTTCCCATTTTATGTCTCCAAGTGGACTGATTCATGGGTTTTGTACATATTATACTTTCTCTGTTGTTTAGTTACTTCACTTAAAGAAAGGCGTAAGCTTCGAAAATTAATACTTGATAATAAGAAATCAAAGAATTCATCGTCATCATCAACGAATGTTTGTAACATCTTTTCTGACAATTCAAATTTGCTGGAATGTTCTGATACTACGAATCAACATATGTACTCCATTGCATATCGAGCAGTTAGAAATGCTACTGGTTCTTTAATTTCAACTACACCAGGTTTGTATTCTGTTTCTTTATTATTTCTTTTGAAAAACACGTTACTAAACAACATACCGGTACTAACATGTATGTTTTAATATTGAATGTTCATATAACGGCATAAACATAGGTACACCTCTAGATAGCAACCGTCGATATTCCATTACTTCTAGCATCATTAGCAGTAACAATCAGCCGATATTGGGTAGTACCTCTACCCTTACATGGCTGTCTTCTGGTAAACGTAACCTCGAGCGCAAGAAACGTGATAATACTCCTGTACCTATGCTGACTTTAGATTCAGATGAAGACGATGTGTTTTTGTGCACTAATGAAGATCCTTATAAAGGGATATCTAATGGTTTTAATCTATTTTATTGTTTTAGGATATTTGTTGTGTTCCACCTGTAATATAACTATCAATCATTTTTTAACAGATTATTTGGACCATGGTGACCAAGTGCTTACATGTCAGGTTTGTAGTGTAAAGTTATGGACATCAGAAGGTGGAAAAGGTCATTTAACTATAAATAAGCTATGTTATAGTATGTGTTGTGGGTATGGTAAAGTTCAGCTACCGCCTTTAAAGGATGCACATTCGTCTTATCAAAATTTATTTTCTTCCTCAAATGCAAAAAGCAAGTTCTTCCTGAAGAACATAAGACGATACAACTCTATGTTCTCTTTTACATCTATGGGTGGAAAGGTTGATTCTAATATCAACAAGGGCAATACTCCATTTATATACCGTATTAGTGGCCAAAACTATCATTGCATGGGGAGTCTCAAACCTCCAGATGGAAATGAAGCTAAGTTTTGTCAGCTATACATACATGATACCGAAAATGAAATGAAATAACAAACAGACAGACATTATTTAGGTACGAGTGATTTCTAAGTTCCATTTTTATTCTATTAAAGAACAACTAGAAATTGAAGCATTTGTAGTTCACTATCAGTTGTTAAGTACCATCACTTAATCCTTAATCACTGATTCTCTATCCACTGATTACTACAACAGCAGTTGTTAACCATTAGTATTTCACTATCAGTTGTTAAGTACCATGAGTGTTTTAATTATTAGCAGTGCTTACAAGGTTTTCATCAGCCGTTTGATTTCACAGTAGTTTGCTTTATTCATTCTAAATTCATCAGTGGTTGTAGGTAAACTGAAATGTTGCTTTTTCTCAACATACTCTAAAAGTTTTGGGCTGGTATCAGCAGTTGTTCACAACTGCTCTTCCTTAACAATTAATTATTAATCATTGATTCTCTATCCATTGCTAATTACAATAGCAGTTGTTAACCATATGTAGTTCACTATCAGTTGTTAAGTACCATCAGTGTTTTAATCACTAGCAGTGCTTACAAGGTTTCCATCAGCTGTTTGACTTAGTACTAAACAGTAGTTTGGTTTATTCAATCTAAACTCATCAGTGGTTGTAGGTAAACTGAAATCTTACTTTTTGTCAACATATTCTATAAGTTTTTATAAAACGAGATACTATAATAGTTATGTTATGTTAATGTTTTGTTGTTTTTTTTCTTTTAATAGCAAAGGAACCAAACCTTCATCGCCTATTGATAAAGAACTTGATGTTGAAATGATAGAGTATTTGAGGGCTTTATTAGATTCACAAAATATGTTGGTTAAGACATATAGGATGGTCAGAGACCATTTTCACAAATCTCCAGAGGCCAACCCAAGTCTGCGACTTATTTATAGAAGAGAAAAAGACGGCAGGACATATAACTTACCCACCACATCTGAAGTTGCTGCTTTGGTTGTCGGAGACATATATAAAGCTATAGACCATCGTGATATTGTTGTCGAGACTCAGTCGGGAATGCTGCAGCGTATTAGCGAATTACACCCATCGTATCTTGCTCTACAATATCCGTTACTTTTCCCATATGGTGATGATGGTTATAGAGTTGATATTCCTCATAGAGATTTTATGTCCACACAAAAGAAAATAAAACCAAAGTGCACAATGAGAGAATTTTTTTCATATAGGATCCAAGATAGAACTTATGGATTTTCCTTAATTTTAAATGGGCGAAGGTTGTTACAACAGTTTTTGGTTGCTGCGTACACAATGATTGTGAGCGAAAGACTAAAGTACATCCGTAGGCAACAAGGAACCTTCGCTCTGAAACATTTGAGAATCTTCAAAAGTATAAATCTAAAGGTAAGGAAGTTTTAACAGATACTGGAAAGCCTGTTATACTTCCTTCTTCATTTACTGGTGGTGCAAGATTCATGCAACAAAATTACCTTGATTCAATGGCCTTATGTAAGTGGTATGGGTACCCTGATTTCTTCATAACTATAAAGTGTAATCCTAAGTGGCCTGAAGTAAAAAGATTTCTAAAAGATTCAACCATCAAAGCCAAAGACAGGCCTGACATATTGTGTCGATTGTTTAAAATGAAGCTTGATTCGTTACTCAAAGATTTGAAGGACTCTAAGTATTTCGGTGAGATTAACGCTGGTATGTTATTTCGTTTTCACATCTTATCCTCTGATATATATTTTGTAATCAAGGTTATCAACTACTAAATCTATTTATTTTTCCTTTTTATTTAGTTGTTTATACAGTAGAATTTCAAAAGCGTGGTCTTCCTCATGCACATATATGCTTATTCATGAAGGTCGATCACAAACTTCCAACCAAAGATCACATAGATCCATTTATTTCTGCTGAGATTCCTGATAAAAAAGAAGATCCTGAACTTTATTCTCTTGTGACTAATTATATGATTCATGGTCCGTGTGGGAATGCTAATTTGAATTGTCCTTGCATGGTTGATAAAAGATGTTCAAAAAACTTTCCGAAGAAATTCACACCACATACAACTATTGATTCAAGTGGTTTTCCTGTATACAGAAGAAGAGATTCAGGTCATACAGTTATAAAATCTGGTGTTAGATTAGACAACAGAAATGTTGTTCCTTATAAAAAAAGGCTTTTGAAAAGATATCAAGCACACATTAATTTTGAATGGTGTAATCAAGCCAGTTTAGTGAAATATTTGTTCAAGTACATTAACAAAGGTCCTGATATGGCTACTGCGGTAGTTTCTGGTGATACAAATTCAACCATCAAGGAAAAGCCAAAAGACGAGATCAAGGAGTATTATGATTGTAGATATATTTCAGCTTGTGAGGCATCCTGGAAAATATTCTCTAATGAGGTTCATTATAGGTATCCTGCTGTTATGAGGCTTCCCTTTCATTTGCCGGGCCAACAGAATGTTGTGTATGGTGCGGATGACAATATTGATAATGTTTTAAGCAAGCCTTCTGTCGCTTCTTCAATATTTATGCAATGGATGAAGTTGAACGAGACAAACGAAGATGCTAGAAAGCTGACTTATGTTGAGTTTCCTTCCAAATTTGTTTGGATACTTAAAGATAGATGTTGGCAGGTACGTAAGTCGTACCAGTGTGTTGGCCGGATTCATTCTGTATCTCCTGCATTGGGCGAACCTTATTTTTTGAGGATACTACTCAATAAAGTTAAAGGGCCTAGATCATTCGAGGAGATACGTACAGTTAATGGTCAATTATTCCCAACTTTTAGAGATGCTTGCTATGCGATGGGACTCTTAGATGATGACAATGAATACGTTGAGGCCATTAAAGAAGCAAGTTTTGAAGGACATACTGGGTATCTTCGAGCGTTATTTGCTACCCTGCTTTTGTCAAATACTCTTTCACGGCCATAATTTGTTTGGGAGAACACATCGAAATACTTAGCTGATGATATTTTTTATAGACGTAAAAAAGAAACAAATATTTCAGGTTCTAATCTATCTTTTTTATTTCACACACTACATTTTGATTTTTTAATTAATAATATTAATTTTTTGATTTGTTAGGTTTAGTGCTTCCTGAATATCAGATTAAGAACCTTACTTTGTTGAAAATTGAAAACTATTTAATTTCCAATGGTTCATCATTACGAAGGTTTGTCATTATGCCGTATCCTGATGACGATTCCTTACGTGATGCTTCTAATCGTATGATCAATGAAGAGCTGTCACATGACCTAGCTGAAGTACAAGCTGAGTTTTACAGGTTGCATCAGTCTCTTACAGATGAACAACGAGCGGTTTTTGACGAAATAATGGAAGCAGTTGTAGGGCGTAAAGGAGGCCTTTTTTGTCTATGGTTACGGTGGAACTGGAAAAACCTTTTTATGGAAGTCTTTGGCTTCAGCTGTTCGATGTAGAAATGGAATAGTTTTAAATGTGGCTTCAAGTGGTATTGCTTCGTTATTACTTTCCCGTGGAAGGACAGCTCATTCTCGGTTCCATATCCCCGTTAATCTATCAGAAGATTCAATATGCAATATTAAGCCAAATAATGATATTGCCAGATTATTAAAGGAAACCCAATTAATCATATGGGACGAAGCCCCGATGGTACATAAACATGCCTTTGAAGCTTTAGATAGGACGATGACCGACGTATTTTCGGAAGGTAGGAGTATTCGTTCGGATATTCCTTTTGGAGGTAAAGTTATTGTATTTGGTGGTGACTTTAGACAAATCCTACCTATTATTCCTAATGGTGCTAGACAAGAAATTGTTAGTGCATCTTTAAGCTCTTTATACATATGGTCAAAATGCAGACTGTTACGGCTGACTAAAAACATGCGTCTAACTATTAGAGCTGAAAGTTCAAATATGGAGTCTATCAGAAAATTTGCAAAATGGCTTATTGATATTGGTGAAGGAAACGTTGGAAATGATAATGATGGTGACGCCATTATAGAGATACCAGATGATTTACTAATCACCGATATTAGTGACCCGATACAAAGTTTAATTGACTTTGTATATCCTTCAATTATTGAACAATTTAGGATTCCTGGATTTTTTTCTGAGCGAGCAATTCTAGCACCCAAAAATGAGGTAGTTCATGAAATTAATGATCGATTGCTTTCGTTATTTCCTGGTGATGCGAAAGAGTATCTGAGTTCTGATAGTATATGTCAAACTAAACAAATTCTTGATTCTTTTCAAGAAAGCTTATACTCAACAGAAAATTTGAATACTCTTAAGATTTCTGGCTTGCCTAATCACAGATTATTTCTTAAAGTTGGTGTTCCTGTGATGCTTCTTCGAAACATTGATCAACAGAAAGGGTTATGTAACGGTACAAGGCTTCAAATTACTTTTCTTGGTAAACGAGTTATAGAAGCTAAAGTAATATCTGGTGGTAACATTGGCACGAGAGTTTTTATTCCAAGGATTAATATGATCCCGTCTGACAAAAAAACACCTTTTCAATTTCAACGAGACAATTTCCTCTATCAGTTTGTTTTGCCATGACAATTAAGAAGAGTTAAGGACAATCGTTATCGAAGGTTGGTCTTTATTTGAAAGATCTTGTCTTCACTCATGGTCAGTTGTACTTTGCATTATCAAGGGTTAAGACCAGAGAAGGCGTTAAAATACTAATATTCGACGCTGATGGAAAACCAACAAATAAGACTTTTAATGTTGTTTACAAAGAAGTTTTTACTAGCTTGTAATCATTGTTTTTTCTGAGTTTTAACTTCCACTGTTCTAAGAATAGTTGTATATATATATATATTTTCTTAATTACTATTTTGTTTAAATTTTATTTGGTTTAAACTTTATAAACTCTATTGTGTTTTGTATCTCAGAACAATGTGTGATAAATTTATTCATAGGTAATTTACAACGCAGACAATTCTGAAGATCCCCGTGTTCACTATCAATATGGAAGAAAATTATACCGGATTTAGACTGTATAAGAGGCTACGAACTTATCAATTTTAAACCTACACCAGCCAAAAAAATGTTTCACCAAAGTTAAACCACTGCTTGAGCAAAGTCAAACCACAGTTTGACCAATGTCAAACAATTGTTTGCAAAAATATGATTCTTAATGGTTCGAAAGTCTGTTTTACCAAAGTTAAAACACTGTTTGAGCAATGTTAAAACGTTGTTTGACCAAAGTCTGTTTGACCAAAGTCAAACTACTTATGTTAAAAGCTAATTTTAATAGATAAAACATTGTTTGAGCAATGTTAAAACGCTGTTTGACGAAAGTATGTTTGACCAAAGTCAAACTACTTATGTTAAAAGCTACTTATAATAGATAAAACACTGTTTGAGCAATGTTAAAATGCTATTTGACCAAAGTCTGTTTGACCAAAGTCAAACTACTTATGTTAAAAGCTACTTATAATAGATAAAACTAGATTTTCACCCGGCATTGCTTCCCGAGCTCATGAAACTTACTTATGTTAAAAGCTAATTATGATTAATACATGATTTAAAACATTGAAAAAATATGTTATGTTAAGGGCTTCGCTATAAGAAAAAATATTTTTCTTTGTTAATTTGAATACCATATCAATTCAACTAATCATCCACTTTACTCTTGTATCTCAATGTAAATGTAAATAACAAATTCAATAAGGGGTGTATATGTAAATATTTTTCATCAGTTGAAAATATGGGAAGAGAAAAACACAACCGTCATTATTTCTTCATCATCATTACACATCAAACATCTATCATATCTTCTTTCAAAAATCTCTTCTTCCTAGTCATTTTCTAGGGTTTCAACTTTCTTATTCTCCGTCTTCTACACTTCAATCCCCTGAGGTTTTATTGTTTTTTTCTTCAGCAACTGGTATGTCTATTCATATTGTAATGAACTTTATATTGTTTAACTGATCTTAATTCAAATTCTATCTTGCTACTAATAGGATTTTAAACGTTTATTGCTATACATTCAAGAAGGGTTTACTAATAGGATTTGTTGAGAACATGTTAAAATAGTTATTATTTGCAGAAAAATTTTAACTCATACTCTGTTTCTATGATTAATTTCACTACATACTCTGTTAATACAAAAAGTTAATTTTCATTTTCGAAGCCAACTTATTAATTACAATCTTTTAACATCTTTACTGATTTAGGTTTTATGATGTATACTACATTTGTCAAGTTTCTTGATAACCCATAATCTTTGAAACTGGTATGACATGTTTTTACATACATAATTTATTTTATTGAGATATATATTTAACATTTCTTGTGACAACCCTCAAAATTTCAGGTACTGTACAAATTAACTAATCTTAATTACGTGCTTAATGACTGTGCTTGATTACAACTGACAATTTAAACTGCTCTATGATTCTATATCCTATATACATGCATCATACTTTATACAGTCACTCAATTCATTACACACTAACATCAGTAACATACTTGATGCACTCAGCACAGTTAACACACTGAACGGTTGATTCAGAAATAATACTGACAATGCCAGCACATAGACAGACAATATTAGTATGGCCAGTATGAGCCAGGGATAGGATACTACACTGGTTTGGAGTGTAGGGAAGCGAGGACTATAAGACTGCGTCTTTAAGTGATAGCTATAGTGCGGGGAAGTGCCTAAAACACACTTTAAATACAGAATTCTGCATTCTTTTATAAAATTCAGCATTTTATTATACCAGTAGAATACACATATATGGCAGAGAGGTCCTGTATGCTTTCCTAAGTGCCAGGAATGATTTCGTTACAAAAAGATGCATAAAAGACACTTTACGGTACGATTTAACACTTTAACGGAACGATACGTAACCGAATAACCGGACATTACCCGGGACCCTAAATTGTTGTTAATGACATTGTTTTACTATTTTTGACTAGTCATGGTCCCGTTTTCCATAACACCCATTAAAAATCATGTCACTACACATACAAGTCCATACTTACAATTTAACTACTTAATTACCACTTAGTCACAATTTTTACAATATACCCCCCCCCCCCTAACCGATTTTCGGCCCTCATGGACCCCACCCAAGATCTTAATCATACTTCCTTGATCATGCTCTAATTTCATTGGGAAGATTTCTTGTTGAGATATCCAAGGTGTAAGAGCATCTCTATTTTGTATGGCCACTCAAGATCCCTCATGATTACAATCTTACACCCTTCTCTCTCTCATTTTCGGCTCATCAAAACCGAACCCAACCCCTCTTCACCTCCTACTTGTTGATTGGTGGATTATTATATTAAATATGATGCTTAGAAATCTAAACAAGATATACATGATGGCCTATAAGAAGTAGGATGCATAGATAACCCATCATTACATCAAAAACCACACTCCAACCTCACTCCCTTCCCCTATTTTGGCTCCTCATAACCGAAACCACCACCATCACCTCAACATCTCCATCTTCTTCACTACAAGCTCCCATTCCAAGCTTTGAAGTTCCTCCATAGAAGTGCAAGTTGAAGAGCTCTCAAGAAAGCCTTGTTCAAGTCTCTATCACCATCCTTCCTCTTCATATTTGTTCTAGATTTCTACCCTAGCCTTGTGCTAGTAGTAAGTACCTTCACACCCTTGTTCCATCTTGTTCTTTGTTATGATATGTATAATGTTCATGGCACACAAAAGCTAAAACACAAAAAATATGAACATGGAACCTTACTTAAAACCATACATAAAAGGGGTTGTATGAAGATGTTATCGGGTTGGTTTGAGTTTGGATAATACATGCATAATGTTTGATCATTAAGTTATTAACAAATCATGGTTAGGACACTTGGTAATGTGATTTTAGAAACATTAAACTAGAAATAAACATGCTGATTGAAATTTCCAGCCAATTTCAACAGGCTGTAACTGGGTCATTTTAAATCGAAAAACTGAATTTCTTGAGTCTAAATTGTGTAATTTTGAACAACCGAACAAATGGCACTGGAATCGTAATTTTTCGAGGTCGTTTACTGTTTTTAAAGAACTGTTTTAAGACAGCAGCTCAAGCTGCGATTTTTCTGCTGAAAAAGTGTGTTGTATTCAGAGTCGTAACCCGAAACCTGAGAAGAATCAGCTCATGGGATTTTTACTGTAGATGGTCACTGTTGTTGCCGTGATCCTCCAACTGGAATTTCGTTGATTGGACTTACGATTAATTTATAGTGAATTTTTCCGTAAACTGCGATCAGAAGGCAACAAATCTGATTGCAGTCGGGTAAATAAATTTTTATATAATATTGGTAACGAACTGAGCCCCGATATTTTTACACAATAAAATTTGGAACGTTCATGACATTCTGTAAAAATTTGGGAATTTTTGAAGAAGGGTAACTATTTTATTAAAATGCTCTAAAACAGTCCAGTTTTGTTTAATAAAGCTGAAATGACATAAGTAGTGTATTGCATGTACGTTTGTCGGGTTGGCTATGTGGGAACCATCTACGGGATTTATATGAAAGAAAATGATATGCTATTAAGCATGGACACCTCTATTTACAAGGGAGACTATGGCGAAATTTTCCGAAAATTATAACACTTAGTAAATATTTGCTTTCTAAGACTAGAGTTTACTAGAGCATTGAACGAACAAATAATCATCACGCGGAACAATATAAGAAACGTAACCCAAAATACTAAACTCTAAGCCAAGGCACGGCCCGTTCGTCTAATAGACATTAGTACGTGTAGGTTGTCGTGTAGCAGACAGAGTTTGAGATACGGTACAAGACGCACTACTGTGAGTTCATGTCCCCCTTTTCTCTTAACTATTTTCAGTTTTACATTTCGGGGGTGAAATACATGTTACAGACATTTACAGACATTTATTATATGGTATGGTTAGCTTAAGGAGGGTTTTTATTACGCGATCATGTGAGTGGTGGGCACAACACTTAAGGCCATTAATCCTCATTGTAGGACCAAGGGACATGAGTGATAGATCTATTTGGGTGTAGCGAGCCCACACCCATGAGGCCGGGGCTGCCCATACTGGTGACTATGTCTTCATACCGGAGACAAATTTGCTAGGTTTGAGTCTTCCTGCATCATTTCACACATACTATTGGCTTTGCAACCCAATGGTGATCAGGTTTTTCCTTAATTGCTACATACCAGGGACTTTTTACTTATACAGACATTTTAAAGGCTTTTATATACTCACTTACACATGAACTCGCTCAACTTTTTGTTGACTTTTTAAACTGCATGTATTTCAGGAAATGAATAGGATCTGGCAAGTGATGCATGTTAGCTGCGTACTAAATAAGGATGTCATCCAGAGTCGTAGGTTTGGGAAGTGTAACTCCTTCCTGGACGGGTTGCATGCCTCAAATCCTCGTGTTGTTGGTAGTCTTTTGTCGAGTCTTATGAACTCATTTTAAACAAGTCATGGTTTGTAACGTATTCAGTGGTTGATGTTTTTTTAAGACAATATGTTATGCATTTTCTAAACTACTTTAATGGATGAACATCTTACGTTTTTATCATATAGCATTGTTGTGATTGTTGCTATGGTATTAAGAAGTCACACCAAATAAACCCACGCTTCCGCAAAAGCCAGGGTTTGACAGCTTGGTATCAGAGCCTCGATCATAGCGAACTAGGATTCATTCTCGAGTCTAGACTATGATCACTAGGGCTCTCACGAAAATGTTTTCAAACATTTTACATTTGCATACACCAAAAGTCCAGATCCAGGGCACAAACATTTTTACAAACAAAAAGGCACAAATACACTTTTCAAAAGTTATATTTTGGTCTTAGAGACTGAGGGTGTTCAGTCTTAGAGACTGAGGGAGTTCAATCTTAGAGATTGGGAAAGAATTAGTCTTAGAGACTGGGAGGTTGGTCTTAGAGACCAGGGTAGTCTGAGAGACTAGGGAGTTCAGTTCTAGAAATGGGGAGGGATAGTCTGGGAAGACTAGGATACATACATGATTACATTGCTATTTGTTTACATGCTTACCTGATTTATGTGCATATGTTGTGGTTGTGTTACAGACACCATGGCATCGTCTGGTAGTGGAGTATCCAACACGAGCGACCCGATGGCCTTTACCTCTGATGACGAGATGGCCACAGACCCGGAAGTTTACACCTCAGACACCACGAGCACCAATGAAGATGAATTTCAGCCTTTTGCCCTACCGGACTTCGGAGACGACATACCCCTAGCTGATGGCCCGCCAGGAGAGGATCTACCCCTTGTTCCAATCCCTGCCCCTCTCCCCTTTGCTACAGTTCCCTTTGAGGAACAACCTCTCGACGAATTACCTGATGGTGACATCGATCTACTCATCGAGGGTCCCCCGGAGGGAGACCTGGATGGTGGGGCCCCGATGGAGGACGATGTTCCGCTTGTTGATATCCCAGTTGATGACCCCGTTGTGCCCAGGGTTGAGCTTCCTGACATGGAGGTTCATTCCGATTCATCAGCCTCAAATTCCTCTGAGTCAGTAGCTTCCTCTTACCCGCCGTTGGGATTCGGTAACTTCCCTCGTATTAACTATGATGAGGAGACAGATATGGAGGATGAGTTGGTTACCGAGGAGCAGCCTGCCGAGGCTCCTGTTCTCCCGGATGATCAGGATCCTGTTATGCCTGCTGATCATCAGCCTGCTCCTATTATTCCAGAGCCCGTTCTTGCTCTTGACCCTATTCCCGAGGATGCACCAGTCATTGCACCACCTGTCATTGCACCACCAGCTGCTGAGATCCCAGATATAGCACCCATACCTGACCCCATTTTTGGTGACCTGGCACCGTTTGCTACCCACATCGACCCGAGATACGCTGACACCCAGAATGGGTGGATCGAGGAGGATGACTACCCTCCGTATGTGACCCCAGTTACTCCCCCTACCGCACCCGTTACGGCACCACTCAATATCCCATCTACCCACCCACATACATCTGGTACCCCACTATTTCCCCCACACGCCACAGACGCTCATCACACAGGCCCTCCTGTTTCGTTCCTACAGTTTATTCCGCCCTCGCATCCGGGGGAGGGTTCCTCAGCACATCCTGTTGGTCATGTACCGGCATCTGTTCCAATCATACCCCAGTTTTCTTCTGTTGCACCCACTGTCGCACCATTTGCTGTGCCATCTTCTGCTCCATCTGGTGAGCCTTTTCTCTGGACCACACCCCCCATGATGCCACCGACAGATCCGTATCACCCATATTATGTTGGGCCTTCTACAGAGGATGTCCTCGTCTCTTTCATGATCCAGCAGGAGGCGCTGACGTGGCGCGTACAGGAGCTAGAGAGAGCTCAGCGACTCCCGTGCCAATGTCAGACCCCACCTGCAGTATCTCACCCACCTCGACCGCTCTCACCTGATTCTGTTGCTCGTTTTTGGACTCCGGAGCAGTAGATAGCTTACCTATTGCGCTCTCATCGCGCTATGGAGGAGGATTGGCTCCATATGCGACGTTTACTCTCTTCTCATTTTCCTCCTCCTCCACCGCCATCAGCTTAGCTACCCTTGGTCTATTGCGAGTAGCGAGTACTTTTGAAGAGAAGACATCGATTGGGTCAGACTATGCGGTATTTTGAAGACCACATTTTGACAGGATGACTTCGGATATGTGATTTTGCTTGTTGTATTTACAGTTCAGACAAGGGCATTGTGACCCTTAGTCTCTTTTGGATGTATGTACATTTGGAAAACTTGTAAATAGTGTATGGTGGTCTTGATTTTATAAAAGCCCAATTGCAGTATTCTCATTTCATGCTTGGTTAAAGTTGTTTGTTGATGTTTTATAACGTGAGATGTTGTGTGGTTGATTTTTTTATAACATGAGATGTTATGTGGTTGATTTATTTATAACATGAGATGTTATGTAGTTGATTTATTTATAACATGAGACGTTATGTGTGGATATTGTTGAATACATACGTACCTTTTATCTATTATGACCTGACCAACATGAACCATATTTTAGAGGATGCCCCCACGACGCCAGATGAACATGCCTGCCAACGAGGCAGAGCTCCAAGCAATCATCGCTGCCGCCATTGCGCAGCATGCAGCATCTCAACCAGGATCGAGCGGAAGTATCAACAACAACCAGGGTAACAACCCACCACATGGGTGCACTTACAAGCAGTTTCTAGACTGCAAGCCGGTGAACTTTGACGGCACTGGAGGTGCTGTTGCTTTTGTAAGATGGGCCGAGAAGACGGAGTCTGTACTCCGAATGAGCAAGTGCGCTCCAGACCAGTAAGTGACCTACATCTTTGGGCTTTTTACTGATGGTGCCCTATCATGGTGGAATCTCCAAGTTCAAACCTTAGGAGAGGCTGCAGCGTACGCCATGACTTGGGCTGAACTGAAAGAGCTGATGCGCAGGAGGTATTGCTCCAGAGCTGAGATCCAGAAATTGGAAACAGAGTTTTGGCATTTGAAGATGGATGGTCCCAAAATCGCGGAATATGTTCAGAGATTCCACGACTTGTCCCATGTGGTACCTTATATGGTTACACCGGAATTCAAACAAATCGAGCGCTTTATCTGGGGATTGGCACCCCAAATCCTGAGTATGGTTACCACATCCAAGCCGGCAACAATTACGGAAGCGATCGACGTTAGTGTGGCACTTACGGAGGAGGCCGTAAGGTTGGGCAAGTTCTCAATTTCCGAAACAAAGAAGAAGGAGACTCATGCGGAGTCGGCTGGTGATAACAAATGGAAGTTTTCCAACTTCAAGCAGAGTACAAACAATGTGAGCAAGAGGGGCGAGTCGAGCACACCGGCCAGAGCCAAAACCGTTGATGAAAACAGAGGAAAGGGTTACATGGGCACTCTGCCCAAGTGTGGTATTTGCCAGTTCCATCATCCCGGCCCATGCAGACTCAGAAAATGTGAATCCTGCGGGAGGACGGGCCATTCAAAGGAGACATGTTGGGTTGGATCAGGCCAGGGTGGCCAAAGGAGTTTCAATAACAACAACCGTGGAAATGGAAACCGGCCCCAAGGGAATAATGGGGGAAACGGTAATCGTGGGAATGTCGCAAATCAAGCTGGAAATCGAGGAACCAACGGAAGTTGAGGTGGGAATGGTAATGGAAATGGCCGAGGGCCAGGATGCTTCAACTGTGGCGACGTTGGGCACTTCAAAAGAGAATGCCCAAAGCTAAATCAGGCGCAAGGTCGAATCTTTAACATTGGTGTGAGGGAGGCGCGCCAGGATCTAAACGTCGTCACCGGTACGTTCCCTATAAACCAACGCTTTGCATCTGTTCTTTTTGATACCGGTGCCGATTATAGTTTCGTATCATTAGAGTTTAAAAATATACTTTGGTTGGCCACTAGTAAGTTAGACGTTCCATACTCGATCGAATTAGCGAATGGGAAACTGATTGAAACGGGAGAAGTCATCAGAGGATGCATGATAGCACTGGGAGGACACGAATTTACGCTAGACCTACTACCAGTCGAGTTGGGAAGTTTTGACATGGTGGTAGGAATGGACTGGTTGTCAAGCAACAAGGCTGAGATAGTTTGTCACGAAAAGACCATTCGCATCCCAATGACAGATGAAGAGACTGTCGTAGTACACGGAGAGAAGCGTGATACGCCACTGAGAATTATTAGCTGTCTGAAGGCTAGAAAGTGTTTACGGAAGGGGTGTGTCGCCTTTTTGGCACACATCATGGATAAAGAAGCTGCTGAGCCAAAGATTGAAGACATTCCGGTCGTAAGAGAATATCCTGAAGTCTTTCCAGAAGACTTGCCAGGATTGCCGCCACAACGGCAAGTCGAATTCCACATTGACTTGGTTCCAGGCACCGCGCCTGTAGCCAAGGCACCCTATAGACTCGCACCGTCAGAGATGCAGGAGTTGTCGACACAACTCCAGGAACTACTGGATAAAGGATTCATCAGACCAAGCTTCTCGCCTTGGGGAGCTCCGGTTCTGTTCGTTAAAAAGAAGGATGGTAGCTTTCGTATGTGTATAGACTACCGCGAGCTTAACAAGTTGACTATCAAGAACCGATATCCCTTGCCGAGAATCGATGACCTATTTGATCAGCTGCAAGGTTCAAGCTTCTATTCAAAGATCGATCTTCGCTCGGGATACCATCAACTAAGGATATAAGAAGAAAGTATCCCGAAGACGACCTTTAGGACTCGTTATGGACATTACGAGTTCTTGGTTATGCCGTTTGGATTGACAAACGCACCGACAGTTTTCATGGACCTGATGAACCGAGTCTGCAAGCCGTACTTGGATAAGTTTGTGATCGTATTTATTGATGACATTCTAATCTACTCGAAGACGAAGGACGAACATGAGCAGCACTTAAGAGCTATTCTAGAGCTACTTAAGAAGGAGAAGTTATACGCTAAGTTCTCAAAGTGTGAGTTTTGGCTACGCGAAGTCCAGTTTCTTGGCCACGTGGTAAATGGAAATGGAATTCATGTTGATCCCACAAAGATCGAGGCGATAAAGAACTGGGAGACTCCAAAGACGCCAACTGAGATTCGACAGTTCCTAGGTTTGGCTGGTTATTATCGAAGGTTTATTGAGGATTTCTCAAAAATCGCTCAACCTCTGACCGCACTCACACAGAAAGACAAGAAGTTTGATTGGGGTGACAAGCAAGAAGAAGCGTTTCAGTTGCTGAAGAACAAGATTTGTGACGCACCGATTCTATCTCTACCCGAAGGCACGGAAGACTTCGTGGTATATTGTGACGCCTCGCGTCAAGGTCTGGGTTGCGTGTTGATGCAACGCCAGAAAGTTATAGCCTATGCTTCACGCCAACTGAAGGTACACGAGAAAAATTACACCACCCATGATTTGGAATTGGGCGCGGTGGTGTTTGCATTAAAGATCTGGCGACATTATTTATACGGCACATGATGTACGATCTTCACTGATCATAAGAGCCTGCAGCACATATTCAATCAGAAGGAGCTTAACATGAGGCAAAGGCGCTGGGTAGAACTGTTGAATGATTATGATTGCGAGATCAAGTATCACCCAGGGAAGGCGAATGTGGTCGCCGACGCCCTGAGTCGAAAGGAAAGAATTAAGCCCATAAGGGTTAGGGCTTTGGAAATGATCGTCCAGACAGACCTCTCCTTGCGCATTCGTGCCGCGCAGAGAGAAGCTCTCAAAGAAAGGAATATTGAGAATGAATATCTCCGTGGGATGGAGAAGCAGTTGGTACCAAACGAGGAAGGAACTTTGTGCTTCATGAGACGAGTTTGGGTTCCTTTGTTTGGTGGTTTAAGGAAGGTTATCTTTGACGAAGCTCATAAGTCACGGTACTCGATTCATCCCGGAGCGGATAAAATGTACCAAGATCTTAAGAATTTCTATTGGTGGCCAAGGATGAAAGGCGATGTTGCAGTATATGTGAGCAAATGCTTAACATGCGCCAAGGTAAAGGTCGAATACCAAAAGCCTTCAGGTCTTCTGCAGCAACCTAAAATACCCAAATGGAAATGGGAACAAATTTCCATGGACTTCATAACAAAATTGCCAAAGACACCCAAGGGCCATGATACAATCTGGGTGATAGTAGACCGCCTAACAAAGTCCGCACATTTCTTGCCGATCAAAGAGAAAGACAACACAAGTAAACTTGCGGAGATTTACATGAGAGAGATTGTCGCACGTCATGGAGTGCCTCTCTCGATTATCTCAGATAGAGATGGGAGATTCGTATCAAGGATTTGGCAATCCTTCCAAGAAGCTTTTGGCTCGCAGTTGAATCTGAGTACTGCATTTCATCCGCAAACCGATGGTCAAAGTGAAAGAACTATTCAGACATTGGAGGATATGCTGAGAGCATGTGTAATGGATCTAGGTGGTAGCTGGGATAATCATTTACCATTGGTCGAATTTTCGTACAACAACAGCTACCACACAAGTATTGGAGCCGCGCCTTTTGAAGCTCTTTACGGACGCAAGTGTCGATCACCACTATGCTGGGCTGATGCAGGTGATAGGCAGCTTGTTGGTCCCGAAATCGTCCAAGAGACGACAGACAAGATTGCGCAGATTCGAAAACTCATCGAGGCGGCTCGCGACAGACAAAAAGCCTATGCAGATCCAAAGAGGAAGCCCCTGGAATTTCAAGTTGGGGATGTGGTTTTGTTAAAGGTTTCACCCTGGAAGGGTGTGGCACGCTTTGGGAAGCGTGGGAAGTTAAATCCGCGTTACATTGGCCCTTTCAGAATCCTGCAAAGGATTGGGCTTGTAGCCTACAAGTTGGACCTACCTGCTGAACTCAATGGTGTTCAGGATACATTCCATGTATCAAATTTGAGGAAGAGTCCAACACAAGAGACAGTGATCATTTCTGCTGACGAAGTTCATATCGACGACACACTACATTTCACTGAAGAACCCGTTGAGGCCACTGATTTGAAAGATTAACAAGACACGCCGGAGTAGTGTCAAACTCGTCAAAGTTCGATGGAATGCAAGACATGGGCCAGAATTCACGTGGGAACGTCAGGATCGTATGAAGGCCAAGTACCCACATTTATTCCCTAAGACCCCTGCAACTAGAAGCAGAACCTAAAATTTCGGGACGAAATTTATTTAACGGGGGGAGAATGTGACAACCCTCAAAATTTCAGGTACTGTACAAATTAACTAATCTTAATTATGTGCTTAATGACTGTGCTTGATTACAACTGACAATTTAAACTGCTCTATGATTCTATATCCTATATACATGCATCATACTTTATACAGTCACTCAATTCATTACACACTAACATCAGTAACATACTTGATGCACTCAGCACAGTTAACACACTGAACGGTTGATTCAGAAATAATGCTGACAATGCCAGCACATAGACAGACAATATTAGTATGGCCAGTATGAGCCAGGGATAGGATACTACACTGGTTTGGAGTGTAGGGAAGCGAGGACTATAAGACTGCGTCTTTAAGTAATAGATATAGTGCCGGGAAGTGCCTAAAACACACTTTAAATACAGAATTCTGCATTCTTTTATAAAATTCAGCATTTTATTATACCAGTAGAATACACATATATGGCAGAGGGGTCCTGTATGCTTTCCTAAGTGCCAGGAATGATTTCGTTACAAAAAGATGCATAAAAGACACTTTACGGTACGATTTAACACTTTAACGGAACGATACGTAACCGAATAACCGGACATTACCCGGGACCCTAAATTGTTGTCAATGACATTGTTTTACTATTTTTGACTAGTCATGGTACCCGTTTTCCATAACACCCATTAAAAATCATGTCACTACACATACAAGTCCATACTTACAATTTAACTACTTAATTACCACTTAGTCACAATATTTACAATATACCCCCCCCCCCCCCTAACCGATTTTCGGCCCTCATGGACCCCACCCAAGATCTTAATCATACTTCCTTGATCATGCTCTAATTTCATTGGGAAGATTTCTTGTTGAGATATCCAAGGTGTAAGAGCATCTCTATTTTGTATGGCCACTCAAGATCCCTCATGATTACAATCTTACACCCTTCTCTCTCTCATTTTCGGCTCACCAAAACCGAACCCAACCCCTCTTCACCTCCTACTTGTTGATTGGTGGATTATTATATTAAATATGATGCTTAGAAATCTAAACAAGATATACATGATGGCCTATAAGAAGTAGGATGCATAGATAACCCATCATTACATCAAAAACCACACTCCAACCTCACTCCCTTCCCCTATTTCGGCTCCTCATAACCGAAACCACCACCATCACCTCAACATCTCCATCTTCTTCACTACAAGCTCCCATTCCAAGCTTTGAAGTTCCTCCATAGAAGTGCAAGTTGAAGAGCTCTCAAGAAAGCCTTGTTCAAGTCTCTATCACCATCCTTCCTCTTCATCTTTGTTCTAGATTTCTACCCTAGCCTTGTGCTAGTAGTAAGTCCCTTCACACCCTTGTTCCATCTTGTTCTTTGTTATGATATGTATAATGTTCATGGCACACAAAAGCTAAAACACTAAAAATATGAACATGGAACCTTACTTAAAACAATACATAAAAAGGGTTGTATGAAGATGTTATCGGGTTGGTTTGAGTTTGGATAATACATGCATAATGTTTGATCATTAAGTTATTAACAAATCATGGTTAGGACACTTGGTAATGTGATTTTAGAAACATTAAACTAGAAATAAACATGCTGATTGAAATTTCCAGCCAACTTCAACAGGCTGTAACTGGGTCATTTTAAATCGAAAAACTGAATTTCTGGAGTCTAAATTGTGTAATTTTGAACAACCGAACAAAAGGCGCTGTAATCGTAATTTTTTGAGATCGTTTACTATTTTTAAAGAACTGTTTTAAGACAGCAGCTCAAGCTGCGATTTTTCTGCTGAAAAATTGTGTTGTATTCAGAGTCGTAACCCGAAACCTGAGTAGAATCAGCTCATGGGAATTTTATTGTAGATGGTCACTGTTGTTGCCGTGATCCTCCAACTGGAATTTCATTGATTGGACTTACGATTAATTTATTGTGAATTTTTCCGTAAACTGCGATCAGAAGGCAACAAATCTGATTGCAGTCGGGTAAATAAATTTTTATATAATATTGGTAAGGAACTGAGCCCCGATATTTTTACACAATAAAATTTAGAACGTTCATGACATTCTGTAAAAATTTGGGAATTTTTGAAGAAGGGTAACTATTTTATTAAAATGCTCTAAAACAGTCCAGTTTTGTTTAATAAAGCTGAAATGACATAAGTAGTGTATTGCATGTACGTTTGTCGGGTTGGCTATGTGGGAACCATCTACGGGATTTATATGAAAGAAAATGATATGCTATTAAGCATGGACACCTCTATTTACAAGGGAGACTATGGCGAAATTTTCCGAAAATTATAACACTTAGTAAATATTTGCTTTCTAAGACTAGAGTTTACTAGAGCATTGAACGAACAAATAATCATCACGCGGAACAATATAAGAAACGTAACCCAAAATACTAAACTCTAAGCCAAGGCACGGCCCATTCGTCTAATAGACATTAGTACGTGTAGGTTGTCGTGTAGCAGACAGAGTTTGAGATACGGTACAAGACGCACTACTGTGAGTTCATGTCCCCCTTTTCTCTTAACTATTTTCAGTTTTACATTTCGGGGGTGAAATACATGTTACAGACATTTACAGACATTTATTATATGGTATGGTTAGCTTAAGGAGGGTTTTTATTACGCGATCATGTGAGTGGTGGGCACAACACTTAAGGCCATTAATCCTCATTGTAGGACCAAGGGACATGAGTGATAGATCTATTTGGGTGTAGCGAGCCCACACCCATGAGGCCGGGGCTGCCCATACTGGTGACTATGTCTTCATACCGGAGACAAATTTGCTAGGTTTGAGTCTTCCTGCATCATTTCACACATACTATTGGCTTTGCAACCCAATGGTGATCAGGTTTTTCCTTAATTGCTACATACCAGAGACTTTTTACTTATACAGACATTTTAAAGGCTTTTATATACTCACTTACACATGAACTCGCTCAACTTTTTGTTGACTTTTTAAACTACATGTATTTCAGGAAATGAATAGGATCTGGCAAGTGATGCATGTTAGCTGCGTACTAAATAAGGATGTCATCCAGAGTCGTAGGTTTGGGAAGTGTAACTCCTTCCTGGACGGGTTGCATGCCTCAAATCCTCGTGTTGTTGGTAGTCTTTTGTCGAGTCTTATGAACTCATTTTAAACAAGTCATGGTTTGTAACGTATTCAGCGGTTGATGTTTTTTTTGAAGACAATATGTTATGCATTTTCTAAACTACTTTAATGGATGAACATCTTACGTTTTTATCATATAGCATTGTTGTGATTGTTGCTATGGTATTAAGAAGTCACACCAAATAAACCCACGCTTCCGCAAAAGCCAGGGTGTGACATTTCTTATGGTTTATATTTTCTTACACTACTTAAAAATTATATACAGGATGTACCTATATTCTTTGCTAATCAAAAGTGGGGAGATTGTTGGCAAAGAAATAGGTTGCGAATCTATCATGAGTCTGGTAAAAAATGGGTTGTGAGGGTCAGAACAGAAAATTCAATGCCAATATAACTGACGGTTGGGACAATGTTGTTAAAGATCTCAATCTGCCGAGGGATACTTTGTTGGTTTTCAAACCGTTAGGTGATTTTGGACTTGAACTTTCATGTTTTGTTGATGGCATGTGTGGTGAATCTTATTTCACGTTTAATCGTTATGCAAGATTTGGTTTTACGGTATGAGCATTGATCTTAACTTGAATTCTTTTGCATCTTTAACATATCAACACTTATTCTCATAAGTTACATACTTCACGTATAGTATTCATTATTTTTAATTTTATGCAGGTAATCGAAGACTGCTTCATTAAACAATTTTACGTAAACAGCCCACCAAGTGGCAAATTTCAAATCTGTTATAAGGGTTCTTATTGGAATGTTGAGGCGTCTAAGGTTGATACCAACTTTGTATTTGTTAGAGGATGGCCGGAAATGTGCAACGATGTTGGGATATTGGAGGATGATTTGCTTGTGTTTAGCAGAATTGATGATGTTGTTTTTGAGGTAGTAGTTTATAGAGATGAGATTGAGATTTGCTTTCTAAAGAAACCTGAATCTGATGATGATAGTGTACTTGAGATATCGAAGGCTGATTATGTTGAGAATGCATTCAAGGTACGTAAGTATTTAGCATTAGCAGTAAAATTTTTAATTTTTTAGTATTATATTAATTATTTCATTAATGTTGACCAGGACATCTATGAGGATGAAGAAGTTGTGTCTGTAGGTGAAGGTAGAACCATTACTCAGGTACTTACTAAATTATTAAAATTATTTATTTTTAATTTAACACATATAAGAATTTAAAGTTTTTACAACTATTAGTAATGATGTTTACTAATGTTATATTTATCCAATAATGTATTATTTAGAAGAAGTTACCAACCAATGCCGAATGCACGTCGAAGAGACGCATGTCTTCACGATTGAACAAAACCCAAGATGTAAGATTACCATCTTAAAGATTGTTATATTACTATTGTTATTAAAGTTACTCTATAACAACAGGTTAAGAAGAAAGGTAAAGTTACTTCTGAGAGAAAGGAGATGGTCAAGAATAGAACTAAGGGAAATGCTGCCTTACCTTTCGACACAAGTGATCATATTGGATGTTCTTCATCTGCGCATAAAGTTAAGGTATCTATACTTGCCAGTTAATTAGTATATGTTATATAAACTGTTTTTTTTTTGTGCATATATTCAACATTCCTTTAATTCACATGTATATGTTTTCTTTTTCATCAAGGGGAAGAGAGCCGCCAACGTTCAGAAAAAGCTTAACCGTAGAAATAAGTTTACAAAGACTGCAAAAAAACATTCTGGACATCTTCTCGACCCTGAGTTCTTTCATTTTGATTGCAAAGGAGACTATAGGCTGGTATACCATTTTTTATAACAAACTAATGATTTATGTTTATTTGTCTAACTATTATTTTTTTCCACACAATACATGTAGTGTCTTCCTGCTGAAGTTGCCAGACGAGCAGGTCTTTCTCTTGATCTTCATCCTTTGAAAGTTCAAAACATGGTTGGGGTTGTGGAGGTTTATGATGTTAAGTCGGAGTTAAATGAATTGAACCCACGTTATGCGTTGGACGGTTGGCGAAAGTTTATGACTGACAATAACTTGAAGTTTGGTGATATGTTGCACTTTACATACGTGTCTTCGCAATAGAAGATCGTATTAAATCAAGTTACGTCAGTTTAACAAAGACATTTTAGTATGTTCTGATATCAGATACTATAACTATGAATTTTTTGATGGTGATGTTGTATGTTTTTTTTAAATTATTAACTTGATGGTTTGTTGCTATGTATGGCTAACATGATAAAACACTGTTATTAGCACTCTATGTTTTATATATAGATAATATGATATTTCTTTTTGCTAATAGTAACTGCAATTAGTAGAAACTTGGTTTATTAATTTCAAATGTGACATTCTTCTGCATTTATGGGTTTATGAATTCAGAATAATGGATGGATATATATATGACTGTATTTGGCATGATGATGTTGTCTTTCATATTGTAAAAACCACAGAATTTTCAGATAATATATTGCTTTGGCCGATTAGATTATGTGTTAAATTATAGTTCTTAAAGTCATTGTTTCATTTTCTTGAATTCTATGTAATTTTGTAAAGAAGTACAATAACAAACAGTGGTTTGAACATCTGTTTGCCTTTTGGTCAATAGTTAATGGAAACCCATGTTAGGTTGAATAGTGTTTTGAAGAGGAAAACCGTGTGAGAAGACAGTAGATCTTATTAAGTTAAACATCTGTTCAAGCTTAAACAGATGTTTGGCCTTTAACAGATGTTTGGCCTTCTATATCAAAGGTTTGGACTTAAACAATTGTTTGACCTTAAACAGATGTTTGGCCATAAATAGATGTTTGAACTTAAACAGATGTTTCGTCTTCTATATCAGATATTTGGATTTAAACATATGTTTGACCTTAAACAGATGTTTGGCCATAAACAGATGTTTGGCCTTAAACCAAACATCTGTTTAAGGTCAACATCTATTTGACTATTGGTCAACATCTGTTTGAATTTTGGTCAACATCTTATTTTTTAAAGAAGTACAAAAACAAACATTTTTACAAAATCCCAAATCACCCTATCATGTAAGTGCATTGAAGTAAAAGTGGAAATGTATTATCCATGTGGTCCTGTTGTGCTTTTGTTTTACCTCTAATATGGGTTCATGATCTAATCCAGTGATTTGAAGACATTGTTGTTGAATCGAATGGGATGGTTGATGTAATGTGGTCGTATTAATAACAAATAGTAATTAATATAACTAAGTTTCTCGAGCCCGGGAAGCAATCCCGGGTAAAAAACCTAGTGTGTATATATATATATATATATATATATATATATATATATATATATTAACTAATAAACAAAATAATCTTTAATTTAACTTCTATGGTTTAAGTTATCAAGAAATTTATTTGAAATAATATTCTAAGGCTTTTTTATTGATTAAGATAAGGTACTAGTATAATGCAAATAAACTGGATAACAAAACATACCTCAAAAATCTTGGATGTTACAAAAAAAATCTCATGTCCATATTTTCGATAATCTCACTCTTTGCGTTCAAATACCATCATGGTCAAAACTTTTTAATACAATGCATTTTACTCACCAATTTTAGAAGCATGTCAGCACAACTATCATGTGTGTACTCTTTACTATATTACCTTTTTTTACCCTTTGACCCATACACCACTAGTACAACCTATGCGGATCATGCTATAACCGGAATAACCACAGGTGCACACGTAATTATAACGGTAGGCACATGAAAATCATAGCAAAGCTCTAGTGTGTGTCGTGACGCGTAACGTAACATGACACCAAGTAACGGAACAGATGTGACATGGTTAGAACATGGTGGATACGCCACTGGTACTTCCTATATATAAGTGTTCCTACTATATTAACAAAAGTAACATAAAACATGCCATGTGAAGTTTGGTGTTTTTTGGACCCTGCTTTTACTAAACAGTATTATCAATAGAAGAAAACTTCTTATTTCATGATCCTATCACTTTTCTTTTACGTCACAAGTATTCTCGGTAACACGACCTTTTTCCTTTTGTCTTATGACCTCCAATACTACATTCCATCGTAACCAAGCATTGAGATTTTACACAATACTCAAACCTTGCTCAACTTTAGAAGTATGTTTTATACATATTACCATATTTAATAATAGGTTTGCCAATACCAAACCTCACCCTCAAATCCGTTAGTCGTTTGTGGCTACAATCACGTTCAACATTTTTCAACGATCTATTTTTCCTTTTTGGTCTAACACCCTCACTATTTTTACCTCATGCTTTAGTAAATCATTGTTGACTAGAAACCTTTTCACAAATCGTATCTACACACCCACTTAAACAGTAACATTTTCTTACCGTCAAGAATCAATTAACTATCTTCGACCATTTATTTAATTATACATTGTAATATGCGAAATTTATAGAATCTACAATAATAAATTTCTTAACGTTTTTCATAATATATATATATATATATATATATATGTATATATATATAACTATATATATATAACTATATATATATATAACCTACATCCCTAGTAGTTAGGATACAACAATACTAATAATAAGGATAATGAAAATTATCTCAAACAAAATACAGAAATCTTCACGTTTCTAGCGAAGAGAAAAAAAAAGTAAACCAAAGTTTATCATATATTTTATTTTAGAGGAAGACTAAATATTATAACTTTGAATTTTATTTAATCAACCCATGTTCAAACATTCTTCCGCTTTCAAATTCCAGTCACCAAAATCGCATAAGGAAGTTAAACTGAATGGCTAAAGAAGCGGCAGGAATATCCATTTTATACATCCCCACGACCTCATTCATTTACCACATATTCCCGAAAACACCATCACCCAACCCGCAAACCTCCACTCTGATTTAAGTTGCAGTTAACTTTGTGGCAGCTGGCGAGTCGTCACCGGTGTGGTCTACGGCGGTTTCAAGTTTTGGTCTATTTGACACGTTGTTTGGCCTTTGTTCGATCACTCGGAAGCTCAAAATCGTTGATTTCGCTCAGATCTGTTTCACAAATAAGGCATCACGTTGAAACCAATTCTAGTTCGAATATAGTTGTTTATTTCCATTTATTGATTTTTACTCCAGCGGCATTGGCAGCCACCGCACACCCTCCAGTTTAATCAACAACGACTGCTGTGTAGTTTCTTTCTCGTCTTTGTGCAACCCAGGTACTGTAGGAATCCGTTCGTGCAAAATTAAATAAAATCTTTATTAACTTGAATTACAAATACTAAACAAAATGATACTGAAAATAAATTACAATTACAGCTGAAAAGAATAGAATTACAAACAAGAAAAACAGATTTCTTGGTGGAGGATTGTGTTAGACACGGGTCCCTTAAAACAAATTTTGTGTCTCCCAGGACAAGACGTTTGTTTCCAAGATACAACAGCCCGAAGCAGTTGCACTGCCGGTCTTGATTCCAACCCGAAGGTGTACCTGAAGCTTGAAGAAGATGAAGAATTTCAAAGAGAAGATTGTAAAATTGCTGGTGAATTCGGTGTGTTTGATCTGCCATAGGAACCTCCTATTTGTACTGCAAATCTGAGTCAAAACTGAAAGACGAATTAAATGGGTGAATTAAACTGCATTAAACGTCTTTAAGGCACTTTAATTCGTCACTTAATTATCATTCAAACGCATTAACTTCGTAAGTTTCGAATGCTGAAACGTAACTGCACAGCATTAACTGCTGCTGGAAGCTTCTGCGCGCGCGCGCCCTTGCGCGTGCAAGTCTGCACGCCCCTGCGCGCATGCGCCTTACTGGCTCAGTTCCATGCGCACTTGCGCGCGTGTGCCACATCACCCGTAAGCCTCTACGACCATGCCACACAGTCGCCCCGTTTTGGCTCACTTCGGTGCGCTGCGAACGTCACCTCAGTGCCCATGCTCCATGCGCCAGTGCGCGCCATCATGCCATGTGTACTTGCGTGCGTATGCGCATGACTGCCACGTCGTGCGCCACTGCGCGCGGACCCACCAGGGTCATGCACCTGCATGCCACATCACCAACCACTTGGTCCTTGCAACCCTTGTGCTCCACCACGCGCACGCGGTCAAAAATACAAAGGCGGCTTGCGGCGATGCGAGTGTGCGAAGTGCAAAGTGCGCCATCAAAGTGCCACATTGCGCCTCATCGCCGACGCCACGCGTGCGCGCGTTTGCGAGTGCGAGTGCGAGTGCGAGTTAGGGTGCTCTGCACCCTTCGCGAGTACACTTAGTGAGTGCTTCCATGAAACAATAAGGATGGAGAGTTCCCACTTAAATACCCCTTTAAGTTTCATTTCTCCTCCTATGTGGGACAAGGTGCCACTTTCCCAAATTTTCAGCATTCAAGTTTCAAACACCAAACTTTGAGCATCGATATCTCATTCATCTTCGCTCCGTTTTGGACGTGGTTTAGTTCGTTGCGAAGCTCTTCCAACATAGAACACAAACCCACAAATAAATATATCCCGCTCATTTTCTTATATTTATTTCTCATCCAAAATAGGAAAAAATCATTTTCCTACATTTGTAAAAAATGCTATTTTCACAAATTTCCAACAATCCCCCACATGAATAGAAATCGATCTATCAAGTTTCAACGATACACTTTCATCAGTTGAGTATTGCAAAATAGGTAGGTGTAACCTTTGAACCTTCTTTTGTGAAGCATACTTTGCCTCCTAGGGTCTTGTAGACGCGGTGTCTTTGAACAATCCCCCATTTATGTAGGCGACAATATACATTCACACAATACTCTCCCTAGTCGAGTCAAGTCCTCATGGTTGTGTCCGTTTATGGTCATGGAACACTTTCCTGGTTCTGCGAGAGCTCTAGGATTTGTGCCTCCCCACAAATCCATTCGAAGCGACCCCACTTCTCTCTAAAATAGGTGATTCCTCTAAATCATTAAAATCATCTTGGTTAATTTGGATTTACTCAATATCCTTAACCTCAACATGCTTAACCTTACTTTATGTCACAGATTGGAATGGACTAGGAAGTATACAACTCCCTTTATGAATTTTGGGGCACCCCCCACAGTGACTCCCTTTGGGTTTATGATTAAGTTGGCCTATTGAACCTAGATCTTGGGATCTCCAGTCAACTAGGTTAGGTTTCCCTCATATTCCCTTCTTCTATGGGCTTTAGTCCCATTCCTCTTGACGACTTATACACCTTATCTTTGCTTAAGCCTTTTGTTAACGGGTTCGCAATGTTCTCCTTTGACCTAACATAGTCAACTAAGATAACACCCGTTGAGATAAGTTGTCATACCGTGTTGTGTCTACGTCGAAAGTGCCTTGATCTACCATTGTACATCGCGCTTTGTGCTCTAACAAGCCCTGATTGATTGTCACAGTGTATGCAAATCGCCGTCAACGGCTTTGGCCATCTTGGTATATCTTCCACAAATTGACGTAGCCACTCCGCCTCTTCCCCGCTTTTATCTAAAGCGACGAATTTGGATTCCATCGTGGATCTAGCTATAACCGTTTGCTTGGAAGACTTCCAAGCTATAGCTGCGCCCGCAAGTGTAAACACGTAACCACTTGTGGATCTGTGATCCTTTATATCCGATATCCAGTTTGCGTCAGTGTATCCTTCGATCACTACTGGATCACGAGTATAATGCAATCCATAGTCTCTTGTGTATCTTATGTACCTAAGCACCCTCGTGATAGCTTTCCAATGTTCCGCGCATGGATTACTGATGTATCTACTTAGCCTGCTCACAACATATGCTAAGTCGGGTCTAGTACATGTCATTTGATACATGACCCTACCAATGATCCTTGAGTACTCTAACTGAGAAACACTCTCGCCTCTATTCTTCCTTAGGCGTTGGGTATTATCAATTGGAGTGCGAGCTATACTCGTATCGTCCGAATTTAATTTCCCAAGGATCTTTTCCACGTAGTAAGATTGACTCAACACAAGACCATTTTGGGTTCTAGTGATTTTTACTCCAAGAATCACATCCGCGAGACCCATATCTTTCATGTCAAATCTCGCTTTCAACATGTCTTTCGTTGAGTTGATCATGTTATCAGCACTCCCAATGATAAGCATATCATCTACATAAAGACATAAAATCACATAACCACTTGGTGTGTCTTTAAAATAAACACACTTGTCGCACTCATTTATTTTGAAACCATTGTCAATCATGACATGATCAAACTTTTGGTGCCATTGTTTTGGAGCTTGCTTCAAGCCATACAAAGACTTGACCAATTTACATACTTTGCCCTCGTTTCCTAGGGCGGAAAAACCCTCAAGTTGTTCCATGTAAATTTCTTCTTCTAAATCGCCATTTAGAAATGCGGTCTTTACATCCATTTGGTGAACTTCCAAATTTCTTAGAGCCGCAATTGCAAGAACCAATCTTATAAAGGTTATTCGCGTAACAGGCGAGTAAGTATCAAAGTAATCTAAACCCTCCTTTCGTCTAAATCCTTTGATCACTAACCTTGCCTTGTATTTATCAATACTTCCTTCAGCTTTCATCTTCCTTTTGAATATCCAACGATATCCAAGTGGTTTACAACCAGGTGGAAGATCTTCTAACTCCCAAGTATGATTTTGCAATATAGAATCAATTTCATTCTTAATTGCTTCTTGCCATTGAGGTCCTTCTGTGGAGGTAACCGCTTCACGGTAGGTATTAGGCTCACCCTCAACCATATAGCTCATGAAGTCTGGACCAAAGGATTTTTCAACCCTTTGTCATTTACTTCGTCTAAGCTCACCCTCCTCGACCTCAGGTCGTTCATGAGTTTCATCTAACCTCGTAGATGTACTCGGTCCTGCTTCATCTAACCATGTAGATGAACTTGGACCTGCTTCATCAGCCACTGTTGATGAAGTCGCATGTGTTTGTCCTAACATAGGAAACACATTCTCAAAATATGAGACAATGTTAGGATTTGCCTCCATGATAGTGTGTTTGTGTACGTCAGGATTCTTGGATTCATATACAAGAAAATGATGCACACTACTTTGATGTGCATATCCAATGAAAATGCAATCAACAGTTTTGGGTCCTGTCCTAAGAGCCTTAGGAGGTGGTACAATCACCTTAGCAAGGCACCCCCACACTTTCAAGTATTTGTATGAAGGTTTCCTTTTTCTCCATAACTCATATGGAGTTTCGTCCCTATTTTTCAAGGGTATCTTGTTCAAAAGATAGTTTGCTGAGAGAATGGCGTCCCCCCACGTTTCTCGGTTCACTCCCGAGCTGATCAACATGGCGTTCATCATTTCTTTTAATGTGCGGTTCTTTCGTTCCGCAACGCCATTTGATTGTGGAGAATAAGGAGGTGTACAGTCATGTATAATGCCACTTTTTGCACGTAAATCCGCAAAAGGTGCAACATATTCACCTCCTCGATCGCTTCTCAAAGCTTTTATCTTCTTTTTAAGTTGATTCTCAACTTCATTTTTGTACAAGATAAACTTTTCTATTGCTTCGTCTTTACTCTTTGGTAAATACACATAGCAATATTTCGTACAATCATCAATAAACGTGATGAAGTACTTATTCCCTCCACGCGTGGGAACCGCTTTTAAATCACACACATCGGTATGAATTAAATCAAGGGGTTCGGTTATTCGTTTAACCGATTTAAACGATGATCTCGTTAGTTTGGATTCAACACATGTCTCACATTTGTGATCGGAATCGATATGGAATGTTGGTATCAAATTTAATTTAATCAAACGCCTTAATGAATTAAAATTTACATGTCCTAGTCTACCATGCCAAACATTAGAAGACTCAATCATGTAAGTAGAAGAAGCATTTTCATTCATTTTCTTGTTTTGGTTTCAACCATTATATTCATTTTAAACATTCCATTAAGGGCATAGCCCTTTCCAACAAACATTCCACGTCTAGACAAGACAAAATTGTCCGATTCAAACACTATACGAAATCCAAACTTGTTGAGCATCCATCCCGATACGAGATTCTTCCGCATCTCTGGAACATAAAGCACATTTGTCAAGGTAAGCTCCTTGCCCGAAGTCATCTTCAAGACGACCGTGCCTTCCCCCTTAATGCTTGCGGTAGCTTTATTTCCCATATAAAGCTTTTCTTCACCCGACGCTTCCTTGAATGTAGAGAAAAGAGCCTTGTCTCCACAAACATGGCGGGTTGCACCCGTGTCAACGAACCATCCTTTTGGGTTTTCACCCATCGCGTTGACTTCTTTAATCATAAACGCTTCCTCGGTTATCATTGCAATCAGAGGCATACCAACCTCATCAACCATATGCGCACGTTCACGCTTAGGTTTCTTGCATTGGTTAGCACGGTGCCCCGTCTCGTTACAGTTGTAACAAGTACCTTGGAAAGGCGCAGACTTCTTTTTCACAGCCCCCTTTTTAGGTCCAAGGTTGTTAGCCTTTTCTTTCCCTTTGTTATCCTTTTTACCCCATTTGCCCTTATTGCCTTTTGAGGACTCTCCCACTTCCACCATGTTTGCCTTAGCCGAAGCTTGCAAAATGGTGCCTTTTTGGGCTACCCTATTGTCCTCTTCTATACGAAGACGGACGACAAGTTCCTCAATCATCATTTCCTTTCGCTTGTGTTTAAGATAATTCTTAAAATCCAACCAAGCAGGAGGTAATTTTTCGATCATGGCTGCCACTTGAAAAGTCTCGCAAAGTACCATTCCCTCAGCATGGATGTCGTGTAGTATAATTTGCAACTCTTGGACTTGGTTCATAACAGTCTTGTTATCAACCATTTTGAAGTCCAAGAACCGGGCGACAACAAATTTCTTTGTTACCGCATCCTCCATTTTGTACTTTTTATCCAAGGACTCCCATAATTCTTTGGAAGTCTTGATATTATAGCACACATTATACAAGGCAGCCGAGAGACCGTTGAGTACATAGCCTCGGCATATGAAATCCGAGTGCTTCCAAGCCTCTACCGCGCTCAGAGCCTGAGCGTTGGTCTCCCCTTCCGCAGGTTGGGGAGCGGTTTCAGTCAAGAACTTCGCAAGGTTCATCGTGGTCAAGTAGAAAAACATCTTCTGTTGCCACCTTTTGAAGTAGAGACCCGAGAACTTCTCGGGTCGTTCAGCATGATTCGCCACTGTGGACGCTCCCACAATGTTGGCAGGGGTACCGGCAATAACGTTGGTGTTGCTGGTGTTCACGTTTTCAGTCGACATTCTGAAAAGTTCCAAGAAAACAAGTTAATAAAACTGTTTTCAAAATAATAAATGTGCTAATTTATTATTTTTATGAGTGCACAAAACCAGCCGTGTAGCTTCTAAGTCCAACTTTGAAGACTACAACAGTAGATTTTTAGAACTCAAAAACAGAAAGGAGTAGAAGCAGAGTTCTGTTTTGACAAAGTCGCTACTTTGAGTCAAAACAGAGAAAAAAATATCTTTTTTAAAACATAACCTGCTGTGAATTAAAAAAAATTGAAGATCACAGCAGAGAAGTTTGTGAATATACACGAACGGAGTTTTAAAAATTTGTTTTAAGATTGTAGGAATCCGTTCATGCAAAATTAAATAAAATCTTTATTAACATGAATTACAAATACTAAACAAAATGAAACTGAAAATAAATTACAATTACAACCGAAAAGAATAGAATTACAAACAAGAAAAATAGATTTCTTGACTGAGGATCGTGTTAGACACGGGTCCCTTAAAACAAATTTCGTGTCTCCCAGGAGAACACGTTTGTTTCCAGGATACAACAGCCAAAAGCAGTTGCACTGCCGGTCTTGACTCCAACCCGAAGGTGTACCTGAAGCCTGAAGAAGATGAAGAATTTCAGAGAGAGGATTGTAAAATTGCTGGTGAATTCGGTGAGTTTAATCTGCCATAGGAACCTCCTATTTATACTGCAAATCTGAGTCAAAACTGAAAAACGAATTAAATGGGTGAATTAAACTGCATTAAACATCTTTAAGGCACTTTAATTCATCACTTAATTCTCAATCAAACGCATTAACTTCGTCAGTTTTGAATGCTGAAACGTAACTGCACAACATTAACTGCTGCTGGAAGCTTCTGCGCGCGCGCGCGCCCTTGCGCGTGCAAGTCTGCACGCCCCAGCGCGCATGCGCCATTTTGGCTCAATGCCATGCGCGTGTTCATGCCATCATGCCATGTGTACTCGCGCGCGTATGCGCATGACTGCCACGACATGCACCACTACACGCGGACCCACTAGGATCATGCACCTGCATGCCACATCACCAACCACTTGGTCCTTGCAACCCTTGTGATCCACCACGCGCACGCGGTCAAAAATACAAAGGCGGCTTTCAAGCGGCTCGCAGCAATGCGAGCGTGCGAAGTGCAAAGTGCGCCATCAAAGCGCCACATTGCGCCTCATCGCCCACGCCATGCGAGCGTGTGCGAGTACGAGTGCGAGTTAGGGTGCTCCGCACCCTTCGCGAGTACACTTAGTGAGTGCTTCCATGAAACAATAAGGATGGAGAGTTTCCACTTAAATACCCCTTTAAGTTTCATCTCTCCTCCTATGTGGGACAAGGTGCCACTTTCCCATATTTTCAGCATTCAAGTTTCAAACACCAAACTTTGAGCATCGATATCTCATTCATCTTAGCTCCGTTTTGGACGTGGTTTAGTTCGTTACGAAGCTCTTTCAACATAGAACACAAACCCACAAATAAATATATAAAACCCGCTCATTTTCTTATATTTATTTCTAGTCCAAAATAAGAAAAAATCATTTTCCTATATTTGTGAAATATGCTATTTTCTCAAATTTCCAACAGGTACAACACATCCTAATCTCCCTAAGAATCATGCTCTTTTGAGGGTTGAAATAATCATGTTGAGTTGTTTCTCATGACCTGCGTAACCCTCATCGTCACCACCTTGCCGTTAAAACCGATCGTTTCTGCATAGCGTTCGTCGTTCGATCAACACCCCTCCTTGACCGAAGGTAACAACAATAATCGGTTGTCGTACATATACACATAAGAGATATGATGCATCGAAGTGGAATGAAATGAATTTTGGAATAATTGTTAATGAACTGATGAAATCTAATGGCTAAAATTAATATACATATTTGAGATAGAGGGGCTTTGTCTATTTGTATGGTATCACTAGTGATGTTTTTATTTTTATTTTTAGATTATAAGTTAACAATAATACAATAAAATTATAAATTTCATTAAAATAAAAAACTATATTTATAGAAAACTCTTCTCTATTTTTCCGATCAAGAACGAAACCATAAAACTTGTTCAAATTGATCAAACATGTGATCAATTCATACAATATTTTTTAGAATCCTTGTAAGAAAGAACCTATAAAGATTCAAGCATCAAAAAACGAAATCGGAAATAAAATTTTGATCCCCTGTTTGTTTGTAAGTCTGCAACATCTTTGAAATCAAAAGATTCTTAATTGAAATCAAGCAAGACATATTTTTTTCAATTCAGATCACTAAAGTCGAAACCAAGAGCAACACTGATGATTATAACTTAAATCAGAATCGGCGAAATTAACATTTCCAATCAAAAGGTGAAAAATAGAGTGTCGCAGGGATTTTTTGAGAAAAAATAAAAAGAAATGTTTATAAACATAAAGTTCCAACATTCATAATCATCTTTCCACGCGTGAAGACCACCACGCATTGCCACATCACGTGTGATGTTTTGTACCGGCAGTGGTCTATAACATTGTTTGACGCGTGATGAATTCCTCACCACGAGGCACCCCGTCCACTCTAATATAAGAATAAATGTATTTTATAGGTTTTCACAAAGTGTTGGAAAGATATTAGCATCTTTGGTATTATCATTGAAGATTGCTTAAGGTACGGATTTTGTGTTCCTTTCTCGCAGTGTTTTACATCATTGTTGTACTTGTAGTGTCTAGTTCATTGAATCGTATCAATGTTTTCTATTAGTTATAGTATCAAGTATTGAATTAAATTGTTTCCATTGATTCATATGTGATAGATTAATTTCCTTTAGCTCATTATCGCATGCTCCCATTGATCATTGATTATTGCCATAGAAGTGCATTATTATACTTGTTTTCTTGACTTAAGTGTACCATTTTATTAGCCTCAATACCCAATCACATCCACCTATGGGGACATAGGACGTCATCATCGGCACCGATGACGTGCACCATCCGTGACGGTGCAATTAGTTCACGGCGTCATTATATTAGCATTTATTAGTTTATTGATTATTGAGAGGCGTATGGATCCATCCTAGGATATTACTGTTACTGTACTGGTATTGGGATAGGTGTAAGTGCCCACATCCCCTATACATATTGGTGCATTAGTCTACAGGCTAATGTACATATCGTTTATTATCATTGGCTCATATGGGTATTTCCACATAAATTGTTATCATGTTTATTGATCAATGTATAGTATTGATCGTATCGTTATATTGTTTTTGACATAGTATGGTTCACCATTGATGGTTCTCATTGAATTACCGTTATTGGTATTGTTTTTTCATTACTAGGCAATTTTTGGCTCAGCCGTGTTTCTTTTTGTTCTTTTCTCTTATTTCTTAAACAAGTACTCAGGGGAACATGGGGAAAAGTGCGAAAAGAGAAAACTAAATGGCTAGAGTTGGAAATAAGGAGTTTAAATAAATTGCTATTTAAAATAATTAGACACTTTCTTTTTCCGTTTAAACCGTTGTGTGGTTTTAATTTTTTTAAATTATGGAACGAATGTTTCATTTGAGTTAACTTTTAATTTTACCTCTGATTACTGTATTGTGTGACACGTCAGTCCTATTCGGGCTGGGGTGTTACATACACATAGCTAACCAATTAACAACTTTCAAAACGTGTAGTCACTTATCTTTATGCTAGAATTTGTTTCCAACTATTTGATCAAAATTTCATTTAAACCTTATCTAATGAACTTTCAGCCTAATTATCTATTTTGTTTAAGTACCCATTCTCGCAAACTCAACTTAGGCCAAAGATATTAAAATTTATTTTTCCTGTTTTTTTCACACTTTGACTCCAACTAATCAACCTATTTACTCGATAAAAATTTCTCCCTAAAATTATAAATTTTTTTACCATCTCATTTTAAACCGATAACCTTTTTTTCCTACAATTATAAATGGTTACTACTCGTTTTTTAACCTAGAAACCTTCTCTTATAATTGTTGTTAGTGCATTTATGTCTATCGCCTCCGTCAATCAAGCTCGTAGCAAGAATCTAATGAAAACGTGATTATATTGAAATATTTAGATAAGAAAGGCAAGGTGGCATTATTGTAAATAAGGAGAACCTCCTTATATCCTTTGCCTATAAATAGAAACCTTAGGGTTAGAGATTAGAACTTTTGCACATTTGAAGACTTTAGAGCTTTGGAGCTAGAGAGAGAGAGAGAGAGTTTAGAGAGAGAAAGTGTAAGAGGTGATTCATGGTTCATTTGTACTTTTCATATCATCAATTGAATCACGGATTTAGTACGGTTCTTGTGTTCGGTCCACGCACGTGTACGGATTCCGCACGTTACACGAATTGGTTTGCAATCGTTTCGGAGTCGAAAACCGATCCTACAAGTGGTATCAGTGTAGGAGCTCGATTGCACAGATCTATCACACAGATTCGTACTGGATTTCATTAGAAACAGATCCAAATTTCATCTAGATTTGTCAAATTTCTTCATTCTTCATCTTTTTCACTTTTCAGACTGAAAATTGCAAAATTAACATGGCTTTTACGGTTAAAAAATCGCTGATTTTTTAATATGATGTGCGAAAATACTTGATCTAAAAGCCTAAAAATTTTCAGATCTTAATTCTAAGCGATTTGAGAGAAATTAAGAATTTTATGTCCGATCTGTTCATAATGTTCGTCATTGTTCTTGGTGATGTTCACCGATCGAATGGAAATCTGATCGGATGACCACCCGATCCATTGTACTTTGAATTGTTCAAGCTTAAGTGTCAAAGCCTCGGATTGCAACTCGATCGGATCACCACCCGATCTGTTGCAATTCATTAAAAAGTTTGACTTTGTTGACCCACCCGATCGGGTCACAATCCGATTCAAGGGACTTTGTTTGTTTAAAACTTTAAAGTGCAAAGAATCGAGTGACAATCCGAACGAATTGCCACCCGATCCTAATCATTTCATTTGTTTGTTATATTTGTGTTTTGTCAAGTATCAGATCTCCACTCGATTGAGTCACCACTCGATCCCAAACATAGTAGTGTCAAGCATTGAACAGTGACTTGATCGGATAGCCACCCGATCGAGTTGCCACCCAATCTAAGTCTTAGTGTCACCCGATCGAGTTGCCACCCGATCCAAGGCACAGAGTCACCCGATCCAAGGCATTTTGTCACCCGATCGGACAGCTTGTCACTCAATCAGATCACCACCCGATCCGCTGCCACCCGATCATTATTACTCTGTTGACTCACTCGATCGGATACCGTTCCGATCCAAGTGTTTGATAATTTTGTTTTAATTGATTGTTTGGATGATTCAGGTGATTCAAGGAGATAACATCATGGCTGAAGAGTTTTACAATACGTTCTAGAAAGCTTTCACATCAGAATCATCGGAAACATCAACTGTCACACCGAAATCAATAACAAAAACAATCAATGATAATATAAAACATGATAAATTCTATGGAACCTATTCAAAACCACCTAAACTTGAGAATAAGAAGATTATACATGGTGGAAAGAGAGATTCCTGAACTGGACCGAGGCATATGCTCACGAGAGCTGGTTCTGCTTAGAGTTTGGATACAGTAGACCGATCAATGACAAGAATGAAGAGATCCATCTCAATGATCTTTCCGATGAAGACAAATGAAAATTCTCATATGAGCAAAAGATGATAGCTTTAATTCAACAATCCATCCGAGATGATATATTTTCATTGTTAAATCATGATGGGTTATCAAAATCGGTTTGGCAAGCATTAAGGGTTAAAGCCGAAGGTGGCAAAAAAATTAAAAAGAATAAAATTGCTTTACTAAAGAAATAGTTTGATTTGTTTGATAGTTTAAAAGGGAGAGACAGTGAGGCAAATGATTGAACGTTTTTCGTCATTTAAAAATTGAGTTAGACAGATTTGGGTTTGTGAAAACGAGAGAAGAAGTGATTGACAAAATTACTGAAGCGTTACCACGAGCTGATCAGTGGAAAACGTTTGTTTTTATTTTAAAAAATGATGTCTTGTATGAAACAATTACTCCTGATGTGTTAATTGAAAAGATTGAAACTCATGAGCTTGAATTACATAAACAAAGCAAGATGAGCAGTTCTTCACATCAACAGAATGTTGGTCTTTATTACAAAGGGAGCACACCTTCGGTGACTGTTGGTGATTCACCAAAGACAGCATTTAGTGTTGAAAAATCAAAAGAATCACAGAAAAGCTCATCAAGCTACAATCCAGGATATCATTCATCTTCCTCAAAAGCAAACCCTGAAGAATCTGAAGAAATTCTCTGCAACATCGCTTTGAAACTGAAGAATTCTCCGGCTATGAGCATCAATGCAGCAAACAACAGATGAGTTTTCTATAGGGCTGCAAACGAATCAAACATTCGGTAAACAGTTCGTGAACCGTTCGGTGGGAAGTTTGTTTGTGTTCGTCCGTTTACTAAACAAACGAACACGAAAAAGAAATTTCATTCATTTAGTTAAATGAATAAACATGAACAGAGGTCGTGTTCATTCGTTTATGTTCGTGAATGTTTGGTAACGTGTTTGTTTGTGTTCGATAATTCATTAGTGTTTTTAGTTTTTATATTTATTTAAATACTTCAAAATTATGACAAATTAAATATCTAATAAGTGTCGGTGTATTATATATTATGTTCATGAATATTTTTTGCGTTCATTTGTTTCCATTTGTGTTCTTGAACATTAGTTTGTGCTCATTTATGTTCGTCAACGTTCGTTGCCTTAAATTAACAAACAAACACAAACGAACACGAACAGGTTCATTTCCTTAACAAACAAACACGAACATAAAATCTCGTTCGATAAGTGTTCGTGAACGGTTCGCGAACACATATATTTTATAACAAACAAACACGAACAAGGTCTTGTTCATGTTCGTTCGGTTCGTTTGCAGCCCTAGTTTTCTGGCATCTGTGTTAGAGTCATACGAAGGTCTAGCATCTGGAAAAATTGGAAACTCATAACTGACCAAGGAAGACTACGACCAGATTGACCCAGCAGAAATGGAACTCATTGACATACGCTGGTGTTTAGCAAGTTGCATTCGAAGAGCTCAGAGGTATATGGAGATTACTGGGAAGCAGTCAATACGTGGTCCGTCAACAAAGCTGGGATTCGATAAATCCAATGTGACCTGCTTCAAATGTAAGCAAAAAGGTCGTTTCAAAAGAGAATGCAAAAATTCTGAAGTTGACGAAACTGAAAAACCTTTCAATGATGATTATTATCGAAAGGCGATTTACCAACGTAGCAAAGAAGAGCCGAAATTGATTGAAAATAATCCCAAAGAGAAGTCAAGAGCTTGTGCAGTAATCCATGATGACGAAGGGTTTGACTGGAGCGAATTCCTTCCAGAAGATAATCTTGTTGATGACCGTCTCACAGCTCATGGCAGAACTGTATCAAAGAGCAAACATCGTGCTTTTGTTGCTGAAATCAAGGAGAAATCTCGAGAAGAAATTCTGAAAGAGAAAACCGAAAGAGAAAGATTCTTTGCAGGGTACAGGATTGAGAAAATGCACGAAGAATACCAAGATGCAAAGTACTATGGAAGATACGACAAGAAGAGAGATTGCTATGTCAACAAAAATGGTGATCCTGTCGTTCATCGAAAAGAAGTGGTTCTCAATGATGTTCTTGCAGTAATTCCTCTGTCTGGCGAATACTATTCAAACGTAAAAGATAAAACTTATCTGAAAAGGCTGGACTAGATAATTCGTGACGTGATGACCGCGAGTTTGAAAAAGAGGGATGAAGAAAGAATGAAAAAGAATGTTGAAAAATTAGTTGATGATTTCAAAAAGGTTGCTGAAGAAGAGAAGGTGATAAAAGAAGTTGTTGAAGAAAAAGCTGTTACTGAAGAACAGCAGGTTGGTAAAGAAGAGATGAAGAAGAAGGAAGAAATGAAGAGTGAAGCTGATCAGGCACAAAAGGAAGCAAAAGCCAAGGTGCCAATCACTGAGGTAAATACTTCAACTGATTCTGAAAGCTTAAATGAAACAACTGAACAGTGCAAGAAATGCATGGAAACATGCAGTGCTTGTACTGAAAAAGACGAAAAGTTCAGAACAAGAGATCTGGAATTTAATAAAATCGAAGAAGTTTTAAAAAAAATTAATGCAAAGAAATGTTAGAAAATGAAAAAGTTTTAAAAGAAAATGATGAAAAACTAACACAAAAGTGCAAGAGTTTAGAAAAAGAAAATGAAATTTTGAAAGATAAGGTTTTGAAAATGACAGAAGAATGTGTTAAAAAAGAAAATGCTTTTCAAGAAATGAAAAAGAAATATGATTCAATAAAATTGGCCTATCACATTACAAAAGAGTCATATGAAGATGTGAAAAGTCAAATGAAACTTGTTCAATCTAGATTGAGATACTGTTCTGAAACAACTGATACGCTTAAGCGGCAGTATTCAATAAAGCAACAAGTTGTCAATTCTTACATTGAGGATGTTGCTAAGTTGAAGCGTCAAATAGCCGATTTATAACAAGATAACAACAAGTTAAAAAGCTATCATGCGTCATCATATGTGCTTGAAAGAATTTTCAACATAAAACCAGGTGATGATAATTCTGAGAAAAACAAAAAGGGCATTAGCTCAGAGTATCGTCAAGTCCCTCCACCGAAAAAGTTTGAATTTTATAATGATGAGAAAGTCGAAAAAGCTTTCAACATGGTCGATCAATTGCCAGATAACATTGATGTAACCTATTCCAAATCTAATGATTCAAGTGATTCAGAGGTGGTAGGTAAGGTCATTGAAAGTGTGTTGAAAGAAGAGTTAGTTGAAACAGGTAAATCTGAATCACATGATGAAAATGAAGGTAGTTTTCATGAAGAATATCTGAAACTCAAAATCTGAGAAAAATTGAATGATGATTCAAAAGGATTGGTTTATACCATGATTGGATCGGACAAATTATTCTTAGGTATTGTGTTCCGGATTCAGAATGTGATTTCAGAAAAGATTGATAAAGTTTTCAAAATGGTTGAAATTGAAAAATCTGAAATTCCAAAGTTTGCTGGAAAAGGTCATAAAACTTTTTATAACAAACCTGGTTTCAAGAAGAAAAACATGAAGGCTGGTTTGGGTTATAAGAAGGAACAAAGTTGGAATCAAAATGAAAAATCAAATTATCAGAAAAAGACGAACTTTGTTCACGGAACAAGTGTTGAAGAAGAGAAAGAACTCCAATTTAGACGACAGCCTAATGAAGAGTTTTATGCTTAGAAAAAGCAACAACAATAGGTCAAAGATGTGTCAAAGAGAACATGTTTCAAATGTGATCAAACTGGACATCTTGCACGCAAGTGTCCAAATCTGAAACTTGTTGGTGTTGAAATGAAAAAGAAGTCTGATGATGTTGAAAAACAGAAATCTGAGGATGTGAAACAAAGGTCAACCAGATTTGATTCAAATCAAACTTGGAGGTACAACACAAACAAGTTTGCTTCGAATCAAACTTGGAAATCAAACTCGAACAGACTTGATTCTAGACAGACTTAGAGTTCTCACACACCCAGATTTAGAAGAACACATAGTTGGAGAACAAATATCGATGCAACAAAACCACAACAGTTTTGGAAACCAACTATTGTTCAGAATCAAAATGTTCAAAAAGATTCACATTTTTACAAAAGAGGTACTCCAAAAGGTCAAACATGGTCTGTTAAGAAACAAATCGCTTTGGTAAATGATGAAAAAGTTGAAGTCAAAATTGACAATGTCTTTGTACAAAATGACAAAGATTTTCCGAAGTTAAATGATGCATTTTGTGTTGAAATGCCTAAGGTTAAACAGACCTGGGCTAAATTGTTTAAATAATTCAATAATTGAATGTGCAGGTGCTCAAGAAAATTGAAGACTGTGAGAATGGAAATCGGAGCAGCCTGGTACAAGGAGAGAAGAAGGCTGCTGGTCCCTGCGACTGTTGAACAGGGAGTTTGTTTGATTTTTGTACATAAATAAACAATATTTCAAAAACCCTAAAAATAGAAAAATTTAAAAACCAAAAATATGCTTTTATTTTGTAAAAAATTTGAAAAATAAAAAATATGTCTGTTTTTAAATTTTATCAAAAATATCAAAAATTTTCAAAAAATATGTTGATTGAATATGCCGAAACCCTCACGACTGAACAAACATGATTAATTTTACAATATTGAAAAACGGTTTTCAAACTGTAAAAATCAATGTGTTGTAAATCATGGGGGTACATTATATTTTCTACAAAACAGAGCATGAGATGCAGAAAATGGATGGCGAGACAAAGCTATCAGTATCGGGTTGTCAAATTTTCTTTAAATGTTTTGAATTTTAGGGGGAGTAAGAAAATGTCAGAAAATCCAAAAACATTAGAAAATTTGAAAAAGCCAAAAACATGATAAAATTCAAAATTGAGTTTTGTGTAAAAAGAGGAAATGATAGTACATCAGTAGACAATCACAGGACGCTAAAGAATTGGAAAGTTAAATGTGATAAACGGTCTCACTGATGATATGCCAGTAGGTTTTTACATACTTAGTAGATTGTTTTCGAGATATAAACTTAAATATCAAATACTTGCTTATCTCGTGCGGAATATCTCTCGGATATATGGGTAACCCCCGAAATCTTGTTTGAGAGATTGGCTGATTCTGAGATACTAGGTCTTTATACTGTTTGATATCTGGGGTATTATACCTGGTCTTCTGATATTGAGGAAGCAATGGCCTAGACCTCGTATTATACTTTACGCGCTTTTAAAGCCTACCCTCTGCACAAAAATTGAAAAATATGGAAAGATATGAATCAATTGCAGTTAAAGATAAGATTCCCTAAAGGGAACACACCTAAAGTCGAGCCTTCGTCTCTTTGACTGAACGGAAGTTCATACCTGAGCTCTCAAGGTCTCGCACTAACCCAGAGTACAGATATCAAATTGTTATACTCACCTGTAAGACTGAATCTAGGGAATTTTAATACGGGAGTATATTCTGAGGTGGTACACACGAATAAGTTTAAGTCCTTAAAACACTAATCCCGTATCTCGAAAAAATTGAACTTTGTGTGAAAATTTAAGTGGATCAGTATACTGACAATCTAAGTGAATCGTTTAGAACTTAAAGTGTTTTAAAGCTCAACGGTGCTAGTGATTTGTCATAAACTGATATGATCCTTTGACGCGAACTCAAACAAAAATATGTCTGTAAATATTTCTTTACTGCTTTACATTTTAGAAAAATACAAAAAGATTTTGATTCCACTTTATTTTCGACAACCGATGTCTGAATGCTGAGTTTCAAAATCTAAGTATGCTGATTGTGTTTCTGAAAATAAAACAAGTTCATTAATTTGAAACTTGAAGTTTTAAAATCAAAAATCAAAAACAGTTTGTGAAGTCTCCATGGTCATTAAATTGGACTTGGATGATTGACTGTGAGGGATTTGGATTCTTATATCGTGAAAAATCTCTTGAAAAGAGCCAGTTTTCGATGTTGGATTCTTAATACTGCCAAATCTTTAAAGCATATTGATAGGGGGAGAGAATTACGTAATCCTGGATATATTCATATTACTATATCTTAGAGCCAGGTTCTTGATTAAAAGTGTTTGAGAGCCAGGTTACGATTCCTAGACAACTAAAAATGCTTTCACTATAAAATATTTTAGCATATGTTGAGAGAGCCAGGTCATCAATCCTGGAAGTTCAAAAAAACTTTTTACTTATAAATGTTTGATAATATCAGATGTTGTTCCAGATTACGATCCCGATAGCCGAGTCTAAGGGGGAGTCTGAAGACGAGCTCAACGCAAGGGGGAGCGTGCATTCAAGGAGCCAGGTAACTATTCTGGAGGAGCTTGTATTCGGAAAGCCAGGTGTCGATCCCAAAAGCACGGAAGCTTGACGAAAGGGGGAGCCAGAAGAAAGAGTCTACCGAGAGGGGGAGCTGAAGTTGAAGACAGATCCACGGGGATTCTGTTAGAGAAAGAGGGAGTATGTGTTACTGAAGATGATCAAACCTTCAAGAAGACTCAGAGAGAGAAAGACAAGATGCTACGAGATTGACTGCGGCAACATCCAAGGGGGAGTCTTTTAGTGCATTTATGTCTATCGCCTCCGTCAATCAAGCTCGTAGCAAGAATCTAAAGAAAACGTGATTATATTGAAATATTTAGATAAGAAAGGCAAGGTGGCATTATTGTAAATAAGGAGAACCTCCTTATATCCTTTGCCTATAAATAGAAACCATAGGGTTAGAGATTAGAACTTTTGCACATTTGAAGACTTTAGAGCTTTGGAGCTAGAGAGAGAGTCTAGAGAGAGAAAGTGCAAGAGGTGATTCATGGTTCATTTGTACTTTTCATATCATCAATTGAATCACAGATTTAGTACGGTTCTTGTGTTCGGTCCACGCACGTGTATGCATTCCGCACGTTACACGAATTTGTTTGCAATCGTTTTGGAGTCGAAAACCGATCCTACAATTGTAATTTTTACCAACTCATTCTAAACTAACAGAACCTTTTCTTGTAATTTTAAACTATCATATTTTATACAGTTAAGTCACTTTGTCTTTCAAATAATGTCTAGTATATTATTTCTTAAGTTGGGTTACCTAAGAACTCCTTTTTGGTCGCCTATTTATCAAGTTGCCTAAATTTGATCAAATTACCATCGCCTATACACACACCTATCCGTTTTCCAACCTTTTCCCACCAACTTATGGATAATATCTCAGTCCATTTTAGATAAACGGATTAATTTTACAAACTCACATATCATTCCCCTTATATTTTTAATTCGCATCCATTTACTTAGTTAACCAAATAATCTCGTTATTTCACGCCCCTATAAATCACCAGTTTAGCCAAAACATTTGTTAGCCTGACTTGCATGTTATATTTAACTTTTTTTTTCCAATCCGTATACTAACACGTGCATTACTTCATAGTATCTAAACGAAAATCTTCTTCCTATTCAAAGATTTTAACTAGTTATTACTGGAATCCAACCACTAAAATACCACCTCTTATTTCCTTCCTAAAATTCAACCCATAAATAAATTTCGGGTCGAAATTTCCTAAAATAGGGGAGACTGTAACATTCCGTAATTTTTCATTCTTTTCCATTTAATTGTAATTCGTATTCTTATGGAAATAATATTTTATATTATTTTTGCCTAATTATTCTTGCATAATACGTAAACAATCACAAATAAGCTTTTTTTAATTTAAAATCGAGCCATCTATCGAGATTTTATTTGGAATGTTATTTCTTAAGTTTTATTATTATGTTTGCATACATTTAACCTGTCACACCCTCAAATTTCAAATGCAGGGCTTTACCGCGACGCGCGTGACATTCCAGAATCAAGCCACTAATCATGTTGAACCATTTTAAATCAATTGTAAAACGTTTAACTACCACATTCAACATGAACAGTGATAATAGATTTATAACAGATTTAGAAGTTTGAAAACGTAAGCTTAAGTTATCAACGGAAGCAAAAGTTTAAAATCCAGACATAGATGAAAATCACAGTCATTTAGCATAAACGATGTAAAGAGTTTAACCAAACGCCATGACACTCTCCAAGCTGCAAGTTTTCATCTGAGTCGTACCTATCGTCCTGCAAAGCATGCTAAAGTGTATCAACATAAATTTGGAGAATTCACAGTTATAGTTAATCGAAAAGCGTAAGCGTGAGTTCACAAATGATTTGTTTTATGTAATGATTTGGGTAGCTAACCCTCATCAAGTAAACTAAACGGTGTACCGAATGCTGACTTTTCGTTTTGTGCCACCCATTAATTTCTATCAACATTAATGTAAAAGAGAAGGTCAATAGTTCACGCCCGGTTCCCAGCATGGTGTGAGGTTTCTCAAACCTAATAGCTTATCAACTAATACCCTGTCTGCCAACCCAGCTGTAACACCCGTTCTTATAAATCAAGGTTTAACGTAAATTTTACGTTAAACAAACATGTAATTAAGATTACATAACATTTGAAAATACGGGTTTATTAAAACTTTTACAAATCATAAGTTATTCTTCATAATGTGATCGAATTCGTTGTTTAAAAATTACAACGTAGCAAAGTGCGGAAGCGTGTATCATTATCGTGTTCGGTTCTTCGCTGAGCTTGATCGTCTTCCGGCATCCAAGGTGTACCTACATTTCATAAACATGAAATGCTTTAGTCATACGGGTTTAATCATGTCCAAACGATGTCCGGGAAACAATAGACTTTCAAATGAAAAACAAAATATAAAAAAAAATTCTCCACCGTAATTTACGGTGGGACCGTAAATTACGGTGGCCCCTGGATTTCAATTCTTCTGCCGTAAAACAGACCTTTAGCACCGTAACAAAATCAACTCCACCATAATTTACGGTGGAACCGTAAATTACGGTGGACTCTGCATCCAGATTCTCTATTTTATCGTAATTTGACACGAAATCTTTCGTATCTTTCAAACCGCTTATCCGTTTGACCTACCGTTTCTTCCTACATATTTGTAATTTGATTCTCCATCATATGGAGTTAAATTCCGGCATCCGGCTTGATAAAATTCAAGACTTTTAAGTCTTCGGCTTATAACCATATTTACCAAATTTTGACCCGTTCGCGATTTTGTCAAACAAACATGTTCATTTGATCCTTATTCCCATGATATTCATAATTTCACTAATTCCTATCATATTAGGTTCAAGTCACGGGTTTCTTACGTATCATAAAACGTTTATGCTCATTTGCGTGTTTTGACCCGTTAAGGGTATTTAGACATATTTTGAGTATCAAACGCTTTCATCCGTTTCTTACGTTATTATACAACATTTCTTACCAAGTAATCTTCCACCACAACTATAATTGTGGTGGACTTAATGAGGTGATCTTATATAATCCGAGTTTTTCTCATCGGATTGCTAATTTACGTCAAAGACTCATATAGAGTCATTTGACCGAAGAATTGCATCTTTCGCTTCTTATACTGATTCCAATTATTTATTTGATCATAAAACTCGTTTCAAAACTACCTTTAAAGGTCGTTTATTTGAATTAGCCAACAAGGGCGTTTTAGTCAATTTTTGTCATTCTTTTACGACGAAGGACTATTAGTGCTTGTTTGAACCACAAAGTCCGACCTTTTAACCAAATTCTTGTTTAGAAACCAATATGTTTCTAAACACCATAATCTTAACTCAATTCATTCGCTTTACCTAAAGATAACCGAATATCTTATTTTAACCTTGTCCAACTGTTATAAAACTCCAAATTCTACATGATGAGTTGTATTACTATACATACCTGGCTCGGATCAATATATTGACCCTGTTTCAATACCTTTCCTTAGTGCTTCTAAGTGATAGCGATGTAAGCATCCATGTGCTATTTATTTCCTAAATTCACGCAACTTCACAACCCATTAGTCGATATTGTCAAAGGGTGATAATTTCACCTTTTGACCCGTTTGGTCTATATGATCAATTACCACTGTCAAATTGTCAAAATTACCATTTTGCCCTTAATGGTTATTATGTTTTAACTTATATGATAACCATTAAAAGTATATGCTTCATTCGATCATAATATGATCGAATTACCGGTTTAACTCATTTTTAGCCATCACCATGTTTTCTTGTCATATTTGATTATCTTGTTCCGTACGACCACACGTCGGAACATCATATCTCAATTAGGTATTTTTTTCTTTTTTCGTAACTAATAAGACGGAAGAATATTATAAATATATGACTAGTGTAAGATATACTTACCTTGCATCCGAATTATGCTTTTCCACCATTCTTGCTTCGTTTGACCCGCTTCCTTTCCAAGCCTCCACCTAGCTTGTCAAGCGTCAAACTATCATCATAATTCGTAAGACAGTTATATTAGTCATCATTAATTATGACTATTCCATCTTACATATTTTCTATCACAAATACCATTCGATTTTATTAATGGTCGGTTTGACTACTAAAAGTCAAACGCCCCTTAGCATATAAATGCACATTCAAGTTCTATCTATCAATTAGTAGCTAACATGATTTTGTACACTTAGTTACATGAACATGGCTACCAAATTTCATCATAACATTCAAACCCATTTCAATCATGTATGAACAAGTTCCCAAATCACTTAATTTGTTTGAGTGCCTTGTTTCTATTATCCAATATGATGATTTTAAACATAAACTTATCATCATCTTTACTATTACATAAAAACCCACTTCCTAGTTTACTTGTTAATCACATACAAGTGATATTACTTCAAGTTCTTCATTATTCCATCATTTCTAACAAAACCCACTTCTAGTTACTTATGGACTCTTAACAAAATCTCTAATTTGTTCAAGTAGTTCATTCATATGAATTAGTGTGATGTTTATAAACACCATTAGAACATCAATTTCATCAATTCAACCAACACCCACTTAGCTCATAATAGGGTAATTATTAAATCCCTAGTTTGACAACAATTCATCAAGATTTCTACTAGGGTTTGTTTCTAAACCAAGATATAATCACAATGACACTCATAGATTCAACATTCATTCCAAAATTTCGATTATGATTGTTCATCATAATCTCAAAGTATCACCAAAACTGAAAATTCGACATACCTTGTGATCCCCACGACTAGGTGATCATTTATATGCATTCATGCATCGATTTGGGTCTTGATTTGAGCTCCAATTTGTTGATTTGTTGGAGTTAAGGTTTTGGCTCTCCTTGGAGCTTTCTCCTGGTTATTCACGAACACACTAAATGTGTGTGTGTTTGTTTTTGATTTTAGTAAATAATCTTTTAGATTATTACACCTTTGGCCCCTCAAGTTTTGTTAACTAATAAGTAGGCTACAACCTATTTACTTTCAACAATACTTTGTTTTGTTAACTAGGTTAAACTTTGCTAGTTTAACTTAGTGAGTTCGGGGTAGTCATAACCCGTTTTATTTTAAGTCCCGTTATCTCGGCCTTCTATATACCTTGTTTTCCTTAAAAGCTTTTATTCACTTTTTATTTATTATTAGGATTAATTATTTAAATCCTAATATTTACCGGGTAAATTTTACCACTAACGGTGCTTTACCCGTCTTTTATTATTAACGGGGTTTGATTACCAAACCCATTTTCGGGGTGTTACAAGTCTACCCCCCTTAAAGTGGTTTTGTCCTCGAAACCTTTTCTTACATAATTCATCGAGTTTAACTCCATGCATTTGCTCTCGATAATCAATTAGGCATTCTTCATACTTTAACCGATTGTTAGTATTACCATAAAAGTATGGTAATATCCTTTTGGTTATTGATCATCTACTCAGCTTACATGACATAATGTGACTTGAAATAACGTAATCTCGTTATTTCCACTAGTTTAATTAACTTAGCAATATTTATCGCTCGGCTTAACATTCATCACTCGGCTCTGATGTGATTATATTTCACATTACACTTCTTGACCGTGATCATGTCACGTCATGCCAACTTTTACATCAACTTTCTATTTTCAGAATTATCACTTTTCGGATATATCGTCTTGCACCTATCCGTGTCAAGACTTATATCTTTCATGTTTACCGTTTATAATTCCATCATAATTCATTTTTGTAGGAACGTTATTTCTTACCAAAACCGAAGTTTTAGTTTAGCGTCTTCTCTTCAACCTTTGTCAATTATCCATACCGGGATACTGACAGTCCGTAATTTAATCCTTTACAGTATTAGTTTTATGCGGGGATTCTTAACTGATTTCCTCGCTTTATTCCATCTAACCCGTAGGTTTTATCACTTAGCCTTACGGGCTATTTTTTTTTTTTTTTGATTAGACATTCACCTCTTTAAGACGAAGTCCTTATAACTTCTTTAAGGCTAAGGGGGCCGGTGTGGGACGACCCACCTGGACGGCGTCAGACCGGGGACGAGCCCCATACCCCTCGGTCTAAGAATGTTTCATGTTACTTCATTTAATATTTGCATTTAATTTTAATATAAGGGTATATTTGTAAACTTACATAGATCATTAATTTCTAATCTTTCTTTTTAATAGCTAACTACATTAAATTTGTAACTTATTTTCAAAATATATATTTTTTGTTCAAAAAAAAAAAATTAGAGTGTATGATAAATTACTAGGTATGTAGGATAAATTACGAGTTGTGTAGGATAAATTTAAGTATGTGTAGGATAATTTTCGAAATGTGTATGGTAACTTTTAATGTGTGTAGGCAATGAAAATTAGTGTAGAGAATAATAATCTTTATGAGTAATTAATTATTTAAAGATTGTAATAAATGAGATGAAAGATTAACTACTTAACATTTTACAATTGTACCATTTGTTCTTTTTCTTCTCAATTAATTTTTTTTCTCAAATGAACTTCCCCCTATATATATATATATATATATATAGGGGAAGGTTCATTGGGGAACACTAAAAAAGTGGGAAACAGCGGGGAACCGGCTCAAACGAACTCCGATTGGACTCATTCCAGCGGCGTTGTAACCGGCTCGTCGAACCCTAACTAAGATCTCTTAACCCTAAACCCTAAATCCTAACTCCTAAACTCTAAACCCTAAAGCTAAAAAATAAGGCTAAAACCTAAGCTAAACCGTAAAATCTAAACTGTAAACCTTAAAAGATAAACCCTAAAGACTAAACCTAAAGCTAAACCCTAAAGCTAAACCCTAAACCCTAAAGCTAAACTCAAAACCCTAAAGCTAAACCCTAAAGCTAAACCCTAAGGCTAAACCCTAAAGCTAAACCCTAAAAGCCAAACCCTAATATATTTAGGGTTTAGGGGTTATGATTTAGGGTTTAGGGGTTATGATTTAGGGTTAAAAGATCCTAGTTAGGGTTCGACGAGACGGTTCCAACGCCGCTGAAATGAGTCCAATCGGAGTTCGTTTGAGGCGGTTCCCCACTGTTCCCCACTTTTTTAGTGTTCCCCAATGAACCTCACACTATATATATATATATATATATATATATATATAGAGAGAGAGAGAGAGAGAGAGAGAAACGGGATCGGGAGAAAACGATCAAAAGTGTGAGAACGCTTCCTGGCCCAACACGTGTCACGCCGCTTAGAAAAGGGCGGAGGGGCTTTTTTTGTCCTTTCATCTTCTGCTTTTCCTCTTCCGCTTTTTCCCAATGTTGTTTTAATTTTTGGCTTTTGAGATTTTTGACGTTAACCAGATTCAATAATTATTGGCGTTTTAATGGTTCCATTGTATCAACATTTTGGCGTTTATTGCGTTTATGGTGGTATTCACATCGTATGCCAATGGAACCCAAGGGGCAGGAAATCTATTTGAATGGCGTTTTCCAATGCGTTTAAACAAGTTGGCCTATTGTTCTGTTATTTTTTATAAACATTTTGGCATTTGTGGTATCTTGGCGTTTTACTATTGTTAAATTATATTTCAACCACAGGAAAAAAAATACAAGGGAAGGAAATAAATTAAAAATCCTATTCGGATCTCTTTTCCCAATCTTCAGTGTCATCAGTCTCTCTCTTCTTTAATAGTATAAGAACTGTCATCAAATATACGACGTTTTATGTAAAACTTAAGAAACCCATGGATTTTTTTGCCTGCTCGTCTGTTGAACTGTCTTTTTGTGTGGATGTTTGGGGACATAGATCTATGGCGTGTGAGTGGGTTTTTCGCTTTTTCTTTATCTGGATCTTCATCTTTATAGTGAACCCACTCTTCAGTGTCATTGACCTCTTCTCCTCATCCAAACCTTCTTCAAGAACAAAAAATACAAAATGCCATATGACTGGCATCAGTATCTTTTTCCTGAAATTTTGTCCATCTCATGCAGCAAAATCTTTCTGAGGTACTCCCCTCTGATAACATTTAATCAGTTTATTTGTTGGCATTTTACAGTTGGTTGTATTTAGTAGTATTTGGTGTTTGTTTTTTTGGTTTGATCACATGGAAGTTGCTGAGATGTATCATTTTATAGGATGTCTTTTTGGCGCCTAAATTAGGCGGTGCATTATTATAATAAAGTATTTTGTCTTTTCAGTTACTGTTTTGTAATTAATGTTTTTGATAAGCTTTATCTCTGAAGTCTGTAACACGTCCCATCTTTCAAGTTTGGCGTTTTAGATTCTTCAGTATTTAATGATTTTGTATTTACTGTTTCTAGTTAAATTTTCAAGTTTGCTTTTTATTTTTTTTTCCTATTTTTATTTTTTTTATTTGGGTTTTTTTATAATAATTTTTCAAAGTAATTTTATTTTAGTTTGGCAGTTTTTTGGTGGCGTTTAACTGGATGATATCATTTTAAACAAGCATTTTGGCTGTTTTGGCGTTTTTATTATATATGGTGTTTTTATTATATAACAATTAACTGAAAAGGAAAATAAAAAAAAAGGAATACATAAACAATTGATCTTCCAAATCTTCTCTGTCTCCAGTCTCTTTCTTTCGCTTTTTTGAATCATGTTAATTGGCTGGTTCGACTTTCGTATGATTCATTTTGTTTTTTTGTTTTTCAAGTAGTTTTTTGTGTTGCTGTTTGGAAGCACACAGTCTGACATCAGCATCTTTTTCTTGAATATTTGTCCATCTCATGCAGCAAAATGTTATTGAGTTTATATCCTTCAGCCAACAATCTTGAATTTTTACAATCAACGATGTTCGATTTTTTTTAACTTTTTTGGCGTTTTACCGATAAAAAGAACGCCACGAAATAAGATCACCTTAAACCTCAAATTTAGATCATGCTAAAATCAATAATGTTTTGCTGTATGAGATGGACAACATTGTTAATCCTCGGTTAAGAAAGATAACTGACAATGTTGTCCACCACATACAGCTAAACTTTATTGACAACAAACCTCAATAATGTTTTTGTGTGTTTTGGCGTTATAAATTTGATGGAAGTTTAGGATAAGTCAATGAGATTTTACTCAATGAAATGGACTATATCCTCACTTTAGGATTTTGTCTATGTCATTGAGCGAAATCTTACTGACAGCCAAACTGAATTTCAAAAAAAACGTTTTTGGGGTTGAAGATAATTGATGTTTGGGTTTTTTGGTGTTTCTAAGGCGAATGGGTTATATGAAATATGGCGTTTGGGTTTTTGTGTTTGTTTTTAACTGAAGGTCTGAGATATTGTATATATAGGATTTTTTTTGGCGGTTTTTTAAGGTGGGATTTTTACTGTAATTAAGTTTTTATATTTAATGGCGTTTTACTTAGAATGGTCTGTGATTTTTGTTTTTGGCGTTTTATTTCATGATTTGGCGTTTTATGTGGAGCAGTCAAAAGACCCTTTTACCCTTAATGAAGAGCGTCAACGTAATAAAATTGATGTTATTTATGAAAACGCCACCGCGCCAATCTAGTCCATAGATTGTTTTGATCGGAGGATCGTTAAGCGTTCTCACCGTTCTCACACTTTCTATCGTTTTCTATAAATCCCGACCCAATATATATATATATATATATATATACACACACACACTTATCATGCTCCCATAAAGCGTATATATATATATATATGTATATAGGGCCAGAGGCAGAACCATAAATGTTTACAGAACTCGCAAAACTCCTAATAAACAATCTTTTTATTTATATATATATATTTATGTTTTGGATAATTTAATCATTTATTATGTGTATTTTTACGATTACATACATGTTAAGAGTAATTTTATGATTTTTTATATGTAATTTTATAATTACAAATATGTAAACTAGTTTTTTTACATATATGTAATTACTATGACACATATACATAATTTTGGCAATTAAACATATGTTAATAGGGTTGTAAACGAACCGAACGAACATGAACAAGGCCATGTTCGTGTTCGTTCGTTAAGGAAATTAACATGTTCGCGAACTGTTCATGAACGCATACCGAACATAAGTTTATGTTCATGTTCGTTCGTTAAGGAAATTCAGTTGTTCACGAACAGTTCGTGAACACTGGTCTCGAATACAAACGAACGTAAGCGAACACAAACGAACGCAAGCAAATAAAAAAGAACGCAAACTGACATTTAACTTGAAAATAAAAAAAATAAAATTTTGTTATCCTTAAACATTGGATATAAGTAGTTAAATACAACCATCAAATGATAAATTATAACACAAGAAGTCTAATACACCACCAAACAATGAATCAACTTTAACTAACTTAGACATAGTTATCACCAAAAATGTCTTAACATGTCCAAATTTTAGCTATCTTAGAAAAAAGGGTTTCAAGTTTTTAATATGTTTAAATAAAAGGTTTATTATTTATTATTTTTTAATATAATCAAACGAACAAGGACGAACATAACCGAACATATTACCGAACGTTCACGAACCCCGTCGAACGAAGGAGACCTATGTTCGTGTTCGTTCGCTAAGCTAACTGAACGAAATTTTTCGTTCGTGTTCGTTCGTTAAACTAATCGAACGAACATAAACGAACTTCCCGCCGAACGGTTCACGAACTGTTCACCGAACGTTCGGTTCGTTTACAGCCCTACATATGTAAACTACTTTTAACAAGTATGTAATCAAAGAAATACATATAATAAATGATAAAAAGATCCTAAATACAAAAACTTATATATAAAATGATTGTTTATTAGGAGTTCTGAAAGTTCTGTAGTTATTTAGAGTTCTGAAATGAACTCAACCCTATGTATATGTATATATATATATATATATATATGGGTGAGGTTACTCTACAAAGTGTATTTTTCCTACAAAGTGTAGGAAGTGATCTTGACCATTGGATGAGTGTCTTTGATGGTTGAGATCATCTTGATGGCATTTTGGTAATATGTGTGTCTTAAAAATAGAATGATTTAATTGATTGGGGGTAAATGTGTCATTTAGCTTGTTTTAAATAAGGAAATAATTGATCTCGACCATAAACCTCTCCATCTTTTTAGTAAGTTTCCCTCTCTCTCTCTCTCTCTCTCTCTCTCTCTCTCTCTCTCTCTTTATAACTTCATGAAGAAACACAACATCAAGAAAACTTATCGTGAATCATACAGTACAACACATCGTGAAGAAATCCAAGAAAATACATCGTGAATCATACAATATAACACAACATTATTTAATTTGTGTGGTGTGTTATACAATATAACACATCGTGAAGAAACCTAAAAATTATAAAACACATCATCAATAAAACACAAAAAAACATGTCATTCGTGAATAATAATAATAATAACTGGTATAACACATCATGAATTAACCTATAATTGGTAAAACACATCGTCAAGAAATTACAAAAACACACCCTTCCTAAAAACACAACATTAATAATTACAAATACATTTCTTTCCTAAAAACATAAACTGCTATAACACATCGTGTGAATTAACTTGTAACTAGTAAAACACATCGTCAAGAAATTGTTCATGAAGGATTGTAACTAGTAAAACACATCATCAAGAAATTGTTTTTTACAGGATACGTTTACAAGCAAAAAACGAAAGCTATAACACATTGTGATGAACCTGTAATTGGTAAAACACAATCAACCATTGCATTGTACATCACCATTTATATTTATTTGATCTGTTAGTTCAAATGAAAGAAACAAGAAAAAAATGAATGAAATATGCATCAGAAATTGATCTTCGTAGTTTAAAGTAAGTGCCGAATTTTGAGTTGATTTGAGATATTTTGTTTCCTTAAAACTCTCCTTTTTTGTTTGAAAAATAAATCTTCCATAAATAATTTAATTAGTCAATTACCTTTATGCCATTTAGTAAAAAATACCTAAATGCCACATGTCACAAGGAGAACACTTCCTACACTTTGTAGGAAAAGTAGGCTTTGTAGCCAACTCCCACTCATATATATATATATATATATATATATATATATATATATATATATATATATATATATATATATATATATATATATATATATATATATATACTAGCGGTAAGACCCGCGTGCAAACACGGGTTGTTTCTTAGAAAACCATGCATAACAAATATAAATGATGAATATGGTTATATTTATAGACTTATAAATAAATAAGTCAGTCGGTAAATACTTAAAATTTAGATTATAAAAAATACAAAAATATACAATTTATTAATCTTTTTGTAAACGAAATAACATTTGCATTCAAACATGTTCCTTTAACCTCCACAAAACACTATTTTAACCCAACAGTGGTTTAAACCACCGTTTTAACCCAACAGCAGTTTCAACCATAGTTTTCTCCACAACAAATACATTTAACCCAACCGTGGTTTCAAACATCTGTTTTCATCCATCTGTTGACCAAAGTTAACAGATGTATCAACTACTGTTTTATTTTCAAACATCTGTTCACAACAACAGAGCTTTCATCATTTAAACTCTCAAACCTAAATATTCATTTAATTAATTTAAATAACAAACATTGTTAATAATTTTAACACAACTAATTATATAAAATATGAAAGTGTCAAACAGAAGTAACTATATAATAAACAAACTTCAAAACAGCACACAACATTCAATAAAATACAGCATAATAATTTCTAATCAATGGGCGAAACAGTAGTCTCGATAAATAAATCTCCTTTCGGATCACTGTAGTTGTCAACATGTTGGAGGTATTTCAAAAGTTCATTGCTCAAATCAACTTCAACCATATCTCCCCAACTTCAACTTCAACCTTAAATACTTAAAGTTTACAGTATAAAAATACAAAAAATATACAATTTATTAATCTTTTGTAAACAAAATAACATTTGCATTCAAGCATGTTCCTTCTCCAAAAAACAATATTTTAATCCAAGAGTCGTTTCAATCACCTTCAACCTCCACAAAACACTATTTTAACCCAACAGTGGTTTTAAACCACCAACAGTGGTTTCAACCACAGTTTTCTCCACAACACTCTGCTTTATCCCAACAGTGGTTCCAAACATCTGTTTTCATCTATCGGTTGACCAAAGTCAACAGATGTATCAACCACTATTTTGTTTTCAAACATCTGTTCACAATAACAGAGCTCTGATCATTTAAACATACCTTTGCCAATATTACAAGCTTTTACACTCTCAAACCTAAATATTCATTTAGTTAATTTAAATAACAAACATGGTTAATAATTTTAACACAACTAATTATATAAAAACTACAAGTGTCAAACAGAGGTAACTTTATAATAAACAAAGTTCAAAACAGTAAACAACATTCAATAAAATACAGCATACTAATTTCTAATCCATGGGCGAAACAGTAGTCTTGATAAATAAAGCTCCTTTCGGATCACTGTAGTTGTTAACATGTTGGAGGTATTTCAAAACTTCATTGCTCAAATCAAATTCAACCATATCTCCCCAACTTCAACTTCAACCTTAAATACTTAAAGTTTAGAGTATAAAAAGTATAAAAATATACAAGTTATTAATCTTTTGTAAACAAAATAACATTTGCATTCAAGCATGTTCCTTCTCCAAAAAACAATATTTTAACCCAACAGTCGTTTCAATCCCCTTCAACCTCCACAAAACACTATTTTAGCCCAACAGTGGTTTTAAACCATCGTTTTAACCAAACAGCGGTTTCAACCAAAGTTTTCTCCACAACACTCTGCTTTATCCCAACAATATTTCCAAACATCTGTTTTCATCCATCTGTTGACCAAAGTCAATAGATGTATCAACCACTGTTTTATTTTCAAACATATGTTCACAATAACAGAGCTTTGATCATTTAAACAGACCTCTGCCAATATTACAAGCTTTTACACTCTCAAACCTAAATATTCATTTAGTTAATTTAAATAACAAACATGGTTAATAATTTTAACACAACTAATTATATAAAAACCACAAGTGTCAAACAGAGGTAACTATATAATAAACAAATTTCAAAACAGCAAACAACATTCAATAAAATACAGCATACTAGTTCCTAATTAATGGGCGAAACAGTAGTCTCGATAAATAAAGCTCCTTTCGGACCATTGCAGTTGTCAACATGTTGGAGGTATTTCAGAAGTTCGTTGCTCAGATCAACTTAAACCATATCCCCCCAAATGCTTGTTATCAGCCACTTGTTTTTTTCAATTATATTAGTCCTTCGGCGCCTATCTACATAATCAACCACACGAGGATTATTGAAAGCAAACACCTTCATCCAGCCTTCTTATTCATATCTGAGCAAATCAGTAGTTAGCTCAGCAGACTTTCCAATAACAATCAAATGCAGCCTCTTTGCGATGGTCAAAAAATGTCCTTGGCAAGGATTGACTACGATGCTCTCTAGAAAATGAAGCATTCTGAAAGTCTCAGAAATAACATCAAAAGAAACGATGTTCCTCTCACCTAGTGGATACCAATAATTTGAAACCATGAAATATATGGTTTTATCAACATAAACTCCTGTAGACCATGAATAACCGCTTGAACCGTAATTATTTACGCTACCGATATTTATTGTTCTCCATAACTCACGTATTCGTGAGTAAACACGAGCAGTAGCTACATTACGGTAACATCTGATGTTCAGCACTTTCAGGTCATTGAATTGATCAAAATAAATTCCACCAGTATCAGAGTTTCGATCATGAATGTAATTTAAGTAGTCGTCAGACAAAACCTTATAGCGCCTGGTAGTTGGATTCCAAAGAATCAGCTCACAGTAAATCCCTTCATTGCAAACTAACAACAATCCATTAAATGATGATAGAATACGTAAGAAGGTAGGGTGGACACTGTTAGGAAAACTTAAGGTTTTGCTTCTAACAACATCCAAATTACCAGCAACTACGTCGTCAACGACACTTGACGTGTCTTTAAAGGAGAGTAGTTTCTTTTGTAGTGAATCTCCACTTCGGAGACCATGCATCATCTGAAATCCATGACTTGACAGTTCCCTATAAAAATTCTTGGAAAGACATTTCAAATAACCAATATCTTCTGTAGAGAGCCTTGTGAAAGTTTCGTCAACAATCACTTAAAACCCAATGTTTTCCATTTTGCAGTGAACCAATGCGTCTTTGAAAGTAAAAGAAATTGTAATGTTATTGATAAACAAAAAACTTTTGAAGATGATTGAGTAGATGGATGAAAACGGTAATGATGAAAACCTCTGCCCAATGTATTTTATATACCCAATGAAGGTGGTTATGACTAAATACATCATCAGACGAAGAATATGATGCGACACTCGTAAGGCCTTTAATGCATTTCCATGGCAAAAGTATAAAATTAAACACGTTAATATAATTACAATTAACCTCTTCATTTACCATAAGACGTCTTTACCATAAGATAGAACTGAGTGAGTGACATGCATTAATTGCAAAGTACATATCCCTAGGAATTTAGAATTTGAAATTACCAGCAATTTCAAAACATCTGCTAAGGTATATGTTTGCCAAAGGAAACATCTGCTAAGTTATACTTTCTTGGCGATGGGCAGTGGTATGCCCTCTTGGATGTGGGCCAGACCTTTGACATTTGAATATAGAGCAGTGGTTTGAAATTAAATGAATTTTAACTCAGATAAAACATCTCAGATAAAAAATCGCTTCATTTGCAATCATCATTTAGTCATAACTCAGATAAAAAATATATTCATTTAAAGACCAGTAATACTCTACATTGTAAACAAATGCTTCTGTAACTCCAGCAGACAAAGATATTGCGAACATCTATTAGCCAACAATTGATATTGCCAACAGTAGCTGTAACACCTCGTAAAAACGTGTCCAATGATGTGTTGACACGTGTAATAAACCCTAATAAAGTCAAACATTGACTCTCAGGGACTAATTTCATCAAAATCGAAAGCTATATATGTTGAGGGACTAAAAGTGTCAACATGCCAAACTTGTGCCTCTGATTTACAACACACGATGAATATATTCTTAAACGAGTAAATATTCGGACGTAAGAAGCCGTTTGTGAAAGTAAACGAAAGTTTACAAGACTAAGGGGTTAAACGTGTCAACATGTTAATTCTTACCTCTGAGTGACCTTTTAACGAACCCCAAGCTTCGCAATGTTCTATTATACTCTCGGGAATACCCAATATGGATACATAGGGCTTTAACGCAATAAAACGATAATGCTCACAAGTTGTGCATTAAAGGGGCCAAAAGCGTCAAACTCTAAAACTACACCTTGAAGCGACCATGTAAGATAACTAGAATAAACTGAAGTATCGTAATATCCCATCATACTCTTGGGAATGCTTATTATTGATCTTGAAAGGCTTTTATGCCATTTCGTGTTAAAACGCACAAGTTTGCAAATTAAAGGGTTAAAAGCGTCAACGAGCAGAAACTAGTGTTTTCGGTAATCGCTTAACGAAACCGGACCTAACAGTGTTTGGTTATACTCCCTAGATCATTTACAAACTAACTACAAGGGCCCATTGTGCCTAAAATGAAAGTTATTATGCTTATAAAGGTGCAGGGACTGATCATGACAAGTTAGAAACTTGTTTTGTTGGTAACCCATAGGGTCGCGCTGCGCGACCATGATCATCATATGCCGTCGCGCGACACGACGGCTTAATTTCGACAGAATAGTACTTCTAGCTGCAGGTTCTTCCATGCAGCCCACTTCTACCATCTCTAAACCATTTTTAATGAAACCATGGACTTGTACACTGAATTAAACATCTGGTATTACACTTGTATTAATCTCAAATGATCCTAGACACATGTCAATCATCCACAATGCCCCCAAAATCTATAAATAGGCCAAGAATTCTCATTCTCAACTTGCATATCATTTCAATATGTTATCTCTCAATCATAGAGGATCCTGATCATTTTGGAACCTCTTTTGAGTTCTATTCGGTCCTTAGAACCGTTTGTAAGTGTCCTTTCGTGACTAGTTTATTTTATTTGGCTTTTAGAGCCGAAAAGTCAAGCGTTTTCGATAAACGCTTTGACTTTTAGCTAGACCATAAACGGTCAAGCCACTGTTCGCAACGAACATGGCTACGTGATCGTAATTAGGTAGGTGTTAAACCCTCAATAGGGCACCTCCTAATTATCACGTTTACTTAGTTAATTGTCGGGTCAAAGTAATTAAAATAAAAGTCAAACGGGTCAGTTTTTAAATAAAATTCATAACTGATAACGTAGAAGCTATAAAATCAGTTTTGTCACTTTAATAACTTGGTACATATTAATTGAACATGTCTAGGCATGTTCAACCTGACAGTTCTGAGTTTAGGATCGGTTTGCAACCGAAAGTCGCAAAAGTAGACTTTTGCTTTGACTTTCAGTTCTGACCCGAATTAGCTTGGTTTAGTTATGACTTAGGGTTCCTTTGTGACCTTATTATATGTTAGTATAACCCTTTGAGGTTATACTTCATGGTCCCATAGAAATCATAGTCCATTTGCATATTTGCTTAAAAATTGACTATTATGCCCTTATATTATAAAAACGAGATTTTTGAAAATGTGAGAGGACAAAAAGCTTTATTACTGATATATAAGCATGTCAAACAAATTTGACATCAGTTTCTGGTCTCAAACTAAAGTTATGCACGATATCGTAAAATATAACTTTTTATTAATTAAATTGCGCTTTTTAGCATAAATCATATTTAAACCCAATTTTTGGAACCAAACTCATTGCCTACTTTTATGATATAATTTTTAGGAATTTTTGGAAATTTTGGTCAGATTTTATACTGAGCATAATAAAGAGTTCTCGTATGAATTCGGTAATTGACGATAATACCCTTTTTTTGTTAATAAAATGAGTTTAACATATGATTAACATATCAAACCTTTTCCTACTGATGTTATATGAAAAAATATAAAATATTTTAAACATTCAAGGGTGATAAAAATCTCAGAATTTCATAAACATCGCATATATCGTCAATTGTCGACCTTTAAGCTAATTAGGTGCATAGTATGGTTTAAAACCATATTTAACACCTAAGACTTGTTACCTACTGATTTTATAAATAAAATTTAATATCTCTACAGTAAGTACAAGTTGTGAACTCAGACTTCCAATTTTGTCCCTAAAAGCATATGTGAAATGACCAAAATGCCCCTACGGTGCATAGTTTGGCCATAAATGGTAAACCTCACATATATATGATATCCTATGGTTATAACTTTATAAAATAAATATTTTTACTGAATATTTTAGGCCAGAACCTCAGTTTACTATTAAATCTCTTTTATGAGCTTTAAAATGACCAAAATACCCTTACGGGGCTTAATTTGATTTTAAAATCTTTTTGGGCATAATTGTTGATATCCTACTGATATCATAACATATTTAAAGCATAATAACTTATGGAACTTGTACATGACTCATCCGGCTACCCGTTATGCATATACGCGTCTAGTACGGATTTTGTAACTAGTTTGCATAAATTAGCCAAAACGGGTCAAACCATATCATTTTAACTTCAAATTCTAGAATGTATTTAGTTTATCCATATTATACAAGTATTCATACTTGTTGGGTCTAAATTACATTTTATTCCGGTCATCGCTTAATCTAGCGTATTATACCGTTTCTAATACTTTAAGTTAGCCGGTCTAGGTCTATGACCTAAATAAGACCCGTTAACATTCTAAATTGGTTATATATATTACCATCATTCCAGACTAGAGCCTCCCGGTAAAAGCTATCTACATTTAATTAGATTGGATACGACTGAGTTATATAAATCTTGCTCTAAATCGAGAAGTAGCTCAGGTAAATACTTTTAACTTATTTTCCCTTTATACGGGCTTGGGATACGGTAAATTATTACCGCTTGGTCGGGTATTGAATATTTAATCGATTAGTGGTCAAATCATTGAGATAACCGTTTTAATCTGTTTTGTTTGATACAAAGTATTCAGGGGTTGATGACCGTGTCCTGGATATCCTTGGCATCAATTAAATGCAAATGGCCACGACCTAAGCACGGGGTGTAGGCATACACCTGACAGTTGCGATATGGTTTCTTTTCCCCAAAAAGACAATTAAAATATAAGATATACTCACTCGTGAGGAAACTTCTTGTGAGTTTATATTAGCGGCGTGTCTATTAATCTTGTCTTGGCTTCTATCCTGGGCCCTGAACGTACGACAAACATGTAAATCTGTATACAAGATTATTTTTAAATAATTGTCCCAAGTTATAAAAGAATTTTTGTGCATTGTGCCCCTAAACAAATTTTCATAAACTTTTTCAAATGAGTCAGTTAATTGTATTTACCAGTGTAAACTGACGTATTTTCAAAAGACTAAGTGACAGGTACTATACACAAATAGGCTGGGAGCTGCTTGGTGTTAATAAAGGATCTTGCAAATCCTTTGGATGCCCTAAAGTCTGCTAAACTTCATTTTGTACATTTTATATAGACCCGCCTGTGGATTTAATGTTGCAAGCTCGTATGTAATTATCCTTTTGGTATTTTCAGGCATTTGGGTTTGTAATAATATTTTATATTCCAAGACTTCCGCTGTGCTATTCTGTATATGTTTGACTATGACGATATCAATCTTATGTCACGATACTCCCCCACCGGGCCCACCGAGCTGAGCTGTAAATATTAGGGTGTGACAGGTTGGTATCAGAGCCAACGTTTGAGTGAATTAAACACTAGCCTTTAGTGTTTAATCTCAAATGACACAGTAGCATATTCCTTAGACCTTCCGAGTCTAGACTTAACATAGGAATGCTCTCACCCCTAGAAATGCCAAGCTTCTTACAACGGCTAGGTAAAGCGTTTAACTAGTTGGAGGAAAGACCTTTATGGACCTATTCTCAAAACCAAACCCATTTAAACTATTAACCAGACTTCGGAGTCCATACCGGAGGTCCCTGAGGCTAAAATCTTGAAGTCTGTACCGGTGGAGTCCATAGCAGGAGATCCCTGAGACTCCCATATTGAATATGATACATGTGGATGCTATTAATCCCAAATCCCCTTCTCCGAGTATTGGAATTTTGAACTTGGGCTATGCTTGTTAAAATCCAATCTGTGATCCAATTTATTTTTCTAACCATGAAATCCTTGAATTCTACTTCTACAACAGATCCTAATTTGGAATGTTCATTTTATTCACTGAATCTTCAGTGTCACTGCCGTGTATGATAGACAAAGAAGAGAAACCATCAGAATGAAGCAAGAAAAGGCATTAGAACACCCTTCTTCCAATATATTTCTTTTTTCCTTTAAATCCCTGTATGGGCATTTGATTATCGTAGTCCTTTGTAGACGTATTATTTCATCATAGTCCTTGTAGACTTACCTTTTCTAATGAGACTATGTATATGCTTATGTTTATCATAGTCCCTTCGAGGACATTATATTTCAAAATAGTCCCTTCATGGACTTTATATTACAATAAAATCCCTTAGTGGATGTCATATTTCCATGTAGTTCTTTCGTGGACAACATACTTCAAAATAGTCATTCATGGACTTTATACTCTGTTATAGTCCTTAAATGGACGTGTTATATCAATAAAATCTTTTTGTAAACATGTTATTTCATTAAAAATCTTTTGTAGACATGTTATGTCATCAAAGTCCCCTGGCGAATATAATAATTCATTAAAATCCTTTTGAGGACATATCATTTCACTATAATCTCAATGTTAACATAACTTATAGTCCCTATATGGACTTATATTTTCCTTTCCGTTCCCGCGTGGACTAGTATTACTTTAGAGTTCCTATAAGGACCTATCTATTCTAAATAGTCCCAGTATGGACATTTGTTTATTATAATCCTTATATGAACATATCTTTCGATTTGAGTCCCTGTGAGGACATCTGTTCAGCAAAGTCCTTTGTGCGCATGCTATACCAATATAGTCCTTTTTATGGACATGTTATTTTATTAAAATCCCTTTGGGGATATACTATTTCGAAATAGTCCCTTATGGACATGAGATTTCATTATAGTCCCTTAGTGGACATGATATTTCATTATAACCCCTTTGTAGACCTGATATTTCATTATAGTCCCTTCATGGGCAAACTGTTTTAATATAGTCCCTATACGGACTTATGATATTTTATAGTCCCTATACGGACTTATAATATTTTATAGTCCCCAAACAGACTTATAATTTTCTTTTAGTCCTCTGTGGACAAATATGATAATAAAAGTCCTGATTAAGGCACTATTGTAAACTTCCTAATGATTTATGGAAAGCTTTGAAAATTTTATATAGGTATTCATTTCGTCCTTTATCAAACAATAGTATCAATTTTATTTGAACTTTATCGATCTGCTAAATAATCTCAAAAATATCTTCTTAATGGTATAACCTAGCCTATATGTCAATACAGACATGCTATGATGGTAAAACCCTCTTAAGACAATTAATCCTTGTTAACATCTAAGAACATGTTAAAACTCCTGGCAGTGTGACTTGAGAGACCACACCAGCCGTCAAGGTATTTGAACTATGTCCAAGCCTTAAAGCCTATATGATCAAATTGGATCATGGAAAGTATCATCAAGGTGATGATCAAAATATATAAACATCCGTTAGTGATGAACTGCCTACGGGCTAAACTTGTTGTCCAATAAGATGACAGTTGTGGTCTATGAACCCCCTTTCTAAAGATATTGGACTATGTCCAAACATAATAGTCTATATGATTAATGCGATCATGACGAATATCATCTGATACGATGATCATAATATTTAACATCCTTTAGTAATGTTTCGCCTACGGGCCATATACTATACTGTCCATTAGTGACATTGACAATTGTGACCGTTATGGTTATTGTCCAAGGTGATGGGCAATGCCCAAGCCTCATACTATATAAGATCGATAAGATCTTGACAGATATCTTAAATTACGATAATTATATATATATATATATGTATAAACATCCATTAGTGATGTCCATTTATTTGCCTATGTGGCAAAATAAATCGTCCTTCAAAGCAATGACAAATGTAGCCTATGAATTTCTGCCCAAAGGTAAATAACTATGATTAACCCTTAAAATCCCTGATCAATTAAGATTGCGGCTTATATATTTATGTCCTCTGTGACAGGCATTTTGTGCCATATCCTATGTGTCCTCTGCGACAAGGCCTTCGTGCCATATGGCTATTATATGTCTTTCATGACAAGCCTATGTACTACATTAATATGTCCTTCATGACGAAATTATGTTTCATAATTTAAAAGTCCTTGTGGCGAGCTTTCGAGCTATACAAAAATCGTCTTTATGACAAAGACAATTGTGACATTGTAATCCCCTGTCTAAAAGGTAACAGACTCGGTCCAAATCCTAAATGCCATTGATGGTCCTTTTATGACCTAGACTAAATGTGATTGATGTACATACAAATAACATTTATTAGGAATGTTCATAACCTATTAGCCCATATGGTTTAATGTTACCATGGCCAGTGTATGTTAGGTCATCAGGATGATGACTAACTGCTGTAATGCAACTAAGTAATTGTCTCATTTGGTGTTAGGGACCAAGTCTCGAGTATGGCAAACTCGGATAAGACAACCAACAACCGCGTTATTGATGATGCGAAGCATGCAAATGATGCTATAATCGTGAATCTCAATGTTAAAATAGAAAATCTCCAAGCTTTGATTAAAGCAGCTGTTGGAAAAGCTATGAGAAAGGTCATGAAAAGGTTCAAAGAGCCAAATGCTACTTGCTCTAAAACATATTCCTCTGCTCATGAGAAGAGCTTTATTCATACTTCGAGTGCGAAGAATAAACCAGATAAGATCATATATAGCAAGGAGCCCAGTTCCTCTAAAGGATGTACTTAAAAGTACTTCGTCTCTTGCAAATCAAGAGACTTCAATGGCGAAAAAGGGGCCATTGATTGCATGAAATTGTTGGATGAAATAGAAACCATTATGTGTATCAGCGGTTATGCTGGAAAGGACATTGTGAGTTATGTATCACAGTCATTCGATGGTGATGCCCTTAGTTGGTAAGGACATTAATAAAGTCCATAAGAAAGATACCCTCATACAATATGGAATGGTTCAAGTTTATGGACCTTATCAGAAAAACCTGTTGTCTGCAACACGAAATGGAAAAGGTGGAATCAGAATTTTCTGACTCTCACCATATAATTTCTAGACTGTCGACAGTATGTTACAGACGTTAGTTCATTGTCTGGGATAGTGCCCTATTCAGTTAACCCAGAATCTAAGCATAATGCACTATATATTGGTGGTTTAGCATCGGAAATTAGAGGGCATGTTGAGACTTCAAAACCCGATTCTTATAAATCCACTATGGATCCATCCCAGCCACTCGCGCTAAATGGGTTAAGAAATAAACTAGTCAAAATTGAGACTGCCAGAAAAGGAGAAAGGATGATAACTCCCAGGAATCTAAGAAAAAGGGGTATATTTAAGTTTAGAGAGACTAAGAATGGAGGCGCCTAAACCCTCCTGATGAATGTCTGAGGCAGTTCGTATCAATAATGGCACCAGGTACATCCTTTATTGTGAATCAAGGATATTAGTGCTAAGAATTTTGTTTTGATTCAGGTACTACCAAGTCTTTCATAGATCATAAGCATAGCAAACTTTTAAAATTTCTCCATAAGAACTCCAGATATTAAGTGTAAGGTAAAACTTACCGACGAAAATCATACGAACATTTCCTTCTATTCTTGTCAGAAAATATTTATTCATAAAATCTAAAATACGCTTTCTTCAGATAGAGTACGACAATATATGTTATCTTAATTATTTTCTCATTGATTTTTATCAACTGTGAGTGCCAACTATGTTTGATAAAAGCACCATATGAGGATTGACGTATCCCGGTGTGTCCCATAGATTGCGTCCATGCATGATCAGTATGAAGGTTTAATGCATGGAACCACTAAGATATTCCAATGGTCATATTGTACTAAAGTCAGATAGTGGTATTCAAAGGAGATATCCATTATAGAAATACCTGAGTAGGCGTCTCTACTTAAGGCAATCATATACTCGTAAAATAAATGTGTCATTTGCATGGCACAAGGGTCGGTAAGTGAATCAAAACAGGAAATCAGAGCTATCTTTATCCTATTTGGATTACTTGATGTATTCTCCGTAGAACTACCCTGTTTACCTCTTGAGGCAGGCAAAGTTAGGATTGACATCCTATTAGGAGCCGTACCTGTTACAGAAGCTCTATATCGGTTAGCACCAACGAAAATGGTAGAATTGAGGGCCAATCAGATGAGTCTATGGAAAACGGTTAGTACATCCTAGCTCATCGTCTTAGGAGCTCCGATTATTGTTGATAAAAGAAAGCACGATCCAATACATTTGTGCATTAGTTACCGCAAACTTAACTAGGAAAACGATGTAAATTTTATTAGTTGCCCAGGATCGTCGATTGTTCGACTAACCATAGAGGTAGCTTTTCCCTTGAGATTAATTGGGTAGTAGTTGGAATGACCATCTCACCCTAATTAAGTTTTCCTATACTAATAGAAATTATATAAGCGTCAAGGCTGCTCCTTTGGAGGCCTTGTATAGAAAGAATGTCAAACGCCCGTTTATTGGACAAAAGTTTAGAAAGACCAATTATCAGGACCTGAAATTACCCTGAAAACAACGGATAAGATCATATGAATCCATGATCGTCTGGAAGCTGCCAGTAATCGCCAGAAAATCAATATTGATGAGAGTCGCAAACCTCTTAAGTTCTCAATAAAGAACAAGATTCAACAAATAGTACCACCCTAGAAAGGTGTGTTGCATTTTGACGTAACGGGCAAGTTAAGCTCTAGTTATATAGGACCATTCAAGAAAATCGATTACGTCAATATCAATAGCCTATAAGCTAAAAAAAAACTTACCTAAGGAACTTGATGGTATTCACAATGTGTGACACACTTGTGATTTCAGGATATGGCTAGCCGTTAAGTCAATAACATCATCACATATTGATATGTAGATTAATGAGAACTTATGGTTTATTGAGAAACCCATATCGATTAAGGATTGACAGGTTAAGAAGCTCTGAAAAGAAAGTATGTACCTATTGTGTAGGTCAACTGAGATGCCGTAGAGGCCCCAAATATGTTGTAGAAGTTAAGTCCATTATATGACAAAAAGTACTTCCATCTTCTGAGCAAATCTCGAGGTCGAGATTTCTTTTAAGGGGGTGAGGATGTAACACCTCGTAAAAATGGGTCCAATGATGCGTTGACACGTGTAATAAACCCTAATAAAGTTAAACATTGACTATGAGGGATTAATTTCGTCAAAATCGAAAGCTATGAATGTTGAGGGACTAAAAGTGTCAACATGCCAAACTTGTGCCTCTGATTGACCACACACGATGAATATATTCTTAAACGAGTAAATATTCGGACGTATGAAACCGTTTGTAAAAGTAAACGAAAGTTTACAAGACTAAGGGGTTAAATGTGTCAACATGTTAATTCTTACTTCTGAGTGACCTATTAACGAACCCAAAGCTTCGTAATGTTCTATTATACTCTCGGGAATACCCAATATGGATAACATGTAAGCGAACTAGAATAAATTGAAGTGTCATAATATCCCATCATACTCTTGGGAATGCTTATTATTGTAACACCCTTGTTATTATTTTAAGGTTTTCGTATAGTTTACGACAATAAACATGTAATTATGATTACATGTACTTCAAAAATACGGTTAATTTAAAACTTTTACAAATAAAGGTTTATATACATCGTAATGAATTTGAGTTCGTCGTTTAAGAGTTAAACGAAACGCCGTGCGGAAGCTTTTAACTTTATCATGTTCAGTTCTTCTCCTAGCTTGATCTTCATCCGGGCACTCTTGGCGATCACCTATGATCAAAACCAACTTAAAAGTTAGTTTTGATAGTTAAATAACAAGTTTAAACAAGTTATATGGGTCAAACAAACAAAATTAAACAAATTACCAGCAACAAGTGCTCTCACGGGCTGCGAGAGCTTCAAGCTAAATATGTCGCGGGCCGCGACTGGGGTCGCGTGCCGCGACCTCATTTCCTCTTGGCCGTCGCGTAGCGCGAGTGGTCTTTTTTGGCAGAAAGTTGTTTATTTTGGAGCTGCAGATGCCCAGCTCTTAAACTAAATCGTAAAAGACACAAAAACACCCATAACTTTCATTTTACTAATCCGTTTTACACGATTCTTTTTCCTACGCAATCATAATTTGATTCTCCATCACATGCAGTTAAAACCAGACGTCCGGATAACCAATTTTCTAGATGTTAAGCCCTCGGCTTTATATTCGAATTCAACACAATTGACCCATTTATGTTTGGAAATCACAACCTTGTTTCTAAATAACCATTAAGCATACATCAACATGTTTAACTCAAAATCTTTAGTTTGGGTTTGTAACTTTTATGAATTATGCGGCTAGTACTCAATCTATGCGCATAATTCTTTTTACCCGTTTCGAAGATTTGAACCCTTAATTATAAACCTTTCCCCTTGCTATGCATAATCTACTTTGTACTTATCTATAACTTACATGATCATAATACAAATTCTTAAACGGCTCATAATGTCACACCCCCAAAATACCACATGCGGAAACACCGCGAGACATGTGGCGTACCGGAATCCAAGCCCCCAATCACATTGAACTATAATAAATATTTAAGCAAAACATTCTATTCATTTCATAATATAATTCCAAGTCATAAGTTAAAACCAAAGTAAACGTTCAGCGGAAGCATAACGTAAATCGTTAATCATCTGTTTCAAAACAAGTGTTCATAGCCAATAAAACATGTATCCAAGAGTCTCGTCCCATGACCACTCCAGCACTTCCATATAGCAATTTCCAACCATGAATCTAACGACCTGCAAGCATGCAGACAAGTGTGTCAGACGACGCTGGTGAGTTCAAAGTTTGTTATCACGTTTTAGTTACCAGATATAAGTATAAAACACTTTAAAGATTTGATATCGTTAATAACTTGATTACCGCAGATGGCTCCAGATTATTTTCCCTATTCCCCAATGCCTCTATCAAAGCAATGGCCAAGACTGGGGTCATTAGTTCACTCCTGACCTCCCCGGTGCGGTGTGAGGGTGCCAAACCTAAATAGCGCTATTAACTAATACCACGTTGCCTCCCCGGCAACAAATCGGTAGAAGGGACTTAAGTGATAGATATGAGTGTATTAACCAACATCCCAGGTTTAACATTCCAGTCAAACTCCATTACCCGACATTCCTCCCCAGAACGTTTACCAGATGTCCCTCCCCGGAACGCATGCTTGGGAAAAGAGCAGTGAACTCACCTTGGTTTGCTCGGTTTGTTAAGTTACCTGTTTCCAAGCTATTCAACCAACCCTACCGTGGTTACCAATGAAATCAGTTCCACAATACACCTTTCTAATGCAGGTTCACATCTCATGTGAATGTCACAAATCAATACATAATAGATACATGCTCTACCCACACTAAACAATTCAGGTTTCTCATTCTTAACAATATTGTTATCATGCAACAACTAGTTTTTGAAAACACAAGTATTCATTCTCACAAACGCCTTAAACTATTTACTGTACTGTATACTTGCACGGCGAAGAACCCAGGCGACGAAACACCTATTCTTCGTCGAACTTACAGGTGACGAAACACCACCATGTTTCGTCGAGTTACATATGACGAAACACCACCATGTTTCGTCAAGGTCATTTAACGGGGCCTGGGTCACATAACATCAATTCCATATTTTTCAGCATAATCAAAGGATCAAACGACGGTTACACTATGATGTTCTTATCACTCTTAATCACATAACAGTTACACATCAGCGGATCAATGGGTCAAACAACAGTCAGTGCACTCATTCAAGCAAGCCCTACATACTGTTTTATCTCATAATAATCATCCTATTTACCCTTGGTTCTAATCACCAAATCATACTAAACATTCATTGATCCCCAAACATCCACAAATCCGACTACTTGATTTTCATAATACGGATTCATCTAACAGGATTATCAAGCCACATCCCCACGAATCTAAACATATATAAATCATCACAGTTTCATACAAATCATCACAGTTTCATCAAGCATGTTCTAAGTTTACAGTTATATTAATAGAACCCTAACCTTACAAATATCACATCATACAGACTTCATCGAACAATAAGGTTAAACACTAACCGTGATACGGAGGATTTGATTACTCAAGACTTCGAAGATTAACGAGAACTGCCGTTGGGTGAGGGAGAGGGAAAGATAATGTAGGGTTTCTGATTATATTCACCGGTTACGTTGGCTTTAAACAAACACAGATGAAGTTGGGCCTATACTGAACTATGGGCCGAAAGCCTCTTTCGTCGAAGAGTGTCCATAAACGAAATACATGTTTCGCCGGGCACAATGATGACGAAATACATGTTTCGCCATACATGTTTCGCCGGGAACGATGATGACGAAATACATGTTTCGCCATACATGTTTCGCCAGGTCCAATCTTTAAACAGTTATTAAGTCTACATAATCTTTCACTAGTCAATATCATTGCACCATTAAATCCACTAACCATCCAAACTCTAATTTTCGAACAATTACACATTTCATAACATAAAACAATTTGTCAAAACGGAATTACTAAACAAATGATACGTAGCTAAAAGGACTTGAAATCTCGGGTTGTCACATCATCCCCAACTTGAAAGAAATTTCGTCCTGAAATTTGATAAGTAGTCAAGAACGGTACGGTGTTAGATCAAGATGACTGTGTATTTTCCAAGGGTTCCATATCATCCCCAACTTGAATGGGAATTTCGTCCCGAAATTCACTAGTTGCGTCAGATTTAGATTTGACAGCTGGGAATAAGTGAGGATACTTGAGCTTCATCTGATCCTCGCGTTCCCATGTGAACTCCGGTCCACGTCTTGAGTTCCAACGAACCCTCACGATCGGGATTCGACTATGCTTACGGACTTTGACTTCCTGATCCATAATCACTATTGGTTCCTCGAAAAACTTTAACTTGTCGTCAATCTTCAACTCTTGAAACGGTACCATAAGTGTTTCATCAGACAAACACTTTTTTAGCTGAGAGACATGGAAGACATCATGGACATTACCTAACTCAGTAGGTAACTCTAGCTTGTAGGCAACTTTACCAATTCGTTCCAGAATTTTGAATGGCCCGACATAACGAGGATTAAGCTTACCGCGTTTTCCAAACCGTACCACACCCTTCCAGGGTGAGACTTTCAACATAACTCGATCGCCTACAGCGAATTCCAAGGGCTTCCTACGCTTGTCAGCGTAGCTTTTCTGACGGTCGCGCGCTGCTGCCATACGATTTCTGATCTGAATGATCTTCTCTGAAGTTTCAAATATAAGCTCCGGGCCTGTGATCTGGCTGTCACCCACCTCAGCCCAACAAAGAGGTGAATGACATTTTTGCCCATACAATGCTTCGAATGGGGCTGCCTGGATACTGGTACGGTAGCTATTGTTATAATAAAACTCTATCAAAGGCAGGTGTTTCTCCCATCCCTTGCCAAAATCAATCACGCACGCTCGTAGCATGTCTTCAAGTGTCTGGATGGTTCGCTCACTTTAACCATCCGTCTGGGGGTGATAAGCAGTGCTCATGTCGAGATGCGAGCCGAAGGATTTGTGCATCGACTGCCACAAATCCGAAATGAAACGCGGGTCACGATCAGAGATAATATAGGTTGGCACCCCGTGCCTAGAAACCACCTCTTTAAGATATACAGCGGCAAGTTGTGAGAACTTATTCGTTTCCTTGATTGCTAGAAAATGTGTTGACTTCGTGAGACGATCAACGATCACCCAGATGGTATCGTTTCCGTTTTGAGTTCTCGGTAGCCCCGTGACAAAATCCATGGCAATCTGGTCCCATTTCCACATGGGTATTTCTGGTTGTTGCAGCAATCCAGACGGTTTCTGATATTCCACTTTGACCTTTGAGCACGTTAAGCATTTACTCACATACGTCGCGATGTGAGCTTTCATCTTCGGCCACCAATACATGACTTTGAGATCCTGATACATCTTATCCGAACCCGGGTGAACAGAGTATCGAGACTTGTGCGCTTCATCCATCACAAGTTCTCTAAGATTTCCAAGCAAGGGAATCCTTATTCGTTCCATGCAATATAGAATACCATCAGATCCCTCTACCAGCCGCTTTTCCATGCCCCTTAAGTACTCCGCTTCAATGTTTTCTTCTTTCAATGTTTCGATTTGTGCAGAACGGATCTGGTCAGGAAAATTAGAATGGATGGTGAGCTGCAAGGCGCGAACACGTTTGGGTTTCGATTCCTTCCGACTGAGGGCATCAGCTACAACGTTAGCCTTACCAGGGTGATACTTGATTGCGCAATCATAGTCGTTTAAGAGTTCCACCCAGCGACGCTGTCGCATATTCAATTCCTTCTGGTCAAAGATATGCTGAAGGCTCCTGTGGTCGGTATAAATAGTGCATTTAGTACCGTACCGTTAATGCCTCCAGATTTTAAGTGCAAACACCACGGCTCCCAACTCTAAGTCGTGTGTCGTATAATTCCTCTCGTAAACCTTTAACTGTCGAGAGGCGTAAGCTATCACCTTCTCGCGTTGCATCAACACGCAACCGAGACCCTGAATAGAAGCATCACAATATACCACGAAATCTTCGGTACCTTCTGGCAAAGACAAGATCGGTGCGCTGCAGAGCTTTTGTTTTAACATCTGGAAAGCATCTTCTTGCTTCGTTCCCCACGAGTATACTACACCTTTCTGTGTCAACGAGGTAAGAGGTTGAGCGATCTTCGAGAAGTCTTTAATAAATCTTCGATAGTACCCAGCAAGACCAAGAAATTGTCGCACCTCTGAAGGAGTCTTCGGTGCCGCCCAATTTCTAATAACGTCAATCTTTGCAGGATCCACGTGTATTCCCGATTCATTCACAATGTGGCCAAGGAAGTGTAGCTCTCGAATCCAGAAGTCACACTTAGAGAATTCCGCGTAAAGCTGCTCCTTCCTCAGAAGCTCCAAAATGAGACGCAGATGTCGCTCGTGATCCTCCTTGCTCTTTGAACAAATCAGAATGTCGTCGATAAACACTATGACGAAATCATCAAGATACGGCTTACACACATGGTTCATGAGATCCATGAAGACCGCTGGTGCGTTCGTCAACCCAAACGGCATAACTAAGAACTCATAGTGCCCATACCACGTTCAAAAAGCCGTTTTAGGAACATCCTCCTCTCGGACTCTCATCTGATGATAGCCCGACCTTAAATTGATATTCGAATAAAAACTTGACCCTTGCAACTGGTCAAACAGATCGTCGATGCGTGGCAAAGGATATCGGTTCTTGATAGTCACCTTGTTGAGTTCCTGATAATCTATGCACATACGAAAGAACCCGTCTTTGTTCTTTACAAACAAAACTGGGGCTCCCCAAGGCGAAGAACTGGGTCGGATAAAACCTCTATCCAATAGCTCTTGAAGTTGATTAGAGAGTTCTTGCAACTCTCCAGGTGCAAGACGATAAGGAGCACGAGCAATCAGAGCTACTCCTTGTGCAAGATCAATCTAAAATTCCACTTGACGGTGTGGAGGTAAACCAGGTAGTTCATCAGGAAATACATCAGGAAATTCACGAACAACTGGCAGGTCTTCGATCTTTCTTTCTTCAGACGGGGTATCAGTAACAAGTTCTAGAATAGCAGGATACTGACGGGTGGTCCGTAGGACAACCCTTAAGAGCCTTAAAATGATTAAAATCCCATACTATAGACGGTTAATTGCTTGAACTTGGTAACCACTCTATGTTTGATGATGCAGGTGCTAAAGTGCTCAAAATGCGGGTTTTGAGAAGGCATGATTGGTTGCTAGAAGTTGGTGGAGTCAAAGAGTGAAAGAAGTGAAGATTTGGTGAAGAAATAGAAAAGAAATAAAGCTCAGCGTCGTAACCTACGGCATCTGGTCGTAGGTTACGGTCCCATCTCTTTCAAGAAACCCCCGCCGTAGATCAGAAGAGAGCTGCCGTAAAACATTGCTGGCCGCCGTAAGCTACGGCATCTGGCCGTAGCTTACGGCACTGTGTTGACTTGTTGACCCAATGGCCGCCGTATGCTACGGTGGGGAGGCATAGCTTACGGCACCGAACATTCCAAAAGTGTAACTCCTTCATTTAATTGGCATTTTCATGGGATTTATGGGGACTTATCATTTCCAATCGGTTACCACTTGCTTGTGAACGAAAATTGGAGAGCTTGGAGACATTTTGGAGCTTAAAGAACACTTGGAAATCATTTGTTTTGTTGTCCTCGATCCGTATGAACAATAATACTTTTGCAATGATGTTGTTTCATGTCACACCCCCAAATTCCACCTGCGGAGTACCGTCCGCTTGAGGGCGTGACCGACCAGGATCCAGCCACCAATTATACTGAGCATTGGATAATAGTAAGGATGATCACCAACCATAATGGTTAGTAAACACCATAGTTTAAAGTTCAAATGTTTAGGTTCAAATAACAGTTAAGTAAGTAGCGGAAGCATAGGCAAAATAGTTTAAACAAAGTTCATAGTTCCAATTAATTAGAACCCAACGTGCGGGTTTAGGCGACCACTACACTTCCCAAGCTGCAAGCTCCTGAGTCACTGGTTACCTGCAAAGCATGCAGTAAGGGGTCAACAATAATGCTGAGTGAGTTCACTAGTTGTCCAGTTTTAATTACCAAAAACTTGTTTCACCAGTTAATTTAGCCGTTTATACATGCCATGGGGAGCTACCCCAAAAGTTAGCAACTAAACTGTTTTTCCAATACCGAACACTAGGTGACCGTTGCGTATCCGCAAGAGAGTGCCCCGATGTCAATGTTCTATCATCATTGACGGATGCCTGAGTACATTAGTTCACGACCGATCCCATACCTTGGCACGGTGTGAGGTTGGTAAGACCTAAATAGCGCTATCAACTAATAACCCGTTCGCCTGGCCCCGGCGACTAATCGGTATTAAGTAGTAGGGACTTTAAGTGATAGAGTTTCGTTTAGTGCCGTTTGTTGCAATCCGTATAAACAGTAATTAACTAAAAGGTTCCCAATAACAAGGGAAGGAAAGTAAGTTTGTTCCCAGTAACTAGGGAAGGAATGTAGATGGTATCCCCTTTACAAGGGGATAGGGTTGTTTTAGTCTCGTGTCCCAAACCACCGGGACGCATGCTTTTAAGTAGTGAACTCACCTTGGGTTGCTCGGTAGATTATTTTACCCGGTCAAGTATGTTGGTCACCACGCCCTAGCATGGTTACCAAGTATGGGTCAAGTTGGGTACAAATAAACACACAGCGAACATGTACGGCAAACACATATAGCAAACACGTATAACATGCGGAACAACAAACAGTGGGGTTATTGGGCCAGCCCTAAACATACAATCAGCAGTAACAACATGTAGCCCAGTCAACAGAAAGCCCCAACAGTCAAAGCCCAATAACAACAAAGTAGCCCAGTCGAGACAAGGGTGGTTGCGACTCGCAACCAAGGTTACGACTCGCAACCGAGGTCTCGGTTCATCACGTTTTGGTTACGACTCGCAACCAGAGGTTCCGACTCGCAACCGGATTCGACTCGTGCTGATTGCGACTCGCAACTGGGAGATCTCGACAAGACTTGATGTGGTCTCGAGTCGCAACCGTGATTACGTGCACCAGAAGGTCTTCTAGAACCTGACATGTACTAACCAATGATATTGCATTTTCATGTAAATTGTGTACTATTCCCACTAAACATGTCTGTTTGTCCATTTTGTGTCTAAATCGGATCAAAACAGGCATTTTCAAATATTTATAAGACATTCATGCTGTTCATCATATTCAAATAACATTCAAACATCATTCATGAACATTCAATCCAAAAATCATTTTAATATCATTCGGATAACAAAATCATCAAATCCCTCATAAAAATATTAGAGAAAAAGAACACATTTTATCATTAAACCTCACAACATGGACATAAAAGGTATTATCATTCTCGGTTCCTAAGCATAAATGGATACTAACCATTCAACCAAGTAAAGGATAACATAAACATACACGGCTAACTAACCGGCAAAAGTGATGACATGAATGGACATTTACTAGCTAAAACATGTTCATCATCAACAAACAAGCATAATCAAGCACAAAATGAAGATCCCATTCAAGCCAAAAGAAAGCACTAACCGGCTAACTCGAGGTGTAAGAAAGGGGGTGTTCGGGTGATGATTGATCCGGCCGATCCTCCTTGTCGTTTGTCTACTTGATCCGAGAGAGGAAGAGAGAGAAGGAGGTGGTTTTGGTTGCTAGAGTTCTTAGGTTTTTAGGGTTTTAGTGAGGAAGAAGGAGTGAGTGAGGGAGAGTGTTGTAAAAATGGTTAAGGGAGGGGAGGGTTGGTTTATATAATGTCACGAGTGGGCTTAGGGGTTTCCGGGTTGGGTTCTCGGTCGCAAGGCCCTAACCGGCCCAAATTCACTGTTCACTCGAGACCATTCCGGGTCTCGAGTCGGGTTGAGGTTTCGGCTCTAATATATAACACACACATATATATCTATATACACATATACATAAATATACATAACATGTAACAACGAATAGTTTCATGAATTTTTCATTTAATAAAACATACGTACACACACGTTACATCGAAAGGTTGTCCGGGAAAATCCGAAGTGTCACATTATCCCCAAGTTTTAAGAACTTTCGTCCCGAAAGTTAAGGCAGCCACTGTCAAGCTAGTGTAAGTGAAAGCGTTTCAACGGGGTGTCACATCATCCCCCCGTTAGTTTGGAATTTCGTCCCGAAATTCGGTTGTAGCTTCAGTGCTGGGGTTTTTGTTAGGGAACAGCTGGGGATACTTGTGTTTCATCTGGTCTTCCCGCTCCCAGGTATACTCTGGGCCACGTCGCGAGTTCCAACGGACTCGTACAAGAGGTATTTGGCTACGTTTGAGGATTTTGATCTCTCGATCAGTGATTTCAATCGGTTCCTCAGTAAAGTGTAGCTGTTCGTCAATAGTTAGTTCCTTGAAAGGAATTACGAGCGTTTCATCTGACAGACACTTCTTCAGATTAGATACGTGAAATACGTTGTGTACCGCACTCAGTTCTTCAGGCAGGTTCAATCTATAAGCAACCTTACCAATTTTCTCGGTAATTTCAAATGGTCCGATATATCGCGGATTAAGCTTGCCCCGTTTACCAAAGCGAACCACACCCTTCCAGGGTGAGACTTTAAGTAGAACCCGGTCACCGACCTGGAATTCCAATGGTTTCCTACGCTTATCAGCGTAACTCTTTTGACGGTCACGAGCTGCCGCCATGCGTTGTCTGATCTGGGCAATCTTCTCCGTTGTATCTACCACCATCTCTGGGCCCGTGATTTGACTATCACCGATTTCTGCCCAGCAAAGAGGTGACCGGCATTTACGACCGTACAATGCCTCAAAAGGTGCTGCCTGAATACTAGTGTGGTAGTTGTTGTTGTAGGAGAACTCTACTAGCGGTAGATGCTTCTCCCAGTTCTTGCCAAAATCGATCACACACGCTCTAAGCATGTCTTCTAGGGTTTGGATGGTGCGTTCAGACTGTCCATCCGTTTGCGGGTGATAAGCGGTGCTCATGTCCAAACGTGAGCCAAAGGATTTGTGCATAGCTTGCCACAATTCCGAAGTAAAACGAGCGTCTCGGTCGGAAATAATCGAGGTTGGCACTCCGTGCCTCGAAACTACTTCCTTTAAGTAAACCTCCGCCAGGGTAGAAAACTTGTCTGTTTCCTTAATGGCCAGAAAGTGCGCAGACTTGGTCAATCGATCTACTATTACCCAAATAGTGTCGTTTCCGCGTTGAGACCTAGGTAGGCTAGTAACAAAATCCATGGAAATCTGCTCCCATTTCCATTGCGGGATTTCTGGCTGTTGGAGTAGGCCTGATGGTTTCTGATACTCAGCCTTGACTCTTGCACAAGTTAAACATTTTCTGACATAGGTTGCTATGTGGGCTTTCATGCCAGGCCACCAATAGGTAGCCCTCAAGTCGTGGTACATCTTATCTGAACCCGGATGTACTGAGTAACGGGACTTATGAGCTTCATCCATCACAAGGTCACGTAAATTTCCATAAAGCGGAACCCATATGCGTCCGGCTACGTAGTAAGCACCGTCTTCTTTTTGTTCCAATCGTTGTCTCGATCCTCGTAGGGACTCAGCCCTGATGTTTTCGGCTTTCAATGCTTCAACCTGAGCATTCCGAATTTGATTAGGGAGGTTCGAGTGGATAGTGAGCTGTAAGGCACGAACACGCTTGGGTTTGGTCTCCTTTCTGCTGAGGGCATCGGCTACCACATTAGCCTTGCCTGGGTGATATTTGATTGCACACTCGTAGTCGTTCAGGAGTTCGACCCATCGGCGTTGCCGCATTTTCAATTCCTTTTGTCCCATTATGTGCTGGAGACTCTTGTGATCAGTGTAAATCGTGCACTTAGTTCCGTACAAGTAGTGTCTCCAAAGCTTGAGCGCGAAGACCACAGCTCCAAATTCTAAGTCGTGCGTCGTATAGTTCCGTTCGTGGACCTTGAGTTGTCGCGAGGCGTAAGCAATAACTTTCTCGCGTTGCATCAATACGCAGCCAAGTCCTTGAATAGAAGCGTCGCAGTAGACGACGAAGTCGTCGGTACCTTCAGGTAAGGAAAGAATAGGAGCACTACAAAGATTCTTCTTTAGTTCCTGGAAGGCGGATTCCTGAGCATTACTCCATTTGTAAGCAACACCCTTCTGAGTGAGTGTCGTGAGTGGTTGAGCGATCTTAGAGAATCCCTTGATAAATCTCCGATAGTATCCCGCCAATCCCAAGAATTGGCGAACTTCGGTCGGAGTCTTAGGCACCGGCCAATTCTTAATGGACTCAATCTTAGCAGGGTCGACATGAATCCCTTCCTGATTGACGATGTGCCCAAGGAAATGGACTTCTCTAAGCCAGAAATCACATTTCGAGAATTTGGCGTACAGTTGCTCATTGCGAAGAAGTTCGAGAATAAGACGTAGGTGTTGTTCATGTTCCTCTTGGCTCTTCGAGTAGATTAGGATGTCGTCAATGAATACGATTACGAACTTATCGAGGTAGGGCTTGCATACTCGGTTCATGAGATCCATGAAGATTGCAGGTGCGTTGGTCATACCGAAAGGCATAACAAGGAATTCGTAGTGACCATAGCGGGTTCTGAAAGCAGTCTTAGAGATGTCCTCATCGCGGACTCTCAGCTGGTGATAACCTGATCGCAGATCGATCTTGGAATAATAGCTCGACCCTTGCAGCTGGTCGAACAGGTCGTCGATACGGGGAAGTGGATAACGGTTCTTGATGGTAACCTTGTTAAGTTCGCGGTAGTCAATGCACATTCGGAATGAACCATCTTTCTTTTTGACGAAGAGCACTGGGGCTCCCCAGGGTGATGAACTAGGACGGATAAAACCTTTGTCCAAAAGTTCTTGTAGCTGAGTAGAAAGCTCCTTGAGCTCCGCGGGGGCTAATCGATAAGGTGCACGAGCTATAGGCGCTGCTCCGGGAGCTAGCTCGATTTGAAATTCGACCTGACGGTGAGGAGGGAGTCCAGGTAGTTCCTCCGGGAATACCTCGGGATAGTCGCGTACCACTGGAAAATCTTCAATCCTGTTTTCCCTTTTCTGGGTGTCGGTAATGAGTGCTAAGATAGCGGTGTGCCCTTTTCGTAGGTACTTCTGGGCCTTTAAGAATGAAATGATGCCTGTGACTTCTCCGCTCTTGTCGCCTTGAACTATAAGAGGTTTGCCAGGGGGACGGGGAATACGAATAGCTTTCTCCCGGCAGAGGATTTCAGCTCGATGTTTGGATAGCCAATCCATACCAATGATGACGTCGAAGCTTCCAAGAATGATGGGGAAAAGATCGATACGGAAGGTCTGACCGGACAACTCTAATTTGCAGTTACGAATTATGTGTGAGGCCTCGAGGTTTCTACCATTGGCTATTTCAACGGTGTGCTTAGAGCTCAGCGGCGTAAGAGTGAGCTTAAGTTTCTTACTAATACGTAGGGATACATAACTAGCATCTGCTCCGGAATCAAACAGCATGGAAACATAACGATCATTAAGTAGGAACTTACCCGCTACAACGTTGGGGTCATTCCTTGCTTCTCCGGCTCCAATCACAAAAGCTTTTCCTCTAGCACCATTTCCAGCATTGTTGTTATTGTTCCCAGCACCCTGATTGTTGTTGTTTTGATTCAGTTCAGGGCAATCCTTTCGCATGTGCCCCATTGCTCCACACTTGAAGCATCCACGGTTGTTTCCTTGTTGCTGCTGTTGCTGTGGTTGTTGCTGATTCTGCCTAACGGGGAACTGGCTTCGGCAGTCTTTGGCTTCATGCCCCATCTTGTTGCATCGCTGACACTGACCCTTTCCACATGGCCCACTGTGATGTCGGTTACACTTGTTACACTTAGGGTGGTTTCCTCGATAGCCACCCTGTTGCTGAGGGCCCTTGTTGCCTTCAGTCTTCCTCTGTGGAACTGGGGCCTGAGTGGGGTTAGCATCCTTTCCCTGACTTCCATCCCACTTTCGCTTGTTATCGCCAGAAGTTCCAGTAGTAGCACCAATCCTCTGGGGCAGCTTGCCCTCTTCCACAGCCTGATTGGTGAGTTTGTGAGCAAGACGAACCACAGGTTGTATGGTATTGAGGTTGGCCGAGGTTACATGGCTCCGGATTTCTGGGACCAAGCCTTTGATGTACAATTTGACCCTTCGATACATAGGTTGGGACATGTTTGGGCAAAGTGCAGCATAGTCGTTGGACTGCTTGGTGTAGGTCTCAATCTCTGACCCAACCGTCTTGAGCGCATAGTACTCGTTCTCGAGTTTGTGGATGTCATCCCTGTGACAGTATTCCTCTTTGATCATGTCCTTGAAATCTTCCCATGCAGTAGCATTAGCAGTTTCCAGACCAAGCATCTGACTCTGTGCTTTCCACCACGAAAGTGCGTTTCCTTCAAGCGTACCAGTTGCGTACTTAACCCAGTTAGCAGGGGGACACTCGCAGACAGCAAAGACAGCTTCGGCCTTTTCAATCCAGTGCAGAAGGCCTATGGCACCCTCAGTGCCGTTGAAAGGGAGAGGCTTGCCATCCATGAAGGTTTTGAAAGTGCAAACACGTGGTTGCGCAGGCGCAGGCTGACCTGTTGTGAGAAATGTAGCGAATAGGTTTTAGAGGTGAAAAGACGACGTGGGGGTAGGATCTAAACATCCTATAGCAACGAGTTTACCTCCAGGGTGAGCTGCGAAAGCTGCAGCCACCGTGTTGAGCAAGTTAGCGAATTGAGCCTGAGTCATGTTAACGCCTCCTCTGCCGCGTCCACTCATTGTCTTCATGACCAGGAAACACAGTATGAGTGTGATGTCGTAATATAGCGAGAATGAGATAGAAGAGAGATGTGTATCTATCTAATTAGGCACACTAGTACGTATAGCAGAGTAGTCAATATAAGATAAACAAGCAAGTAAGCACAAGTCCGAGCTATGAGGTCTAGTATGTCGAGTCCTGCCCTTGGAGTGTAGTGTCGTCACGAGTCACGGGTTATAGCCTGGTTTTTCTCAAAAAGACTCTTCTTTTTAAAACCAAGTTCACTATAACCAATGGCTCTGATACCAATCTGTCACACCCCCAAATTCCACCTGCGGAGTACCGTCCGCTTGAGGGCGTGACCGACCAGGATCCAGCCACCAATTATACTGAGCATTGGATAATAGTAAGGATGATCACCAACCATAATGGTTAGTAAACACCATAGTTTAAAGTTCAAATGTTTAGGTTCAAATAACAGTTAAGTAAGTAGCGGAAGCATAGGCAAAATAGTTTAAACAAAGTTCATAGTTCCAATTAATTAGAACCCAACGTGCGGGTTTAGGCGACCACTACACTTCCCAAGCTGCAAGCTCCTGAGTCACTGGTTACCTGCAAAGCATGCAGTAAGGGGTCAACAATAATGCTGAGTGAGTTCACTAGTTGTCCAGTTTTAATTACCAAAAACTTGTTTCACCAGTTAATTTAGCCGTTTATACATGCCATGGGGAGCTACCCCAAAAGTTAGCAACTAAACTGTTTTTCCAATACCGAACACTAGGTGACCGTTGCGTATCCGCAAGAGAGTGCCCCGATGTCAATGTTCTATCATCATTGACGGATGCCTGAGTACATTAGTTCACGACCGATCCCATACCTTGGCACGGTGTGAGGTTGGTAAGACCTAAATAGCGCTATCAACTAATAACCCGTTCGCCTGGCCCCGGCGACTAATCGGTATTAAGTAGTAGGGACTTTAAGTGATAGAGTTTCGTTTAGTGCCGTTTGTTGCAATCCGTATAAACAGTAATTAACTAAAAGGTTCCCAATAACAAGGGAAGGAAAGTAAGTTTGTTCCCAGTAACTAGGGAAGGAATGTAGATGGTATCCCCTTTACAAGGGGATAGGGTTGTTTTAGTCTCGTGTCCCAAACCACCGGGACGCATGCTTTTAAGTAGTGAACTCACCTTGGGTTGCTCGGTAGATTATTTTACCCGGTCAAGTATGTTGGTCACCACGCCCTAGCATGGTTACCAAGTATGGGTCAAGTTGGGTACAAATAAACACACAGCGAACATGTACGGCAAACACATATAGCAAACACGTATAACATGCGGAACAACAAACAGTGGGGTTATTGGGCCAGCCCTAAACATACAATCAGCAGTAACAACATGTAGCCCAGTCAACAGAAAGCCCCAACAGTCAAAGCCCAATAACAACAAAGTAGCCCAGTCGAGACAAGGGTGGTTGCGACTCGCAACCAAGGTTACGACTCGCAACCGAGGTCTCGGTTCATCACGTTTTGGTTACGACTCGCAACCAGAGGTTCCGACTCGCAACCGGATTCGACTCGTGCTGATTGCGACTCGCAACTGGGAGATCTCGACAAGACTTGATGTGGTCTCGAGTCGCAACCAAAGGTTGCGACTCGCAACCAAAGGTTGCGACTCGCAACCGTGATTACGTGCACCAGAAGGTCTTCTAGAACCTGACATGTACTAACCAATGATATTGCATTTTCATGTAAATTGTGTACTATTCCCACTAAACATGTCTGTTTGTCCATTTTGTGTCTAAATCGGATCAAAACAGGCATTTTCAAATATTTATAAGACATTCATGCTGTTCATCATATTCAAATAACATTCAAACATCATTCATGAACATTCAATCCAAAAATCATTTTAATATCATTCGGATAACAAAATCATCAAATCCCTCATAAAAATATTAGAGAAAAAGAACACATTTTATCATTAAACCTCACAACATGGACATAAAAGGTATTATCATTCTCGGTTCCTAAGCATAAATGGATACTAACCATTCAACCAAGTAAAGGATAACATAAACATACACGGCTAACTAACCGGCAAAAGTGATGACATGAATGGACATTTACTAGCTAAAACATGTTCATCATCAACAAACAAGCATAATCAAGCACAAAATGAAGATCCCATTCAAGCCAAAAGAAAGCACTAACCGGCTAACTCGAGGTGTAAGAAAGGGGGTGTTCGGGTGATGATTGATCCGGCCGATCCTCCTTGTCGTTTGTCTACTTGATCCGAGAGAGGAAGAGAGAGAAGGAGGTGGTTTTGGTTGCTAGAGTTCTTAGGTTTTTAGGGTTTTAGTGAGGAAGAAGGAGTGAGTGAGGGAGAGTGTTGTAAAAATGGTTAAGGGAGGGGAGGGTTGGTTTATATAATGTCACGAGTGGGCTTAGGGGTTTCCGGGTTGGGTTCTCGGTCGCAAGGCCCTAACCGGCCCAAATTCACTGTTCACTCGAGACCATTCCGGGTCTCGAGTCGGGTTGAGGTTTCGGCTCTAATATATAACACACACATATATATCTATATACACATATACATAAATACACATAACATGTAACAACGAATAGTTTCATGAATTTTTCATTTAATAAAACATACGTACACACACGTTACATCGAAAGGTTGTCCGGGAAAATCCGAAGTGTCACATTTCAAGCCATGAGTGGCTAAGTACTTTATGGTCATCTTTAGTTGAAGGTTTGTGAAGACAATTGTGCTTGATTTCATATTTCTAGAATGGTAAATTGAACTTATGTTTTGTTTATCATGGTGTGTTCTTACTTGTTTGTAAATTGTTGATGATTATGATTATTCTACTTTGAAACCATACGTTCTTGGTGCCGGTGGCAATCGAGATATCATGGGTAGAACTAGGATTGGGTATGGGTCAATTGGTCATCGGGTAACAACCTCACGTTCTAGGAATCTGAGTACTTAGTTCCCTTTTATCACAACAAGTAATTACACATGAACTATGTCTATGTAGTTCTTTCTAGTGAACGATAGCACAGTTGTTGAAGCAAACTGGAAACTAAAGATGGTCATTCGTCTCTAATTTGTTTACAACCAAAACTTTTCTTTTGCAAGTTAATTAGTTAATTTAGTTTTAAAATCAATCCAATCAAATCAATTCTTGAATTTTATTTTATTGCAATTAGATTAATTTAGTCAAAGTTTGATACTCTAGCAAATAACACATTTTCCACAAACTCCCTGTGTTCGATACCCACTTACCGCTAGCTAATTAGTTGTATTTGGATTAAATTTGATTAAGACTTCGACCTCACGTCAAATTTTGGCGCTGTTGCCGGGGAGTAGTGCGCAACGTGTGTTATTTTTGATCCTTTTTAGTTTGTTATTTTTCTGGTTTACGCTGGGTGTGTTAGTGTCCAGGTATTTACAGGTGCATGCGTACTAGAAGCTCTCACAAGCAATCACCATTGCCATTTGATCCGGAAATTGAGCGAACGTTAAGAGGAAATAGAATTTTGGTAAGAGAAAACAGAATCAGCGGTTCACCAACAACACCAACCACGCCAATCACACCAATTCGATACATGGACCCACCACCACCACCACCCACCACGAGTGAAATTGTACCACCTTTCATACCATCCTCCACTCAACCTTCACCAAACACTACCATGCCAAACACCACTACCAACCCTATTTCACCTCATTATGTAACACCAACAAACACCACCCAACCCATTACCACTCAAGAAGAGCCTACAGTCACTTTCAATCCTTCTACTACAATTCCACCACTCACTCATTTCTTTCCAGTTTCAGGTCAATCATCCTCAACCTATACATTACCACAAGGTTCGACTGTCGTTCATGCTACGTCTACATTCAGACCATCGAACTAGTCGGGTTTTCAATATACGACTCTTCCATTTGGGCAATCATTGGGTATAGGGGGAGATGGATATGAAGAAGGATATGAGGATTTTGAGGGTTATGAGGAAGAAGGATATGCATATATATGGGTGATGGGGAACAAGGAGAACTTACTTATGTGCCAGGGCAAACTCAAAGAATGCCAAGTGTTGGTGGGTTTCAACAACAAATTATACCACAACACATTCGGCCAAGGCCACAAGGGCCACAAGTGCAACGCCCTATACCATTGCAACAAGTTCGTCCACAAAATGTACAACCACAATTCCAAAGGCCGATTCAACACCCACCGATGCCACAACAACAATTTCAACCCTATGTACCACAAGGGCCAATGCAAAGACCAATGGGTCCTATTCGGCCAAGGGTTCGGTTGGGTGTGCCAAGAAGGCATCTTAGAGAACATGCAAGAGGCATTGAAGCGCATTTTAGGCTGGTAATCACTCAAAATCCTTCACCGGTAGTTATTCCTCACAATGATCAAGGGAGGACCTTTGAAGTGAGAACAAATTCTTTGCAAAGTTTGCTGAAATATAAGGGTCTAGCAACAGAGGAACCTTATTTTCATTTGGAGGCCTATGACTCAATTTGCAATACTCTTGGGAGTCAAGGTTTTTCAGCCGATGATGTTAAGTTAGTTTTGTTTCAATTTTCTTTGGAGGACAAGGCAAAGAAGTGGTTTTACACTTTGCCTTCAGCATCTATTTACACTTAGGCGGAGATGCAACAAATATTTCTAGATGAATTTTACACCGCTCAAAAGACCAATGATGCTAGGAAGGGATTGAGGAGTTTTCAGCAACAACAAGGTGAAATGTTTCATGAGGCCTTTGAGCGTTTCAATATGATGATCAAGAATTGCCCGCACCATGGAATTGAACTTTGGGAATTAATGAATGCTTTCCACGAGGGATTGAGTGCCGAAGACGCTCGCGACTTAATGTCTATTACCGGTGGCACTTTTGGTACGAACTATGAGCAAGATGATTGGGAGTTCTTGGAGCAAATGACAATTACATCTAAGAGGAAAGCTCAAGCATCAAGGAGAGCACGACCAGCCGTTACCCGAACACAAGTACATGCGGTTGACGATGGTAATGTTCAAACTTCTAACCATATTTATGATGTTTGTGCTATTTGCAATGAAATAGGTCATGCGGCTGAGAATTGCCAAGGAGTGGTAGAAGGGCAATATGAAGAAGTTCATGCGGTGCAAGGTCAAGGAGGGGGTGGTAGAAACTATAACATGAATTCTAACACTTATCACCCCGGGTTGAGGAACCACCCAAATTTTCGGTATGGGAACCCTTCAAATCAAGCAAACCTGAACTTTCAAGGTAGCCAAGGTAACTTTGGTTCGCGCCAACCTTATAACAATCAAAGTGGATATCGAGGTGGAAACAACCAAGGGTATCAAAGGCAATATCAAACGGGTCAAGAACAAGGGGGTCTTCGGGTGGAAACGAGATGATAGATATGTTGAAGATCATGCAAGCGGAGATGCAAAAGAGAAACCAAATGGATGATGCTCGGATATAAAAGGATGAATCTCGAGACAAAGCAATTCAAACTTTGTCCACCCAAATGGGTCAACTCGCAACCGAAGTGGCGGACTTGAAGAAAAACAAAGGTCAATTACCAAGCGACACTAAGGTAAACCCCTCTCATAATACTTCTAGAAGTAACAATGTTAATGTTCATCATGTAAATGTTTTGAGAAGTGGGAAAGAGTATAAAACCAATCCTTTACCGGATTTGGTTGATGGGTTGGTTAAAGATATAACGGGTCAAGATAGTGAGGAAGAAAATGAAACACCTATTATTTCTTCTAAAAAACCCAATTTTGAAAAACACGAAATTAATAAAGAAAATGAAAAGAAAAATGAGGATGAGGGATCTAGTCAAGTACCATTTCCCTCGGCTTTATTAGATCCAGGTAAGAAAAATTTCATTTCAAAACGGGGTCCTCAAAAAGAGAAAATGTGGGAGGTTTTTAAACAAGTCAAAATTAATCTTCCTTTACTTGAAGCAATCAAACAGGTACCCGCTTACGCCAAGTTTTTAAAAGAATTGTGTACTCAAAAGAGGCAACAAAAAGGGCCTAAATTGGTTGACTTGACGGAGCGGGTAAGCGCGGTCTTGAAAGGAGATCTTCCTCCTAAGCTACAAGATCCAGGAACACCTATTATAAATATTCAAGTAGGAAATTTTCAAACCGCAAGGGCGTTATTGGATCTTGGAGCCGGAGTAAGTATCTTACCGGGGGGGAGGGGGAGTTATATGACGAATACGATTTTGGTCCATTGAAACGGGTTGAGACAACGGTGGTATTAGCCGATATGTCTCATAAACTCCCTCGGGGTATTGTACGGGATGTGATAGTTAAAGTTGATGAGTTTTATTATCCCGTGGATTTTCTTGTGTTAGATTACTCATCCGCGGACCCAATTCAACAACAAAATGTTATTTTGGGTCGGCCATTTTTGAACACCTCACATGCCGTTATTGATTGTCGATATGGTATGGTCGACATGACATTCGGTAATAGAAAGATGAGATTAAATGTTTTTACTAACAGTACTAACATTTATGGTGATGAGTGTTTTGTAGTAGATTTCATAGATAGATACGACCCAAAGGAGTTCGAGGAAGAGATTTTGGGTTCTTGTGTTTGTGATGTGTCTTTGCAGGTGCACACATGTGATTTGGAAAAGGAAGAGAAGGAGCAAGAGGCTCTCGTGGTAATGGAAGGAAGACCGCCATGGACCCACCAAACGGGCACTTTACCGGTGGGAATTGACTCGGGTACAAAGCCTTCTTTGGAATATCCACCAAGTGTGGAATTGAAGGTGCTACCAAAACATTTAAAGTATGTATTTTTGGGGGAGAATGACACCTTACCAGTGATCATTGCTTCTAATTTAGCGGTAGCTCAAGAAGAGGAGTTGATACGGGTGTTGAAGGCTCACAAGGCGGCAATTGGGTGGACGATAGCCGACTTAAAGGGTATTAGTCCTTCCATTGTAATGCATAAAATTATTACAAGTGAAGATGCAAAGCTAACCCGTGAAACGCAAAGAAGGTTGAACCCGAATTTGAGAGAAGTGGTTAAGAAGGAAGTTATCAAGTGGTTGGAGGCGAGGATCATATATCCCATTTCGGACAGTGCGTGGGTAAGTCCGACTCAGGTAGTGCCTAAAAAATCGGGCATTCAGGTAATTAAAGATGAGCAAGGTGATCAAATTGCCACCCGCCCGGTCACCGGGTGGCGAGTTTGCATTGATTATAGAAAATTAAACGCCGCTACCACCAAAGACCATTTCCCGTTACCCTTCATTGACCAAATAATTGAAAAACTTGCCAGTCAAAAGTACTATTGTTTTTTGGATGGGTACTCGGGTTATAACCAAATTGCTATTCACCCGGATGACCAACACAAAACCACGTTTACATGTCCATATGGTACATTTGCTTTTCGGCGAATGCCATTTGGACTATGTAACACCCCGGCCATATTTCAAAGATGTATGATGAGTATAATTTCAGACATGGTTGGGGAATCTATTGAAGTGTTTATGGATGATTTTTCCATCTTTGGCCCAAGTTTCGATTCTTGTCTTGACGAATTGGAAAACGTTTTAAAAAGGTGTGTTGAGACGAACTTGGTGCTAAGTTGGGAAAAGAGCCATTTTATGGTTCAAGAGGGTATTGTGTTGGGGCATGTGATTTCGGACCGGGGAATGGAGGTAGACAAAGCAAAAATTCGGGTAATTTCATCTCTACCCCCACCAAAGAATGTTAAGGGGGTGAGATCATTTTTGGGACATGCGGGGTTCTACAGAAGGTTTATTAAGGGTTTTAGTGTAATTACAAAACCTTTATGTAACTTATTATTAAAAGATGTTCCATTTGATTTTACTGACGAATGTTTGCAAGTGTTTCATGTGTTGAAGGAACAGTTGGTGAAGGCTCCTATCTTGCAACCACCAGATTGGTCGAAGCCGTTTGAGATTATGTGTTATGCTAGCGACACGACCATTGGAGCGGTTTTGGGTAAAGGGTCAATAAGAAGCCGGTGGTAATTTATTATGCAAGTAAAACTTTGTCCGAGGCACAACTGAACTACACCACGACCGAGAAAGAATTATTAGCGGTGGTGTATGCCTTGGACAAGTTTAGAGCTTACATTTGGTGGAGCAAGGTGATTGTTTATTCGGATCATAGTGCGGTCCGATATCTAATGGAAAAGAAGGATGCAAAGCCCCGGTTGATTCGTTGGGTGCTTCTGTTGCAAGAGTTCGATTTAGAGATCCGGGACAAAAAGGGATGTGAAAATGTTGTTGCGGATCCCATTGGAAGGTGTTGATGACCCGAATGAGATTAATGAACGGTTTCCCGATGAGAAATTGTTGGCCGTTTCTACTTTTATTGCACCTTGGTATGCCCACTATGTGAACTATTTTGCCAAGGGTGCAATTCCGAATCATTGGACGAAGAAGAGACGACAACAATTCCTAAGTCAAGTAAAGCAATATATTTGGGATGTGCACGATTTGTTCAAAATTGGACCCGATCAAGTGATAAGAAGGTGTGTTCCCGAAACTGAAGTTTTAGAGATTTTGACTCATGCTCATTCATCGGCATGTGGAGGGCATTTTAGTGGGAACAAGACGGGTTACCGGGTGTTGTCATGTGGGTTTTATTGGCCCACAATTTTCAAAGATTCTTGTGAATTTGCCCGGAATTGCATTAATTGTCAAAAAGTTGAAAGCATATCGAAGTGGGATGAAATGCCTTTACAACCAATTTTGGTAGTTGAGGTGTTTGACGTTTGGGGGATAGATTTTATGGGTCCGTTTCCTAACTCGAATGGGTTCTTATACATATTGGTTGCGGTTGACTACGTTACAAAGTGGATAGAAGCCATTGCTACAAGGACCAATGATCATTCCGTTGTATGTAAGTTTGTGCAATCCAACATATTCGCTAGATTCGGTGTGCCAAGGGTGATAATAAGTGATGGCGGTTCACATTTCAAGAACTTCAATTTCGGCAAGTTGCTAAAAAGATACAATGTGAATCATCGAGTGGCAACACCGTACCATCCGCAAACAATTGGACAAGTTGAAGTGTCCAACCGTCAAATCAAAGAGATCCTCATGAAGACTGTACGAACGGATAGAAAAGATTGATCAAGTAAACTTGACGATGCGTTGTGGGCATATCGGACGGCCTACAAGACTCCAATTGGTACTACCCCTTATCGAATGGTGTATGGGAAGGGGTGCCATCTACCAATGGAGTTAGCACATCGAGCGCATTGGGCCATTAAAACTGTTAATGCGGATTACGATGAAGCGGGTCGAGTGAGAAAGTTGCAATTAAATGAGATTGAGGAGATTAGAGATGAAGCCTACGAATGTGCTTCCGCATACAAAGACAAACTGAAGAAAGTTCATGATGCAAAGATAAGGAAAAAGAACTTTGAAGTGGGTCAAAAGGTGTGGTTGTATAATTCGAGGTTGAAAATGTTTGCAGGCAAACTCAAAAGCAAGTCGATGGGCCCTTACATCATCCGAAGAGTGGGAAGATTTGGTGATGTCGATATAGAAGACGAACAAACAAATAAGCAACAAACGGTGAACGGACACCGGCTCAAACCGTATTTGGAAGGTAACGACATCAACAATCTCGAACTTGACAAAGTGGGTTACATGCTACACCCATTGGATGATGAGGAAATTTGAAAGAGGCCCAGGTTTGGTGTTTTGTACATATTTTAGCTTAGTTTCGTGTTTTGAATAAAGTCCCGTTTAGAACCGGTGTTTGAAACAAGTGTGGGGAAATTCCTACGAATTTCCCGAACATAGTGTTGAGGACAACACGGGTTTTTAACGGGGGGTAGGGTTAATTTTCATGTTTTCAAAATATTAAAAAAAACCATAAAAATTAAACAATTTTATAAAACTTTTTTTTTGCAAATTATACAAGTTTTGGACGGACCCCTTTTTGCCAGTACTTGCCGTAAGCTACGGTGGGGGGCCGTAGCTTACGGCAACAAGTGATCAAATTTGAACCTTACGCCACCTAGGTACTGACCTACGGCGCACCTTTTGTCACCAGATACCACCGTAACCTACGGCGGGGTGCCGTAGGTTACGGCACCGAGTTGAAACGGAAGGGTCCCCCCCCCCTTGTCGGCGTTACATATAAAAAAAACACAAAACCCGAAAATAATAAATATTAATAATAATAACTCTTTTAACAAAATTCCAATTCTCCCCAACAACACATCCATCGAGCATTTACCCTATCCACACATTCCTTCTTCTTCTTCACTTTTCTTTCTCTAGAACCCTAACTTCTACCTCCTTCAAAACTTCATAGCTCCCTCATATTTGGTCCGATTTTAGTGATTCTTGAGTCCATTTTGGGTGAAATTTCCCAAGGAATCTAGATTTATACTCATATCTCGAAGATTCCTTTGTTTTGGGGTCGGATTTGAGCATAGAGGGTGTCGAAATTTTGGGTTTTTTTTGTGGGTTTTTGTGTGAACTTGAAGAGTTTGTTATTCTCATCTTCTACAACACTAAGGTATGCAATTTCTTGTCATTTTTTGAAGTACATTAAGGTTTGTAAGTTTTCATTATAGTTTTTGCTTACACACTTGCTTGTATGAGATAGATGATAGGATTTTGTGAGCCATTGAATGTTTGGGTGTAAATGTGTTTGATGTCTAGTGAAAACTTTTGGAAAATTTTTTCTTTATGGAGACATCATGCTGAATTTTTGTTTGAAAGGATGATATTTTGGTTTTTGTACATTTATACCCATAACATAAAGCAAGTGTGGGGAAGATTGGGAAGTTGAACTAACTTGAATTGTTGTGTGGTTTATGATTGTGTGTAGGCATGGTGAAAACAAAGGGTAAAGCGGTTGCAAGTTCGTCTAACGTACCTCAAGGGGAAGAGGAGCAACCAAAGAGAAGGAGATTGACACGGGTTGGTGACCCGGATTCGGAGGAGGATGCGCCTCCAAGGGGTCCGAAACCGGATTGGACATCCGGTTCATTGCTAGACCAACCCGCAAAATGGAGAGAGGATTTATTTCACAAACAAATGAACAAATTGAAACAACGGGCTGAAGCATTTATCTGTGAAAAGGAAATCCGGGAGGTTGATTTCGGGCCGTTTGGGATAACGGCAAGGTTTAAAGCATTAGGTTGGGGGCAGCTTTGAAGTGTTATGATGGCGAGGTGAAGAAGATGTATGATACTCAAATTAAAGAGTGGATGGCTTCACTTGAATGTCCCCCGTTTAAGGCTCCAAAACAGATGAAGCTTGTCGGATGGTGTAACGGGGTTAAAGTTGAGATGTCATATGATTCGCTGCGTCGAATAGCGAAGTTTGATGATGGACCATCTAATGAATACATCTACCCGAGTCTCAAAGATCTCTATCACGAGCCTGAAAAGCATCCTCAATGGCAAAACATGTTGGATTACCTTTTTCTTCCGGGTAAGACACATGGTAAATTGTATCGACGAAACTTAAGAATGGAGGCAAAGTTGTTATTGGTTCTGTGTACATACAATGTCATCCCGCGGCGGGGTGACAAGATGGAGGTCCGGTTTCAAGAGGTGCCGCTTTTGTATATGATGATGCATGGTTCTCCCAAGGTACCATTCCGATTTCTAGTGTTAAACAACATCTGGCTGAGCAGGAATAGTGGAGAAAGAAAGATTGTGCCTCATTGCCGGTTGATTACGGCGTTGCTAAAGAAATATGGGGCAATTAAAGGTGATGAAAAAGGTTCTTACAAGAGGTTTAAACCATTTGACCTAAAGAATTTGGGACCGGGATGTGTTTACAAGGAATCGGAGAGGTATCATAAGCTGAAGACCGATGGGCGAAGGTGGAGAGTGTTGAAAGCAGATGCGAGACCGTTACGACCGGGCGAGGCTGATGAGCCCGAAACGTCGGATGATGAAGCTAGTGGTGACGATGACTATCGTGAAGACACTTTCATGGTTGATACTCAGATAAGGGGCACTGGTTATGTGGGGAGTACGTACTGTGACAACCCTCACCAAACCAGGTATCCGTACGAATTAATTAGTATTTAATTAATGCTTAATTACCGTGCTTACTTACAATTGTGGTTAAACTGCTACTTGAATTCTGATACATACATATTCATGCATCATACTTTACTACTGTCACTCCATTATTTACACAGAACATCAGTGACAACCTTGATGCACAAAAGCACAGTGAGCACACTATACGGATAACCCAATAAACATGCTGACATTGCCAGCACCTAAACAGACATTGTTCTGAGACCAGTATGAGCCGGGAATAGATTACTACACTAGTAGTGATTTTAGGGAGATGAGGTTTGTAGAACTGCGTCACTAGGTGAAGTTTATAGTGACCGGATATGCCTAAAACATACTTTACGTACAAAATTCTGCACTTTATTACAAAATTCAGCGTTTTACTTAACTAGTAAAGTGCAAAAACTTGGTAAAATTATCCTAGACACTTTCCAAAGTGTCGGGAATTTACTGTGTCACTAAAAACACTATAAAAGACACTTTAAGGCTTTACTTGACACTTTAACGGATCAATATCCATCCGAACAACCAGACTTTACCCGGAACACAAAATATTATTAAAAACATTGTTACACTTTTTCTAAGTTAGTTATGGTCCCGAGCACTATAACACCTTACATAATACCCGGTACCCGCTAAACACTAGATATAACATTAAACTCCCATTAATTAAATTATTTACCCACAAATTTACAATTTAACCCCCCCTCATGGTACAACCGTCCACTTAAGGACACCACTCACCAAAGACTTCTCAATTTTTTTTGTTCATGATCTTGCATGGGAGATGGTGAGATCATGAGTTGACATTATGGTACACTTTAGACACTACCATTTACACCTAGCACCCCTAATAACCCACTTAAATACCAAATAACTTTCAAATAACCACCCCCAACTCAACTAATCGGCTCCTATGTCCCCCCCCCCTCCACCATACGAATTCTCATCCACCACCACAAGATATTTTATTTGAAATTTTGTGCTTTCCCCATGAAATCTCACTAGAGATCATAGTTGATTATGCTTGTACTTATGTTGACACAATAACCAAAGGGTAAAGAAGATTGGTTATAAGAAGATCATCTTACTTGTCATCTACATCACCACCAAACTTCTTTCCTTCTCTCCATTAAAAGCTTCGGCCGAACAACCTCCCACACGCCACCACCTTTTTATTTTCCATTCATTCCATCCAAACTCCCTACAAGGTGTAACAAGGCGAATCACGGAGTGTGGAGCTCACGGTTTGTCAAGGACCTCTCTAGTTTGCCTTTACCCACTCGTTTTCTCTCGTGTTTCTTCCCTAGCTTCAAAGCTAGTAGTAAGCCTCTTTGATCATCTTTTATTTTATTTTTATGGTGGTTAATAGCTATGTTGTCATGTAACTACAAGAGCACTAAAAAGACCATGAACACAACTTGAGCATAAAGCTAATATAACGATGAAATGAGATGAACTCTTGTTAAAATAAAATTGTTTTGATGTGGTTATTATTTATTTGATGCCTACTAGTAAGATGATGTTGGACATCATAATTAAACTTGTTAAAATAAGATTAAAAACTTATGTTAACAAGTTAGGAGGTGACTAATATTTACATAAAAGAATCACCTCCATGTTTCAACATAAACTTGGTAACAAAGTGAGCTCTTGAAAAATAAATGGACTAAGTGAGTAGATGGTCGTATGGACCCGGGAGTTACAAATAATTTTTCTAGACAAACCAAGTTAAGAGATGGATTTTTGAAAAGTCATGATCCTTACATTATTTTTGGAAGGAAATAAATTATGAATACTAGTGAAACATGAAAAAGTGGTAAATGGATATTTTTGTAAAATAAGTTCACAAGTGTGAACCTCTAAAAATCCTGAGAGCGAAATTTTTACAAAAATAAACACACTTTGGAGGGTGACTAGACCCACTAAACACACCACTAAATTACTACGCGTTTTTATGAAACGCCAAGTTTATGTTGTCATGAAAAATGCATTGTTTTTGGCGCTTGACTAGTGTAACATTGTTTAGTAATTTGATTGCTTGATTTGAATGATTTTATAAAAGAAAATGATACGCTAGTAAGCGTGGACACCTCCGTTTACAGAGGAAACTCTGGCGAAATTTTTCCAGAAATATAACACATAGAAATATTTTAGACAAGTGATTAAAATATATTTTTCAAGTGGGACTTAAAATATATTTTTCGGAATTATAACGTGTACATGTATAAAAACCCCCATCCTTGGGAAGGAATATACTTATAACATAATTAAGAAGTGTAAATACGAAATAGTTGCCTAACTATTTCCCAAAAACGATAAACCTTAAGCCAAGGCACGGCCGTCCGTCTAATAGAAGTTAGTACATGTAGGTCGTTACGCAGCAGGTTGACTGGGAGTTACTATTTTGAGACGCACTTCAGTGAGTTCATGTCCCCCTTTTCTCTTAACTGTTTTCAGTTTTAACTGCGGGGGTGAAATACATGTTACTATGATTACGAGTACTTTTTACATGGTATGGTTAGCATAACGAGGGTTACTACTTAGATCATGTGAGTGGGTAGGCGGGAACTGGAGGCCACTAATCCTCATTGTAGGACCGAGGGTCGTAAGCGGTAGATCTATCTGGGTGTAGCGAGGCCAACCCCAGGCCCAAACAGAACGGACCTCGAGGTGACTTTGAGCCCGACGCAAAATCCGCTAGGTTTGAGTCTTCCTACGGCACTTCACACATATCAATGGCCTTGCAAACCATTGGTGATCTCTTTATTTCCTTATTTGCTACATACCAGGGATTTTATACTTACAAAGGTTTTACATACTCACTTTCACATGAACTCGCTCAACTTTATGTTGACTTTTCAACTTACATGTATTTCAGGGAATTAGGGATCTGGCGAAGTATGCTACGTTTTCACGCTGCGTAAGAGTTATGAGGTCATCCACGTTTAGGGATTGTGACTTTTACCTGGACGAGTCGCAAGTCTTAAACGGTGTTTATTTTATGGTTATGTCGTATGAACAATGTTTTTATTTTGTTGTAACTCGTTGCATGTGTCAACTCTAAAACAATGTTGTGGTATTATGTTTTAAAACTTTAATCAATGGATGATCTTCATGGTTTTACTTTCATATAGCTTGTTGTGATTAAGCTATGGTATTAAGAAGTCACACCAAATAAACCCACGCTTCCGCAAAAGCCAGGGTGTGACAGCTTGGTATCAGAGCTTTGATCATAGCTAACTAGGATTCCTTCTCGAGTCTAGACTATGATCACTAGGGCTCTCACGAAAACATTTTTACATTGCATACACTACGTCCAGATCCAGAGTGCAAAATATTTTAAAAAGTTATGGCTCAGTCTGAGAGACTGAGGGAGTAGTCTAGTGGGACTAGGAGGCTCAGTCTGAGAGGCTGAGGGAGTAGTCTAGTGGGACTAGGAGGATCAGTCTGAGAGACTGAGAGAGTAGACTAGTGGGACTAGGAAGTTCAGTCTGAGAGACTGGGAAGGTAGTCTGAGAGACTAGGAGATTCAGTCTGAGAGGCTGGGAGGATAGGCTAGTGGGACTAGGAGAATTACTTGATTGCTTATTGGTGACTAACATGCTTATTTGATTATATGATTGATGTAGGATCGGATTCTGACCCGAATGAGTCGCGTAGAAGAGTTTTTCACAGAAACAAATGGCGGAAACAAGTGTTTCGGTGTAATTCAGCGCGTATTCACTTTTAACTGTCGATATTATTAAACTGGAAGACGTTTACAACCTGTCGACACTTCGGCAGCACTTCGTGGCTCACCGGAACACAACACCTAGAACTATGTGTGTGATTCCGCTCATATGACCTATATATAGACATTGTGATTCCGCTTATATGGACATGATACAAAAGAGGAATCACTAACATGCCATAAAAACGAAATAACATGACTGACATATGAGCGAACCTACTCTTGACATAAAAGCGGAACCTTATCTGCCTAATGAACGAAATCAGAAATGTGTACATTGACCGAAATCAAACTTTGACTTCATAAATGCTTTTGTCTTTTGTAGTGATGATGTCATTGTGACATCACTTTGATGATGTCATGATGACATCATGCTTGAACATCTTCGCAATGAATTGAGATACGACTGAAGACGTAGACGACAGACGGATGCACCAACAAACTCCCCCTCGGATGTTGACGGAGTCTTCAGTGTCAAGTCTTTGCATCTTTAGTCTTTAGCAGTCTTCTCTAATTCTCTGAAGTGTCTGACATTGTAAGTATCCTCAATCTCTTTCTTCTCTCTCAATCTCTATATCAGGTATCGGAACCTGACACTCTATCTTCATGTTTAAAATTGAAACCTGACTATACCTGCACATACTCTACCCAAAACATAAGTTTCATAAAAGATAAGATATAACAAATTTAGAAACTTCACTAAACTCTTGAATATACAACCTTGAATAGAAAGATTTATCATGACAATTTCTGATGAACCACATGAATATATATCATTTTTCATTTCAAACATCTTCAAACAAATTTTCCCAAACCTGTTCGTCATGTTCAGCACTCGGAATTTTGAAAATCAGCTTTTCAACATCAGTTGTCTAAAATCTTTTTGATTTTTTTTTCAAAAATTATGCTAAAACACACCGAAAATCTTTTTGGATTTTTGAAATAAAAGACATGAAATGCAGAAATAAAATATTTACATACAATATTTTTGTGAATTTGTGTAAGAGGATCATATCAGTTCTTTGAGACAAATCACTAACACCGTTAAGCTTCATTTCATTTTAAGTTCTAAACGATTCACTTAGATTGTCAGTATACTGGTCCACTTAAATTTTCACACAAAGTTCAATTGATCCGAGATACGAGGTTAATGTTTTAAGCCTTTGAACTTATTCGTGTGTCCCACTACTTGAATATACTCCCGTATCCAGATCCCAATATTCAGTCTTACAGGTGAGTATACCACAGATGATATCTGTAAGGGAATAAATTATAGTGCGAGGGCCGTGAGAGCTCAGGTCGATCTTTCGATACGCAGAGAGATGACGGCTTCGACTTTTGGTGGGTCCCCTTTAGAGGATCTTTTGCATTACAACAGCAGCGACTATCAATTTTATTGTTTCATCAGCTTGCTGAGGGCGATGCTATGTTTCAAGCATTTGCAGAAAGCATTATCCGGGGACTAGGTCAGAAATTTCTTTCAGCAGAAGTCCCGAGATAATACCCCAGATATCACTTGAGCATAAAGACCTAGTATCTCAGAATAAGGGACCTTTCAAACAAGATTTCAGGGGTTACCTATATATCCAAGTTTGTGTTAACCCACAGAACAAGCAAGTTTGAAATTAGGTTTATATCTCGTCACAATCTACTAAATGTGCAAAAACCTACTCACACATCCACAGTGAGATCGTTTATCACTTTTGACTTTCCAATTCTTTAGCATGCCAAGATCGTCCACTGATGTACTATCATTTCCTCTTTTAGACAACAAAACTCATTTTTGATTTTATCATGTTTTTGGCTTTTTCAAATTTTCTAATGTTTTTGGATTTTCTGAAAATTTTTACTCCCCCTAAAATGCAAACACATTTTAGGAAATTTGAAAACAAACTATACAAAAAAAATGACAACTGATATCAAATCGCTTCAATTCGCCATCCACTTAGCATAAACAATCAGAACTCCCCCTCACAACAAACTATTTTCCCATTGTGATTTCAAAACACTTAAGTTTGTTTTAATCAAATGGTTTTTCCGGAAAATTAGTTTTGTTGATATTCAAACCACTAGTAGGTTAGGGGTTCATCACATTGTTCTCCAAAAATACCAGTTGTAAGTATGGTCCAATCAAGTTCAACTTAATAACCTTGATTAACCACTTGAAGATGAAAATCTTCTTCAACCACTTGCAGATTCACTTAACAATCATAACCACTTGCACATCAAAATATAACAATTTAAATATACCACTTGTACTTTACCAACTTTACCACTTGAAAGATCATTTGCTAAGAAAAATGCCGATTCCTGCTCCACTCTTAACAACCTGGGAGCTCCGGCAAGTCAGATTTTTACTCAAACATTATATCCACCCAAGCCTCACCAGCCTTGGGTGATTTTGGAACACATCTATCCCACCAACATTTTGATTTATAAAATTCTTTTGCATCCTTCACTTTCCTATCAACCATTTTACCGAAAATATGTTTGACTTTCCCGTTGAAAGCCTTCTCAACATCAAATTCTCCCTTATCAGCGAAGAATTGATTTGAGATCTCCACCTTTCCCACTTTCTTCATCAAATTTTCCTTTGACAATGGAGGAAAATTCTCATCGTTCACATCAGGAACGGAACTATCAACCTTTTTCTCAACCAAAGACTCCTCTGATTTTATGGAATCAGATTCATTGTCAGAATTACCCTCAGATTTAACCACCCACTTTTGTTTACTCAAATCACCTCTTCTTTTGTAAAACCGTTTTGAACTTTCTCCTTCCTCAGAAGTAGAATTTTCAAACTTTTTAACATTTTTTACAGGTTGTTCTTTCTTATCAACACAAGTCTTTCTCAAAACAGATTTAGAAGAAACTTCCTGTTTTTGGTAGTTGGTCTTGGGGCAATTCCAAGCTATGTGTCCAACTTCCTGACATTTGAAACAGGTTCTTCTGTCAACTCTTTCAGCAAACCTTTTCACATTCTTCTTCACTTCAGCAAGAAACTCCTGGTTTGACTGCTTCCAGAACGGTTTCTTCTGTTCATCCTCTGAACTTCCTCCTGAAACAAATTTTGTTTTTGGTTTATAAGTTTTCTGATTTTTATAATTTTCTGAAGAATTAAAACCAAGACCTTGTTTTTTGAAATTACGGTTGTGGTTTGGTTTCTTTCGATAACCAGAACCATAACTGTAACCCTTTTTCTTGTTCAATCTCTGTTGAACTCTTGAAGTGTACTTTTTAGGTTTTTCATCAAGATTTAAATCTTTTATTTCAGAAATATTAATTTCTGTTAATTTGAAAACCTGTTTGATCATTTCAGTTTTTACACTTCTTATTGGAAATTCCTCATCAGAATATAATTTGTCTGAATCATACAAAGTATAAGCCACTTTGATTGATCCGTCATTCAAATTAGATTTTGATAACAGGAATTCTCTATTGTAAACCCTCTTAACCAGTGAACTCGGACTCTTCTCAGACGAACTCGAACCATCTGACTTAGACTCCGACTTTGACTCTTCATCCGTATCTAACACCTGATCGACAACTTTCTTTACTAACTCAGACTCATGATCAGTGTCAGACGCTGTGAATGTAACATCAATATTGTCTGGTAATTCATCAATGATTTCAGACTTTAACTTGATGTTGACTGCCTTTTTTAGACGCTCCTCATTAGGATTCCTTGGAGAATAAGTTTCATGGATCGGGGGCGGACATCTGTTATACTTGACACTTTGTGGCTTACCAGTGTCCTCTTCTTTGTCTTTCTTCTTCTTGAAAGCTTCCAAACCTGCAACAGTAGGATAAACACGATCAATCAGATAATCACATGTAGTATAACTCAACAGTAATCGTTTAATCCTTTCGCTTTCAATCTTTTCAAGTTCCACTTCCTTCTTCAGATTAGCACAATCTTCAATATAATCATTGATGACGCTCTGCTTTGTCATTAAAGTTGCACTCATTTTATCCATTGCTTTTTCAATTTCTGTATTCGTCTTTTTCAGACGATCAACTGTGTTGTTGAGCACATCATATGACTCCTTTACATACTTCACATCAGACAATAAATCTTCTTTAATCTTTTCCAACTCAGCAATCTTCTTATCTTTCTCTTCACCAGCTTTGCAATATTCTGAACACTTCAAACATGGTTTTTCAACTTCAACCACTTTTTCAATTAGCTTTTCAACCTCAACAATCTTTTCTACTTCGACCAATTTTTCAACTTCGACTATTTTCTCTACCACTTTCTCCACTTCAACAATTTTTTCTATTGCATTTTCAGTCACTGCTTCAACTTTTGTTTCTCCAACTTCTGTCTTCGCCTTTTCATTAGCAAGTAACTTTGCTGCTTCCAGTTCCCTCTTTAAGCGGGCAATCTTCTTCTGATTCAGCATCTCAACTTTATCTGCATAGAAAAAATTAAAACTGTCAGGCTCAATGCTTTTTCTACATTTGTTAAGATATTCTTCCTCATCATCGGTATCTACATCGCTTCCAAGATCTGGAAAAATCGGGATTCTTTTCTCACTAGCCTCTTCACCTAGTATTCTAGCAACAAAGCCTGAATCAGATGGAATGTACTTATCCCAACTAAATCCCTCTGCAACTTTTTCATCATCTTGATGAATCAGTAAAGCTTTCTTCTTTCCATCATTAGTAGCATGAGCATGTGTAATCTGAGGTTGTTGAGTAGTCTGATGGAAAATTGATTTCTGATAATAATTGTTTCTATCTTGATTCCCGGTAGCTTCTTTACTTTTGCACTCTCGTTTAAAATGACCTTTTCCTTTACAACGGAAACAGGTAACCTTTGATTTATCAAATCCCAATGGAGAGGTAGCCATTCCCCGAAATTCATCCCTACCAGTAATCTCTTGAAACTTTTCAGCTCTCCTCCAAGCACTTGCTAAGCACCATTTGATATCCATCACTTCAAGTTCTTCAGCATCAATTTGGTCGTAATCTTCTTTGGTAAGCATCGGATTCCCAATCTTCCCACCGATCAAACTTTCGTAAGATTCTAATATAGTAACCAGTGATGCCATGTGTTGCTTGGCAACTTCCGGAGACAAATTCTGGCCATTTTGAATGTTTAAGGTAACATTGCACTGAAGGTTTGTAGAATTCTGTTGTTGAGGACTTGATGTTGTAAAGTTTGGATCAAAACTTGAATACGAGGATGAAGATCCACCACTTTGTGTCACGTTACTACCTTTTGTTGCAGACGAGCTATCAGCACTAAAACCAGTTTGGATCTTTGGGCTAGGGCCGGGGGTAGCCTCAAATTTGTTCCCTCTGTAATACAAACTGACATCTTGTTTGGCATTTGGATTTGTCATGATAGCCGTTTTCTGAATATCTAACTCATGCTCTTCAATCCTCTGAATAAACTGAGCCAAATTAATATTTTCAGACTTTCTTGTATGTTTTAAGATCAGCAAATACGTTCCCCATTTCTGTTGTGGTAATGCTTCAGCAAGTTTATCAACCCACTCATCATCCTCTTTCTCAATGTTAAATCTTTTCATTTCCAAGACTAGATGACAATATCTATCAATGGTATGCTTTGTAGTTTCATGATCGAAAGCTGAAAACATATCAAATGATTTTTTCAGTAAAGCCTTTCTGTTCTTGATCATATCTGCGCTTCTTTGGAATTTCTGAATCAATGCTTCCCAAATTGATTTAGTTGTACCATTATGTTGGAGCAAAACAAATATATCTTCTTTTATTGCTTGCTGAAGAATACTGATCATCATTTTCTCACTTGTAAATTTTAATTTGTCACTCTCTGAGTAGTCCTCGATTGCTTTTTCCATCCAACGGTCATTCTTTGGTTTCTCATAGTCTTTCAACAATGAACACCATGCATCAAACTTGTAAGCTTGTACCCAGTTTTCAAATCGATTCTGCCATCCTTTAAATTCTTCAATGTACATAAGCTTTGGAGGTTTTTGATGAGTCCCCGTTTCATTTTCACTGTATAAATTTTCAGCAGCTGTGACTGGAGCGACTGGTGTGGCAAACGCATTGTAGAATTCTTCTTCCATGTCTTGGGCAAATACCTGTCAAGTACCTGTCGACACTTCGGCAGCACTTCGTGGCTCACCGGAAGACAACACCTAGAACTATGTGTGTGATTCCGCTCATATGACCTATATATAGACATTGTGATTCCGCTTATATGGACATGACACAAAAGCGGAATCACTAACATGCCATAAAAGTGAAATAACATGACTGACATATGAGCGAACCTACTCTTGACACAAAAGCGGAACCTTATCTGCCTAATGAACGAAATCAGAAATGTGTACATTGACCGAAATCAAACTTTGACTTCATAAATGCTTTTGTCTTTTGTAGTGATGATGTCATTGTGACATCACTTTGATGATGTCATGATGACATCATGCTTGAACATCTTCGCAACGAACTGAGATACGACTGAAGACGTAGACGACAGACGAATGCACCAACAATTGATTATTTGTGCATGTGTGTGTTTGTGTTACATACATCATGCCTTCATCAGATACTGGAGAGTCGGACACTACAGATCCCACGGCCATAGTATCAGACGACATAGTTTCATCAGAGCATGAGGTGTATACTTCCGATACGACCAGCACGGATGATGACGACTTTCAGCCCTTTGCGCTGCCAGAAGTCGTAGCAGAGCCTGCTGATGGCCATCTTGCTGGGGACTTGCCACTCGTGGTGATCCCTGCTCCTGTACCCCTTGCTTCTTATCCCATTGTTGATATGCCCCTCGACGTTGTCTCTAACGACGATGTCGACTTGTTTGAGGAGGACCCACTTGAGGATGACCGTGAGGGCGAGGCCCATATTGCTGCCGGTGATATCCCACTTCTTGCTGATGCTCCTGCGGAGGAGGCTCACGTACATTCACCTGTTCCAGACTCCTTTGAGTCTGTGGCGTCTGCACCTTCGCACGCACAGGGAGTGCAGCACCATTTAAACGACGCCGACCCGGACATGGCGACATCCGCTGCACCTGCCCCTGCGCACAACTTTGAGTTCGATCATGATGTTGATGATGATTCAGATCCTATTTTCCACCTGGCTTTGATCTAGACCAGGACATTGAGTTCGTACACTTAGACCAGCACTTGGGGGATCCCGTAGCCCCTGTCGACCCTATGTTTGCTGATCCAGCTGATTTTGAGATGGAGTTTGTTAATCCAGAGCCGTTTCTCCTGACCCCGCATTTGAGCATGACCCTGTTCATGCCGATGCACCTGCTGTTGCTCCTTTGGTTGATGATGTACATGTTGATGATCATCCTGTTGTTGTTCCACAGTTGGTGGATGATCATGCTGTCGATGCTCATGTTGATGCTCCACTTTTGTTAGCGGATCCCGTTGTCGCACCACATTCTGATCCTATGCCGGTGATGTTCGACCGCGCACCTTTCGCGACCCATATTGATCCACGATACGCTCACACCCACAATGGGTGGATAGAGGATGACGATGATTACCCACCTTTCGTGATACCAGTTACACCACCAGTAGCCCCCGTTACAGCCCCTGTTTCAGTTCCTATTGAGGTTCCTTTGATTCCCACACATACTACCGGTGTTCACCGCATCGACTTACCTATCATGTTTCGTCAGGACATACCTCCCCCACGTCCTGGGGAGGGTTCGTCTCGTCAGCCGTTTGGACATACACCTTTTTTGTCAGGAGGAGATAAGTTTGTACCTCAGGTTTCTTACCCCACTGTTGTTCCCACTGTTGCACCGTTTACTGTGCCATCCCTTGCTCCATCTAGTGAGCCGTTTCTCTGGACCACACCCCCCATTATGCCACCGACGGATCCGTATCACCCATATTATGTCGGGTCTTCTACCGAGGATGTCCTTGTTTCTTTCATGATACAGCAGGAGGCGCTGACCCGTCGCGTACAGGAGCTAGAGAGAGCTCAGCGACTCCCGTGCCAGTGCCAGACTCCACCTGCAGTATGACACCCTCCTCGACCACTTTCACCTGATTCTGCCGCTCGTTTTTGGACTCCCGAGCAGCAGATAGCTTACTTACTACGCGCTTATCGCGCTATGGAGGAGGACTGGCTTCATATGCAACGTTTACTCTTTTCTCGTTTTCCCCCTCCTCCACCGCCATCAGCTTAGGGCCATTTTGTACGACTCGGGTAGACTTTTGATGAGACGATCGCGATTATGCAGACTACACAGCATTTGGAGGCCGCATTTTGATGATTATGACTTTTGATGATTTGTATATTTGACGTTGTTGACACTGACTAGATATTTTGGACTAGGGCGATGTGGCCCTTAGTCACTGATGATGTATGATACAGTTATGCACTTGTAAACCATACATTGTGGTCTTGATTTATGATAGCGCAATCGCAGTATTCTCATCAGGTGTGATGTTTGATTGATTGTTTATGTTATATAACATGAGATGTTATGTGGTTGATTTATTTATAACATGAGATGTTATGTGTTGATATTATTGAATACATACGTGCACTTTACTTACTATGACCTGACCTACGTGAACCATCTTTTAGAAGATGCCACCAAGACGCGAGACGCGTATGCCTACCAGCGAGGCAGAACTCCAGCAAATCATTGCTGCCGCCATAGCTTAGTATGCAGCCTCACAAGGAGGACCCAGCGGAAGCAGTTCAAACAATAACGGCAATAACAATCCACCACATGGTAATGTTAAGTCATTGAGACATACTACGATACATCTGGGTATCTTTAGCATGTTCGCTAATGCCATTTGTATATGCTAACGTATGTTCAGGGTGCACGTACAAGCAGTTCCTAGACTGCAAGCCTGTGAACTTCGACGGCACCGGAGGTGCTGTTGCTTTTATGAGATGGGCCGAGAAGACGGAGTCTGTTCTCCGAATGAGCAAGTGCGCTCCAGACCAGCAAGTGACTTACATTTCTGGGCTATTTTTGGACGGAGCCCTGTCCTGTTGGAACTTACAAGTGCAAACTCTTGGTGAAGCCGCTGCTTACGCATTGACCTGGGCTAAGTTAAAGGAGTTGATGAGAAAGAAGTATTGTTCTCGTGCTGAGATACAAAGGTTAGAGACCGAGTTCTGGCATTTGAAAATGGATGGTCACAAGATCGCAGAATACGTTCAGAGATTCCACGACCTATCTCATGTGGTACCTTATATGGTTACACCGGAATTCAAGCGTTTTGAGCGCTTTATTTGGGGTTTAGCTCCACAGATCATGAGTATGGTCACTACTTCTAAGCCTGCGACTATCACAGAGGCCATAGATCTGAGCGTAGCTCTCACTGAGGAAGCCATCCGCCTGAACAAGTTTTCGAATGTTGAGCCAAAGAAGAAAGAGACTCACGTAGAGTCGTCTGGCGAGAATAAAAGGAAATTCTCGAACTTCAAGCAGGGAACTAGCGGTGTTGGCAAGAAAGGAGAATCAAGCGCACTGGTCCAAGCTACAACCGGTGCTGGGAGGAAAGGAAAAGGCTATATGGGTACTCATCCCAAGTGTAACTCCTGCCAACGTCACCATTCTGGCCGGTGTGGGCCAAAGGTATGTGAAGCTTGTGGAAAACTTGGCCACTTGAAGGATTCTTGCTGGGCTAGTGCTGGCCGGGGAGGCCAAGGAGGTTATGGTAATAGAAACAATAATCGTGGTGGCAATGGAAATCGTGTACAAGGAAACAATGAAGGAAATGGGAACCGTGGAAACAATGCAAATCAAGCTGGGGATGCGAATCGAAATCAAAACAACACTCAAGCTGGGAATGGAGGTGGTAATGGGCAAAGACTTGGTTGCTTCAACTGTGGTGACATTGGGCACTATAAGAGGGATTGCCCAAATTTGAATCAAGCCCGTGGAAGAGTGTTTAACATTGGCGCAAGGGAAGCGCGCCAGGATCCGAACGTTGTTACCGGTACGTTCCCTATAAACCAACGCTTTGCATCTGTTTTGTTTGATACCGGTGCCGATTATAGCTTCATGTCATTAGAATTTAAGAAAATACTTAGGTTGACGCCTATTAAGCTAGACGTTCCGTACTCCATCGAATTAGCAAATGGGAAACTAGTTGAGACCAGTGAAGTTGTCCGAGGATGTGTGATTAAACTAGGAGGGCACGAGTTTACGTTAGACTTACTAATGGTGATTCGGGATAACGCCACGAAAGGTAATACAATAAACACACTTATATATAGGAAGTACCAGCGGCGTATCCACCATGTGCTTATTGTATTATCTAGTTTCGTTATCTAAATCACCAACAATCTACACAAAAACCAATCATCGAGTTGTAAAGTACTTCTAAAAAAAATCTCACTATGAAGATAGGAAGATCTAAGACTGTACTTCAAATATCCTACATGAATCTAACTATGAAGATAGGTAGATCACTTAAGGATAAAACATTACATTTGCATAATCGTAATAATACACATAAAAGCACTTAGTGAACACACATATGCCATACATTTTGAAAACAGATCGATTACACATATGAATCACCCCAAAACATTTGAAAACGTAAAAAAGGGGAACTATGTACTCGCCTGGGATTGCGTATAGTTCCGGTTCAAAGGGTATAACAACGCTCAAAAGACCAAGAGTTCAAGTGTTGAAGCGGTTCCTATGTAATGGATATTTAGGGCATTTTTAACTTATGATCAAGTTCCGGAATGTTCGATACTATGTGAATCAGCAGACTTTCGTAGTTTGACGCAAATAGTCCCTGAGTGTGAATAAACTTGTTTTTGACACACCAAAGCTTTCAAAACCTATTTCTAAGTTATATAAAAGTTATTTAAGGTATGTTAAGCCTATGTCACTGTTCCAAAGTGTTTTCCGCAGTAAACTGGTTACATTTACGTATCAGTTCGCGTTTAACTTTCCAGAAAGCGATTTAAGGCTTGAAAATGAACTAGAATTAAAATGTGAAAGTGTAAAACACAAAGTAAATAAATTTTTGGGGCCAAAACACATTGTTTCTTTGATAAAATATAGTGTCCTACATCATGTGTGTTTACGGAGCACAAGTGTCACAGTCTCCCCTACTTCAGGAAATTTCGTCCCGAAATTTGTTTGAAGGAGACCGTAGAGTGAAATTGAAACAACTGATGGATAAGCAGATTGCTAGATCCCAAATATGCGGAGCATCATTTGGGAGGGAATTCAAAATGTGATTTGGGATATTCAAAGTATCTCAAGGTATCCACCCCTTTGAAACTTGTGATAGTCGACTAGTGTTCAAAAATCATCGAAGTATGGCACTATGTTATACTAAGCTCCTAGTGTAATTCCTAGCAAACAAAGGGGTGTAGATTCAAGCCCTACACGTACACGGTTTCTAACGTCCCACGAGGTACATCCAATGCACCGTGAGCATCTCATGCATAGGAGACGGGTCAACATACCTATGGCATCAAGATCGTCACCTTTAACACCATAATATACTCCCGGTCGGCTCGATTTGAGTTAATGAATGTACTTGCTGTATTCCATCGGAAATAATCACACAATAACACTAAAAAACATAATCACATAATGGTCCAAGATAACATAAAATCACCAAATGATCTCAGCAACGTTCTGAAGAATAACACAATAAGAACACTTATATATAGGAAGTACCATCGGCGTATCCACCGTGTTCTTATCGCATCATACTCCTCCCGATACCTTAATCATTCTAGATTTTATGCCACCATACTTAACAAGGCTTACTATGATTCTCATGCGTCAAAACTCATAATTAAGTGTGCACCCATAATTACTTGTTTCGTCACATGGTCCACATAGCTCCTCTTGTTAAGCGAGGGTAAACAAATAATAAGGTCGAACTATCGTCTAATTCAAATAAACATCGTCACAACATAATATCTATCAAATCGAATTGCATTTCATACTAGCAATAATATCACTACTTATTCTGCATACAACAAATTGGGTAGTAGGTATTTCATTCTAGTACGAATATTTATATATGTTTCATACTTAACCAAACAGGTAGAACGCAACATATATAATTCATACATTATTATCATAATGTAAACATATCAAGAAATTGTTTTCAAATCATGTGCTAGGTATGCTAAGTTATAAAACTAAGTACGTTAAATCAACATACGAAGCAAATTGAATTTATAATCATGTGCTATACATATTAGATAAACAAATCATGTATATAATGTTATAATCATAAAACAGTATCAACTTGTATTGATCGTGTTACCAAGTTTGTATGAATGCACCAGAGTGCAATCACATTATACTAAATCATGAGATTTAGTTCCTAAAGAATGGAATCCTCAAAATTAGCAAGAAATTTGAAATCACACATGGTGCAATCACATTAGAGTTTGAAATTGAAAATTGAATAACAATGATAAAGATAAACTTCTTGAAATTTATATTGTCATTACAAACAAAGTTAAAATATGTACATTGATCTTGAAAATAAACAGGAAATTTAGAGGTTCAAATGATCATAAGCGCTTGATCATTAGCTTGAGCCTCATTGATGTTGAACACTCGTCCATTAGCATTGGCAAACTTGGGGCAGTTTCTCTTGAAGTGATTTAAGTCACCACAATTGAAACATGCTCTTGGGCGAGTCTGAGTAGGGGCTGCTCGGTTCTGGATACGACAGGTCACCGCTAGATGTCCAAATAAACCACAAATTGTACACTGGCGACAAGGGGAATTTGATGCATGATGATAATTGCAATGATTGCACCTAGGCTGCTTTCCACGATAAAATCCCTTGAAGGGTACTGAGTTCAGTGGGGCAGGTGCAGGAATTGCAAAATTCTTTGAAGCCTTGCGCTTCCTAGAACTTTTAGAAGATTCGGCCTTTGTTCCTTTCGAATTCTTGGTAACAGATTCGGCGCCTTGTTTCTTGTGTCCTTGTCGAAATAACTTACCTTTTCTAACCTGTGAGTCAGTCAAGATAGCAGCTAATTCCTTAGCCTCCCTAAGCGTTGCAGGTTGGCTGCCAGTGGCAATGTCTTGGACAGGGTCAGGTAAACCATCGATGTATTTCTCAATGGCCCGATCCAAAGGTATGACCATAGTGGGGCAAAGTAGGCTTAACTGTTCAGATCGGTCAGTGCTGGCACGGTTTTCCCCACTATCCTGTTTTAAATAATAGAATTCAATTTCAAGAGCCCGAATTTTGCTTCGTGGGCAGAATTCTTTCTTCATAAGATCCTTAAATTCTTCCCATGTCAGTTCCATTGCTACATCGGCACCTCGGTCTCTCATAATACCATTCCACCATGTGAGTGCTCTCCTTTGAAAGACACTCGAAGTGAAATCTACCTTGCGCTCATTGGGACATTGAACATGGCGGAATGTGCTTTCTATACTTTCAAACTGTAGGATCGTGTGTCGACCGAACGAGTCGTTCAGAAAAGCTCTCGTACGTTTCAGAGGCGGAAACTAAGAAACGTATGTGAAAACAGCTTGAAATACACTTTAATCCTCTATTATATTGAATTTACAATGTTTACAATCAAAGGATAAACCGGCAGCACCTCGGTATCACTTTCTGAATCGTTACAAATGATGACAGTTTGAAGGATATATATAGGGGAGGACCCTGACCGTTTGAAAGTGGCAAGACAACTTCAAACGGTCATCTTCTTTCAAACGGTGACCTTCAAACGGTCAACAAGTCTCAAACGGTCAAACCAATCAAAAGTCAATCTACAAACGGTTACATCTTCTGACTTTCAAATATGTTTCTAATTTGTTTTTATGTGCCCATGATGCAATAATGATGTAAGCATGATGATGTCATCATCAATAATGATGACATCATCCTTGTTCCGAACCGCAATGCAACCTGACTCGATATAAGACGAAGTCGACAGATGAATGCACCAACAGACTCCCCCTCAGATGTTGACGAGTCTTAAGTGTCGAGTCTTTGCATCTTCAGTCTTTATCAGTCTTTCTTCCTTCACTCTAACTTTCTCTTGCATTCTTCAGGATCAGCAGCTGGCTCTAGCAATTTCAGACTCTCTTTCTCTAACAGACTTCCCCTCAAGATGTGCTGGGATCGTAGTCTGGATTTCACAGGTTCAGGTATCGTAACCTGATTCACCTGCATATTCTCTACCCAAAAGTAAGTTTCATAAAAGATAAGATATAACAAATTTAGAAACTTTGCTAAACTCTTGAATACACAACCCTGAATACAAAGATTTATCATGACAATTTCTGATGAACTACATGAACATATATCATTTCCATTTCTCACAAATTCAAACACACTTTTTCCCAAACCTGTTCGTCATGTTTAACACTCGGAATTTTGAAAATCAACTTTTTAACATCAGTTGTCTAAAATCTTTTTGAATTTTTCAAACTTTATGCTAAAACACACCGAAAATCTTTTTGGATTTTTTGAAATAACCAAAATGAAATACAGAAATGAAATATTTACAAACAATATTTTTGTGAGTTTGTGTAAGAGGATCATATCAGTTTTTGAGACAAATCACCAACACCGTTAAGCTTCATTTCATATTAAGCTCTAAACGATTCACTTAGATTGTCAGTATACTGATCCACTTAAATTTTCACACAAAGTTCAACTATTTCGAGATACGAGATTAATGTCTTAGAACTTAAACATCTACATGTGTCCCACCTCAGTATATACTCCTGTATCCAGACCCCAGTATTCAGTCTTACAGGTGAGTATACCTAGATGATATCTGTATGGGATTAATTGCGAGGGCCGTGAGAGCTCAGGTCGATCTTTCGATACGCAGAGAGATGACGGCTTCGACTTTTGGTGGGTCCCCTTTAGAGGATCTTTTGAATTACAACAGCAATGACTATCAATTTTATTGTTTCATCAATTTGCTGAGGGCTGCGCTATTTTTCAAGCATGCGGAAAGTATTCTCCGGGGACTAGGCCATTGCTTCCGCAAAATCAGAAGTCCCGGGATAATACCCCAGATATCACTAAGCATAAAGACCTAGTATCTCAGAATACGGGACCCTTCAAACAAGATTTCAGGGGTTACCTATATATCCTGGAGGTGTTCCCCACGTAGACGCAAGTAAATTTTATGTTTATATCTCGTCTCAATTTACTAAATGTGCAAAAACCTACTGACATATCCACAGTGAGATTGTTTATCACTATTTAACTTTCCAATTCTTTAGCATGCCATGATCGTCCACTGATGTACTATCATTTCCTCTTTTGTACAACAAAACTCATTTTTCATTTTATCATGTTTTTTGACTTTTTCAAATTTTCAAATGTTTTTGGATTTTCTGAAAAATTTTTATTCCCCTAAAATGCAAACACATTTTAGGAAATTTGAAAATAAACTGTACAATAAAACGACAACTGATATCAAATCACTTCAAAACGCCATCCACTTGGCATAAACAATCAGAACTCCCCCTTACAACAAACTATTTTCCCATTGTGATTTCAAAACACTTAAGTTTGTATTAATCAAATGGTTTTTCCGGAAAATTAGTTTGTTTTTACCAATTGTAGTTTAGGGGTTCATCACTTTGTTCATCAAATATCACTTGTAAGTATGGTCCAATCAAGTTCAACTTAATGACCTTGATTAACCACTTGTCAATGAAAACCTTCTTCAACCACTTGCAGGTTCACTCACCAACCATAACCACTTGTAAATCAAAATATAACAATTTAAATATACCACCTGTACTTTACCAACTGTACCACTTGTAAGATCATTTGCTAAGAAAGATGCCGATACCTGCTCCACTCTTACCAACCTGGGAGCTCCGGCAAGTCCAGTTTTTACTCAAACATTATATCCACCCAAGCTTCACCAGCCTTGGGTGATTTTGGTACACATCTATCCCACCAACACTTTGATTTGTAAAACTCTTTAGCATCCTTTACCTTCCTGTCTACCATCTTCCCGAAAATATGTTTGACTTTCCCATTGAAAGCCTTCTCAACATCAAATTCTCCCTTATTAGCGAAGAATTGATTTGAAATCTCAACCTTACCAACTTTTGACTTCCAATTTTCCTTTGACAATGGAGGAAAATTCTCATCGTTCAACTCAGGAACGGAATTAACAACCTTTTTCTCAACAGATGACTCCTCTGATTTTATGGAATCAGATTCATTGTCAGAATTACCCTCAGATTTTACAACCCACTTTTACTTGTTCATATCACCTTTTCTTTTGTAAAATCGTTTGAAGTTTCTCCTTCCTCAGAAGTAGAATTTTCAAACTTTTTAACATTTTTTACAGGTTGTTCTTTCTTATCAACACAAGTCTTTCTCAAAACAGAGTTAGAAGAAACTTCCTGTTTTTGGTAGTTGGTCTTGGGACAATTCCAAGCTATATGACCAACTTCTTGGCATTTGAAACAGGTTCTTCTGTCAACTCTTTCAGCAAACCTTCTCACATTCTTCTTTACTTCAGCAAGAAACTCTTGATTCGACTGCTTCCAGAACGGTTTCTTCTGTTCATCCTCAGAACTTCCTCCTGAAATAAATTTTATTTTTGGTTTATAAGTTTTCTGATTTTTATAATTTTCTGAAGAATTGAAGCCAAGACCTTTTTTTTGAGATTACCATTATGGTTTGATTTCTTTTGAAAACCTGAACCATAACCGTAACCCTTTTTCTTGTTCAATCTCTGTTGAACTCTTGAAGTGTACTTTTTAGATTTTTTAACAAGATTTAAATCTTTTATTTCAGAAATATTAATTTCTGTCAATTTGAAAACCTGTTTGATCATTTCAGTTTTAACACTTCTTATTGGAAATTCCTCATCAGAATATAATTTGTCTGAATCATACAAAGTATAAGCCACTTTGATTGACCCCTCATTCAAATTAGATTTTGATAACAGGAATTCTTTATCGTAAACCCTCTTAACCGCCGAACTCGGACTCTTTTCTGACGAACTCGGACTATCAGACTCAGACTCCGGTTTTGACTCCTCATCCGTATCCAACACCTGATCGACAACTTTCTTTACTAACTCAGACTCATGATCAGTGTCAGACGCTGTGAATGTAACATCAATATTTTCTGGTAATTCATCAATGATTTCAGACTTTAACTTGATGTTGACTGCCTTTTTTAGACGATCCTCGTTAGGATTCCTTGGAGAATAAGTTTCATGGATCGGGGGCGGACATCTGTTATACTTGACACTTGGTTTCTTACCAGTATCAGTATCTTCAGTCTTTTTATCCATGAAAGCTTCTAGACCTGCAACAGTAGGATAAACACGATCAATCAGATAATCACAAGTAGTGTAACTCAACAATAATCGTTTAATCCTTTCACTTTCGATCTTTTCAAGCTCCACTTCTTTCTTTAACTGTGCACAATCTTCAATATACTCATTGATGACGCTTTGTTTTGTCATTAACGTTCCACTCATTTTCTCCATTGCTTTTTCAATCTCAGAATTTGTTTTCTTCAAACTGTCAACTGTTCTGTTTAGCACATCATATGATTCTTTAATGTACTTCACATCAGACAGTAAATCTTCCTTAATCTTCTCAAGTTCAGCAATCTTTATATCTTTTTCTTCACAAGCTTTGAAAGATTCTGAACACTTCAAACATGGCTTTTCAACTTCAACCATTTTTTCAACAATCTTTTCAACTTCGACAGTCTTTTCAACTTCGATAAATTTTTCAACTTCAACTATTTTTTCAACTTTGACAAGTTTTTCAATTTCAACAATCTTTTCAATCTCGACAATCTTGTCAACAACTTTTTCTACTTCAACAATTTTCTCCACAACTTTCTCAATCACTTGATCAACCTTTTCTTCTCCAGCTTCTGTCTTTGTCTTTTCATCAGCTAGCCTTCTTGCTACTTCCAGCTCTTTCTTCAATCTTGCAATCTTCTTTTGATTCAGCATCTCCATTTTATCTTGCAAAAAACAAATTAAAACTAGTAGGATCAATGCCTTTTCTAGCTCTGTTGAGATGTTCTTCTTCATCATCAGTATCCACATCGCTTCCAAGATCAGGAAATATCGGGATTCTTTTCTCACTAGCCTCTTCACCTAGTATTCTTGCAACACAAGCTGAACCAGGTATGTATTTGTCCCAACTAAATCCTTCAGCAACAAATTCATCATCTTGATTGATAAGTAAAGCTTTCTTCTTTCCGTCTTCAATAACATGACCATGTGCAGTTTGTGGTTGTTGAGCAATCTGATGGAAAATTGCTTTCTGATAATAGTTGTTCTTTTCTTGATTTCCGGTTGCTTCTTTACTTTTGCACTCTCTTTTAAAATGTCCTTTTCCTTTGCAACGGAAACAGGTAACTTTAGATTTGTCAAAACCCAGTTGAGAAGTAGCCATTCCTCGAAATTCATCCCTACCAGTAATCTCTTGAAACTTTTCAGCTCTCCTCCAAGCACTTGCTAAGCACCATTTGATATCCATCAATTCAAGTTCTTCAGCATCAATTTGGTCGTAATCTTCTTTGGTAAGCATCGGATTCCCAATCTTCCCACCGATCAAACTTTCATAAGATTCTAACATAGTAACCAGTGATGCCATGTGCTGCTTGGCAACTTCTGGAGACAGATTCTGACCATTTTGAATGTTTAAGGTAACATTGCACTGAAGATGTGTTGAATTTTGTCGTTGAGAAGTTGATGTTGCGCTATTTGGATCAAAACTTGAAAATGATGAAGAAAATCCACCACCTTGAGTCACATTGCTACTCTTTGTTCCAGATGAACTGTCAGCACTATAACCAGTTTGAATCTTCGGGCTAGGGCTAGAAGTGGCCTCAAACTTGTTCCCTCTGTAATACAAACTGACATCTTGTTTGGCATTTGGATTCGTCATTATAGCAGTCTTTTGAATATCCAGCTCATGTTCCTCAATCTTCTGGATAAACTGTGCCAAGTTCATACTCTTAGTCTTCCTCAAAAGTTTCACAATCATCAGATAAGTTCCCCACTTCTGTTGGGGTAATGCCTCTGCTAACTTATCAACCCACTCATCATCATCTTTCTGAATACCCAATCTTTTCATTTCTAGAACCAGATGACAGTATCTATCTATTGTTTCCTTTGTTGTTTCATGATCAAATGCAGTAAATATGTCAAACGACTTCTTCAATAAGGCCTTTTTGTTTTTGATCATATCAGCACTCCCTCGGAATTTCTGAAGTAAAGCTTCCCAGATTGATCTAGCAGTTCCGTTATGTTGAAGTAGGACAAAGATGTCTTCTTTAACTGCTTGCTGTAAAATGCTGATCATCATCTTCTCACTAGTGTATTTCAACTTATCAGCTTCAGTAAAATCATTGAAACCTTTTTCCAACCCTCGTTCATTCTTTGAATTCTCATAATCTTTCAGTAAAGAACACCAAGCATCGAATCTGTAAGCCTGAATCCAATTCTCAAAACGGTTTTTCCAACCCTGAAAATCTTCAATATACATGAGCTTTGGCGGCTTTTGATGAGTCCCCGTTTCATTTTCACTGTATAAATTCTCAGCAGCAGTGACAGGTGCAACCGGTGTTGCAAAGGCATTGTAGAATTCCTCGTCCATGTCTTCGGTAAACTTGATATATTTCGGCAAACACTTGACAAATACCTAACAACACAATCAAACAAAATACAATCAGTTTAACAGTTTATCAATTAACTGAAACAAACTGGTACTCAAACTGATAACAATTTTGAGCGGACTGAATGTTGACCAACTGTGCGGACTTCTAGGACCCGAATCAATTGACTTGACCCTTTGAAACCTTTGAACTCCGAACCGTACAAACTGACAATTTCACTCTAACTGACCACACTAAACAAACTGACTGTTCAAACAATCTTGATCAATCCGTGCAAACTTGAATTGTCTTTTGTGTGAACTGATAGACACCAAAAACTCAAACCACGCGACCTGACAACTTTACAATACAACTAGCAAACAAATAACGTAGTAATACACTTACATCAACTTTAACACATATCTATGACATCAGTTTTTAACATGCAACTTTACTTGATCAAACAATGATAATGGCAGACAAACACTGTTATCAACATCACATTATTGGACCTCAATATTACCACATAAATCGACAATCAATCAATCAAACAAAACAATTCATGTGATTACATCTTTCAATTACTGACAAAACAATTAATTGTTGTATAGAAATTTGAACTCTGAACTTTGACTCTTGGGCACTTCACTTGCAAGGTCTAATAAAATTGGTAGACAAATTTTTTTAACTTTCAAAACTCTTTTGAATAGGTAGCAACTTAGTCAGCACATAAAGAATTGATGTCCAACAAAAACGTGAATGTGCTATCACACTATACGAGAATCACATACATGCTGAATGGTGGCCGACACTCTTTTAAAATTTCACATGCCAAACAGTTCAATGTATTCAAAAAGTAGGTCACATGCAACTGATTACAATTTACGAGACCCTAATACCTATAACCTGACATCCTTTTCACACAACTCAAAGAACTTCACATGACACGATGCACCTTTCAAACGGTGTTCATGTTTTAAACGTGAAGGATCAGATTCAAACGACAACCTCAAATGGAATGCAATCCTCAAACGATGTTTCAAACGGACATATGCATTTTCAAACGTAATGCAATCCTCAAACGATGTTTCAAACGGACATATGCATTTTCAAACGTAATGCAATCCTCAAACGATGTTTCAAACGGAAAGGTTCATTTTCAAACAGGAAGGTGTCAAATTCAAACAGGAGGGATCATTTTCAAACGGGAACCCTATGACATCAGCAATATATCGAACACTTTCAAACGGTCAGGCGGTTATCTATCAGTTTTAGGTCGAATTTTAGTCTAATACTTTCAAGGGTTTGTTAAAACATGATTACGCGTGATATGTGAGAATTTGAGCCGATTTTAACCGTAAAAATTTTAATTTTGTGAAAGAAGGTGTAGAAATCAGATTTTCAAGCTGAATATGGCAAGAACTCTTCCTCCTGTGCTCTGATACCACTTGTAGGATCGTGTGTCGACCGAACGAGTCGTTCAGAAAAGCTCTCGTACGTTTCAGAGGAGGAAACTAAGAAACGTATGTGAAAACAGCTTGAAATACACTTTAATCCTCTATTATATTGAATTTACAATGTTTACAATCAAAGGATAAACCGGCAGCACCTCGGTATCACTTTCTGAATCGTTACAAATGATGACAGTTTGAAGGATATATATAGGGGAGGACCCTGACCATTTGAAAGTGGCAAGACAACTTCAAACGGTCATCTTCTTTCAAACGGTGACCTTCAAACGGTCAACAAGTCTCAAACGGTCAAACCAATCAAAAGTCAATCTACAAACGGTTACATCTTCTGACTTTCAAATATGTTTCTAATTTGTTTTTATGTGCCCATGATGCAATAATGATGTAAGCATGATGATGTCATCATCAATAATGATGACATCATCCTTGTTCCGAACCGCAATGCAACCTGACTCGATATAAGACGAAGTCGACAGATGAATGCACCAACACAAACCATTGTAGGAGTGTGGTTGCTCCTTCAGACCCAGAAAATTTTAGCGGTTTGGCTGAATTGAAGATCTTGAAATTACACTGGGCGTTGTTGTTGTTATTGTTGTTGTATATCTGATGAACCTGGGTTACTATGTTCGGAAGCACAGCAGCCATCTGCTGAGTGACAAGGGCTGCGATTTCTTCTTTAGTTTGAGGTTGTCCATCTTGTCGAGGAGGCATTTCGAAAGTTCAGCTATAGAGAAAACCAAATAAGTTAGATTTATTCAATTGTTATGAGTTTGTAACATTATTGTATTGTGAAAACTTTGATCTAGTAAAATCTTGTTCATTGGTCTTGTTCTTGTACTTTAGAATATATGGTGTTGTGGATATTGTTTTGAAACAAGAGTTGTTTGAAAATAAATTTTTGTAATATTTTTGGATGAGAGAATACAAACCGGGTTAATGGTTTGTATCATAAATTCTTTACCTGTTAAAAAATTATTACTTTTAAGACAAAAAAAATGTTTTTAATTTAAAAAAAATAAAGAAACTTTGTGTTGAAATTTTGAAAATTCTCATCCAAATGGTAAGAGTTTGAAATTTTAAAAGACAAAGGTAGTATTTTGAAAATAAAATAGGATTTCGTAGAGTCGTGAAATGAAATGAGATTCATTTCAACTGTATCGAATCAAACATATCACCGAAGGTAATATGATGAAATGGTATTGGGAAAGGAAGGATGTTTCGATTGTCATGAAGAGCAAACACATTACCGAGGGTAACATAAATGAGTAGGGTTACAAAGGTCATTTAGAAATCGATCAGTAGGGTCAAGATGGATAGGTTTTTATAATGCTTTACGAAGACACGCTTTAGCCTATAAGTGGACACTCACCCTAAGAGTTCCCAGGTGTCACACCCCGACCACGTAAAACAACAAAGCGTGGCGGAAACGTCGGGGAGTGTTGTAACAGAATTATCGTTTCATAACCATGGATACAAAAAGTGATTCGTTTTATTGATAATATTAAGAATTAACATTGTTTTAACACATAACAAACAAGTTTTATATCAACTATCATCGTTTTATGTCACTAAGGCCTCTTCCAGATCCTATGTGACGCATGCATTCTAGAACGTCAATCAAGCAACAACACCTGAAACATATGTAAAAACAAAGTCAGCAAAGAAATGCTGGCGAGTACATAGGTTTTATAAGAGTATCGGAATCGTGGCTTCGTTTACATGTTGCAGTACTTTATTAGACTTCAAGAGTCAAAATACAAACCTCGTTTTGAAAAGCGTATTGCAACATAATTAACCAACTCAAACCAAATGGGTTATCGTTTATAAAATCTCGTAGCCATGATTCTTAACCCAAAAACACTTTTGTTTTAGAAAAACCATTTTGTAAAACATCTCGTAAAAACTCGTTAATAAAACTCGTATATTATTTCGAAAACATCGTTGAGTGACATCGTTTCAATATCGTTTACCCAAGTGAACTAAATAACGCCACGGTATGTAATATGTTGAAAACACTTATATATAAGAAGTACCAGCGGCGTATCTACCATGTTTTCACCACATTACACCCGTCCCGTTATCTAAACACTAGCCAAAAACCAATCGTTTACCCAAATCGTTTAACATCGTTTCCAAATCGTTTCCAAATCGTTTACTCGTTTAAATCGTTTAAATCATCCTCGTTTTAATTGTGAAAACTTATACATAGTCGTCTCGCTAATAACATTCAAACCTTCATGACTCGACTACCTCGTTCCTCGCTTCTCGTATTAACAAACCTCCAAAGGGCAAGTTAACAATCACAGATTCAGTCGTTACCCACAACCCCCACACATAACCATGGGTGCAGTGTAATAACGGGATTTGTCAGATCGTATGGTACCATAACCTAATACTGGTCGGTTCGGCCAAAATTAATGAATGACATTCGTTATGTAACTACAACCAACAAGTTCGTTCACATTATCGAAATCGTTATTAGTTTAGTATAAATTGTTTTAATCGTTTTTGAAATCATCGTTTCAACTTTGAAAAACATTTTGTGCATATGAATCACCCCAAAACGATTGAAAACAATAAAATAGGGGAACTATGTACTCACATGTAGTGCAAGGTATCCTCAATCAATAGTACTTCAACAAACTCGAGTAAACTAGAGAAATCAAGCAGCACCTAGTAATCGAACCACTAGTCAAACAATAGACGCCTAAATCGGAAGGTCGGACAGAATGAGGTCTTTCAACCCAAATGAGTGTTGGAACTCATGTGATATGGTTTAACAAAGCCTACATCCTAAATCGGAACCTAACCTAAGTGCTTTCGACACATCGCGACACATTAAGGTAGCTTATGCTACTTTAACGCGTCGTGCGCGCAAACGCACGTTCGAGACGTGTAACTAGTCCTATGACAAGTATTATATGCCTATACAAGTTTAATCATGTTGTATAATCAGCTATGTGACAAAAGTTTAGGTTACATATGCTTAATTACCAATTATGCATGAAAAGGGCATTTTGGTCATTTACCTAAGGCATATAAACTACTTATCATACAACCATCTAAACTAGGTGACCATAAGGTATAACCTCGGAAGGTTATTCCCTATGCTACTATGGTCACCTAATGTGTTTGGTCGGATCCCAATGATCGACCAAATGGGTCGGGTTCGAAAATATAAGCGATTGATTAGATCGCTTACCATTACGACCCTATATAAGCACTAAACTAAAAGTGACGAGCTAAGCATGTTAAAACATGCTTACCTAAGTTAGAAAACAGGTTTTGATATCAAAACAAATGGTTTTGATATCAAAACAAACGGTTTTGATATTCTAAAGTAGTTTGGTTACAAAGTACGCGTAAATGCGTATTTTGGCCGAAACTTCGACTCGTCACTAAGCCTAGATAACGTGGTAATCAGTAGGTATAGTCACTAGGGGCTATAACCATCGTGATTACACTCACGTTATGAAGTTCAAACGAACTTCACATTGACCATAAACTGGTCAATGCAGAAAGTCAAACGCAGTTTGACTTTAACGCTAAAACGAATGAAAAGAACGAAAGAACACTTACAGAAGGTCCCCGCAAGATTTGATTCTGATTTTTCTCTCAGGTAGGAAGCATATACTTCCACTTAGAGAGAATAAATCATATTTCAAATTGTGGGTTTTGAAGTGAAATGGATGGGGTATATATAGGATTTCTAGAACCGTTAAGATCGTTCCTCGAAAACTGAGCTTTGATCTGGACCTTACATGTGTGCCCATGGTTTTCTAAAACCATGGGAGCCCCTAATATGGACTATGTTCATTGAATACCAGCCCATGGTTTTGCAAAACCATGGGTTAAAACCATCAACACTTCAAAATGGACTAGGTTCATTGAATCTGCCAGAAATTTCAAAAATGGTCCCTGCACTTGTAAAACTTGATTTTTTTGGCACTTTTAAGCCCCGTTAACCCCATTTCAAGGCTCTAAAATAAAGTTAAAGTATAGGGAACTTAAAATATGCTCAAAAACATCTCGAATGTCGGTTCGTTTGGTCGTACGGTTGTGTTATTCGCTTAATTACGACGGAAGTCGTAACGAACGCAAAAACGATCCAAATTAAGCGACGAATGGAATTTTATCATCCCAAACACTAAAATAAAATATTTTAATGCTTACATAAATTTTTGGATGTCCGGATGTATTCAGAACGTAAGTTATGCGTGAAAATGCAAACTTAAGCACTTTTTGACGCTTTTAATCCCTGAATGAGCATAAAGTTTATTTTAGCATACCGAACCCCTCAAAGCCTATTTATAAGCTATTTAAAGGTTATTTAGGGTATGTCTAACTTATGATCAAGTTCCGGAATGTTCGTTACTATAAAAATCGGCATAGTTTCGTAGTTTGACACAAATAGTCCCTGCGATCGAACAAAGTTAATTTCGACACACCAAACCATTCAAAACTTATTTCTAAGTTATGTGGAGGTTATTTAAGGTATGTTAAGCCTATGTCACTATTCTGGAGTGTTTGTCGCGTTATACTGACTGCGTTTAAGCACCAGTTTGCGTATAGCTTCCAGAAAGTGATTTAGAGCTTGAAATTGGAATCGAATCAAATTGTAAAATCACTAAACACAATTACACATATAATAACACCAAAACACATATAATAACACCAAAGCACATTGTTTTATTAATAATCATCATTGTTTTACATCGTACATCGATTATAGAACACAGTTGTCACAGTCTCCCCTACTTCAGGAAATTTCGTCCCGAAATTTTAACTAGAGGAAGCTTGTGAAAACAAATGCGGATATTTCATTTTCATCTGCTCCTCACGTTCCGAAGTAAATTCTGGGCCACGTTTGGATTCCCAGCGAACTTTGACCAATCGAATCCGTTTGTTCTTCAACTGTTTGAAAGCACGGTCCACGATCTCCACGGGTTTCTCGACAAAGTGCATTGTTTCATCGATTTGGATCTCATCTAGAGGAATGTGTAGATCAGCGTCAGTTAAACAATTTCGCAGATTGGACACGTGAAAAGTCGGGAGAATATTTCCAAGCTCTGGAGGTAGCTTAAGACGATAGGCAACCTTTCCAATTCTTTCCACAATCTTAAATGGTCCCACATATCGAGGTGCAAGTTTTCCTTTCTTTCCAAATCTCACCACTCCCTTCCAAGGTGACACCTTGAGTAGGACACGGTCTCCGATTTGAAATTCTAAGGGCTTGCGTCGCAGATCCGCATATCTCTTTTGACGGTTTTGCGCTGTCACAAGATTATCGCGGATTCTCTTGATTTTGTCTGTTGTTTCCAGCACGAGCTCAGGTCCAGTAAGCTGAGCTTCACCAGTCTCATTCCAACAGACAGGTGAACGACATTTTCGACCGTTGAGAGCTTCGAATGGTGCCATTTTAATGCTAGCATGATAGCTATTGTTGTAGGAGAACTCGATCAGTGGCAGATGAGAATCCCAATTACTACCAAAGTCTATCACGCATGCTCTAAGCATATCCTCCAAAGTTTGAATCGTTCTCTCAGATTGGTCATCTGTTTGGGGATGATAAGCAGTGCTTAGATTCAGTTGGGTTCCCAAAGCAGATTTCATGGCCTTCCAAAAATGAGATGAAAACCGAGCATCACGATCGGAAATGATATCTAAAGGAACACCATGTCGTGATACAATCTCATCTACATAGTTCTTGGCAAGCTTCTCAGCAGAGAAATCCTCACGGATTGGTAAGAAGTGAGCAGATTTTGTCAAATGATCAACTACAACCCAAATAGCATCGTGACCTTTAGACGTACGCGGTAACTTAGTAATGAGATCCATGGCAATGTTTTCCCATTTCCAAACCAGTATCTCTGGTTGTACAAGCAAACCAGAAGGTCGTTGAGATTCTGCCTTGACTTTGAGACAAGTTAGGCATTTTGACACATACAAGGCAACATCTTTCTTCATACCAGGCCACCAGATATTAGTACGAAGATCCTTGTACATTTTATTAGCACCAGGATGGACAGAATATCGAGACTTATGTGATTCGTCCATCGCTAAAGTGCGAAGATCGTCTTGTTTTGGAATCCACAATCGATCCTTAAAATAGAGAAAACCATCGTCTTTCGCTTCGAGCATAAGCTCAAGTTGACGTGGTAATTCCATCCCTATCAAATTTTGTGAAACACAAAATTGTTGAGCTTGAAGGACACGAGTTTGAAGATCAGATAGTGTTCGAACAGAATGAAGCTTGACTCGCTCCTTTCGACTAAGCGCATCAGCTACAACATTCGCCTTACCAGGGTGGTAGCGAATCTCGCAGTCGTAATAGTTTAAGAGTTCAACCCAACGTCGTTGCCTCATGTTCAGCTCTTTCTGATTAAGAATGTGCTGGAGACTTTTGTGGTCTGTGAAAACCACACACTTCGTTCCATAGAGGTAGTGTCTCCAGATTTTAAGCGCGAAAACCACAGCTCCTAACTCAAGATCATGAGTCGTGTAGTTCTTCTCGTGAACTTTCAGCTGTCTAGAGGCATATGCAATAACCTTACCTCGTTGCATAGGGACCCAACCAAGGCCTAAGTTGGACGCATCGCAATAGACAACGAAATCATTGCTTCCCTCGGGTAGAGATAGAACAGGAGCATTACATAACTTCTGCTTCAGCGTTTGGAACGCTTCTTCTTGCTTGGGTCCCCACTCAAAAGGCTTATTTTTCTGAGTCAAAGCAGTGAGTGGAACCGCAATCTTCGAGAAATTTGAAATGAATCGACGATAATAACCAGCAAGACCAAGAAAAGATTGAACCTCTGTAGGCGTCGTCGGTGTATTCCAGTCCTTAATAGCAGCAATCTTGGATGGATCCACATGAATACCCTGCTCATTGACTATATAACCCAAGAATTGAACTTCTTTAAGCCAGAATTCACACTTGGAGAATTTAGCAAAAAGTTGTTCCTTCTTCAGGAGTTCCAATGTTAAGCGAAGGTGTTGCTCGTGCTCGGCTCGAGATTTTGAATAAATGAGAATGTCGTCGATGAACACAATAATGAACTTGTCCAAATAAGGTTTACAGACCCTATCCATTAAGTCCATAAAGATAGCTGGAGCATTCGTCAAACCAAAAGGCATGACAGTGAACTCGTAATGCCCATATCTTGTGCGGAAAGCAGTTTTGGGAATATCTTCTTCGAGAACACGAAGTTGATGATACCCAGAACGCAGATCGATCTTGGAAAAGCATGAAGCACCCTGCAGCTGGTCGAAGAGATCATCAATTTGAGGTAGGGGATATCGATTCTTGATGGTGAGCTTATTAAGCTCACGATAATCGATACACATTCGAAAAGATCCGTCTTTCTTTTTCACGAAGAGGACAGGAGCTCCCCAAGGTGAAAAGCTCGGTCAGATCAATCCTTTATCAGATAACTCTTGAAGCTATTTAGATAGCTCTTGCATCTCCGACGGTGCAAGACGATAAGGTGCTTTTGCAATCGGGTTGACATTGGGTATAAGGTCAATATGAAACTCGACTTGACGAACTGGAGGCAAACCAGGCAGTTCATCAGGAAACACCTCTGGATAATCCCGCACAATAGGGATATCCTGAATACTCTTGCTCTTGACTTTCTCCTCGGTGACATGTGCCAGAAAAGCAACATATCCTTTTCACAAATAACTTTGGGCTTCCATACACGACATAAGCTTCAAACCGCCAGATGGCTTCTCGCCACGAATCTCCAGAACATCGCCAGAAGACAAAGGAATACGAACAATCTTATCGAAACAAACCACCTCAGCATGGTGTTTGGTTAACCAATCCATTCCAACGATAATATCGAAACTCCCAAGTTGCATCGGTGTGAGGTCAATAGGAAAAAAATGGTTATCAAGGTTCAACTGACAATTACGAATAATAGAATCAAGAACAAGAGGTTTACCAGTGGCAACTTCAACAGATAAGGGTTTCCTTAGTTTAGTTCTAGGTATCGCAAGCAAAGGCTCAAATGACAATGAAACAAAACTTCTATCGGCACCAGAATCAAAAAGAATAGATGCAGGTTGATTGTTAACAAGAAACGTACCATTGACAACCTCGTTGTCAGCCCTCGCTTCGTTTGCATTCAAATTGTACACTCGCCCATGAGGGGGATTCACATTAACATTGACGTTCGCATTCGGGTTCGCGTTAGCATTCGCGTTTGCATTCACCAGTCTCGGACAGTTGTTGCGGAAGTGACCATACTCTCCACAATTAAAAAATGAACCCGGTGGGAATCTTGCAGCATTCCCTTGTATCGGAGCTTGAACCTGGGCAACCTGATTCTGTCCCAAACGACAAACATTGGCCAAATGCCCAAGTTTACCACACGTCGTGCATTGCTTGGAAGCTTGTTGTGCAACGTGATGACCGTTACAACGAGCACAATGAGGTGCGGTACCAGCATATGCCTTCTTTGCAGGTGGCTGAGCCGGTGGGTTCTGAGCAGTCTGTGCTGTAACAGCAAAATTCTGGGCACCCTTTCGCTTCCTCGATTTCTTCGACGTCTCACCTTCCTTACCCTTACCCTTTTTCTTGTCCTTCCCTGAATCAGTCGCCTTCTTTTTTTCACCCTTACGGGTGAGTTTACCCTTCCTGACTTGAGTCTTAGTCAGGGTAGCAGACAATTCGATTGCTTGACGAAGGGTAGTAGGATTAACACCGGTCACAATCTCCAGAATAGAATCGGGTAGACCATCGATATATCTCTCGATTGCTTTCTCTAGAGGGGTAACCATGGTGGGACACAATAGACTGAGTTCCTCAAAACGATCCGTGTACGCATGGTGTTCAGCCCCATCTTGCTTTAAATCGTCAAACTCTCGCTCCAAAGCCCGAATTTCGTGACGGGGATAAAACTCCTTCATAATGAGAGCCCGAAGCTCTTCCCATGTTTGTGCCAACGCCACTTCAGCACCCCTGTCGCGCATAATACCATTCCACCAGGTAAGCGCTCGCTTCTCAAACACGCTCGAAGCAAATTCAACCTTACGCGCATTCGGACACTGCACATGTCTGAATGTGTTCTCGATACTCTCAAACCACTGCAGTAGCGCAGTTGCTCCTTGCGACCCAGAAAACTTAAGCTGCTTCGCAGTATTGAAATTCTTGAAATTACACGGTGCATTATTGTTGTTGTATATCTCGTGGACTTGGGTCACAATGCCTGGAAGCACAGCAGCCACTTACCGAGAGACCAAGGCTGCGATTTCTTCAATAGTGAAAGATTGTGCTTCACGTTGAGGGGGCATTGTCTAACAAGGAAACAAGAGAAACGAGTGAGGTTGAAAAGCAAAAGAGGTATTGAAAATACCGTCAAAACACCAGAAAGGCGATCATTTGTTCGTTACTTCGAACAAACAAACGACACGGAGTGACTAATCAAAGTAAATAGGTCAAAAATAATGTATCCCGAAGACATGCTCGCCTATAAGTGAACACTCACCCCAAGAGTTCCCAGGTAATAGTGACTGGTCCGATTATGTGGATTTGTACGAACACTCTAGCCTTAGACAGAAAACTCAGAGTACAGGCACTCACTCTTCCAGTTTGCACGTGTTCACATTATTTAGACCCAAACTTTGACGAGATTTTGAAAACTCAGAAGGCACTAAGCTAAAAATGAGTTAAACTGGTAGGGTTCAAAACCTTACAACAGGGGGTTCAAAACCTTACAGTAGAGGGTTCAAAACCTAGTAATCAATCATCCTAGAATGGATGATTAGTTATCAAAGCGGATTCGAACTTAGCGTTCTTATTGAGGTCATCACCTAAGGATAGGTGACGGTTTTGTTTTAAAATCTAAACACAAGTAAACTTGTGTTAGGGTCCTAATGTTATAGTCTAGGTCAAAGCATTACTAATAACCTAATTCCCTATAACCATTGGCTCTGATACCAACTCTTCTGTCACACCCCGACCACGTAAAACAACAAAGCGTGGCGGAAACGTCAGGGAGTGTTGTAACAGAATTATCGTTTCATAACCATGGATACAAAAAGTGTTTCCTTTTATTGATAATATTAAGCATTAACATTGTTTTAACACATAACAAACAAGTTTTATATCAACTATCATCGTTTTATCTCACTAAGGCCTCTTCCAGATCCTATGTGACGCATGCATCCTAGAACGTCAATCAAGCAACAACACCTGAAACATATGTAAAAATAAAGTCAGCAAAGAAATGCTGGCGAGTACATAGGTTTTATAAGAGTATCGGAATCGTGGCTTCGTTTACATGTTGCAGTACTTTATTAGACTTCAAGAGTCAAAATACAAACCTCGTTTTGAAAAGCGTAATGCAACATAATTAACCAACTCAAACCAAATGGGTTATCGTTTATAAAATCTCGTAGCCATGATTCTTAACCCAAAAACACTTTTGTCTTAGAAAAACCATTTTGTAAAACATCTCGTAAAAACTCGTTAATAAAACTCGTATATTATTTCGAAAACATCGTTGAGTGACATCGTTTCAATATCGTTTACCCAAGTGAACTAAATAACGCCACGGTATGTAATATGTTGAAAACACTTATATATAAGAAGTACCAGCGGCGTATCTACCATGTTTTCACCACATTACACCCGTCCCGTTATCTAAACACTAGCCAAAAACCAATCATTTACCCAATTCGTTTAACATCGTTTCCAAATCGTTTACTCGTTTAAATCATCCTTGTTTTAATTGTGAAAACTTATACATAGTCGTCTTGCTAATAACATTCAAACCTTCGTGACTCGACTACCTCGTTCCTCGCTTCTCGTATTAACAAACCTCCAAATGGCAAGTTAACAATCACAGATTCAGTCGTTATCCACAACCCCCACACATAACCATGGGTGCAGTGTAATAGCGTGATTTGTCAGATCCTATGGTACCATAACCTAATACTGGTCGGTTCGGCCAAAATTAATGAATGTCATTTGTTATGTAACTACAACCAACAAGTTCTTTCACATTATCAAAATCGTTATTAGTTTAGTATAAATCGTTTTAATCGTTTTTGAAATCATCGTTTAAACCTTGAAAAACATTTTGTACATATGAATCACCCCAAAACGATGGAAAACAGTAAAATAGGGGAACTATGTACTCACATGTAGTGCAAGGTATCCTCAATCAATAGTACTTCAACAAACTCAAGTAAACCAGAGAAATCAAGCAGCACCTAGTAATCGAACCACTAGTCAAACAATAGACGCCTAAATCGGAAGATCGGACAGAATGAGGTCTTGCAACCCAAATGAGTGTTGGAACTCATGTGATATGGTTTAACAAAGCCTACATCCTAAATTGGAACCTCACCTAAGTGCTTTCGACCCATCGCGGCCCATTAAGGTAGCTTATGCTACTTTAACGCGTCGTGCGCGCAAACGCACGTTCGAGACGTCTAACTAGTCTTATGACAAGTATTATATGCCTATACAAGTTTAATCATGTTGTATAATCAGTTATGTGACAAAACTTTAGGTTACATATGCTTAATTACCAATTATGCATGAAAAGGGCATTTTGGTCATTTACCTAAGGCATATAAACTACTTATCATACAACCATCTAAACTAGGTGACCATAAGGTATAACCTCGGAAGGTTATTCCCTATGCTACTATGGTCACCTAATGTGTTTGGTCGGATCCTAATTATCGACCAAACGGGTCGGGTTCGAAAGTATAAGCGATTGATTAGATCGCTTACCTTTACGACCCTATATAAGCACTAAACTAAAAGTGACAAGCTAAGCATGTTAAAACATGCTTAACTAAGTTAGAAAACAGGTTTTGATATCAAAACAAATGGTTTTGATATCCTAAAGTAGTTTGGTTACAAAATACGCGTAAATGCGTATTTTGGCCGAAACTTCGACTCGTCACTGAGCCTAGATAACGTGGTAATCAGTAGTTATAGTCACTAGGGGCTATAACCATCGTGATTACACTCACGTTATGAAGTTCAAACGAACTTCACAATGACCATAAACTGGTCAATGCAGAAAGTCAAACGCAGTTTGACTTTAACGCTAAAACGAATGAAAAGAACGAAAGAACACTTACAGAAGGTCCCCGCAAGATTTGATTCCGATTTTTCTCTCAGGTAGGAAACATATACTTCCACTTAGAGAGCATAAATCAGATTTCAAATTGTGGGTTTTGAAGTGAAATGGATGGGGTATATATAGGATTTCTAGAACCGTTAAGATCGTTCCTCGAAAACTGAGCTTTGATCTGGACCTTACATGTGTGCCCATGGTTTTCTAAAACCATGGGAGCCCCTAATATGGACTATGTTCATTGAATACCAGCCCATGGTTTTGCAAAACCATGGGTTAAAACCATCAACACTTCAAAATGGATTAGGTTCATTGAATCTGCAATAAATTTCAAAAATGGTCCCTGCACTTGTAAAACTTGATTTTTTTTGGCACTTTTAAGCCCCGTTAACCCCATTTCAAGGATCTAAAATAAATTTAAAGTATAGGGAACTTAAAATATGCTCAAAAACATCTCGAATGTCAGTTCGTTTGGTCGTACGGTTGCGTTATTCGCTTAATTACGACGGAAGTCGTAACGAACGCAAAAACGATCCAAATTAAGCGACGAATGGAATTTTATCATGCCAAACACTAAAATAAAATATTTTAATGCTTACATAAATTTTTGGATGTCCGGATGTATTCAGAACGTAAGTTATGCGCGAAAATGCAAACTTATGCACTTTTTGACGCTTTTAATCCCTGAATGAGCATAAAGTTTATTTTAGCATACCGAACCCCTCAATGCCTATTTATAAGCTATGTAAAGGTTATTTAGGGTATTTTTATCTTATGATCAAGTTCCGGAATGTTCGTTACGATACAAATCGGCATAGTTTCGCAGTTTAACACAAATAGTCCCTGCGATCGAACAAAGTTAATTTCGACACACCAAACCACTCAAAACTTATTTCTAAGTTATGTGGAGGTTATTTAAGGTATGTTAAGACTATGTCACTATTCTGGAGTGTTTTTCGCGTTATACTGACTGCGTTTAAGCACCAGTTTGCGTATAACCTTCCAGAAAGCGATTTAGAGCTTGAAATTGGAATCGAATCAAATTGTAAAATCACTAAACACAATTACACATATAATAACACCAAAACACATATAATAACACCAAATCACATTGTTTTATTAATAATCATCATTGTTTTACATCGTACATCGATTATAGAACCCAGTTGTCACAGTCTCCCCTACTTCAGGAAATTTCGTCCCGAAATTTTAACTAGAGGAAGCTTGTGAAAACAAATGCGGATATTTCATTTTCATCTGGTCCTCACGTTCCCAAGTAAACTCTGGGCCACGTTTGGATTCCCAGCAAACTTTGACCAATCGAATCCGTTTGTTCTTCAACTGTTTGAAAGCACGGTCCACGATCTCCACGGGTTTCTCGACAAAGTGCATTGTTTCATCGATTTGGATCTCGTCGAGAGGAATGTGTAGATCAGCGTTAGCTAAACACTTTCGTAGATTAGACACGTGAAAAGTCGGGAGAATATTTCCAAGCTCTGGAGGTAGCTCTAGACGATAGGCAACCTTTCCAATTCTTTCCACAATCTTAAATGGTCCCACATATCGAGGTGCAAGTTTTCCTTTCTTTCCATATCTCACCACTCCCTTCCAAGGTGACACCTTGAGTAGGACACGGTCTCCGATTTGAAATTCTAAGGGCTTGCGTCGCAGATCCGCATATCTCTTTTGACGGTTTTGCGCTGTCACAAGATTATCACGGATTCTCTTGATTTTGTCTGTTATTTCCAGCACGAGCTCAGGTCCAGTAAGCTGAGCTTCACCGGTCTCATTCCAACAGACAGGTGAACGACATTTTCGACCGTAGAGAGCTTCGAATGGTGCCATTTGAATGCTAGCATGATAGCTATTGTTGTAGGAGAACTCGATCAGTGGCAGATGAGAATCCCAATTACTACCAAAGTCTATCACGCATGCTCTAAGCATATCCTCCAAAGTTTGAATCGTTCTCTCAGATTGGCCATTTGTTTGGGGATGATAAGCAGTGCTTAGATTCAGTTGGGTTCCCAAAGCAGATTGCATGGCCTTCCAAAAATGAGATGAAAACCGAGCATCACAATCGGAAATGATATCTAAAGGAACACCATGTCGTGATACAATCTCGTCTACATAGATCTTGGCAAGCTTCTCAGCAGAGAAATCCTCACGGATTGGTAAGAAGTGAGCAGATTTTGTCAAACGATCAACTACAACCCAAATAGCATCCTGTCCTTTAGACGTACGCGGTAACTTAGTAATGAGATCCATGGCAATGTTTTCCCATTTCCAAACCTGTATCTCTGGTTGTACAAGCAAACCAGAAGGTCGTTGATATTCTGCCTTGACTTTGAGACAAGTTAGGCATTTTGACACATACAAGGCAACATCTTTCTTCATACCAGGCCACCAGATCTTAGTACGAAGATCCTTGTACATTTTATCAGCACCAGGATGGACAGAATATCGAGACTTATGTGATTCGTCCATCGCTAAAGTGCGAAGATCATCTTGTTTTGGAATCCACAATCGATCCTTAAAATAGAGCAAACCATCGTCTTTCGCTTCGAGCATAAGCTCAAGTTGACGTGGTAATTCCATCCCCATCAAATTTTGTGAAACACAAAATTGTTGAGCTTGAAGGACACGAGTTTGAAGATTAGATAGTGTTCGAACAGAATGAAGCTTGACTCGCTCCTTTTGACTAAGCGCATCGGCTACAACATTCGCCTTACCAGGGTGGTAGCGAATCTCGCAGTCATAATCGTTTAAGAGTTCAACCCAACGTCGTTGCCTCATGTTCAGCTCTTTCTGATTAAGAATGTGCTGGAGACTTTTGTGGTCTGTGAAAACCACACACTTCGTTCCATAGAGGTAGTGTCTCCAGATTTTAAGCGCGAAAACCACAGCTCCTAACTCAAGATCATGAGTCGTGTAGTTCTTCTCGTGAACTTTCAGCTGTCTAGAGGCATATGCAATAACCTTACCTCATTGCATAAGGACGCAACCAAGGCCTAAGTTGGACGCATCGCAATAGACAACGAAATCATCGCTTCCCTCGGGTAGAGATAGAACAGGAGCATTACATAACTTCTGCTTCAGCGTTTGGAACGCTTCTTCTTGCTTGGGTCCCCACTCAAAAGGCTTATTTTTCTGAGTCAAAGCAGTGAGTGGAACCGCAATCTTTGAGAAATTTTGAAATGAATCGACGATAATAACCAGCAAGACCAAGAAAAGATCGAACCTCTGTAGGCGTCGTCGGTGTATTCCAGTCCTTAATAGCAGCAATCTTGGATGGATCCACATGAATACCCTGCTCATTGACAATATAACCCAAGAATTGAACTTCTTTAAGCCAGAATTCACACTTGGAGAATTTAGCAAAAAGTTGTTCCTTCTTCAGGAGTTCCAATGTTAAGCGAAGGTGTTGCTCTTGCTCGGCTCGAGATTTTGAATAAATGTGAATGTCGTCGATGAACACAATAATGAACTTGTCCAAATAAGGTTTACAGACCCTATTCATTAAGTCCATAAAGATAGCTGGAGCATTCATCAAACCAAAAGGCATGACAGTGAACTCATAATGCCTATATCTTATGCGGAAAGCAGTTTTGGGAATATCTTCTTCGAGAACACGAAGTTGATGATACCCAGAACGCAGATCGATCTTGGAAAAGCATGAAGCACCCTGCAGCTAGTCGAAGAGATCATCAATTCGAGGTAGGGGATATCGATTCTTGATGGTGAGCTTATTAAGCTCACGATAATCGAAACACATTCGAAAAAATCCGTCTTTCTTTTTCACGAAGAGAACAGGAGCTCCCCAAGGTGAAAAGCTCGGTCGGATGAATCCTTTATCAGATAACTCTTGAAGCTGTTTAGATAGCTCTTGCATCTCCGACGGTGCAAGACGATAAGGTGCTTTTGCAATCGGGTTGGCATTGGGTATAAGGTCAATATGAAACTCGACTTGATGAACTGGAGGCAAATCAGGCAGTTCATTAGGAAACACCTCTGGATAATCCCGCACAATCGGGATATCCTGAATACTCTTGCTCTTGACTTTCTCCTCGGTGACATGTGCCAGAAAAGCAACATATCCTTTTCGCAAATAACTTTGGGCTTCCATACACGACATAAGCTTCAAACCGCCAGATGGCTTCTCGCCACGAATCTCCAGAACATCGCCAGAGGAGAAAGGAATACGAACAATCTTATCAAAACAAACCACCTCAGCGTGGTGTTTGGTTAACCAATCCATTCCAACGATAATATCGAAACTCCCAAGTTGCATCGGTGTGAGGTCAATAGGAAAAAGATGGATATCAAGGTTCAACTGATAATTACGAATAATAGAATCGAGAACAAGAGGTTTACCAGTGGCAACTTCAACAGATAAGGGTTTCCTTAGTTTAGTTCTAGGTATCGCAAGCAAAGGCTCAAATGACAATGAAACAAAACTTCTATCGGCACCAGAATCGAAAAGAATAGATGCAGGTTGATTGTTAACAAGAAACGTACCATTGACAACCTCGTTGTCAGCCTTCGCTTCGTTTGCATTCAAATTGTACGCTCGCCCACGAGGGGGATTCACATTAACATTGATGTTCGCATTCGGGTTCGCGTTAGCATTCGCGTTTGCATTCACCAGTCTCGGACAGTTGTTGTGGAAGTGACCATACTCTCCACAATTAAAACATGAACCCGGTGGGAATCTTGCAGCATTCCCTTGTATCGGAGCTTGAACCTGGGCAACCTGATTCTGTCCCAAACGACAAACATTGTCCAAATGCCCAAGTTTACCACACGTCGTGCATTGCTTGGAAGCTTTTTGTGCAACGTGATGACCGTTGCAACGAGCACAATGAGGTGCGGTACCAGCATATGCCTTCTTTGCAGGTGGCTGAGCCGGTGGGTTCTACGGGTTCTGAGCAGTCTGTGCTGTAACAGCAAAATTCTGGGCACCCTTTCGCTTCCTCGATTTCTTCGACGTCTCACCTTCCTTACCCTTACCCTTTTTCTTGTCCTTCCCTGAATCAGTCGCCTTCTTTTTATCACCCTTGTGGGTGAGTTTACCCTTCCTGACTTGAGTCTCAGTCAGGGTAGCAGACAACTCGATTGCTTGACGAAGGGTAGTAGGATTAACACCGGTCACAATCTCCAGAATAGAATCGGGTAGACCATCGATATATCTCTCGATTGCTTTCTCCAGAGGGGTAACCATGGTGGGACACTGACGGGTGGTCCGTATGACAACCCTTAAGTACCTTAAAAAGATTAAAATCCCATGCTTTACACGTTTAATTGTTTGAACTTGGTAACTACTAGTTGTTTGACGTGCAGGTGTAAATGGAGCTTAAAAGGGAAGGAATTTGGTGCATCAATAAAAAATATAATATTGGAATTGAAGAACTAAGAATATCACATGATAGAGGATGAAATTACGAGAACGTGGGCGAAAACGGCGAAGAAAACGGAGTTCAAACGAGAAAGTTATGAAGAAAACAAGAAAACGAAATCTGGTGCCGCCGTAACCTACGGCTCCTGGCCATAGGTTACGGCCCTCACTGTGTTTTCTGGTCCACCGTAGCTCAGTTTCGGCCCACCGTAAGAGTTTTATTGACCGTAACCTACGGCGGAGGGCCGTAGGTTACGGCTTTGACCTGCGTAAAAGTTGTAACTGCCCCATTTATTGGCATTTTATGATGTCTTTTGAGTACCAATGATTCCCATTCGGTTACATACACTTTAGAGACGAATTTTGGGTGTTCTGGAGGGCTTGAAACAATTTCTAAACATCTTGTTAGTGTTTTTAATCCATATGAACATTGAACTAATTGTGAAGATGGTTGTTCTAGCCATGAATGGCTAAACTCTTTATGGTCATCTTTAGTTGAAGGTTTGTAGAGACAATTGTGCTTGATTTCATATTTCTAGAATGGTAAAGTGAATTTATGTTTTATTTATCATGGTGTGTTCTTATTTGCTTGTAAATTGTTGATGCTTATGATTATTCTACTTTGAAACCATACGTTCTTGGAGCCGTTGGCAATCGAGATATCATGGGTAGAACTAGGATCGGGTAAGGGTCAATTTGTCATCGGGTAACAACCTCACGTTCTAGGAATCTGAGTACTTAGTTCCCTTTTATCACAACAAGTAATTGCACATGAACTATGTCTATGTAGTTCTTTCTAGTGAATGATAGCACAAATGCTGAAGCAAACTGGAAACTAAAGATGGTCACTCGTCTCTAATTTGTTTACAACCAAAACACTTCCATTTTGCAATTAGAATAGTAGTCTTAGTTTTAAAAATCAACCAATCAAACCCACTCTTGAATTTATTTTATTTGCAATTAGATTAATTTAGTCAAGTTAGATAAACTTCTAAATAACACACATTCCACAAACTCCCTGTGTTCGATACCCACTTACCGCTAGCTAATTAGTTGTATTTGGATTAAATTTGATTGTGACCGCGACATCACGTCAAATTTTGGCGCCGTTGCCGGGGAGTAGTGCGCAATGTGTGTTATCTTATGTGTTAGTTAAAAAATAAAAAAAACTAAAAAAAAAAAACCAAAAAGATTTCTTTTATGTTCATGATTTACACTTGGTAGTTGAGTTGTGTTGTGCAGGATGACAGGGCATTACACATAATTCAGCTTATTTACGTGTAGATTGTGCGGGGGTCCACGACATCCATGTATTGGTTGCCACGAGGCTCACTACAGGAGGGCACATGGAAAACCGGTGTCTTATGTTTCACAGCTTCCACCTCCATAATACGTTGACGATTATGAATCAGAAATGGAGGATGACTATTATTCATATGGATACGATCGGGATGAGGAAGTTTATTATGAGGCAAGGATGGATGGTCTATGTTTTTGTTGCGGTCGCGATCACACTTATGATTATGATGTGTGCACGGTGTATTCGGAAAACCCGAAGTATTGGGATAAAAAGATGATGGATGCGCGCATCTATAGACCGTATCAGGGATATCGACAATATCATCCCGAAGAATATTCTGAGCCCAAGGGTGTTTATGTTTATGAGACCGAGGAGGAGAAAGAGCTTGCTGTATTGGAAGTAACTTTGTCCAAACTCGAGCAATATTTAGCAACACCCAACCTGTCCGATGAAGACCGAATCAGCTGCTTAGTTTCTAGGTGTCATACTTTAAAATTGAAGATAGAGATAGAAAACGCCTCTCACCATTACCTGACGATATTAGAGATTATTCTCACATGAAGGAGGAGGTTGTGGAGGATAATACCACACCAATGAGTCCTTTATCTGATGAAGAGTCACTTGTAGATCAGATGATGTGTGCAAATTATGAGGTAGAGCAGGCTGATGAGATGGATATGTGTACCGAACCTCTTCCCATATCAATGATTCAAATTAACAAGTGTGGGGAAGAGGGTTCGAGGAATAAGATGAGAAGGGTGAAACTACCAGACATTAAGGTATATGTCATGAAGTGGACTAGCAAAGCCCGTAGGAGCAGCTTTAACATGCCAAATATACTGACAAATCTATGGAGATGGCATGTAAATTTCCGGGCATTTGTTGGAAATGTTGCGGGTAAGTGTGCATTAAGATCATCATAACGCATATCAGGTATGGTCTGGCTGAAGACCTTTAAACTTAGCGCTCTCGGGAGGCAGCCCGAGGATGTAGAGTATTGTATTTGTGTTTTGTTTTGTTTTGTTTTGCTTTGTTTGGTTTTGTTTTGGTGTTGTGTTTGTGTTTTGGCAGGTTATTATGTTTCAACCCTCGCGGATGCAATGATTCAAGTGTGGGGATGTTTGGCAACATCCCTGTTGAGATATCGGCGAATCTAAGAGATGTTTTTGAACCGGTCCGATTACCGCAGCTGCATCACTATCAACACTGCTGATTTACTAATCAGGTCGTGTCTTGTTCTCATCTTGTGCACTTTTGTATATATTCATGTTTAAGTTTATGGTTTGGGGGTTGGGTGGTGTTTTGATGTGTTTAGTTTATGGGTTGTGAAGGGTTGGTGGTGTTTCTAATAATTAAAAAAAATACAAAAAGAAATTTGGGATTTGAGAGTATTAGCGAAAGTTAATGTTGTTGGTTAAAAGCGACCTTTCCCTCAAAACCATACATTGGGACAATGTATCCCAAGTGTGGGGATGAGGGGAATTTTTTGAGAATTTTAAAAATTTTTGTGAAGCCAAGCGAAAATTGACAAAATTTGAAAACTTGATATTGTTCCATTTGACACATCGATACCCATTCCTAGTCATTTCTTGGTGAGTGTTTGAGCCACATATGATTATTATAGATATTTCTTTGTTTTGAGTGGCGGTGTGTGTATTGTGTTAATAGAACTTGTGTATGAATTCTTGTTAAATCCTAGAGTTAGCATGCTTTTGAAACTGATAGGGGACTTTTAGGTAGCCTCGTCAAGATGTGTGAGAGTGTGGGAATTAGGGGTTGGACCTCATACTTTACATATATGAGCTTGGTATTGTGAGGGGTGGGGGTTTGGTCCTTAGAAAGCCACGTTTGAGCCTTAAACCATTCGGTTGTGACCCAAGCCTACTTCCTATATAAATTTTACCTTTTGAGATGACCCGGTTTAGGAAATTTAGCATGTGGTGTTGATGTTCTTGTATATATTGTTGAAGTTCGATATGAGATAAAAAGAAAAAAAAAAGAGAGAGAAAAGATAAAAAAAAAGAAAAAGAAAAAAAATATGAGAAAGATATGAGAAAAATACAAAAAAGAAGTATTTAGTTGCGATTGCAGTTGAGAAAGTTGAAGAAGTTGTGTATATAGTTGATGATTGCTTTGTTTAGTAGTAGAAATAAAAACCGGGTCGAATCAATGAGCTACGTTCACATTCCCACTATTTCCTACCTTTACACATAGCCCCGTTACAACCCGAATGTCCTTTTGATTCATAAGCATGCTAAATATTTGATAGGAGGAAACTTGATTTTTATACAAGCATATTGTCGCACACACACACATACGCATTGAGTGGTTTAGCATTATGTGCTAATATTTCTTGCTACCGAGAGTCTTTGTGAGGGGTGTGTCTTGTGGTATGATTGAAAGTTAGTAGAAGGACGGCACATTTTAGCTTGGTTTGCATATTGATCGCTTGTAGTTTTGAAATGGTTTTTGAATGGGTTGCTTGGGACAAGCAACGGGTAAGTGTGGGGATGTGACGGGTGGTCCGTATGACAACCCTTAAGTACCTTAAAAAGATTAAAATCCCATGCTTTACACGTTTAATTGTTTGAACTTGGTAACTACTAGTTGTTTGGACGTGCAGGTGTAAATGGAGCTTAAAAGGGAAGGAATTTGGTGCATCAATAAAAAATAAAATATTGGAATTGAAGAACTAAGAATATCACATGATAGAGGATGAAATTACGAGAACGTGCGCGAAAACGGCGAAGAAAACAGAGTTGAAACGAGAAAGTTATGAAGAAAACAAGAAAACGAAATCTAGTGCCGCCGTAACCTACGGCTCCTGGCCGTAGGTTACGGCCCTCACTGTGTTTTCTGGTCCACCGTAGCTCAGTTTTGGCCCACCGTAAGAGTTTTATTGACCGTAACCTACGGCGGAGGGCCGTAGGTTACGGCTCTGACCTGCGTAAAAGTTGTAACTGCCCCATTTATTGGCATTTTATGATGTCTTTTGAGTACCAATGATTCCCATTCGGTTACATACACTTTAGAGACGAATTTTGGGTGTTCTGGAGGGCTTGAAACAATTTCTAAACATCTTGTTAGTGTTTTTAATCCATATGAACATTGAACTAATTGTGAAGATGGTTGTTCTAGCCATGAATGGCTAAACTCTTTATGGTCATCTTTAGTTAAAGGTTTGTAGAGACAATTGTGCTTGATTTCATATTTCTAGAATGGTAAAGTTAATTTATGTTTTATTTATCATGGTGTGTTCTTATTTGCTTGTAAATTGTTGATGCTTATGATTATTCTACTTTGAAACCATACGTTCTTAGTGCCGTTGGCAATCGAGATATCATGGGTAGAACTAGGATCGGGTAAGGGTCAATTGGTCATCGGGTAACAACCTCACGTTCTAGGAATCTGAGTACTTAGTTCCCTTTTATCACAACAAGTAATTGCACATGAACTATGTCTATGTAGTTCTTTCTAGTGAATGATAGCACAAATGTTGAAGCAAACCGGAAACTAAAGATGGTCACTCGTCTCTAATTTGTTTATAACCAAAACACTTCCATTTTGCAATTAGAATAGTAGTCTTAGTTTTCAAAATCAACCAATCAAACCCACTCTTGAATTTATTTTATTTGCAATTAGATTAATTTAGTCAAGTTAGATAAACTTCTAAATAACACACATTCCACAAACTCCCTGTGTTCGATACCCACTTACCGCTAGCTAATTAGTTGTATTTGGATTAAATTTGATTGTGACCGCGACATCACGTCAGACACAATAGACTGAGTTCCTCAAAACGATCCGTGCACGCACGGTGTTCAGCCCCATCTTGCTATAAATCATCAAACTCTCGCTCCAAAGCCCGAATTTCGTGACGGGGACAAAACTCCTTCATCATGAGAGCCCGAAGCTCTTCCCATGTTTGTGCCAACGCCACTTCGGCACCCCTGTCGTGCATAATACCATTCCACCAGGTAAGCGCTTGCTTCTCAAAGACGCTCGAAGCAAATTCAACCTTACGCGCATTCGGACACTGCACATGTCTGAATGTGTTCTCAATACTCTCAAACCACTGCAGTAGCGCAGTTGCTCCTTGCGACCCAGAAAACTTAAGCGGCTTCGCAGTATTGAAATTCTTGAAATTACACGGTGCATTATTATTGTTATTATTGCTGTTGTATATCTCGTGGACTTGGGTCACAACTCCTGGAAGCACAGCAGCCACTTGCTGAGAGACCAAGGCTGCGATTTCTTCAATAGTGAAAGATTGTGCTTCACGTTGAGGAGGCATTGTCTAACAAGGAAACAAGAGAAACGAGTGAGGTTGAAAAGCAAAAGTGGTATTGAAAATACCGTCAAAACACCAGAAAGGCGATCATTTGTTCGTTACTTCGAACAAACAAACGACACGGAGTGACTAATCAAAGTAAATAGGTCAAAAATAATGTATCCTGAAGACATACTCGCCTATAAGTGAACACTCACCCCAAGAGTTCCCAGGTAAGAGTGACTGGTTCGATTATGTGGATTTGTACGAACACTCTAGCCTTAGACAGAAAACTCAGAGTACAGGCACTCACTCTTCCAGTTTGCACGTGTTCACATTATTTAGACCCAAACTTTGACGAGATTTTGAAAACTCAGATGGCACTAAGCTAAAAATGAGTTAAACTGGTAGGGTTCAAAACCTTACAACAGAGGGTTCAAAACCTTACAACAGAGGGTTCAAAACCTAGTAATCAATCATCCTAGAATGGACGATTAGTTTTCAAAGCGGATTCAAACTTAGCGTTCTTATTGTGGTTATCACCTAAGGATAGGTGACGGTTTTGTTTTAGAATCTAAACACAAGTAAACTTGTGTTAGGGTCCTAAAGTTATAGTCTAGGTCAAAGCATTACTAATAACCTAATTCCCTATAACCATTGGCTCTGATACCAACTCTTCGGGGAGTGTTGTAACAGAATTATCGTTTCATAACCATTGATACAAAAAGTGTTTCATTTTATTGATAATATTAAGCATTAACATTGTTTTAACACATAACAAACAAGTTTTATATCAACTATCATCATTTTATGTCACTAAGGCCTCTTCCAGATCCTATGTGACGCATGCATCCTAGAACGTCAATCAAGCAACAACACCTGAAACATATGTAAAAACAAAGTCAGCAAAGAAATGCTGGCGAGTACATAGCTTTTATAAGAGTATCGGAATCGTGGCTTCGTTTACATGTTGCAGTACTTTATTAGACTTCAAGAGTCAAAATACAAACCTCGTTTTGAAAAGCGTATTACAACATAATTAACCAACTCAAACCAAATGGGTTATCGTTTATAAAATCTCGTAGCCATGATTCTTAACCCAAAAACACTTTTGTTTTAGAAAAACCATTTTGTAAAACATCTCGTAAAAACTCGTTAATAAAACTCGTATATTATTTCGAAAACATCGTTGAGTGACATCATTTCAGTATCGTTTACCCAAGTGAACTAAATAACGCCACGGTATGTAATATGTTGAAAACACTTATATATAAGAAGTACCAACGGCGTATCTACCATGTTTTCACCACATTACACCCGTCCCGTTATCTAAACACTAGCCAAAAACCAATCGTTTACCCAAATCGTTTAACATCGTTTCCAAATCGTTTCCAAATCGTTTACTCGTTTAAATCGTTTAAATCATCCTCGTTTTAATTGTGAAAACTTATACATAGTCGTCTCGCTAATAACATTCAAACCTTCGTGACTTGACTACCTCGTTCCTCGCTTCTCGTATTAACAAACCTCCAAATGGCAAGTTCACAATCACAGATTCAGTCGTTACCCACAACCCCCACACATAACCATGGGTGCAGTGTAATAACGGGATTTGTCAGATCCTATGGTACCATAACCTAATACTGGTCGGTTCGGCCAAAATTAATGAATGTCATTCGTTATGTAACTACAACCAACAAGTTCATTCACATTATCAAAATCGTTATTAGTTTAGTATAAATCGTTTTAATCGTTTTTGAAATCATCGTTTAAACCTTGAAAAACATTTTGTACATATGAATCACCCTAAAACGATTGAAAACAGTAAAATAGGGGAACTATGTACTCACATGTAGTGCAAGGTATCCTCAATCAATAGTACTTCAACAAACTCAAGTAAACCAGAGAAATCAAGCAGCACCTAGTAATCGAACCACTAGTCAAACAATAGACGCCTAAATCGGAAGACCGGACAGAATGAGGTCTTGCAACCCAAATGAGTGTTGGAACTCATGTGATATGGTTTAACAAAGCCTACATCCTATATCGGAACCGAACCTAAGTGCTTTCGACCCATCGTGACCCATTAAGGTAGCTTATGCTACTTTAACGCGTCGTGCGCGCAAACGCACGTTCGAGACGTCTAACTAGTCCTATGACAAGTATTATATGCCTATACAAGTTTAATCATGTTGTATAATCAGTTATGTGACAAAATTTTAGGTTACATATGCTTAATTACCAATTATGCATGAAAAGGTTTTGATATCCTAAAGTAGTTTGGTTACAAAATACGCGTAAATGCGTATTTTGGCCGAAACTTCGACTCGTCACTGAGCCTAGATAACGTGGTAATCAGTAGGTATAGTCACTAGGGGCTATAACCATCGTGATTACACTCACATTATGAAGTTCAAACGAACTTCACATTGACCATAAACTGGTCAATGCAGAAAGTCAAACGCAGTTTGACTTTATCGCTAAAACGAATGAAAAGAACGAAAGAACACTTACAGAAGGTCCCCGCAAGATTTGATTCCGATTTTTCTCTCAGGTAGGAAGCATATACTTCCACTTAGAGAGCATAAATCAGATTTTAAATTGTGGGTTTTGAAGTGAAATGGATGGGGTATATATAGGATTTCTAGAACCGTTAAGTTCGTTCCTCGAAAATTGAGCTTTGATCTAGACCTTACATGTGTGCCCATGGTTTTCTAAAACCATGGGAGCCCCTAATATGGACTATGTTCATTGAATACCATCCCATGGTTTTGCAAAACCATGGGTTAAAACCATCAACACTTCAAAATGGACTAGGTTCATTGAATCTGCCAGAAATTTTAAAAATGGTCCCTGCACTTGTAAAACTTGATTTTTTTTTGGCACTTTTAAGCCCCGTTAACCCCATTTCAAGGCTCTAAAATAAAGTTAAAGTATAGGGAACTTAAAATATGCTCAAAAACATCTCGGATGTCGGTTCGTTTGGTCGTACGGTTGCGTTATTCGCTTAATTACGACGGAAGTCGTAACGAACGCAAAAACGATCCAAATGAAGCGATGAATGGAATTTTTTCATGCCAAACACTAAAATAAAATATTTTAATGCTTACATAAATTTTTGGATGTCCGGATGTATTCAGAACGTAAGTTATGCGCGAAAATGCAAACTTATGCACTTTTTAACGCTTTTAATCCCTGAATGAGCATAAAGTTTATTTTAGCATACTAAACCCCTCAAAGCCTTTTTCTAAGCTATGTAAAGGTTATTTAGGGTATTTTTAACTTATGATCAAGTTCCGGAATGTTCTTTACTATACAAATCGGCATAGTTTCGCAGTTTGACACAAATAGTCCCTGCGATCGAACAAAGTTGATTTCGACACACCAAACCAATCAAAACTTATTTCTAAGTTATGTGGAGGTTATTTAAGGTATGTTAAGCCTATGTCACTATTCCGGAGTGTTTGTTGCATTATACTGACTGCGTTTAAGCACCAGTTTGCGTATAACCTTCCAGAAAGCGAATTAGAGCTTGAAATTGGAATCGAATCAAATTGTAAAATCACTAAACACAATTAAACATATAATAACACCAAAACACATATAATAACACCAAAGCACATTGTTTTATTAATAATCATCATTGTTTTACATCATACATCGATTACAGAACACAGTTGTCACACCAGGTAAGAGTGACTGGTCCGATAATGCGGATTTGTACGAACACTCTAGCCTTAGACAGAAAACTCAGGGTACAGGCATCCACCCTTCCAGATTGCATGTGTTCACATTATTAAAACCCAAGATTTTGATGAAAACGTTTGAGGAAAAACATTTAAGAAATCTTTTGATACAAATCGTTTGTAATAAAACATGTTGTGAAATATTTCGAAAAAAACATTTAAGAAAACATTTTGAGAAAATGTTTTAATGAAAACATTTTGAGAAAAACTTTTTGAGGAATATCCCAAGGCATAAAGCCTAAGGTTCAGGATAAATCATCTAAGGTTAGATGATTCGTAAATTATAGAGTAGTTGTGGCACGAATAAAGATGAGGATTAGGAAAGGGTTCCTAAGTCTACTCATGTTTGGGTCCTAGGAAGGTTATAGACTAGGTTCAAGGCATGCTAATAACCTAATTCCCTATAACCAGTGCTCTGATACCAATCTGTAACACCCCAATCGCGTAATATAACAACACGCAGCGGAAATATCAGGGAGTCACGTTACAAATTGCTCACAACTACTGGTACTAAATTGTTTCAATATCATTAACATCGTTTTACAAACAAAGAATACATGTAATTGTTCTTTTTAGAAGTCTAAGGCCCGTATGCAGTCCTATGCGTTGCATGCTTGAACAGTTGAAAACCTGAAACATATGCGAAAACAGTCAGCATAAAATGCCGGCGAATACATAGGTTTTATTAGCCAAATAAATGGCAAAACATTCGGTATTAATCTTAATTGTGAAAATTCGTGACAAAATGGGTTTGTATATGGCAATATGATATTTTCCAAGTCATTTTATGCCTTACATTGAAATCTCGATTATACCATCGTAAAAACTTGTTAATATGTTATTAGGAATCCAATCAAGGATTAATAATAACTGTTTTGAAATAAATCAAAACATCTGTAAGTATTAAATGAATCAAATCAATGAGTCATGATAATACTTCAGATATCTTTCTAAAAATATAACATATAGAGATATGGAAGATTCTACAAAGATTTGGATAATTGAACATTGAAACAATCATACACAAAATCCTAAAGTGATCCAGATAATGCTACAAGAATAAATAAGATAAGAACACTTATATATAGGAAGTACCAGCGGCTTATCCACCATGTTCTTATTTTATTATACCCGTTTCGTTATGTAAATCACAACTACCACATAAACACATAATCGTCAACTTGTTCCACCTCGTAAACACGCATTAAAGTACACAATGAATCCGAACAGGGACTCCAATATCGGTACTCTAAACATCCCATATATGTCTAACTATGAAGATAGATAGATACTACAGTGATCAGGTTCTCGTAACATCGTCTAACTTAACACGCATTAAAGTACACAATGAATCCAAACAGGGACTCCAATATCAGTACTCTAAGCATCCCATATATGTCTAACTATGAAGATAGATAGATACTACAGGGATGAGGTTCTTGTAACATCGTCTAACTTAACACGCATTAAAGTACACAATGAATCCAAACAGGGACTCCAATATCAGTACTCTAAACATCCCATATATGTCTAACTATGAAGATAGATAGATACTACAGGGATCTTGGGTTCTTGTCATATTGAACTATTAAATCAAAACAATCCTAAATCCTAATGGTGATTCGGGATAACGCCACGAAAGGTAATACAATAAGCACACTTATATATAGGAAGTACCAGTGGCGTATCCACCATGTGCTTATTGTATTATCTAGTTTCGTTATCTAAATCACCAACAATCTACACAAAAACCAATCATCGAGTTGTAAAGTACTTCTAAAAAAATCTCACTATGAAGATAGGAAGATCTAAGACTGTACTTCAAATATCCTACATGAATCTAACTATGAAGATAGGTAATCACTTAAGGATAAAAATTACATTTGTATAATCGAAATAATACACATAAAAGCACTTAGTGAACACACATATGCCCTACATTTGGAAAACAGATCGATTACACATATGAATCACCCCAAAACATTTGAAAACGTAAAAGAGGGGAACTATGTACTCGCCTGGGATTGCGTATAGTTCCGGTTCAAAGGGTATAACAAAGCTCAAAAGACCAAGAGTTCAAGTGTTGAAGCGGTTCCTAGTGTAACGGATACTATGTTTGCGAATCGACACCTAAATCGGAAGATCGGGTAGAATGAGGTATTGTAAACCAAATGAGTGTTGGAACTCATGTAATATGGTTTAAGAAAGCCTACATTCTAAATCGAAACCTATCCTAAGTGCTTACGACCCATTACGACCCATTAAGGTAGCTTATGCCACTTTAAAGCGTCGTTCGCGCGAAAGCACATTCAAGACGCCTAACTAGTCCTATGACAAGTATTATATGCCTTAACATATCTAAATATGTTATATAATCAGTTTAGATGTCAAAACATGTGTTACATATGCTTAAAATGAAATTATGCGAAAAAAGGCATTTTGGTCATTTTCCTAAGGCATAAAAACTACCTATCATACAACTAACTAAACGAAGTGACCATAAGGTATAACCTCGGAAGGTTATTCCCTATACAACTATGGTCACATTATATGTTTGGTCGGATCCTAACGATCGACCAAACGGGTCGGGTTCGAAAGTCTAAGCGGTTGTTTAGAGCGCTTATCTTACGACCCTATATAAGCACTATCCTAAAAGTGATGAGTTAAACATGTTAAAACATGTTTAAAAAGGTTAGAAAACAAGTTTGATATCAAAACAAACGGTTTTGATACCCAAAAAAAAATAGTTTGGTTGCAAAATACGCATAGACGCGTATTTTGACCGAAACTATGACTCGTCACTACACCTAATCAACGTGGTAATCAGTAGGTATAGTACATGGGACTATAACCATCGTGATTACGCTCATGTTGCGAAGTTCAAACGAACTTTGTGTTGACCATAGACTGGTCAAAGCTGAAAGTCAAACACTGTTTGACTTTCGTGCTAAAAACGCATAAAAGAACGAAAGATGCTTACAAAGGGTCCAAGCTAGGAGGATCTTGATTTAAATATCCAGGTATGAAGCATAGAGCTTCAACTTAGGATATAAAATCAGATCATGAGTGAAATGAAATGAAAATGGGGTGGGGTATTTATAGGATTTTCAAGACCGTTAAGATCGTTCCTCGTAAACCTTGCTTCCAAGTGTGCCCATGGTTTTAGAATACCATGGGTACCCCAAAACAAGCCCCTAGTTTCATTAAAACCATGTGAAAATGAGGGGAACAGCTGAAAAAAGCTGGAAATCAGATTTTCAACTTTGGTCCCTTCCTAAGACAACTATGGCAGATTGTCAACTTTGGTCCCTGAATGTGCAAAACATGGTTTTTGATGCATTTTTGACACGTTTAAGCCCCGTTAATCCCATTTCAAGGCTCTAAAATGAAGTTAAAGTATAGGGAACATGAAACATGCTCAAAAATATCTCGGATGTTGGTTCGTTTGGCAGTACGGTTGCGTTGTTCGGTTAATTACGACGAAACACGAACGGACGCGAAAAACGACCCAAACTACGCGACGAATGGAATTTTATCATGCCAATCACTAAAATAAAATATTTTAATGATTACATAAATTTTTGGATGTCCGGATATATTCAGAACGTAAGATATGCGCGAAAATGCAAACTTATGCTCTTTTTGACGCTTTTAGTCCCTATTGATCAAATAAGTTTATTTTTGCGCACCAAACACCTCAAAGCCTATTTCTAAGCTATGTAATGGATATTTAGGGCATTTTTAACTTATGACCAAGTTACGAAATGTTCGATACTATGTGAATCAGCAGACTTTCACAGTTTAACGCAAATAGTCCCTAAGTGTGAATAAACTTGTTTTTGACACACCAAAGCTTTCAAAACCTATTTCTAAGTTATACAAAAGTTATTTAAGGTATGTTAAGCCTATGTCACTGTTCCAGAGTGTTTGCCGCATTAAACTGTTTACATTTACGTATCAGTTTGCGTTTAACTTTCCAGAAAGCGATTTAAGGCTTAAAATGAACTAGAATTAAAATGTGAAAGTGCAAAACACAAAGTAAATAAATTTTTGAGGCCAAAACACATTGTTTCTTTGATAAAAGATAGTGTCCTACATCATGTGTGTTTACGGAGCACAAGTGTCACAACTCAACCCTATAAGAAAGAAATGTACAAAACAATGCATTTGATAAATTATAATAAAAAGTTATGCTTTGTAAAATAAAGCATGCTTTACTGATACAAACACTTATGCGGTAAGGCTAAACGTCTACATCCAAGCCTTGAGACTGTAGGATAAACCCTAGAACAAAGTCAAAGGTCTACCTAGAAATGTTTTCGGATTCGGTCATTCCTTCCACCCAAACAAACCTAGGATTTCAGGAATGGGAGTTATCAAGTCCTATGGTACCAGTACCTACTACCGAGCAGCATGATCGGTGTTAATGAATTTATTAGTTCGTTAAACAAACCAAATGTCATACCAAATGTAAGCATGTTTTATGAAAACAATGTACCTAGTTTGCTAAGTGAACATACAAGGTAGAAATGTAAATCAATGTGTCCATATGCTACGAGAACATATGCAACAGATATGCAATGTAAAACAATGTACTAAGTATGCAACAAATGAACATACATAGCATAAAATGTAATGTAAAACAATGTACTAAGTATGCACTAAATGTACATACATAGCATAAAATGTAATGTAAAACGATGTACTAAGTATGCACTAAATGGATATACATAGCAAAAACATAATGAAATCATGCACTATACGTGTACTAGTGAACATAGCAAGTATGATATGAAAACATGAAAAACACGAAAGTAACAAGTAGGCACATGTGTTTCACCCCAAAACAGTTTAAAACGGTAAAAGAGGGGACTATGTACTCACTTGAGGGTGCTTAGAAGTCTTGAATAACAACCAAGCAAAGCAAGAGGAATTACGGAATCAAACGGCACCTAATATAGATAACTATGTAAATAAACGGACCTAAATCGGAAGATCGGATAAAATGAGGTTTCGTAAACCAAATGAGTATAGGAACTCATGTAATATGGTTTAACAAAGCCTACATTCTAAATCGAAACCTAACCTAATTGCTTACGACCCATTACGACTTGTTAAGGTAGCTTACGCCACTTTAACGAGTCGTTCGCGTAAAACGTGTTCGGACCGCCTAACTAGTCCTATGACAAGTATTATATGCCTTAACATGTCTAATAATGTTTCCTAATCAGTTTAGATGTCAAAATTTATGTTACATATGCTTAAAATGAATTTATGCGTAAAAAGGGCATTTTGGTAATTTTCCTAAGGCATATAAACTACCAATCATACAACTAAACGTAGTGACCATAAGGTATAACCTCAGAAGGTTATTCCCTATACAACTATGGTCACCTAATGTGTTTGGTCGGATCCTAATGATCGACCAAATGGGTCAGGTTTGAAAGTCTAAGCGGTTGTTTAGACCGCTTACCTTACGACCCTATATAAGCACTAAACCTAAAGTGACGAGCTAAACATGTTAAAACATGTTTAACGAGGTTTAAAAACAGGTTTGGTATCAAAACAAAGGGTCTTGATACCTAAAAGTAGTTTGGTTACAAAATACGCAAGAATACCTATTTTGACCGAAACTACGACTCGTCACTATGCCTAAATAACGTGGTAATCAGTAGGTATAGTCACAAGAGACTAAAACCATCGTGATTACGCTCACGTTAAGAAGTTCAAACGAACTTCATGTTGACCGTAAACTGGTCAATGCAGAAAGTCAAACAAAGTTTCACTTTTACACTAAAAACGCGTAAAAGAACGAAATAATACTTACAAAAGGTCCAAGAATGGAAGTTTGGTCCAATTATTCTCAGGTATGAAGTGAAATCACTTCAACTTAGAGAGCAATCAGATCAAGTGTGGTTTCAAGTGCAAGAGGGGTGGGGTATTTATAGGAAAACCAAGACCATTAGGATCATTTCTTGAAATATGTGCTTCGATCTAGGCTGTCCAAGTGTTCCCCCTGATTTATAATACCTTGGGCACCCCTAAACCAGCCCATAGGAACCTTAAAACCATTTGCACAAGAGGGAAACAGCTAGAACAAGCTGGAAAACATTTTTGCTTATCTGGGACATGGATGCGGACCGTATCCATATGTCCATACGGTCCGCATGGACCTTGCAGACCAGTAACTTTCACAATTTGGCAGAACAGGCCCCTGAGTCTCCGAACTTGATTTTTGATGCGTTTTGACACGTTTAAGCCCCGTTAACCTCATTTTAAGGCTCTAAAATGAAGTTAAAGTATAGGGAACATAAAATATGCTCAAAAATATGTCGGATGTCAGTTCGTTTGGCCGTACAGTTGCGTTGTTCGGTTAATTAGGACGGAAGTCGTAACGGACGCGAAAACGACCCAAATTGAGAAACGAATGAAGTTTTATCATGGAAATCACTAAAATAAAGTATCTTAATGATTACATAAATTTTTGGATGTCCGGATGTATTCAGAACGTAAGTTATGCGCGAAAATGCAAACTTATGCACTTTTTGACACTTTTAGTCCCTGAATGACCAAAAAGTTTATTTTAGCATACCGGACCCCTCAAAGCCTATTTCTAAGCTATGTAAAGGATATTTAGGGTATGTTTAACTTATGGTCAAGTTCCGGAATGTCTGTTACAGTACGAATCGGCATACTTTCACAATTTGTCGAATTTAGTCCCTATAAGCGAATAAACTTGATTTCGACACACCAAACCTTCCAAAACTTATTTCTAAGTTATGTAAAGGTTATTTAAGGTATGTTAAGCCCATGTCACTATTCTGGAGTGTTTGTCATGTTAATCTGATTATGTTTACGCATCAGTGCGCGTATAACTTCCTAGAAAGCGATTTAGAGCTCGAAATCGAACAAGAATTGATATGTGCAAATGATACACATATTTATACAAATCCCAAGTATGAAATACAATATTTCATTGATTTGGTACTTATTTGATAGCCGTGGAGGCACATGAGTCACATAAATCATCACAGTTTCATACAAATCATCACAGTTTCATCAAGCAGGTTCTAAGTTTACAATTATATTAATAGAACCCTAACCTTACAAAGATCACATCATACAGACTTCATCGAACAACAAGGTTAAACACTAACCGTGATACGAAGGATTTGATTACTCGAGACTTCGATGATTAACGAGAACTGCCGTCGGGTGAAGGAGAGGGAAAGATAATGTAGGGTTTCTGATTATATTCACCGGTTACGTAGGTTTTAAACAAACAAACATGAACTTGGGCCTATACTGGACTATGGTCCGAAAGCCTCTTTCGTCGAAGAGTGTCCATAGACGATATACATGTTTCGCCGGGCACAATGATGACGAAATACATGTTTCGCCATACATGTTTAACCGGGAACAATGATGACGAAATACATGTTTCGCCAGGTCCAATCTTTAAACAGTTATTAAGTCTACATAATCTTGCAATAGTCAATATCATTGCACCATTAAATCCAATAACCATCCAAACTCTAATTTTCGAACAATTACACATTTCATAACATAAAACGATTTGTCAAAACGAAATTACTAAACAAGTGATACGTAGCTGAAAGGACTTGAAATCTCGGGTTGTCACACATAAGGATCGTTTACCCGGTTTAGCGTTCATGGGCATTTTGGTCAATTTCAGTTCCTCATTCTACGTCGAAGGGCTTTCACTAATATTTGACCAAAATATTACTTCTAACTATAATTCAAAATATGCGTACCTGGCTCGGGTCAAGTATTGACCCGTTATAATACATTGCTTAAATTATGCCATAATCTATGGCGATACAATTATCCAAATTGCTAATCGCTCCTGTTAACATAAAACTTGCAACCACATTAGTCGATATTGTCAAATGGTGTTACCACTACCATTTGACCCGTTTGGCCTAATTGACCAAACATTGATGTTTATAAAAACTTTGGTATTTCATTTCAAATTCACGAATCCGACCCATTTCAGATTTTAGCCCAATATTTCTTTTTCATAAAATCTTTTTCTTGCATATTCAACCCATTTTGGCTTACGCCATGGGTATCTCTTAACCCACAGTTTACATTAGTCAACATTTGACTAGTTTTCCATTTTTACCCCTTTTTCTTATTATTAGTTACACTACAAGGTAACCCTAACGAAAACTCATTAAATCTTAGTCATTTCATGACTAAATTACCAATTTACCCCTTTTTACCATTAACCATGATTTTTAACATTTATGTTTGTTCTGACCCGTATCATTACGCGTCGAAACCATATCATGAATAATATCTTTATCATATTTATAACTTATAGAATATACAGGCATTCTACAAAGATGTGTAAGTTTCACTTACACTGCATCCATGCCACGCTTTTCTTTTTCCTCATACTCGATCCGTTTGACCCGCTTCTTCCCCAAGCCTCCACCTAGCTTGTCAAGCGTCAAACTATCATATAACATTCACAAGGTGGTTAGGTTAGTCATTCTAGATCATAACCTTTACGCCTTATGAACCTTTATACTACTTTTCTTACCGAACTTTATCATAGGTCGGTGTGACTTTTAAAAGTCAAACCGCCTTATAGCATATGAAATTAAGCAACTAAGTTTGACAAACTCATGTTGGTGTTCCGCCATTTACTCGATAGGCACTATTTTAATTAGTATTTAATCCAAGTTCATGCTATTATTAACATTAAGTTAACTTAGCTCTCGATTATCAAAGGCACATCATTCTTTCATTACGCAAAATCTACGGGTTTTCACCTATTAGTGAATCCCATTTCATCATACTATTTAGCATTCATCCGAATACCTATTATAATCAAGTTTTACACAAAACCGAGTATACGGCGATTTTATTCAGGCATTTTAACAAACACCTAGTGGGCATAATTTTTACATATTTACAATCAAGTTCATAACTTGTCATTTAGCTAAGATTAACATCAATTAGGCAAATTCACATCAATTTTAACATCAACAACCCTGAAATTGCTTTATAGATTTCAAATTACACTAGAACAACGATCATAATCCTAGTGTTTTCATACTTCGACATAACCCACTTAACACCTTCATTGGTGCTTATGAGTTTCATAAGAATTAAGCAATATTTCAACAATCTAATGACTAGGGTTTATTCCTAGACACTGTTTCACTTCAATCTCATCCATACAACAATCACGCAACATCAATTTCGAATTTCCTATGTTCATTCAGAAATTTTAGATGGAAATTTTCTATGAAATTTACATACCTTATGATCCCTTCACTGAGGAGATCACTATTTCATGATTGGATTTCAATTTGGAACATATTTGATCCTTCAATTTGGCAGATTTTGCAAGAGTTAGGGTTTGTGGAGGAGCTCCTGGATCGCCCCCTGTGTTTAATCGACCAGACACACACCCAAGTGTGTGTTTGGTGTAATTATTTGTTTTTAGTATTACATGCTTCAATTTTAACAACTTTGGTCCCTCAACTATCGTTCGATTTAAATAAAAGGCTTACTAGTCCATGCTTCTTCATTGTTTTTAAACAAATAATTAACTAGATTAATTACCCCTAGTTAGCTTAGTGAGTCCCGGGAGTCCTAACCCGTTTATTTTAAGTTCCGTTAACTCGGGCCTTTTATCCATTTTATTTTTGAAAGTTTTTTTCCGCTTTTTAATTAATATTAGGATTATTTATTTAAATCCTAATATTTACTGGGTTACTTTTACCACTAACGGTACTTTACCCGTCTTTTAGTATTAACGGGGTTTGATTTCCAAACCCGTTTTCGGGGTGTTACAAGTCTACCCCCCTTAAAGAGGTTTCGTCCCCGAAACCTTTCTTACACAGTTATTGAGTTTTATACCCAATACACTTAAACTGAGTAACCCTTTTTAAGCATTATTCATACTTTAGCCCTTTGTTGGTATTACCAGAAAAGTATGGTAATACCTTTGTTGATTAATAACATCTGCCTATTTCACGCGAAATAATGAAACTCAAAATAACGAATTTTTTTTATTTTCAACTAGTTTGGTTAACTTAGCGAAATCCATCGCTGTTAAACGGTCGAATTCTTCATGAATCCGTTAATTTAATCCATTTGGATATTTTAGTGAAATCTTTCACTTTTAACAACCATTCTTTCGTTTTTGAATTTATTCCTTTGGTTCAGTTATACGTAATTCATCGCGTACGAGTAAACCGCATTTCTTGAATTTCATCTTAATTATTTAAGATAATTCGATAAATTTTATTAACATAATTCTCATAAGCATATAATCACATACCTTATAGCTTTCTCTTTTAATCGTGCCCTTGCTCGATTTGACTTTCTGACACTTCGTTTGTGTTGTCTTATGATCGTTTAGTATAGGCGATCAATACTCTTCGTTAACAAAGCCTCATGGGCCATCATTTCTGTTTGTACATGTTTACCTTTGTTTTATATACTTGACCGTGTCGCTCTTTGGCCGTTTGGTCATATGAATTTATTAGGTATGCTTATCCCACGGTAATCTCGCAATGAATAGCGTATTACTCCAATTCTTACATTAGAATTTTAACCTTAATCAGTCTCACTAACTGGACTTATTAGTCCAGTTACCTTATACCCATTGGTCGGGCTACACTGTGATCATACTTCACATTACTTTTCCTGGCCGTGATCGCATCACGTCATGTTTAGGTTTATATTAACCTTTCATCATCGAGAATCCTCTTTTCGAATGTATCGTTTTTACACCTATCGGTGTTAAGACCTAAATCCTTTAATATTAATCTTTTCCTAATTTCTTCTCATAATACCTATATTTGTTAAAACGTTGTTTCTTACTAAAACTAAATTTTAGTTTAGCGTTTTCTTTTCACCTTGTCTTATATCCTTTCATTATTTCTAGGAATTTTAAGTCCGAGGATTTATTCCTTCCCGATATTATTTAATGCGTGGAATTAAAATTAATTCCCACACTTAACTCAATTGACCCGTAGGTTCTTTTACTTAGCATCGTAGGCTGTTTATTTAGATTTTCATCTTTTTGCCTTTTTAAGGTGAGACCCCGACAATTCGTTTTTTCTATTTGTTACCCGATGGTCTTTTTGGTCCCGTAGACCTTAACATTATTTATAATCCCATGGGTTATGATGATCCTGTAGATCATCTTTTATTCGAGTCTTTATGCAATTGTGTATATATATATATATATATATATATGTCTATAGCGTCAAGGTACTCCCTTTTTATGTTTAGTATTATTTATTTTCTCTTTTGTATATCATTGACCTTGTCCGTAGTCTAAGGCTACTTTTATTTTCTTTCGAATTATTCTTCCGACTCTATGACTTCTCCCGTCATTTACACGTCGGTTTGTTCTACGCTTACCGTTACTCGGTTCTTACCTATACTTCTTTACGACCCGTTACCCAGGTTCCTTATCTTAATGTTTTTAACATTCTTGTTTTGCTAATTTGCGTTTTTCCTAACTACGTTACCAAGCGTTATTCTCAATTTAACTCGTTCGACTTGTTCATGTGAAATTTCGTCAGTTGTGAACGTCAAAATTCATTCTTTATTCGACCCGTCCAATCTTAAAATAGTTGAACGTAGTTATCAAAATTTCTGTTTGCAAATTTCTCATCGTCTTTTAGTCATGACTCATAACCCGAGGCTTTCGACTTTCTATTTCGCGTTCCCGTCTCTTGGATTGCGCATACTTTCAAAATTCTACCCATCTATCGGGTATTTTACCTAAGTCATTATCAAAGCAACCGTCCCGGTATGTATTAAGACTTCGTTTTAGTTTATTTGGTCGTCTTAGCGAAACCCATCGCTTTTATTCAATCAAGTCCTTTATTCTTTATTTAATCCGTCTGACTTGTCCGTGTGAATTTCATCACTTGTGACAGTCAAACTTTTATCCCTATACTTTAGCATTCCTATTAGTCGATCTGTATTTTCATTTACTTTGATCCTTGTCCCTTCTCTCGGGCCCGTTATTCTTACGTAATACGCTTCCGTCATCCGACTTGCGTTTACGTTTACTATCAAACATCTTACTTATTTGATTCATTTGGGTACCGTTTTAATTCGTCCCATTCACCCCATCCTTACTACATTGGACGTAAATGTGTCTACTATAAGAAGTTCATGGTATCATATGCCACTACTTACTTGGCCAGAGTAAGCGATTAACACATGACACACATGACCTTTTTATAGTTTTCACATCACGCCCGATGTAAGTAACGCCTCTATTTATTTCATATCTTTGATTTCATTTAGTAAAACTTTATTTAGTTGCAACGCAGCAATCATTAGTATTACTAGTTTTACATTTGAACATATAAATTTTTTTCCTTTCTATCGAACTATTATATAATCACATTCGTTAATGTGATCGCTACTTCTCTCAATAGCATTATATTGAGAATTATGCACTTTGATAATTATTCTTGTCCAAGTTTTTATATAATTTAATCCTGTTATTGTTTTGTTATTCATTAGTGTGAATAACACTTCTTTCTACTTATTTAGTCTTGGAAACTTCATCCTGAATAGATATCCTATTCGGGTTTGCTGAGTTTTATCCTATATATGCAACCGTCATCCTCTACGTGTTTGTTGTATATTACTACTTGTGCGATTTAAATTTAAAAACGTGCACCTGGTAACTGTGACATCTGTGTATTTTAATCCTTGTACTGTTCTGAACAATTCTGTATTTATTATAATAAGTTGTTTTAATTCCAATAATTGTTAATTATTTGTGACATTTACATGTTTTCAATCATTGTTCATTTCCGAACTCTTAAACCTATTCTGGGAGTGAAATCGTAAAACGTTACGTAAACGTAATCAGTTTAACGCGACATACACTCTGGAACAATGACATAAGCCAAACATACCCTAAATACCCTTTACATAACTTAGAAATAAGTTTAGAAGGATTCGGTATGGCAAAAACATGTTTATTCGAACTTAAGAACTCTTTGCGACAAAACTGCGTAACGAACGTTGGTGACCGCCCGGATAATATCTAAATCCCAAAAATATTCTGTTATGATTAAAATTTTATTTTTAATCAAGTTCGTGTTGAAAAATAAATTAAAACGCTTAAAAACGTTATTTTTCAAGTTTAAGCGCGTACTGCGTGTTACTGCGCAACACAGTGTTTATACTGCAAAACGCGGACAACACAGCCAGTCTCGGCAACTGTTATTTATTTCAATAATATTTTGGTGAGTTTATTTTTATAGAATAATACAAATAATTTAAAACGCCATAAAACGGGATTAAAACGCTAGATAAAATACCCGGTATCCAGTTAAATACCTATTTTTAACATATACCTACTAAATGTATGTATTTTATACATATATATTAGTGTGTATTCGTGTAAGAGAGAGAGAGATACACCTCTCCACCCACATGCCACCTCTCACCATATGTTGACACATGTTGCCTTGCATGCTTCCTTGATGACTCCCCTTGTCCCCCCATATCAAGCATAATCCTCACAATTCCAAGAAACACATCTCACTCTTTCTCTCTCTCTTCTCAAACCGTACACACGCACACACCCTCACAATTTCAAAATTTGATCATCTTCTTCAAGATTCAAGCTCATTCCAACCTAGTTTCTAAGGTATTTGTAGATCCAAGGGTGTTTTCAAGTGAATCCGAGTGTTTGCAAGCTCCATATCATTAAAAATCTAATCAAAACCCACTAATTTTCTTAATGGTATAAACTTACTTTAGATATTATGTTCTTGCATTTTGATGATGATGATGATGATAGAAGTTTGTTATGGTTCTTGGATTTTTCATTAACTAGAAACTAAAAGGGAATGGGTTTTGACACAAAATAAAAATGGAAGTATATGTGTGTGTATAAATAACCGTATGTATATATATGTGTATGTATTTGAGATTTAGTTTGATTTTTGATAAATACTTGTTTAGGATGTTTGCTTGCATGAACAAGATTATGTGCCAATATGTTAGAGATATAAAGGAATGATTGAATCATGAGTTAAAATTTGAAATAATGTTAGTATTTTGACATGTAAATGGCCAAAAATTTATTAGACATGTTTGAGAATTTTTAAGTTGTTGCATGTTCTTGAATGATAGTTAAAATGCAAGAGCATGATGATTTGTGCATGATATGATGAATGTTCATTCAAATCAGTAAGTAAGCATGAAAAATAAAGTTATATGATATGTTTTGAAGTTACAAAAATTATGACATAACTTGGTAGCTTTGCATGTTGTATATGTAGCTTAGAAAGTGGTAAAATATGTGAAATATGCATGATTTATGTGGTTTATGTGAGACCTGCACTATCATGAGTATAACCACTATTTTATTCAGTAAATAACATGGGTTATGTTAAAATATCAAGTCGTTACGATTTGGGATGGTTATGGTAACGTTTGATGCAAAACTATGCGGTAAAACGGTTAAAAATCGGCTTTTCGGAGGATTCTTATAAAACTGTTTTAGATCAGTAACCAAACTGATTTTTTTTCTATAAAAATAAGTATTTTAACTTATATTAAGTTTACTTGGTGTTTGGTTAGTCATACGTGACTTCTGACGCCCAAAAACGTTACCGAATCGCTAAAATGCTCATTTTTTCAATATACACTAGAATGGGTTGTACATGGGTAAACTTTATGTGTTACAATGTGTTATGTGTTTTATAATATGTGTATGATGACATGCTAATACTTGACAGGATTATGTGTATTACGTTATTATTTGTATGTCACGTTTGAGTATATATATTACGACGCGCAAATCGTAGATATATTGCTTATAACATGATGAGGGTCACCAATAAAATCGATCAAGTCGCAAACTTCTTAAAATATATATATGAACTTATATATATAAATACACCAACATAATAAAAAATAATAACTTTTCGAGAAAATCTCAAAGTTATGTGAAAATTCTAAGTATCGGAGAAACTTAGGTATTTTTGTGAGTTTTTGATTATTAAATTGTTCTTACTTAATTTAGAACGAATAAACAATTTGAGAGATTGTGTTAACCTATAAAAACGCACCCAAAGGTGAGTACATAGTTCCCCTATTTTACGTTTTCAAATGTTTTGGGGTGAAGCATATGTGCATAACTTTACTTTCCGTTTTCATGACTTTATACATATTTTGTTACATTGTACACATAATACAAACTTTCAAGACATTTTTATGGTATATTGACTTAGTATACCCTACATTTGGTTTCAAAGACATTTTATTGGCATATTGACTTAGTATGTCTATTACATGGTTTTACAAAGACATTTTCATGACACGCTTATATTGAAAAGGACATTTGGTATGTTTAACGGAGTAGTACATTCATTAACATTGATCACGCCGCTCGGTAGTATGTAATAGTGCTATAGGACTTGACAAATCCCGTTCCTGCTTTCTAGGAATTTTGGAAGGGGAATTGTGACACTCTAGGTTTTCCCGAGCAAATATCTTGTAATTTACATTGGGTGCATATATGTTATTAAATGAAAGTTGCGTGTTATTTTGATGTTCTATGTGATCCTTGCACTATGATTGTATATATAGCATATATAGGTATGTATGTGTGTAGTGGGCCGAGACCACGAAACCCGACTCGAGACCACCCGGTCTCGAGTGAACAGTGAACGGTTGGGCCGTTTGGGCCGCATCTCCTTAAGCCCGTGAATTGGGTTATAAAACCCCCCACATAAGCCACACCTTCCTATTCTTTGGACACTCAAACCCACAATCATTCTCTCACTCTCACACCCTCTCACTCCTCCTAGCTTCCTCTCTCTCTAGAAAACCCTAGAACTTCACTAACCAATTCCCTCCATCCTCTCGGATCCGATAAGCGGCAGCTAGGAGCTCGGGATCTAGCTTGTATTCGTCACTCGAGAGCCCCCTCTCAACTGTTTCCCCCACACCCTTGCATCCGAACATCAATCGGTTAGTATGTTCTACTTGATTAATGATAATGTGTGTTAAACTTGATTAATGGTAATGTGTGTTAAACTCGATTAATGATAATGTGTGTTAAAGATGCTTGTCTGCTTGTTTGCGAGTGGGTTGGATGATTTACAAGGTGATCTTTGAATAATAGGATGTAGATAGAATGATATGCATGACTATCGATCGATTTATGAATATGCACATGAATGTTCTTGATAAAAAGAATGAGATGTTACATGTTATTACTCATGAAATGCATGGTGTGCTTGTTGTAGTAGTAAAAGCTTATTTCGATATGCTTTAGGTCCCTCTTGATGAATTTGATGAGTTTAACCGATGAAGATCATAAGAAATATTTGAATGCATGATGAACTACTTGAAGATCATGAAAAATATTTGAATATGCCATGGTTGATCTGTTTTGTGTGAAAATTAGACAATAAAACATGTTGATGCAAATTAATTGGTTAGTACACATTATCACAAATATGAAATCCTATTGGATAGTACATTTGGAACAGGTTCTAGAAGGATTCTTGTGCACGTATCCGAGGTTGCGAGTCGAGACCCTCGGTTGCGACTCGAGATCACCTCATGACAACTCGAGACGGACTTCAGGAACTCGAGACCGGCAAGGTCTCGACTTGAGACTTCATGATCTCGACTCGAGACTGGACTCGAGGCCTCTGAGGTTGCGACTCCTGACCAGCACCACTCGAGACCAAAACATGATCACACGAGATCTCTTGGTTGCGACTCGAGACCGCGTGTTCTCGAGTCGAGACCACCATGTCTCGACTGGACTATCTGGTTTAGTTATTGGGCCATAATGTGGGCTAACTATTTAACTGGATTATGTGATGATCGCTACTATTTCACTGTTACTGTTGGATCAGGCCCAATGACTTAGTGTAGGAATTATTGCTATAAATGCTATGTGTTAGTTATCTGTAGACTATACGTGATTACTTGTACCCCAACTTGACCTATATTGGTAACCATGCTAGGATGTGGTGACCAACGTGATTGACCGAGTAAATAATCTACCGAGCAACCCAAGGTGAGTTCACAACTTAAAGCATGCATTCCCGGTGGTTTGGGAAACGGACTTAAAAACAACACTATCCCTTTGTAAGGGATACAAACTTACTTTTCTTCCCTTGTTACTGGGATACAAACTTAGTTAATTATTGTTTATATGGTAATGCAACAAGCAACACTAAACGAAACTCTATCACTTAAGTCCTCACTACATAATACCGATTAATCACCGGGGCCTGGCGAACGGGTTATTAGTTGATAGCGCTATTTAGGTGTAACCATCCTCACACCGACCCTTGTTACTGGGAACGGGAGTGAACTAATGTACTCTGGCAAACCGTCAATGATGATAGAACATTGACAAACGGGGCACTGCGGAAACGTACGGTTAAGTAAGTCTTCGGTATTGGAAAAACAGTTTAGTCGCTTACTTATGGGGTAGCTCCCCATCGCATGTATAAACGGATAAATTAACTGGTGAAACAAGTTTTTGGGAAATTAAAACTGGACAACTCGTGGACTCGCCAACATTTTTGTTGATACCCTACTGCATGCTTTGCAGGTACCCAGTGACTCAGGAGCTTGCAGCTTGGGAATGTGTAGTGGTCGTCTAACCCATGTGTTGGGTTCTAAACAATCTTGAACCATGAACTTTGTTTTGAAACTGTTTGGTTTATGCTTCCGCTGTTTGTTTAAACTGTTATTTGAACTTAAACTTTTAGAATTTTAAAATATGGGGTTTGCTAACTACTGTGGTTGGTGAATACTCCTACTATTAATCAATGCTCAGTATGATTGGTGGCTGGATCCTGGTCAGTCACGCCTCCAAGCGGTAGTACCCCGCATGTGGAAATTGGGGGTGTGACAGATTGGTATCAGAGCCATTGGTTATAGTGAACTTGGTTTTAAAAAGAAGAGTCTTTTTGAGAAAAACCAGACTATAACCCGTGACTCGTGACGACACTACACTCCAAGGGCAAGACTCAACATATTAGACCTCATAGCTCGGACTTGTGTTTACTTGCTTGTTTATCTTATGTTGACTGCTCTACTATACATACTAGTGTGCCTAATTAGATAGATACACATCCCTCTTCTATCTCATTCTCGCTACGTTACGACATCACGCTCATACTGTGTTTTCTGGTTATGAAGACAATGAGTGGACGCGGAAGAGGAAGCGTTAACATGACTCAGGCCCAATTCGCTAACTTGCTCAACACGGTGGCTGCAGCCTTCGCAGCTCACCCTGGAGGTCAGCAAGCGCCTGCGCAGCCACGTGTTTGTACCTTCAAAACCTTCATGGATGGCAAGCCTCTCCCTTTCAACGGCACTGAGGGTGCCATAGGCCTTCTGCACTGGATTGAAAAGGCCGAAGCTGTCTTTGCTGTCTGTGAGTGTCCCCCTGCTAATTGGGTAAAGTTCGCGACTGGAACGCTTGAAGGAAACGCGCTTTCATGGTGGAAGGCTCAGATTCAGATGCTTGGTCTGGAAACTGCTAATGCTACTGCGTGGGAAGATTTCAAGGATATGATCAAAGAGGAATACTGTCACAGGGATGACATCCACAAACTCGAGAACGAGTACTATGCGCTCAAGATGGTTGGGTCAGAGATTCAAACCTACACCAAGCAGTCCAACGATTATGCTACACTTTGCCCAAACATGTCCCGACCTATGTATCGAAGGATCGAATTGTACATCAAGGGCTTGGTCCCAGAAATCCGGAGCCATGTGACCTCAGCCAACCTCAATACCATACAACCCGTGGTTCATCTTGCTCACAAACTCACCAATCAGGCTGTGGAGGAGGGCAAGTTGCCCCAGAGGATCGGTACTACTGCTGGGACTTCTAGCGATCACAAACGAAAGTGGGATGGAAGTCAGGGAAAGGATACTAACCCCACTCAGGCCCCAGTTCAACAAAGGAAGACTGAAAACAGCAAAGGCCCTCAGCAACAGGGTGGTTATCGAGGGAACCACCCTAAGTGTAACAAATGTAACCGACATCACAGTGGGCCATGTGGCAAAGGTCAATGTCAGTGATGCAACAAGATGGGGCATGAAGCCAAGGACTGCCGAAGCCAGTTCCCAGCTAGGCAGAATCAGCATCAACCACAGCAACAACAGCAGCAAGGAAACAATCGTGAATGCTACAAATGTGGGGCAATAGGGCACATGCGAAAGGATTGCCCTCAGCTGAACCAGAATCAGAACAACAACAATCAGGGTGCTGGGAACAATAACAACAATGCTGGAAATGGTGCAAGAGGAAGGGCTTTTGTGATTGGAGCGGGAGAAGCAAGGAATGACCCCAACGTTGTGGCGGGTAAGTTCCTACTTATTGATCGTTATGTTTCCGTACTATTTGATTCCGGAGCAGATGCTAGTTATGTATCCCTACGTATTAGTAAGAAACTTAAGTCCACTCTTACGCCGTTAAGCTCTAAGCACATCGTTGAGATAGCTAATGGTAGAAACCTCGAGGCCCCGCACGTAATTCGTAACTGCAAATTAGAGTTGTCTGGTCAGACCTTCTGTATCGATCTCTTCCCCATCATCCTTGGAAGCTTCGACGTCATTGTTAGTATGGATTGGTTATCCAAACATCGAGCTGAAATCCTCTGCCAAGAGAAAGCTATTCGTATTCCCCGTCCCCCTGGCAAACCTCTCATAGTTCAAGGCGACAAGAGCGGAGAAGTCACAGGCATCATTTCACTCTTAAAGGCCCAGAAGTGTCTACGAAAGGGGCACACCGCTATCCTAGCACTCGTTGCCGACACACAGAAAAGGGAAAACAGGATTGAAGATTTTCCAGTTGTACGCGACTACCCTGAGGTATTCCCGGAGGAACTACCTGGACTCCCTCCTCACCGTCAGGTCGAATTTCAAATCGAGCTTACCCCCGGAGCAGCGCCTATAGCTCGTGCACCTTATCGTCTAGCCCCCGCAGAACTCAAGGAACTATCTACTCAGCTACAGGAACTCTTGGACAAGGGTTTTATCCGTCCTAGCTCGTCACCCTGGGGAGCCCCAGTGCTCTTTGTCAAAAAGAAGGATGGCACATTCCGAATGTGTATTGATTACCGCGAACTGAACAAGGCTACCATCAAGAATCGTTATCCACTTCCCCGTATCGACGACCTGTTCGACCAACTACAAGGGTCGAGCTATTATTCCAAGATCGATCTGCGATCAGGTTATCACCAGCTGAAAGTCCGCGATGAGGACATCTCTAAGACTGCTTTCAGAACCCGCTATGGTCACTACGAATTCCTTGTCATGCCTTTCGGAATGACCAACGCACCTGCGATCTTCATGGATCTCATGAACCGGGTGTGCAAACCCTACCTCGACAAGTTCGTGATTGTGTTTATTGACGACATTCTTATCTACTCAAAAAGTCAAGAGGAACATGAACAACACCTGCGTCTTATTCTCGAACTCCTTCAAAATGAGCAACTGTACGCCAAATTCTCGAAATGTGATTTCTGGCTTAGAGAAGTCCATTTCCTTGGGCACATAGTCAATCAGGATGGGATTCACGTCGACCCCGCTAAGATCGAATCCATTAAGAATTGGCCTATACCTAAGACTCCGACCGAAGTTCGCCAATTCTTGGGATTGGCAGGGTACTATCGAAGATTTATCAAGGGATTTTCTAAGATCGCTCAACCACTCACGACCCTCACCCAGAAGGGTGTTGCTTACAAATGGAGTGATGCTCAGGAAGCTGCCTTTCAGGAGCTAAAGAAGAACCTTTGTAGTGCTCCTATTCTTTCCTTACCCGAAGGTACCGACGACTTCGTTGTTTACTGAGACGCTTCTATTCAAGGACTTGGGTGCGTGTTGATGCAACGCGAGAAAGTTATTGCTTACGCCTCGCGACAACTCAAGATCCACGAACGGAACTACACGACACATGACTTAGAATTTGGAGCTGTGGTCTTCGCGCTCAAGATTTGGAGGCACTACTTGTACGGTACCAAATGCACGATTTACACTGATCACAAGAGCCTCCAACACATAATGGAACAAAAGGAGTTGAATATGCGGCAGCGCCGATGGGTCGAACTCCTAAATGACTACGAGTGTGCAATTAAATATCATCCAGGCAAGGCTAATGTGGTAGCCGATGCCCTTAGCAGAAAAGAGACTAAACCCAAGCGTGTTCGTGCCTTACAGCTCACTATCCACTCGAACCTCCCTAACCAGATCCGAAATGCTCAAGCTGAAGCATTGAAAGCTGAGAACATCAGGGCTGAGTCCCTACGGGGATCGAGACAACGGTTAGAACAAAAAGAAGATGGTGCTTACTACGTAAATGGACGTATATGGGTCCCACTTTATGGGAATTTGCGCGAGCTTGTGATGGATGAAGCCCATAAGTCCCGGTACTCAGTACACCCTGGTGCGGATAAGATGTACCATGACTTAAAGACTACATACTGGTGGCCTGGCATGAAGGCCCACATAGCAACCTATGTCAGAAAGTGTTTGACTTGTGCAAGGGTCAAGGCTGAGTATCAGAAACCATCAGGCCTACTCCAACAGCCAGAAATCCCGCAATGGAAATGGGAGCAGATTTCCATGGATTTTGTTACTGGCCTGCCTAGGTCTCAGCGCGGAAATGACACCATTTGGGTAATAGTGGATCGCTTAACTAAGTCTGCACACTTTTTGGCTATCAAAGAAACAGACAAGTTCTCTACCCTAGCAGAGATATACTTAAAAGAAGTGGTTTCGAAACACGGAGTGCCAACCTCTATTATTTCCGATCGAGACGCACGTTTTACTTCCGAGTTGTGGCAAGCTATGCACAGATCTTTTGGCTCGCGTTTAGACATGAGCACCGCTTACCACCCACAAACGGATGGGCAATCTGAACGCACCATCCAAACCCTCGAAGACATGCTTAGGGCATGTGTGATCGATTTTGGCAAGAATTGGGAGAAGCACCTACCGTTAGTGGAATTCTCCTACAACAACAGCTACCACACCAGCATTCAGGCGGAACCCTTTGAGGCATTGTACGGTCGTAAATGCCGGTCGCCTCTCTGCTGGGCGGAGGTGGGTGACAGCCAGATCACAGGCCCAGAACATGTAGTTGACACTACAGAAAAGATTGCCCAGATTAGGCAACGCATGGCGGCAGCTCGCGACCGTCAGACGAGCTACGCTGATAAGGATAGGAAACCGCTAGAGTTCCAGGTTGGAGAACGGGCTCTACTTAAGGTCTCACCCTGGAAGGGTGTGGTTCGTTTTGGAAAACGGGGCAAGCTAAACCCGAGATATGTCGGACCCTTTGAAATTACCGAAAAGATCGGTAAGGTCGCTTACAGATTGAATCTGCCTGAAGAACTGAGTGCTGTGCACAACGTCTTCCACGTGTCTAATCTGAAGAAGTGTCTGTCAGATGAAACACTCATCATTCCTTTCAAGGAACTTACTATTGACGAACAGCTACACTTTACTGAGGAACCGATTGAGATCACGGATCGTGAGATCAAAACCCTCAAACGTAGCCAGATACCCCTCGTACGAGTTCGTTGGAACTCGCGCCGTGGCCCAGAGTTCACGTGGGAGCGGGAAGACCAGATGAAACGTAAGTATCCCCAGTTGTTCCCAAATGAAACTCCCAGCACTGAAGCTACTACCGAATTTCGGGATGAAATTCCAAACTAACGGGGGGATGATGTGACACCCCGTTGAAACGTTTCATTTACACTAGCTTGTCAGTGGCTGCCTTAACTTTCGGGACGAAAGTTCTTAAAACTTGGGGATAATGTGACACTCTAGGTTTTCCCGAGCAAATATCTTGTAATTACATTGGGTGCATATATGTTATTAAATGAAAGTTGCGTGTTATTTTGATGTTCTATGTGATCCTTGCACTATGATTGTATATATAGCATATATAGGTATGTATGTGTGTAGTGGGCCGAGACCACGAAACCCGACTCGAGACCACCCGGTCTCGAGTGAACAGTGAACGGTTGGGCCGTTTGGGCCGCATCTCCTTAAGCCCGTGAATTGGGTTATAAAACCCCCACATAAGCCACACATTCCTATTCTTTGGACACTCAAACCCACAATCATTCTCTCACTCTCACACCCTCTCACTCCTCCTAGCTTCCTCTCTCTCTAGAAAACCCTAGAACTTCACTAACCAATTCCCTCCATCTTCTCGGATCCAATAAGCGGCAGCTTGGAGCTCGGGATCTAGCTTGTATTCGTCACTCGAGAGCCCCCTCTCAACTGTTTCCCCCACACCCTTGCATCCGAACATCAATCGGTTAGTATGTTCTACTTGATTAATGATAATGTGTGTTAAACTTGATTAATGGTAATGTGTGTTAAACTCGATTAATGATAATGTGTGTTAAAGATGCTTGTCTGCTTGTTTGCGAGTGGGTTGGATGATTTAGAAGGTGATCTTTGAATAATAGGATGTAGATAGAATGATATGCATGACTATCGATCGATTTATGAATATGCACATGAATGTTCTTGATAAAAAGAATGAGATGTTACATGTTATTACTCATGAAATGCATGGTGTGCTTGTTGTAGTAGTAAAAGCTTATTTCGATATGCTTTAGGTCCCTCTTGATGAATTTGATGAGTTTAACCGATGAAGATCATAAGAAATATTTGAATGCATGATGAACTACTTGAAGATCATGAAAAATATTTGAATATGCCATGGTTGATCTGTTTTGTGTGAAAATTAGACAATAAAACATGTTGATCCAAATTAATTGGTTAGTACACATTATCACAAATATGAAATCCTATTGGATAGTACATTTGGAACAGGTTCTAGAAGGATTCTTGTGCACGTATCCGAGGTTGCGAGTCGAGACCCTCGGTTGCGACTCGAGATCACCTCATGACAACTCGAGACGGACTTCAGGAACTCGAGACCGGCAAGGTCTCGACTTGAGACTTCATGATCTCGACTCGAGACTGGACTCGAGGCCTCTGAGGTTGCGACTCCTGACCAGCACCACTCGAGACCAAAACATGATCACACGAGATCTCTTGGTTGCGACTCGAGACCGCGTGTTCTCGAGTCGAGACCACCATGTCTCGACTGGACTATCTGCTTTAGTTATTGGGCCATAATGTGGGCTAACTATTTAACTGGATTATGTGATGATCGCTACTATTTCACTGTTACTGTTGGATCAGGCCCAATGACTTAGTGTAGGAATTATTGCTATAAATGCTATGTGTTAGTTATCTGTAGACTATACGTGATTACTTGTACCCCAACTTGACCTATATTGGTAACCATGCTAGGACGTGGTGACCAACGTGATTGACCGAGTAAATAATCTACCGAGCAACCCAAGGTGAGTTCACAACTTAAAGCATGCATTCCCGGTGGTTTGGGAAACGGACTTAAAAACAACACTATCCCTTTGTAAGGGATACAAACTTACTTTTCTTCCCTTGTTACTGGGATACAAACTTAGTTAATTATTGTTTATACGGTAATGCAACAAGCAACACTAAACGAAACTCTATCACTTAAGTCCTCACTACATAATACCGATTAATCGCCGGGGCCTGGTGTCACACCCCGACCACGTAGAACATACAAACGTGGCGGAAATGTCGGGGAGTGTTGTAACAGAATTAATTGTTTCAAATCCATGGCAATTGAAGTTTCGTTTTATTGATTAAAAGTGTTACAATGTCTTAACAAACAAAGAAATACAACATAATTAACTAGTCTTGCATCTTTTATTGTCACTAAAGCCCAAGTCTGCCTATGTGTATCTTGATCATCTTATGCAACAGCTCCTGAAAAACACATGTGAAAATAGGTACGTCAGCATAAAAATGCCTGTGAGATACATAGGTTTTGTGAAAATAGGTTCCATGACTTATGTTTGAGAAATGTTTAGTCATGAACCTTGTAATTTGCTTTGTTTTGTAAATCATTTGAAAATCGATAAGATCAGATGATATGTATAAATAAATGTCAGGTTAAATGAATAACCATGTAAAAATGTGTTTGTGTAAGATAAGTTGTTTGTAAATCAATGTCTTGTGAAAAGTATGTTATTTGTATAAAATGTTATATGTCTCAAACTGAAATGATTCAAACAACGCTACGACATGTAATACCATACAAACACTTATATATAGGAAGTACCAGCGGCGTATCCACCATGCTTGTATCATATTACACACGCCTCGTTACTTAATCACTTACTCAAACCAAACTAACAAGATGAAATGTTTAACAAGTGTAGAAATGTTCATGTATAGTCAAATACGGTTCACAAGGTTTATAGATACAAACGTTTCATAGATACAAACGGTTCACAGATACAAACGGTTCACAGATATCAACGGTTCACATATATCAATTGGTTACAACGGTTCAAAATGTAGTATAATGTGTTCATATGCTGGATGAGCATATGCAACAGGAATGCAATGTAAAAACGATGTACTAAGTAATGCACACAATGGGCACACCTAGCATGAATGTAATGAAATCATGTACTATAATGTACTAACGAACATAGCAGGTATATGATGTGAAAACAGGAAAGCACGAAAGTAACAAGTAGGCACATGTGTTTCACCCCAAAACAGTTTGGAAAACAGTAAAAGAGGGGTCTATGTACTCACATAAACACCTTGAAAACATTTAAAAGAGGGGGTTCTATGTACTCACCTGAGATTGCTCAGGAGTCCTAAGATAATCACCAAGCAACGCTAGAGATCACGGAAATCAAACGGCACCTAATATAGGTAACTATGTTAATAAACCGGACCTAAATCGGAAGACTGGGTAGCATTAGGGTTTGTAAACCAAATGAGTGTAGGAACTCACGTGATATGGTTTAACAAAGCCTACATGCTAAATGAAACTTAACCTAAGTCTTATTGACCCATTAAGATCCGTTTAGGTAGCTTATGCTACTTTAACGCATCGTGCGTGTGAAACGCGTTCGGACCGCCTAACTAGTCCTATGACAAGTGTTATATGCCTAAACATGTTACATAATCAGTTATGTGGCAAAAGTTTAGGTTACATATGCTTAATTACCAATTATACATGAAAAGGGTATTCTGGTAATTTACCTAAGGCATATAAACTACCTGTCATACAACTACTTAAACGTAGCGACCATAAGGTATAACCTCGGAAGGTTATTCCCTATATACTATGGTCCTAATGTATTTGGCCGGATCCTAATGATCGACCAAATGGGTCGGGTTCGAAGGTATAAGCGATTTATCAGATCGCTTATCCTACGACCCTAGACAACGTGGTAATCAGTAGGCATAGTCCCAAGGGACTATGACCATCGTGATTACAATCACGTTGCGAAGTTCAAACGAACTTCGCATTGACCATTACTGGTCAACGCTGAAAGTCAAACAAAGTTTGACTTTCTGACTCGAAAAGCAGTAAAATAAGGAAAAGAACGAAAGAATACTTACGAAGGGTCCCCGAATGCTAAACTTGATTCAAAAATCTCAGGTATGAAACAAATGTTTCAACTTAGAGTTTCTCAAATCAAATTTCTAGTGATTTTAGCAATGGGGGGTATGGGGTATTTATAGGAATACCCGAACCGTTAAGATCGTTTCATGGAAAACGTGCCTTAATCCCATCCGTACATGTGTTGCAAAGTTATGGTGCTTAGGTGCTTAAATTCCATCCATACATGTGTTGCAAAGTTATGGTGCTTAGGTGCTTAAATTCCATCCATACATGTGTTGCAAAGTTATGGTGCCTAAATTCCATCCTTATCCGCTGACTAAGTAAGTTTAGAATGTGTGGTTGTGAATTAAACAACGGCTAATACATCGAATCTGGTCCCGAAAGTGCAAAACTGATATTTCTGCATGTTTTCTGTCCAGAATAGGCAGTCGCGTAGCGCGACGGTGAGGGCCTTAGGGCTCGCGCTACGCTAGCACTCCTCCTGATTCAGAAAAGTTTCAAAAATGACAGGTTCAGTCCCTGCAGCCCGTTTAAGCGATTTTTGATGCGTTTGAACCCCGTTAACCTCATTTCAAGGCTCTAAAATGAAGTTAAAGTATAGGGAACTCAAAATATGCTCAAAAATATCAAGGATGTCGGTTCGTTTGGCCGTACGATCGCGATGTTTGCTTAATTACGACGGAATGCGCATAAGCGCGAAAAACGATCCAAATGACGCGACGAATGAATTTTTCTTAAGGCGAACACTAAAATATAATATAGTCATGCTTACATAAATTTTTGGATGTCCAGATGTATCCAGAACGTAAGATATGCGCGAAAATGCAAACTTGTGCACTTTTTGACACTTTTAGTCCCTGAATGACTCAAAAGTTTATTTTAGCATACCGAACACCTCAAAGCCTATTTCTAAGCTATGTAAAGGATATTTATGGTATGTTTAACTTATGGTCATGTTCCAGAATGTTCGTTACAGTTTAAATTGGCATACTTTCGCAGTTTGTCAAGTTTAGTCCCTGTAAGCGAATTAGCTTGTTTTTGCCATACCAAAGCCTTCAAAACTTATTTCTAAGTTATGTAAAGGTTATTTAAGGTATGTTAAGCCTATTTCACTATTCCGGAGTGTTCGTTCCATTAAACTGGTTATATTTACGCATCGGTGCGCGTATAACCTTCCAGAAAGCGATTTAGAGTTTGAAATCGAACAAGAGTTGATATGTGTAAACGATACACATATTTTTACAAATACCAAGTATGAAATACAATATTTCATTGGTTTGACATTTGTTTGATGGCCGTGGAGGCACAGGTGTTACACCTGGCGAACGGGTTATTAGTTGATAGCGCTATTTAGGTGTAACCAGCCTCACACCGACCCTTGTTACTGGGAACGGGAGTGAACTAATGTACTCTGGCAAACCGTCAATGATGATAGAACATTGACAAACGGGGCACTGCAGAAACGTACGGTTAAGTAAGTCTTCGGTATTGGAAAAACAGTTTAGTCGCTTACTTATGGGGTAGCTCCCCATCGCATGTATAAACGGATAAATTAACTGGTGAAACAAGTTTTTGGTAAATTAAAACTGGACAACTCGTGGACTCGCCAACATTTTTGTTGATACCCTACTGCATGCTTTGCAGGTACCCAGTGACTCAGGAGCTTGCAGCTTGGGAATGTGTAGTGGTCGTCTAACCCATGTGTTGGGTTCTAAATAATCTTGAACCATGAACTTTGTTTTGAAACTGTTTGGTTTATGCTTCCGCTGTTTGTTTAAACTGTTATTTGAACTTAAACTTTTAGAATTTTAAAATATGGGGTTTGCTAACTACTGTGGTTGGTGAATACTCCTACTATTAATCAATGCTCAGTATGATTGGTGGCTGGATCCTGGTCAGTCACGCCTCCAAGCGGTAGTACCCCGCATGTGGAAATTGGGGGTGTGACAGGAATGACAGAATCCGAATACATTTTTGATAAACCTTGATCCTGATAAGGGTTTATCCGACAGTCTCAAGGCTTGAATGTATGCGATAGATAAACCATATAAATGTTCATCTCGATAAAAGCAATGGTTTTCAAAACATAACTTTTGTTTTAAACTTTTGTTTATTCAAAAACCTTGTTTTGTACATGACATTTTGATTACATAAGACATTTGTTTATACATGACATTATGCATTTGGCTTGAGTAAATACTATTTATTCGCCATACAAGACATGGTTTATACTGGACATTTGATATTTGACATTGACATTGGACATTGACATTTAAACAAGACATTATTTCATGGTTATTAATAAGTGATTTAAGTAACGAGACGTGTGTGATATGATAAAAGCATGGTGGATACGCCGCTGGTACTTCCTATATATAAATGCTTTTATTATATTGCATATCGTGGTGTTATCTAAACCACTTCAACAAAGACAAGACATGAGATATTTTATACATATTATTTTCATTTGGTTATTTACTTAACCATACATCATTCTTTTATATCATTTGATTTTCATAGGATTTTATAAAAGAAAATATTTTATAAGGTTCATGACTACTTTTCATTAAACATTTCTTTTAACATTCAAAGTCATGAATCTTCAACACTAAACCTATGCTACTCACAGGCATTTTTATGCTGACGTATTTACGTTCACATATGTTTCAGGAGCGAATGTTTGATGTGAGCGAGCTACACTTAGGGCGACTTGGGCCTTAGCAATCTGAAATCAAGAAAGTTATCATCTTTTATGTTATGTGTTTTGTTTGAACTAAGACAATGTAACAATTTAAACTTGTAAAACATAACTTTAATTATCATGTGTTGTAAAACAATAATTCTGCCACACTACTCCCCGATGATTCTGCCGTGGTTTGTTGTTTTACGCGGTCGGGGTGTGACAGTAATGCTTGCCTTAACGGGCTTCTCTTGCCGTTAGCCTTATTCGCGATCGCTACGCGATTTAGGTCCTTGGTGAGCATGTTCTACTTGTCGTACTTTGGACCGTTCCTCCGTCAAACCCGCAATTTGTTAGACTCCCGCTATCTTTAGGTGCGAGTGTCCTTCAACTAAAACATTTACAAGATTTAGTAATATCAACTTCAATAATCACCTATATTATAATACAAGGCTTTTCTACTATACGCGTCAACGCGCGTAATTTCGTCAACTATATTTTTTCATTTAATTGAGGTAACTTATATTACACGATAACCCTATGTGTTGTTCACAACACTTTAATCATGTTAACCGTTAATATACATGTACTTACTGGATTTGCGATCAAGCCTCGAACCGAACACTTTATTCTTTTAACCTTGAGCTCTGATTACCGACTTGTAACACCCTTGTTATTATTTTATGGTTTTCGTATACTTTACGACAATAAACATGTAATTATGATTACATGTACTTCAAAAATACGGTTAATTTAAAACTTTTACAAATAAAGATTTATATACATCGTAATGAATTTGAGTTCGTCGTTTAAGAGTTACAACGAAACGCCGTGCGGAAGCTTTTAACTTTATCGTGTTCGGTTCTTCTTCGAGCTTGATCTTCATCCGGGCACTCTTGGCGATCACCTATGATCAAAACCAACTTAAAAGTTAGTTTTGATAGTTAAATAACAAGTTTAAACAAGTTATATGGGTCAAACAAACAAAAATAAACAAATTACCAACAACAGGTGCTCTCGCGGGCCACGAGAGCTTCAAGCTAAATATGTCGCGGGCCGCGACAGGGGTCGCGTGCCGCGACCTCGTTTCCTCTTGGTCGTCGCGCGGCGCGACTGGTCTTTTTTGGCAGAAAGTTGTTTATTTTGGAGCTGCAGATGCCCAGCTCTTAAACTTAATCGTAAAAGACACGAAAACGCCCATAACTTTCATTTTACTACTCCGTTTTACACGATTCTTTTTCCTACGCGATTGTAATTTGATTCTCCATCACATGGAGTTAAAACCCGTCGTCCGGATAACCAATTTTCTAGATTTTAAGCCCTCGGCTTTATATTCGAATTCAACACAATTGACCCATTTATGTTTAGAAATCACAACCTTGTTTCTAAATAACCATTAAGCATACATCAACATGTTTAATGAAACCGGACCTAACGGTGTTTGGTTATACTCCCTAGATTATTTACAAACTAACTACAAGGGCCCATTGTGCCTAAAATGAAAGTTGTTATGCTTATAAAGGTGCAGGGACTGTTCATGACAAGTTAGAAACTTGTTTTGCTGGTAAACCATAGGGTCGCGTAGCGCGACCATGATCATCATATGCCGTCGCGCGACGCGACGGCTTAATTTCGATAGAATAGTACTTCCAGTTGCATGTTCTTCTATGCAGCCCACTTCTACCATCTCTAAACCATTTTTAATGAAACTATGGACTTGTACACTGGATTAAACATCTGGTATTACACTTGTATTAATCTCAAATGATCCTAGACATATGTCAATCATCCACAATGCCCCCAAAATCTATAAATAGGCCAAGAATTCTCATTCTCAACTTGCATATCATTTCAATCTGCTATCTCTCAATCATAGAGGATCCTGATCATTTTGGAACCTCTTTTGAGTTCTATTCAGTCCATAGGACTATTTGTAAGTGTCCTTTCGTGACTAGTTTATTTTATTTGGCTTTTAGAGCCGAAAAGTCAAGCGTTTTCGATAAACGCTTTGACTTTTAGCTAGACCATAAATGGTCAAGCCACTGTTCGCAACGAACATGGCTACGTGATCGTAATTAGGTAGGTGTTAAACCCACAATAGGGCACCTCCTAATTATCACGTTTACTTTGTTAATTGTCGGGTCAAAGTAATTAAAATAAAAGTCAAACGGATCAGCTTTTAAATAAAATTCATAACTGATAATGTAGAAGCTATAAAATCAGTTTTGTCACTTTAATAACGTGGTAAATATTAATTGAACATGTCTAGGCATGTTCAACCCGATAGTTCTGAGTTTAGGATCAGTTCGCATCCGAAAGTCGCAAAAGTAGACTTTTGCTTTGACTTTCAGTTCTGACCCGAATTAGCTTGGTTTAGTTATGCCTTAGGGTTCCTTTGTTACCTTATTATATGTTAGTATAACCCTTTGAGGTTAGACTTCATGGTCCCGTAGAAATCATAGTTCATTTGCATGTTCCGTTATTTGCTTAAAAATTGACTATTATGCCCTTATATTATAAAAACGAGATTTTTGAAAATGTGAGAGGACAAAAAGCTTTATTACTGATATATAAGCATGTCAAACAAATTTGACATCAGTTTCATATCTCAAACTGAAGTTATGCACGATATCGTAAAATATAACTTTTTATTAATTAAATTGCGCTTTTTAGCATAAATCATATTTAACCCCAATTTTTGGCAGCAAACTCATTGCCTACTTTTATGATATAATTTTTAGGGATTTTTGGAAATTTTGTTCAGATTTTATACTGAACATAACATAGAGTTCTCGTATGAATTCGGTAATTGACGATAATACCCTTTTTTGTTAATAAAATGAGTTTAACATATGATTAACATGTCAAACCTTTTCCTACTGATGTTATATGAAAAATATAATATATTAAACATTCAAGGCTGATAAAAATCTCAGAATTTCATAAACATTGCATATATCGTCAATTGTCGACTTTTACGCTAATTAGGTGCATAGTATAGTTTAAAACCATATTTAACACCTAAGACTTGTTACCTACTGATTTTATAAATAAACTTTAATATCTCTATAGTAAGTACAAGTTGTGAACTTAGACTTCCAATTTTGTCCCTAAAAGCATATGTGAAATGACCAAAATGCCCCTACGATGCATAGTTTGGCCATAAATGGTAAACCTCACATATGTATGACATCCTACGGTTATAACTTTATAAAATAAATATTTTTACTGAATATTTTAGACCAGAACCTCAGTTTACTATTAAATCTCTTTTATGAGCTTTAAAATGAACAAAATACCCTTACAGGGCTAAATTTGGTTTTAAAATCTTTTTGGGCATAATTGTTGATATCCTACTGATATCATAACATATTTAAAGCATAATAACTTATGGAACTTGTACATGACTCATCCGGCTATCAGTTATGCATATATGCGTTCAGTACGGTTTATGTAACTAGTTTGCATAAATTAGCCGAAACGGGTCAAACCTTATCATTTTAACTTCAAATTCCAGAATGTATTTAGTTTACCCATATTATACAAGTCTTCATACTTGTTGGGTCTAAATTACATTTTATTCCGGTCATTGCTTAATCTAGCGTATTATACCGTTTCTAATACTTTAAGTTAGCCGGTCTAGGTCTATGACCTAAATAAGACCCGTTAACATTCTAAATTGGTTATATATATATATATATATATATATATATATATTACCATCATTCCAGACTAAAGCCTCCCGGTAAAAGCTATCTGCATTTAACTAGATTGGATACGGCTGAGTTATATAAATCTTGTTGTAAATCGAGAAGTTGCTCAGGTAAATACTTTTAACTTATTTTCCCCTTATACGGGCTTGGGATACGGTAAATTATTACCGCTTGGTCGGGTATTGAATATTTAATCGATTAGTGGTTAAATCATTGAGATAAACCGTTTTAATCTGTTTTGTTTAATACAAAGCATTCGGGGGTTGATGACCGTGTCCTGGATATCCTTGGCATCAATTAAATGCAAATGGCCACGACCTAAGCACGGGGTGTAGGCATACACCTGACAGTTGCAATACGGTTTCTTTTCCCCAAAAAGGGAATTAAAATATAAGATATACTCACTCATGAGGAAACTTCTTGTGAGTTTATATTAGTGGTGTGTCTATTAATCTTGTCTCGGCTTCTATCCCGGGCCCTGAACGTAGGACAAACATGTAAATTTGTATACAAGATTATTTTTAAATAATTGTCCCAAGTTATAAAAGAATTTTTGTGCCTTGTACCCCTAAACAAATTTTCATAAACATTTTCAAATGAGTCAGTTAATTGTATTTACCAGTGTAAACTGACGTATTTTCAAAAGACTAAGTGACAGGTACTATTCGCAAATAGGCTGGGAGCTGCTTGGTATTAATAAAGGATCTTGCAAATCCTTTGGATGCCCTAAAGTCTGCTATACTTCATTTTGTACATTTTATATAGATCCGCATGTGGATTTAATGTTGCAAGCTCGTATGTAATTATCCTTTCGGTATTTTCAGGCATTTGGGTTTGTAATAATATTTTATATTTCAAGACTTCTGCTATGCTATTCTGTATATGTTTGACTATGACGATATCAATCTTATGTCACGATACTCCCCCACCGGGCCCACCGGGCTGAGCTGTAAATATCAGGGTGTGACAGTAGCAAGTCAAACAGCCGTTAGATTAGCAGAAGATCACCACTAAACAAATGTTCTCTTTGGGCAGACTTTACCTTTAACAGAGAGTTAAAGTAACAAATGCATCAGTATTTACAATTGAGAGGAGGAAATTCTTCGAAAAGCTCTATTAGGCAACAACAGATGTTGGCAACAGTAGCAAGTCAAACAGCCGTTAGATCAACAGATGATGATTTAGAGCAGATGTTCTCTTTTGGCAAACTTTAACTTTGACAGATCTATACACTAACAGAAATTGATACAACATCAACATAATCTAATTAAACTCAGAGACAATTTCACTTCTACATCAAAAGTACCGATCTGCATTAATCAGATGATATTAAAAATTACATAATAATACTTATTCACCTTAAAATTAGTAAAAATAAAATGCTCCACAAACATTAATAGGATTAAAATTTAATTATGAGGATTAAAAGATCAACAATTACATCGAGTACTGAACAACGAAACTTTAAAATCTAACAATAACACCAAGAAATTTAGGAATATAACAGCAAAAATTTAGTGCTTTTAGCTTCAACTCCATCAAGTACCGAACTTCTCAATGTATATCTTCGACAATCGCCATGAACTCCATGGAAGTACTGAATGCATCACCATCAGGTTTCTGGAAACCTGGTCTCTCGTGAACAGACCAAGATGCAGTACATGAAAACACTTCTTCAGCTGTTGAAGAGTAGCCCTATCCTCATATACTTAATCCTCAACTTGCTTCATAAAGAGCTACTTTAAACCAAACTTTATGCTTCTTTTAATACAAAAAAGGCAGGAAAGAACAAATCTCTAGTAAAATAAAATCTTATCTTACAGCAGTAGCAGATCCTTTCTTGCGTTTAGTAGGAACTACTGTGGGTTCTACATCATCATCATCATCTGCCCAAGTCATATATAATCATCATTTAGTCATAAGAAAAAATTATTTTAAATGTACATTTAATAATCTTTCTTTGTGTTTAATTTAACTTTATGCTTCTTTTAATACAAACCTAAAATAACCCGCAGATGATTGTATGAATTTCAAACAACTGTGATTAGACTGAAATATAAAGCGAGAATTAGAGTATATCACTTCAAAATTAAAAAATCAAAATTTCAAAATTAGAGTAGCAAAAAAACATACTTTAAACGATGTTGGAACAATGATGCTGGAAACAACCGTAGAACAATCATCATCATCATCTGCTCAGATCATTCACAATCATCATTTAGTCATAACTCAGATAAAAAAAACTTTAGTAAAAATCAAAAACCAAAACAAACATATTCATATATATCACATTACCATCTTCAAGACAAACCACATATCCCCAAAATTTGTTCTGAAAGTGGGTCAGAGAGAGCTTCCATTTTCTCTTATCCTTTCTGAACAAATGTCGAGTACTGAGAAGAAGGGATTTGAGGGAGAGATACATTAGAAATGTGGTTTGAAAATACAAAAGAAGAGAACACGAGAATGTAAATATGAAGAGTGAAATGAGAATATAAATCACTTATATAAGAAGATGATTGACAAAAGTGAGTGAGTGACATGCATTAATTGCGAATTACATATCCCCATGCATTTTGAATTTGAAATTACCTGCAATTTCAAAACATCTGCTAAGGTATACGTTTGCCAAAGGAACCATCTGCTAAGTTATACTTTCTTGTAGATGGGCAGTGCTTTTCCCTTTTGAATGTGGGCCAGACCTTTAACATTTGAATACACGGCAGTGCTTTGAAATTAAATGTATTTTAAAGTGATTTATATATTTCGGTTTATGATACAGTAATGACATAAGAAAAGCCTTGTTAGACAGCCTCTCTGGCTGACACATCAGCTTTTCTTATGTCATTGGGATTTCTCCTTTTATAGAAAGTATAGATAGGGTCAGGATTTAGGGAAAACGATGAAAAGTGTGAGAACAGTGAGAACACTTATGGATCGTCAGATCAAAACAATCTATGGCCTAGATTGGCGCGGTGGCGTTTTCGTAAATAACATCAATTTTATTACTTGGAACGTGCTTCATCAAGGGTAAAAAGGGTAAACATCGTTTCTTACATAAAACACCATTAAAATATAAAACGCCAACTAAATACAAAACGTTAAATAATACAAATATATTCCTACGTTGTTTTTTGTGTTTTACTTAGTGTATTTTATCATCTTGGCTTGGCCTACAAAAACGCCATTAAATATAAAAATCCAGACTTGAAAGATGGGACGTGTTACAGACTTCACAGATAAAGCTGAGCAAAACAGTAATAATATCCCGCCTAAACTACGCACAAAAAACATCCAATAAAATGAAACGTCTCAGCACCTTTCATTGATCACACCAAAAAAACAAACGCCATTGTTCCTAAATACCACTCAATGTAAAACGCCAAAGATGGTAAACATTGTTTCTTGGATATTCAGTATTGTTCTGCGTGAAGATTCACTGAATGGATTGTTAGGTGATAGGAGTAACTCAGTAAGATTTTGCTGCATGAGATGGACAAATCTTCAAGAAAAAGAGACTGATGACAGTCATATGTCATTTTGTGTTCTTTGTTCTTGAAGAAGGCTTGGATGAGAAGAAGAGACCGATCCCAGTGTAAATGCTAACGAAGTCAATCGACCAAGGGAGTTTTAGTGGAGGTTTGAAACCACTCGCATTAGTTCAAGTAGTTGGACCACGTCTCAGCTTTGGACTCCATGATGACAATGTTGTAGAAGGCGCTAGGCGCTAGTCGGGCGGTGAGGTACCGCCTAGGGATTAATCGGGATTAGTAGGGATTAATCAGGATTAATCGGATTGGACTTTTTAAGTATAATTTACAAATTTATATATATATAGAGAGAGAGAGAGAGAGAGATAACTTTATACTTTTTATTAATAAATTTACAAGTTTAGGAGATAACTTTATACTTTTTATTAATAAATTTAAAAGTTTAGGAACCATATGTAGATTAGTGAAAGATAGAGGGGGTTAAATGTTAAAATACCTAAAATTAAATGTTAAAATAGGTTTGTAAGTAATATTTGGGCTGTAAAACAATGGGCCAGATTCAAAAATGGGTCAAATTTTGTGTTTAATGGGCTGTAAAACATGGACCGATTAGTCCGATTTTGACCGCCTGGGACCGATTTTGACCGCCTAAGACCGATTTTGACCATATCCGCCTAATTGGGCCGACTAGCTAAAAATTAGTCAGTAATTCACCGCCTAGCGCCTAGGCGCCGATTAATCGGTCGCCTAGGCCGATTTCTGCAACATTGCATGATGATAATGAAGATTATGAGCAAATAGCATCCACCCACACGACGTCGATCTATGTCTCCAACATCCACAAAGCCACTTCAACACGCGAACAACAAAAAATCACGCCAAAACCAAAACGCCATATATTTGTGACAGTTCTTGTAGTTTCAAAAGAGGAAAGAGACTGGTGACAGTGAAGATTTGGGAGAGAGATTGGATACGGTTTATTTTTTTCGCTTCTATTTTTTTCTTTGGTTTGTTATCTAATTTTCCGTTAAAAATGTACATTGTTTCTCTAAAAAAATGCTTGTAAAACGCCAAGATGTCACAAACTCCAAAAACTATAATCAAATTACTATAAACAAGTATTGTTAAAAATTGAAAAAAAAAATGTATAAAACAATGTGTAAGAGAATAGAACAATGTGCCATCTTTATCTAAACACCATTAAAAATAGAAAACGCCAAAATCTAAAAGATGGGATGTGTTACATCCTTAGATGAAGCTGAACAAACAGTAACTACAAACAGTAACCTGAAACGACGAAAACGTTATTACTAAGATTTATTATATTAAAAGTCACTACATGGGTACTTGAATTTATTTATCTTTTCAAAACGCCATAATTACCTGTCACATTATAGGACTGCAAGTGCAGTTCCGGCCGGGTAACTGTGCTTTGTCAGTTCTGGTCTACGGTCAACAAAGTCAAAGCCAAGTCAAGAATTTGAAGGCTTTATTAGTTCCGAGTTTATGATGTTAAACTCGTAATATGTTGATTATTATTGTTGTCCGAATTATTTGTTTCGCATCCCGGACAATATGCTTTGTCCGGGTTTAGTCCCTAGTCTATATATATGTGTTGTATAGGGTAGATTAGGGCAACCCTTGAGAGCTTGGTGCATCTCTCACAAATCCCAGCCATTCTCCATCAGTGTGTGAATTCTAGAGAGAGAGAGGGATACTATGTGTTAGTGAGAGAAAGCTCGGTTTAGATCTTTGTGATCTAAACCAGCTTGTAGATGATGTATACTCTTTTGGTTTGTAATTTGTTATGACGGATTCATTAATAAAGAGATTCATCTTCTACATCTTTCTATGTTATTCATATTTTGATGATTTGCGTCTTGCATCAAGTGCAATGTTTGATGTTCGTCATCGATCAGGTGCTTTAACAGTGGTATCAGAGCAGAGTGCTCATACTACTGTAGGTTTGGGTTTAGAGGTTTAGTTGAGAAAGATCACATTTTGATTGGGTATTTTTGTCATTTTTAAAAGTGTTTGGTAAATTTGGATCCAAGTTGTGATATTTTTCTAAAAGTATAAGTTCTGAAGTAACTTGTTCTGAATGATCGTGTTTTGAAATACAAATTATTAAATGTTGGTTGTTTAATATTTCAACTTTTTATTCTGGGGTATTGGAATTTAGTATTTCAATTTTTGAGAGCTTGGGTTAGTACCACCTTTAAAGTCGAGCCTTCATCTCTTTGTCTGTGCGGAGGCACTAACCTGAGCTCTCAAGGCATCGCATTTTATCCGGATACAAAGATTTTTCAGATATACCCACCTGTAAGATGTAATGTTTGGTAGCCTTGATACGGGAGTATATTCTGAGGTGGGTAAACATAGTTACAATCAGTTATTAATACAATTAATCGCATATCTCAAAAACAGTGTTCGAAAGCGAGTTAAAGCTTAAGTGGACCACAATACCGTTGAACGTCTTGAACTGTTAATATCATTCTAAGAGCTTAAACTGATAAACTATGTTCTTTTGCTGGATATTGACAGAAAAACCGATATGATCCCTTTGCTCCGATTTCACAAAAAGATAATTAGTGTAAATACGTTCTTAGGTTTAATTTCTTTAATTTTAGTCTAAATTGAAAAACAACAAAAAGATTTTGCTTTCTTGTTTCTATGTGCGAGTTATCTTTCTGAAAAATTCTCTATGGGTTGTGAACATTCTTTAATAAGGTGTTAAACACTAGGTTCGGTAACTTAAAATAAGTCTTTTTCATAAAAATTGGTCGTGCAAGATACATCTAAGCGTGTGTGGGAAACTTCGTCATTTTAATTTGTTCGATAAAATTTTTGTTCTGAGTAGTGATATTTTCCTTTTCAAACTTTTATGTCTTGGAGTGAAGTGTTGATTTTGAAAGTCAATTTTTTTTAGAATTTGCAAGATTATCTTGATCATTAAAATTCAGTGTTTCTCAGTCAACGTTTGGAAAACAAAATTCAGAGTTTGATAATGACCGGTCATGTTTATGGTACGAGTCGGTCAGAGTCTTGTTTCGGGTTGTATAAAACAAAATAATAAATAAAACGTTTCGGGGTTTCAAGTCCGAGTTTTTATTACTTCCTCTCGTCCGAGTTTTAGTGAGTATATAAGGGTTTTTGGTTTAGAACTTTTTCTTCTCACATTCAAAAACAAAGTCTCAGGAGAAAGAATCCCATCGTCGACCCTCTCTTCTCTCAGTTCTTTGCTCTTGCAAATCTCTTTAATTTGTTATTAGAACCTTAACTCTTCTTCAAGGTATGTGTTTCTACACTCATAACATCTTCATTGTCTCAAATTTTGGTAAGAATCTTGGTTTCTAGGGCTTGGATTCTCATCTTGGTTGAACTTAGTGTTCTTATTTCTTGTTGATTCTTGCTTAAATGCTCCTTTCTTGCTGTATGATGATGATATTTGATGCTATTGAACATTTTGAAGTTAGGGTTTTGTGAGAAATTTTGGGGGTTTTGTGTTTGGCTTCAAGAACTTGGTGTTCTTGAGGTTGGGGGGTTTTTAATCTTGAAGAAAATTTGAATGTTTGAGTTAATTTTGCGATTTGTTGGTTGAACCTTCCTTATTTGTGTTTAAAATAAGCCTGTTTTGGATGAAGTTTAAGTAGGAGTTCTTGGTGCGAAATTTGGTTGTTCGATGTTTTTAAAAAAAAATCACTTTTTGATCCGTTTTGAAAAGGATTGTTCTTGTTTGTATTATTTAAGTCTTTGAGATTCAAGTTTTGCCCTTTTCATAAGTACGGAGGGATAAAGCTTGATTCAATGATGTCACACCCTGACCACGTAAAACAACAAACCGTGGCAGAAATGTCGGGGAGTGTTGTAATAGAATCATTGTTTCATAACACATGGAAATTTGAAATTTTGTTTTATTGATTAATAGATGTTACAATGTCTTAAAAACATAAATACACAACATAATTAACTAGACTTGCATCTTTTATTGTCACTAAGGCCCAAGTCCGCCTAAGTGTATCTTGATCAATCCTATGCATCATTTCCTAAAACACATGTGAAAATAGGTACGTCAGCATAAAAATGCCTGTGAGATACATAGGTTTTATTGATTTAGGATTCATGACTTGTAAGTTTAAAGAAAATGTTTAACAAAAGTAGTCATGAACCTTGTAAAATGTTTTTGTTTTATAAATCATATAAAAATCGATAAGAAAACAGATGATATAAAAGAAATATGTATGGTTAAATAAATAACCCAGTAAAATGAATTTGTATAAAATGTGTTGTTTGTAAAACAATGTTTTGTAAAGATATGTTAATTTGTGTAAAATGTAATATGTCAAAATTGAAATGGTTTAAATAACGCTACGATATGTAATATCATAAAAGCATTTATATATAGAAATTACCAGCGGCGTATCCACCATGCTTTTATCATGTTACACACGTCTCGTTACTTAAATCACTTACCCAAACAAACCACCAATGTAAAAATGTTCATGTATAACTAAATGTAATGTATAGTGAATAAAAGCATTTATTGATTAAATGCATTTACTCAACCCTATAAGAAAGAAATGTACAAAACAATGCATTTGATAAATTATAATCAAAAGTTATGCTTTGTAAAATAATGCATGCTTTACTGATACAAACACTTATACGGTAATGTTAAATGTCTACATCCAAGCCTTGAGACTGTAAGATAACCTTAGAGTAAAGGTTATCAAAAAAATTTTCGGATTCGGTCATTCCTTCCACCCAAACAAACCTAGGATATCAGGAATGGGAGTTGTCAACTCCTATGGTAACACTACCTACTACCGAGCGGCATGATCGGTGTTAATGAATGTATTCGTTTAGTTAAACAAACCAAATGTTATACCAAATGTAAGCATGTTTTGTGAAAATAATGTACCTAGTATGCCAAGTGAACATACCAAGTAGAAATGTAAAACAATGTGTCCATATGCTACTGGAACATATGCAACAGAAATGTAATGTAAATCAATGTGTCCATATGCTATAAGAACATATGCAACAGAAATGTGATGTAAAACAATGTACAAAGTATGCACTAAATGGATATACATAGCATAAAATGTAATGTAAAACAATGTGTCCATATGCTATGAGAACATATGCAACAGAAATGTGATGTAAAACAATGTACTAAGTATGCACTAAATGGATATACATAGCATAAAATTTAATGTAAAACAATGTACTAAGTATGCACTAAATGGACATACATAGCAAAAACATAATGAAATCATGTACTATAAGTGTACTAATGAACATAGCAAGTATGATATAAAAACATGAAAAGCACGAAAGTAACAAGTAGGCACATGTGTTTCACCCCAAAATGTTTGAAAATAGTAAAAGAGGGGACTATGTACTCACTTGAGGATGCTTAGAAGTCTTGAATAACAACCAAGCAAAGCTAGAGGGATCAGGGAATCCAACGGCACCTAATATAGGCAACTATGTAAATAAACGGACCTAAATCGGAAGATCGGATAGAATGAGGTTTCGTAAACCAAATGAGTATAGGAACTCATGTAATATGGTTTAACAAAGCCTACATTCTAAAACGAAACCTATCCTAAGTGCTTACGACCCATTACGACCCGTTTAGGTAGCTAACGCTACTTTAAAGCGTCGTTCGCGTAAAACGCGTTTGGACCACCTAACTAGTCCTATGACAAGTATTATATGCCTTAACATGTCTAATAATGTTGCCTAATCAGTTTAGATGTCAAAATTTATGTTACATATGCTTAAAATGAATTTATGCGTAAAAAGGGCATTTTAGTCATTTACCTAAGGCATATAAACTACCTATCATACAACTAACTAAACGAAGTGACCATAAGGTATAACCTCGGAAGGTTATTCCCTATACAAATATGGTCACCTAAGCATGTTTGGTCGGATCCTAATGATCGACTAAACAGGTCTGGTTCGAAAGTCTAAGCGATTGTTTTGATCGCTTACCTTACGACCCTATATAAGCACTAAACCTAAAGTGACGAGCTAAACATGTTAAAACATGTTTAACGAAGTTTGAAAACAGGTTTGGTATCAAAACAAAGGGTCTTGATACCTAAAAGTAGTTTGGTTACAAAATACGCAAGAATACGCATTTTGGCCGAAACTACGACTCGTCACTATGCCTAGATAACGTGGTAATCAGTAGGTATAGTCACAAGAGACTAAAACCATCGTGATTACGTTCACGTTATGAAGTTCAAACGAACTTCGTTTTGACCATAAACTGGTCAATGCAGAAAGTCAAACAAAGTTTGAATTTCAAGCTTAAAACGCGAAAAGAACGAAAAAAATACTTACAACGGGTCCAAGAATGGAGGTTTTGATCTAAATATTCTCAGGTATGAAGGTTTTATCCTTCAACTTAGAGAAGAATCTGATCAAATGTGAGTTGCAAGTGCAAAGGGGGTGGGGTATTTATAGTTTTTGGTGAGCCGTTAATATCGTTCATCGAAAACCGAGCCTTGATCTGGACCGTACACATGCACCAATGGTTTTGGAATACCATGGGCACCTCAAAATGGCCCATAGAATGTTGAAACACCATTTGCAACACTTGGAAACAGCTGGAACAGGCTGTAATACACATTCTACAAATCTGGTGGTTTTAGGCACCCCGCGTAAGATCCTAATAAGGCTTACGCGCCCCGCCTGGACTCCACAGATCAGCAACAAGTTTCAATAATTGCAGAAATGGTCCCTACATGCTTTTAAGCCCCATTTTGACACGTTTAAGACCCGTTAAGCCATTTTCAAGGCTCTATAATGATGCCTAAACACAGGGGACACGAAACATGCTAAAAAATATGTCGGATGTCGGTTCGTTTGGCCGTACGATCACGTTATTCGGTTAATTACGACGAAACACGAATGAACGCGAAAAACGATCCAAATTACGCGACGAATGGAATTTTCTCATGCCAATCACTAAAATAAAATATTTTTATGATTACATAAATTTTTTGGATGTCCGAATGTATTCAGAACGTAAGTTATGCGCGAAAATGCAAACTTATGCACTTTTTGACGCTTTTAGTCCCTGAATGACCAAAAAGTTTATTTTAGCATACCGAACCCCTCAAAGCCTATTTCTAAGCTATGTAAAGGATATTTTGGGTATTTTTAACTTATGATCATATTCCGGAAGGTTCGTTACAGTACAAATCGGCATACTTTCGCAGTTTGTCGAAATTAGTCCCTGTAAGCGAATAAACTTGATTTCGGCATACCAAACCCTCCAAAACTTATTTCTAAGTTATGTAAAGGTTATTTAAGGTATGTTAAACCTATGTCACTGTTCCGGAGTGTTTTTCGCATTAAACTGATTACGTTTACGCATCAGTGCGCGTATAACTTTCTGGAAAGCGATTTAGAGCTCGAAATCGAACAAGAATTGATATGTGCAAATGATACACATATTTATACAAATCCAAAGTATGAAATACAATATTTCATTTATTTGGTATTTGTTTGATGGCCGTGGAGGCACAGGTGTCAGAGTCTCCCCTACTTTAGGAAATTTCGTCCCGAAATTTATTTAGAGGAAACTTGTGTGAGTTGAAAAGATAAAACAACACTGGTTAAGGTTCTGAACTTCTGGTAACTTTAATAACATCATGCTTGCAATGTAAGAGGGACACTTATATACAAGTACATAAAGCGTTATTGGTGCGTCCACCGTACCTTCATTACATTGTTCACGTTTCGTTATTGTCGTCACTATAGGTTCTTACACATGATAAATCTTACTGTGGTTTCTGCGCACTAAATTTCATAATTATGTACGCGTCCATAATTATGTAATTCCTTGCATAGTCCGCACAGTGCATTTTATAATGTGTAGGGAAAAACCAAATGAACAAACCTGTGATGAGTGTGACTAGACCATCTTAGGGTCCTTTTTAATTGAATCAATAAATGATCTCTTTAACTAGACCACCAAGGAGTTTTTTTAGCTTATATCATCACAAGTCATTCTTAACCAGATTCTGAATCAATCGTTTTTACTAGACCACTCAAAGGGTCTTTTTTTGAATCATGGAATGGTACTATAAAATCCATGGGTCTTAACTATCACGTAGAAGCCCAATAAGGATTTAAGGTAGTACCTTTGGATATCCTACTATGAACCCCTCATATGAAGATATGGGAGATTCTACGAGGATTTGGATAACGAAATTAAAAAGAAAACACACAACACATAATCACAAAATCACAAAATTGTTTAATTTGATATTTGATTTGTTATCAATTTGTTAATTTGTTTGTTAATTGTGCACATGTATTTAAAGCACACCAGGTATCCAATCCGTGGATTTTGATTGGCACCTTAAATATTTCCAAGAATCTAACTATAAAGATAGGAATATCTTAAAAAGAAAATTCGATTTCGATTTTAAGGAATCGAAATGTTCGAATTAAGGCATACAAGGAATCCAATGAAGGACTCCAATTTGAATGATAACCATCCACAAGGATCTAATTGTGAAGATAAGAAGATCCCATATGGGTTTTGGGATTTGAAAGCGAAAGGCGTTTCAAAACCTTGCACTACACGTGCTTAAGTCAAAACATGGGGTAAAAATGCTCATGAGGTTGAGGTGCTAGGTATGTCAAGGCGACATATGAAGCAGAATTTGAAGGTTAAGTCAATGCATGAGAGAATGCTTTTGAAAACTATGCATGGGGTTCTTTTTAGAAATGGGTTTGATGTTTTTTTTTTTTTTGAAAACCTTACATAATACTTTTGAAATCATAAAGTAGGTGTATTAGATAAGTATAAAAATGTTTTAAAATCATGCGAGATGAATTTTGAAATTATGTATAGGGTTTTTGAAAATATGAATGATGTTTTTGAAATCATGCACTTGATATATTAAGTAAATATACTATGTTAAAAGTGTTTTCAAACTATATGGAACATTTTGAAATCATGAAGGTTGTTTTGAAAACTTATACTATGTATGTTGTTATGAAAACCAGAATGTAATGGGTATGAGATTGAAAATTTACCCTTAGTTATCTAACCAAGGATTTAAAGGCACAGATGTGCAAAAAAAAACACGATCACTCATAATGTCACTTTATTTCCTGTACTTCATTTCTTATCATGAAATTAGTACTTTAGAATTTGACGAAATCAAGAGTGATTACTTGAAAGGGAAAATCACAAGAGTAGTTTGTAAAGAACATAGTTCCTTGATGTAGGTATCATAGGGAAATGCCATATACACATGTAACTACACTTGTATATCAGAATTTGCGAACAATGATTTATTTATAAACAAAACCGATTGTTTCAGAGTTCAACAAAAGAAAGAAAAGCAACAGATAAAAACTATTCAAAGTAGCAACATCTTCTAATCAGCCAACTGCTCATCCGTGGGTCAGATTTGCATTGACATCCTTTGATCACTTGTTCCTGAAATAGCTCGTCTCGCCGTAGTTGTACCAAGTACCAGACTGTAAACGAGCTTGAGAAGTGTCGACTTGGGGTTGGTTTGGACCACCTTGGATTGGGTTGAATTGACAAGAATTTGCCAGGTGACCGAGTCGTCCACATGATGCACACAGACGACACTGCAGGTAAGCTCGGTGAGGTACATTACACTTGTTGCACATCAGTGCAGTACCGGCATAAGGTTTCCTGGCAGGAGGTTGAGCAGCAGCAAAGTTTGCAACAACTTTGTCTTGAATAGCAAAGCGGCATATGTCAACCAAATGTCCCCATCGTCCACAATGGGTACATTTGAAGCAGGGTAACTGATTTGGGTGATGACGGTTGCATCGATTGCACCAAGGAGCAGTTCCCAAGTACGGCTTCTTAGCTGGCGGTGCTGCCACTTGGCTAGGTCCTGCCTGATTTGGTGCAACGACTGGAGGATTCTTTGAGACTTTACGCTTCCTTGACCTTTTCGAAGGCTTGGCTTCTGCTTCTTTCGATGCTTCTTGGGTGGCTTCATTATTGAGACGAGACATGGCCACACCTAAATCCACAGACTTCAGGATTACTTCGCTTATTTGCTGGGCAAATTTGGCAGTTTGCTTGGACATTTTAGTGTCGCTGCGATGAAGAGACATTCTAGAAGAAATGAAAGGCATTGGAAGAAACAAGTGAAATGTTATCGGATAATCAAAGCAGAATGACAACGCATAAAAATTGCGATCATTTGTTTGTTACCTAAGGCAAACAAATGAGACGACGACTAATCAAAGTAAGCGGGTCATATTAATATATCGCGAAGACATGCTTTAGCCTATAAGTGGACACTCACCCCAAGAGTTCCCAGGTAAGAGTGACTGGTCCAATTATGTGGATTTGTACGAACACTCTAGCTTTAGACAGAAAACTCAGAGTACAGGCATTCACCCTTCCAGATTGCATGTGTTCACATTATAAGACCCAACTTTGACGATATATTGAAAACTTAGAGGGTTCAAAACCTTATAATAAATCATCCAAGAACAGATGATTGGTTTTCAAAGCGGATTCAAAATTTATATTCTTGTTGTGGTTGTCGCCTAAGGATAGGTAACGGTATTGTTTTATGACTAAACGCAAGTAAACTCGCGTTAGGGTCCTAGGAAGGTTATAGACTAGGTCAAAGCATTACTAATAACCTAATTCCCTATAACCATGAGCTCTGATACCAACTCTTCTGTCACACCCCAACCACGTAAAACAACAAACCGTGGCGGAAACGTCGGGGAGTGTTGTAACAGAATCATTGTTTCATAACACATGTAAATTTGAAATTTTGTTTTATTGATTAATAGATGTTACAATGTCTTAAAAACATAAATACACAACATAATTAACTAGTCTTGCATCTTTTATTGTCACTAAGGCCCAAGTCCCCCTAAGTGTATCTTGATCAATCCTATGCATCATTTCCTGAAACACATGTGAAAATAGGTACGTCAGCATAAAAATGCCTGTGAGATACATAGGTTTTATTGATTTAGGATTCATGACTTGTAAGTTTAAAGAAAATGTTTAACAAAAGTAGTCATGAACCTTGTAAAATGTTTTTGTTTTATAAATCATATAAAAATCGATAAGGAAACAGATGATATAAAAGAAATATGTATGGTTAAATAAATAACCAAGTAAAATGAATTTGTATAAAATGTGTTGTTTGTAAAACAATGTTTTGTAAAGATATGTTAATATGTGTAAAATGTAATATGTCACAATTGAAATGGTTTAAATAACGCTACGATATGTAATATCATAAAAGCATTTATATGTAGGAAGTACCAGCGGCGTATTCACCATGCTTTTATCATGTTACACACGTTTCGTTACTTAAATCACTTACCCAAACAATCCACCAATGTAAAAATGTCCATGTATAACTAAATGTAATGTATAGTGAATAAAAGCATTTATTGATTAAATGCATTTACTCAACCCTATAAGAAAGAAATGTACAAAACAATGCATTTGATAAATTATAATCAAAAGTTATGCTTTGTAAAATAATGCATGCTTTACTGATACAAACACTTATGCGGTAATGTTAAACGTCTACATCCAAGCCTTGAGACTGTAAGATAACCTTAGAGTAAAGGTTATCAAAAATGTTTTTGGATTCGGTCATTCCTTCCACCCAAACAAACCTAGGATATCAAGAATGGGAGTTGTCAAGTCCTATGGTACCACTACCACTACCGAGCGGCATGATCGGTGTTAATGAATGTATTAGTTTTGTTAAACAAACCAAATGTTATACCAAATGTAAGCATGTTTTATGAAAATAATGTACCTAGTATGCTAAGTGAACATACCAAGTAGAAATGTTAAACAATGTGTCCATATGCTACATGAACATATGCAACAGAAATGTAATGTAAATCAATGTGTCCATATGCTACGAGAACATATGCAACAGAAATATGATGTAAAACAATGTACTAAGTATGCACTAAATGGACATACATAGCATAAAATGTAATGTAAAACAATGTGTCCATATGCTACGAGAACATATGCAACAGAAATGTGATGTAAAACAATGTACTAAGTATGCACTAAATGGACATACATAACATAAAATGTAATGTAAAACAATGTACTAACTATGCACTAAATGGACATACATAGCAAAAACATAATGAAATCATGTACTATAAGTGTACAAATGAACATAGCAAGTATGATATAAAAACATGAAAAGCACGAATGTAACAAGTAGGCACATGTGTTTCACCCCAAAATGTTTGAAAACAGTAAAAGAGGGGACTGTGTACTCACTTGAGGGTGCTTAGAAGTCTTGAATAACAACCAAGCAAAGCTAGAGGGATCACGGAATCCAACGGCACCTAATATAGTTAACTATGTAAATAAACGGACCTAAATCGGAAGATCGGATAGAATGAGGTTTCATAAACCAAATAAGTATAGGAACTCATGTAATAGGGTTTAACAAGGCCTACATTCTAAAACGAAACCTATCCTAAGTGCTTACGACCCGTTTAGGTAGCTTACGCTACTTTAACGCGTCGTTCGTGTAAAACGCGTTTGGACCGCCTAACTAGTCCTATGACAAGTATTATACGCCTTAACATGTCTAATAATGTTGCCTAATCAGCTTAGATGACAAAATTTATGTTACATATGCTTAAAATGAATTTATGCGTAAAAAGGGCATTTTGGTCATTTACCTAAGGCATATAAACTACCTATCATACAACTAACTAAACGAAGTGACCATAAGGTAGAACCTCGGAAGGTTATTCCCTATACAACTATGGTAACCTAAGCATGTTTGGTCGGATCCTAATGATCGACCAAACGGGTCAGGTTCGAAACTCTAAGCGATTGGTTAGATCGCTTACCTTACGACCCTATATAAGCACTAAACCTAAAGTGATATGCTAAACATGTTAAAACATGTTTAACGAAGTTTGAAAACAGGTTTGGTATCAAAACAAAGGGTCTTGATAACTAAAAGTAGTTTGGTTACAAAATACGCAAGAATACGCATGTTGGCTGAAGCTACGACTTGTCACTATGCCTAGATAACGTGGTAATCAGTAGGTATAGTCACAAGAGACTAAAACCATCGTGATTACGCTCACGTTATGAAGTTCAAACGAACTTCGTGTTGACCATAAACTGGTCAATGCAGAAAGTCAAACAAAGTTTGACTTTCACGCTTAAAGCGCGAAAAGAACGAAAGAATACTTACAACGGGTCCAAGAATGGAGGTTTTGATCTAAAAATTCTCAGGTATGAAGGTTTTATCCTTCAACTTAGAGAAAAATCTGATCAGATGTGAGTTGCAAGTTCAAAGGGGTGGGGTATTTATAGTTTTTGGAGAGCCGGTAAGATCGTTCATCGAAAACCGAGCCTTGATCTGGACCGTACACATGCACCCATGATTTTGGAATACCATGGGCACCTCAAAATGGCCCATAGAATGTTGAAAAACCATTTGCAGCTGGAACAGGCTGTAATACACATTCTGCACATCTGGTGGTTTTAGGCGCCCCGCGTAAGATCCTGATAAGGCTTACGCGCCCCGCCTGGACTCCACAGATCAGCAACAAGTTTCAATAATTGCAAAAATGGTCCCTGCATGCTTTTAAGCCCCATTTTGACACGTTTGAGGCCCGTTAAGCCATTTTCAAGGCTCTATAATGATGCCTAAACATAGGGGACATGAAACATGCTCAAAAATATGTCAGATTTCGGTTCGTTTGGCCGTACGATCACGTTATTCGGTTAATTACGACGAAACACTAATGAACGCGAAAAACGATCCAAATTACGCGACGAATGGAATTTTCTCATGCCAATCACTAAAATAAAATATTTTTATGATTACTTAAATTTTTTGGATGTCCGGATGTATTCAGAACGTAAGTTATGCGCGAAAATACAAACTTATGCACTTTTTGACGCTTTTAATCCCTGAATGACCAAAAAGTTTATTTTAGCATACCGAACCCCTCAAAGCCTATTTCTAAGCTATTTAAAGGATATTTAGGGTATGTTTAACTTATGATCATATTTCAGAAGGTTCGTTACAGTACGAATCGGCATACTTTCGCAGTTTGTCGAAATTAGTCCCTGTAAGCGAATAAACTTGATTTCGGCATACCAAACCCTCCAAAACTTATTTCTAAGTTATGTAAAGGTTATTTAAGGTATGTTAAGCCTATGTCACTATTGCAGAGTGTTTGTCGCATTAAATTGATTACATTTACACATCAGTGCGAGTATAACTTTCCAGAAAGCGATTTAGAGCTCGAAATCGAACAAGAATTGATATGTGCGAATGATACACATATTTATACAAATCCCAAGTATGAAATACAATATTTCATTGATTTGGTATTTGTTTGACGGCCGTGGAGGCACATGTGTCACAAATGATAAGATTTTAAACTTTTGGTTCAAGGTTTTCAAACTTAGTTTGGTAATAGATCCGAGTTATATATCATTTCAGAGTTTAGTGTGATTATATTTCCGAGTTTAGCATTAAAATTCCCTATTCCGAGTTCATCAGAGTTTACTTTAAAAAAAAAGAAATTCTCAGTTTACTTTGTCCGAGTTTTTAAATTGAACTAGTCATTGTCAGAGTTTATCTTTCTGATCAGAGTTTACCCATTGTTCGAGTTTAGTTCTTTTAGTCCAATTAATCCAAGCTTTATGCTTTAGAGTTTCATTGTGAAACTGTTAGTTGATCCGAGTTTAACCTTATAAAAGGTTATCTCCATCAGTTGTCCATCCGAGTTTCTTCAAAGTAGGCTATCAGAGTTTGTTACTTCCAAAGGAATTTTTAGAGTTTAAAAGCTATTCAGAGTTTGTTGTTGTTGTTGGAACCTCGAGGTTTATACATTGAGAGATACTAAAGTTTAGGGTTGATCTTGTAATGTTTAACTAAGTTGTTTTGGGTCGGTTATGTGTATTGGGTTTTTGTAAGGTCTCGAGTGGGCCTAGGTGGTCCCGATCCATCATAGGTACTATATAAGCAAACCTTAGTAATGTTTAGAAGGTTGATCGCTTGGTAGAAGGTTTTGTGGTCACTCGAGATCGGTTGGGTGTCTTGTATCTGTCATCGACTTTGAGGTGAATGCAAGATACTATTTCTGTTTGATTATTGTTCTTATATTACTTTATTATGTATCGTTTTCTTGAATCCACTTGTGTTTGGATTCCGCACTCGCACAAGTTAATATTGATATCATTGAAAGATCCTCACGGGTTTTACAATTGGTATCAGAGCCAAGAAACCAATTCTTGGTTCGGTTTTTGATATCATTCGGATTCAAGAAGGCTTTATTTGTTACTGATCGTTTTTGCTAAGTGTGTTCTACAGATTTTCAGTTTTGTTGGTGTAATTCTGATTTCGGAAGTTGCATCTTCAAACTGTTCTTCACAAACTTTGGAATAAAGTTACTGATTTTGGTTTGTGATTCGTGAATAAGGTGTTTGCTGAATTATCGGAGGATTGTTGAGGATAAAAATTCAGAGATCTCAAATCTTTGAATTTTGGAAGCTGCTGAAAATCAGGGATCGTAGTTATTGTTTATCTTACAAATCTTTTTGCAGGGTCTCGACACAATTTCAACTTGGTCTCGACTCACATTCAGCTTAGTCTCAACTCAAGTTCATCCGTCTCGAGTGGATATCGTGATCTTGTCTCGACTAGCAACTGCTGTGGTCTCGACTGGCTTCAAGTTTGATTGTTCCTGATCTCGACTCGCAATCTCAGTCTCGACTCAGTATTCTGTTTACTCGCAACAACTGTCTCGACTCAGGATTGTGCAAGCTTACTGATTTAGTCTCGACTCCTGTCTCGACTCGCAACGACTTCTGCAACGTTGTTTAGACTTTGAACTTTTGGACTCTTGGACTCTTGAACTTATATAATTAATTAATCAGCTAATTAATTAATTTATTAAGTAACCATGACTACAAATAATCAAAGTGTTGACCTGGCTGCTCTCAACAAACAACAAGAACTAGACTCAAAGCTTGGAACCACAACACGCATTCCAAGGTTGACTGATGCTAATGATTTTCCAGAGTGGAAATGGCGTTTTGAACAGCACTTGAAGGTCAAAGATTATAAACTTTGGCGGAGCATTTTAAGGGGTCCAAGGGAGATTATGATGGACAGTTCCACTGAACCAGGTCTTAAGGTAAAGAAACCCAAAAGTCAATATACCGAAGATGATCTGCTTGTAATTGAAGAAGATGACAGAGCACTTTCATACTTAACCATGGGTTTGGGTCCTAACATTGCTATTGGATTTCGCACCTGCAAATCAGCCAAAGAACTGTGGGAATCATTGATCGACGTCTATGAAGGGAATGAAGATATGAAGGAGAGTCGAAGAAATCTAATGCGACAAAATTTCAACAACTTTAACCATATTTATGGTGAAACTATTGACAATCAAATTCAGAGGTTCGTGAAGTTAGTAACACAAATGCAGATGGAAGAAATTCATACATCAAATGCATCTACCAATAGACAGCTTCTAAATGCATTGCCAAAGAGTTGGGATCATCATGTCGCCATGATCAAGAAAACTAAAGATCTTGCTAGGTGCAGCCTGTCAGAGATGATCTCTCATATCAAAGCTTGTGAACTTGATGATAAACAAAGAGAAACCAATTATAAAAACAGCATGTTAGCCGCAGGATTTTTCGTTACTCCAACTTCATCAAACGACAATAACACAGCTCTTTTGTCTCAAGGAGGGTTTCAAATGTTTAGCAACGCAACATCTGCTAAGACTGCTCCCACCTCAGCAAATGTTTATTGCTCTGGGTCCTCTAATCAAGCTACTCCTCCACATCCACCAGTTGCTTCCGCTTCCACTGTAAATGCAGTGAATGCCACCACTGCTACTGCTTCCGCTTCCTCTGCGAAAAATGAGATGATTGCTTTCTTTACACAACAGTCGAAAGAAAATTTGGATATTGCAGCCTCCGTTATAAACTGTTTGAAAGCCTTTGTTGCAGGAAAAATTGATCCTCCAAAATGGTGTGGCGATGACCTACTTCAGATCCATCCTGATGACGTTGAAGAAATGGACATCACCTGGCAGATGGCAATGGCTGCTTTCAGGGCACAAAAGTTTGTTAAAAGAACAGGTAAAAACAGGTGGGGCACCGCTTGGAATGGAGCTGCTAAGGTGCCTTTTAACTTGCGCTGTTACAACTGTCATGAGGAAGGGCACTATGCTCGAAATTGCACAAAGCCACTGATAAATAGAGAACAAACACCTGCTCAGCCTGTAACTCCTAATCGAGAAAGAGCTCTTGTGACCACTTCTAGTATAACAGATGCTGCTGCTGCTGGAAGTCCTCAACCACAAGGATTAGCTCAAGCCCTGGTGGTTCAGCCCAACATCAACTTTGATTGGAATTCAGAAATTGAGCGTCTGAACATCTCAGCTCCAGAAAATCAAGCTGCTTCAAATAACATTGCTTTCATGACCTCAAATGATCAAGATTCTAAGCCAGAAGAAGAGTCTTCAGCTGAAAACTTTGCTTTTATGACTCAAATTCTTTCAGCTCCAGTTAAAGGTCTCACCAAAGAAGAGGTACTTTCTGTTTTCTGTACTCCTGAGTGTAGGGAAAGGGTTGAAGCTTATAGAATACACAACGCTGAGCTAATTCAAGATTATCAAGACATAAAAAATAAAAATTTTACCTTATCAAAAAACGAAAAACTCTATAAAGAAAAAATTGAGGCTCAGCGAAAGGACATCATCAAACTTAAGGATGATGTAAGTGTAAAAACAGCCCATTTCTTAGAAGCTCAGGAGAAAGTTTGCATTTTAACTAAGGAACTAGAAGATATCAGAGACAGATATAAAATAAATGAACTTAATATTAAGAAATTTGATTCTTCCAGTAAATTAGTAAAAAAATTGTGTGATCAACAGCTTGCGTACAAAGAAAAGAAAGGGCGTGGTTTGGGTTATAATCAGACTCCTCCTCCATACAATGATAATTACACTTATCTGCCGATGACTGAGGAGGCGACGATGAAAGAAAGTAAAATGACTTATGGTTCTAAAAACAACAAGTCGTCATCTAATGACAGACCAGTTGAGAAACAGAAGTCTCCTCCATTGCATTGCATTTCATTTCCAAAGGCTCAATTGATCCTAACGTTTCGTCTTCATGTGCAGATGATTTTTCTGAAGTAAAATGTGAAGATGTTCATGGGAGTGAACCAGTCGTTATTTCAAATATTTCTGAACCTTGTTTTGAACAAACTGAATCTGACATTGCTTTTGGTCGTTCTTTATTTGCGTCGTTTTCTGCTTATGTTTCGTCTTGTCAGCCTGGTGTTTTGGGCAAAACTGATGATGTTTGTGTTGAAAATTTGAACAATAAGTGTGGTGATGATTGTTTTTCAGCTAATGTGTGTGATTGTGATGTTTCTAACGTTTCAGTTAATGATAATGTTACAGGTGAGGTTCCCTAGGACGCATTCAGTGAAACCACTGAAACGACTTCTCAAGAAAATCCAGAGTATCCTGATTCTTCTTCTGAATCTGTCTCAGTGGGTGTCCCTAATGTTGAATCTAGTGGGACCCCATTGGAAACTGTAGTCGAAATTGAACCTGAATCAGTTTCACATGATAAATGCGTCGAGGAAATGCATATGGATGAAACTTCTGCATGTTCAAATAATGAACCTGAATTAGTCTCACATGATAAATGCATTGAGAAAACACATATTGATGAAACTTCTACATGTTCAAATACTGAACCGGAATTAAGTAATGAAGAAAAGAGAATTGAGAAAAGTGAGGAGTCATTAGAAGAAAAGCCACCGAAATGCTCAGAACAACCACAAGCACAACATGTTCAGAAAACTAAAACGCCAAATCATTCAAAACCAAGCAGATCGTGTAAAAACTTTCAAAATACTCACAAATTGAAGCGTCAAACATGTTTTAACTGTGGCATCGCGGGTCACATTGCCAGAAATTGTGTTCAACTCCCAAGGGCATCGTACAAGAGAAAGTCCATGCAAGATCAGAAGGTCATGCCTAATCGATATCGTTGTTCAGAGTCAATGACGACTGAAAAGACTAAGACAATGAAAAACAACTATCGCAAGACTAAACCTTCTGATCAGGATTGGAATGCAGCTAAATGCAAAAATCAAAATCACCAAAATGATTTTCGAAGATATCAACATAATGCTTTTGGTAATTACAATTCTAACTGGTCAAACAAGCATTGGAAACCTAAGGCTAAGGCCAAGCAATCCAATCCATCTCATACATGTCATCGAAACTCTGTCTTTCAAAATACTTTGAAGTTTTTAAATAAAGACAATTTAGTGTGGCAGAGAGTGACTTATATTGATGCACAAGGAAAACCCAGATCCACTATGGGCTGGGTTCCTAAATCTAACTAATCCCGCTAATCGTGCAGGAACAGCTGTGGAGGACTACCGTGCGCCTCTGGTACATGGATAGTGGCTGTTCCAGGCACATGACAGGAGACTTATCCCAACTGGTAAATGTCAAAGAATTTAATGGTGGATATGTCTCATTTGCGGGAGGAGATTCAGGCAGAATCACGTTGAAAGGAACTGTACGAAACGGCGTTTTAAGCTTCGAAAATGTTAATTATGTTCCAGAACTGAAACACAATCTGTTGAGCATTTCTCAGATTTGTGATCGAGGGAATTCAGTTCTTAAACCTGGGATTGTCATTCCAGAAGACTGGTTTTTAATGTCAGCAGAGAGACGAGGAAACGCTTATGTGATTGATATGAACAAGAAACCGTGTGAAGAAATTACTTGCCTATTTTCGAAGATTTCAGAACATGATGGTCTACTGTGGCATCGTCGCCTTGGGCATGTGAACATGAAGAATTTGAACCGACTGGCTAAAGGTTAATTAGTACGTGATCTTCCGATAAAAGATTTCATGTTGGTTGAAAAGTGTGTTGCTTGTGCAAAAGGAAAAGCTCATCGAAAACCTCATAAGGCTAAACTTGCACCCTCGACGAAAGCTGTACTCGAATTACTTCACATGGATCTTTTTGGTCCAGTGAATGTATTGAGCATTGGCAGGAAAGCTTATTGTCTTGTAATCGTTGATGACTACTCTCGTTACACCTGGGTGTATTTTCTAAGTCACAAGAATGAAACTGCAGCCTTAGTAAAACAATTCATCACTCTGACTGAAAATCAAGCGAGTACCAAAGTGAAGGTTATGCGATCTGACAATGGGACAGAATTCAAGAACGTTACTTTGGACACATTCTGCACTGAAAAGGGAATTGATCGTCAATATAGTGCACCACGGACTCCTCAACAGAATGGAGTAGCTGAAAGAAGAAATCGTACTCTTATCGAGGCTGCACGAACTATGCTGGCTGACTCGAAGCTTCCTAGTTTCTTTTGGGCCGAAGCTGTTAGCACGGCTTGTTACGTCCAGAATCATGCTTTAGTAAATAAACGTCATATGAAAACTCCTTATGAGATTCTGGAAGGACGTAAACCTTCGGTTTCACACTTTCGTATCTTTGGATGTCCATGTGTATTATTGCTTATGGACTCTAATGGAAAGTTTAAGGTCAAATGGGATGAATGTTTCTTTGTTGGATATGCTAAAGGCTCTGCCTATAGGGTATACAACAAAGTAACTAAAAAGGTCGTCGAGTCGTGCAACATTGAGTGGCTTGAAGAAAACGCTACAGATGCTAGAGTCGGACCAGATTGGTTCTACGATTATTCTGAATTGTTTAAGTCATTTAACATTTTGTCAAGTGATTTTTCAGGTGCAGGTGTGTCTACTCCAAAACAACCGCTGTCTTTTGAGGACACTGAAGAAGAAGAACAGACAGAAGGAAGCGTCAGACATCATACCATTGATCCGCCGGGAATGGTGTTTACGCAGCATCCTACGTGTCAGCAAACGTCCCATCAATCCCCTGAAGGTGCTTCAACTAGTGGTTCTGCATCTAATGGTTCCGGATCTGCACTATTTCCTGAACCCATTCCTGAAGATTGCATTGTTACCACTCCATTCGTTCATAATAATGCAGCATCTAATGAGGGGGAGTCTAGCAACACCACCACTGAAGACAAGACCGTACCTGACCTGGCAATACCCACAAGTGTTCAACGAAATCATCCTATAGAGAATGTGATTGGTCCTGTAAATGCAGGAGTCTTAACCAGGAGTCAATCGGGAACCATCAATACTTGCTTATATTCTTGTTACATTTCTCAAATCGAGCCTAAAACTGTTGATATAGCTTTGCAGGAACCAGGCTGGGTAGATGCTATGTATGAAGAGCTGAACCAGTTTGAGAAGCTTGGAGTATGGAAACTTGTCAAGTTGCCAAAGGGAAATCGCAAACTTGGAACTAGATGGGTATTTCGAAACAAGCAAGATTCTGCAGGGGTTATTGTTCGAAATAAAGCAAGGCTGGTGGTTCAGGGATTTCGACAAATAGAAGGTCTGGATTATGATGAAGTATATGCTCCGGTTGCCCGACTTGAAGCCATCCGGATCTTCTTAGCTTACGCGTCATATATGGGGTTTACTGTATATCAGATGGACGTCAAGACAGCGTTTCTATATGGAGATGTGAAGGAAGAAATCTTTGTTGAGCAGCCACCAGGTTTCGTGCATCCAGATCATCCAGAATATGCCTACAAGCTAGATAAGGCATTGTATGGATTACACCAAGCACAACGAGCTTGGTATGCCACACTAACTGAACATCTTCTGGCTCATGGGTACACACGTGGCACGATAGACCAGACTCTGTTTATCAAGAAAGTGGGCAAGGATCAGATCTTAGTTCAAATCTATGTTGATGATATTATTTTCGGGTCTACAAGTGAGGAACTTTGCAAGGAGTTTGAGAGAGTTATGAAGAAGAAATTTGAAATGAGTGCTCTTGGGGAAATGACACTGTTTTTGGGTTTACAAGTCAAGCAGAATTCTCAAGGGATTCTTATCCATCAAGGGAAGTATGTGGATGACGTGCTAGCAAAATTCAACTTTTCAGATGCAAAACCAGCTGAAACACCAATGGCAGAGAGACCGTTATTGACTGAAGATGAGGAAGGATCTCCCGTGGATCAACGTCAGTATAGGTCTATGATCGGGTCAGTGATGTATCTGACAGCTAGCCGACCGGATATTATGTTTGCTGTCTGCAACTGTGCAAGATATCAGGCTAATCCTAAAACTTCTCATCTTACTGCTGTTAAACGAATCTTTCGGTACATTAAAGGCCGACCTCGGTTTGGTCTGTGGTATCCGAGGGATTTCAATTTTAACTTGTTTGCTTTTTCTGATAGCAACTTTGGAGGTACCGATAGTGACAGGAAATCTACATCAGCTGGATGTCAATTTCTGGGTGACAGGCTCATTTCTTGGCAATGCAAGAAACAACAAACGGTGGCGATTTCTACAGCTGAAGCTGAGTATGTTGCAGCTTCTGCATCTTACTCTCAAATGGTGTGGATGCAACATCAATTGCAGGACTACGGTTTGACTTATCTCAATACTACTATTTACTGCGATAATGATGCTGCAATACAAATTGTTAAAAATCCTGTTTTTCACTCCAAAACCAAGCACATAGACATAAAAGTTCATTTCATTAGAGACTGCTTTGACAGAGGTCTTATTAAACTTGAGCAAATTGACACAGATGCAAATGCTGCCGATTTGTTTACAAAACCTGTCAGCAGTTCAAAATTCAAAGTGCTTGTTGATTTTCTGAAAATGATCCGTTATACTGACTGAGGATGGTTGTTTTTGTTTTCGTAAATTTGTTCATAAAGTTTTCTATTTTTAGGTAGTTTTTGTTTATGCACAAATTTAGGGGGAGAAAATTTTGAAAAATACAAAAACATTGAAAATTTTTGAAAAATACAAAAACATTAAATAATTTAAAAAGTCCAAAAAGAAGCTTTGCATGACTGGGAAATGAAATGAATTTTCACATTATGGTCGAGGGCTGATTCATGTAAGACCAGTATCGAAATAGTTTGACTCTAGCACGATGTGTTGGTAGGCTCTATCCTTAAGGACTGGAAACATTGGCTGTGTCTGTTTAGAACTAAATTAGTACATGACCTCAGGAAAGAAAATCACTTGGAATTAGCTCATTTCTATTTGAATGTCTGTATGTTGTCCCGATACACACAATTTTGGTCTGACTCTGAAATCTTCTCTGAAAAAATCGTGTATCTCCTTTGCTGCATCCAGATATATGCTGACCTGGAGGTGCTAGGCAACGTCAGCTTCTGCTGCATCCAGATACATGCTGACCTAGCTGTACGTTGTCGCGCTATAGATCAATTAAACACCCGAAAGAGGCCCTCTAGTGCCCAAAAGAAACCCGAGAAACCTATATCAAATTGAGAAAAACTCATTTAATCTGTATATTATACCATCTCTGTTTAAGATCTATTCTGTTCTCTTCTCAATCTATTCCCAGTTAAGATTTCAGAGATCTGGATTGGACTTGTGAAATATGTGGTAGGGAAGCTACTTGCATGATAGAGTGTGCTGTTTATATTTCCGGGATTTGATTAGTACTTGTTTGGGTGTTCATTGTTAAGAAATTAAAACTTGATAAATTTGTTACAGGCAGTTATATGAAAAAGGTCTAGGGAGGTGAGTTTAGGTGGACAAATATACTGGCAATCGTCTAGATCATTCAGTAGTAGATCAGTGTTGATAAGTGTAGTCAAGCCCAAAACCCGTGATTTGATCCCTGAGCAAATTATGATATTTCCTTATTTTATTTTTGTAAATAATATTTCGATATTATTTAATTTTGTGTTTGTAGGTTTTGGTCAAATAAATCATGCTCAGGAAGTTGAAGGGTTAGATAAGAAAATATTGATTTTCAAATTGGATTGCTAATCTAATTAAAATTTATTTAATAAATCCAATTTTTAAATTGATAAGTTGTTTTGAATCGAGACTGTGGTCTCGGCCCATGTCATTAAAGGCCCGGCCCACATCAAACTCGAGACCTCTACTGTGCACTCGAAACAAATTCATTTGTCACTGTCAAACTCTCTCTCATTCTCCGGTGAAATTGTTTGTTTTTCCGGCGATTCTCCGTTCTCGACTTGAGGTTTTGATTTTATTGAAGGTATATTGATATATTTAATGATGTTTTTGTTGAAGTTTTGCAGGATTGTTGAAGATTTGATGAATGTTTGAAGAAGATCATAAACCCTAATTTTGATATTATTTTGGTCTTCAAAGAAATTATTGGGTGTTTGATCCAAATTAAAGCAGATCAAAAGGTGTTTTTGGTGGTCTCGACTCAGATTGAAAAATAGGCTTTTGGGACTCGAGATCTGTGTTTAATGAGTCGCAATCTCATCCGTCTCGAGTGAGGTCTCGAGTCAAGGATATCTTGGTCTCGTGTCAGAACATAGTCTCGACTGAGGTCTCGACTCGAAACCTCATGGTCTCGACTCGAAACCTCATGGTCTCGACTCAATATCTCATGATCTCGAATCAACTCATATGTTGATCCTCAATCTGAGTTGTTGACCACAATGCTGAACTGTTGACTGTTGACTAACAACTTTGTTAACTGTTGACTGTTTTAATTGTTATTTCATCTCATGAAGGTAACCAGGTGTTCAGTTTTGAATATGATTTGTTACTAAATGTGCCTGTTTTGTGCAGATTATGGATCTAAAATTCATTTCAACTCACAATCAGGCAGGATACTTAGCTACCCCACCAGAGAAGCACAAGAGACTATACACATCGCTGATCAAAGGATTAAATAGCTGCCGACTCGTTCATGCTCTGCGAGAGAATCCAGTGGTTTATGAAAGTCTTGTTCAAGACTTTTGGAAGAAAGCTAGATTTGAAACACAAGGAGCTGATGGAAAGGAAATGATAGAAGCTGAAATTCAGAAGAAGAAGATCATCATTACTGAGCAAATGATAAGGGAAGTTCTACAGTTTGGTGATACTGAATCTGATCCGATTGAACTTCCAAGTGATACTATAGAGGCTGTTTTACCTCGTTTGAGTTATGAAGGAAAGTATCCATCACTTGTTAAGAAGTTTCAACACCCGTATTGGCGTTTATTGGCACACATGTTTATCTTGTGTATGGCAGAAAATCGAGGGGGAACAGATCAACTGAACATTACGCAAACGGCTGCTTTTGTTGCACTTATTACAAATGAGTCGTTCAACTACTCGAAGTACATTTTTGAAGGGATGAAAAGGAATGTTACTGGAGTTCGAAAGGATAAATTTATTATGTATCCAAGGTTTTTGCAGATGATTTTCAATGCTCGCTATTCTGATTTGACGCGATCTGGTGATACCTTGGAGCTAAAACCGATGGGTCCTGCTTGTTTTGGTGCTCTCACTACTAAGAAGGGTACAGAAAAGAAGTTTGAGGGACGTATTCCTTTGGAGAAATTTGGTCGATTTGCAGAAACTGAGGTTGTAGCTGCTGATCCGGTGATAGTTCAACCAGTTCAAGTGAATGCAATGGTTGCTGAAGAACATGATGTTCAGGGGGCTACTGTAAATGAGCCTGAGACAGAGATTGTGACAATTAACTCTGACGATGAGGGCGTAGAGATTATGTGTGATTCAGGAGATGATGAAGAGCTTCCTCCTGAAAAAGAAGCTGATGTTGCTGTTTCAACTGTTCCTTCTATAATTACTGCTGAAAATTTGGCTTCGTTGTTAAAGTCTGTAACTGATAAGATGGGAAATCCTCCTTCCAATCTTACAGTGTCTACTGAAGAGCCTAGTGAAAACCCAAAGGATCCTGATTCATTGCCATTGAAACGAAAAAGGCGGGATCCTCGACTCGGAATGTATGTTGAACAAAACAAAGATCAATCTATAAACATTGCTGAAGATGATGAGGGATTATATGATTTTGATTTTGAGAAAAATGTCACTGATACCATCACCACAACTGAAGATATCTTTGAGTTCAACACTGATACTCAAAGGAATGTTTTAGAGTCCACCACTGCAGAGGTTCAGGTTACAAATGTTGATACTGATACTGTTGTTGAGACAATGCCACTTGGTGTTTCTGAATCTGCAGGTCCTTCTAGAGTAATTCTTGATATGCCTAGCAGTTCGAGTGGTAAGAGACCTGAAGAGCCGTTTAGAATGCCATTTGATGATGATTCAAGCGATGATGATGATTTTATTAGTATGAGAGAAATGAAGAAAAGGTTAATTGTGGTTGAGCAAGATTCTATTCATAAAGATGCCAAGATCATCCAACTTGAAGATACGTTAGTGCAAAAGAATCAACAAATTGAACAGCTTCAAGGAGATGTTACTTTACTGTTCAATATGGTGTATGATTTACGTGGAAAGCATGAGAAGAAATTTGGGAATGAATTCTCTGATCCTACTGATGTGGAAAATAGAAGAAAAGCTTTTGAAAAGGATGATGCTGAGAGAAGTGCTGCTATGGAACAATACTTTAAAAGAGTTACTGATCCAGTTGCAGACAAGGAAAAGGCTGAGAGAATCAAAAAGAAAAGGGAGTTTGTTATCCTGAAGAACAAGAATCTTAATCCAGATGATGATGATGCTCATGTAACTCATCATTTGATGGATGTTGGTGAAACTCTCTATGATCAAGTTGGAAATAGATCTGGTGTAATTAGCTGGGGTTTTGATCATGATCGTAAAAGATGGTGGATAAAAAGGAAGGTTGGACCTGTTGAGTGGTACAAAAATCCAGGCCAGTTTCAGTCTTTTACTAAGATTGATTTGACTGATCTGTCCAAAGCACCTTATGTAGATGATAAGCCTGGAGGTCCTGGATATATGCTTTTCGAGAGATTGAAGAGGGAGGTTCTTAAGGGTTTTCCTTCAATGCGTACGGCAGAGTCCATTGTTAAACCAGCTAAAGGTGTTAGAGATTCATATACACACAAGCGAATGAAAGTTGTGCACTGGCCGGTAACTGATAAGGAAAAGGTGATTCCTTTGGTGAGAAAGATTCCAAAAGGTGCTTTGAAGTCCTTGTAGTTCTGGACTTATGATGAGCGTCTAGGGCAGGCAGTAATTGTTTGTGATGATAATGTGGATTTTCGCTTGGTGGATCAAGTTGATTTGCTAAATCTTGCTCATGAAGACCTGGAAGTGTTAGCTCGTCATCAAATTAGAGCCACTGAAAAATATGAAGAGATTGCTAAAGCATGGACTGGTGCTGTTGCTTCAGCGATACATATTCGTACTAAAGGTTTTGGTGGACTCAAAGATCGTCTGCGTGATGAGAGTGATAGTTGAAGTCTTGAGTATCTCCATGCATAAACCTAGGGGGAGATTGCTGGAACCTCGAGGTTTATACATTGAGAGATACTAAAGTTTAGGGTTGATCTTGTAATGTTTAACTAAGTTGTTTTGGGTCGGTTATGTGTATTGGGTTTTTGTAAGGTCTCGAGTGGGCCTAGGTGGTCTCAATCCATCATAGGTACTATATAAGCAAACCTTAGTAATGTTTAGAAGGTTGATCGCTTGGTAGAAGGTTTTGTGGTCACTCGAGATCGGTTAGGTGTCTTGTATCTGTCATCGACTTTGAGGTGAATGCAAGATACTATTTCTATTTGATTATTGTTCTTATATTACTTTATTGTGTATCGTTTTCTTGAATCCACTTGTGTTTGGATTCCGCACTCACACAAGTTAATATTGATATCATTGAAAGATCCTCACGTGTTTTACAGTTGTTTTCAGTGAGTCAGAGTTTACAAACTAATCCATCAGAGTTTGTTATCAGAGTTTACAAATTAATTTCATCAGAGTTTACAAATTAATTCCATCAGAGTTTGTTATCAGAGTTTGTTTTAAAATCATTATTTCTGAGTTCCAGATAAATTGGTTATGGGTTTTTATGCTCAACAGCAGTTTTGTCTGGGTTTAAGCTGGGTTTTATAAATAATAACATTTTCCGGGTTTAAGCTTTACAAACTTGACTTCGGGTTCCTGATTTATTGAATCAACAACTGTTTTCCGAGTTAATCAGACAATTGAACTTCCGGGTTTGAGAATAGTACTCCGGGTTATAGCCTTTGGTGTTAGGCTTCGGGATTTTGGGCTTTATGTTTGGGCCTTAAGTTTGTGGTATGGATCCGGGTTTCACAAACAACCACTGATCATTTCAGGTTTCTTAAACAATAACGACCAAACTAATTCAATTATAAAAGGTTAGTACTTGTTATCTCCGAGTTTGTTCTTGGGTATCCTTTCCGGGTTTGTTCTTGGATTTCTCTCCGAGGTTCTCCCTTCCGAGTTTACACAGTGGGCGTCCGAGGTTTTGTATTGTTCTGTGCAGTCCTAGCTTATTCAAGAGAGATTTCGGGTTTTCCTCATTCTGGATTTATTGAGTATAAAGGGAAGGTATCTGGCTTTGTTCACTCATTAATTACAAAACCCACTTAGAACAACAACCCTTTCGATACTTTCATACTCTCATAATCGTGTTCAATGATGTGATAAAGTTTCTTTATTTCTTAGTGATTTCAACTTAATCTTCATCAAGAACTTAATCCTCATCAAGAAGTACTGATCAGATGATCTGATCCAAGGTTTCAAAAGCTTCCGGGTTTTAGAAGTTTCTGTAGTTCGGAGGTTCCGAGTTTTGCATGTTCTGAGTTTTTCTAGTTATTCGGGTTACCGGGGGTACCAGATAATTAGCAGGGTACTTATATTGTCCGGATTTAGTGAGGGGATGAGACACGGTAATGGTGGACCACGGTGTTCTTTTCAAGATTCTCGGAGTTTGGATGTTGTCCTTACTAGAGTTTTGGGACAATTTTGGACTATTACCATGCATTGGAGTTGAAGATAATAATAACTTAGTTTGACTTTGACAGTTTACGAAGAAATAGGGGGAGTAAAAAAATCCTATTTTCTTCGTAAATCTATAGCTTGTGCGTAAAAAGGCTCATGTGTGATGGAGTGTTGTCACATGTGTTTGTGTTTTTATTCAAGTGTTGACATGATGAAGTTGGATTCTCGGTTGACGACTAATTGGAGATTGAGCCTTATTAAGTTGTTGTTTAGAGTAGAGAAGATTAGTTCTGGTCTCGAAACAATGTGGGGCTTCTTGATTTGAGGGGAAGATCAGAGATAAAAGCCACCGGTGATTTAGCGGATTCGTGAAGATAGGAGATTGACACATGAGGATACGTGACGAGATGAGTTCATACATGAAGAGTTGAATACTTTTGATTAAGATGGTGGATGTACTTTTACGGAGTTCAGTTTGTTATTAAGTTATCGAACTGAACTTCATGTCTTAGTGAAGTTTGAATTGTTCAAGGTTGGACATTGGAAATGTCACACCCTAACCGATGGCGGAATCATTGGGGCGCGGCACTGAGCGAAACAGATTGTTCAAAGAAATTACATAACGACTAAATTACCAAATAGTTTAAATATTATGTCCCATACCATAACCCATAAGATAATCTAGTTATTACAGACAGAGATATTCTTCATACAAATAAACATGTTCCGACAACTCAGATTTTCAAATAAAATAAATTGTCTTTGTTTCTAGACTCTTTCCTAGCCTCGATTTCACAGCAAGCCAAGCATTCTAACATCTTAAGCACCTGTTACATACGTTAAAGTAAAAGTCAATACACATAGTGTAAAGGTGAGCATACAAGTTTGATAATAGCATATAGAGTTCGAAATCGTTTACGCATAACCAGCACGTACACAGTGTGAAATGAAGCACGTAAGTTATCGACATGATCCTATCAATACCAATAACTGCGGGTTGACTGCGCAGGGCAGTTCGTAATACACACTCACCACTGTGAGCCATGTAATTAATTGTCCTTAACAACCCCTGAGTGAACAGGTGCTGAGTCTAAACTATAGTACTATCGTTGCTAAGGCAGGTAGACAGCAATCCATGTGTAAACATAACAAACAAACAAGCAATCATTGAGTCATGTATACATGCAGTAGCAGCTAGCGTTAAAAGTATTGCTAATGTGTTCGATGTGATTTTAGAATAAGTAACGTATGTAACACCCAAAAGTGCATAAAGCAAAAAGGGTTCGAGTATACTCACAGCGATTGAGTTAATGGATTGAAGGGAGCGCTAGAGCGGAAATTAGCCTGAACGATTAACGATATCATAAGCAAAAGTCGGCGCGTAAAATGGTGAAGGTGAACCAAGGATCGGATGGTAATCCGATCGGGTGGCAATCTGATCGGATGGCCAGTCAATCGGGTGGCAATCCGTTCGGATGGTCACCCGATCAGGTGGCCATTCGATGGGATTGTCACCTCTGTGGTTGAGTGATGTGTTTGTTATGATGGTTTGTACTTGGAAGTTTTCATTGTAGCATTTTAAAAATAGAGAAGTATATCTACCCTTCAGGTCGGTCGATCGAACTGCCGTTCGATCGGACAGCTATCCGATTGGCGAGACTTCTCAGTTTGAGAACAAGTTCACAGTAGGACGGTCACTCGATTGGATGGCTATCCGATCGGGTGACAATCCGTTTATATTCAACTTGTTGAAAAATTGCTTAAGTATCCAAGTCCCCAAACGTCACACGATCGGACGGCAATCCGATCGGGTGGCAATCCGTTTCAACGTTGAGATCCTTAAATAGGTTGAAAAGTAGTTTAAGTGTGGGACCCAAGTGCAACCCGATCGGCTGGCCGGTCGATCGGGTGGCAATCCGATCGGACGGTAATCCGTCCCGACTATCCGTTCGTCTTTGACACTTGACCCGTTTGAAGTTTTGAAGTGTTTGAACGAGATATGTTGATAACTTGCTTGAACAATCAGAACCCTCAACCCGGCCCAAGTGACTCGACCGAACAGGAATCACCCTAGTCCGACTGGTTCACGGTTCGAGTCGGTAGTTCATGTTCAAACCTGAAGTCAATACCTCTTGGATAGAATTCAGACCTGGAACTAATACATCACCAAGAATGGGTAGAATATCAGAACTAGCTCTGATTCCATCGGGTTTGAGTGCATTGAGTGTAAAAGATTTGAAAGAAAGTTGGAAAACCTTCTCTCAATCCTTTTATCCATGAATTCGTGTAGATCTAAGTGGAATCTTTGATAAATATTGTGAAAATCCTTCAGATCTAAGTTGTTCTTGGTGGATTGAAGCCAAAACATGAAGTTCATAAGAACCCAATGATGACATCATCCTAGAACACCTCAGATCTAGTGATTTCACGGTTAAAAGTTAAGATTCAAAAGATTGAAAGGTGTAGGAGTGCGTGTAGATCAAGAAAGTACAAGATTTAGGTTGGAAACTTACAAGAATCGGAAGAAATCACAAGGAATGAAGGCTAGAGCGAGTTGAGTAGAGAGAGAGCTGTCAACATCAAGTGATGTGACATATGAGGGTATTTATAGGGTTTCCATAAAAGGAAAGTGGAGGAAGAGGCTGGTCGATCGGGTGGCAACCCGATCGGGTGGTAATCCGATCGATGGCCACTCGGTCGGTTGGCCACTCGATCCATGAGTCCAGCGCGATGAGTTTTGTCATTTCGATTCGAGTGTTGAGCGTTGCGATGCGGTTCGAGAGAGCGATGCGATAGAATTATTAATCAAATTACTTTTAATCCCAACTACTATATCTAACATACAATCACTATAAATAACTTGCATTTAGCGTTTTCGACTCAATTGCGATGCGATAGATTGCGATTTCGATTAACACCTCAATATAAACATAACATGAAAAAGTAACACATAAATAGCACACACACGTAAAACAATATCCAGCACATATAATTTGAGTTGCGAATGCGATAGCGATAAGCGGTAAATCGATTAAACATGCGATTAATATACAATAAAACCTCGATTATTAACAAGTACTCCACATAATACAACTAATGCGATAACATAAATAGGATATTTACAAGTCATAGAAGTCAAAACAGGAGTTGAGCAAGGAGTGACAGATTGCAATTAGCAATCTTGCCTCCCTTTGACTTCAATCTTGACTTTGACTTTGACTTTCGAAACACGGGGTGTTACAGTGTGACAACTCGTATTTCAGAACCTATTTATGTGCTTAATGTAACGTAAGTGAACACTATGTGACTATGTGAACTTGATGATTAATGAAATGTTATGTTTGATATGTGTTATGTGTAATGTATGTAAGTATACAAACGAACCGAACGCACAACACAACACAATCCAATCGCACAAGCCCACTCGGGCTACACTCTTTGTATTCGAACCAAGGGCAGCCCAAAGCTGGGTTCGGCCCACTCTTCTTGTACGCATACATTGATCCTTAGGGAGTTTGTTTCTCAATTGTTGCAAAACACAACACACACACAAACCCTACTCTCTTTCTCTCCTCTCTAACTCGACGGCAAACATTCACATCCCTCGAAGACTTTCTTGTTGAATTGATCTAGTTCTTCTCTAAATCGGTTAGTGTTAAATCCTTGCTTGATTCTTGTATGATCGTTGCTTGTTGTACGATTGGTTATATGATGTTTGATGTTGATGTTAAGATATTATGTTAGTTAATCTTAGATAAACAACCTACGAGATCAATAAGGGGATCGTATGTTTGATAGATACTTTGATGTTGATCTAGATAATTGAGAACCGAATGAATGTAATCGGCTGCATGTATGTGATATCGGATTAGTTGTATGGTCGAATATGAAATGTTATTTGATGATTTGATACCCCTAGTTGGATATGATTAAGTGTTTTGATTATTGTTCATGTTTTGATTATGTCTAGGGTTCTTAAGAGAATGATGATAAAACCCTTGTTTTATCGATGTTTTGCATGATCTAAAATTATTGATTCTGTTAATTGATTGTGTGTAAAGAAGGAAACTGTTGAATGATATAACTAAATAGCATAAGTTTCGGATATTAAAACGAATCGCACAAGCTTGTCGATCGCACAAGATCAGATCATACAAGATCTGATCTGATCGCACAAGAGCTGATCGCACAAGCTAGGTACAACACTTAAAGCACATAGTACTATTTTATTATGCATGATCGCACAAGACTTGTGGATCGCACAAGATAGTGCCGATCGCACAAGGCTTGGGCCTCACACGAACTGCATTACGGTTGGCCCTCAAAGCCCAAGTCCAGTCGCATAAGTCTTGTTCAGTCGCACAAGACTATTGGATCACACAAGATACTTTTCTACTAACTGTTTGGGCCGTGTACATGTTGGGATTGTTATTGGGCTGGGTTGTTTCCAATCGCACAACCCATTGTGGATTGCACAAGTCATGCTGATCGCACAACGGGTTGGGCCGCCTGTTTATTGGGCTTCATCTTTCGGGTCGCACAATTTTGGATTTTTCGTGTTTAACTGTTTTGCTTGACATGTATTATGTGTTTGCCATGAACAACACGTGTTCATAACCTGTTAAACTATGTGTAATCATACGTGCACCTAGACCTGACTTGTATGGTAACCATGTTAGGACGTGGTTAACCTTTAGCAGCTCGATTTACCTTTACTTAACTGCCGAGCTAACCTTAGGTGAGTTCACACTTTCTACAAAGCATGGGATTCCCAGGGGTTGGGAATGGGTTAAGGAATATGGATTCCTCGTCCTTTCTTGGGTAGGACAGTACGGGTTCAGGAATATAATTCCTCGTCCTCATGGACAGTTAAATTTCACTAGACCAAAACTCTATCACGAAGTCCCTCCTTTTTATATCGACTTAATCGCCGGGCCAATGGCGAGCGGGTTATTAGTTAGATAGCGCTATTTAGGTCTGACAAGCCTCACACCGTACCGCAGAGGACGAGCGTGAACTAATGGATCTGGGCACGTCAATGATGATAGACATTGACAGTTCAGGGCACATAAACATGACTACAGTCAGCAGTCGATATGGTAACGAGTCTAGTAGAATATACATGGGGTAGCCCCCACGGCCGAAGAGCCAGATAATTAAACATGGGGTACCCCCCACGGCTGGATTGCCAGAGTAATCGGGATTAAAACAGAACACGTTTTCAACTATGGGGTAACCCCCACGGCAGGGATGCTAGTTAAAGGAAACTGTTTTTGGAACAACTATAACTAAACAACCAACTGTGAACTTGCTCAACTTTGTTGTTGACTCGTTGTTACATGCCTTGCAGGCCTTTAGGTGCTAATCAATGGAACTTGCTGTCTGGGAAGCTGGAGTGGTCATGGGTCGAGTTACATGGAAACGCAACACAAGACTAAGAGCTATCACATGTGGTTTATAAACACTTAGGAACTATATATGCTTCCGCTGTAAACTGTGATATGTTGTAACGTTGTAACCCTTATTGTTAATAAAAGAAAGTTTTATAGTTCACAACGTATTCCACGTGTCGAATCTGAAGAAGTGTCTGTCAGATGAGACCCTCGTAGTTCCTTTGAAGGAGCTCACTATTGATGAACAGTTGCGATTCGTCGAGGAACCAGTTGAAATCACGGACCGGGACGTTAAGGTCCTCAAGCACACCAGAATACCTCTCGTTCGAGTTCATTGGAACTCCCGTCGTGGCCCAGAGTTCACCTGGGAGCGCGAAGATCAAATGAAACAAAAGTATCCCCAACTATTCACAAACAGTACAACCACTACTGAGGCTGAAGCTACTACGGAATTTTGGGACGAAATTCCAGATCAACGGGGGGAGGATGTGACACCCCAGGAAAACCATGCAACTCAACTAGCTTCCTCAGTGAGTACGTACCAAATTTCGGGACGAAATTTCTTTCAACTTGGGGATAATGTGACAACTCGTATTTCAGAACCTATTTATGTGCTTAATGTAACGTATGTGAACACTATGTGACTATGTGAACTTGATGATTAATGAAATGTTATGTTTGATATGTGTTATATGTAATGTATGTAAGTATACAAACGAACCGAACGCACAACACAACACAATCCAATCGCACAAGCCCACTCGGGCTACACTCTTTGTATTCGAACCAAGGGCGGCCCAAAGCTGGGTTCGGCCCACTCTTCTTGTACGCATACATTGATCCTTAGGGAGTTTGTTTCTCAATTGTTGCAAAACACAACACACACACAAACCTACTCTCTTTCTCTCCTCTCTAACCCGACGACAAACATCCACATCCCTCGAAGACTTTCTTGTTGAATTGATCTAGTTCTTCTCTAAATCGGTTAGTGTTATATCCTTGCTTGATTCTTGTATGATCGATGCTTGTTGTACGATTGGCTATATGATGTTTGATGTTGATGTTAAGATATTATGTTAGTAAATCTTAGATAAACAACCTACTAGATCAATAAGGGGATCGTATGTTTGATATATACTTTGATGTTGATCTAGATAATTGAGAACCAAATGATTGTAATCGGCTGCATGTATGTAATATCGGATTAGTTGTATGGTCGAATATGAAGTGTTATTTGATGATTCGAAACCCCTAGTTGGATATGATTAAGTGTTTTGATTATTGTTCATGTTTTGATTATGTCTAGGGTTCTTAAGAGAATGATGATAAAACCCTTGTTTGATCGATGTTCTGCATGATCTAAAATTATTGATTCTGTTAATTGATTGTGTGTAAAGAAGGAAGTTGTTGAATGATATAACTAAATAGCATAAGTTTCGGATATTAAAACGAATCGCACAAGCTTGTCGGTCGCACAAGATCAGATCATACAAGATCTGATCTGATCGCACAAGAGCTGATCGCACAAGCTAGGTACAACACTTAAAGCACATAGTACTGTTTTATTATGCATGATCGCACAAGACTTGTGGATCGCACAAGATAGTGCCGATCGCATAAGGCTTGGGCCTCACACGAACTGCATTACAGTTGGGCCTCAAAGCCCAAGTCCAGTCGCACAAGTCTTGTTCAGTCGCACAAGACTATTGGATCGCACAAGATACTTTTCTACTAACTGTTTGGGCCGTGTACATGTTGGGATTGTTATTGGGCTGGGGTGTTTCCAATCGCACAACCCATTGTGGATCGCACAAGTCATGCTGATCGCACAACGGGTTGGGCCGCCTGTTTATTGGGCTTCATCTTTCGGGTCGCACAAGTTTGGATATTTCGTGTTTAACTGTTTTGCTTGACATGTATTATGTGTTTGCCATGATCAACACGTGTTCATAACCTGTTAAACTATATGTAATCATACGTGCACCTAGACCTGACTTGTATGGTAACCATGTTAGGACGTGGTTGACCTCTAACAGCTCGATTTACCTTTACTTATCTGCCGAGCTAACCTAAGGTGAGTTCACACTTTCTAAAAAGCATGGGATTCCCAGGGGTTGGGAATGGGTTAAGGAATATGGATTCCTCGTCCTTTCTTGGGTAGGACAGTACGGGTTCAGGAATATAATTCTTTGTCCTCATGGACAGTTAAATTTCACTAGACCAAAACTCTATCACGAAGTCCCTCCTTTTTATATCGACTTAATCGTCGGGCCAATGGCGAGCGGGTCATTAGTTAGATAGCGCTATTTAGGTCTGACAAGCCTCACACCGTACCGCAGAGGACGGGCGTGAACTAATGGATCTGGCACGTCAATGATGATAGACATTGACAGTTCAGGGCACATAAACATGACTACAGTCAGCAGTCGATATGGTAACGAGTCTAGTAGAATATACATGGGGTAGCCCCCACGGCCGAAGAGCCAGATAATTAAACATGGGGTAGCCCCCACGGCTGGATTGCCAGAGTAATCGGGATTAAAACAGAACACGTTTTCAACTATGGGGTAACCCCCACGGCAGGGATGCCAGTTAAAGGAAACTGTTTTTGGAACAACTTAAAACGAACACCCAACTGTGAACTCGCTCAACATTTTTGTTGACTTGTTACTACATGCTTTGCAGGTCAATAGGTACTTAGCTGGAGCTTGCATGGGGAAGAGTCGTTGTGGGACATGGACAGTTGTGTGCCATGTTAAACATTGAAACATTTGAATTTATATTTTGTTTTGGATTTAATCGTTATGCTTCCGCTTGCAACTTAAACTATGTTTTGTTTGGACACCAATTGTATTGGTTGGGTTTTTATAATTACTTACATGCTTGTTCAATATGATTGGTGGCTGGATCCTGGTCATGTCACGCCTCCAAGCGGTGATACTCCGCGTGTGGATTTTGGGGGTGTGACATACAGCCTCCCCTTCTTAAGGGAATTTTGTCCTGAAATTAGGCCAAAGCCGTAACAAACAACTATGGGTACTTCGCCTTCATGTCGCTTTCGAGTTCCCATGTGAACTCTGTGTCACACCCCGACCATGTAAAACAACAAATCGTGGCGGAAACGTCGGGGAGTGTCGTAACAGAATCATTGTTTCATAACCATGGATTAAATAGTTTCGTTTTATTGAATTATTGAACTCATTGTTTTATTACAAATCAGATAAAATACAAATATTGTCTTTCAAGTTTTAAAGTCGCTAAGGCACAAGTCCATCCTATGTGTAGCATGCATCAACAATCATCACATAGCTGCACCTGAAACATATGTAAAAATAGGTACGTCAGCATAAAAAATTCCTGTGAGATACATAGGTTTTATTTAATTAGGATTCATGGCTTTGTAAGTTTAAAAGAATGTTTAAAAAAAAGTAGTCATGAACCTATAAAAATGTTTTCTTTTATAAATCATGCGAAAATCGATAAGAAATTAGATGATATAAAAGAATAATGCATAGATAAATAGGTAACCAAGTAAAATGAGTTTGTATAAAATATGTTGTTTGTAAAACAATGTTTTGATAAAAAGGTTTGTAGGATATATATAAAAATATACCTTGGTTTTAAGAAAGTCGGATAAGTAATATATTAAAATATATTTCAGTTCCAAAATAGTTAAACAGATAGTATATCAAATATACTTTAGTTGTTAAAATAATAGTTTTCGGTAGTATATCATAAGTATACTTTGGTTTTGTAAATAATATATCAAAACTATGCTTTGGTTTTGTAAATAACATATCAAAACTATGCTTTGGTTTAGTAAATAACATATCAAAACTATGCTTTGGTTTAGTAAATAACATATCAAAATAAGTACAACAGGAATGGGGTGTCTAGTCCTATAGCGCTATATCATACTACCAATTGGTTTGGTGAATCTATAAAATAAATACAACCCAACAATTTATTTAATAACCTTTAAAAAATTTGTGTTTAAACCATAGATAATCATTCAGTTTGTCAAAAGATAAGTACTAGCATGTATAATCAATTTATACTTTGAAATCATGAAAATAACAAATAGGTACACATGTTTCACCCCAAAATATTTTGAAAACAGTAAAAGAGGGGACTATGTACTCACTTGAGAGTGCATAGAAGTCTTGAATAACAACCAAGCAAAGCTAGAGGGGTCACGGAAATCAAACGGCACCTAATATATAGGTAACTACATTAATAATCCGGACCTAAATCGGAAGATCGGATAGAATGAGGTTTCGTAAACCAAATGAGTATTGGAACTCATGTAATATGGTTTAACAAAGCCTATATCCTAAATCGAAACCTATCCTAAGTGCTTACGACCCATTTCGACTCGTGAAGGAAGTTTACGCTACTTTAACGCGTCGTTCGCGCAAAGCGCGTTCGAGACGTCTAACTAGTCCTATGAAAAGTATTATATGCCTAAACATGTTTAAATATGTTGCATAATTAGTTATGTGACAAAATTTTAGGTTGTCTATGCTTAAAGTTCAATTATGTATGAAAAGGGCATTTTGGTCATTTACCTAAGGCATATAAACTACCTATCATACAACTAATTAAACCTAAGTGACCATAAGGTATAACCTCGGAAGGTTATTCCCTATACAACTATGGTCACTAAACATGCTTGGTCGAATCCTAATGATCGACCAAACGGGTCGGGTTCGAAAGTCTAAGCGGTTGTTTAGACCGCTTATCTTATGACCCTATATAAGCATTAAACTAAAAGTGACGAGTTAAACATGTTTAACAAGGTTTGAAAACAAGTTTGGTATCAAAACAAAGGGTCTTGATACGCAAGAATAGTTTGGTTGCAAAATACGCATAAACGCGTATTTTGACTGAAACTATGACTCGTCACTACGCCTAATTAACATGGTAATCAGTAGGTATAGTCACAAAAGACTATGACCATCGTGATTACACTCACGTTACGAAGTTCAAACGAACTTCGTGTTGACCATTGACTGGTCAAAGGAGAAAGTCAAACTCTGTTTGACTTTCATGCTTGAAAACGCATAAAAGAATAAAAGAACACTTACAAAAGGTCCAAGCTTGAAGATTTGAACTCAAAAATTCTCAGGTATGAAGCTTCACAAGGAGAGCTTCAACTTAGAGAATGAAATTGAGTTCAAAGGTGTGAATGAAGGTGATGAAGATGGTGGGTATTTATAGAAAGTGAAGAACTGTTAGGATCGTTCCTCGATAATAGAGCTTCGATCTAGACCTTACACATAAGGCACATGGTTTTGGAATACTATGGGTGCCCCAAAACCATCAAACGGTATTGAAAAAGTTACAAAAAGGACCCTGAACTTCAAGTCGGTTGCTGAAAGTTGCTGAAAATGAATTTTCTGCCCAGATGAGGCCGTGGCATCACGCCATGCAAAGCCATATAGTGGTGGCATGACGCCACCACATGCCAGATCCAGAAACTTTCGAAAATTGTCAGGTTTGGTCCCTGCAACTCGTTTAGGCCATTTTTGACGCGTTTAAACCCCGTTAACCCATTTTCAAGGCTCTACAATGAAGTTTAAGTATAGGGAATATGAAACATGCTCAAAAATATGTCGGATGTCGATTTGTTTGGTCGTACGGTTGCGTTGTTCGGTTGATTACGAAGAAACACGAACGGACTTACGCGACGAATGGAATTTTATCATGCCAATCATTAAAATAAAATATTTCAATGATTACATAAATTTTTGGATGTCCGGATATATTCAGAACGTAAGATATGCACGAAAATGCAAACTTATGTACTTTTTGACGCTTTTAATCCCTGTTGATCAAATAAGTTTATTTTTGCGCACCAAACACCTCAAAGCCTATTTCTAAGCTATGTAAGGGATGTTTAGGGCATGTTTAACTTATCCTCATGTACCGGATTGTTCGTTACAGAACGAATCAGCATATTTTCACAATTTGTCGAAATTAGTCCCTGTAAGCGAATAAACTTGATTTCAACACACCAAACCTCCCAAAACTTATTTCTAAGTTATGTAAAGGTTATTTAAGGTATGTTAAGCCCATGTCACTATTCCAGATTGTTTGTCGCGTTAAACTGATTACATTTACGCATCAGTTAACGTATAACTTTCTAGAGAGCGATTTAGAGCTCGAAATCGAACGAGAATTGATATGTGCAAATGATACACATATTTACACAAATCCCAAGTATGAAATACGATATTTCATTGGTTTGGTATTTGTATGATGGTTGAAGTGACACAGGTGTCACAGTCTCCCCTACTTTAGGAAATTTCGTCCCGAAATTTAATTTTAGAGGAAACTTGTGAAGACAACTGTGATTGTTTCGCTTTCGAATGAATCCTTCGTACCCTAAGTAAAACTCTGGGCCATGTTTGGATTCTTAGCGAATTTGTCAACTGTCAAAGTGATGTCCTTGTAGTAACAAAACATGGGGTTTCGACCTACGGATAGAAGAACGTTTCCTATGTAGACTATTATAGGAAACCCGTGTGTGCTCGAAATCGGAGTCGAAGATTGTAAGATAAAATGACATTGGTCAAGGTCCAGGACTTCTAGAAACTTAAATAACGCTACATTCGCAATGTAATAAGGAACACTTATATATAGGAAGTACCAGCGGTGTATCCACCATGCCCCTTTCTACATTGCTCCCGTTTCGTTATTCTCATCACTAAAGGTCTTAACACATAACAAAACTTGATGTGGTTTCTGTACACTGAATTCCATAATTATGTATGCATCCATAATTACGTAATTCCTTGCACAATCCGCACAGTTCATTTCATAATGCGTAGGGGAAAAATCAATCAAATAAACATGAAGTGACTTGACTAGACCACCAAAGGATCTTTTTAACTAGATCAACGAACGATCTTTTTAACTAGATCAACACATGATCTCCTTAACTAGACCGTCGTACGATCTCCTTAAATAGACCACTTAAGGGATCTTTTCAGCTATATCATCACATGATATTTCTAACCAGATTTTGAATCAATCTTTTTAACTAGACCCCTCAAGGGGTCCAATTATAGAATAGTACTTCATAATCCAAGGGTCTTAACTATTACGTAGAAGCCCATTAAGGATTTAAGGTAGTACTTTTGGATATCCTACTATGAATCCCTCATATGGAGATATGGAAGATTCTATGAGGATTTGGATAATGAATATTCGGATTACACAAAAACATAAGACATAAAGAAATCACATAAGCACATAATCACATAATTGTTTATCTTGGTTTACAAGTTGTTATTATTTTGTTAATTTTCTTGTTAATTGTGCACATGAGTATTTAAAGCACACCAGGAATCCAATCCGTGAATTCCATTTGGCACTTTAAACATTTTCAAGAATCTAACTATGAAGATAAGAAGATCTTAATAGGAATTCGGCTTTGTTTCTTAAAAGAAACGAGTATTTAAGATTTTCGGGGAGATTGCAAGTGATCATAAAAATGACAGAACCAGACGAGTAGTCTGTCTTGGTGTCGGCATCGTAGGGTTGTATCAAACATTCACATAATCGCATCAGCTTCGTAAAATAAAATTGAAACAACAAATTTTATTTATATAATAGCCAAATTGTTTTAAACGTCAAAAGATAACAAACAAGGAATTACAAAAGACTAAATGTTCACTTCTACATCATCGTTCGCGTTTGCCTCATTGATGTTAAACACTCGTCTACGCGCTGGATTTGCGTTAACAAGTCTTGGGCAATTGTTTCGGTAGTGAGTAAGGTCACCACAGTTATAACACGACCCCGGAGGAAATTGTGTTTGCGCAGCAACAGGATTTGCAGCAGCTTGGTTTGCATAACGATAGGTATTGATCAAATGTTTCAATCGCCCACAGTGGGTACATTTGTGACACTGTTCTTGCCCCAGATGATGACGGTTGCATTTGTTGCACAAAGGTGCGGTACCAACATAGTTTTTCCTAGCATGAGGTTGTGCTGGTTGGTTTGGTGCAACCTGATTATTCTGAGCAACCATTGCGAAGTTTTGGGAAGCCTTGCGCTTCTTCTTCTTGGATGTCTCGGTCTGTTTATCCTTCGGCTCTTCTTGTGCAGACTTGTCAGATGGTTTCGGGTCACCCTTTCGAAAAAGCTTACCTTTCCTGATCTGAGATTCAGTCAGGGTAGTAGACAATTCAATGGCCTGTCTGACGGTAGTAGGGTTGCTACCAGTAACAATATCCTGGACTAGATCAGGAAGACCATCAATGTACTTCTCGATTGCCTTATCCAAAGGCGTAACCATGGCAGGACACAACAGGCTCAGTTCCTCATAGCGGTCAGTGTAGGCTCGATGTTCACCGCTGTCTTGCTTTAGATCATCGAATTCCCTTTCCAATGCCCTAATCTCATGACGTGGACAGAACTCCTTCATCATAAGAGCTCGAAGCTCTTCCAAAGTTTGAGCCAGTGCCACATCGGCACCCCTATCACGCATCACACTGTTCCACCACGTAAGAGCACGCTTCTCGAATGCACTGGATGCAAATTCAACCTTACGCTCATTTAGACATTGCACATGTCTGAATGTGCTCTCTAAACTTTTGAACCATTGCAGGAGCGCGGTTGCTCCTTGTGACCCAGAAAACTTCAAAGGTTTAGCATAATTGAAGGTCTTGAAACTGCACTGAGCATTGTTGTTGTTATTGTTGTTGTATAGCTGATGGATCTGGGTTACTATACCCGGAAGCACAGCAGCTATTTGTTGAGAGACAAGGGCAGTGACTTCTTCGTTGGTTAGAGGTTGTGCATCTCGTGGAGGAGGCATTGTCTAAAAAGGACAAGGAAACAAGTGAAATGACATTGGGTAAGAATAGAATGCTGCAATTACTGATAAAAAGGCATGGATGATGGTCATTTGTTCGAACCATAAAACAAACAAACGACACACAAAAGCTGAATCAAAGTAAACAGGTCCTCATAATGTATCGCGAAGACATGCTTTAACCTATAAGTGGACACTCATCCCATGAGTTCCCAGGTAAGAGTGACTGGTCCGATTATGTGGATTTGTACGAACACTCTAGCGTTAGACAGAAACTCTGGATGCAGGCACCTACCCTTCTAGATTGCACGTGTTCACATTAATAAGACCCAAACTTTGACGAGATTTTGAAAACTTTGAGGGTTCAAAACCTAGTAATCAATCATCCTAGAACAGATGATTGGTTTTCAAAGCGGATTTGAAATTTGTGTTCTTATTTTGGTTGTCACCTAAAGATAGGTGACGGTATTGTTTTAAGAATAAACACAAGATAACTTGTGTTATGGTCCTAGGAAGGTTATAGTCTAGGTCAAAGCATTACTAATAACCTAATTCCCTATAACCATTGGCTCTGATACCAACTTTTCTGTCACATCCCGACCACGTAAAACAACAAATCGTGGCGGAAACGTCGGGGAGTGTCGTAACAGAATCATTGTTTTATAACCATGGATTAAATAGTTTCGTTTTATTGAATTATTGAACTCATTGTTTTATTACAAATCAGATAAAATACAAATATTGTCTTCCACGTTTTAAAGTCACTAAGGCACAAGTCCATCCTATGTGTAGCATGCATCAACAATCATCACATAGCAGCACCTGAAACATATGTAAAAATAGGTACGTCAGCATAAAAATGCATGTGAGATACAAAGGTTTTATTTAATTAGGATTCATGACTTTGTAAGTTTAAAAGTATGTTTAAAAAAAAGTAGTCATGAACCTATAAAAATGTTTTCTTTTATAAATCATGCAAAAATCGATAAGAATTTAGATGATATAAAAGAATAATGCATAGATAAATAGGTAACCAAGTAAAATGAGTTTGTGTAAAATATGTTGTTTGTAAAACAATGTTTTGATAAAAAGGTTTGTAGGATATATATAAAAATATACCTTGGTTTTAAGAAAGTCGGATAAGTAATATATTAAAATATATTTCAGTTCCAAAATAGTTAAACATATAGTATATCAAATATACTTTAGTTGTTAAAATAATAGTTTTCGGTAATATATCATAAGTATACTTTGGTTTTGTAAATAACATATCAAAACTATGCTTTGGTTTTGTAAATAACATATCAAAACTATGCTTTGGTTTAGTAAATAACATATCAAAACTATGCTTTGGTTTAGTAAATAACATATCAAAACTATGCTTTGGTTTAGTAAATAACATATCAAAACTATGCTTTGGTTTTGTAAATAACATATCAACTATGTTTTGGTTTTTTAAATAACATATCAACTATGTTTTAGTTTTGTAAAGAACATATCAACTATGTTTTAGTAAATAACAAAATATATGTTGGTTTGTACATAGTATATCAAATTATACTTTGGTAAACAATATCACATATGGGAGCATATCAAACTATACTTTGGAAGTATATCAAAATATACTAAGAAAATGTGATTTGGAATTCATTCAAACCTTAGTGTATCAAACTACACCTTAGAGACTATAGAAACACCACAAAGGCAATCTCTATTTGGATAAAATTTGGTTTCTGACATTCCATACAACAGGAATGGGGTTTCTAGTCCTATAGCGCTATATCATACTATCGATCGATTTGGTGAATGTATAAAATAAGTACAACCCAACAATTTATTTAATAATATTTGAAAAAATAGTGTTTAAACCATAGAAAATCATTCAGTTTGTCAAAAGATAAGTACTAGCATGTATAATCAATTTATACATTGAAATCATGAAAATAACAAATAGGTACACATGTTTCACCCCAAAACAGTTTGAAAACAGTAAAAGAGGGGACTATGTACTCACTTGAGAGTGCTTAGAAGTCTTGAATAACAACCAAGCAAAGCTAGAGGGGTCACGGAAATCCAACGGCACCTAATATATAGGTAACTACATTAATAATCCGGACCTAAATCGGAAGATCGGATAGAATGAGATTCGTAAACCAATTGAGTATTGGAACTCATGTAATATGGTTTAACAAAGCCTATATCCTAAATCGAAACCTATCCTAAGTGCTTACGACCCATTACGAGTCTTTAAGGAAGTTTACGCTACTTTAACGCGTCGTTCGCGCAAAGCGCTTTCGAGACGTCTAACTAGTCCTATGAAAAGTATTATATGCCTAAACATGTTTAAATATGTTGCATAATTAGTTATGTGACAAAAGTTTAGGTTGTATATGCTTAAAATTCAATTGTGTATGAAAAGGGCATTTTGGTCATTTACCTAAGGCATATAAAGTACCTATCATACAACTAATGAAACCTAAGTGACCATAAGGTATAACCTCGGAAGGTTATTCCCTATACAACTATGGTCACTAAACATGCTTGGTCGAATCCTAATGATCGACCAAACGGGTCGGGTTCGAAAGCCTAAGCGGTTGTGTAGACCGCATATCTTACGACCCTATATAAGCGTTAAACTAAAAGTGACGAGTTAAACATGTTAAAACATGTTTAACAAGGTTTGAAAACAAGTTCGGTATCAAAACAAAGGGTCTTGATACGCAAGAATAGTTTGGTTGCAAAATACGCATAAACGCGTATTTTGACTGGAACTATGACTCGTCACTACGCCTAATTAACGTGGTAATCAGTAGGTATAGTCACAAAAGACTATGACCATCGTGATTACACTCACGTTACGAAGTTCAAACGAACTTCGTGTTGACCATTGACTGGTCAAAGGAGAAAGTCAAACTCTGTTTGACTTTCATGCTTGAAAACGCATAAAAGAATAAACGAACACTTACAAAAGGTCCAAGCTTGAAGATTTGAACTCAAAAATTCTCAGGTATGAAGCTTCACAAGGAGAGCTTCAACTTAGAGAATGAAATTGAGTTCAAAGGTGTGAATGAAGGTGATAAAGATGGTGGGTATTAATAGAAAGTGAAGAACTATTAGGATCGTTCCTCGATAATTGAGCTTCGATCTAGACCTTACACATAAGGCACATGGTTTTGGAATACTATGGGTGCCCCAAAACCATCAAACGGTATTGAAAAAGTTACAAAAAGGACACTGAACTTCAAGTTGGTTGCTGAAAGTTGCTAAAAATGAATTTTCTGCCCAGATGAGGCCGTGGCATCATGCCATGCAAATCCATATAGTGGTGGCGTGACGCCACCACATGCCAGATCCAGAAACTTTCGAAAATTGTCAGGTTTGGTCCCTGCAACTCGTTTAGGCCATTTTTGACGCGTTTAAACCCCGTTAACCCATTTTCAAGGCTCTACAATGAAGTTTAAGTATAGGGAATATGAAACATGCTCAAAAATATGTCGGATGTCGATTTGTTTGGTCGTACCGTTGCGTTGTTCGGTTGATTACGAAGAAACACGAACGGACGCGAAAAACGATCCAAATTACGCGACGAATGGAATTTTATCATGCCAATCACTAAAATAAAATATTTTAATGATTACAAAATTTTTGGATGTCCGGATATATTCAGAAAGTAAGATATGCGTGAAAATGCAAACGTATATACTTTTTGACGCTTTTAATCCCTGTTGATCAAATAAGTTTATTTTTGCGCACCAAACACCTCAAAGCCTATTTCTAAGCAATGTAAGGGATGTTTAGGGCATGTTTAACTTATCCTCATGTTCCGGATTATTCGTTACAGTACGAATCAGCATACTTTCACAGTTTGTCGAAATTAGGCCCTGTAAGCGAATAAACTTGATTTCAACACACCATACCTCCCAAAACTTATTTCTAAGTTATGTAAAGGTTATTTAAGGTATGTTAAGCCCATGTCACTATTCCAGATTGTTTGTCACGTTAAACTAATTACATTTACGCATTAGTTCGCGTATAACTTTCTAGAGAGCGATTTGGAGCTCGAAATCGAACGAGAATTGATATGTGCAAATGATACACATATTTACACAAATCCCAAGTATGAAATACGATATTTCATTGGTTTGGTATTTGTATGATGGTTGAAGTGACACAGGTGTCACAGTCTCCCCTACTTTAGGAAATTTCGTCCCGAAATTTAATTTTAGAGGAAACTTGTGAAGACAATTGTGATTGTTTCACTTTCGAATGAATCCTTCGTACCACTAAGTAAAACTCTGGGCCATGTTTGGATTCTTAGAGAATTTTTCAACTGTCAAAGTGATGTCCTTGTAGTAACAAAACATGGGGTTTCGAACTACGGATAGAAGAACATTTCCTATGTAGACTATTATAGGAAACCCGTGTGTGCTCGAAATCGGAGTCGGAGATTATAAGATAAAATGACATTGGTCAAGGTCCAGGACTTCTAGAAACTTAAATAACGCTACATTAGCAATGTAATAAGGAACACTTATATATAGGAAGTACCAGTGGTGTATCCACCACGCCCCTTTCTATATTGCTCCCGTTTCGTTATTCTCATCACTAAAGGTCTTAACACATAACAAAACTTGATGTGGTTTCTGTACACTGAATTCCATAATTATGTATGCATCCATAATTACGTAATTCCTTGCACAGTCCGCACAGTTCATTTCATAATGCGTAGGGGAAAAATCAATCGAATAAACATGAAGTGACTTGACTAGACCACCAAAGGATCTTTTTAACTAGATCAACGAACGATCTTTTTAACTAGATCAACACATGATCTCCTTAACTAGACCGTCGTACGATCTCCTTAAATAGACCACTTAAGAGGATCTTTTCAGCTATATCATCACATGATATTTCTAACCAGATTTTGAATCAATCTTTTTAACTAGACCACTCAAGGGGTCAAATTATAGAATAGTACTTCATAATCCAAGGGTCTTAACTATTACGTAGAAGCCCATTAAGGATTTAAGGTAGTACTTTTGGATATCCTACTATGAATCCCTCATATGGAGATATGGAAGATTCTATGAGGATTTGGATAATGAATATTCGGATTACACAAAAACATAAGACATAAAGAAATCACATAAGCACATAATCACATAATTGTTTATCTTGGTTTACAAGTTGTTATTATTTTGTTAATTTTCTTGTTAATTGTGCACATGAGTATTTAAAGCACACCAGGAATCCAATCCGTGAATTCCAATTGGCACTTTAAACATTTTCAAGAATCTAACTATGAAGATAAGAAGATCTTAATAGGAATTCGGCTTTGTTTCTTAAAAGAAACGAGTATTTAAGATTTTCGAGGAGATCGCAAGTGATCATAAAAATGACAGAACCAGACGAGTAGTCTGTCTTGGTGTCGGCATCGTAGGGTTGTATCAAACATTCACACAATCGCATCAGCTTCGTAAAATAAAATTTAAACAACAAATTTTATTTATATAATAGCCGAATTGTCTTAAACGTCAAAAGATAACAAACAAGGAATTACAAAAGACTAATTGTTCACTGCTGCATCGTCGTTCATGTTTGCCTCGTTGATGTTAAACACTCGTCTACGTGCTGGATTTGCGTTAACAAGTCTTGGGCAATTGTTTCGGTAGTGAGTAAGGTCACCACAGTTATAACACGACCCCGGAGGAAATTGTGTTTGCGCAGCAACAGGATTTGCAGCAGCTTGGTTTGCATAATGACAGGTATTGATCAAACGTTTCAATCGCCCACAGTGGGTACATTTGTGACACTGTTCTTTCCCCATATGAAGACGATTGAATTTGTTGCACAAAGGTGCGGTACCAACATAGTTTTTCCTAGCATGAGGTTGTGCTGGTTGGTTTGGTGCAACCTGATTGTTCTGAGCAACCATTGCGAAGTTTTGGGAAGCCTTGCGCTACTTCTTCTTGGATGTCTCGGTCTGTTTATCCTTCGACTCTTCTTGTGCAGAATTATCAGATGGTTTCGGGTCGCACTTTCGGAAAAGCTTACCTTTCCTGATCTGAGATTCAGTCAGGGTAGCAGACAATTCAATGGCCTGTCTGACGGTAGTAGGGTTGCTACCAGTAACAATATCCTGGACTAGATCAGGAAGACCATCAATGTACTTCTCGATTGCCTTATCCAAAGGCGTAACCATGGCAGGACACAACAGGCTCAGTTCCTCATAGTGGTCAGTGTAGGCTCGATGTTCACCACTGTCTTGCATTAGATCGTCGAATTCCCTTTCCAATGCCCTAATCTCATGACGTGGACAAAACTCCTTCATCATAAGAGCTCGAAGCTCTTCCCAAGTTTGAGCCAGTGCCACATCGGCACCCCTATCACGCATCACACTGTTCCACCACGTAAGAGCACGCTTCTCGAATGCACTGGATGCAAATTCAACCTTACACTCATTCAGACATTGCACATGTCTGAATGTGCTCTCCAAACTTTCGAACCATTGCAGGAGCGCTGTTGCTCCTTGTGACCCAGAAAACTTCAAAGGTTTAGCAGAATTGAAGGTCTTGAAATTGCACTGAGCATTGTTGTTGTTATTGTTGTTGTATAGCTGATGGATCTGGGTAACTATACCCGGAAGCACAGCAGCCATTTGTTGAGAGACAAGGGCAGTAACTTCTTCGTTGGTTAGAGGTTGTGCATCTCGTCGAGGAGGCATTGTCTAAAAAGGACAAGGAAACAAGAGAAACAAGTGAAAAGACATTGGGTAAGAACAGAATGCTGCAATTACTGATAAAAAGTCATGGATGATGGTCATTTGTTCGAACCATAATGCAAACAAACGACACACAAAAGCTGAATCAAAGTAAATAGGTCCTCATAATGTATCGTGAAGACATGCTTTAGCATATAAGTGGACATTCATCCCAAGAGTTCCCAGGTAAGAGTGACTGGTCTGATTATGTGGATTTGTACGAACACTCTAGCGTTAGACAGAAACTCAGGATACAAGCACCCACCCTTCCAGATTGCACGTGTTCACAGTAATAAGACCCAAACTTTGACGAGATTTTGAAAACTTTGAGGGTTCAAAACCTAGTAATCAATCATCCTAGAACAGATGATTGGTTTTCAAAGCGGATTTGAAATTTGTGTTCTTATTTTGGTTGTCACCTAAAGATAGGTGACGGTATTGTTTTAAAACTAAACACAAGATAACTTGTGTTAGGGTCCTAGGAAGGTTATAGTCTAGGTCAAAGCATTACTAATAACCGAATTCCCTATAACCATTGGCTGTGATACCAACTTTTCTGTCACACCCCGACCACGTAAAACAACAAATCGTGGCGGAAACGTCGGGGAGTGTCGTAACAGAATCATTGTTTCATAACCATGGATTAAATAGTTTCGTTTTATTGAATTATTGAACTCATTGTTTTATTACAAATCAGATAAAATACAAATATTGTCTTTCAAGTTTTAAAGTCACTAAGGCACAAGTCCATCCTATGTGTAGCATGCATCAACAATCATCACATAGCAGCACCTGAAACATATGTAAAAATAGGTACGTCAGCATAAAAATGCATGTGAGATACATAGGTTTTATTTAATTTGGATTCATGACTTTGTAAGTTTAAAAGAATGTTTAAAAAAAAGTAGTCATGAACCTATAAAAATGTTTTCTTTTATAAATCATGCAAAAATCGATAAGAAATTAGATGATATAAAAGAATAATGCATAGATAAATAGGTAACCAAGTAAAATGAGTTTGTATAAAATATGTTGTTTGTAAAACAATGTTTTGATAAAAAGGTTTGTAGGATATATATAAAAATACACCTTGGTTTTAAGAAGTCGGATAAGTAATATATTAAAATATATTTCAGTTCCAAAATAGTTAAACAGATAGTATATCAAATATACTTTAGTTTTTAAAATTATAGTTTTCGGTAGTATATCATAAGTACACTTTGGTTTTGTAAATAACATATCATAACTATGCTTTGGTTTTGTAAATAACATATCAAAACTATGCTTTGGTTTAGTAAATAACATATCAAAACTGTGCTTTGCTTTAGTAAATAACATATCAAAACTATGCTTTGGTTTTGTAAATAACATATCAACTATGTTTTGGTTTTGTAAATTAGATATCAACTATGTTTTGGTTTTGTAAAGAACATATCAACTATGTTTTAGTAAATAACAAAATATATGTTGGTTTGTACATAGTATATCAAATTATACTTTGGTAAACAATATCACATATGGGAGCATATCAAACTATACTTTGGAAGTATATCAAAATATACTAAGAAAATGTGATTTGGAATTCATTCAAACCTTAGTGTATCAAACTACACCTTAGAGACTATAGAAACACCACAAAGGCAATCTGTATTTGGATAAAATTTGCTTTCTGACATTCCATACAACAGGAATGGGGTTTCTAGTCCTATAGCGCTATATCATACTACCGATCGGTTTGATGAATGTATAAAATAAGTACAACCCAACAATTTATTTAATAATCTTTGAAAAATTAGTGTTTAAACCATAGAAAATCATTCAGTTTGTCAAAAGATAAGTACTAGCATGTATAATCAATTTATACTTTGAAATCATGAAAATAACAAATAGGTACACATGTTTCACCCCAAAACAGTTTGAAAACAGTAAAAGAGGGGACTATGTACTCACTTGAGAGTGCTTAGAACTCTTGAATAACAACCAAGCAAAGCTAGAGGGGTCACAGAAATCAAACGGCACCTAATATATAGGTAACTACATTAATAATCCGGACCTAAATCGGAAGATCGGATAGAATGAGGTTTCCTAAATCGAAACCTATCCTAAGTGCTTACGACCAATTACGACTAGTTAAGGTAGTTTACACTACTTTAACGCGTCGTTTGCGCAAAGCGCGTTCGAGACACCTAACTAGTCCTATGACAAGTATTATATGCCTAAACATGTTTAAATATGTTGCATAACTAGTTATGTGACAAAAGTTTAGGTTGTATATGCTTAAAATTCAATTATGTATGAAAAGGGCATTTTGGTCATTTACCTAAGGCATATAAACTACCTATCATACAACTAATTAAACCTAAGTGACCATAAGGTATAACCTCGGAAGGTTATTCCCTATACCACTATGGTCACTAAACATGCTTGGTCGGATCCTAATGATCGACCAAACGGGTCAGGTTCGAAAGTCTAAGCGGTTGTTTAGACCGTTTATCTTACGACCCTATATAAGCACTAAACTAAAAGTGACAAGTTAAACATGTTAAACATGTTTAAAAAGGTTTCAAAACAAGTTTGGTATCAAAACAAAGGGTCTTGATACCCAAGAATAGTTTGGTTGCAAAATACACATAAACGCGTATTTTGACCGAAACTATGACTCGTCACTACGCCTAATTAACGTGGTAATCAGTAGGTATAGTCACAAAAGACTATGACCATCGTGATTACACTCACGTTACGAAGTTCAAACGAACTTCGTGTTGACCATTGACAGGTCAAAGCAGAAAGTCAAACTCTGTTTGACTTTCGTGCTTGAAAACGCATAAAAGAATGAAAGAACACTTACAAAAGGTCCAAGCTTGAATATTTGAACTAAAAAATTCTCAGGTATGAAGCTTCACAAGGAGAGCTTCAACTTAGAGAATGAAATTGAGTTCAAAGGTGTGAATGAAGGTGATGAAGATGGTGGGTATTTATAGAAAGTGAAGAACTGTTAGGATCGTTCCTCGATAATTGAGCTTGGATCTAGACCTTACAAATAAGGCACATGGTTTTGGAATACTATGGGTGCCCCAAAACCATCAAACGGTATTGAAAAAGTTACAAAAAGGACCCTGAACTTCAAGTCGGTTGCTGAAAGTTGCTGAAAATGAGTTTTCTGCCCAGATGAGGCCGTGGCGTCGTGCCACGGCAAAGCCATATAGTGGTGGCGTGAAGACACCACATGCCAGATCCAGAAACTTTCGAAAATTGTCAGGTTTGGTCCTTGCAAATCGTTTAGGCCATTTTTTACGTGTTTAAACCCCGTTAACCCATTTTCAAGGCTCTACAATGAAGTTTAAGTATAGGGAACATGAAACATGCTCGAAAATATGTCGGATGTCGGTTCGTTTGGTCGTATGGTTGCGTTGTTCGGTTAATTACGACGAAACACGAACGGACGTGAAAAACGATCCAAATTACGCGACGAATGGAATTTTATCATGCCAATCATTAAAATAAAATATTTTAATGATTACATAAATTTTTGGATGCCCGGATATATTCCGAACGTAAGATATGAACGAAAATGCAAACTTATGCATTTTTTGATGCTTTTAGTCCCTTTTGATCAAATAAGTTTATTTTTGCGCACCAAACACCTAAAAGCCTATTTCTAAGCTATGTATGGGATGTTCAGGGCATGTTTAACTTTTGATCATGTTCCGGATTGTTCATTACAGTACAAATCGGCATACTTTTGTAGTTTGTCGAAATTAGTCCTTGTATGCGAATAAACTTGATTTCAACACACCAAACCTCCCAAAGCTTATTTCTAAGTTATGTAAAGGTTATTTAAGGTATGTTAAGCCCATGTCACTATTCTGGAGTGTTTGTCATGTTAAACTGATTACATTTACGCACAGTTCGCGTATAACTTTCTAGAGAGCGATTTAGAGCTCGAAATCGAACGAGAATTGATATGTGCAAATGATATACATATTTACACAAATCCCAAGTATTAAATACGATATTTCATTGGTTTGGTATTTGTATGATGGTTGAAGTGACACAGGTGTCACACTCTGCGCCTCGCTTGCCTTCCCACCGAACTTTCACAATGGGAATACGTGAGCGTCGGAGTTGCTTGGTTTGGCGGTCCATGATTTTGACAGGCTTCTCCACGAAGTGTAGTGTTTCATTTACTTGAAGATCCTTAAGAGGTACATGCAAATCATCATCAGCCAGGCACTTTCTAAGGTTCGAAACGTGGAAAGTCGGGTGAACGTTGTTAAGTTCCTCTGATAGTTCGAGTCTGTAAGCCACTTTTCCGATCCTTTCCAGAATCTTAAAGGGTCCATCAAATCGAGGCACGAGCTTTCCTCTCTTGCTGAATCTGACCACACCCTTCCAAGGCGATACCTTTAGGAGTTACGTGGTCGCCAACGTCAAATTCGAGGGGCTTGCGTCGTCTATCGGTGTAACTTTTTTGACGACTCCGAGCTTTCAGTAGATTGTCTCGAATCTCGAGGATTTTGTCAGTTTTTTCTTGTAATAGCTCTGGACCGGTTAGTTTCAAGTGCCCGATCTCGTGCCATACAATAGGCGATCGACATCTTCTTCCATAAAATGCCTCAAACGGTGCCATTTGAATGCTGGAATGATAGCTATACTGTACGAGAATTCGACCAAGGGTAAGTATGCATCCCAATTACCACCGAAATCTATAACACACGAACGGAGTATGTATTCAAGGGTAGGTATCGTTCTTTCAGTCTGACCATCGGTTTGAGGATGGAAAGCGGTACTTAGATTAAGCACAGTACCGAGAGCGGTTTGAAATGTTTCCTAACAACGCGAGGTAAACCGAGCATCGTGGTCAGAAATGATGTCGCGAGGCGTCCCATGTCGACAAATGATCTCCTTGGTGTAGATTCGGACTAATTTTTCTACCTTGTAGCCTTCCTGTATTGGCAAAAAGTGAGCAGATTTAATCAAACGGTCAACGACAACCCAGATGCTGTCGTGACCTGAGGGCGTGCGTGGAAGTTTCGTTATGAAATCCATGGCGATACTCTCCTACTTCCACACAGGGATCTCGGGTTGAACGAGTAAACTAGAGGGTCTTTGGTGCTCAGCCTTGACCTTTGAGCAAGTCAGGCATTTTGAAACATAGAGGGCGATATCTCTCTTCATACCCGGCCACCAGTACTTGTAGCGAAGGTCCTGGTACATCTTGTCGGCACCGGGATGAATAGAATATCGGGATTTGTGGGCTTCATCTATTAAAATCTGTCGTTAATTGGTCCGTATAGGGATCCAAATTCGGTCCAGAAAATGGAATATCCCATTCAACTTATTTACTAGCTGGGCTCCATCGTTGAGAATCCTTTCCTTCTTCAAAGTGCGCTCATTAAAACAAGCATGCTGGGCTTCGCGGATGAGGGTTTCGAGATCATATTGGGCTTGGATATTACGAGCGCTATGCAAATAACTCCGTCTGCTGAGAGCGTCGGCAACGACATTTGCTTTGCCAGGATGATAACGAATTTCACAGTCATAATCGTTGAGAAGTTCTACCCACCGGCGTTGACGCATATTTAGTTCCTTCTAGTCAAAAATATGTTGTTGGCTCCTGTGATCGGTGAAGATCGTACACTTAGTACCATAAAGGTAGTGTCGCCAGATCTTTAACGCAAAAACGACTGTGCCTAGCTCGAGGTCGTGGGTTGTATAGTTCTTCTCGTGGATCTTGAGCTGACGAGATGCGTAAGAAATAACCTTGTCTAGTTGCACGAGGACACAGCCAAGACCAAGGTACGAGGCATCACAATAGACGATAAAGTCATCATTTTCGTCGGGCAGAGTGAGAACAGGAGCATTGCAAAGCATGTACTTAAGGGTTTGAAAGGCAGTCTCTTGTTAAGTTCCCCAAACAAAAGGCTTGTCTTTTTGCGTGAGAGAGGTTAGCGGCACAGCGATTTTTGAGAATCCTTCGATAAACCGGCGATAATAGCCCACTAGTCCGAGAAAAGAACGGACTTCAGACGGCTTCTTAGGTGTAACCCATCTCTTGACTGCTTCGATCTCCATGGGATCGACGTGAATACCTTGACTATTGACAATTTCACCGAGGAATTGAACCTCCTCCAACCAGAATTCACACTTGGAGAACTTGGCATAGAGTCGATTCCCCCGAAGTAGCTCGAGAACCAAACGTAGATGTTGCGCGTGTTCGGCCTTCGACTTGGAATAGATCATGATATCGTCGATGAACACGATGATGAAACGGTCTAGAAAAGGAATAACAACGAATTCATAACGGCCATAACGAGTTCGAAAAACGGTTTTGGGAATATCCTCCTCTTTTATGCGTAACTGGTGGTAGCCTGAGCGTAGATCGATCTTGGAGAAACATGTAGCACCCTGTAACCGGTCAAATAAATCATCGATCCGAGGTAGAGGGTAACGGCTCTTGATTGTCAGCTTATTCAAATCCCGATAGTCGATGCACATCCGAAACGACCCATCCTTCTTTTTTACGAAAAGGACTGGTGCGCCCCAAGGAGAGGTGCTAGGGCGAATAAAGCCTTTGTCAAGCAATTCCTGGAGCTGACTCGATAGTTCACGCATTTTGGACGGAGCGAGTCGATAAGGATCTCTGGCAACGGGATTTGCTCCAGGAATGAGGTTGATGCGAAAGTCGATATCACGACTTGGCGGTAAGCCTGGGAGATCTTCAGGAAAAACGTTGGGGAATTCACATACAATGGGGACGTCTTTCACCTCTTTAACTTCCTTTTTCTCCGCTACTACAATGTGTGCCAAGAAAGCTTGATATTCCTTGCGGAGATACTTGCTCGCCTGTACACATGACATGAGCTGGAGTTTCTTCGACGCGACTTCACCATAGACACATAATTGATCGCCGTTAGCGAGTGAGAATCGACTCATCTTGTCGAAGCAAACAACTTCAGCATGATTTTCACGAAGAAAGTCCATGCCTACTATGACATCAAAACTACCGAGCTGCATCGGAATAAGGTCGATAGGAAAGATGTGATTGTTGAGCTCTAGAGTACAATCACGAAGAACAGAGTTGACGGAGACAGTTCTTCCGGTAGCAACTTCAACATCGAATGTCGAGGGGAGATGGGCGATCGAATGTCGAGGGGAAATGGGCGCGCTAACGATTAAGAAGCTTTTCAAACTCAAACGATACAAAGTAGTTATCGGCTCCAGTATCAAAAAAACACGAAGCATAAATACCATTCCCAAGGAACGTACCATTGACCACGTTGTTGTCAGCCTGAGCCTGGCGCACGTTAATGTTGAAAGTTCGAGCATGAGCGGCTTGTTGTTGTTGTTGTTGAGGCTGCTGCTGCTGTTATTGCTGCTGCTGTTGAGGCTCTTGTTTCACAACCCTATTGGGGCACATGTTTGCGAAGTGGTTGGGATCACCACACGCAAAGCAGACTTTGGCGTTGACCGCGGGTGCCTTAGCTGCTTGTTGGCCTTGAGGGGCAGGGAACAGAGCTTGATGAGCAGTGGTTGGTGCTGGTGCTTGTCGAGGACCTGTACGGCTATTGGCGGTGAAATGGTCGTACATGTTGCAATGTATACAAAATCTGCAAGCAATCCCCACTGGGTGATGATAAGTGCATGTCGGGCAGGCAGGATGAGGACCAGTGTAAGCACGCTTTGCCAACGGTGCTTGAGTTACCAGTGCCGCAACCTGGCGGTGTTGAGTTTGCTGCTGAGCTGGTACAGCTTGAATTGGGGCAGCGGTAGTGACAGCACAATTCTTGTTGTTGGAGTTGCTGTTGTTTTCCTCTTGCGGCGAGAAGCTTTCGCAGACTGAGGGTTGGCGGTTGCTTCAGCGGTTGGTGCGGTAGTAGCTTGATGCAGGTTCTTGGCGGCTTTATCCCAGAAGCCAAACTTGACTCGCTTGTCGTTGATTTCAGCGGCAAGCAGGTAAGTCTCTTCGATTGTTGCTGACTTTGAAGATTGCATAAAATTTGCGACAAAGTCTGGTAGAGCTCGAATATACTTCTTGATCGCCATATCAGAAGTCTTGACTTGATCAAGGTAGATAAGGCTGAGCTGCTTGAAGCGAGCTGTTAAAGCTGCATTGTCACCCTCCTTCTATCTGATGTGCCAGAATTCGTCCTCTAACTTTTGGCGCTCATGGGGAGGGCAGAACTCTTCCAACATGACGTTCTTCAACTCATCCCACGACAAACCATAAGCTGCGTCATTTCCGCGTTTGTTTCTCTTGGCCGTCCACCAGTCTAAAGCGCGGGACTGGAAGACGCCGGTAGCATTCAGAGTGCGAAGATCGTCAGGACAACCACTTTGACGTAGGGTGACCTCGATCAAATCAAACCATTGGAATAAGGCCGTAGGACCTTCTTCAATAGTGAATTCCTTCGGTTCGCAAGCTTTAAACTGCTTGAAGCTAAAGGCAGCTTTAGGAGTTTTGGTCCTGGGTTCCTTGGACGATTTGCTCACATTCTCGTACAGTTCACTGACGATTTGAGGAACAACCTTCGCCATTTGCTTAGTGATCATAGCGGCGAGGCGTTTGTCAGCCTGATTTCAGCGAGCGGACTGGGTAGCGCGAGAACCAGATGACGACATTGTCTGCAACAGACATCGCCACAGGACTCAACACAAATTTCAATTATTCATAGTATAGTCTAACGATTACCATTAAGCTTAGGAATATGTATAAACATAGAATCACATAATCACATAATCACGTAGGGCATAGAGACACATAAGCACGTAAGGCACATAAGCCCATGAGGCAGTCAGAATACAGAAACCTAACTATATGTTGCACGTATTCCCTATCCTTCACAGCGCGTATAGAGATTATTTTAGCGATTGCGAACATCGAATAGCGATTGCGAATAATTACCAGCGGTTCGTTAATGATTGTGTAGTGTGGGTTGTGTTCGAAAGCGAAAAGCGAACAAATCACAAAAATCGAAACATATAACCACATAAAGCAGATAAAATCCACATAAAATTGACAAATATCAGAGTCAGCAATTTGCAGGCTCAGAATCGAACATATAGAAATCGAGAATAGATTGTCTTCGGCTAGATAGACATCGACTACCCAAAGTGGTTCAACTATTCACAAGGGATTTAAGTACACACTTTGGCCTTCTAGACTATTCTCTCGCTTCGATTTGAGCGATCGGCACGCATCATTCCAGTTACAGTGTGACTTCAAGTCATTGGAGTCCGTTGAGACTTTGGTGAGAGTTTTCTAAAACCACATTAGAGAGTAGAACGAGTCATCAAGGTTCGGGTTTCACCCCTAACTTAGCGACCACGTTCCTGTTTGTGTGGTAAAACCACGAGATAAAATGGTGAAGGTGAACCAAGGATCGGATGGTAATCCGATCGGGTGGCAATCCGATCGGATGGCCAGTCGATCGGGTGGCAAACCGTTCGGATGGTCACCTGATCGGGTGGCCATTCGACGGGATTGTCACCTCTGTGGTTGAGTGATGTGTTTGTGTATGATGGTTTGTACTTTGAAGTTTTCTTTGTAGCATTTTAAAAATTGAGAAGTATCTCTACCCTTCAGGTCGGTCGATCGAACGGCCGTTCGATCGGACAGCAATCCGATTGGCGAGACTTCTCAGTTTGAGAACAAGTTCACAGCAGGACGGTCACTCGATCGGATGGCTATCCAATCGGGTGGCAATCCATTTGTATTAAACTTGTTGAAAAATTGCTTAAGTATCCAAGCCCCCAAACGTCACATGATCGGATGGTCACTCGATCGGATGGCAATCCATTTTGATTCGAGTATTGAGCATTGCGATGTGGTTCGAGGGAGCGATGCGATAGAATTATTAATCAAATTACTTTTAATCCCAACTAATATATCAAACATACAATCACTATAAATAACTTGCGTTTAGCGATTTTGATTCGATTGCGACGCGATAGATTACGATTTCGATTAACACCTCAACATAAACATAACATGCACAAGTAACACATAAATAGCACACACACGTAAAACAATATTCAGCACACATAATTCGAGTTGGGAATGCGATAGCGATAAGCGGTAAATCGATTAAACATGCGATTAATATGCGATAAAACCTTGATTATTAACAAGTACTCCACATAATACAACTAATGCGATAACATAAATAGGATATTTACAAGTCAAAGAAGTCAAAACTGGAGTTGAGCAAGGAGTGACAGATCGCAATTAGCAATCTTGTCTCCCTTTGACTTCAATCTGGACTTTGACTTTGACTTTCGAAACACGGGGTGTTACAGGAAATCCATTGTTTCTTTCTACTGTTGGTTAGGTTTGAAGATTAATGTATCGAGCGATATTCTTACATGTGGTTGTAGGTCGGTTCGCGTTAACTTGATTCAGGAGTAGTTTGAGGGGGAGGATCTACAGTGTTTGATGTTGGACTCTTCGGGTTTCTTAAAGCGGCCTTAAGTGATTGTCAACAAGTCTTTTATTAGAAGGGTTGAGGATCACTGTGCTCTGCCGGAGAGATCAAGTTTCAACTAATGTTGAAAACAGGCATGATATCATCAGTCAAGGGGGAGTCTGTAAGTGCAGTATCCAGTGACTGAAGATATCAGTGTCAGACAGAACTGATAGCAACATATAGAAATCGAGAATAGGTTGTCTTCGACTAGATGGACATCGACTACCCAAAGTGGTTCAACTATTCACAAGGGATTTAAGTACACACTTTGGCCTTCTAGACTATGCTCTCGCTTCGATTTGAGCGATCGGCACGCATCCTTCCAGTTACAGTGTGACTTCAAGTCGTTGGAGTCCATTGAGACTTTGGTGAGAGTTTTGTAAAACCACATTAGAGAGTAGAACGAGTCATCAACGTTCGGGTTATACCCCTAACTTGGTAAAACCATGAGATAGAATAGAGGATTTTGCATCGAAGTATGGATCTCACTCCTAATTCGACGCAATTTCTCTTGTTTTATAGTAAAAATAGTAATTCGAACGAGTAATCTGGTCGAGAGTTTGCGGTTTTCACACCTAATCTTAACCAGATCATTCGTTTGTGTGAGTAATCAGCCTTAGGAAAGGCTGATCTTGCGCGGAACAGTAGTATGCGATGTTCGCACAAGTGTGTAGTGTGCAGCGAGAGATAGCGAGAAATGTCGAGCAAGCTCGTGCAAAACCCCTACCGGGTATGCATAAGTTGGTCTGTTGGTAATTAGACTATAGACTAGGTCATTCTAAGACATCAATCCGAACTAGGTCGAGTCTTGCCTAATACCCTATAGTTATGGCTCTGATACCAATCTGTCACACCCCAACCGATGGCGGAATCATCGGGGCGCGGCACTGAGCGAAACAGATTGTTCAAAGAAATTCCATAACGACTAAATTACCAAATAGTTTAAATATTATGTCCCATACCATAACCCATAAGATAATCTAGTTATTACAAACAGAGATATTCTTCAAACAAATAAACATGTTTCGACAACTCAGATTTTCAAATAAAATAAATTGTCTTTGTTTCTAGACTCTTTCCTAGCCTCGATTTCACAGCAAGCCAAGCATTCTAACATCTTAAGCACCTGTCACATACGTTAAAGTAAAAGTCAATACACATAGTGTAAAGGTGAGCATACAAATTTGATAATAGCATATAGAGTTCGAAATCGTTTATGCATAACCAGCACGTACATAGTGTGAAATGAAGCACGCAAGTTATCGACATGATCCTATCAATAACAATGACTACGGGTTAACTGCGCAAGGCAGTTCGTAATACACACTCACCACTGTGAGCCATGTAATTAATTGTCCTCAACAACCCCTGAGTGAACAGGTGCTGAGTCCAAACTATAGTACTATCGTTGCTAAGGCAGGTAGACAGCAATCCATATGTAAACATAACAAACAAGCAATCATTGAGTCACGTATACATGCAGTAGCGGTTAGCGTTAAAAGTATTGCGTAGTGTGTTCGATGTGATTTTAGAATAAGTAACGTATGTAACACCCAAAAGTGCATAAAGCAAAAAGGGTTCGAGTATACTCACAGCGATTGAGTTAATGGATTGAAGGGAGCGCTAGAGCGAAAATTAGCCTGAACGGTTAACGATAGCATAAGAAAAAGTCGGCGCGTAAAATGGTGAAGGTGAACCAAGGATCGGATGGTAATCCGATCGGGTTCGGATGGTCACTCGATCGGGTGGCCATTCGACGGGATTATCACCACTGTGGTTGAGTGATGTGTTTGTGTATGATGGTTTGTACTTTGAAGTTTTCGTTGTAGCATTTTAAAAATAGAGAAGTATCTCTACCCATCAGGTCGGTCGATCGAACGCCCGTTCGATCGGACAGCAATCCGATTGGCAAGACTTCTCAGTTTGAGAACAAGTTCACTGCAGGACGGTCACTCGATCGGATGGCTATCCGATCGGGTGGCAATCCATTTGTATTGAACTTGTTGAAAAATTGCTTAAGTATCCAAGTCCCCAAACGTCACACGATCGGACGGTCACTCAATCGGATGGCAATCTGATCGGGTGGCAATCTGTTTCAACGTTCAGATCCTTGAATAGGTTGAAAAGTAGTTTAAGTGTGGGACCCAAGTGCAACCCGATCGGATGGCCGGTCGATCGGGTGGCAATCCGATCGGACAGCAATTCGTCCCGACTATCCGTTCGTCTTTGACACTTGACTCGTTTGAAGTTTTGAAGTGTTTGAACGAGATATGTTGATAACTTTCTTGAACAATCAGAACCCTCAACCCGGCCCAAGTGACTCGACCGAACAGGAATCAACCTAGTCCGACCGGTTTATGGTTCGAGTCGGTAGTTCATGTTCAAACTTGAAGTCAATACCTCTTGGATAGAATTCGGACCTGGAACTAATACATCACCAAGAATGGGTAGAAGATCAGAACTAGCTCCGATTCCATCGGGTTTGAGTGTATTGAGTGTAAAAGAGTTGAAAGAAAGTTGGAAAACCTTCTCTCAATCCTTTTATCCATGAATTCGTGTAGATCTAAGTGGAATCTTTGATAAATATTGTGGAAATCCTTCAGATCTAAGTTGTTCTTGGTGGATTGAAGCCAAAACATGAAGTTCATAAGAACCCCATGATGACATCATCCTAGAACACCTCAGATCTGGTGATTTCATGGTTAAAAGTTAAGATTCAAAAGATAGAAAGGTGTAGGAGTGCATGTAGATCAAGAAAGTACAAGATTTAGGTTGGAAACTTACAAGAATCAGAAGAAATCACGAGTAATGAAGGCTGGAGCGAGTTGAGCAGAGAGAGGGCTGTCAATATCAAGTGATGTGACATATGAGGGTATTTATTGGGTTTCCATAAAAGGAAAGTGGAGGAAGAGGCTGGTCGATCGGGTGGCAACTCGGTCGGGTGACAACCTGATCAGATGGTTCGAAAGAGCGATACGATAGAATTATTAATCAAATTACTTTTAATCCCATCTACTATATCTAACATACAGTCACTGTAAATAACTTGCGTTAAGCGATTTCGATTCGATTGCGATGCGATAGATTACAATTTCGATTAACACCTCAACATAAACAGAACATGCACAAGTAACACATAAATAGCACACACACGTAAAACCATATCCAGCACACATAATTCGAGTTGCGAATGCGATAGCGATAAGCGGTAAATCGATTAAACATGCGATTAATATGCGATAAAACCTCGATTATTAACAAGTACTCCACATAATACAACTAATGCGATGACATAAATAGGATATTTACAAGTCAAAGAAGTCAAAACAGGAGTTGAGCAAGGGGTGACAGATCGCAATTAGCAATCTTGTCTCCCTTTGACTTCAATCTTGACTTTTACTTTGACTTTTGAAACACGGGGTGTTACAGGAAATCCATTGTTTCTTTCTACTGCCGGTTAGGTTTGAAGATAAATGTATCGAGCGATATTCTTACATGTGGTTGTAGGTCGGTTCGCGTTAACTTGATTCAGGGGTAGTTTGAGGGGGGGGGGGATCTACAGTGTTTGATGTTGGACTCTTCGGGTTTCTTAAAGCGGCCTTAAGTGATCGTCAACAAGTCTTTTAATAGAAGGGTTGAGGATCGTTGTGCTCTGCCGGAAAGATCAAGTTTCAGCCAATGTTGAAAGCAGGCATGATATCATCAGTCAAGGGTGTCACACCCCCAAAATCCACCATGCGGGGTATCACCTCTTGGAGGCGTGACGTGACCAGGATCGAGCCACCAATCATATTGAACAACTCAATTAAGTAAGTAAAACCAAACATAATACGATTGGTGACCAAAGCTAGTTAACCTTGTTTAGTTTAAACAGCGAAAGCATAAACGTGAGTTCAAAAGCATAAGTCCATAGTTCATAAGTTAAAGTTTCAAAACGCAAGTTTAGTAAGTTCATAAGGATTTAAATATTAAGCACGGAACATAACAGTCCGTACACCACAACAACTCCTTCCCCGTGCAAGCTCCAAGCATTTAGCGACCTGTAAGGCATGTAACAACGAGTCAACAACAAAGTTGAGTGAGTTCACGTTTGGTTGTTTAGTTTTAAGTTGTTTCTGAAAACGTGGTTTGACTCTCGTTGGCTTATTTGCCGTGGGGGTTACCCCATAGTTGAAAGTATGTTTAACCATATCCTTTTTCTTTATCCATTCCATAACCATGATCAGTGGGGGTTTTCCCCGTTTGAACTACTAGACAGTATGATATCGACTGCTACGCAAATAAGTTGTGCCCTATATCAGTGTCTATCATCACTGAAAATCTGCCATAGTCCATTAGTACACGCCCGTCCGAACGGCACGGTGTGAGGTTTGTTAAACCTAATAGCGCTATTAACTAATGACCCGCTCGCCATTGGCCTCGGCGATTAAGTCCATATAAATTGAGGGACTTCATGATAGAGTTTTGTCTAGCTAGTTTTAAGGTTGTTGTCCTACCCAAGGAGGACGAACGTACGTATTCTGCACCAGGAGAATTCGTAGGTTTAATAATGGCATCCTACCTATGGAGGATGGCCGTACATATCCTACCCAAGGAGGATATGTAGATTCCAATTTTAATTCCTTAACCCATTCCCAAACCACCGGGAATCCCTTGCCTTAGAAAGTGTGTGAACTCACCTCGGTTTGCTCGGTTAGATTCTCAATATAGCTAACAGTCAAGGTCGGTCAATCACGTCCTAGTATGATTTACCAGTTAGTCATTTAGTGGCTTTCAAATAGAACACAAAGTTCCTACACGTATCTATCACACAACATGCATCACTGTAACGGTTTATGCCCATCTAAGTTTCCCATCCATTCCCCGCTCATAATCAAACATACGATAACACACATAACATATATAGCATATTAGATCATTCACAGATAGCGTACTCGACATTTAGACACGCAAGTCACAACTTATGTCAATTCAGCATTAATACTCAAAACCGTCTGTTTTTGGACATTTAAATAAAATAGTTAGATTATTCCAAAAATTCCCAAATTTTTATAGAATGTCATAAACATTCCATATTTTATTGTGTAAAAATATCGGGGTCCGGTTCATTACCCACATTTTATAGAAATTCATATTCGGGACTGAACTTAGATTTATGTATTTCTGACCACAGTCCACGAAACAATTTATTAAAAATTCATCGTAAGTCCGATTTGCGAAATTCCAGTGGGTTAATTACAAATACTTCAGTTGTCATCTACAGTAAAATTTTCATGGTCCGATTGATCCCAAAACGCAGGTTATGACTGAAAGTACGACACCCATTTATTGCTGTCCAAATTCAGCTTAAGTTGCTGTTACAAATTAACACTTTAAAAATAGTAAACGAAGTCCAAAAATTATGATTCCGGTGCCATTAGAACCGTATTTCATAATAACATATTTTAGATTCAAAATATCGGTTTTTCGTTGAGTTTAAGACCTGTTTACAGCCAACTGAAGTTGGCTGTAAAACTTGGACAGATTCTGATTTTCAGTGTTTAACCTTCTAAATCGTGTTCGATCGATTCCGTTAACAAGTTTAGTGACCACAACAACATCACATACTAATATTATTCAGCACAACATCAGATAATGAACCAATCATCATAATCACACAAGATCTACATGATTTACACTAACATTCATCCATTAACCACCTTGTTCATCACTTTAGTAGACTTTTAGTTGGTGATCTTATATGTTAGTGATTTTTAACCGACGAAACTCTTATTAACCACTTTAGAATAGATCAAGAAGATGTTTAGAGCAACTTACTACTAGCTCGAGGCTAGGGAAGATTCTAGTCGAAAATCGAGTGGATAAAAGCAATAGGGTGAGGTCCTTCGCGTTCCGAATGCACCAAGGTTCCTTATACGCGTTCCTTAACACTTGTAGATGTATGGAATGGGTTGAAGGAAATCGAAAAGGTGATGGATGGGTGTGGGTGTCTTCAGCCGAGAGCTCCAAAGAGAAGGAGAGAGTGTGTTTTGTGGTTAAGTGTTGAGTGGAAAGAATGAAGGTTATGTTGTGTTAAATGTTGATCTTATAGACAAAACCTTTCTAATTATCCAAAGGATTTTGTGTCTAGATGATATTAGACACATAAGATTATAATATTCAAAAGTTGTAAGTACTTGTTCCCATGGGGAACCGAACTCGTGAAGGGGGGGGGGGGTATTTGGTTAGATTGTAACTAAATGGTAAGTATTAGTTAGGTATTTAGGAGATTAAACCATTTACTAGTATGTTATGTGTTATAGCGGGTGTTAGGGTATTCGGGGACCCTAACTGGTTCAGAAAAGAAAAACAATGTCATGGACAATATTTTTAGGTTCCGGGTAAAGTCCGATTGTTCGGTTCGATCTTGTTCCGTTAAACCGCTTAATTAATCCGTAAAGCGTCCTACTTATATATTTTTGCAACGTTTTTAATTTTTAACACTCAGGAAGTCATAACAGACTATTTAATGACTTTTCTGTACACTACTAGTGTGTCAACATGCACATGTAAATATAACACAGATATCAGAAAGCAGTTACGTAATTCCACACAGTCGTCAAGCACTTTAGTATTATTAATAAACTGCAAGTTACATGTAAATTCGAGGGTTGTCACATTCTCCCCCTGTTAAGAGAATTTCGTCCCGAAATTTAGCGCGTGGTTACTGAGGAAGCTAGTTAAGTTGCGTTGTTTTCCAGATTTTCCTGGGGCGTCACATCATCCCCCCGTTGATTTGGAATTTCGTCCCGAAATTCTGCAGTAGCTTCAGCCTCAGTAGTGGTTGCGTTTTTCTTAAACAGTTGGGGATACTTGAGTTTCATCTGGTCTTCTCGTTCCCAGGTATACTCTGGGCCACGACGAGCATTCCAACGAACTCGGACCAGAGGTATCCTGGTATGCTTGAGGATCTTAACATCTCGATCAGTAATCTCTACAGGTTCCTCGACGAATCGGAGCTGGTCGTCGATAGTGAGTTCCTTCAGAGGAACTATGAGGGTCTCATCTGACAGACACTTCTTCAGATTCGACACATGGAAAACATTGTGAACTCCGCTGAGTTCTTCAGGTAGATCCAACCTGTAGGCGACTTGGCCAATTTTCTCAATGACTTTGAATGGTCCGACATAACGCGGATTGAGTTTGCCTCGTTTGCCAAAGAAGACTACACCTTTCCAAGGTGAGACTTTGAGTAGCACTCGATCCCCAACCTGGAGCTCGAGTGGTTTTCTTCCCTTATCAGCATAGCTTTTCTGGCGGTCACGAGCTGCCGCCATTCGCTGTCGTATCTGAGCAATTTTCTCGGTGGTATCTACCACATGTTCTGGGCCAGTGATTTGGCTGTCACCAACTTCTGCCCAACAGAGAGGTGATCGGCATTTGCGTCCGTACAATGCCTCAAACGGAGCGGCTTGGATGCTGGTGTGGTAGCTGTTGTTATATGAGAACTCCACTAGCGGGAGGTGCTTTTCCCAGCCATTACCAAAATCGATTACACATGCCCTAAGCATGTCTTCAAGGGTTTGGATGGTGCGTTCAGATTGCCCATCCGTCTCCGGGTGATAAGCGGTGCTCATATATAAACGTGAGCCAAAGGACTTGTGCATTGCTTGCCACAGTTCTGAAGTAAAACGTGCGTCACAATCAGATATAATAGAGATTGGCACTCCGTGCCTTGATACCACTTCCTTTAGGTAAATGTCTGCAAGAGTAGAAAACTTGTCCGTTTCTTTGATAGCCAGAAAATGTGCAGACTTGGTTAGTCGATCTACGATCACCCAAATGGTATCGTTTCCGCGTTGAGATCTGGGCAGGCCGGTAACGAAATCCATGGAAATTTGCTCCCATTTCCATTTCGGAATCTCCGGTTGTTGAAGTAGGCCTGATGGTTTCTGATATTCAGACTTGACTCTCGCACAAGTCAAGCACTTGCTGACGTAGGTTGCTATGTGGGCTTTCATGCCAGGCCACCAGTATGTGGTCTTTAAGTCATGGTACATCTTATCCGAACCAGGATGTACTGAATAACGAGACTTATATGCCTCATCCATCACAAGCTCGCGTAAGTTGCCATACAGTGGGACCCAAATACGCCCTGTTACATAGTAGGCACCGTCTTCCTTTTGTTCTAGCCGCTGCCTCGATCCTCGTAGGGACTCAGCCCTGATGTTCTCTGCTTTCAATGCTTCAACCTGAGCATCGCGAATCTGAGCGGGAAGGTTAGATTGGATGGTAAGCTGTAGAGCACGTACACGCCTAGGTATAGTATCCTTTCGACTGAGGGCGTCGGCCACAACATTGGCTTTGCCCGGATGATACTTGATAGCGCATTTGTAATCATTCAAGAGTTCGACCCATCGGCGTTGTCGCATGTTTAACTCCTTTTGCTTGAAGATATGCTCGAGACTCCTGTGATCGGTGTAAATGGTGCACTTGGTACCGTACAGGTAATGTCTCCATATCTTAAGCGCGAATACAACTGCTCCCAGCTCCAGATCGTGAGTAGTGTAGTTTCTTTCGTGCACTTTAAGTTGGCGCGATGCATAGGCAATGACCTTGTCGCGTTGCATCAATACGCAACCAAGTCCTTGGATGGAAGCGTCGCAATAAACCACGAAATCATCGGTGCCTTCAGGCAATGAGAGGATAGGCGCGCTACAAAGTCTATCCTTTAGATGTTGAAATGCGGACTCTTGTGCATCACCCCAATGATAGATGACACCCTTCTGAGTTAGTGAAGTGAGAGGTTGCGCAATCTTGGAGAAGTCTTTGATAAATCTTCTGTAATATCCTGCCAAACCCAAGAATTGGCGGATTTCTTTTGGTGTGCGGGGTGCATGCCAGTTCTTGATTGAGTCAACCTTGGATGGATCAACATGAATCCCATCCTTGTTTACCACATGGCCTAGAAAGTGGACTTCGCGAAGCCAGAAGTCACATTTCGAAAACTTGGCACACAACTGCTCTTTTCGAAGAAGTTCCAGCATAAGTCGTAGATGCTGCTCGTGTTCCTCCTGACTCTTAGAATAGATCAGGATATCGTCGATGAACACAATAACGAACTTATCTAGGTAAGGCTTGCACACTCGATTCATGAGATCCATGAAGACCGCTGGTGCATTCGTCGGCCCGAATGGCATAACCAGAAACTCGTAATGGCCGTAGCGAGTTCTGAATGCTGTTTTGGAGACGTCCTCATCTCGGACTCTCAGCTGATGGTATCCCGATCTCAAATCAATCTTAGAGTAATAGCTCGACCCTTGCAGCTGGTCGAATAAGTCGTCAATACGTGGAAGAGGATAACGATTCTTCACAGTCACCTTGTTGAGCTCGCGATAGTCAATACACATTCTGAAAGTACCATCCTTCTTCTTTACGAACAAGACTGGAGCTCCCCAGGGCGAAGAGCTAGGACGTATAAAACCCTTTTCCAAGAGCTCTTGTAGTTGTGTGGACAGTTCTTCAAGTTCTGATGGAGCTAGACGATATGGTGCTCGACCTACTGGCGCTGCTCCAGGAGCTAGCTCGATTTGAAACTCAACTTGGCGATGAGGCGGAAGACCAGGTAATTCCTCAGGAAATACCTCGGGAAAATCGCGCACAATAGGGATGTCTTCGATTCTCTTCTCTTCCGTTGATGTGTCAGTAACGAGTGCTAAAATGGCAGTGTGGCCCTTTCGCAAACACTTCTGGGCCTTAAGGAAAGAGATGATGCCTTCGACAGCACCACTCTTGTCGCCACGAATCATGAGAGGTTCTTCAACGGAACGAGGAATGCGGACGATTTTCTCCTTGCAGACAATCTCCGCTTGATGATGAGATAGCCAATCCATCCCAATAACAACGTCGAAACTACCAAGTGTGATAGTAATAAGGTCGATAGGGAAAGTCTGACCAGCTAAGACGAGGTTACAACCTTTAACTACGTGTGTGGCTTCAAGACTTTTACCATTTGCTAGCTCTACCGCGTGTTTGGTGTTCAAAAGTGTTGGGGTGCGCTTAAGCATTTGGCTAACTTTTAAGGACACATAACTAGTATCGGCACCCGAATCGAATAAAACAGTAACAAAGAAGTCATCCAGAAGAAACTTACCCATCACACCATTGGGATCGTTCCTTGCTTCGCCCTGACCAATCATGAAAGCACGACCTCTTGCCCCATTGCCATTGTTGTTTCCCCCATTGCCGCCTCCATTGTTGCCTCCATTGTTATTCCTATTGTGGTTCCCATTTCCTTGGTTATTGTTCTGGTTTTGGTTCAGCTGGGGGCAGTTCCTCTTAAAGTGGCCTTCAGCGCCACACTGAAAGCATCCTTTATTTCCCTGCTGATGCTGCTGCTGATGGGTCTGTGGAGCTTGTTGTTGTTGGCGATTCTGATTTGCAGGACGCGGGCTCCTGCAATCCTTAGCTTCATGACCCAGCTTTTGACATCTCTGACAGCGACCTTTGTTGCACTGCCCGCTGTGATGCTTGTTGCACCGGTTGCACTTGGGGTGGTTCCCTCGGTATCCACCCTGTCCTTGATTGCCGGAAGACTGCTGACCGGGACTCTGGTAGTCATCAGTCTTTCGCTGTTGAGACTGAACTGAAGTGGAACCTTTACTGGAGTTCCCATCCCATTTTCGCTTGTTGTCGTTGGGAGCGTCAGTAGTAGCAGCACCAATACGCTTGGGTAGTCTGTTTTGTTCAACTGCTTGATCGGTGAGGCGAATAGCCAACTTGACGACTTGCTGGATGGTACCCAAGTTGGCTGAAGTCACGTGACTTTGAATCTCTGGTACAAGGCCCTTGAGATAGAGCTCAATTCGTTTGATGGGAGGGTTCACCATGGTTGGACACAAGATGGCCAGCTCGTTTGACCTCTTAGTATACGCCTCAATCTCAGACCCCGTCATCTTCAGGTTGTAAAATTCCACTTCTAGCTTATGGATGTCATCCCGACTACAGTACTCCTCCTTGATCAGCTCTTTAAAACCATTCCAGGGTGTGGCATTAGCAACTGCCAGTCCTAGTAGTTGAACCTGCGCCTTCCACCAGGTTAACGCAGCTCCTTCAAGTGTTCCGGTAGCATATTTCACCCTACGGTCTTCGGGGCATTCGCACATCTCGAAAACTGTCTCAAGCTTTTCAAACCAGTGAAGAAGGCCCACTGCTCCTTCAGTGCCACTGAAAGTGGTAGGTCGGCAGTCCATAAACGTCTTGAATGTGCACACCGGAGGTTGAGCATGTTGACCTGTAGTGCGAGAATAATAGGCATGGTTAAGCACGAGGGTTGGTTTGTGAAGGTAGGATCTAAACGTCCTAAGGTGAGTTGGTATGGCAGGTTATACCTCCTGCAGGGTTAGCTGCGAGTGCCTCCGCAACTCGTTCGTTGATCAAAGCCGTCAACTGGGCTTGAGTGAGGTTGATACGTCCTTCGCGTCCGCTCATGATCTTCATAATGAAGCAACGTAAGTGAGAAAAGTGTTGCAAAAGTGCGTAAGTGTGGGACGATAGCAGAGAGTAAGCACACATGGTTCAAATAGCAATTATCACCTTATCTAATGCACAGTGAGAACTATCTAACCGACAATATAACATAAAGCATACCACTTATGGTGTCGAGTCTTGCACGTGGAGCGAAGCGTCGTTGTGGATCGTTGAGCACTGTACAGGTTATAGTCTGGTTTTATCAAAAAGCTTTTCCCTTTTTAAAACCAAGTTCACTATAACCAATGGCTCTGATACCAATCTGTCACACCCCCAAAATCCACCATGCGGGGTATCACCGCTTGGAGGCGTGACGTGACCAGGATCGAGCCACCAATCATATTGAACAACTCAATTAAGTAAGTAAAACCAAACATAATACGATTGGTGACCAAAGCTAGTTAACCTTGTTTAGTTTAAACAGCGGAAGCATAAACGTGAGTTCAAAAGCATAAGTCCATAGTTCATAAGTTAAAGTTTCAAAACGCAAGTTTAGTAAGTTCATAAGGATTTAAATATTAAGCACGGAACATAACAGTCCGTACACCACAACGACTCCTTCCCCGTGCAAGCTCCAAGCATTTAGCGACCTGTAAGGCATGTAACAACGAGTCAACAACAAAGTTGAGTGAGTTCACGTTTGGTTGTTTAGTTTTAAGTTGTTTCTGAAAACGTGGTTTGACTCTCGTTGGCTTATTTGCCGTGGGGGTTACCCCATAGTTGAAAGTATGTTTAACCATATCCTTTTTCTTTACCCATTCCATAACCATGATCAGTGGGGGTTTTCCCCGTTTGAACTACTAGACAGTATGATATCGACTGCTACGCAAATAAGTTGTGCCCTATATCAGTGTCTATCATCACTGACAATCTGCCATAGTCCATTAGTACACGCCTGTCCGAACGGCACGGTGTGAGGTTTGTTAAACCTAATAGCGCTATTAACTAATGACCCGCTCGCCATTGGCCTCGGCGATTAAGTCCATATAAATTGAGGGACTTCATGATAGAGTTTTGTCTAGCTAGTTTTAAGGTTGTTGTCCTACCCAAGGAGGACGAACGTACGTATTCTGCACCAGGAGAATTCGTAGGTTTAATAATGGCATCCTACCTATGGAGGATGGCCGTACATATCCTACCCAAGGAGGATATGTAGATTCCAATTTTAATTCCTTAACCCATTCCCAAACCACCGGGAATCCCATGCCTTAGAAAGTGTGTGAACTCACCTCGGTTTGCTCGGTTAGATTCTCAATATAGCTAACAGTCATGGTCGGTCAATCACGTCCTAGTATGATTTACCAGTTAGTCATTTAGTGGCTTTCAAATAGAACACAAAGTTCCTACACGTATCTATCACACAACATGCATCACTGTAACGGTTTATGCCCATCTAAGTTTCCCATCCATTCCCCACTCATAATCAAACATACGATAATAAACATAACATATATAGCATATTAGATCATTCACAGATAGCGTACTCGACATTTAGACACGCAAGTCACAACTTATGTCAATTCAGCATTAATACTCAAAACCGGCTGTTTTCGGACATTTAAATAAAATAGTTAGATTATTCCAAAAATTCCCAAATTTTTATAGAATGTCATAAACATTCCATATTTTATTTTGTGAAAATATCGGGGTCCGGTTCATTACCCACATTTTATAAAAATTCATATTCAGGACTGAACTCAGATTTATGTATTTCTGACCACAGTCCACGAAACAATTTATTAAAAATTCATCGTAAGTCCGATTTGCGAAATTCCAGTTGGGTAATTACAAATACTTCAGTTGTCATCTACAGTAAAATTTTCATGGTCCGATTGATCATAAAACTCAGGTTATGACTGAAAGTACGACACCCATTTATTGCTGTCCAAATTCAGCTTAAGTTGCTGTTACAAATTAACACTTTAAAAATAGTAAACGAAGTCCAAAAATTACGATTCCGGTGTCATTAGAACCGTATTTCATAATAACATATTTTAGATTCAAAATATCGGTTTTTCGTTGAGTTTAAGACCTGTTTACAGCCAACTGAAGTTGGCTGTAAAACTTGGACCGATTCTGATTTTCAGTGTTTAACCTTCTAAATCGTGTTCGATCGATTCCGTTAACAAGTTTAGTGACCACAACAACATCACATACTAATATTATTCAGCACAACATCAGATAATGAACCAATCATCATAATCACACAAGATCTACATGATTTACACTAACATTCATCCATTAACCACCTTGTTCATCACTTTAGTAGACTTTTAGTTGGTGATCTTATATGTTAGTGATTTTTAACCGACAAAACTCTTATTAACCACTTTAGAATAGATCAAGAAGATGTTTAGAGCAACTTACTACTAGCTTGAGGCTAGGGAAGATTCTAGTCGAAAATCGAGTGGATAAAAGCAATAGGGTGAGGTATTTCGCGTTCCGAATGCACCAAGGTTCCTTATACGCGTTCCTTAACACTTGTAGATGTATGGAATGGGTTGAAGGAAATCGAAAAGGTGATGGATGGGTGTGGGTGTCTTCGGCCGAGAGCTCCAAAGAGAAGGAGAGAGTGTGTTTTGTGGTTAAGTGTTGAGTGGAAAGAATGAAGGTTATGTTGTGTTAAATGTTGATCTTATAGACAAAACCTTTCTAATTATCCAAAGGATTTTGTGTCTAGATGATATTAGACACATAAGATTATAATATTCAAAAGTTGTAAGTACTTGTTCCCATGGGGAACCAAACTCGTGAAGGGGGGGGGGGTATTTGGTTAGATTGTAACTAAATGGTAAGTATTAGTTAGGTATTTAGGAGATTAAACCATTTACTAGTATGTTATGTGTTATAGCGGGTGTTAGGGTATTCGGGGATCCTAACTGGTTCAGAAAAGAAAAACAATGTCATGGACAATATTTTTAGGTTCCGGGTAAAGTCCGATTGTTCGGTTCGATCCTGTTCCGTTAAACCGCTTAATTAATCCGTAAAGCGTCCTACTTATATATTTTTGCAACGTTTTTAATTTTTAATACTCAGGAAGTCATAACAGACTATTTAATGACTTTTCTGTACACTACTAGTGTGTCAACATGCACATGTAAATATAACACAGATATCAGAAAGTAGTTACGTAATTCCACACAGTCGTCAAGCACTTTAGTATTATTAATAAACTGCAAGTTACATGTAAATTCGAGGGTTGTCACAAAGGGGGAGTCTGTAAGTGCAGTATCCAGTGACTGAAGATATCAGTTTCAGACAGAACTGATAGCAACAGTTAAGGGGGAGTCTATAAGTGCAGTTCCTGCCGGGAAACTTTGCTTTGTCAGTTCTGGTCTACGGTCAACAAAGTCAAAGTCAAGTCAAGAATTCGAAAGCTTTATCAGTTCCGAGTTTATGATGTTAAACTCGGAATATGTTGATTATTATTGTTGTCCGAATTATTTGTTTTGCATCCTGGATAATATGCTTTGTCCGGGTTTAGTCCCTAGTCTATATATATGTGTTGTATAGGGTATATTAGGGCAACCCTTGAGAGCTTGGTGCATCTCTCACAAATCCCAGCCATTCTCCATCAGTGTGTGAATTCTAGAGAGAGAGAGAGAGGGATACTATGTGTTAGTGAGAGAAAGCTCGGTTTAGATCTTTGTGATCTAAACCAGCTTGTAGATGATGTATACTCTTTTCGTTTGTAATCTGTGATGACTGATTCATTAATAAAGAGATTCATCTTCTACATCTTTCTATCTTGTTCATTTATTGATGATTTGCGTCTTGAATCAAGTGCAATGTTTGATGTTCATCATCGATCCGGTGCTTTAACAAGGACTGCATCCTACTGGCGGCAAAAGACAAAGCGATTATATAAGTAGAACAGATAAACAAAACTTAACACTCTACGCATTCTCTAAACGCCACACATTGTCTAAAACGCTATACAACTTGAAAAAATGGCTCAGGTTATTGCATGGAGGTTTGAGTGGTCGGAGAAACGTTTTGTCCTAAAGTTCTCTGATAGGAGAAGGGTGTAGGTCAAGACAATCAAGGCATTACTTAGTTTGGATGAAGCCGTTCAGAGGGGTATTCTGGCCCTTGGGATTCTAAGGGCCGACGATTGTGAAAGGACTAGAAAGGTAATAAGAAGATTGAAGAGAAAATTTCCAGTAGATGATGATAATGATATTGACGATACTAGTCTACCAACAGTTAGCAGTTGAGGGTTGGATGAACAAGCAAGAACGGTTAAAGTGACTTATCGACATGGGATGGAATATTCATTCCCGGTAGATGAAATGTTGAAGACAGAGAGACTACATCTTCTTGAACAACTTTGTGATTTAGCACCTTCAAACGATGTAAGATCCAGGGTTGTCATGATATTTAAGTATAGGCTGCAGGAAAGACTAGATGAGATAATGGCGTTATACGCCAATGCACAATATGATGATGATGAATCTGAAGAAAGTGATGAACAAAGTGATGGGTACATCTCTGATGTAATCCCATACACATAAAACTATTAGTTTGTTTTGATTTCGTCTTATTGTAATCTTTTAAATTATTAAAGAAGGGTTGTTCTATTTCCACACCCCTATAATCTTATTTTCACATCCCTATATCTATACGGGCCGTATAAACTGATACGGACCGTATAGAATATTTATGCGCAGAATTTAATGCGGTTGAATGTTTTTTTTGTTTTTATATGTATACGGGACGTATAGTTATATACTGGCCGTATACATATTTGCATAATTTTGTTTCGAAGGTTTGCCAAGGGTTTTTAGTTTTGAAAACTGTATACGGGCCGTATAATGTTATACGGCCCGTATAGCCCGTATAGAAAAGTTAACTTTTTGTTGCAATTGGGAAACCGTTTAATAAATTTTATAATTTAAAATAGTGTTGTATATATCAGATTATGTTACGAGTTTGTAGTTAAACGTATTTATTATGTTTAATAAGTTTCCTCTTTGTAAAATGATAAATATGTATAGAAAAATTATTTTTTTGTTGCAATCGGGAAACCGTTTAATAAGTTTTGTAAATTTTAAAATAGTGTTGTATATATCGGATTATGTTACGAGTTTGTAGTTAAACGTATTTATTATTTTTAATAAGTTTCCACTTTGTAAAACGATAAATATGTATGTATAGAAAAGTTAATTTTTTGTTGCAATCGGGAAACCGTTTAATAAGTTTTGTAAATTTTAAAATAGTATTGTATATATCGGATTATGTTACGAGTTTGTAGTTAAACTTATTTATAATGTTTAGTAAGTTTCCACTTTGTAAAACGATAAATATGTGATATGATTATGATAAACTACGACAACAATTATTAAACAAACAACTTAACATCTAAACATAAGATTAAGGGGTTGTTTGGTAGCCTCTGAATGGTCATTAAGAGGCTAACTTTGAATGGAGCCATTAAGAATTTTACCAATGAGAAGGTAGAAGAATGTGGCATGTGATGATTTATCATTCAGAGGTTACCTCTTAACCATTCAGACTTGAGATTACCTCTTATTCATTCAGAGGTTTTAAACCATTAAGAGGTAGCATCTGAATATTCATTAAGAGGCTACCAAACAGCCCCTAATATTTAGAATGTTTTACATCTAAAAAAAAAGATAAACTTTTACAAAGTTTCAAACGTAAAATAACAAAAAAAAATACAATAAGCAGCTACGGCGGTGGTGGTGGTGGTGGTGCAGCGCCAGATCATTGAGGTAGGGGCGCGCCAGAATGCATAGCCACAATTGCCTCGACCATCCACTGTACATCCTCTCTCACTGCAGCTAAATCCCCTCTGACTGCAGCTACATCCAACTCGACCTGAACGAGTCTCTCCTCCACCTGAACGAGTCTCTCTTCCACCCCTGGTGGAGGCATCACACGCTGTCTCACGCTCCATCGAATGTACGGGCGATCACCCCGTAAATCCTCCGCAGCTACCTGTGATCGATTGACAGTATGAGCGACCCCCTCACGTACCCCGCTTCCCTCTCCATCGCCTCCCTCTCCTTCGCCATTGCCTCCCTCGTCCTCTCCTCCCTCGCCCTCGCCTCCCACTCCCTCGCCTCCCTCCCCATCACCTCCCTCTCCACGGGGTCCCTCACCCACACCAAACGCCCAAACCAGCTACCCTCCCTCGACCTCGCGAGCCAAACCTATCGATTGGGCTGTGTCCCTCCCAACCCTGTCAAGCTGGAGTGTTAGGGTCATATCACTTGCCACCTGCGGGGATAAGAGGCGAAAGAAATGCTTCGCCAGACGGGTGACGAAGGCCCCACAGCTGATGTGGGTAGAGGTACGCTTAAAAACGTACTCAGCAAGATATGCGGCCAACTTGTATGCCAAGTTGGCCCTCCCGCCGGTAAGTAAGTCGTGCAAGAAGAATAAGTCACTTTGGGTGACCCATTCCCTGCTATCATGACGACCGGCGATCGTCACGGGGATACACCGATGTAGGTATCGGTGTAACGGGTCGTAAAGATCAGTCGCCCGTGCCTTCGGGGATCGCTGATTCGGTTTCGTGAACTCCCCGAACCCAATAGTGCGCCACCAAGGCCACAACACGTCACTGGACGTGCTGATTGGCGCATCAAAAAATGCATGGGACACTGAGTACTCCTGTGAGTACAGACCCAAGGCAACGGCGAACTGAGGAAGTGTCATCCTCTGAGGCTTGCCGCAAATAGTAAAAGCTACGGCGTCTGTCGTAAAAAAATGCTGAAAACCCCCACCCCGGGTGTCCGTAAATGTAAAAGTAGATAAAAACTCTAAAGTAATCTCCCTGTGGGCCCGCTCTGCGGCAGGATCAAATAAGCGGTCCCACGGGGAGTTAGCTGGCATGAGCTCCCGGACCCGACCGATCACTCCAATATCGGTCAAAAACTGAATATCAATGGTCCAAGGCGCATCCAGCACCATCTCCCGTAATTTGCCCAAAACCCTATAGGCAGCCGTACCTCGGGGGATATCTCTAATAAACTGCCCCATCTCAGTAAAATCGGGCATAATCTCCTCCTCCTGTCCACGTCCACATCCCCGTCCGCGTCCACGTCCACGGCCTCGACCCTGACCCTGACCTCGACCTCTACGGGCCGCACCAGCTGCTGATGACTCAGCCATATCATCTGTAAAAATAACAATTACAACTTAGCAATCACTATACGATTAGCGTTAACATATTATACGACTACTATTCTTGTATACGAACGTATTGTATGTATCATATGCGCTCTGTATACAGCTTGAATATTCAACCAGTATACGACCGTATATATAATATACGATCGTATACAGTTTGAATATTCAAACATTATACGAGCGTATATAGTGTATACGATAGTATACAGTTTGAATATTCATATGCGATACGATCGTATATAGTGTATACGATCGTATAAATTGTATACGAACGTATACACTTGAATAATCAGTTACAATTTTCTGTTTCAATTTTTTTTTCAAATTCAATTATACAATCGTAATTGTTACGCCTATCTACGCTATTCGATCCTTTACTATACAAGACCATAATCTAACATGTTACGGAATTGGAAAGTTTACTATACGAAAACGTACCGTATAGGAAGAACGAGAAGAAAACGACAAAAACGCCGAAGAACGCTATCCAAGAACGATCCGAGAGAAAACCGAGAGAATTTTTGGTGGAATGTTGAGGCCGTATGGTGGAAATGAGGTCGTATAAAGCTTATACGATCTTTTTTCCTTAGTATACGGGCCGTATAAATGTATACGACCCGTATACAGTAATTTAATATTTTTTAATTCAGTCGTATACTTAATATACGATCACTATATACGAGGCGTATACGTTTATATGGCCCGTATACAATTGAGTATTTTTCATTTTTCTTCAATTACTATATGCGGAACTGACGAAGATACGGTCGGTATGTCTTAATGTTGATTCGTTTAAACGTTTTTTCAAGTTCAATTTCAACAAGTTACCAAAACATTTATATAACGTGTATGTTCATCAGTACAAATTGTCAAAACATGCAAATTGATTCGTTTAAACGTTTTTTCAAGTTCAATTTCAACAAGTTGCCAAAACATTTATATAACGTGTATGTTCATCATTACAAATTGTTAAAACATGCAAATAACATTTTATATTCATAGGGCACCTAAATCCACGTAATCCCTGGTCCTGTATTCATCAACGATCGTATTATATTGGTCAATACGTTCCTTGTAATAGTGATACCAACTTTCTGCTGGCGTATTCTGTGTCGGTTGTCGCCAGTATCCTGATGGGGTTGGCATTGGATATTCCCCTTCTAATCTGACGTGAATAAAATGGTTCCTATTTACATGTACAAGCGCGACTGTTCGGTGGAATACTTTCTTCGGCTGTTCTGAACATGGGAAAAAATTAAGCACAACCAAGGTCACTTAATAAGAGACAAATGACATTCCATCGGTTTGTTATCAGAAGCCCCGTGAATGGCATTTGTAGCCACTTATGTGCAGGTGCTCCGTCTATACGGTTGGACCAAACTAATGAGTCCAGAACTTGTTGATACTCAGGTCCATTTATCTTTTTCCATAATTCGTGGAACCAGTTGCACTCATCATGAAGCTGCTCCCGTATGAACGGCCACTGCCACTCTTTAAGCGATAAGCCGACCGCTAATGATCAAAACCCACAATTACCATCACCCTGCACATTTTGTATGTGACTGAGGTGTGGATAGAAGCAAGGTGGAATGAACTTTTGGAAGTGCATGAACATATTAACTTGTCCGACAGGCAGCAAAGGTAAGTCTGGTTGCTCTTCCTTGGATTTTGCGACCTGCTTTTTCGTTTTCGGATTCTTAGCGCCTTTCGCAATCTCGCCGAAGAACATAGGTGTTTCAGCACAATAACTTTGTGACTCGATAAACGAGCTGTGCCTGGAAGGTTCGATCTTTGATTCTTGTGTGCCAAACCCAACGGGTGAATCACTATACTGGTCCTGCGTTGTAAAAAAGCTGTGTCTTGAAGGCTCCGTAAACGAATCATCCTTCCTTTGTTGCTGAGCTTTTAAAGTTGGACGACCCCGTGTGTTTTTTTGCACAACTGGTTGTTTGAGTTTCGTCTTATTAAGTTGTACCAACTCCTTCATCTTTTGAATCAGGTTTTTCTTGAGTTCTCTCGGCTGGGCACTTAAATGTTGTTTGAGAAGCGCAAGTTCGCCGTCTAAGTCGAAAGAGTCCACCTCGCTCGATTTCAGTATGGAGTCCAAATTTAACTTTCTCCAAAAAGGGTCTATCAACTCCAACGGGATCATTTGACCTAAGAAACATATCAACAAACAACATAAAACGTCAATAAGATTTTGCGTGATGAAATGCTATGATTATAAAATGTGGTTGGTCGAATAATGTATTACCATTCTTTGTATACGGTTCCAACCGACACGCGCACGGCAACCCACAGCTTGTATACAAACAGCACGCGCATGTACCGTTAGATAACTTTAATTTTTCTATTTCATTTACTTCGTCGGATATCAACTCTAGGCAGGCATGTGAAACCTTCTTTAGTAGGAGATTAAATATTGGTTTGTTATGTTGACCCAATGTTTGGCTCCTGCTTGTTTCAATGCTGCCTTTGATTTCTGTCACCTGGTTTCTTATGAGCTTATCGATAAGTGGTACCACTTTCTCCAGGGTGTAATTAGAGTCGCCTAGGTACTGCTTCTAAAGGGCATGTTGACCCTCTGCCCTGTTCGTTGTATGTTGACCGATGTTCAGATGTTGGTCGCTCCAGAACGAAACAAACTGGTCTCTATATGGTTGGAACCAGATTGAATCCAAATTGTCCATAATCTCTGTAATCAAAGTCAAGTGCAGTTAAGACAAGTCAAATAAATACGATTATTAAACAAAAATAATATAAAACTTACCGTCGGTTTTTTTTGCGTGGCAACTTTGATCATATTCGGTCGTACCAGTAGTTGTAGTCAAGATCGGTCGTTGAGTTAATTAGCTGGCCCCACTTGTAAAGAAACCTGTCCCAGCTATCATCTGTTTTAAAGCTTTGCCTGCAATGTTTGAAGATGTTTTGCTGTATGTGCCACCTACACAATGAATGTCTAGCCCTGGGAAACACGGTTGCATATGCGTTCATTAGGGCGCGATCTCTATCCGTTACTATTACACGGGGTTCCATAACATTGTCTAATGAGTGTTTCAACCTCTGTAGAACCCATGTGAAGTTTTCCTGTTTCTCGTTGCTTAAGAACGCATGAGCAATGCAAAACGACATCAACGTGGATGTAACACCGATAATCTGGACTAGCGGCATTTTGTACCGATTCGTCTTGTAGGTGGAGTCTAAAAGCAACACATGCGGGAAGGCGCGCCACAACATGTTCGACTCCGGGTGGATGAAGAAAACATCCTCGACCCATTCGCCGTTTTGAGATGTTCTATGGTAAAAAACAAACCCAACCTTCTCCAACTGGTCGAAAAGTATCTGCATTGGAGTCTCGCCGACTTGTTCCATTCGACCCAATTTGGCCCGAGCATTGTATATGGTGTTTCTTGTTGAGACATTATGGGGGTTCTGTTCTTTAATGGCAGCAAGAATGTCTCGTGGTTTTATGTTCTGATGCGTCATTTGCTCCACTGTCTTCTCTTCCGATGGAGTCAACCTCATTAGGGACGGATGACCCTCTGGATACAGAAATGGTTAGGGGTTATGTTTAGCTTCCTCAACCCTTAGATCCCAATAACCTAACCTCTTTCTGTATGTCCCGATCAGTTGGAACTTGCAACCGGTTTTCCTAGTCCCGCTGCGTCTGACCGTGGCTGTTGATTTGTACTTTCCGGCACAACCGCACGTAGGCCAAATTTTTACCGGCTGACCGCTAGGGGGTTTATCGTAGATGGTGCATTTGGTGACGAGGGCGTAGCCATTTATGCGTCCGATGTCTCTACACCACTATACCAATTCATCCATGCTAGCGAATTTCTAACGAAAACACTTATATGTGTCAATTAATGATTAACTCAAATGATTAACCCATCGGTTTAGTTTTAGTATAAACGGGTTCGGGTCAGTTTCAGGTTGAACCTGCGAACCCGTTTGGGTTAACGGGTCGGGTTCGAGTCAGCATGGTCGGGATGGCGGGTTGACCCGTTACACATTTATACTATATTATATTTTTTTACAATATATTTTACGTCATAAATTAAATGGGGTGCGTATTTTTATGCCATGATTATAAGTTAAAAAGAGAAATTAACATATATTTTATAACTTAAATATGATATTATTATATATATATTTGTGTTTTTTAAGTAAATTTTAACTTTAATATATTAATTTCAGAAAAAAAAAATAAAAAAATTCTGGTTTAATGGGTCGTGTTCGGGTCAACCCACGAAACTTCGGGTCGTGTTCGGGTTCTTATGTATGATACGATTTTCAGGTTCGGTTCGGGTCGGGTTCGGGTTTGTGTAAAATTTTTAGGTTTAGGTCGGGTTGAACCCACCAACCCGCGAACACGACCCGTTGAGAAACCCTAATCTAAAATTTTAATAAAAACAACATCAAACGTAAAAACACTAAAATAGTTAACGTATAACAAATAAACGTATAATTAAATGTTATACCTGCTTGTTTTGAAACTCACTACGTTCCTGTTCAGCATTTGGACCCTCGGGCGGTCCACAACTTATGGGAGGAGAATGAGAACTATCAGTCGGCAATCCAACACTAACAGGAGGGGCTTCAAAATTAACCGGGTGTTGCGATGGATAATAACCAGCATAATTAGGCTGAAAGGCATCCAAACCCCAAGTATCCTGACCTGCATCAGACGCAAGAATGGGATCGAATGGAGCATTCAGATCAAACATGCCCGCTTTGTTATCTTCATTGTTATCATAACTCCCCTGATTCGCCTCGTTATCAAACACATTAAAAAAGTCACCCCAACCCGACATTATAGCGTAAATAATTTGAATACAGAGAAAAATAGAAGAAACGAATAGAAGTTGAATGAAAATGAATGAAATTAGTGTCGTTTATATAGAGAATTTTACGGAATATTACATCGTTTCAAATGATTAACACGCGAATCGAGGAATCTAACGTCGAATCAAATAACTCGCACGAATATCGAGGAATCTATCGTCTAATCACATAACTCGCACGAGATTCGAGGAATATAACATCGAATCGGAGAATCCTACGTCTAATCACACGTGAATCGAGTAATAATACGTCGCGTCAAATAGTAATAAAACAATAAAATAAACGAAAATCATTGTATACGGGTCGTATAGATATATACGAGCCGTATAAAATTGTCGTATAATATATATACGACCACAGTATAATCTTATTCTAACATGGTTAATACGGGCCGTATAAGGTTATATGGCCCGTATAGAATAAAGTGAACTGACAAAGGCTGCTGGCACAACCTTTGTCGGTTCACTTTATTCTATACGGGCCGTATAACCTTATACGGCCCGTATCAACCATGTTAGAATAAGATGATACCATGTGGATTTATTAGGACCCTTAAAGAATTATAATGACTTATTAAGAACGCCATGAACGCCAAAAAATTTACCTTTATAACATATATGTGATTAATTTAACTGGTAAAATCTACAAAACGCCAATAAGATTGTAAAGTTTGAATTATTAAAGGTATATAATGAATTTGGTAACACCATGGATGCCAAGATGTTAGAATTATTAATTAATTTTAATGAATTTGTGAACGCCATAAACGTAAAAAATATTATCAATGTGACACAAAAACGATTAATTCAATGAGACAGATCTAATTAGGTTGGGTTCGCTAGAGCTCGTTTCACGTTCAATTATTATAATTAAAACATGTATATAAATAGAGAAAATCAAACGCGTGAATATACCTTCCACCACCCCGTTAGTAAACCGAGATACAAACAAAAATGACACACACATCTTGAACTACACGCTGACCAAATCCGACTTGCTGACCGTGTTGACCCGCAGCAGTTGACCATATTTGACCACATCAACGCATGTTGATCCGAGATTTGACCCTCAGTTCGACTGGATCTAACATGTAACCTTGGATCACTAGAAAAAACACAGGTCATTACGTGACCTATCACTGAATCTGGTACCCTTGCTCATGGATCCGACCACCACAATAGTTGTACACTACCTGTCACCGTCCCTCTTGTTCGAAACCCAAGTGTTTCCTTACTAACTATCTGGTACACCCCAACAAAACCCCAACTGCATCAACCATTCACCGCCACCACATCATCGATTACCCCATACCTATCACCGCCCCTTCTGATCGGGTCTTGGTGATCGGTGCCACCACCTCCACACATCGCGGTTGCTATCGCTGGTCCGTTGAGCTGCCACCGGGGGGTTCATCACCACACTACCCCTTCAAACGCACACCGAGCACCAACCATCGCCGCCCACACCTGCATCCATCACGCCACTCCTCCGCCTCCCTTCAGCCCTCGTACACCACCTCCTGCCACCTAGGGTTGCAACCGCCGCCACGGTTATTGTCATGCGTCGCCACCAATGGTGGTGGTGGTTGACAGTTTATCAAACGAAGGAGACAGGAGATTGTACGTGTGTGGAGAAAGGCTAGGGTTTTGGTTTGAGGATGAGGAATAAGGAGATGGAGAAATAAGATGCTTAAGTACTTAGGGTTTGGATTGGATTAAATGGGTTAGCAAGTGGGTGCATATCGCGTATGCGAATCTGGTTCATATCGCGTGCCTCGGGTTTACTTAATTTCTAATATATCGCTTTCTATCCACCTAGAAAATAATAAAGCTTATATATAAAGTATTTGTTTAAAATACCCTAACTGTTGTCGTTAGCTAAGTCACGCGTTCAATCATCGTAAATTATTTTTGGTCAAAATTATGGGTGTCACATAACCCCAACCAACTTATTTAATACCCCAAACCGACCTTCCAACCTCCAACCAACTCATATAATACACCAAACCTAACTCCTAACCTCCAACCAACTCATTTAATTCTCCTCCTAACTCCCAAACACCTTCATTTAAAACCCATCCATTTAACCCTCTTATAAATACCAACCCCTAACACCTTCCAAACACTTCACTACCTCAAAATCACTTCCAAACTCTCTCAAATCTTCAAGATCTTCAACTTTGGGGTAAAAGTTCAAGAACCAAAACCGGTGACTTTGGTGTCCCATCCTCTCAAAACCGCCCACTCGCATATTTTGGAAATCCTTCGCAAACTGTGAGTATAACATGCATAACTTTTTTTACGCTTTAATGCACTCTTGGGTATAACATGTATAAACTATCAAAATTCACAATACACACTATCAAACATATTCAAGCACTCAATCCACCAAAATGCTATTTGTAATGCTTAGGTTGTTTATGCTAGAATACTTTCATGCACTCTATTTGTCATTAATTTAGCTAGCCCGCCTTAACTGTTATAGCGCTATAGGAGTAGCACACTGCCCGTCGGGGTATTGTTAAGTTATCATACTTTACTGTCCTGATCACTTCGGTGTCGAGGGACGCACATTATACTCTACGGTCCTGTTCACTTCGGTGACGAGGGATGCATATTATGCTAGTGGACAAAAGGGTTTGGCCAATTGTAGGTCCGACTAGCGGAGGATCTAGTCGCCTAATCCTTGTATACGAACAGACCCAGTCGTGCGGAATCCAACCGGATATGCAAACCGAGCTAAGAACACGAAGACACATAAATTTACTATTTAACACCTACGATTATATATATGAGAAGAGTTCAGTTTACAAGATTACAATATAAGTTTCACACACACTAAGCTCTCTCACAGTTGTCTCGTTTGTCTGTGTTCTGTGTATTCTAGATCTTGTGTCTTCAGTCTGTGCTATTTATTTAAGCACAGTAACATGACGAAACATCTGGACACGACGAAACCTCATGGTTAAACATAAAGGAGCTGACAAAACTTTGTGCTGGTCGACGAAACACTTGTTGATGACGAAACATGCAGGAGTTTCGTCAAAGGGTACTCCACATGTTTCATCATGCAGACTGGACTGGACTTTCGTCATGCAGCAAGACCTATGCAGAAGTTTCGTCATTCAACATCATCATGGTGTTTCGTCGCTGGCTTGATGTCTTGCAGAAACAAACAGACAGCAGCAACAGGTATGTCTGCATCAGCAGATCAGTAACTTGCAGACATAGTAGATAACGATCCGAGACACGACGAAGGATGTCGAGTCTCGGTCTTCAACTTGTAATGTATTCGAACCGAGCGAGCCGTATCCACTAATATGTATCAACAAACTCCCCCTTGGATGCTGCTCGTGAGGGTTCGAATTCCATGTCTTTCATGTCGGAGGATCTTCAAAGCCTTCACACGTCGTAAGTAGAAAGTGTATCAACAAACTCTCCTTTTCATTTAGGAAGTGTGTTAACAAACTCCCCCTTAAGATAAGCTCTCCTTTGAGTTATGCTCATGAATCTGTTGATCTTCAATTCTTTAGATCCTTGAGGTGTTGATGATACGTCAACGGCAACTCGATCATCTTTATCTTTTGAGTGCCTCCATGTCGTGTCTTTATTTCGAAGCTTGTCTTCTATCACGTTCTCTTCGCCTTTAGCTGGTTTGATTGTAGCATCTGCACATACAAGAAAGCTAAACGTGTAATGAGAACAACTGCTTGGAATATAGTTAACATAAACAAACGACACACATGTGACCATGTTTTCAACTACCGTTCGACAGTTTGAAAGTTTAACAAATTGTTCAATTTTAGTCTTTAACTTTCAAAACTTGCAAATTTGGACAGTTTATGAAGAATCAATTGTTTTGGTTTTTGATCAGGCTTCAGGTAACGAAGACTCAAGATCCAACATCGGGTAATCAAAAGAAATTAGAAATAAAATCTTTTTGGCTTTTTATAAAGTTTATATTAAAACACACCTAAAATCTTTTTGGTATTTTTGCATTTTTGAAATGTAAAGACGAAAAGCAGTAAATAAATATATATATATATAGAGATGCAAAAACTGAAAGCATTAAATTAATATTTACAGACATTCTTTTTGCGAGTTTCGAGGGTAAGAGAATCATATCAGTGTATGGTCACGCCAAAACGCTATTGTTGTTCATTTTGTTAACATTTAGATAAGCATCCTATAACAATTATCGGTATTATTATCCACATAAGCTCAACTTATCAGATGTAATCATGGAGAGGGGATACGTTAAGGTATGATTTATAGTTACCGACTGGTGTTCAACCACACACGACACATTCCCGTATCAAGGTATGCACGAGGGTTCATCTTACCGGTGATTATACCATTTATCATCTGTTTTGACGTATATGAAAATGTGAGATACTCACTTATTTTTTATTGAAAACAAGCCTTATGTGATAGAATCACTTATTGATGAGGAACTTGATTTTCAGATGCATGAGGGCACAGGAGCAAGTCCGTGAACAGGTCAGTACTAACGTACAGCAAAGAGACGAACTTGACTCTCGGATAAATGTGATATTTTAGCACTTATTTTGTTTGGATATGTGATTGTTGATCACTTATTGAGGTCGTATGCAGTATGTACACGTATGTATGGTATCATGGAAGATCTAGACTTCGTCTCCATTATATTTCGGTAAAAGAAACAACCATGATACCCAGATGATAAACAGCATAAAGACCACATATCTCAGAACCTCGGCAATCTCTCAAACGAAATTTCGGTACTAAGACCATATGCCAATGAGCGGTTCCCACCTGGTCTTTAGTTGATTTAAGTTTATATCACCATGCACACTTTAAGATGATTGTGAGCCTATCGATACATCTTATATAGAGCTGCTTATCGTTTTTCATTTTAGGTTTAAAGAGGTTTCGACAGACAACTGATGTACTATCATTTTCTCTTTTGCTCGCTAGGAAACTCATTTTTGTTTTTCTATTGTTTTTGTGTTTTTGAAATTTTTCGATGTTTTTGAATTTTTAAAGTTTGGATTTACTCCCCCTAAAATGTAAAAACTATGATAAATTAAAAACACAAAGATATTTACAAAAACGATTTTCCGATGTCGGTTTTGCTCTTGCTTGACCTTAATGTCGTTTACCAATAATAAAAAGTCAAATCGTGATTTGTCAAATGCTTTGGTAAAAAGGTCGGCACGTTGGTCATCGGTGTGGACCTTAACAACATCGATAAGCCTTTTATCAAAGCAATCACGTATGAAGTGATACTTAATTTCGATGTGTTTAGTCTTTGAGTGCTGCACAGGATTTCTAGTGATCTGTAAGGCAGCAGAATTATCAACGAAAATAGGAGTAGTTAGGAATTCAAAACCGTAGTCGCGCATTTGTTGTTGGATCCACAGGACTTGGGAGCAACAACTTGAGGCAGCAATGTATTCAGCTTCGCATGTTGATGTAGCGACACAAGTCTGCTTCTTGCACTGCCATATGACTAGGCGATTTCCAAAAAACTGACATCCAGCCGTTGTGGATTTGCCGTCGAATTTGAATCCGCCAAAATCAGAATCACTGAAAGCGATCACGTTAAAGCTATCATCCCTAGGGTACCATAGACCGGTGTCAGGGCATCCCTTCAAATAGCGAAAAATCCTTTTCACGGCTGCAAGATGTGAGGCCTTCGGGTTAACTTGATATCTGGCAAGCAGGCACGTTGGGTACATTATTTCTGGTCTTGATGCTGTGAGGTACATAAGAGATCCGATCATTACGCGGTAGTATGAGGAGCTAACAACTTCACCCTTCAGATCAGGATGAATTCCATGATTTTGTTGCAGTGGGGTACCAAGGGGCGTTGTATCGGACATCTGAAATCGGTTCAGGATGTCATTAGCATACTTAGTCTGATGGATGAATATACCAGATTTCGTTTGTTGCACTTGTAAGCCCAAAAAGAAAGTCATCTCCCCCATAGCGCTCATTTCAAATTTCTCCTGCATAACACGCTCGAAATTCCTACACAAAACATCGTTAGCAGAACCAAATATAATATCATCTACGTATACCTGTACCAATAGAAGATCTCCATCCTGTTCTTTGATGAAAAGAATGCAATCGATAAGACCTCTGCGAAATCCATTCTCCAGCAGATAATGAGATAAGGTTGCGTACCAAGCTCGTGGTGCTTGATGTAGACCATAGAGAGCTTTGTTCAGCAACCAAACCTGATCAGGGTGAATAGGATCTTGAAAACCTGGAGGCTATTCGACATACACCTCTTCTTCAACCACACCATGTAAGAATGCACTTTTCACGTCCATTTGGTAAACCTTGAATCCTTTGAAGGAAGCATAGGCTAGAAAGATTCAAATTGCTTCTAGACGTGCAACTGGTGCATAAACTTCGTTGTAGTCGATCCCTTCAATCTGACGAAAACCTTGAACGACTAATCTTGCTTTGTTTCGAATAACTACTCCACGGTCATCCTTTTTGCACTTATAAACCCAACGGGTACCAATCTTCTTGTAATCTTCAGGTTTATCAACGAGTTTCCAGACACCTAGCTTCTTGAATTGCTGCAGTTCTTCCTGTATAGCTTCCACCCAAGAATTATCTTTCAAAGCTTCTTTAATAGATTTTGGTTCTTCTTGTGAAACATTACACGCAAAGGACCAATCATTTTGTTGACCAGATTCTCGAATCGCTGCATACAAGCCCACATTGTTGTCGTTTCGCTACATGTTTCTCGTTTAAACACCACTTTGTACATTTCCGATGATGTTTTGTTGAGGATGGGTATTGTGAATTCTTGTTTCTGGATTATCTTGAACTTGAATATTTGTACCCAGATTGTTGAGATTGAGATCAACAACTAATTCAATACCCTGAACTGGCGAAGAGGATGATGCAGTAGCTTCAACTGTTTTGGGGGCGTCCACTGGAGGTGTAGCCTCTGAAGTACCATGAACAGCTTCTTGGTCTGCATTGAGAAATTCATCATCCTCTGAAGATTCGTTCAGTTTGGTAGCATCGTGAAAATCCTCATTGTCGAGAGCATTATTGTTCACTGAAGTTGGTTCTTGATTGTTGATAATAATTGGACGAACCAACGGTGAATCTGTTGCATTGTCACTCTCGAAAAACATCCTTGCCACAGCACTTTCTTCGACTTCTTGAATATTAATCGAATTGAAAAAGTCATTGTACTCAAACATCCATGGTTGACCTGGACATTTGACTGGCAATTTGTGCCGTTGTACCCTGACCTCAGACCATTCCTTGACCCTTTTAGTCTCTAGGTTCCAGACTCTTAAGTTCGGGGTGGCATACCCAAAAAAGTAACCTTCAATACCTTTTGCCCCAAACTTTCCATTAGGATCGATCATTGTGCAAGGAACTCCAAACGGTTCAAGATATGACAAATCTGATTTCCGTTTGTGAAGAAGCTCGAAGCAGGTCTTGTTGTGCCTTTTGACTGTAAGGACTCGGTTCAATGTATAACATGCAGAGGACACAGCTTTAGTCCAGAAGGGAATCGGCAATTGTGACTCTACCAACATCGTCCTAGCAGTCTCGATCAATGTACGGTTTTTACGTTCAGCGGCACCATTCTGTTGAGGAGTATAAGCCGCACTAAATTCGTGAAGAATATCCTTTGAAGTACAGAACTCCTTCATGGCTTGATTTTTAAATTATGTTCCATTGTCGCTCTGAATCCGTTTAACCTCCTAAGTATACAAATTCTCAATCTGAATGATCAAGTTTTTGATAATACCGAAATTATCACTCTTGTGAGCCATGAACGCCACCCAAGAAAATCTTGAATAATCATCTGTTATCACGAGGCAGTATTGATAATTCTGAATGCTTTTATGCTTGACAGGACCAAACAAATCCATGTGCAAACATTCAAGAGGAACTGCCACCGTGTTGATCTTCTTAGTCGGGTGTCACTTCTTGCTTTGCTTTCCTTTTTGGCATGAAACACAGACGTCTTGAAGATGGAAGTTTTTAAGAGGAACGCCATTCACTAATTCATTTGACACCAAATGATTCATTTTGCGTAAGTGAATGTGACCCATCCGTCTGTGCCAAGAGATTGAGTCTTTTTCTGTGGCTTTGGAAACGAAACAAGTTGCTTGTGTAGACGTAGTAATTGCTTGGCTCATATCAAGGACATACAGATCATTAATCCTTGGAGCAGATAAGAGAATCCATTCTTTAGGAATCTTGAAGCCGGGTTTCAGCACATAACATCCATTTGCATCAAAGTGTACTGAAAACTGCTTATCACAAATTTGTGAAACGCTGAGAAGATTGTGATCAAGTTGTTGCACAAAGTTGATCTTATCAAAGCTTACAACCCCGTTGGATACCATTCCTTCACCAGTAATATATCCGCCTTTATCTCCAGCAAAAGCAACATAACCTCCTCTAATAGAGTTAACGTCATAGAGAAGCTTCATGTCGCCTGTCATGTGCCTGGATGCTCCACTATCAACAATCCAATGACTGCTGAAAGTTCCTCCTGGAACACCTTGCACATGAACTCACATGATTAGTTGGAGATGGGGACCCAAGCCTTTGTCGTCTTGGGTCTTCCATTTTCATCGACAAAAGTTATTTCAATTTCTCGATGGTTTGGAAATTGTGATGCTCCCCGTGAATTAGTAACCGTTTTTGGTTTCCATATCTGTTGTGTTTTACCAGTTTGAATTTTCGAAATCTTAACTTCGTGATTATTAGAAGTTTTAGAAATTTCTGGTTTAACGGAAATAGGTTGTTTGTGAACCACGTCGGTTTTAATTGCCTTTTCAATTACCTTGACTTGTTAGCATCTCTGTTTCTTTTCCCTTTCTTTTACAAGGCGGGGATCTTGTTTTGTAGAAACAGGTCGCTTTCGGTAATTTTGTTCACGGGGATCATCAACTTTGGCTTTTAACTTATGAAGATACGGACAATTTCGAATGATATGTCCAATTTCACCACATTCAAAACATGATCTTCGTTCAACAAACCCCGAAGTAACATGTGACTGTCTTGTTGATGAACTTTGTGATCCCGAGGTACTTGGTTTTGAACTGTTTTGTTCATTTCTTTTCAAAGATTTAACTTGATTGACATGATCTAAGTTAGATTTATTTGCAAAAGTTTCCAATTTAACTGTTCCCGTTGATTTCATAAAGTTCACTTTCTTGTTCTTCTTTTGGTTCGGTTCCTTTCGACCTTGAGTCGTTGATTTACCTTTTGGTTTGGTATGATTTTGCTGCTTTTTCATTGTTGGTAATTTCTGATTGCCATATTGTTTTAGAACTTCGGCCTTTGGAATCGGAGGGCACTGTGTTACCACAACGTGTGGACCCGACTTTCCCAAAAACCTACTTGTCGAATCTTCAAAAACTTTACTGATTAAAGATTGATTTACATTCTTAATCGGAAAATCTTTGTCAGAACAGATTTTATCATCACCAACAAGAGTGTACAGAAAATTCACACTCTCTGACTCTTTTGCAGACGTGGACTCGACCAGAACAGTCTTAGCAGGTTTTGCGGGAGGATCACATAGAATATTGTTAGGACCGGAGGCTCTCATGATTGTGTTTGTCTGTATGATTTGAATAATGAGTGAGTATGAAACAATGTAAAGTGCAGCGGAAATGAATAACAAACTTTGTAACACAATCAAAGGAGAAAATAGTTTTGAAAAAGCATATGCAATTCATTTAGTCAAAAGATTTACAATACGAATCAAATGATTACAAACATGCTTACAAACTAAGCTCCCCCTCAGCCTGATGCCCCAAGGTTGGATGGCACAAGATGAAAGGATTGAATTGAGGAGAAGAACTCTCTCAAAACGAATCAAATGTAATAGTACAGAGTACTGTTCCATTTATAGACGATTCAAACCACTGAGGCATCTCAGCTGAAGTCACCATGAAAGCGACGTCTAACAGCCTAACAACCTATGTCTACTGTTCTCATACAAACACTGCTAAACCTAACAACTGACTATACATGAAACAGATGATATACTAAACTACTGCTCTCTCTAATCATCAGTGCTTTCCTCAAGGTTGATCAGTCCTTGACTGGGCAGTGCTTTGTCATCAGCAGTTTGTACCAGCAGTGCTTAGTTTCCAGCAGTCTTCTAGGCTTCATCAGTAGTTAGGAAAAACAGCAGCAGTTGTATTCGGGCAGTGGATATAAGATCATCAGCTGTTATAATCACTGTCAAGGGAGAAGACTTAGTGTAAACTGTTGCTTATTGTGAATCCACTGTCATGATCTGGTTTTGGCTTTCATTATCTGTTCCTCTGGTAGGGTTCAATCCCAACAATCTCCCCCTGGAACAGATAATGCCAAAACCTTTCATTATTCTGGATCTTTATTCCTTGTCGGAAGTTCCCTTGCTTGTCTTTTAAATCCTTCTTCAAATACTTTGGAACTTATGTCATCTTCATCCCTGCACAGTGAAAGTTCAAGGAGATCCTGCAAATCTTCAACACTAAGGCCTAGTGCTTCTTTCCTTGATATGTACTTCACTTCGCCATTGGATCTGACCAGGGTCAATACGTGGGTCTTTTGATCAGACATCCACTTTAGTACTTTTGAACCCAATGGGTTTCTTGGGAGAGATTTATTTTCTGATGAGCTTTGAGATATTGGCCTTGAGAAAAATTGTAAAGTAGTATCTTTAACTTCAGACAGTCTTTTGAAAGCTTCTTCTATGACTTTATTTGCTGCAGCTATATCTTCTGCAACTTCTTCGTCAATTTGCTCTTGAATCTTTTGTTGATCAAGCTCTCTGTCTGAGATATCTGCTGAAGTGTCTGTTGATGCAGGTTTGGTTAATACCTTTTTGAAAAGGTTTTGAAGGCTCACTGAACTATCTTCTTTTAGACCCATTTTCTTGATGGCTTCTGTGAAGTACTCAGCTTCCTTTTCTTTTTCTTCTTCACTGGTCAGCAGTTTCCCTTTCTCTTGGTTTGTCACAAGGCTTAGGCTAACTTTTGATGTGATTAGTGTTTTGAGGTTTTCAATCTGCTGTTCAAGCCTCATCATTTGTTCATGCTTCTTTGAAGTGCCTGAAACAATTATCTTTCTTTTCTTTAGCCTTTCATAGGCTTCATCAGTTTGCTGCTTTGACCATTTTGATATGGCATTGGCAGTGTCCACTTTTGCATCCACCAACTCCTGTTTCTTTCTTTTGTACTCAGCTGTTAGGTCAGTGATGAGCTTTTTGTATTTACTCCAATTTGGAGCATTTTTCTTCTTTCTAGGATCGTTCTTGATTCTATCAATCCTATCAGCTTCATGCTTTAAAGCCACTATTGGCCATTCTTCAAATTGGTTTTCTTCAGCAGGATAAAATTTTTCTTGCATTATGTATGCAAGAAGTTTTCTTCTCATCTCTTTTCGTTGATCTGCCTTTTCTTTGCTCAGCTCTTGTGCAAAATCTTTTATTTGTTTGACTTTTGTGAGCAGAAGTTCCAATCTTTCAGCAATGGCTTCATCATCTTGACCTTTAGATTCAACCTTGGCTCTTATCCTAGCATGTCTTGCTTTGAGCTCAAGATATTCATCCATGTCTTCTGGAACCATGAAGCCAACGAGTGAAGGAAATCTTCTGTTTGAAGGATCATCATCAGTGTAAAATTGCCTCATCTCATTTTTTATAGCTTCTAGTTCCAACGGATATTTTGCAGCATTGGGATCATATTTGTCCTCATTTGGCTAAGTAAGTTTTCTTTTTCTGGTGTAGAGCTTTGCTGGTTGTGATGTGAGACTGGTGAGAGCAGTGGTGGATGACTGACTAACAGTGGTTGGAACAACTGGTGTTTCAACTTCTGTTGTCATTACAACTACTGATGTGTCAGTAGATGTCTTCTGCTTTTGAGCAGGGGTTGAAGGTGGTGAAGTAGTTTTTGATGATGGTGATGATGGTGGTGAGTCATAGGGTATGAAGATCCTTCTCCTCTTTATTGTAGGAGAGGAAGATGATGTCTTGGGTGGATCAGTGGTGGTGATATGAGTGGCAGTGGTTTGTGATTGTGATTGACTGACAGTGGTTGAAACAACTGGTGTTTCAATCACTGTTGTCATTACAGCAGATGTTGTAACATCTGCTGTCTTCTGCTTTATGGCAGGAGGTAATGATGATGATGTGAGGACAGTGGTTTTGGTGGTGTGTGATGAAGTTGTGTGTGTTGAGGAGATGACAGCTGTTTGGCTACTGACAGCAGTTTTTGTAACTGCTGCTATATCAGCTGTTTGAATGGAAGTTTGAGATTTTGAATCTTTTGAGATTTTAGATGGCTGTTTTCCTTGTTCTGGTTCAACATACAGACCATCTTCAATTCCCTTTTTCTTTAACTTTTTGACATTCTCCCCCTTTTTGGCATTATCTGCAAGGGGGTTATCCATAAAAAGGATAGTAGAGGGACTTTTCCAGTAGTGCTTTGGAGATGAGCCTTGATAACTTTGATGTCTGCTTGAGTGTCTTTAAATCTCGACTCCACCATATTTGTCAGCATTTTCACATGTATTTCATGCTGCTGATCAGCCATCTGTTTTTGGTGTTCAAGTAAGGGTTGAAAAATATTCCAGAGCTCATTTGCAGCAAATGCTTGTGGTGGAGCAAGTGCTTGAGGTGGAACAGCAGTGGATTGTGCTTTTTGAGCTTTCAGAATCTCTTGCACCATATCCTTTATTTCAGCAACCGAGGTTTGAAGTTTTTCAACTCTGCCCGTCAATTCCTGGTATTTTGAATCATCACCCACTTTAATGGGATCATCTGAATCCCCACCAGCAGTGGTTGTATCAATGTGTGACTTAGGAACTGAGTCCCAAAAATCACTCATTGATGCCCCTTGTTCTTGGTACTGGGGACTTCTTCCTTCAGCACTTGTTAACCTTGTAAAGGTACCAGTGGGCATAACAAACTCTCTGGTGGTTATCAGAGGTGCTATTGAAGAAATTGCCTTCAAGGGAGTCTTATTAATGAAACAGCTGTCCAACTGAAGATCTGTTGATCCATCAGTTGTAGTTGCTGCTCCATTTGAACTACCACCGAGAGTTACTTGTAACTCAGGGGGTGTAACCTCCTCAATTGTTGCTGGGATAGCAGAAGTAGTAGCATCAGACCCAGTCACTTGTGGGAGTATACTCTCAGTGACAGGTGATAGAGAGGAACTGGTTTGTGTCTGAGCTATATCAACTGCATGCAACAAGGGTAGCATGGATTGTGGTAATATTATTGGTGAGGGTATGGGAGTTGAAAGAGACATGTCCTTGGGATCAGGACTGAGGAAGATGGATCCAATTGAATCCAGAGCTTCATATTGTGGGGTCCCTGTGCTTACAACCTGATCCTTTTGTGAGGATGCAGGAGGAGTTTTAGGCAAAGGTGGAGATCTTTCTACCAACTGCTGTGAGGAAGTAGCAGCAGTGGTTTGTGGTGACATTTGTGTTGTCACTGGCATTTGCTCTGGGATCTCATCTTCCAGAGCTGCCTTTGTTTTGGGTTTGGGGGGTTTTTTGTAAGATTTTCTTTTGGTCTTTTTGGTAATGTCAGGTGTGGGTTTCAAAGCAGTGGTAGTGCTGCTATGATCACCTGGAGCAGTGGGCTCAGCAGTAGATGTCTGAAGAGTAGTAGTAACTGTCAAATTTTGCTCAGACACCTCTGCTTTTGTTTTTATTGGTGCCAACATTCTAGTGAATGTTTCAGGTGTTAAACTTTTTATTTGAAAATAAACACCTTGTTTTGGCACATTTTCATTTTCTTTTTCAAATTTTTGTTTAAAATAATAGCTTAAAAATCTTGGAAAAAGTAAAAATGCTTTACTCTCAACATTTTTTACCAAGTCATTGAAGATCTCCTGGGAGTAGTTGTAGTCTTTATTATTCAAAATAGCGTAACCCAGGCATTGAATCTTCAATGGTATTTCGTTAAACGCTGTTGTTTTATTAGAAACACAACTCAAGAGTGTGTGAAATAAAAATCTGGGTGCAGATGGGAAATAACCTTTTTGTAAGGTATCTACCTTTGATTGTTCTGCATATCCCCTTTTCAGAAAATCAGCTTTTAACTCGTTTTTGTCAAAGGAAGTTTTACCTTTCTGATCGTCGAGTTTGAAGACTTCTGATATTGATTGCGGAGTGATTTTAATCACTTTACCCTGTATCGAGGAGTTAATGGCTATGACTTTATCGTCTTGTTTTTCAAGCGTCGCCTTTTTCCAGAACTCTCTCTGGGTTTGCAAGTAAATGGGAGCATCTGCTAACAACAAAGTTTTGTACTTTGATTCAGACAGTGTGTCGATGACGGAATCGAAGGTGCGGTTGTTTGAGGGTTTTGTGAGGAGACCCAAGTAATTGTGCGGTGATTTGTATGGGATTTCAATGGTTTCTTCGGCCGTTTGAGCGACCTATTTTGAAGATGATGGTGATTTTGATTTTGATTTCGATTTTGATTTCGTCATTTTTGATGAGGAAGATCGAAGAATGCTTTGAGAAGGAAGGTTTGGAAACTGCTTTGAGAAGAGAATTTTAGAATTCAATTCGACAGTGTAAAACCCTGTTTGGGGGTTTTGATCAGGGTTTTATTTAGGGAAAAAGTGAAGGTTAACGTGGCAGCCGTTACAAAAGTACTGACCACTATGTACTGCCCACATGCCAAACTCTGAAGAAATGAAGGACAGTACTTTTATGAAAGTTACTGATGAAGGCAGTGGTTACAACGGTAAAATGGAAGCAGTGGATGATTTTCACTATCAGTGGATAGCATATCAGTGGATAAGACACTGATTTTGAGCATCAGTGCTTGCCAAGCAAAATGAGAATCAGTGGTTGACATTCAACAGTGGATAGTAATTAGGAAACAGACGTTTGAACAAAACAGTGGTTAAGGATAATATAATGGTGGTGATTTGAAGGATTAGTATGTCAGCAATGGTTTTAAGAATTTTCATTCAGGGTTTTGTCACATGTCAATTACACATGTTGAAATTTTTACAACTCCTTGACAGTGGTTTAGTACCCCAGATGATAAGAACTTTTTACAAGGGCAACTCATCTTCGTTTAATATCAAGTTAGAACATGAGTGCCCCCAGTAGTTTTAAGCACTGTTTGGCAATCAACCTTTGATTAGTGTTTAAAACAAACCTGAGTATGACATGACCTTGACATATGTACCATTTCCTTTTGACCCATTTATGAGGACAATAATACCAACAAAAATAAGGTACTATATCCTGACAGGAAATTGAAACTATTGCCAACAAAAACAAGCATAAGTTCAAAATATATTATTTAAAAAAAACGAAATAATATATCCTGGTTATTTGAGAAAATCCTTTGAAAAAAATGGTTAAAGGCTTTCCTGAGAACGGCATCAAAAGGAACTGGTATATTTTCAGTAAAACACATAATCATATCATTATCAAGTTTATGAAAATGGTTAGTGGTTTGACAGCAGTGGTAGGAATATTTTGACCACTGTTTGGTACCATTTTCTTATCAGTTGATTGCAAACAAGAGGACACAAAATCACATAAGTTTTCGAAACCCTGATGTAGATTTTGTTACTATGTGATGATTCTGAAAATTTGTCTAGTCCTCTTTTAAATACATTTACTGGGAATACCATTGTTCCCTGAATTTTCTTAAACCAATGATTGCACATAGTTGCTTAATGACCACAATTACCCCAACCTTTGACTCTAAAGTGTTTTATGTTTATACTCTTTTCTTTTGACTTCAAAAGTTTTGAGATAAACACACTTCTGAGCTTTTGTTAATTTTCTTCTTCCCCTTTCACCCTTCCCATTGATAAGTAATGAATTACTTACTGGGAGGTCTTTATTGAAGGAATACTCAATCCAGAATCAATTTATAGTAGTGTTTTAAGAGAATTGGTCGTATTTGCACAAGTTTTCAACCCATCTCACATTACATATGATACGGACTATGTTGACCCCTGATTTTCTTAGTGTATTTTTAACAAAGTTGATTTGTTCCTTTTGAGGATCTCAACCTGTTTTTCAACACATAGGATCAAATGACTAAAGTTTTACTTTCCCTCTTTTTATGTTAGCAAAATACCAATGTTTTTATGAACATGGGTTTTGTTAATCTGAGGTTCATACTTTAGCATCTAATACAGTGACATCACACGTTTCATAACAACAGTTGAAATCAATTTTGAAAATATGAATCAATCCCATAATTTATCAGATAAGTTTACAGATCTGAAAACTATGAATGACATGTGCATGATATCACTTGTTGTGTGAGATTTGTGTGTCATATGACATCTTGGTTGATTGACAGAGTTTTTGAATCACCACTTTGAACATGGTTTACTCGGTACTCTGTTTTTCAACTAAATACAACCAACCTTAGTATCAATGAATTTTGAGCCGAACTATTATGTCAAATTGATTGTTAGATCGAATTTGACTGTCCAGGCTCTGATACCAATTGTTAGGACCGGAGGCTCTCATGATTGTGTTTGTCTGTATGATTTGAATAATGAGTGAGTATGAAACAATGTAAAGTGCAGCGGAAATGAATAACAAACTTTGTAACACAATCAAAGGAGAAAATAGTTTTGAAAAAGCATATGTAATTCATTTAGTCAAAAGATTTACAATACGAATCAAATGATTACAAACATGCTTACAAACTAAGCTCCCCCTCAGCCTGATGCCCCAAGGTTGGATTGCACAAGATGAAAGGATTGAATTGAGGAGAAGAACTCTCTCAAAACGAATCAAATGTAACAGTACAGAGTACTGTTCCATTTATAGACGATCCAAACCACTGAGGTATCTCAGCTGACGTCACCATGAAAGCGACGTCTAACAGCCTAACAACCTATGTCTACTGTTCTCATACAAACACTGCTAAACCTAACAACTGACTATACATGAAACAGATGATATACTAAACTACTGCTCTCTCTAATCATCAGTGTTTTCCTCAAGGTTGATCAGTCCTTGATTGGGCAGTGCTTTGTCATCAGCAGTTTGTACCAGCAGTGCTTAGTTTCCAGCAGTCTTCTAGGCTTCATCAGTAGTTAGGCAAAACAGCAGCAGTTGTATTCGGGCAGTGGATATAAGATCATCAGCTGTTATAATCACTGTCAAGGGAGAAGACTTAGTGTAAACTGCTGCTTATTGTGAATCCACTGTCATGATCTGGTTTTGGCTTTCATTATCTGTTCCTCTGGTAGGGTTCAATCCCAACAAATATGATTCTCAAGAGGTATGTCCTCTTCTTTGATTACCGCATCAGACTGTGCTGAGTCAGTATCATCGGATTCATCATCTGAAGAATCAGCATCCTCAACAATGACTGGAGGATCCTGATTTTGTTTAGCAGTTGACACACTTGTAACTGTTGAAACATCCGAATCTAATGATACTTCATTTTTGTATCCAAGTCCGGTTGCAAATTCCTCAATGTCTAAAGGAACAGATTCCTCAAAATATGTTCTATTCTCCTCATCAGGCATTGCGTCATACTTTTGTCTAACAGGTGGTGGACATTTCTTGTATCCAATGCACGTGACATCCTTTTTCTCTTTTTGTATGTCAATGATGTGATCCAGCACATACGTAGATTTGAATAACTGTCTAGCTTAAGCCGGATCGCCTCACTTTCATACTTTACACAGGCTAACTCTTTTTGCATGATCTCGAGACAATTGATATAACCGTTTATGTCAGTTTGTTTTCTTGAAACCATTTTTGTTAGCTCGGTTTTATCTTTTCTTAAATTTGCAATCACCGTTTTAAACTCTTTTTCATGGTTTTCATAAAACACGTTAGCCTCTTTGCATTTCGAAAGATCCACTATCAACTTTTGATTGTGGATATATGTCACGTCATACTTGCTTTGCAAATCATCATATTTGCTTTTCAAGTCCGATAATTTATCACCTAAACTAACACATTTATCACAAGTTGGATCATCGACACATACCTGATTTGATGAGCCGCCCACATTAGCCATAAAGGCTGAATGAATAGAAGAAGAAGAAGAATAAGAAGAATAAGTAACTTTATCCACCAGAATTGATCTTCTGTCATTCCTTGCTGCAGCTTCTCCCAACAATTCATCAACATCTGCGTCGACTGACACACTTGACGTTTCATCCAAATGATCATTTCCTGAAGTTGAGGATTCTTCATCTGAGCTTCTACTGTAACCAGAACTGTCTTCATCTTCAGATGATTCTCCACCACTGGTGTGTTTCAGATCCTTTACAACCTCAGCAAAACAAGTTGTTCTATCATGAACATCACTTCCCAATTGAATCGACCAGTCGCAACCTTCATCGACTTGTACCACAAGAGCCTGGTTGGCAATTGATGCTCCTGCTTGATTTGGATTGTTCACAGGCATCAACGTACGCTCGTTATTCCTGTTTTGATCCTGATTCTGATTCTGCTGGTTACCTTGATTCCTGAAAGGATTCTGGTTCCCATGTTGAGCTGGTTTGGTACATTCTCTCTTGAAGTGACCTCGTTCACCATAATTGAAGCACTTGACTGATTGTTTATCGAACCCATACTTGGTATCTCTCTTGCTTTCCAAGCTGGTTCTACCAGTCCTTTCCATGAAGTCTTTAGCTCGCCTAACCGCACTAGCAAAAGCCCACTTGATGTCCATCATATCCATTTCCTCTTTATCGATCTGCTGATAATCTTCTTGTATCATATTGATGTTTCCAATCTGACCTGCTATCAACCCACAATACGCGCTCACCAATGTGTTTAGTAGCTCCATATGATCCTTAGCTACTTCAACACTTACTTTCGAGAAATTCGAAGTGTCGAGCCGAACAGTATTTGGATTAGATGGCTGACCGGCGGATGAAGTACTTCCATAACAAGCTTGTTGTGGAACTAGTAGTGGATTTCCGTATAAATCAGTTGCTACAGAAGACCTTTGGGCTTGCTGCTGGGAATCTGGTTGTAGTGGATTTCCATACAAGTCTGTTATTCTTTGTTGTTGAGGAACTGATTGTATTGGATTTCCATACAAGTCAGTACTTGAGACAAAAGCCGTTTGCAGCGGAGCATGTGTAACAGGTCTTGCAACAGTGCTAGAACCTCCACAGTTACCATAATACATATCAGGATTTTGTTGCACTGGAATCCGTTTCGCCTTCTAGATTTCTTCTTGATCTTTGTTCTCCAAGAGCTGAACGAAATCATTGATGTTTGTCGTAGCCAATGTGCCATTGTATTTCAAGATTTCCAAGAAACCATTCCATTGTGGTGGCAGTGCATCGGCAAACTTTGTGACAACCTCTGCTGGAGTTGTTGCTACCCCATAAGTATTCAACTCAGTCAGCAAGTGATAATATCTACTTGTCAAATCTGCCAAAGATTCTTTTTCCATACATGTGAAGCCATCAAACACCTTCTTGAGTAAATCATGTCGCAATTGGCGTGACGCTTCATTTCCTAGACCTCTCGTCTTCAATGCAGCCCATAACCGCTTTGACGTCTTGAAGCTGATAAACTGATGATATATATCCTTGCTCAACGCCTGAGTTAGAATAGCATATGCTTTCTTTTCTAAATCATATGATTTTTCTCGTCTTCCGTAAGATCTGCAAATGTCGCGGCAGTTGAAGCGGCAACATCAAGAGCTTGATCGAAATCTGTAGTAAAACATAACCACAGTTCCGTGTTTTGCCCAAGGACATACGTGTGGAATCTTTCTTCCCATCCAGGATATTCATTCATGTGCATTAGCTTCGGTGGACGGTTAAGGCTTCCGGTTTCGCTTTCGCTTAAAAGTATACTTTGAATACTTTGAGTTTGATTTGAAACAAACGCCCATTGACCTGTCGAAATTGGATTCGCTTGCGATGGAATAGACGAAGACGCGGGTGCGGGAGATTCGGCCCATGGCGATAAACCCGTGCTTCTATACTTGCTCTCCGTATTAGATGCGGGTGCGGGAGATTCGGCCCATGATGGCGATAAACCCGTGCTTCTATATTTGATCTCCGTATTGGATGGAATACCCCACCAGTCTGGATTCATTTTGAATATGTAAAAATGAATACCTGAATAAATCACTTAAACCAAACTGTTAAAATAACCTTTTAAACCTTCTGTTTTTTTTTTTAAATTGACAAGTGTCTCGACGAAACTCAAAGTCTTTGGCGAAACACTTAACTCACGAAACAAGGATTTTTCTAAATGACAAAGTGACGAAACTCTAGGAAGTTTCGTCTAGAACAATTATGAAGAAAGTATGAGTTTCGTCAAAAACAATTCCAAAAGAGAAATGGGAGTTTCGTTGACCTTTGTAAATGTGCAATGACTTGTTCTAGATATTTTGAAAGATAAAATAAAATCTTTTATCTTTAACAGGTTGGTGGCACTAGTTTCAAACACACCATACTTTCAACCATTTTGTCCATCATTCTTTTCTACCAACTTCACAGTAGCAATATATTATGATAATAACAACACTTCGACAGTGACTTCAAACAAAGATCAAAACACAAATATTTTTTAAGAACAAGATGAACCTTTTTAAAGATCCTGATGAACACGGTGAAAATTCCGGTCAAACTAATGAGTTTTCCGGTCACCGGACGAAATTTCCAAGAACAATTTTGCACAAAAAGTTTAATAAAAACCAAATTTTAACATGTAAACAAGATTTTTCAGCAAACTAATCAGCAAAATATAAAGATTTTCAAGGTTATAAACTTGTTTTTCAGAAAATATTAAACTTTAAAACACGAGAAAGCAACTCGGTTTTAACAAGGAAGAGAGCCACGGCTCTGATACCACTTGTAGGTCCAACTAGCGGAGGATCTAGTCGCCTAATCCTTGTATACGAACAGACCCGGTTGTGCGGAATCCAACCGGATATGCAAACTGAGATAAGAACACGAAGACACACAGATTTACTGTTTAACACCTACGATTGTATATATGAGAAGAGTTCAGTTTACAAGATTACAATATAAGTTTCACACACACTAAGCTCTCTCACGGTTCTCTCGTTTGTCTGTGTTCTGTGTCTTCTAGATCTTGTGTCTTCAATCTGTGCTGTTTATATAAGCACAGCAACACGACGAAACATCTGGACCCGACGAAACCTCATGGCGAAACATAAAGGAGCCGACGAAACTTTGTGCTGGTCGACGAAACACTTGTTGATGACGAAACATGCAGGAGTTTCGTGAAAGGGTACTCCACATGTTTCGTCATGCAGACTGGACTGGACTTTCGTCATGCAGCAAGACCTATGTAGAAGTTTCGTCATTCAGTATCATCATGGTGTTTCGTCGCTGGCTTGATGTCTTGCAAAAACAAACAGACACCAGCAACAGGTATGTCTGCAACAGCAGATCAGCAACTTACAGACATAGTAGATAACGATCCGAGACACGACGGAGGATGTCGAGTCTCGGTCTTCAACTTGTAACGTATTCGAACCGAGCGAGCCGTATCCACTAATATGTATCAACAAACTCCCCCTTGAATGCTGCTCGTGAGGATGTCGGAGGATTCAATAATTCTCTCTCCACACTTAAATTGCACCACATTGTCCTCGATGTGCCCAAATGCGTATAAATGAACATTTAGAAACACATAAGTGTATTATAAATAAAATAGTAAAAAAATATTATATTGACGCAACTCTTTTTTAAATATAATTTACATCGAAACATACATACTGACAGTTCTAATTTGAATATCAAAAAGTAGTTTAAACAAGACGTTTATACAAGGAGCCTATGATTCAATCACGTGTTTAAAGGAACATTTATAAAAGAGAAAACATAAAATATAGTATATGACACCACCACATATGGTCTTTCCTAGTCGTTTTTATCAATAGGTACGGTAGTGATGATGGAAAACACGTTAATTAAAGGCGGTAATCATGCCAAAACTCGTTGCTTAATTACGGAAAAATACAGCCGAAAAGTAGAATGTATGTATTTGAATTTGCTTGAAGTTTCCACCCCCACCCACTGTAGCTTCTAACCCTAAAATCAATCCTTTATCATCCATACCTTCCACCCCCACCCACTGTAGCTTCTAAATAACCCTAAAATTAACCTTTTATCATCCGTACCGAATATTGTGTAGATCAACTGAAGTGAATCCATGGCGGATAATGAATGGGATGTCACCTCGTTAGTGTCTGGAGGTGTTCTGGTCGTTATCTCTATGGTTATCCTCGGAATCCCTTGTTTCGTTGATATGTTTTTCCTTTTGATCGACAAGGTTTGTTTGCCCATAGAAGTTAAGCATAACATATCTTTGAACGAGTAACCGTTTGGTGATAGTTCTTCGTGAATCCTTTTTCTGCAGAAACTAAAACGTAATCATATGGCGAAGGCACTTTCTGAAGCCATTTGTAAGATCATAGAAGGTAAGCATAATATAGTCATGTCTTTCTTGAAATTTAAATGTTATTAGATTGTATATATAGAGTTAGTTCACTGAGTTAGTTTCTGATAGGGTGGTTAGTTAGTTACACCTCTAGTTTGTTATATATAGAGGTGAGGTTTATGTTGTAAAGATTGATTGATTCTGAGTTCTATGTGAGATTACTGTTTCATGCTTTTGTTCATGGTATCAGAGCTGATGCTCCGGACCCTGATGGCCTGATTCCGGTGAGTTGTTAGATCTCCGATCAACTTTCCGGTAATCCTTAATTCTTTCCGATCTTCACTCTGTTTCAATCTCCAGATCTCCTTCTTCTATTCTCCTTCCTTTCTTTCTTCCTAGTGGCGGATCCAGGATTTTTTTTCACTGGGTTCACTTTTTAAGGTGCCCGAATTTTGGTCAACCCGACGTTAGTTTTTTCGGGTCGGGTCGGGCTTTATCACTAAAGTCACCTTTTTCCTATGATGCTTTAAAGGGCATTCCTATCCCACTATCTATCTTTGTCTCTAAAAACAAATTGATTTGTAATAAACTTTTACAGAACGAATTCGAGTTAGAACCGGTACATCTAAAAATGATCATTTTAGTTCGAATTACAACGACAAAAGCATAAAACTTGACCAAATGAGCATTTATTTGAGCCGGTTTGGCGGTTCCAACGACAAAAGCATCTAACTGAACCATTTCCATTGCTTATTTCTCTTAATTGGTTAATAGAGATTAAATGAAATTAAATTAATTTATATCTAATAGCCACCAAGAAACCTAAAATAAATTTTCAAGTACATAACAAAAAAGCTCAGCCATGACCCAGACCTGCAACAAACAAAATAGTTTGACTAATAATAATGAACTAAAACTCAGCCATGTTAACTCTTATAGTTCACTCTTTTGTTTAACTCTAATATTATTTTAAAATTAAAAAGAACAAAGAACAATAAAAAGGAGCTGATTAAGAATATCAAATGGCAAAATTAAGAATTCAAGTTGATTAAATACCAAATTTTACATCACTAATCAAGAATTCAAGCTGATTAAAACACAATACTTTAAATTTTAGATCCCTAAATGGCTAAATTCTAAGTTTCAACAAAACAACTTGAATGTAAAATTAAGATTAAAACATCAAACAAGTTAAAATTAACATCTAAATTAAAATTAAAACATCAATAAAAGTTAAAAATGTACATTAACACACCTGAGATAAATTGAAGATGAGAGAAATTTGAAGGTTGGAATGGTGGAAACAACAAGTCGTGGCCGGAGGAGGACGACCGGAGCCTGGAGGAGGACGGCCGAAGGTGGAGCGGAGGAGGATGGCTCGAGAGGCGGAGACAGACGAGATTGAAGGTGGAGGCTGAGAGAATCAGATGTGTGCGCTATTGTTTTGTTAGCTCTGTGTGCGCTACTACTGCCGTTCTTAACTTCTAACCCTAATACGGGTTCATTAAATTTAAAAAAAAAAAGGGAAAAAAGAAAAAAATCGGGAAAAAAAACATATGGAAAGGGCTGGAGCAGGATTCGAACTAGGGGTGTCAAGTATGGGTTCATTAAATTGAAAAAAAGGGGAAAAACATATGGAAAGGGCTGGAGAGGGATTCGAACTAGGGGTGCCAAGTTAAAAGAGTGCACAATTAGCCAGTGGAACACAAGAGGATTTGTGTTATGGGTTCCCTCAATATTTTACTTATGGGTTCCTTTTCAGCTTATCCTATACATTTACACTAAAAATTAAAAAACGAATGGGTTCCTGGGAACCCGATCTTTATACATAAATCCACCCCTGTTTCTTCTAATTTTCTTCATCACTTTCTTCCAGATCTTCATTTTATTTCTGTGATAATCATCAATTTCGTCCAGATCTTCATTCTTTGTCTGAGATAATCATCAATTTTTGGAAAACAGTGATCAGAAACCATCATTTTCACAGTTGAGAGCAAAATTGTTGACATTTGAATCTCGATTAAAACAAACAGAAACGAACTATCAAACCTCTATACCTGTTTCTGCTATGGCGGCCATGAATGTTCAAACCCTACCTCATGAGACTTCAAATAAGTCAGTGATTTGTCAGATTGTTGATGGAACACAAGTTGGACCACGTGATGGGTTATTGGGCTCAAGCCCAAGTCAGATTGTTGTTATGAATAACTCACAGAATGCTATTTCTGGGCCAACTGATGGATTTGGGCCAGCACATTTAGCAAATTGGGCCAGTACAGTGCAAACGTCACATTTTGGATTGATGGCTGATTTATCGGGTACATGTGAGCGTGTTGATTCTTGGATACCCGATTCCGGTGCCACTGCGCATATGACTGCTGATTTTTCTATTGTATTTGATGCTGCTCCTTACACCGGCTCTGAGCGAGTCGTTGTAGGCAATGGTATGGCTCTTACTATTTCTCACATTGGCACTGCCTTGCTTCATTTATCTTATCGTACTCTCACTCTTAGACATGTTCTTGTGGTTCCTGGCTTAGCCAAGAACCTTTTATCGATTACGTAGTTAGTAATTGATCATCCTATAGCTGTTATTTTTTCACATCTAGGTCTGTCCATTCAGACTCTTGATGGACAGCTCCTCCATCACACACGTGGTAGTCCACATCAGCTATATTCACTTGCTACTTTCACTTCTGTTTCTCGTGAGACTTGGCATTCTCGGTTGGGTCATCCGTCTGATGATGTTTTGTCTAGATGTTCGTTTTTACATCTGACAAACAAAACCCAACACACACATTGTACCGCTTGTAGTATTTCAAAATCAACTAGATTGCCTTTTACATCAGTTGTATCTCATTCTACTTCACCTTTACATATTATACATTGTGACATTTGGGGTGCCTCGCCTGTTATGTCTAGAGATGGATACAGATATTTCATTACTTTCATTGATGATTTCAGTCAATTTACATGGATGTATCCTTTGACTTGTCGTTCTCAAGCGGTTGATTGCTTTCGGCACTTCAAACCGCTTGTTGAGAACCTTTTCTCCTGCACCATCAAGCATCTTCAGTGTGATGGTGCTCCTGAGCTCATTCGTGGATCTATGGCTCGTTTTCTTTCAAATTCTGGCATCGCTTATCGCATTTCATGTCCCTATACTCCCCAACAAAATGGGGTTGCTGAGCGGAAAACCGCCATCTTTCTGAGGTAGCTCGAGCTTTATTGTTTCATGCTCAGTTACCAAAGAAATTCTGGTATGATGCATATGCCACTGCTGCCTTCCTTATTAACCGGTTACCATCATCGGTTCTTCATCACTCATCTCCTTATGAGGTTCTTTTTGGATCTCGTCCCGATTACTCTCTTCTTCGTACTTTTGGGTGTTTGTGTTATCCATTTCTAGGGGATACTCGAGCGGATAAACTTTCACCCAAGTCTACTTCTTGTATCTTTGTTGGCTATGCCCCATCTCATCTTGGTTATCTTTGTTATGATCCTCATACGTCTCGTACGTATACTTCTCGACATGTTCGGTTCCATGAGTCGATTTTTGACATTCCGGGGAGTTCTACTACTCTCACAGCTTCTTCAGATTCTATTCCTTTCTCCATTCCTCCTCCTTCGCTTTCTACTTCTGTTTCTTCTCTTTCTTCTTCATCCTCTCCTATTATTCCTTCCTCATCTTCTCCTATTATTCCTCATCTTCTCATGCTATTCCCTCTCCTGATATTACTTCACCTTCTTTTCCTCCTCCTCCTCCTCCTCCTCCTACTACTACTACTACTCTTGTTCCGACTCACCCGATGGTTACACGATCTCGTGATCATACACGGCAGCCGCGGCAGTTTCCTGATCATGTTCTTTTTCATGTCTCTACTACTCCTACCACTGAGCCTTCCACATTTCGGCAGGCTCAGCAGTATTCTGTTTGGTGGGATGCGATGCGTGCTGAGATTGATGCTCTTCATGCCAACCAGACTTGGCGTCTGGTTCAGGCTCCCACTGACGCCAACATTGTTGGTTGTAAGTGGGTTTACAGGATTAAATATAATCCTGATGGATTAGTGAGTCGTTATAAAACCCGGCTTGTTGCCAAGGGCTTTCATCAGACTGAGGGTATTGACTACACTGAAACTTTTAGTCCTGTGGTCAAACCTACTACTATTCGTCTTGTTCTTTTAGTCGCTTTCTCTCGAGGGTGGTCTATTCGTCAGGTTGATGTCAACAATGCGTTCTTACATGGGGATCTTTCTGAGACTGTGTATATGACCCATCCCCCAGGCTTTGTTGACTCATCTAGACCACATTATGTTTGTCGCCTGTAGAAGGCTCTTTATGGCCTAAAGCAGGCTCCTAGAGCTTGGTTTTCCAAGCTATCCACCGCTCTGCTTACTAATGGTTTTACCCAGTGTCTTTCAGATGTATCTCTCTTTGTTTACAGTCGAGATTCGATACTCTGTTATGTCTTGATCTATGTTGATGACATCATTATTACTGGGAGCTCATCTGATTTTGTTACTGGTTTGATTGGGCGCTTGCACTCTCAGTTTGCGCTCAAGGATTTGGGACAGTTATCATATTTTCTGGGTATTCAGGCTACATTTTCTGAGGATGTCTTACATTTATCACAGCAGCGCTACTTACTTGATTTGTTACAGCGTACGGGTCTTGCCGATTGTCGTCCATTATCTACACATGTCTCTTCTGGTAGACAGCTTTCTCGGCACACTGGTGATCCTTTGTCTGATCCTACTATGTATCGGAGCACTGTTGGTGCATTACAGTATCTTGTGTTGACACGACCAGAGATTGCGTATGCGGTCAGTAAGGTGTCGCAGTTTCTTCAGACACCTACTGATCGACACTAGGTTGCTGTCAAGCGGATTTTGCGGTATCTTAAGGGTACCATCTCTCATGGATTATGTATACGTCGGTCTACTTGTGTTGATTTACATGCGTATAGTGATGCTGATTGGGCTGGATGTCCTGATGATCGACGTTCTACCACAGGTTATTGTGTTTTTCTTGGGCCCAACCTCATTAGTTGGAGCTCTAAGAAACAACATACGGTTGCTAGATCGAGCACAGAGGCTGAGTATCGTGCTCTTGCTCATACCGCTGCAGAGTTACGCTGGATTACATCTATATTGCATGAGCTACATATTACGATGACTTGTCCACCATCTCTTTGGTGTGACAATATTGGAGCTACATATCTTGCAGTCAACCCGGTGTTTCATCAGCGTACGAAACACTTGGAGATTGACTTACATTTTATTCGTGACATGGTATTGGCAGGTGTTTTGTATGTTCGGTATGTTTCTACTATATTTCAGATTGCAGACATTTTGACCAAAGGGTTGTCTTCGGTTCGTTTTGACACTCTGCGGTCCAAGCTTCACGTGGATGCTCCCCGTTCAGCTTGAGGGGGCATATTAGATTGTATATATAGAGTTGGTTCACTGAGTTAGTTAGTTTCTGGTAGGGTGGTTAGTTAGTTACACCTCTAGTTTGTTATATATAAAGGTGAGGTTTATGTTGTAAAGATTGATTGATTCTGAGTTCTATGTGAGATTACTGTTTCATGCTTTTGTTCAAATGTTAAGAATGGGCAGTAAATGCTTGGCACAATCTTTATAAAAAAAAAAAAAAAAAAACATTATCATGGTTACTTTTTGTGCAGATTTTGTGCTTTGGGGGTTTATGTCTTTCTTAATATCTAAATTCCAATCAACAATCTCCAAGGTTTGTGTAAAGCAGAGCGTAATGGAACGGTTTCTTTTCTGCTCGCCGAGTCATAAAGAAAAGGCTTTAAGGAGTTTGGAATATTGTGCTTTTAATTTTAAGGTAACAAAATCTCGATCGAATACATAATGTCTATGAAAGATTTCATGGTCTTTTTCATTATGAACCAAAAGGATTTCATCTCTCTATTTATCTGTAGAGATGTAAGATGTTGTATCAATGATTGTCTTGTTGGCCCCGGATCTTCACAATTAGAACAAGAATAAGAATGAAAAACTAACTAGAACTTATATATATCTGAAAAACTAACATTTTGCTTCACACTTGTCTTGGCCGCACTTGATTTGTATCACACGAACCTTTTCTTGTGTAGTTGTCTCAACACGAACTCCACCCGATCTTGATTAACTTCCCCACCATCATATCACATGATCGGAATCCATCTCGCATAGATTTTTGATAAACTGACTCACTCAGATCTCTCTTGCGGTTGTATCACACAACAATTTTTTTGACCCAGTCACAGGATGCGCATGTCTTCTTCTTGATCTATCACAGATTAAATATCCTCTTCACGGTTGTCTCTCACAACGGGTTCTTCTTTAAGATTCCTTCACACATGGATTCTTCGCTTTTAACTGACCCACTTACTGGACTGTTTATCGTAGTTTTTACAGGTGCTCTCTCCACATCGCACGATTTTCTGACGTTCCATTGATTCATCACGAATCGACTTCCTTTGTTCTCACCTATCCATTATTTTTCCTTGCACTCATTGCATTATTTCATGATTTCATCTGGTTTTCCCATAACCGATTCACAATCATCATCAGTATCACAATGATTTTCTCCTTCAGATATGAACTTGTGTATTCATCTCCGTCCAATATGCACATTAGACTTCTTTACCAGCCCAACTTTGTAGATTTATGAATTACAACTGTAAGTTTTCAGTTTTCATTAATTTCAGTTACTGTAAACCTTATCTAAATGAAACATATATATGTATGTGTATCCAAAGTCATGAAGAACTTTATGTAAATGATAAACTTACACACACCCACGAAGTCATGTTAGATAATATACAATTTCAAATCATATTAAATACGTCTTTATTAGTTAATTTGTATATATGTTGTGTATTTACAGAAGCAGGTCCCGCTTGTATCTCATGAGACACTACATCAACTACACGTGTTTTTCTTGGCCTTAGTCGTCGCTCGTGTGGTACTGCTGGTCCTTATGGTTGGATTTGGATGGGCTATCGTGGTTCGTAAAAAAAGTTAAACTATTAATTTAATATGTATAACTATTATTATGATTAATATAGCAAACCAATATTATTGTCATGGCTTAGATACGGAAATGAAAGACCTGGGAAGCTGGAGGTAGGGGGGATAACCACTCCCGAGCCAGAGGTAAGGCTTGAAAACGGTCAACCCTAGTATAGTGAGTGTTCTATAAAAAATATAATTGGCACATGGTTTAGTTAAGCAAAATCTTTGGTATATTCTTCAAGTATTTAAAATAAAACATTTTTGTGGATAAAAGGTTGGTATAGATTATACTTTTTTAAACGATGAAATCTATATTGTAGAATTTCTTGTAATTATATATGGAACTGAGTCGGTGGTAGATGGGCTTTGTCCTTTTGTAAATCGGAAGCTGAGTCGGTCGTCGACCACCTTTTCACTTCGTGTTACATTGCGGTTATTCTGTGGCAAAAGGTTAGTTGATGGTGTCATATCCCTCCTATTTTCGCGTTTTCTTTCAAAGATCTACTGGAAGTTTATAAGTCGAACCAAGTCAAGGTTGATGAGAAGCCGATTGTTCAAGGCATTATGTGTTGGACAACCGGATCATCATCATATACATTTGCAGCGGAAGGTTTTGTATGATTTGCAGACATGTTGATGTGAATATACGGACAACGAAAACAATACAGAATGTGCAGTGAATATAGAGAGAATTAAGTGGACAATTTCGGTAACAAGAAACTGTCTTGATAACCGGTAATGTTTCCCGGCAATAAACTATATAAACTACATATTTGGCGGTTAATCTTGGAGGGTAACTGCCTTGGCAGTTTGGTTTAAAAGTTTAACCTGCTTATCTTCCTAATCCGCTTATCATCCTAACCTTATAAGTTCACATCCTAATTACATAACATAAATACATACATATTCGAATAATAAAACATAACTAAAGTTTAATAATAAAGTAACGTTAATACTTCTAACACAAGCCCCTTAAACTTTGGTTATGTTAGAGCCCTGTTGCATGACACTTCGATTAGCATCTCTACCGCTTTCTTCATATGGTTGAAATTAAATCGCTTCCTCTTCTTGTGTAAGTTCCAGTCATCTTCCCATCCATTTCTTGTGAAGAGTGCATATTGACTCGAACCAACATCTTCATTAGCATCACCTGCACTTTTCATCCTCCTATGGCAGCTTTGTGAGGGTCCTGCATCATCATTCACAACTTCTTTATCCTGCACTTTTCCTTGCACTGATTTAAACTTGTAGTAGTACTCCAAAACGTCAAGATACATGGCATATATTATCCGCATGTAGTCTCCATCTTGGTATTCAAATCCTAGGTCTTTCGCTATAATCGGCCATGTGTTGTCAATTGTGACGTCTCGGTACCCGCCGTCTCTTGAAACCAGGATGAATAAACTTAACAAGTCAATCTTCTTTTGACTCAGAGAATAAGGAGGGACTGGTCTAGATGTTATTCCCATGTATTCATACAGGAACCATCGAACCATTTCTTCAAATTTCTTTTGAAGATCAACCTTATATTTAAATACGTACTCTCTATCATCAAGCATGTTTATCAATGCTTTGCAATCTGCAAATTCGTGGAATTCTAATGCTCTTAAAATCAGCAAATTCCAATCGTTCTCGTCTTCACTCGAAACATTTAAAATTTCGAAATATGAATTCAGATATGCTTCCTTGAATTTATCATCAACATTGCCCAGTTCTTACAGCCTGCGTTTTTCGTTCACACCCAACTCTTCTTCTTTCGTTAAACCACTAGCTTCATTTATTGAATTTACCACCGGAGATGAAAACATGGGATATATTTTACATGTATCACCGGATTTTCTGACCGTGAAGCCCTGTAGCGTTAACTGATCAAGGCTGAGTACATTCCAGTCGATTTCCGGTGAATAAAAAACACTTTGTATGTTCAGTGTTTCATTTCCTGTTTTCATTTCCACCGATCCTACCCCTCTTATAAACAGAAAATTATTCATACCAGATCTTGTTTCTACACCCATCATATGTTTCACCCTTTTGAAAACATTAATATTGCCCGTAAAGTGATGATTAAACGTCGGATTAACGTACCATATTTCTGCCCATTGTCCACCCTCGGTGCCGGTGACAATCATTTCATCTTGGCAGTGCACATCTTCTTCCTGTCGTCTAATCCCGGCGTTAATAGCCTGCTTTAACAGTTGCGTCGCTTCATCATTCTCTTTGGCCTTACAGTTGTAGATTTGGTGACCCGGTAAGTGACAATAATAACAAAGTCGTATGCGAGGGATTCGCTTATTTCTTTCATTTTTTTCGTCAGTGCAGTGTTGGCAAGGAAGAGTGGTAGAGTTTGGTTTGATTTCTGATCGATTCCCTGAAGTGGCTCTGATACCACTATGTTGGACAACCGGATCATCATCATATACATTTGCAGCGGAAGGTTTTGTATGATTTGCAGACATGTTGATGTGCATATACGGACAACGAAAACAATACAGAATGTGCAGTGAATACAGAGAGAATTAAGTGGACAATTTCGGTAACAAGAAACTGTCTTGATAACCGGTAATGTTTCCCGGCAATAAACTATATAAACTACATATTTGGCAGTTAATCTTGGCGGGTAACTGCCTTGGCAGTTTGGTTTAAAAGTTTAACCCGCTTATCTTCTTAATCTGCTTATCATCCTAACCTTATAAGTTCACATCCTAATTACATAACATAAATACATACATATTCGAATAATAAAACATAACTAAAGTTTAATAATAAAGTAACGTTAATACTTCTAACATTATGTATACGGCTTTAGACTATGGGGTATGGGGCGGGGGTTGGGGCGTGGGTTGGAGAGAAACGCCTAAGTCACCACCCTGGGTGGGCTTGGGTTTGAGCGTGGCCCCTTGGGCGGGAGTTTAAGGCCGGGCGTTGGGCATGCCTAGCGATCCTCTGTGGCCGTCTCTTATTGGCTTGTTGGCTAAGGCATAGCGGGTCATGTTTAAATTTTAAAATATAACCGTTGGCCAAGCCAAACGGTTCACCCACCCAACTGTCCACATCGCTATATAACCCCCAACCCCACCGGCTGTCCCCATCGCTACCCCAACCCAATTCACCTACCCGAACCGCTACCCACAAACACTTGATCGATGACCTCTTGGACGCACGAGGAAGAGCTAGCCCTTGTCACTAGCGTCGTGTACGCGATGAAGGGTCGCCAACCCGGTGAGACCCGTTACTGGCCAGAAGCTTTCGCTAGCTACCGGCACAATGTGGGAAACGACCGGCATAATTTAAACGCGTGCCAACACAAGTGGCACAAGCTACGACCGAAACTCGATCGTTTTAAAGCCTACTATGACAGCGTCCCGGGCGGTGAGATAAGTCACGAAAACCGGGTGGCGGTGGCCAACATCGAGTTCCGAGGCAAGGAGCGGAAGCCGTTTGACAAGCTCGCCCTTTTCGAAATCTACCTAACGCTTTAGGTTTTTTTTTTTTTTTTGTAATCCTTTTTTTTAAGAATTTTGTAATTTTTAGGAAATTTTAATAAAATTTTAGGTTTTTTTTAAATGTTGTGTGTATTTTTTAATTTTAGATTTTTTTTTATTTTATTACACCTGACCAAGCCACGCGGGATAGCCACGCCCCGCCATACCCCACGGACACGTCACTCACCAGCGGGGGAGCTCGAACTCCACGTGTCAACCCATGCCCCAAACCCCCGCCCCATCATACCCCACGGTTTTATGGCGCTTGTGGGCGGCTCGGAATAAGGCTATCTTCTCGGATGTTGAGGTCAAAGTGGAAAACATTTTTTGCGAGATAAAGTCCCTTGTCTTCTTATGGTTTAAGTATAGATCTAGGAACAACCACATCTCGTGGCTGGATTGGTATAATTTTGTTTTTATGTAGCTTGTCCTTTGTTTGTTCGCTTTCCCTGGCTCGGTTTTCGAGTTCGGGTGTGTTTTAATGAAATTTTCCTTTTAAAAAAATATATGGAACTGTTTCATATTTTAGTTAACCGTATATATTTACTTTTTGCTCTTTCTTTTAGGGCGAGGTGTCGAAAATCTAGGCGAACAAAATGGTCTTGGTGCTCATTGGATTGTTCAACGCTGGGTATACATCGCAGTTCTCAACGCACAAGGCCCATAAAAAGATAATCTTGCTAATTGTTTTAAGAAAAAATCAATTAAATTTGATATTCTATATACAGAGTAAAATGAGGGTTGGAATGTGTTTCCTTGTACCTCGATTTAGGTGCTCCCTGATGAATCATCCCATATGTTTTAACATCGTTATGTTGACTTCTATTCTTTGATGAACATTACAGCGTTCTTTCCAAGAGAAAATCGTTGTCACCAAGCCAACATTTATGAAACTGCGTGACGGATTTACGAGTGTAAGTATCTGACTCCAAAATTATATGTAATAGTTTTCTCAAGCGCATTTGTTTTGTTTGTTGACTAATTTTATTTTTTTGTACGTAGTACCATCGTGAACGTCTGGATGCCGGAAGTTTCAAATTTTACGATTACATACTACTGGCTATGGCAAAGGATCTTAAAGAAATGATTGAAATCAGGCAAGTGATTTATTTACCTCTAAAGATCAAAGAACAATTTGACTTTGATTCAAAACTCTACTATATCCTTTCGTCATCTTACATACAAAGTTTTGAAGTTTAATATTTTTTCAAGAAAATATTTATCTTTTAAGACTCAACCCTTGACCTTGGGGAGCTCTACTTTATAATGTTAAACGTTTTTCTTTTCGAAGAAAGGCAAGGCAATCCATTAAAAAACAGCAAGAAGCTGAGAAGAACCCCACAACAAAAACACAATACAAGATTACACATATTCATCAAACCCCTACCAACACAACATCAAAACAGATTCCGAAAAATTATTCCATCTCCTCCGGTCGTCTAAATCCACTCTCGCACAATTGGAAAGCCACAAAAACACAAGATCTTTGCCATCCTCCACCTCCTTCCAAACCGGCTTTGCCTTGCCATTAAACATAATATCATTCCAACCACGCCAAATTCTCCACGTCGCTGCATACATAACTTATCTAAGCAGCTTCTTAGTCTTCTGATTAGCACTCCAATATGTTTGTTGTCACTTTAGATTTAAAGTTGGCTAATTTGATAAAGGATTTTTACTTTTTGATTGGGTGCAACAGGTATATCTGGATATTGGTAGCCATACTCTTGGCCCTGAACGTTCTTGGTATGTAAGGAAATTATATCTCGCATGTTATAAAAAAGCATGTTGGTAAATATGATGAAATCGCATGTTGGTTATATTTGTACAATTTCGCATGTTTTTTTTTTAATCACAAATCGCATATTAAAAAATAAAGTCTCACGTTGAAAAACTAGTAAGATCGTACGTTAACCCCTATTGTACAATAACCAACCCTCTCTCTCTCTATATATATTGAAAATATTCCTAAATTACACAATTGCATAGGTTTAAATATGAGATCTCCTCTTTGAGACATGTGCCTCTACCAAGTGGGCTAACTCCATATTGGCTTCTTATGCCTCTTCACTCTTTAATAATAATCATGTTGGAGTTGTTGTAATCAATTTGTTCATGCCCCTTTAAAGAAGGGGTCATGGGTAAAGCAAAAACAAATTACAAAAAGCTTAAAAACGAAACCGGTTGAAATTCACCCAAGTGTATTTTCAGTGCCTTCAGATAAAATCGTTTAAATAATGATATAATACAATTCATACCATCATTATATTTACAAGTTTAATTATAGCACAAAACCATTCATCACTATTCCTTTATTTTTGCGGTATTAAGACTTCAACCTGGAATTGATTTTCTTTTTTTGTCTTGGATACTTTTGCAGGTTGGCTTATATTTTTTTTGATAGTTATCATATCCATATGGGTAAGTACCCCAAATTCACGACTCATCAAAACGAGTAACCAGTTTCATACTACGTAGCAAAAAAAAAAAAATGGTTATTAAAAGGTTAAGAGTAAAGTTACCTACCCATTTCAAGTATCTCCTTCCATTTTGTTCACTTTATGCGTTACAACTTCAAAATACAACCACTAACTTGTACAACCTGTTAATAGAGGTGGAAATTTTTGACACAACCCGAATCACGGCACAAAAATAGGTAACCGGTTTAGTACTTGGTTTGTGTCTGCTTAACCTATTTAACTAAACAAGTTGTGTGATTATAGCCCACAAACCCATTTAACAGGCCCATTTGTGATTATAGCCCACAAACCCATTTAACAGGCCCATTTGTTAATCACATTATCACTTGATTACTTAAAACCAACCAATCATAGTTTGTCACGTCATTTCATAAGTTGATCTCAATTCCACCAATTTTTACACGGGTCACTCATCACTTTGTCACTTGAATCCAATTTTTGTTTTTCATTTAAAAAATATACAGAATTAGGTAGAGATCAACGTCATTTCATAAGTTGATCTCAATTCCACCAATTTTTACACGGGTCACTCATCACTTTGTCACTTGAATCCATTTTTTGTTTTAAATTTAAAAAATATACAGAATTAGGTAGAGATAAATGAATTAGAAGTTGAAAATATGGAGTCCAACCAAGTAAAAGGTGCGGGTCACTCTTCAGCCAAAACGATGTGTCAATATATATCTATAGAACTTGCGGCACGCCGAACCCAAGCCGCCATCACGAAATTAAAGTGTAGGTGTTTGGGTTAGGATTAGGGGGTAGGGCGCCCATCACTCACCATACACTCATCACTCATAACATCCAATCAAGTTCCACCATGTCATCAAACATTATTCCATCACTAGTGATGGATTTTAGTGGAAATTGTTTGACAGTGGATTTTTGTGAATGTTTCTTGATTTCCAAAGCAGCACATACAAACGAATATAAAGAAAGGCAGATCCCCAAAAGTCTCCTATGATTGAGGATCCCCATAAAGACAAGATTACAAATGATCCCTAAAATCAAAATGACTATAACAACCAAATCAATCAGATAAAGGCTACGTAAATGTTGAAATAATAATATAATATTTTCCTTTAATATTCCCCCTCAGCTTGTGCGTGGATATGCAGTAACGTTCAAGCTGGACCTGAATGTCTCGAACAAATATCTTGGTAAGCCCTTGGTGAAAATATCAGCGTACTGTTCCGGTGATGGGACGTGGAGCACTCTAACGTGGCCTATCTGAACTTTTTCACGAACAAAGTGGATATCCATTTCAACGTGCTTAGTACGCTGATGTTGCACGGGATTCCCGGATAAGTAAACGGCTGAGATGTTGTCACAAAATACAACTGTGGCTTTGTTTGTTGGAGCTTTTAACTCAAGAAGGAGATTTCGAATCCATGTGGCTTCTGCAACAGCGTTTGCCACCCCCCGATATTCGGCTTCCGCACTTGATCTAGAGATGGTCGGTTGACGTTTTGAAGACCAGGAGATCAGGTTATCACCGAGAAAAATACAATAACCAGATGTAGAGCGTCTAGTGTCCGGGCACCCCCCCCCCCCCCAATCAGCATCTGAGGAGGCAACTAACGAGTGACTCGGTGAAGCGGATAGCCGCAAACCAAGATCGATGGTTCCATGAATGTAACGTAATACCCGTTTCATAAAGTCGAAATGAATATCTCTCGGGTCATGCATGAATAGGCAGATTTGTTGCACCGCATATGTTATGTCGGGTCGGGTAATGGTGAGATATTGAAGTGCTCCGGCTAAACTTCGGTATAACGAACCATCGGGTAATGGAGTCCCGTCGGTGGCACTAAGTTTGGAGTTAGTATTGACGGGAGTGTGACACGGTTTGCATGCGGTCATGTTTGCCCTATGTAGGATGTCCATAGCATACTGAGTTTGAGCGAGGAACAAAGAGTGGTGATCTCGCGTAACTGTAATGCCGAGGAAGTGATGAAGTGACCCCAAGTCAGACATAGCGAATTCACCGGATAGTTTGGTGATGAACCGTTTGAGAAGATCGGGATGGTTGGCCGTGAGAACGATGTCGTCCACATAAAGTAGAAGATAGGCTAGGTTGTTACCACTCTGGTAGATAAATAGAGATGTGTCACACATACTGTTGCGAAACCCCAATGACGTGATGAAAGCCGAAAAGCGAGTATACCATGCCCTTGGTGCCTGTTTCAACCCATATAGCGATTTGTTTAGCCGACATACGTGATTGGGGTGAGCGGGGTCGACAAAGCCAGGTGGCTGGCACATGTAAACAGTTTCTTGAAGATTGCCATGTAGGAAGGCATTTTTTACGTCCAATTGATGTATTGGCCAAGATCGTGACACGGCTAAGGATAGAACCGTACGAATGGTAGCCGGTTTGACAACTGGGCTAAATGTTTCGGTGCAGTCAATGCCTACTGTTTGAGATTTCCCATTACACACGAGGCGAGCTTTGTACCGCTCCAATGTGACATTAGCATTAAATTTGTGACGGAATAGCCACATTGAGCGGATGACCGGGTTGTTTTCGGGCCTCGGAACTAACGTCCATGTATTATTATCCTGCAATGCACTATATTCATCGTTCATGGCACGTAGCCAGTTCTGGTCCGATAATGCTTTGGTATGTGAACTAGGGACGGGTGAAATGTTTGTGGTGGCCGCGAGATTGTATCGCGGGTTAGGCTTGGAGACACCGGTTTTGGAGCGGGTCTGCATGTGGTGGTTATTTGTGAAAGGTTGGGGTGGGGGTGGGGGTGGGGGTGTGGGTGCGGGTGGGGTTGGGGTTGGGGACGGGTTTGGTTCCGTTGGCTGGTTCGATCGGTTGGGAATGGTTTGGTCATTTGTTGAAAGTTGGTGTCCATGGCGTGCATGGGATGGTGGGTTATTCTCCTCATAGTGCTCTGCATGTGTGGTAGGTGAGTGTAGGTTAGGTGGGTTTTGGTCCACATAATGGTTGTCATGAGAATTAGTGTTGGGATTATTATTAGATGTGGTAGGTGTGGTGGGAATTGGTTGGGTGACAGTAGGGTAGGATGAGGGAAAAAAATGAGGGTGGATAGCAGTGGGGTCATCAAGGAACGTGTAAGGTGTAGGAGAGGTCAATTCTTTGAATGGAAAATTGTTTTCATCAAAGATTACATGACGGGAGAGATGCACGCGACCTGTTACGGGATCATAACATCTATAACCGCGAAAATCGGATGGATAGCCAAGAAAAATACACCTCGCGGACCGGGGTAGTAGTTTGTTTAGTTGAGTGGCGGACATGTTGGGGTAACACGCACAACCAAAAATGCGAATGTGGTCATATGTGGGTTGTCGGAAATAGAGGGCATAGGCGGGTGTTTGGAAATTTAGGCGAGTGGTGGGTAAGATGTTGTGGAGGTAAGCAGCGGTATGTAGGGCCTCAACCCAAAATTGTGGTGGAAGGTGGGCGTGAAAAAGGAGAGCCCGAATGACATCGTTTAAGCGACGAATCATTCGTTCCGATCGACCATTTTGTTGAGAGGTTTGGGGACAAGAAAAACGAAAAAGGAGACCGTTTTGATCGGCAAACGTTTTGAATTTATTATTATCGAATTCACCGCCAAGGTCACATTGAAAAGTTTTAATAGGTAAGTTAAATTGGGTTTGGATGAGTTTGTGAAATTTGGTAAAAGTATTAAAGGTGTCGGATTTGAATTTGAGTGGGTAGACCCAAACATAATGTGTATAGTTGTCAATCAAAACCATATAATATTTATAACCAGAATTGCTTAAAATAGGAGATGTCCACAAATCACAATGAATAATATCAAATGGTTTAAAAGTGCGGGAAACAGAATTTGTAAAAGGTAAACGTTTACTGTTTGACAATTGACAAGAAGAACAAAAAGAAGAGTCAACAGTTTTATTGCATGAAATATTAAAAGTTCGTTGAAGATGGCTTAGCACGTTCGTTCCAGGATGTCCGAGACGCTCATGCCATAGTGAATGAGTGGTGGATGATAGCAAAGTAAATTCTGGCTTGGTGAAAGGGTAGAGATCTCCACTGCTATTGTGGCGGGAAAGGAGGTGTCCATCCTTGAGGTCCTTCAAAGAAAAACCAAAAGGGTCAAACTCAACGGAAACTTGGTTATCAATAGTAAATTTACGTACAGATAAAAGATTTTTGATAACACACGGTGAGTGCACGATGTTATTAAGTTTGTAGGTTTTGTTTGGAAGGGTGTATAAGCCATTACCGGAACCAGTGATGGGTAGACGTTGGCCATTCCCAACAAATATAGGACTTGGAGGTAATAAAGATGGGGTTAGAATATTACCTGGATCGGATGTGATGTGAGAAGAGGCTCCGGTGTCCATGTTCCATTGAGGATCTTGGTAATTTAGACTCATGTGGGAAAGAGCAACACCAATGTCCGTAGGTCAGAGAGCATTCCCATGCTGTTGGTCGAAACCGGGAGGGGGGGTAGGAGGGTACTGTTGGGCATTCCCATGCTGTTGATCGAAACCGGGAGGGGGGTTAGGAGGGTACTGTTGAGCAACATGAGCGTGATGTGACTGTGAAACCTGAGCATTGGACTGTTGCGGGTAGTGAGCCGGTTGAGAAGGATATGGGGTGGGTGGGGGTGTCCAAGCATGTTGGGTGTAAGGTTGTTGGCCCATGTTGATTTGTTGTTGCTGTGATGTCGATGAGTATTGATAGTGGGCTCCCCAAGAGTTAGATCCATGACCAATATTCCAAGAACTTGGGCCACGGCCACCAGTGGATGATGGTGGTCGGCTGTTGCCCCCGTGTCGCCCTCCTTGTCGGTAGCTACCACGACCTCTAGCTGCCTTTGCCGGGTCGTAGTTTCGGCCTCGATAGCCATTTGGATAAGGAGACCGGGTTGAATCGGTTTGTGTCGGAGTAGTTGAGTGCAAGAGTACCGTGTCACGGCTATTGTTGGATCTAGCAGAGATCCGAGATTGCTCGTCTTCAATCATGCTACGAGCAACCTCCCATGTCGGTTTGTTTTGGTTTATGATTGCAGCAATAGTGTCGTATTCGATGGGGAGTCCACGAACCATCTGTATAACCAGGCGGCTGTCATTGACCGGTTGATCAACATCGCATAATTGCTCAGCGATGTCCATCAAGGTTTGACAGTAGTCGTCGAAGGACGAGCAGGAATTGAGGGTGGTGTTGGTGAACTTGGTTTCAAGTGTGACGGCTCGGGCGTGTTTGTTGTTGACAAATATTTCTTGGATCTTTAGCCATGCGGCTCTAGCCGTGATATCGGTGTCAAGAACACGAGCGAGAAGATCGTCGGATAATGTGCTATATATCCACTGGAGGATGAGAGCATCGAGTTCGGACCAGGCTGCGAATTTCGGGTCAGATTCTTCAAGTGGGTTGGTTCCATCAATGTGATGGAGAACTTTATATGCACGAACATGGAGTTTGAAGAGTTTAACCCAAGATGAATAGGTTACTTTCTTGCCGTCAAGGGTTCGGATTTTGTTATTGATGTTCGTGACGGTGTAGGCAGGGTGTAAGGGTTGTTTTTCTGGTGGAGTTTGGTTGTTGGTGGCTGAGGAATCATCGGTGGGCGGCATAGTTTGAAGACGGAGAACCGGGAAGAAGACGAAGACGTAAAAAAAAAATAGCTTTTGTCCATGGCTCTGATTACCATGTTTGACAGTGGATTTTTGTGAATGTTTCTTGATTTCCAAAGCAGCACATACAAACGAATATAAAGAAAGGCAGATCCCCAAAAGTCTCCTATGATTGAGGATCCCCATAAAGACAAGATTACAAATGATCCCTAAAATCAAAATGACTATAACAACCAAATCAATCCGATAAAGGCTACGTAAATGTTGAAATAATAATATAATATTTTCCTTTAATAGAAATGTCCATTACTCACCACACAAACATCTACCATTGAAAAACAACCGAGCACCACAAACATTTTCACGCGTGATCATGGCCACGAGTTAACCAATCCACGCGTGATAAAGGAGGGTGGCGGCGGTGTTTCACTACCTTCAACGCGTGAAGGATTTGTCACCACGGGCCGCCCCGACCCTTCTTAGGGTTGATGCCTTTGACAGAATATGCATATACAAGTCGTGTTTAGGTTTAACGTTTCAATCCAGTATAGTTGATACCCATAGGCTGTTTTATTACATCCAAACACCCATTATTTTTAAAGCTATGTATAGCTAGATAAAAGTTAAAATTATGTCAATAAACAATTTTCTTTCAAAAACTTTTCTCATGCTATTCCTATGAATTAAAAAATCTTAATCATTAATAGCCGATAATTATGTCACATCACATAATTATCGGCTATTAATCATAATCAAATTCTGCAACGCTGCTTATAAACATTACTTGGATTGATGTTTTAATTCTCTTTTTTTTTTCAATATACCAGCTTCTACATTGTGTGGGAACAATTCTGCATCCCATAGAAGACCGGTTACCGTTAGGAGCTGGTGAACAACTGTCAGATGATATCTTTTGGTTTCACCGCCCGCAAAGTGTGTATCATATAATACATTCTGTTCTCTTTGTAGCTGCATTTGAGTTCACATATATCGGCTGGATTTGGGTAAAACATTTCTTGTCTCCATTAACGTATAAAGATATGCAGGAACTGATATCGAGTTATAGACATTACACTACTTTTCAATTTTTATAATAGGTTCAATATGGCTTTTACTCATGCGTAATGGGACAAGTGGGCTCCGCTACCACTCGGCTTATCATCTGGTAAATTATCTGTTGATTTTTTATTTTTATTTTTTTTTGTATTAAAACTCGCAATCGATCTTGGGTCAGGCCTCGAAAAGTCCAAGACGGGCTTTGGGCTCACTTGGTTTTGTATTATTATAGATTTAGGGGTTGTTTGTTTACCTCTTAATGAGGCTCTTAATGGTTCAGACCTCTTACTGGTTCAGCACTTAATGGTTCAGACATTTGCATCTGAATGGTTAAGATTTATACAGAGTCTGAATGGTTAAGACCTCTAATCTGAATTGGTCAGACATTTGCCTCTGAACGGTTAAGCATTATACAGGTTCTTAATGGTTCAGACATCTTACTGGTTCAGCACTTAACCATTCAGATGTTGCCAAACAGCCCATAGTCTTCCACATTTCTGATTTTCTTACAATTTGTTTTTTTATGAGTTATTAGTGTAAATTTAATTTTGGATATATATATATATCCGTTAGGAACCACCTCTTATTGCGAGAACCGCGAGAACCAATGTGAACGCAACAAAAAATGCCTAAAACTAGCTAAAAATCACACAAAAAAATGTGAGAAGTAGTAGGCTAAATGAGAAACTTGAGAAGCATTCTGGACAACACATTTTCCCTAAGCAAAAAAATGCAAAAAAAAGGTGAAAAAATACAAAATTTTTTTTTTTTTTTTTTTTTTTTTTGGAAAAATCGCAGCTTTTTCTTTAAGAATTAATTTTTTTTTTTTTTTAGATTTATACACATGTGTATATTGTTAATCTTTTAACTATACATATATGTATATTGTCAATTATACATATATGTATATACATGTTTAAAATTGAAAAATAAGTGTTATTTAGGGTTTAGCATTAGTATTTAGGGTTTAGCTTTATGGTTTAGGGTTTAGTTTTAGGGTTTAACATTAGGGTTTAGTATTAGGGTTTAGCAATAGTATTTAGGGTTTAGCATTAGGGTTTAGCTTTTGGGTTTAGCATTAGGGTTTAGCTTTTGGGTTTAGCTTTAACTTTTAGGTTTAGCTTTATCTTTAGGGTTTGTATTAGGGTTTAGCTTTAGTGTTTAGTTTTAGCTTTTGGGTTTAGCATTAGGGTTTAGCTTTAGGGTTTAGAATTAGGGTTTAGCTTTAGGGTTTTGCATTAGGGTTTAGCTTTAGAGTTTAGCTTTAGGGTTTAGAGTTTAGGGTTTAGCTTTAGTGTTTATGGTTTAAGATTAACAATATACACATTTTTTTCAATTTTAAACATGTATATACATATATGTATAATTGACAATATACATATATGTATAGTTAAAAGATTAACAATATACACATGTGTATAAATCAAAAAAAAAAATTTTTTTTTTTTTTAAATTTTTTTTTTTAATTCTTAAAGAAAAAGCAGCGATTTTTCAAAAAAAAAAAAAAAATTTGCATTTTTTTCACCTTTTTTTTGCATTTTTTGCTTAGGGAAAATGTGTGGTCCAGATTGCTTCTCAAGTTTCTCAAATAGGGTGGACTTCTCTTAGGATAAGGATCATGTGAGAAGTAGTAGGCTAAATGAGAAACTTGAGAAGCATTCTGTACCACACATTTTCCCTAAGCAAAAAAATGCAAAAAAATGCAAAAAAATGGTGAAAAAATGCAAATTTTTTTTTTTTTTTTTTTTTTTGGAAAAATCGCAGCTTTTTCTTTAAAAATTAAATTTTTTTTTTTTTGGATTTATACACATGTGAATATTGTTAATCTTTTAACTATACATATATGTATATATACATGTTTAAAATTGAAAAATAAGTGTTATTTAGGGTTTAACATTAGTATTTAGGGTTTAGCATTAGGGTTTAGCTTTATGGTTTAGGGTTTAGTTTTAGGGTTTAACATTAGGGTTTAGTATTAGGGTTTAGCAATAGTATTTAGGGTTTAGCATTAGGGTTTAGCTTTTGGGTTTAGCATTAGGGTTTAGCTTTAACTTTTGGGTTTAGCTTTATCTTTAGGGTTTGTATTAGGGTTTAGCATTAAGGGTTTAGCTTTAGTGTTTAGTTTTAGCTTTTGGGTTTAGCATTAGGGTTTAGCTTTAGGGTTTAGAATTAGGGTTTAGCTTTAGGGTTTTGCATTAGGGTTTAGCTTTAGGGTTTAGAGTTTAGGGTTTAGCTTTAGGGTTTAGCTTTAGTGTTTATGGTTTAAGATTAACAATATACACATTTTTTCAATTTTAAACATGTATATACATATATGTATAATTGACAATATACATATATGTATAGTTAAAAGATTAACAATATACACATGTGTATAAATCCAAAAAAAAATTTTTTTTTTTTAAATTTTTTTTTTAATTCTTAAAGAAAAAGCAACGATTTTTCAAAAAAAAAAAAAAAAAAAAAAAAAATTTTGCATTTTTTTCACCTTTTTTTTTTGCATTTTTTGCTTAAGGAAAATATGTGGTCCAGATTGCTTCTCAAGTTTCTCAAATAGGGTGGACTTCTCTTAAGATCTCTACCCTATATATATATATATATATATATGCCTTTTGAGGCATCTTTTTGAATAATCTATATTTTTATCATTCATGAATTTAAATTGCTAAAAGTTTTATTTTCAGAATCCTTTTCTAATTTCAGAATTACATTTGGAAATACAAATAAAAGATAAAACGAGGCTTAGTAAATAGTAAATACACTCATGAAACGAGAGACCTTATCGACATACTAAACTAGCTTAAACATTGGCTTCATTTCAGGGTGCTTATTCTGGCTTTCTGCATTTTCAGTACGTTCCCACATTACGCCCTCGTCACACAGGCATGTCATCATTACAAGATCCAATCATTTTCATCATGTTTTTTTTTTTCTAAGCAAACAACTCTGATTCGTTTTCATGCCCAAAATCTAGATGGGAGAACAATTCAAGTCGCGAAGTGACGCTGAGGCCCGGCAGGGGCCACCCACCATCTCCGAGGACTGGCAGAGGCCACCCAGCATCACCGAGGCCCGGCAGCGGTCAGCCGCCGCCGAGGCCCGGCTGCGGCCACCTGCCTTCTCCGAGGCCTATGAGCGGCCACCCGCCTTCTCCGGGGCCTCGGAGAGGCAGCAGGGGCCCCTCGCCTACTCTGAGGCCCGGCAGGGGCCACCCGCCGTCTCCGAGTACTCGCAGAGGCCACCCAGCATCACCGATGTCCGGCAGCGGTCTGTTGGGTTAATCGAGTTCGTTTACGGGTCACGGGTTGACACGTTATCGATCACGGGTAAAATGGACGTTGAAAAGGCCAAGTAAAGAGATCATGGGGATATGGATGAACCATGTGTACGTTGGACTCTTTGGAGAATTAAAGTTTGCATGGAACAAAATAATATAATATTATGTGGGCATTTTCTAATAAATGAAACTGGTCAAGGTTGACCGGGTTTGTCGCATGTGATCGTGTGAGCTTGAAGTAGTTCTAAAATTTAGCAACTTGTGGGCTGAGGCTTTATTTAGCATGTGCTACTTATTTGTTTGTTTATTATAAATAGGGAGTTTAGTATTTCATTATGTACAACCCATTTTCATTCAAAACAGCTTCATCTTTACGTATCCTTTATCTTCATAATAACCTTCACATATATCACATAGTTACGTGAGTTTGTAGTGTGTATTGTGGGACCTGAACCAACACGGTCATCCGCCGCCGAGGCCCGGCAGGGGTCAGGCCACGACTACGCCCCGGTGGCAGGTGGGCACATTCAATCATTGTTGGCCCTGTATGAGGAAGAAGAAGATTTGTGATTCACTGAGTTTCACATCAGTTGTGAAATTTGGCCAATCGTGAACCTTGGTGTGATTTTAGCAAAATCTTCTTTTCGATAGATTTAATGGTTTGGTATTGGGCTTTTATTTGGTTTGTTTTGGGTTTGTATTTTTTATTTTATTCCAGTCAAAAGTTTGTTTGTGTTTTGAACGAGGTGAAACTGAGTTTCTGGTTGTCGTTGCCATCTATGGCTTTATATAGCCAACTGGTTCTGAATAACGTTATGGTGGTTTTTGTGAGCATCCGTAATATCATCTTGAATTCGTTCAGCTTGAACTTGTAACCTTTCATGGTGACATTTGAAGTATATGCTATTATGCTTGGTGTTTGGTATTTGGTAGACCATATTTACCTTTAGATGGTGTTTTCCTTTCATTCAACTCAATCAACTCAGACATATAATTAGCAAAACATATATATAAAATTCATGCTTTTGTGTATGGGAAATAATCACTTGAATACTGCATGGTTATTTTTTTACAACTTATGTACAATATTATAGTAATAGGATGAGTAGAAAACTAATTATTGTGAGAAAACTCTAAATCATTAAATTTTAGGATTTAAGGCTCATATTTTTTAAATTTTATGCTTCTTACATTCATATGTGTCACTACTAGAAAATCTGAAATCTCTGACACTAGTTTCCATAGGAAATGCGTGACAAATCGTGTTTTTGGACGCATTTGTGACAAAATCTAATGTAGGAAAACAACTCGTAGGAAACCTATTTGCAACACATTTCCTACGCAACTTTCTACACATTTCCTACAAAATTATCGCGTAGCATTTTGCTACACATCTCCTACAATAGTTCCTAATTATTACAAACTTATTATTATGATAAAATAATAAATATTATTAATAAATATTATTTTTAGTGACACATTTACGACAAATAAAAAATTTAACAAAAAATAAAAAATATTAATCCAGCATTTTTTTGTGACACATTTTCCACAAACAAGATAGAAATTTGGTATTTTTTTGTTACACATTTCCTACAAACTAATAAACAAAATCAGGATTTGTTGTGACAGATTTCCGAGAAACAAAAAAAATTATAAATAAAAATCAAATATATTTGTATTTGTTGTCCGACGACACAAGCTTTTAATTAATTAAAACAATAAAATAAACTAAAATCTATTTTTTATGCTGAAAAATGGCATAAATATTCTGTAATACCAAATAAACCTGTTTTATAAAATTCACCTCAATTACATTAGCATAAACTTTAAAAATCATGCATTACAACGAAACTTTATATATAATACATTTTTTAAAATAATATCCAAAAACTAACACCAATTGGTAGGATGCCAATTTTACATAAACTCTTGAAATTGTTGTTTAAGTTCTGATCTTTCTTCGCTTTCTTCTTTAAGTTGAGCTTTAAGGTCTGTCGTCCGGGATCACATAACTTGTACCTGAAAAGATAAACAATAATTAGTAAATATTTGAGACAGAAGAATAGGCGAGTTCGGGTCAGTGGTCAAATCAGGTTTTGGTTAGAACGTTTTCTGGTTACGTGGGCCGATTAAAAATCGCCCAATTTTAGTGTAGTAAGAGCATTCACATTCGAAAATCTATCCATCTCTCTATATAACATGGTAAAGAAGTCGAACTCTCAAACATCATGGCAGGGCCCAATAGAAAACATAGCTAACTTACAATGGAAAAAGAAAACATAGCTAACTTGCAACAAAAAGATCCAAAATCACAAATTATAGAAGCTGCCACTTTTTCCAATTTTGGTTTCAAATATACAAATTACCAATTTTGCCATCTAATTAACACAAAAACATGCAAAATACTATTCTCCAAAATACCATCTAACTACAAGGCAGTCACAATGAAATGCAAAAGTGAATCAGACAAAAGGATCAAAATGCCTGCCACATGAGTTAGCATCTTAGTGAGAGCGTGCTTGTTTCATACATCCATGCTTATGACAAAAAAAAAATTTAACTTCCAAGTGAAAATGTGAAATCATTGATGACTCATTTAATATGAACCAGCCAAAAGACATACAAATTACACATATATACACACAAACTTTTAGTTTGTAAATTGCATTATTAGAGCTCATTAAACTTGTTTCTTCGTTGTACACAGTTTATCATGTTTCCTAATTAATTCACATAAAAACAAACGACTGTTCATAAAAATAAAAAGATTGATAAAGCAATAGTTTAAAAATTGAGGTACAATTAATTAATTAGGGCTTCAAAGTTCAAAATATCAAATTAGGGCCTCAAAGTTCCAACTAAACAACACAATTTCAAGAAGCTAAAACCAAATCAGAAACACAAACCTTGTAATAGAAGGATTTATTAAACTTAATTATATTTATGATATGTTATTGTATTTATACTTATATAACTTAGGATTCGGGACATGATGATAAGCTATGGTGTGTGATAAGCGGGTAATTCGAAAAACTGTCCATTGGCAGTTTCTCCCGCCAAAAATAACCGCCATGTTCATTCGTATAAATAGGACTGGTCCGGCAACATTCTCCGGTACCAAGACATTCAAAACTGTTCGTTCTTGTCTGTCCATTCGTTCCATCATCCGTTCAAACATTCATTCAATCAAACTGCCTCAAACATGTCTAACAATTCCACTATCAAACATTACGAAACTCACCATAATGGAGAAGATGATTATCGGCTTCCGCCAACAAGTGGTATCAGAGCCACTTCATCAACATTGCCATGTCAACACTGTTACGAAGAACAAAGCGTTAGGGAGAAAAGAAATCAAAGGACAAGGTTATGTTATTACTGTCACCGGCCAGGACATCATATTTATGAGTGTAAATCGAAAGAAAATGATGAAGCAACACAACTCATAAATCAAGCAGTGAATGCCGGAATCCAGACTCAAAGAATACCTGCAGAGGATCGGAACCAGATGATAGTGACTGGCACCGAAGGCGGTTTGTGGGGAGACATATGGTACGTTAGTAATTCGTTTTCACATCATTATGCCCGTAACATAAATGTTTTTAAACGTATAAAACATTTAGTGGGTGTTGAAACGAATTCTGGGGAGAATGATTTCCTATTTATGCGGGGCATAGGGGCTGTCTAAATTAAATCAAATAATGAAAGATTAAGGATTCAAAGCGTTTTTTATACGCCGGAGTTGGACAGAAACGTTCTAAGCATAAATCAATTGACTTTGCAAGGATTCACGGTCAATAAGGCCGGAGATACTTGCAAGATTTTTCCCATGTTCTCCCTTCCGGTAGTAAATTCAGTAAATGAAATAACTGGATTGTCTAAGGAAGATGAATTGGGATTAAAGGAAAAACAAAAGGTGATGAGTCTGAATGACGTTAGCGAAAAATATAAGGAAGAGTATCTGAATTCATATTTTGAGGATCTACATGTTTCCTCTTGTGAAACGGATTGGAGTGTCATGATCATAAGGGCTTTGGAATTCAAGAATTTCAGTGATTGTAAGGTTTTATTAAATATGTTGGAAGACGGGAAGTTTGTGTTTCAGTATAAACACGAATTAGAAGAAAAGTTCGAAAAGATGTTACACTGGTTCATCACTGTTAAATTAGGTATAACCACAAGGCCAATTCCACCGATGATGATCGACAACAGGAAGATAGACTTACTGAGTCTTTATATGATTGTAGAGAGAGATGGGGGTTACCGAAGTGTAACCGATGATAATCTTTGGCCGATAATCGCCAAAGATATGGGATACGAGTATAAGGATGGAGAGTACATGAGGATAATATATGCCATGTACCTGGATGTTTTGGTTTATTACTACAGGTTTAAAGATATTCAAGAGAAAGCTTGTGATATAGAAAGAATGACAGAGAAGGAAACAGCGCCGGAAAGCAGCCATGGACGAAGTGCAAGTGCAGAGGCAATGAAGGACGTGACAGCTATGGATCATTATGCACTGTATGCAGGCAACGACTGGGAAGGGGCTTGGAACATGCACAAGAGACAAAGGAAGTTCGATTTCAAGGAAGCCCGGAAGGCTGTCGATGAAGCCAATGAAAGTGTACTCAAATTCGCTGCTCAACGTCATTAAGTTTAGGGGGAAGTAATAGAAGGATTTATTAAACTTAATTATATTTATGATATGTTATTGTATTTATACTTATATAACTTAGGATTCGGGACATGATGATAAGCTATGGTGTGTGATAAGCGGGTAATTCGAAAAACTGTCCATTGGCAGTTTCTCCCGCCAAAATTAACCGCCATGTTCATTCGTATAAATAGGACTGGTCCGGCAACATTCTCCGATACCAAGACATTCAAAACTGTTCGTTCTTGTCTGTCCATTCGTTCCATCATCCGTTCAAACATTCATTCAATCAAACTGCCTCAAACACGTCTAACAATTCCACTATCAAACATTCCGAAACTCACCATAATGGAGAAGATGATTATCGGCTTCCGCCAACACCTTGTACTTCAAATAGAAGATTGGGAGCAAGCACCTGCAGATTCTTGGATACTAGAACTGGCGATGGGAACAAGCAGCGAGATCCGGCAATTATATACATGTAGGCAATTTAACCTACACGTAACTTACACATAGCCTATATACATGTATTATATATACATAAAAAAAACCATATATTTTAAGTTACACATAGCCTATATACATGTAGGCAATTTAACCTACACATAACTTACATGTGTAGGTTATATAAAAACGATTTTTTTCATATATTTTTTTAAATCTTACATTTGTAACGTTTACATTGACTTTTTAGGTTTTTAGAATTGAAAAAATTGGTGATTCATTTTGTTTTGCGTGTTCTCGCAATATTTAGTGTTCTGCATAGAACCTCCCCCTATATATGGTAGGGATCCTAAGAGAAGTCCACCCTATTTGAGAAACTTGAGAAGCATTCTGTACCACACATTTCCTCTAAGCAAACAAATGCAAAAAAATTGTAAAAAAATGCATTTTTTTTTGGGAAAAATCGGAGCTTTTTCTATTAGGTTTTTTTTATGGATTTATACACATGTGTATATTGTTAATCTTTAAACTATACATATATGTATATTGTCAATCTTATAACTATACATATGTGTATACACGTGTTGAGGCCCAACAACGGCCAGGACGGGCCAAGCCGAGCCCCACACTGAGTGACGTAAGAGTTATTATGGGTCATACATGTATTAATGCACCAATTATTACTATGTTTAACCAGTGATAATCATGTTTGACCGAGATTTACCTAAGGACCGGATTAGGTCATGAACATTTTACAATGTTTGATGAAGATTAACCGATTTGCGATCAAGTTAAACCAAGTTATTTATTGTTTTAAATTACTCTTTTACTTGTTACCAACCGATTTGGGCGGATAAAAACCAGTCGTAATGTTAGTGACACATTCAAAAGAGTTTATTTTTATTATCTACTTATTTTTAATAGTTAGCAGCGTAAAATATAATTGTAAAATGATGACCGATTTACGACTGGTTTAAGTTATGTCGCTAATATTACAACCTTTTTTTTTATTTTTTTTATTTTTTTTATCATGAGCTTTCGATGTTATACTCACTCATGTTGAAAGTCTTCAATTAGGGAGAATAATTTAGGAATATTGGTGTAAAGTAGGAGTCATTAAAATAAATTAATCAAAAACAAATTATAATATTTCTGGACAAAATTGGTTGCCATTTAATAAAAACAATGACATGCTTGGAAGAATGTTTTAATTAATGATGTGTGCTTGATATTTTAAAAAGTGACACAGATACATGCCATTAATAGCGACAACAATTACGCTAGTTGCTATTTTGTCACTATAGTGTGAACTAAATGAACACCTAGGGACTGTTTGGTATGGGGTAATGGAATGGACGAATGAATGGAATGGACGAGGTAATGGAATGGACGAGGGAATGCAATGGATCATTACCATTCTATGTCTTGTTTGATTACCATGTGTGAATGGAATGAATTATTATTGTGTGTTGTTCGATAGGCAAGAAAAACGGAGTAATAAAATCAGCGGTGAGTGGTGGTGGTGGCCGGTGGTAGTGATTGCGGGTGGTTATAGGTGGCGGTGGTGGGTGTCGGTGGCGGCGATGGGTGGTGGTGGTGGTGGCGGCGGCGAGTGGCGGTGCGGCGGTGACGACGAGTGGTGGTTGCGGCAAGGTGGTCGTTGGTGGTGGGTGGCAGCAGAGGTGGCCGTTGGTGGCGGCGGCCGTTGGTGGTGGTGGTGGCGGTGGTGGTGGCGTCGACGATGGTGGTGGGCATCGGCGGCGAGTGGCGTTGGCGGTTAGTCGCAGCTGTGGGTGATAACGGTGCCGAGTGGGTGGTGGCGGGTGGCGGCGGTGGCTGTCGGGGTGAGGTGGCGGCGATGGCGTCGGTGGTGGGTTGTGGCGAAGGTGGTGGGTTGTGGTGTTGTTGATGAATGATACAAGAGGGGATGGAATGGAAAAAAAACATGGGGAGTGGAAGGAATGATTTTGAGGGAATGGAATGCCTTTTGGAATGGGTGATTCCATTCCATTGACCAACCAAACACCCTTTTCTTCATTCCCTCGTAATCATCCATTCCATTCCACCTCTCATTCCTGCATACCAAACACTACCCTAGTCATGGCCATGGCTTTCCCCATTATTCCCATCCCCCCAAAACCCAATTTCTTCCATGATTTTCTTATTTTTACACTCGGCATATTGATGATCTTCAAACCCTTCACTAAAGATATGGTATTTAGAAAATGATATTTCTTGTCAATTGCAATCGTTGCTAACTAGTAGCTTCTAACCAATTCTATCACATCGTCAATTAATCACTTGCATTACTCGTCCGTAGTCATACCCATCACTAAATCATTCCCAACCAATCATAAAAAACCAACCAATCACAACAATGCCACCTTATTTCCCCTTACACCATCAACCTCACCATGATGGTCACTGCAACCACTCCATCACTAGCATGATAAGAGTGGTTGCGGTCAGGGGCGGACCCACATGGTGCTGGTCAAAGTCCAAGGACCCCAATGTTTTTTTTTTTTAAAGTAAACCTGTATGTTAAAATTCTCAAAGACCCCATAAAATAAAGGGACAATTGTATATTTCCCTTTAAAAAACTGATTAATTGCGTATTTACCCAACTAAAAATTAAAATTGCATATATCCCCTTTCTTAACTATTAAAATTGCATATTTCCCCTTCCTTAACTAATAAAATTGCAAATTTACCCATTTTGATTTATTTCATTAAAAATAATTTATATAATGACTTTTTTACCCTTATTTTTACTAAAACTTAAAAAAATACATATTTATTCATTTTTACTAGTTTTTGTAGATTTTTACTAGTTTAGCGGTTTATTTCATTATTTAAGCTTTCGTTTCTTACATCTTTAGTAAGTTTTTTGTTTTCAGTTATGTTTTTTTATTATTGTCTTTCTGTAACGAGCTAGAGTGACAATCACTAAAAGAAAAAAAAATATAAGTTTCAATCATGTAATTGGAAAACAAATTCCAAAACTTTAAGTATATCATTTAGACTATCCTTGAACAGCCAAATCAAAGAATTAAAAAAGTCAAATTACAAAACTTATCAATTGATACAAATCCATAAGGAGCAAAAGAAGTTGAATCAAATAATATTATATTTCTACGCTTTGCAAAAGAAAAGACGGTATATCTCGAATTCGTATACTATAAAGTAATATACATCGAAAGAGATGAATTCGATAACAGTACATGTCCAGCCGTGGGACTTTTTTCTTTGAGAAGGTGAAACTAAAGAGTAATGTTTCTGTGTGAGAGAGAGAAGCATCTTATTTTTGAACCAAGGTGATAAGGATCTTTTAAGTTTAAAAAGGGTAATTTAGTCATTATTAAAAGAGGGGAAATATGCAATTTCATTTTAGGTTTGGGTAAATATGCAATTGAAAGTAATTGTTAAGAGGAAATATGCAATTATTCCTAAAATAAATTAGTTGAACCCTATAGTATGAAAAGCAAAAGTGGTGTGTTGGTAAATTCCCTTGAGTTCCAACAAATAGATCACAAGTTCAAGTCGTTCATAAAAAAAACTTATACAAAATTTTTATTAATCACCACTATTTGATAACTTGATGCTTAAAAATGGTTCTTAATAATGTAGTGGTTTCCTGTTAAAATTATTCTTGTTTCCTAGTTTATAGGTGTTTCATTCCTTATCTCTTGTATTCCGTTTGTATATATAGTTTATCATATCAATGAGAATAATCAATTCATTCAGTAAATCACATGGTATCACAACCTTGATTTTTTTTTTCTTTTGACTAAGGTCGCTCAACACACACTTGCCGTTTCCGATCGGCCACTGCCCCCTACCGGACATCTCTTTCGTTCTTTGTGTCTTTGTTTTTTTTTTCCATCACGATGGAGGACAAGGAAGCTACGTCCGATATACCCAAACCTGATTTACCCAAACCAACGTCCCTTCACCCGGTTTATTCCGTGACTAATATTCAGCAAAAAGTTCGAGTTTTTGGACGGAATAAAGGGGACATATACCTCTTGGGTTCGTCTTTTTCAGTTGCACGCACGCGGGTACCGGGTTCTTGACCACATAGACGGTACGCCGCGTCGCCGCCTCCCCCAGACTCCAACCTATCCTATGCTTCGTGGCTGAAAATTGATTCCATTGTCCTTCAATGGATCTACGGGACGCTCTCCGATGATCTTTTAGTGCGTGTCCTCACGTCGGAATCCACGGCTTTTGCCGCTTGGACGCGTATCAAGAAAATATTCCAGAATAATAGGGGTGCTCGCATTGCCGCCCTTGAACATGAGTTTGTGAATTTGACGTTGAAATCCCAGCCTTCCTTAGAGGCTTATTTTCAGAAACTAAAAGAAGTGGTTGACCAACTCAACGATTTGCTTGACACACCGGTTGACGACAAACGCCTGGTCCGCCAATTGGTTCGTGGGTTACCCCCGGAATTCGACACTGTGGGGTCTCTCATAAACCAAGTCTTGCCGTCTTGGGAGGAGGCGTGTAAGATGCTCTTAGGAGATCAAAAGAGACGGGATGCTCGTGACCTTCTTCAAGGATCGTCTATTGTCGTTGTTGCGGCTTATCCGCAACCAACTCAACCTACTACTTCAGAGTCTTCTCCTCGTGACAATCTTCGAGAACCTCCTCAGGATAACAGGAACCGGAACAACCAATCTAGGTCACGTGGTCGGGGTCGTGGATTTGGGCAACGCAACAACAACCAACAACCACAGAACTAGTATAGGCCCAATCCCTCTATGCCTTTTCCTTACTAGGCCACTCCCTACGGGGCTCCTCCTCCATGCCCTTACCCCACCACAAACGAATGGACCAGCCCCTGGAATCCCTTTGAACTGAGACCCAACACATCGGTCCAGGCACCGTCGGCCCAACAGCAGCCAAATCCGAACCAGGGAGGACCTGCTCAGGCTCACTTCACCTACGATGCAATGGACCCGACTCAAATAGCTCAAGCTTTTCAAGCCGTTTCGATGAAGTCTCCTGACAAAAAGTGGAACATGGATACCGGGGCCACTTCACATGTTACTTTTGATCAAGGTATGCTTTCTGTACCCTCTTCGTACTCTCACATAAAGTCTGTATTAGTAGGTAATGGCCAACGTCTTCCCATACTTGGATCCGGACACACCCAATCCCATTAGGCCCAAATAATCCTCACACTTCCACTAGCCCATTAAACAGTCCACCCACACCTTCCGCATCAGCCCCACACACCAGCCAATTAATCCATCCTCCCGGTTTCCACCTGCCAGCCCAACCTGCCCAGTTCCAAACCCAACCAGCCCACTCCCTAGCCCAGCATACTTCCGAGACCCACAACCAGCCACCCGCGATTCCCACTCCTCACTCACATGAGCCACCCTCTCCTCCTGCACCCGCATCATCCCATCCGATGGTCACCCGTGCTCGCGCGGGGATCATCAAACCAAAGGTTACTCTTAACCTTTCAACCGTGTCCACATCTATTTCTCCTCTCCCTAAATCACACTTAGCCGCCCTTCAGGATCCAAATTGGAATGACGCCATGAAAACTGAATACAAAGCTTTATTGGAGAATGCTACGTGGGAGTTGGTACCTCGCCCCACCACGGCTCCAGTTATTCGTTGTATGTGGCTGTTTAAACATAAGTATCATGCGAATGGTCAACTTGAACGGTACAAGGCTCGTTTGGTTGTTAATGGCAAAAGTCAAACTGTAGGAGTAGATTGTGACGAAAAGTTTAGCCCTGTTGTTAAACCAACCACCATTCGCACTGTTTTGAGCCTAGATGTATCTATTAGCGGAACATATAATAACATAATATATCTAGAATATATTTGTATTATTGTATTTTATCTTGTATATATCTCCATTAGTTTAGGAGATCTTGTTTCCATCTTTATCCTTTTGTAACTTGTATTTATATACCTTTTCATTATCAATAATACAACATCGAATCATTCAGAATTACATGGTATCAGAGCGCATCCGCTCTGGACCCTAGCCAGTCGACAACTTCCTATGGGTTTCGATCCGATCTCTTGGGTTTCGACCCATCTTGTTTGCCGGCCGTTTTCCTTCGATCCTGACCTGTCAAAATCTCAGCATGGGTGATAAACCTACTGATTCATCCACGAAATCGCAAGCACAACCTCTTCACCCCGTTTACACGGTCACAGATATTCAGAAGAAGGTCCGAGTCCTTGATGGATCTAAGGTCACGTATTCTGCATGGGTGAAGCTATTTCAACTTCATGCACGCGGGTACGAGGCTTTGGATCACATCACTGAGAAGCCTCCTCCTAAAGAAGACTCCATGTATGACCAATGGATGAAGATTGATGCTATCGTTCTTCAGTGGATTTATGGTACCTTGTCTGAAGACTATCTTCTGCGTGTTCTTGAAGCCGAGTCAACTGCCCTAGAAGCTTGGGATCATGTCAAAGCCATCTTTCTCAACAACAAAGGCCCAAGATGTGCTGCCCTTCAACAAAAATTTATTAATCTCAAGCTCAGTGCCATGCCCTCTTTGGAAGCCTATTGTCAGACACTCCGGGATCTTGCAGCACAGTTAACTGACGTAGGTAATCCCATCAACGAACAAACTCTAGTTTTGCAACTTGTGCGTGGGTTGCCTATGGAATTCGATACTATCGGTTCCATTATTAACCAATCTTTACCCACTTGGGAGGAAGCCTGCAACATGCTCCATTCAGAACTCGAACGACACGCTACTCGTGAAGTTACCCAATCGACACCATCTGAGGCGTTGGCTGCTGTAACTTCTTCACTGCCGCCTCCACGCCGGGACAATAACGCTCGCCGCGACGGCCCAAACCGATCCTCTGGAAACAGAAGGAATGGTGCTGGTCGTGGCGGCCCAACCCAACACTCATCTGGGCATGGGCAGAATCATTACCAGGCCCAACAGCAGCCCACTGCGGCTTCAAATCAGCCCAATCGCGGACAGAACAGGGGCACTAATCAGCGTGGTAACTGGGCTCAGTCCCAGCAGCCAACTTACTCGGCCCAAACAGCTTACTCAGCCCAGAATCAGTGCCCGATGCCTCCCTACTGGGCCAGCCCATACTGGGTACCACCTCCGCCATGCCCGTATCCCACCCAACCTGGGTGGGTTGCACCTTGGCAGCCGACACCTAGGCCCAATCAGCAACAAGCCCAACCTTCTGCACAGGCTCACCTCACGGATGTTAATCCGCTTGAACCCAGTGAACTTGCTGAAGCTTTTCAAGCAATGGCATTAAACCCAGAAGCACAGGAGTGGGTTATAGACACTGGCGCCTCAAACCATCTCACTTCGGACGCAGGTATGATTTCCTCTCCGTGTAAAAATTCTATTAAGCATGTTTTAGTTGGTAATGGTCATCGAGTACCAGTCGTTGGATCGGGTCACTCCGCTCTTCCCTCTTCCTCGAAACCTATCCAACTTAAAGACATCTTACACACACCAAATATGATCAAAAACCTTATTTCTGTTCGAAAACTTACTCGTGATAATTGGGTGTCTGTTGATTTTGATCCGTTTGGTTTCTTTGTGAAGGATTATCCGAGTGGGGTGATTTTGAGTCGGCATAATAGCTCCAGCAACCTATACCCGCTCACTGCTACCACAACACCTGATGCATCTGCTTTTGTTTCCACCACTGCTCCTGATTTTTGGCACAATCGTCTAGGACATCCAGGACATCATGTTCTAGATTTTTTAAGTTCTAATAAATTTATTCCTTGTCATCAACTTAGTCGGTCGTCTTTTTGTAATTCGTGCCAAATTGCTAAGCACAAACGGTTACCTTTTCATTTATCTACATCTTGCACTTTATGTCCATTTGATATTATTCATTGTGATTTGTGGACCTCACCAGTTTTAAGCAAAAAAGGTTATAAGTATTATCTAGTTGTGATTGATGATTACACTCATTTTACTTGGGTGTATCCCCTTAAATACAAATCCGAAACATACTCGAAACTAACTCAATTTCACAGTTTTATTTCAACTCAATTTCATCGCAAAATTAAAACCTTCCAATGCGACATGGGGGGTGAATTTGATAACACCCAATTTAAAAATTTCGCATTAACACACGGGTTTCAATTTAGATTTTCTTGCCCTCATACATCTCAACAAAATGGGATGGCCGAACGCATGATCCGACGTCTCAATGAACTCATGCCATCTCTTCTCACTCATGCCTCCCTACCACCACTATTGGGTGGAAGCCCTACACACATCCGTTTACCTCCACAATATTCTTCCGTCCAAAACCATTGGTTTTCGAACACCGACCGCTGCTCTTTATCTTAAAAACCCAGACTACGAACACCTTCGGGTGTTCGGGTGCGCATGTTACCCAAACCAATCGGACACACGACCGCATAAACTTGCACCTCGGTCAACTCCATGTGTGTTTCTCGGGTATCCAGCGGATCACCGCGGGTACCGTTGTCTAGACTTATCCTCGGGTAAAGTTATTTTGTCTAGACATGTTACTTTTAATGAGATTGCTTTCCCATTCTCACAATCTTTTACGCCTACGCCGGCATCGTATACCTTTCTTGACTCTGACCCATCTCCAATAATTTTCACACAACCGACAACCCCATCTCCTGTACCCGCTTCCGCACCTGGTACAGCTTCAGCAACTTCAACCCAATCACCGTCTGCTTCAGCCCACATACCAGCTGATTCAGCCCAAACCCAATCACCGTCTGCTTCAGCCCACATACCAGCCTCTACGGGCCACTCTACACTGGCCCATGGCCCTTCCGTAGCTGTTCAATCAGCAGCAACTTCAACTGCTGCTCACCCAACGCAGACACCGTACGCCTACACGTAGTCCTGTCGAACACAACATTCTGTTCAACCCACTTCTGTTGTCCATCAGCAGCCTCCAACCCATCAATCTCAGCATCCCATGACTACACGATCACGTGATGGCACCTCTAAACCTAAGGTTCCGTATAACCTTCACACTCAATCCATCTCCCCATTACCCAAATCTCACCGTGATGCACAATCTGATCCAAACTGGTACAATGCCATGCTTTCTGAATACAACTGCTGAGCTAACTTGGATACGCAACCTTCTATTAGAATTGCATGTTCCCGTCAGACAGACATCTGTTATTTAGTGTGATAATATCTCAGCTATGTACCTGTCTCAAAACCCGGTCCAACATCAGCGCACCAAGCATGTTGAAATTGATATTCATTTTGTTCGTGAGAAAGTTCGCATTGGTGCCGTTCGGGTTTTACATGTTCCGACAGAGTATCAGTATGCAGACATCTTCACTAAAGGCCTCCCTCGACATCTCTTCACTTGCTTCAAATCCAGTCTTTGCATTCGGCCGGCTACTGCTTCAACTGCAAGGGTCTATTAGCGGAACATATAATAACATAATATATTTGTATTATTGTATTTTATCTTGTATATATCTCCATTAGTTTAGGAGATCTTGTTTCCATCTTTATCCTTTTGTAACTTGTATTTATATACCTTTTCATTATCAATAATACAACATCGAATCATTCAGAATTACAGTATCTAGGTCTTGGCCTATTCACCAACTGGATGTTAAAAATGCCTTTCTTCATGGGCACCTAAAGGAAACGGTTTACATGCACCAGCCACCAAGGTTTATTGATCAGAATAATCCTAGTTTTGTTTGCAGGTTATAGAAGTCCTTGTACGGGCTGAAATAAGCCCCACGAGCTTGGTATCATCGGTTTTCTACGTTTATTCTGAAGTGTGGGTTCAAGAGTAGTATTTGTGACACGTCCCTTTTCGTTTATAATCATGATGGGCATATGGCTTATCTATTATTATACGTGGATGATATTATTCTTACGACATCCTCTACATCCCTTCTTCATCATATTATCGGGATTTTGAAAGATGAATTTGCCATGATCGATCTTGGGGTATTACATCACTTCTTGGGACTTAAAGTTGAACAAAAACTGTAACACCCCGTGTTTTCACGAGTGAAAGTCAAAGTCAAGGTCAAAGTCAACGACCGATTTCGCGCGACGTGACTTGTAGAATTGTTTCTATTATATTTAGATTATGTGGAGTAAATGTTGTACATTACAATAATCAAGCCTTACCAATCGTATTTCAATCGACCTACGACTGTGAACGATAGGAAGTAACAATGCGATAAAGTTAATCAAGCAAGCTAATCAGATCGACACCAAATCGTAACTCGAACTACGTATTTTTACTTGTGGTTATATGTGTGTGTGCCTTACGTGTTATCTGTGCATGTTATTCTTATGTTATTGCATGTTTGTATAAATCAAGCGAACTCAATCGAACTCGAAGTCTAACTCGAATATAATCGAACCCGAACCCGAATCCCGAATCGAACCGTATAAGAAGTAGTTGGGACTGAAAGTAATTTGGATTAGGAAACCCTATCAAACCGCTCGTAAATCCGAGCCGAATCAACATCGCATCGAGCTCGCCCAAGGTGGTGGCATCCGCACGGATGGCCCATCCGCACGGATGGCCAACCCGCACGGATTGCCAACCCGCACGGATTGCCAGTCCGCACGGATGGCCAGTCCGCGCGGATAACCTGCCCGGGTGCGTGCCATGCGCACGGCTCATCCTTTCCCTTTTTGGCATCCTATAAATACACGAGTCACTCTCCACTTTTTCCACTTTTGGCAAGTGACGTCCGAACCACACGCATTCTTCACCTTTTCTCAGATTACTCTCAATCCAGGTAAAATCTTGCACTAATTCTTGTACATCCTTAATCACTACACGATTCTACACACTTCTATCTTTCAAATCCTCAATTCTGACCATGAAATCATCCTGATTTGAGGTATTCAAGGGTGACGTCATCATGAAGCTCATAAGAACTTCATGCTTGGCTCCATTCCACCAAGAATGTCTCAGATCTAAGCGATTTCTACAAGTTTTACAATAATTTCACCTAGATCTAAACTTTTCTAAGGATAAAAGAGTTGAAAGAAATAAACCTAAGTTCTCTCCTTCTTTTACCCTTAGAACCGGTACGAATCCGATCAGTCCTAGAGTGCTACTCGTCAATAGTAATGCCCTAGTCCCAGATCTGGAATCCTACCCAGAGACAACTGATTTCGGGGTTAACCGGGATGACCGTTCTGAGTCGCCGACAGGCCGAGTTAGGGTGGTTCCTAACCGATCTAGTCACGCGGGTGAGAGCACAACTCCGAGTGGTTACCACGTAATCAGAACGTCTCGATAAACGACAACAGAAACCAAGTGTAGACGAACGGAACAACCAGAGCAGTTGTCCGCACGGACAAGCTACCCGCACGGATTAGCCATCCGCACGGACAAGCTGTGCGCACGGATTACCATCCGCACGCACAGGTCATACGCACGGGTTGTCACCCGCACGGACTACTCTTGGGACCCACTCTCTAAACGAGGTTTGAGTATCGACGAACGAGCAATCCGGACGGACGACCTCTGAATAGATTACTCTTCAGATCATGAGATACTAAGGCCTTAAAATGAAAAATCAACCAAACTTCATCCGCGCGGCCAAGCCGTACGCACGGACAGGCTATCCGGACGGATGCTCTCTGCCCGCGCGCACTGGCTGCCCGCACGGACTACCACACGCACGGACCGCCGTCCGCGCGGCCGGCTTGGAAGGTAGAAACACTTTGGTGTTTTCTAAATGCTACAACGAAAACTTCAAAGCACAAACCATCATACACAAACACATCTTAGGAAGAAACAATCCACTTGAACATTCATCCACGCAAGCAACCTAACCGCACGGATAAGTCGCCCGCACGTACAACTAGTCCGCACGGGTTGCCACCCGCACGGACAGTCACACGCACGGACAGCTTACCCGGGTGGATCACCATCCGCACGCATCACCATCCGCACGGATAGGTCATGCGCACGGATGACTTCTACGCACGGATGACTGATCCGCACGATCAGCCAGGTTGCCCACTCTCACTTGTACTGTTTTACGCGCCACTTATCGTTACGTTATCGAATCTATTCAGGCTAACCGAACTCGCTGAAAAGCGCTCCCTTCAATCCATACCACTGTGAGTATACTCGAACCCTTTTTGCTTTTAGCACTTTTGGGTGTTACATACGTTACAACTATTCAAACTACAACTATCACACTACTCAAGCTATTTTCACGCTAAACCAATAATGCATGTTATACGTGGCTTATGAATGCTTGTTTGTTATGTTTACACATGGAATGCTGTCTACCTGCCTTAGCAACGATAGTACTATAGTTTGGACTCAGCACCCGTTCACACGGGGGTTGTTAAGGATCTTTTACTTGCATGGATTACAGTGGTAATCGTGTATTGCGAACTGCCTCGGGCAGTCAACCCGCAGTCATTGGTATCGATGGATCTATGTCGATAACTAACGTGCTTCATTTCACTATGTGTACGTGCTGGTTATGCGTAAACGAAATCGAACTCTATATGCTATTATCAAACTTGTATGCTCACCTTTACATTTTATGTATTGACATTATTTTAACGTATGTGACAGGTGCCTAGGTTGTTTATATGCTTCTCGGGCTGTGATGAAATCGAAGCTAGGAACTGGAGTCTTAGAAACCAATAAATAAATCGTCATGTTTAAATCTGAGTTGTCGGAACAGAATATTTGTTTAGTTTTTGTCTGTAATAACTTGTTTTACTATTTGAGACATGGTATGGGACATGTTAACTTAAATTGAATGGTAATGATAGTTGTTATGGAAACTTCTGGACAATCTGTTTCGCTCAGTGCCGCGCCCCGATGATTCCGCCATCGGTTGGGGTGTGACAGATTGGTATCAGAGCCATAACTATAGGGAATTAGGCAAGACTCGACCTAGTCCGGGTCGAAGTCTTAGAGACCTAGACTATAGTTGAGAACCAACAGACCAACTCACGCGTATGCGTAAATTCGTCGCTATCACTTACTCTTTTCTATCACCACACTCGAATTTTCAAGCTTTGAACAAGCAATAAGGCCGAGAATAGGTGTGAAAACCGCAAACTCTCGACTAGAGTTGCCTAATCAGCTTGCGTTTTAGCTACAAACGAGGAGAATTATACCAAATTAGGAGTGAAATCCACATTTTGATGAGTAATCTCCTCAACTTTTATCAAAAACAAGGACGAAAGTTGTGAGATAGGGGTGAAACCCTAACCTTGACGACTCGTCCCGCTTTTATACGAAAATCCACCAAAGTTCGATGGACTCCAACGGTCTAGAGGCACGACCAAACCAATGGGAATTGCGCCAGCGCCCAAGAATCGAGGCAAAGGCATAGTCCTGGAGGTCGTTGTGCAGGATCCTTGCGAATAGTCGAGCTACTTTGGTCAGTCGAAGTCTATTAGCCACAGACAATCTACCTTCGATTTATCGATCTTTATGAAGACTTTATGCGTTTTCTGTTACTTGTAACATTCTGAGATACTATTGTTTTAAACACTATTGCTTCTGCTAAAAAAACACAAAGCTCACACGACACGACATTGACAAATCGCTCCCGTTACACTGCTTTCGAACACTCGCGAACTCTGAATACCAGGTTTCTGTTTTCTGACTGCCTTAGTAACTAGGAATATATGTGTTTCTTGCTATTGTGCTTACACGTTTAGGAATATTGTGATTATGTGCTCTATGTGTTTATGTGATTTTGTGCAATTCCGTGATTTTGTGACTATATGCGTTTACATGGTACGTGTTACTGAGCTTTAGTAGTAGTAGACGTGTGAGGTGAGATTCGAATACATGTGTTGAGTTCCATGGCGATGTCTATTGCAGACAATGTCGTCTGGATCCCGTCATCCACTCTCTCGTCAGGAAAAGAGGGACAGACGCCTTGCGTCCATCGTTGCGAAAGCTGTAGCGAAGGCTGTGAGCGATGTCAGCGAGAATGCCAGCAAGTCATCCGAGGAATCGAGGACTGAAGGTCCCAAAGCTACCGCGAGACCTTTCAGTTTCAAACAATTCAAGTCATGTGGGCCGAAAGAATTCACAGGCGAAGGAGGTCCTACTGCTCTATTCCACTGGTTTGACTCTATCGAGGTCACTCTGCGACAAAGTGGCTGCCCTGATGAACTTCGAACTCTGAATGCTACCGGCGTCTTTCAGTCCCGTGCTCTGGACTGGTGGACGGCCGAGAGGAACAAGAGAGGGAATGATGCAGCCTACGGTTTGTCGTGGGATGAGCTCAAGGAAGTCATGCTGGAGGAATTCTGCCCTCCTCACGAGCGTCAAAAGCTTGAAGATGAATTTTGGCACATACATCAGAAAGATGGAGACAATGCTGGTCTCACTGCTCGCTTCAAACAGCTCAGCATTATCTGTCCTGACCAGGTCAAGACCCCTGAGATGACCATCAAGAAATACATCCGAGCCCTGCCCGACTGCGTTGCTGATTTCGTGCAAGCGGCTAAGACTACTACGATCGAAGAAACCTATCTGCTGGCTGCTGAGATCAATGACAAAAGGGTCAAGGCTGGGATGTGGGATAAGACCTCCAAGCATCTGCATCAAGCCACTGCTGCCACACCAACTGTTGAACCCACGTCATCAAGCAACAAGAGAAAGAACAAGAGAAAGAGCAACTCCACCAACAAGAACTGTGCAATTTCTGCTGCACCGATCCAAGCGGTACCTGCTCAACAGCGTCAAGTAGTGGCGCCTGTGGCCAATGCACCGCCTGCAAAGCGTGCATATACGGGACCACACCCACTCTGCCCTACTTGCACCTACCATCATCCAACTGCCATTCCATGCCGCTTCTGTGCTCATTGCAACGTCTACGGCCACTTTACTGCCAACTGCCGTATTCGTCAAGCTCCTGCCAATCAAGCTCTACTCGCTGCCCCACAGGGTCAACAAGCTCCTCCGGCACCCGCAGTCAAAGCCAGAGCATGCTTCACATGTGGCGACCCGAACCATTTCGCCAACATGTGCCCGAACAGGGTGTTGAAACAAGAACCCCAGCAGCAACAGCAGCAACCACAGCAACAGCAACAGCAGCAGCAACAGGCCGCACGCGCCAGAACTTTCAATCTCAACGTGCGTCAAGCCCAGGCCGACAACAACGTGGTCAATGGTACGTTCCTTGTGAATGGTATTTATGCTTCATGTTTGTTTGATACCGGAGCCGATAATTGCTTTGTGTCACACGAATTTGAGAAACTCCTTAGTCGTAAACGTTCTCGACTCTCCTCTGCGTTCGATGTTGAAGTCGCTACCGGAAGAACCGTCGCTGTAAACTCTGTTATTCGTGATTGCTCACTCGAGCTCAACAATCACATCTTCTCAATCGATCTCATCCCTATGCAACTAGGAAGTTTCGATGTCATAGTAGGCATGGACTTTCTTCGTGAAAACCATGCCGAAGTTGTGTGCTTCGATAAAATGATTCGTTTTTCTCTCGCAAACGGTGATTCATTGTGCGTTTATGGAGATACTACTTCGAAGGGTCTCAAACTTATATCATGCCTACAAGCCAGCAAATATCTCCGAAAGGAGTACAGGGCTTTCTTGGCTCATGTCGTAGCGGCGGAGAAGGAAAAGAAAGAGAAGAAGAAGGTGAATGACGTCCCAGTGATTCGAGAATTTCCTCAAGTCTTTCCCGAGGACCTTCCCGGACTACCTCCTAAGCATGATATCGATTTTCGCATTGACCTTATTCCTGGAGCGAATCCTATTGCCAGAGCTCCCTACCGACTTGCGCCGTCCGAAATGCGCGAACTCTCAACCCAACTCCAGGAATTGCTTGAAAAAGGCTTTATTCGCCCGAGCACCTCTCCGTGGGGCGCACCAGTCCTTTTCGTCAAAAAGAAGGATGGGACGTTCCGGATGTGCATCGATTACCGGGAATTGAATAAGTTTACTATCAAGAATCGCTATCCCCTGCCTCGAATCGACGATTTGTTTGATCAACTACAAGGCGCTACGTGTTTCTCGAAGATCGATTTGCGTTCCGGATATCATCAGCTGCGTATACAGGAGGAGGATATACCCAAAACAGCGTTTCGCACTCGTTACGGCCACTATGAATTCGTTGTCATGCCTTTTGGCCTAACCAATGCCCCGGCAGTTTTCATGGATCTGATGAATCGAGTGTGTAAACCGTATCTTGACCGTTTCGTCATCGTGTTCATCGACGATGTCTTGATCTATTCCAAAACGAGATCCGAACACGCGCAGCATCTACGTTTGGTTCTCGAGTCACTCCAGGGGAACCAACTCTACGCCAAATTCTCCAAGTGCGAATTTTGGTTGGGGGAGGTTCAATTTCTGGGTCACATCGTAAATAGTCAGGGCATTCACGTCGATCCTGCAAAGATCGAAGCTGTTAAGAGCTGGGTTACGCCTAAGAACCCGACTGAAGTCCGTTCCTTTCTCGGACTGGCGGGCTATTATCGACGATTCATCGAAGGATTCTCGAAGATTGTTGTACCACTCACTTCTCTCACTCATAAGGACCAGCCCTTTTTCTGGGGAACCAAACAAGAGTCTGCCTTTCGAACCCTCAAATACATGCTTTGCAATGCCCCTGTTCTCACGCTACCCGACGGAAACGATAATTTCATTGTCTACTGTGATGCTTCTAACCTTGGTCTCGGTTGTGTCTTAATGCAACGAGACAAGGTTATTGCTTACGCATCCCGTCAGCTCAAAATCCACGAGAAGAACTATACAACCCACGATCTCGAGCTAGGCGCAGTTGTTTTTGCATTGAAGATTTGGCGACACTACCTGTATGGTACCAAGTGTACGATCTTCACCGATCATAAGAGCCTACAACACATCTTTAATCAGAAGGAACTAAATATGCGTCAACGCCGATGGGTAGAACTTCTCAACGATTACGACTGCGAGATTCGTTATCACCCAGGCAAAGCAAATGTTGTTGCCGACGCGCTTAGCAGACGGAGTTATCTGCTTAGCACTCGAAATGTTCAAGCCCAGCACAATCTCGAAGCTCTTATTCGCGACGCCCAGCATGCATGTTTCAACGAGCGCACCCTGAAGAAAGAGAGAATCTACCACGACGGAGCCCAACTTGTGAGCAAATCAAACGGGATATTCCACTTTCTAGACAAAATCTGGATTCCCAAGCGAACCAACCTGCGACAAATCATCATGGATGAAGCCCACAAATCCCGATACTCTATTCATCCCGGTGCTGACAAAATGTACCATGACCTTCGATATAGGTACTGGTGGCCGGGTATGAAGCGGGATATCGCTCTCTACGTCGGAAAATGCCTAACCTATGCTAGAGTCAAGGCCGAACATCAACGACCCTCTGGCTTGCTCGAACAACCTCCAATCCTTATGTGGAAGTGGGAGAGCATAGCTATGGATTTCGTAACCAAGCTTCCAACCACGTCATCAGGTCACGACAGCATCTGGGTTATCATTGACCGTTTGACCAAATCAGCCCACTTTCTGCCAATACGAGAAGACTACAAGGTGGAACGATTAGCCCGAATATACACTGACGAGATCATTTGTCGACATGGGACGCCTCGTGACATCATCTCTGACCGTGATGCTCGATTCACTTCGCGATTGTGGGGAACGTTTCAAACGGCACTAGGTACAACGCTTAATCTAAGTACCGCGTTCCACCCACAAACTGACGGTCAGAGCGAAAGAACGATTCGTACGCTCGAAGACATGCTCCGTTCATGTGTTCTAGACTTCGGTGGTAATTGGGATAGACACCTTCCGTTAGTCGAATTCTCGTACAACAACAGCTACCAGGCTAGCATCCAGATGGCACCTTTCGAAGCCTTATACGGAAGAAGATGTCGATCGCCCATTGTGTGGCACGAGATCGGTCACTCGCAACTAACCGGTCCGGAACTGCTACAAGAAACAACAGACAAAATCTTCCAAATTCGGGACAATCTAGCGAAGGCTCGTGATAGACAGAAGCTTCTCGCCGATAAAAAGCGCAAACACCGTGAGTATGGCGTTGGTGACTACGTACTCCTAAAGGTATCACCTTGGAGGGGCGTAGTCCGATTCGGCAAAAAGGGGAAACTTGCGCCTCGGTATGTGGGACCTTTTAAGATTCTGGAAAGGATCGGAAAAGTCGCCTACAGACTCGAGTTACCGGAGAAACTTAACAATGTCCATCCGATCTTCCACGTGTCAAACCTCCGAAAGACCATCTACGAACCAGCCGTACATGTTCCTCTAGATGATTTACGAGTGAACGAAACATTGCACTTCGTGGAAAAGCCTGTCGAAATCATGGATCGCCAAACCAAAGAACTCAGGCGCTCACGCATTCCCATTGTGAAAGTCCGGTGGGAAGGCAAACAAGGCGCGGAGTTCACTTGGGAACTCGAAAGCGACATGAAGGCAAAGTATCCACAGCTGTTTAACGAAGGAGCAACGTCCAGCTAAAACAGCGAGTATTCGAGAGAATTTTCAGAGAATTTGAAATATGACAATATGTATGGAAGCCAACAGAAACCGCCGAAACTAATGAAGATTGAATATTATAAATAGAATCACGTCGTTAGTACATTCTTGTGCATCGATCTCACTCGTGCACGAATACCGCACGTCGTATGAGTCGGATCGCAATCAAAGCGAATTTAAACTAGAACCCACAATGATCAAGGTTTTGAAAGAAAAAGAAAAAAAAGGATTTTGAAAATAGAAAATTAAAGATCGAAAACGATTTCTCTCAAACGACTTCATAAGCTTTTAAATCAGCCGATTTCAACCGTAAAATCCTGGTTAATTTGGCGATTCTCCACACGTGATTCACGAATTAGTTACAGCTTCCGGCTAAATTTCGGGACGAAATTTCCTAAACAAGGGGAGGCTGTAACACCCCGTGTTTTCACGAGTGAAAGTCAAAGTCAAGGTCAAAGTCAACGACCGATTTCGCGCGACGTGACTCGTAGAATTGTTTCTATTATATTTAGATTATGTGGAGTAAATGTTGTACATTACAATAATCAAGCCTTACCAATCGCATTTCAATCGACCTACGACTGTGAACGATAGGAAGTAACAATGCGATAAAGTTAATCAAGCAAGCTAATCAGATCGACACCAAATCGTAACTCGAACTACGTATTTTTACTTGTGGTTATATGTGTGTGTGCCTTACGTGTTATCTGTGCATGTTATTCTTATGTTATTGCATGTTTGTATAAATCAAGCGAACTCAATCGAACTCGAAGTCTAACTCGAATATGATCGAACCCAAACCCGAATCCCGAATCGAACCGTATAGAAGTAGTTGGGACTGAAAGTAATTTGGATTAGGAAACCCTATCAAACCGCTCGTAAATCCGAGCCGAATCAACATCGCATCGAGCTCGCCCAAGGTGGTGGCATCCGCACGGATGGCCCATCCGCACGGATGGCCAACCCGCACGGATTGCCAACCCGCACGGATTGCCAACCCGCACGGATTGCCAGTCCGCACGGATGGCCAGTCCGCGCGAATAACCTGCCCGGGTGCGTGCCATGCGCACGGCTCATCCTTTCCCTTTTTGGCATCCTATAAATACACGGGTCACTCTCCACTTTTTCCACTTTTGGCAAGTGACGTCCGAACCACACGCATTCTTCACCTTTTCTCAGATTACTCTCAATCCAGGTAAAATCTTGCACTAATTCTTGTACATCCTTAATCACTACACGATTCTACACACTTCTATCTTTCAAATCCTCAATTCTAACCATGAAATCATCCTGATTTGAGGTATTCAAGGGTGACGTCATCATGAAGCTCATAAGAACTTCATGCTTGGCTCCATTCCACCAAGAATGTCTCAGATCTAAGCGATTTCTACAAGTTTTACAATAATTTCACCTAGATCTAAACTTTTCTAAGGATAAAAGAGTTGAAAGAAATAAACCTAAGTTCTCTCCTTCTTTTACCCTTAGAACCGGTACGAATCCGATCAGTCCTAGAGTGCTACTCGTCAATAGTAATGCCCTAGTCCCAGATCTGGAATCCTACCCAGAGACAACTGATTTCGGGGTTAACCGGGATGACCGTTCTGAGTCGCCGACAGGCCGAGTTAGGGTGGTTCCTAACCGATCTAGTCACGCGGGTGAGAGCACAACTCCGAGTGGTTACCACGTAATCAGAACGTCTCGATAAACGACAACAGAAACCAAGTGTAGACGAACGGAACAACCAGAGCAGTTGTCCGCACGGACAAGCTACCCGCACGGATTAGCCATCCGCACGGACAAGCTGTGCGCACGGATTACCATCCGCACGCACAGGTCATACGCACGGGTTGTCACCCGCACGGACTACTCTTGGGACCCACTCTCTAAATGAGGTTTGAGTATCGACGAACGAGCAATCCGGACGGACGACCTCTGAATAGATTACTCTTCAGATCATGAGATACTAAGGCCTTAAAATGAAAAATCAACCAAACTTCATCCGCGCGGCCAAGCCGTACGCACGGACAGGCTATCCGGACGGATTCTCTCTGCCCGCGCGCACTGGCTGCCCGCACGGACTACCACACGCACGGACCGCCGTCCGCGCGGCCGGCTTGAAAGGTAGAAACACTTTGGTGTTTTCTAAATGCTACAACGAAAACTTCAAAGCACAAACCATCATACACAAACACATCTTAGGAAGAAACAATCCACTTGAACATTCATCCACGCAAGCAACCTAACCGCACGGATAAGTCGCCCGCACGTACAACTAGTCCGCACGGGTTGCCACCCGCATGGACAGTCACACGCACGGACAGCTTACCCGGGTGGATCACCATCCGCACGCATCACCATCCGCACGGATAGGTCATGCGCACGGATGACTTCTACGCACGGATGACTGATCCGCACGATCAGCCAGGTTGCCCACTCTCACTTGTACTGTTTTACGCGCCACTTATCGTTACGTTATCGAATCTATTCAGGCTAACCGAACTCGCTGAAAAGCGCTCCCTTCAATCCATACCACTGTGAGTATACTCGAACCCTTTTTGCTTTTAGCACTTTTGGGTGTTACATACGTTACAACTATTCAAACTACAACTATCACACTACTCAAGCTATTTTCACGCTAAACCAATAATGCATGTTATACGTGGCTTATGAATGCTTGTTTGTTATGTTTACACATGGAATGCTGTCTACCTGCCTTAGCAACGATAGTACTATAGTTTGGACTCAGCACCCGTTCACACGGGGGTTGTTAAGGATCTTTTACTTGCATGGATTACAGTGGTAATCGTGTATTGCGAACTGCCTCGGGCAGTCAACCCGCAGTCATTGGTATCGATGGATCTATGTCGATAACTAACGTGCTTCATTTCACTATGTGTACGTGCTGGTTATGCGTAAACGAAATCGAACTCTATATGCTATTATCAAACTTGTATGCTCACCTTTACATTTTATGTATTGACATTATTTTAACGTATGTGACAGGTGCCTAGGTTGTTTATATGCTTCTCGGGCTGTGATGAAATCGAAGCTAGGAACTGGAGTCTTAGAAACCAATAAATAAATCGTCATGTTTAAATCTGAGTTGTCGGAACAGAATATTTGTTTAGTTTTTGTCTGTAATAACTTGTTTTACTATTTGAGACATGGTATGGGACATGTTAACTTAAATTGAATGGTAATGATAGTTGTTATGGAAACTTCTGGACAATCTGTTTCGCTCAGTGCCGCGCCCCGATGATTCCGCCATCGGTTGGGGTGTGACAAAAACACAGGGGTCTATTTCTTTCACAATCTTCGTATGCCTCAGATATTTTGGCTCGCACAAATATGTCCAATTACAAGCCATGTACCACACCGGTTGATATAGGATCTAAGCTTAGTGCTTCCGTGGGTTCACCGGTTGTAAATAGAACATCATATCGCAGCCTCACCGGTGCTTTACAATATCTTACTATTACTCGGCCCGATATTGCTTACGCAGTTCAACAAGTTTGTCTCTTTATGCACGACCCTCGTGAGCCACATCTTCAGTTCCTCAAAAGGATTCTTCGATATATTAGTGGCACACTTGATTTTGGTTTGCAGATTAATCCGTCTCGATCTCATACACTCACGGCCTATTCAGATGCTGATTGTGGTGGGTGCCCTGATTCCCGCCGTTCCACTTCCAAATTTTGCATATACCTTCGTGATAATCTGATTTCATGGAGTTCAAAACGTCAACCCACCATTGCTAGTTCGAGTGCCGAGGCTGAATATCGTGGTGTTGCAAACGCGGTTGCTGAAATTAGTTGGATTCGCAACCTTCTTTTGGAACTTGGACTGCACGTTTCTCAAGCTGCGGTTGTGATAACGTTTCTGCCGTGTACCTCTCGCAAAATCCCGTTCAACATCAGCGGAAGAATTAAACAAGTGGAGTTGGATATACGTTTTGATCGTGAGAAAGTTCGTATAGGCGAAGTCCGTGTTCTTCATATTCCTGCAGATTACCAGTATGCAGATATATTTACCAAGGGACTATCAAAGCAATTATTCACACGTTTCAGATCCAGTTTGTGCCTTCGTCCGGCCACAGCTCAAACTGCGGGGGCCCGTTAGAATGTATATATCTCTCTATATATCTTCTTTATTTACATTATTCTTGTTTCCTAGTTTATAGGTGTTTCATTCCTTATCTCTTGTATTCCGTGTGTATATATAGTTTATCATATCAATGAGAATAATCAATTCTTTCAGTAAATCACAATTCCAACAAATACTAAATTCCCATATATATTTTGGAGAACTTTTGATCAACTAAAACTGTTTTCGTATTTCTTTTTCGTAATAAATTATGGGCTTGTTATTCAACCTTAACTCCAAAAAACTAAAATTGGGACTACTGACATTTTCAAATCCAGTTAGCATTTAAACCCAATTATGAATTTGGTTTTACAGTCGAGTTTGAATTTGTGATTTTTGACTTAATTTGATTTGAACATACAAATCGAATTACACACATACACACGCACAAATCGAAAACACTAAATGGGACTGAATCATATTTGAACTAGGCCAATTGTTATGGGCGTGAGTAAGTGTGCCACCTTAGCCCTTTGGGCATGGCACACGCACACCAACACCACCCCCAAGGTCATGGCTGAGGCATGGGTACGCTGGTGGGAGTGTCGTCACAAAGAAAGGGGCGTTGATTTCAAATGTTTATTTGTATTTTTTTTCAACCAAACAAAGTATACCACATTAACTCACTTTATTAACTCACTGATAGCAGTGGGTTCGGGCAAGGGCGTAGCTTTGTGGGGGCGGGAGCCCCCCCCCCACTTTTCGCTCGTTAGTGGAGAGTATGTAGTTTTCGTATAGAAATTTTTGGGTATATACGTTTTTTACTCCCCGGTTTTATAGAAATTTTTGATATATAGTTTTCAACCCCCTGGTCGGAAATCTCAAGCTTCGTCACTGGGTTCGGGTCAATGGAAACGGGCCTGATAGCAGTGGGTTCAGGTCAATATAAATGGGCCTGGACCACAATCACATCAATTGGAACTCCATGAGGGAGGTTAAGGAAAACAAACCAATGTCAGCTGAAAGATAGTGAGTTTTACGTATCAAATTTAATGAAAGATGGTGAGTTTTACATTAAGAAAAAAAAACTATATGTCGATTTATCTCATTGGATTGTGAGTTTAAGTTGATTCTCCGTTGCTAGTTTAAATTTGGAAATCTAAATGGTGTTCTTTGGAACCTTTACTTGAGTTTAGGTGTTGATTTTCTGTATCCTAAATCTACTTTAGGCAGTCCTACGAATTGGCTGAGTGGTGTATCTGTATCTCAAGGGACCCGTAGCCTATCGTTACCTACTCTGCTTATAACAAGACCGGTCGCAATATTAGTGACAAATTCAAACCGTTTATTTTAGTTTCTACTTCTTAGAAACATATAAAAAACAGTCGTAAAATAATGACTGATTTATGAATGGTTCAACTTATGTCGCTGATATTACAACCTATTTTTCAATCATAAACTTTCATCGTTACGCCCATTTACGCTGAAAGTTCCAAATTGACCAAGTAGATAGTTTATCAAAAAAAATTATAATATTTCTGGACAATATTCGTTGGCCATTTTGTAACACCCACCCCGTAACCCGGGTGATTATGCACAATTGATACACTTACAGCGGAAACAAACTAAACTTTCATTAAAACTTATAAGAGTCTGAGTATAACACTTTATTTATTTACAAACTTTTGGCAACTAAGAACACCTTGATCTTCTAAAACTCCACAATTGTCAAGTAGTTCCTATAGCTTTCCTCATGACTTACCTGAGATAAGTATACTCAAAACGACGTCAGATATATACTGGTGAGCTCATACTATACAATTTTTATAAAGACAGACCACAGTTTACATTATATGCATACACAATATGGGCATGTGACCACATTATATTCAGGTTGGGCCTCATTGAACCTTATAGGTAACATTTGACTTGTCACAAACCACCGTACAAGAGACATACTGGTCCTCCAGCTGTGTCCCCCTATGGCCGTCACATAGGTATGAGTGTGTGTCGCTGAACCTTATAAGCACGAAGTGCCTGTGGGTACAACACCTTATTACCCTTCATAGAGTGACACACCTCATTAAGCATAATAGGATCCCATATACCCCTACATAGTGCAGCATTCTCATTATTACCAGTTATGGACGAGTATACTATCACAGTTAAAAAGACAAGTATGATGACTCACCTGATTAGCAATTGCTTAACAGCCGCTAGTACGACGGGGTTATGTCTCAAGGTCCTGACACAATTACATAATCCTAGGTTAGGTAATGGTACACCTAACTAGTCATTATCATGGTTGGATATTGGTTAGTGCTGCCTTATTTAAGCATGGTTGATCAGTCTATGCTTAACTAAGGCTAGGCTACCCAATACCCACCCCTGACAATAACCCTAGTACCTAAAAACAATACTAACATTACTACTACTAATAATAATATTACTACTAATAATAATACTTAATACTAATAATAATACTCCTATTAACTACTAAAATTAAATAATAAATATAAACAACTAAACATAGACGTAAACGAGAGCATACCTTAAAACTATCTACGGCACGTTGATGTAGAGTTTCCCTACTCCTGCTCCTACTCGCACTCCAAAAACGACTGCTAACAACACCCAACGGGGTATTGTATACTTAGGATTCTCTATGCTAGAGCATTCCCGTTAAAGAAACTGGTACCTAAACAAACTACTGAGACTCTTATTTAAAGGAAGCAAGCAAGCACCTCAAAACCCTTTCTGGGTCAATGTGGGATTTAAGTGACGTGCCTACCTGCCTGCCTGCTTGACCTGCTAGCTTGCTTGCTTGCTTATATATATTAATTCAGCTGCTTCACTCGTTTTTCTCATATAACTTTTAAAATATGACGTTTTATAAAACGACGAATATGTCATTAGAACGAGCATATTTTTATCTACGTTTTAACCTAAGTTTCATTAAAAACGAAGTAAGGTCAAAAATAATATATTTAATTATTAATATTAAACGGTCTCCTATATTAGCCAAGGCTTGTCAAGATATTTCACCTTTCACACAATCATCTTTACTCGTTTAACAATATATGAAATATAAATTACATAATTCGTACGTTTATAACCAGTACATTAAGGTTCGGGGTATTACATCCTTCCATCCTTACAAAAATTTCGTCCTCGAAATTTGTCATCACTTAAAAAGATGAGGGTACTTATCTTGCATTATGTTTTCTAATTCCCATGTAAAGTTGGGTCCATGACGTGCGTTCCACTTGACTTTGACTAACGGGATTTCCTTCTTGCGTAACCTTTTAACCTTCCTATCTTCGATTTGTAGTGGTTCTTCAATGAAGTTGAGTTTTTCGTCAACCTGTACGTCTTCCAGGGGTATTTGTTGGGCTTCGTCCACTAGGCACTTCCTTAAATTTGACACATGAAAAGTATTTTGTATTCCTGCCAGCTGTTCAGGAAGTTTTAGCCGATAAGCCACTGGTCCTACTTTGCTTGTTACTTCAAACGGCCCAATGTATCGGGGTTTCAACTTTCCCTTCTTTCCAAACCGAATCACTCCTTTCAGAGGTGATACCTTAATCATTACTTTATCCCCTAGTTGGAACTCTAGGGGTTTACGCCTCTAATCTGCATAACTCTTTTGTCGATCTTGAGCACTTTTCATCCTTTCTTTTATTTGCTGGATCTTTTCTATGGGCTCCACAATGATTTCTGGTCCTGATAGTTGACTTTCTCCTACTTCCGTCCAACAGATAGGAGTTCGGCACCTTCTTCCATATAAAGCTTCATAAGGTGCAGCTTTGATGCTGGCACGATAGATATTATTGTAGGCGAATTCGATGAGTGGTAGATGAGTGTCCCAACTTCCACCAAAATCAATTACACAAGCCCGAAGCATATCTTCTAATGTCTGAATAGTCCGTTCACTCTGCCCATCCGTCTGAGGATGATATGCAGTGCTTAGATTAAGCTTGGTTCCTAACTCTTGTTGGAAACTTTGCCAGAATTTAGATGTGAAACGACTATCTCTGTCTGATATGATCGATACAGGCACCCCATGTCGTGAGACTATTTCTTTGATGTAAATTTGAGCTAGCTTGTTCATCTTATACTCCTCACGAATTGGCACGAAGTGTGCAGACTTGGTCAGTCTGTCCACTATTACCCAAATAGTATCATAACCGTGACTTGACTTTGGGAGCTTCGTGATAAAATCCATGGTGATTTTCTCCCATTTCCATTCTGGGATCTCTAGTTGTTGCAAGTATCCAGAGGGTTTTTTATGTTCTGCCTTCACCTTAAGGCATGTAAGGCACTTTTCCACATAATGGGCAATAGATCGCTTCATTCCTGGCCACCAATAATCCCTCCTTAAATCCTTATACATCTTGTCACTGCCAGGGTGAATGGAATACTTAGAGTTATGAGCTTCCTCTAAGATGGTATCCTGCAGTCTTCCAAAATTAGGAACCCATATCCTATTGTTGAACCTAAGGATATTATCATTTCCCATTGTTAGTAGCTTCAGTCTCCCAATCATTCTTTCTTTTACAATATGATTCTCTTTTAAGGCTTCTTGTTGTATATTCTTAACTTGTTCTAAGAGACTAGTTTTAACCTCTATTCTGGTTGCGCGAATTCTTATTGGTTGAGGTTTCTCTTTTCTACTTAGAGCATCTGCTACTATGTTTGCCTTACCTGGATGGTATTGGATCTCACAGTCGTAATCACTTAATAACTCCATCCATCGTCTCTGACGCATATTGAGCTCCTTCTGCTCAAATATATGTTTTAAACTTTTATGGTCACTATAGATAGTGCACTTTGTACCGTAAAGATAGTGCCTCCAAATTTTCAATGCGAACACTATGGCACCAAGTTCCAAATCATGGGTTGTGTAGTTCCGTTCATGAATCTTCACTGTCTAGAGGCGTAGGATATCACTTTGCCTCTTTGCATGAGTACACATCCCATAGCATAGTGAGATGCATCACAGTAGACGGCAAAGTCTTTTATTCCCTCAGGAAGTGACAGTATTGGGGCGCTACATAACTTATGCTTTAACGTGTTAAAGGCTTCTTCTTGTTTAGGTCCCCAATTAAACTTAGAGGCTTTCTGGGTTAGTGTGGTTAATGGTGTTGCAATCTTTGAGAAGTCTTGAATAAACCTTCTATAGTATCCTGCTAACCCCATAAATCTTCTGATTTCAGTGGGATTCTTCGGTACTTCCCATTTCTTGATGGCCTCGATCTTTGCAGGGTCAACTTGTATTCCATGTTCATTTATCATGTGGCCTAGGAATTGCACCTCACGTATCCAAAATTCACACTTAGAGAACTTTGCATAGAGTTTTTCTTTCTTGAGCAATTCAAGGACTGCTCTCAGGTGTTGTTCATGTTCTGCCTCATTCTTAGAGTAGATAAGGATATCGTCAATGAAAACGATCACAAACTTATCGAGGTAAGGTTTACAAACCCTGTTCATGAGGTCCATGAACACTGCAAGTGCGTTGGTTAATCCAAATGGCATTACCAAAAATTCATAATGACCATACCTAGTCCTGAAGGCAGTCTTAGGTATGTCTTCTAGTGCAACTTTCACTTGGTGGTATCCAGACCTCAAGTCTATTTTAGAGAAATAGCTTGCCCCTTGTAATTGATCAAATAAGTCATCGATCCTGGGTAAAGGGTATTTATTCTTTATAGTGGCTTTATTCAAGTCTCTATAATCGATGCACATGCTCATCGTCCCATCTTTCTTCTTGACAAACAATATGGGTACCCCCCATGGCGACGAACTAGGTTGGATAAACCCCTTGTCAAGCAACTCTTGTAGTTGCTTCTTGAGTTCTTGCAATTCTTTTGGGGCTAGTCTGTACGGTGACTTAGCAATTGGTGATGTACCGGGAACTACTGTCTATCCGATGGTAGTCCCGGGAGCTCGTCGGGAAACACTTCGGGGTATTCTCGTACTATTAGCACGTCCTTGACCTTCTGCTTTTCTGTAGTGTTTACGACATGCTAAAAAGGCAACATACCCTTTCCTTAGGCATTTATGTGCTTGGGCTATCGTGATGAGGTTCTTAGTCTTGTCAGTGCAGTCTCCCGATACAGTTAGCTGTTTGCCATTGGTAATCGGAGTCGGATGATCCTTTTGTCACATATAACTTCCGCATGATATGGTGTCAACCAGTCCATTCCTATGACTATGTCGAATTCTCCACGTTCCATAGGCATTAGCTCTATAGGGATAACATGGTTGTTTAAGCTTATTTTACAATTCTTAACAATGTCAACTATCTCTCTTTGACTTCCATCAGCCATTTCTACTGTAGAGGCATGATCTAGGTTTTGGGACGCCCGGTTCAAGTAAGGTCTAAAGGTAGTCGACATTAGACTTCTATTTGCACCGGTATCAAATAACACACGCGCATATACATCATTTACGAGATACGTACCCGTGATAACGTCTGTATTGGTCTTGTCTTCTTCCGTGGTGAGTACAAATGCACGCCCTTTTGGCTGATTTAGTTGTGTCCTATCATTTCTTTTGAGTTCGGGACATTCAGATCTCATGTGGTTAGGGTCTCCACATTTGAAACACTTCTTCTTTTCCTTGCATTCTTGAAGAGCATGACCCGTCTTTTTACAATTTGGACAAGGAAAACGACATTCCCCCATATGAAAGCGTTTGCAAATTTGACATTGAGGAAATGTTTTAGGCCTTTTAAAGTTGTTATTCCAGGTGTCCCCCTTTCTTTCTTCCCAATTCCTTTTTGGAGCGGGAGATTTAGCCTGCCGCAGAATCATCTCGGCAGCCATGACGGCGCCAGCCTCAACAGTTTCTGCAAAAGTATTGGGGGATTTGGATTTGATAAACACCCTCATTTAAGAGGGTAGACCCCAAATAAACCAATTGATAAGTTGTTCCTCAGTCAATGCTAAATAAGAAACCAGTCGAGATATGTCGTTGAAACGAGAAACATACTCTCGATAGGTTTTATTTCCCATTTTTAACTGAAAGAATTCCACTTCCAGTTGCTCAGTCTCACTGGGAGGACTATACTTAGCAAGAAACTTATGAATAAACTCCTCCCACTTCATCTCCTTAACCTTTTCTTTTCCCTCTGTTCGGACCACAATATTCCACCAGTGAAGGGCTTCAGCTTCAAACATATGTACGGCGAACCGTACTTTGTTGCGGTCATCACACTCACATATGTCTAATACTGACTCCATTCTGTTGAGCCAATCTTGAGCTTCTAGTGCTCCCTTTCTTCCGTCGAAGGACTGAGGTTTACAGGACATGAAGTGCTTATAAGTACATTCCTTTGATTTGGAATATTCACCTTTTCCTTCTAGTGGCATGGTTGCAATAGTGTTTTTCTTTTCGCCCATTCTTTCCCTTTGTACTGGCGTGGAGGCAGCTGAGCTTTCTTCAGGTCGTTCTCTTGACTGGTTAACATTACTGGTTTGTGCATTGTTTATTATCTTAGCCACTTCCGTAGCTATATTGCGAATATCTTCAGCATTTAAACGCATGCTCACACTAGACTGAGATCTGACACTGTGAGAGGGAGTTTGAGTCCTATGAGAAGCTTCCTCTCTCCTTCTATTATTCTGTTCATTTCTAGACCCTTGTTCATCTCTATGTTTAGACATTGTCACCTTCCTAAAGGGATATGATTATAAAGAGTTACTGGTATGTATGATACATGATTATAATATAACAACTATATACATCACATATATATATATATAGCACATAAAAAGGCACAACATAGTTTACTTCTTCTAGCGTCACTCAATTGACTATGCAAGTACTTTTCCTGAGAACATGTTATTTGGCCTAGTCTGAGTGTGCTATTAATCTTTAGAGAACTACTGGTTAAAGCTTAGGCATTCCTGCAATACCTAATTCGCTAAAACCTCGGGCTCTGATACCAACTGTAACACCCACCCCGTAACCCGGGTGATTATGCACAATTGATACACTTACAGCGGAAACAAACTAAACTTTCATTAAAACTTATAAGAGTCTGAGTACAACACTTTATTTATTTACAAACTTTTGGCAACTAAGAACTCCTTGGTCTTCTAAAACTCCACAATTGTCAAGTAGTTCCTATAGCTTTCCTCATGACTTACCTGAGATAAGTATACTCAAAACAACGTCAGATATATACTGGTGAGCTCATACTATACAATTTTTATAAAGACAGACCACAGTTTACATTATATGCATACACAATATGGGCATGTGACCATATTATAGTCAGGTTGGGCCTCATTGAACCTTATAGGTCACATTTGACTTGTCACAAACCACCGTATAAGAGACATACTGGTCCTCCAACTGTGTCCCCCTACGGCCGTCACATAGGTATGAGTGTGTGTCGCTGGACCTTATAAGCACGAAGTGCATGTGGGTACAACACCTTATTACCCTTCCAAGAGTGACACACCTCATTAAGCATAATAGGATCCCATATACCCCTACTGACACATGCATACTGCAACATTCTCATTATTACCAGTTATGGACGAGTATACTATCACAGTTTAAAAGACATGTATGATGACTCACCTGATTAGCAATTGCTTAACAGCCGCTAGTACGACGGGGTTATGTCTCAAGGTCCTGACACAATTACATAATCCTAGGTTAGGTAATGGTACACCTAACTAGTCATTATCATGGTTGGATATTGGTTAGTGCTGCCTTATTTAAGCATGGTTGATCAGTCTATGCTTAACTAAGGCTAGGCTACCCAATACCCACCCCTGACAATAACCCTAGTACCTAAAAATATTACTAACATTACTACTACTAATAATAATATTACTACTAATAATAATACTTATTACTAATAATAATACTCCTATTAACTACTAAAATTAAATAATAAATAACTAAACATAGACGTAAACGAGAGCATACCTTAAAACTATCTACGGCACGTTGATGTAGAGTTTCCCTATTCCTGCTCCTACTCGCACTCCAAAAACGACTGCTAACAACACCCAACGGGGTATCGTATACTTAGGATTCTCTATACTAGAGCATTCCCGTTAAAGAAACAGGTACCTAAACAAACTACTGAGACTCTTATTTAAAGGAAGCAAGCAAGCACCTCAAAACCCTTTCTGGGTCGATGTGGGATTCAAGTGACGTGCCTACCTTCCTGCCTGCTTGACCTGCTAGCTTGCTTGCTTGCTTATATATATTAATTCAGCTGCTTCACTCGTTATTCTCGTATAACTTTTAAAATATGACGTTTTATAAAACGACGAATATGTCATTAGAACGAGCATATTTTTATCTACGTTTTAACCTAAGTTTCATTAAAAACGGAGCAAGGTCAAAAATAATATATTTAATTATTAATATTAAACGGTCTCCTATATTAGCGAAGGCTTGTCAAGATAATTTACCTTTCACACAATCATCTTTACTCGTTTAACAATATATGAAATATAAATTACATAATTCATACGTTTATAACCAGTACATTAAGGTTCGGGGTATTACACATTTAATAAAAACCAAGTGCTTGATATTTTAAGAAGTAACACCGAAACATAGCATTAATAGCAACAACAATTGTGCCAGTTGCTATATTGTCACTATAGTGTGACTTAAACCAACATAGGGTCTAATTACAAGTGGCAACGATGAGTCCGAAACATGGCATCAATAGCGACAACAATTGTGTCAATTGTAATTTTGTCACTATAGTGTGACTTAAACGAACATTCATAGAATCCAATTACAAGTGGCAACGATGAGTTTACTTACGTCTTTGACTCGTTGATAACTAAACTATATATATATATATATATATATATATATATATATATATATATATATATAGGGAGCGGTTAACATACATTATGAGTAATCGTACTTAACGTACGGGACAATCCTGATCGTCAGATCAACTTATCACGCATGGATAATTAATCACGCATGTATCAACTTATCACGCATGGATAATTAATCACGCATGTATAAACTTATCACGCATGTATCAACTTATCACGCATGGATACCTAATCACGCATGGATAATCAACTTAAAAAATTACGCATGGATAATCACGCTTTAATCACAAAGATCTGACGGTCAGGATAGTCGCGTACGTGAAGTATGATTAGGGCTTTTGTACATTATACTTTATATATATATATATCATGATACGTAGCGTACTCTCCACATACCAAGTTCGAATTTTTGTGTAGATTGAAGTGAATTCATGGCGGGTGGTGGAGAAGGCAACTCCCTAGAGTTTACACCAACATGGGGTGTCGCTGCCATATGTACGGTTATCGTTGGGATCTCTCTAGCTGTCGAACGTCTACTCCATTACACCGGCAAGGTTTGTTTGGTGATCGTTAATTATTTGTTGATATAAAGTAAAGAAGTTTTTTGAAGTGGCGGACCCAAGAATTTTTTCATGGGGGTGCGGAATATTTCTAAAGATTTTAGGCCCCTAGGTATATAAAAAAATTCAGTTTATATCCGATCATATCGGGTCGAGTCATGTAACAAACAAGAATATCAAGCTAAAATTTATATAATTATCAAAAACATGTCAAATATCGTTACAAACATATTTAAAATGTCGCTCTACGGGTTTTTATTTTTTGAAATCTATCAAAACATCTAGAGCTACTTTTTCTAAACAAGTCTTTCTCTATATAACATATACAAGTAATTTCAACACCAAACACTTAAACAATCATCACCAAACTTCATAATTTTCAACTTTAAAATCATACCCTAGTTTTAATTGTTGATTCCTTCTAACTAACCATTTAAACACACTAAACTTTAACTAAAACAACATAATCAACCAACTAAAGTTTCAAAAAACAACAAAACAACTAAAATTCCAAACTTTTTTAACAATTGTATTTCTCCTAAAAATCCAAATAAAACAAGAAAACAAAAAAATAATTGAACCATACCCGAAAATAGTGATGAGATGCGGTTTTCGTGAGTTTGGTGGCCGAAATTGCGGTGGGTTGGGTTATTATATTTTAGTTCAAACTAGATTATTAGATTGGGTTGGGCTTGAGTTATGGTTTGTTTATTGGGTTAAAGGTTAAGAGAAAGTTAATTGGGTTAAGTGAAAGTTAATTAGTTAAATGGAAAGTTAATTAGGTTGTATTTTAAAAAAATTAAGTATTTACGTAAATTTTTTACAAATTCATAAGATTTTTTTTCCTAAGAGGCGGTCGAAAATTTCCAAGGGGTGCGAACGAAAATTTTCGAGGGGTGCGGTCGGGATTTTACCGGGAATTTAGCACTAAATTTTATTTTTTCAAGGGGTGCGCCCGCCCACCTTAAAATACATGTGGGGTACGCCCCTGGTTGTTCGTGTTGAACCGTTTTTTTTTCTTTCAGAAGAAACTAAAGAAATCAGGTCAAAATCCGTTATTTGAAGCGTTGCAAAAGATCAAAGAAGGTATCTATATTCCTTTCTTTCACTTGGTGAAAGTTCCATCAGTGGTCTGTGTTGTTCTAACATTTGTCACTAAATCGTCGGTGATGTGGTAACTCTTTCTGTCGATGATAACACAAGTTGTTGATCACTGTATCGTTGTCGATAGATTTTCAACATATTTATTTGTTGTACTGAAATATTTCTTGTGACTTATAGTGTTTGTATGCAGCTAGAAACTACTTCATATTTAGGCTTTATAATGCAAGGGTTGGTTACGATACAAACCATATTTATCCTATAAACCGTGAGAACAAATCGTAGCACTTAAAAAAAATTAGCACATAGTAAAACAATACATACATAAAAGTAGCACTTTTGAATTATATTAGCACATGAAAATTAATCAGGATAATTGATTTTAGCACATATGTGAATGATATCAACACTTTTCTTTATGAAAAATTATATTAGCACATTGAAAACATAAGGAAGATCCAAATAAAGAATTAATTGCTTGTTAGCAAAATTATAAGGAATTCAATATAATTGATATTATTTAGATTATTATTTTACCATTTTTCTATAATTGTTTAGGTTATTGTTTTACCATTTTTCTATAATTGGTTGGATGCCACATGACACTTTTTTAATGGTTTTTACAGTTTGTATATGAAATGTTGTTTGTATTTGATCCTACTCCTTATAAAGGGGCATGTTTCTTTGTTATTTTGTGTGCAGAGTTAATGCTTTTGGGGTTTATTTCTCTTTTGTTAACCGTTTTCCAATCAAGAATCGTCAAGATTTGTGTAAGGGAGAGTTTAATGAAACACCTTCTTCCATGCTCGTTGAGTGACAAGAAAAAGGCCTCGTATCCTAAACCCCTCGAGGGTACGTCTCATGTTCGTCACTTACTTATGGGAGAAGCAACGACTATGGGCTATTGTGCTTCAAAGGTAACAATAGTTTGATCATATAAATCATGTACTACACAGCAAAATTTGTGACCAATCCCTTTTTGTCAGAAAAATTAAAAAGGGGTTTAAAAAATAATACTTGGTCGTAAAGCAGTCACAAAATTGTTATTATTATTAAAATTTGTATTATTATTATTATTATTATTACTATTATAACTTTTATAACAATAATAAATATTATTATTTTTAGTATTATTATACGTATACGGTATTTTTTTGCAGATTGATTATGGACGAGGATGAGATTTAGATCCAGGAGGCACCGCATCCGTAGGGGCCGCGGCGGGCTCCGCCACAGCCGGTGGATCCGCTGCACGGTCACCCATACCTGGAGGTTACTCCCAGCATCGACGCCGCCCGTTTTTGCGGGAAGCGGGAGGGTGCACGTTGGATCGCATGTCGCGGTCAACTGGGATGCACTGGAAGCTATTGATGAGATGCCTAGACTCCGTTCTTTCATTCCTATGGATTCGCCGTGGCATCGTCTTTTTGAGTTAGTGTACACGCCGAGCTACAGGGAGCTGCTAGTCGAGTTTTTATCGACATTCACATTTCACCCTCCTCGGGCCGACCAACCGCCTGCACAGTCACATGCTCATCCCCATCCGCCTGAGGTTTCTTTCAGGCTTGCTAGTGTTTGGTGTTCGATGACACTAGCTCAGTTTGCGGTTCATAGTGGTTTATACTTGCAGGATGAGATCGCTATTGACGTTTATACGCAGGGCCTAGTAGTGGTTGATAGACCCACTCTTTTAGGGTTTTGGCAGGTGGTTGAGGGGACAGGTACTTGGGAGCACGACAAGGCGAAGGGGAGGATTTGACATGTTGATGACCCATTGTACAGGTACATACGTTTATTACAGTAATAATTGTTATTACTGTTATCATTTATTTATTTCCGTATTTCGCTAACACTATCTGCAAGTATATCTACATAGGATGCTCTCTACTTCTATTTGTCACACCCTGACTATTGCGGAAGCGTGGGTTTATTGGTGTGACTTCTTAATATCATAGCAACAATCATAACAATGATATATGATAAAAACATGAGGTATTCATCCATTAATAAAGTTTAGAAAAATACCATATTATACTTGTCTTAAAACAACATTCACAAAATAAGTTACAACCTTGGCTTGATTTAACTGAGTTCATAAAAACATAGCAAAAGACTTTAAACAATACTAGGTTTAGAGATATGTAACCCGTCCAGGAAGAGGTTACACCTTCTAAACCCTACAACTCTGGATGACTTCTTTATTCAAACGCAGCTTGAAAAATATGCATACCGTGCCAGATCCATTAGTTTCCTGAAATACATGTAGTTTGAAAAGTCAACATAAAGTTGAGCGAGTTCATGTGTAAGTGAGTATGTATAAACCTTTGTAATATGTTTGTATGTATGAAAATCCCTGGTATGTAGCAATTAAGGAAAAAGAGATCATCATTGGGTTGCAAAGCCAATGATATGTGTGAAGTGATGCAGGAAGACTCAAACCTAGCGTATTTGTGCGTCTGGCACATAGTCACTGCCTGGTCCACCAAGCGGGCTCAGGAGTGGGGCTCGCTACACCCAAATAGATCTATCACTACTGACCCTCGGTCCTACAATGAGGATTAATGGCCTCTAGTTTCCGCCTACCCACTCACATGATCTAAGTAGTAAACCTTCCTTAAGCTAACCATACCATGCATAAAATTATCTGTAATCATTGTAACATGTATTTAACCCCCGAAGTATAAAAAAACTGAAAACAGTTAAGAGAAAAGGGGGACATGAACTCACTGAAGTGCGTCTCGAAATAGTCAATCCCAAATCAACCTGCTGCGTGACGACCTACACGTACTAACTTCTATTAGACGGACGGCCGTGCCTTGGCTTAAGGTTTAACGTTTTTGGGAAATAGTTAGGCAACTATTTCGTATTTCCACTTCTTAATTATTTAATAATTATATTCCTTCCCAAGGATGGGGGTTTTAATACATGTGCGTTTTTGTAATTCCAAAAATATGTTATTAAGTCTCACTTAATAAATTATATTTTTATTCCTTTGTCTAAAATATTCTATCTCCAAAATATACATATTTTTCCCAAAAATATTATATTTTATTCCATACGATTTCCAAAATAATACTTTTATCAAAATACGCATTTAAGAGTATTTTTCCGAAAATACATAAGTTACATTTAAAGTTCGGGTGGTAATAATAATACCGGTGTAACTTAGATATTTATTTGTGAAGGCGTTGGTATTATTTTGGAGTCGTTACTTTTTAGTGTATACGAGTTATATTATTTTTACCCTAAAAATAATATATGTGTAGTTCACAAAATAATCATAAAATCACACAAGCGTTTTACTATGAAATATATATTCTAAATATATATTTAACAAGTTTTATTTACGAAAATCCACCTCCGACACTTGGTTATTTTGTAATAAAAATCATGGCGAAGTTTGTTTGGAAAACAAGTCAAAAATATATTTATAAACACTTGTCACCAAAAATATTCTAAGTGTTATTTTCTGGAAAAATTTCGCCAGAGTTTCCTCTGTAACTGGAGGTGGCCACGCTTACTAGCGTATCATTTTCTTTTCAAAATTCAATCAACAATCTAGTCAATAATAAGCATAAATCGCAAACACATGAACTTATAAGTTGTGTAAAAGTATGTAGTAACTTCTTAACATTTTTAGTGGATCTCGTCATCTTTAAAAATAAAATTAGTTCCTTGGAACTTTACTTTTAAAGAATGTGCAATTTTACAACTTCTAGTAAAAAATTACGAAAATGTTTCTTTGTTAAACCTTCTTGTTATACAAGTGTTTACACACTTGTTTAGTCATTAAAATACCTTTAGTTTATGAAAGATCTGTTGATCAGTTCTGTTTAAACATAATGGAAAACATGAATAACATACCTGTTACAGCAGACAGGCCAGCAGAGAATCCAGTCAGAGATGCAGCCATTGAGTTCGACATACTTGTCAGGATGATCTGGTTCCTCCTTAGGGTGTAAGGTGATGATGGTAATGAAACCGAAACTAGGGAGGAATCGGTTATGGAGAGAGAGCCGAATAGATGTTATGAGGGTTGGTTGATTCACTGAATTGTGTAACTGTCTAACTTGTGTAACCCTTTAACTCTCTAATAAGCTCCTTATTTATACACCCAAGAGGAAACCTAATTAGTTAATAAGGGTAATATGGTCCATCAACAATTACCAACTAATTATTAATAGGTTATTAATATATTTTGATCTATATAATATAAATGATTATAAAGGCTACAAGATTAAATATTACATTAATAATATATTTAATCTCACATTCTCCCACTTAGCCGAGTAATCATTTATCATGAGTATTAGATGAGCCTGGCCAGGAGTTAACACTCATTTTAGCCTTAAACCAAGAACTATAGCAGAGAAATACAGCCGTTGAATCATCATTCGACTCAGGACCCCCATTAGTCATACTATAGCCTCAATTTAAAACCTAATAGTTACGATCAAAATATGTATAAGCCCTTTAGTGTCTGATTTGTATTCATATTTGTCTATATGTCATTACACCGGCAGAACATATGTTAGAGACATACAAAATCAAACTGAGGAAATTTTATTAATTAAAACATAAGCTAGTACAATATGCCATTAAATAAGGTCTTTAGTAAGTCCCATATTCGATACATGTTCTTCGAAAACTTTAGGTGGGAGACCTTTAGTCATCGGATCCGCAAGCATATCTTTAGTACTAATATACTCAATACAAAGATTATTTTCCTCAACTCGTTCACGTACGAACAAATATTTTGTATCGAGATATAAACCAGCTCAAGTCGAACTATTACTGTTCGAGAAACTAACGGCAGCTGAGTTATCACAGTAAAGCTTCAATGGTCTAGAAATGGAATTAACGATTTTGAGTCCAGTGATAAGATTTCTAAGCAACATTCCATGACAGATTGCGTTGTAAACAGCAATGTATTCTGCCATCATTGTGGAAGTTGTAGTTAACTGTTGTTTATGACTCTTCCATGAGATAGGTCCGCCTGCTAACATAAAGATGTAGCCCGAAGTGGATTTCTTGTCATCTTTGCATTTGGCAAAGTCAGAATCAGAATAACCTACCACTTCTAAGTGATCACTTATTCTATAAGTCAGTTTATAGTCTTTCGTCCCTTGCAGATATCTAAGAACCTTCTTTGCTGCTTTCCAGTGATCTAGGCCAGGATTAGTCTGATAACGGCCTAGCATTCCAGCAATATAAGCGATATCTGGGCGAGTACATACTTGAGCATACATCAGGCTCCCGACTACTGACGCCTAAGGTATCTGGCTTATTTGCTCCTTTTCAACCTCTGTTGTCGGACACTGGAATGAACCGAAAACATCTCCCTTAACTACTGGAGCGACGGAGGGTTTGCACTGTTGCATGTTGTAACGTGTAAGGACACGATCTATGTAAGTCTTTTGAGACAATCCTAAGATCCCTTTGTGTCTATCTCTGTGAATTTCGATGCCAATGACGTAAGAAGCATCTCCGAGATCCTTCATGTCGAAGTTATGCGAGAGTAACCGCTTCGACTCATGCAACATGTCTAAACTATTACTTGCCAATAGAATATCGTCTACATAAAGGACAAGTATAGTAAAGTTACTCCCACTCATCTTGAGGTAGGTGCATTGATCCACTTGATTCTTCATAAAACCTTGTTTCTTCATGACTTCATCAAACTTGAGGTACCATTGACGTGATGCTTGTTTTAACCCATAAATGGATTTCTTCAACTTACAGACTAGATGCTCCTGACCTTCAAGTTTAAAGCCTTCAGGTTGTTTCATGTAAACATCTTCGTCTAAGTCTCCGTTAAGGAAAGCAGTTTTGACGTCCATCTAATGCAGCTCTAAATCAAAATGAGCTACTAGGGCCATAACGATCCTTAATGAATCTTTACGAGAGACAGATGAAAACGTCTCTTGATAATCGATTCCCTCTTTCTGAGTGTAGCCCTTTGCAACCAATCTTGCTTTGTAACGTTCAACGTTCCCATTCGGATCCAGTTTTGTTTTGAACACCCATTTACAACCTATAGGTTTGGCACCATTGGGTAATTCGACTAAATCCCAAACATCATTTTTCTTCATGGATTCAAGCTCATCAATCATTGCTTTATTCCATTCAGAAGACTGATCACTGCTAATGGCTTCATTATAAGAGGTAGGATCATTGAGCTTTCCAGCATCCATTTCAGTCAGGTAGGTAACATAATCATCCCAATTAGTAGGCCTTCTTTGCCTAGATGACCTCCTGAGTTGATTATCGGGTTCAGCGTTGTCTTGGTTTTGAGCGTTTGATGTGCCTTCATTATGAGGTATAATGGGTTCTGATTGTGGAGATGGAGTTTGTGCAGTAGCTTCAGGTGCAGTTGCATGGGGTACAAGAGGAGTAAACGGAGTAATGGTAAGCAACGAGTCTCCCCCCCCCCCCCCCCGCGTCTTGTAATTCTTCGTAAGGGTTAGTACTGCTCCCACTGACCTTGAAATCCTCCAGGAACGCAGCACGCTTGGTTTCAACAATACGGGTGACATGGGAAGGACAATAGAAACGATAACCCTTCGAATGATCAGGATACCCGATAAAGAAACATGTAACTGTTTTAGGGTCAAGTTTCCTTAGGAAAGGATTATAGAGTTTTGCTTCAGCAATGCAGCCCCATACTTTCATATATTTAAGACTCGGTTTCCTTCCTGTCCAAAGTTCATAAGCAGTTTTAGGGACAGACTTAGAAGGAACTCTATTGAGTATATGAACAGCTACTTTTAACGCTTCAGTCCAGAGGAATAATGGTAAATTAGTGTTGGCTAACATACTGCGCACCATGTTCATAAGGGTACGATTTCTTCATTCAGCGACACCGTTCTGCTGAGGTGTACCAGGCATGGTGTATTGGTTCACAATCCCATGGCCCTTACAAAACTCATAAAATGGACCAGGAGCTTGACCCACATCAGTATGTCTTCCATAATATTCACTGCCTCTATCTGATCTCATAACTTTAATCTGACGATCTAATTGCTTTTCAACTTCAGCTTTATAATCTTTAAAAGTTGTAAGAGATTCAGATTTTTCCTTAATAAGATACAAGTACATGTAACGAGAATAATCATCAATGAAAGTGATAAATGAAGTATGTCCTGTTATACCAGCGATTTGATAAGGACCACTAATGTCAGTGTGAATGAGTTCTAATAAATTAGAGCTCCTAGTGGTACCTTTCTTATTCGCTAATGTCATTTTGCCTTTAAGACATTTGACACATGTTCCAAAATCAGTAAAATCGAGAGGAGGTAAGACTTCATCCTTTACGAGACGATTTAATCGTTCTCTTGAGATGTGGCCTAAACGTTGATGCCACAACAAAGATGAAGTCTCTAAGTCTCGAGTCTGTTTCATCTTTGTGAGTGATTCATTAATATTATATGACAACAAAGATTTGGAAAAATTATCATCTAGTTCTAATCTATAGAGACCACCATCCAGAATGCCAGTACCATAAACAACGAAATCATAGAGAATAGAGAGTTTGCGATGACCATGAGAAACGACAAAACCGTCCATGTCTAACTTTGGTCCTGATACAAGGTTCCGAGTTACCTCAGGAACATATAAGGTATCATAAAGTTTAATACATAAACCAGTTTTCAAAAATAATTGTAATGTTCCTATGGCCTTCACTTCTAATTCCCGATCATCCCCAACTTTAAGTGTTCTTTGGTTTCTTCCCAGCTTCCGGATTGTAAGGAATCCCTGAGTAGAGTTAGTTACATGAACCATAGAACCAGAATCAAACCACCAAGAATTAGCAGGAACATTTAAATTAAAGGACTCAAGTATCATGAAAAAATCGTTACCTTTCTTAGCCAGCCACTCCTTGAAGTCAGGGCATTCCTTTTGCTTATGTCCTATTTTCTTACAGAACTTGCAATAGGGTTTGCCTAAGGAGCTCTTAGAGCTGGAAGGTGCACTTGTATTAGGATTTGGCTTTTGGACTTTGGAAGCATCCTTTCTTTGACGATTGTGCTTCCTCTTCTTCGAGTTGGAGGTTGTGAAGTTAGCAACATCAGTTGTGCGATCCATCTTCATACGCTCTTCCTCCTGTACGCACATAGCAACCAGCTCACTCATCGTCCATTTGTCCTTCTGAGTGTTGTAATTGATCTTGAATGCTTCATAGGACGAAGGAAGCGAAGTGATGATGAAGTGAACAAGAAAACCATCACTGATTTCCATCTCTAGCCCTTTTAGCTTATTTGCCATGTCATGCATCATCATGATGTGTTCACGAATGCCGCTCCTCCCATCATATTTAGTCGTCACCAGCTTGAGGATAAGAGTGCTAGCGTGTGCTTTTGATGTTCCTTTGAACTGAGCCTCCACAGAAGCCAGATAGGTTTTAGCCTCATCAGAATCAGGAATAGCTCCTCTAATAGCATTGTGTATGGATTGCTTCATGAACATGAGAGACATGCGGTTACACCTAGTCCATTTTTCATGAACTATCTGCTCAGCAGCAGTACTTTGAGTAGTAAGGTCCGCTGGCTTATTCTCTCTTAAAGCATAATCGAAGTCTAGCAATCCTAGTGTAAGCATGAGGGAATCCTTCCATTCAGCAAAGTTATCACCAGTCAAAGGTGGAATCCCGCAATTGGGTGCTGATAGTGGAAATAAGATGAGCAAGTTATGATACTAAGAAAGAAAGTCCTAATGTGATCTAAGGGCATGTTATACTAAGGCAGGCATAAATAATGACCATTTTAATTATGAAGCTGTGATATTGTCTATTACTAACATCAAAATAATAGACTTAGTAAAATTCTACTTAAACGAAGACAAATCAGCTTTGGCCAGAAGTGTAATCATTTAAGTATGTGTGCAAAGTAATCGTGACAAATCAGCTTTGGCCAGAAATGAGACAATCACTTTAGTTATGCACTTGTCAAGCATGCTACACATAAATGAATTAAATCAGCTTTGGCCAGAATTAAGACATTTCACGTGTGTAATGCATACTCAACATAGCTTTTATAATACTAGAACAATAAATAGATGTATTAAATCAGCTTTGGCCAGAAATGATACATCAGAAGCTCATTCAAGTTAAGCTATTTTGGTTTTGTAAAAAATTATCTGATTCTGATTAGTTAATTAAGTGTTAACAAAACCAAGTATTTAATAGCAAACCACCTGTTCGCTGGGGGGGTGCAGGGGGACAGCGTGCCCCCGCACGGGGTTCGGGGCAGAGCCCCGAGCTGAAATTTAGTTCACATCAAACAGCCTAAGGTAATGAGGTCTCGAGTCAGGTCTCGAGTTAGGTCTCGACTGAGTTTTGAGATCTCAAGTCAGTTATGAGGTCTCGATTCGCAACCTTTGTCTCGAGTCGGAACCACGGTCTAGAGTTTCAGTCTTATGGTCTCGAGTCGCAACCTTATGGTCTCGAGTTATGACCTTATGGTCTCGAGTTATGACCTTATGGTCTCGAGTCGAGACCTTTGTCTTGAGTTGTAAACTTTTGAGCCCTTATGATTTCGAGTCGAGACCTTGTGGTCTCGAGTCGAGATCTGTTGGTCTCGAGTTGTGAAGATTTAAGGACCTGATGATTTCGAGTCAAGACCTTATGGTCTCGAGTCGTAATCTGATGGTCTTGAGCCCACTTTTAATAGTTGTTTTGTGATAATAACTGAAAACTCGAAATTTGAGGGATTGTGGGATAGTGTTTCCTATTTTATTTCTGATCTAAACTTATCAAAAGATTTCGAAAATTATAACTGATTATCTATTAACAGTTTTCGAAGATTTTAATAGATAAAATTCAGATCAAAATCAGTAAAAACACCCACTAATCCAAATTATATTCCAAAATTTAAGGAATTTTCGAGTTTTTCCTTAGAACATATGATGAACCCTAGAAAATTAAAACGTAATTCTGGAATCCGAAACCTAAGTTTTAATGTTTCAAACGGGTCTCGGACATAAAATTAACCCATATTAGTTTCGGGTGACATGATTAATCACCCCTTTTTCTCAAAACACTGATTTCGGCTCAATGTAACCCGAAACCAGCCGTGATTTTTAATGCTTTTAAAAACTTTCTGATTTCCAGATTATGATCCCAGAATGATGGATATGAAAACAGAACTGATTTATCAACATATGCTCTGATACCATATGTTGATCAGTTCTGTTTAAACATAATGGAAAACATGAATAACATACCTGTTACAGCAGACAGGCCAGCAGAGAATCCAGTCAAAGATGCAGCCATTGAGTTCGACATACTTGTCAGGATGATCTGGTTCCTCCTTAGGGTGTAAGGTGATGATGGTAATGAAACCAAAACTTGGGAGGAATCGGTTATGGAGAGAGAGCCGAATAGATGTTATGAGGGTTGGTTGATTCACTGAATTGTGTAACTGTCTAACTTGTGTAACCCTTTAACTCTCTAATAAGCTCCTTATTTATACACCCAAGAGGAAACCTAATTAGTTAATAAGGGTAATATGGTCCATCAACAATTACCAACTAATTATTAATAGGTTATTAATATATTTTGATCTATATAATATAAATGATTATAAAGGCTACAAGATTAAATATTACATTAATAATATATTTAATCTCACAAGATCCGGCTTTTAAACAAGACTTGTATATTTTACTTGGTTCTTCCGAAAAACCACTTGTAGATCCTTAGATCTACTAGTTTAGAACTCTATTTTACAAGAAAAATCACTTTTACACAAGTTCATGTTTTGTTAGTGGAAGAATTCATCATCTTGTAACTTTCACACTTAACAAACTACTAGTTCATGTTCCATGAACATGATCTAGCATGGTTAGATGATGATTCATCCCACTACTAGCATCAAACAACATAAAATAATCACAACTAAACAAGTTTCACAAGATTTACACCAATAGTTACTCTTTATCCATCAAGTTCATCTTTCATTCAATACTTTATGTTTTGATCTTTAGTGTTCTTGACTTTTATCCGTTAAATCTCTTATTAACCACTTTAAACATGAACAAGGAAGTGTTTAGAAGCACTTACAACTAGCTCAAGGCTAGAGAAGAATCAAAGCGAAAACAAGGTGGATAAAAGCAACGTAGTGAGGTTTTTGAGATTCCGAAAGCACCGGGTCTCCTCGTATGGTCTCTTGCACCTTGGGATGTATGTGGAATAACAAGATCGAAGCTTGATGATGATGGTGGTGTCCCTAGTGTTCTCGGCCGAACACTATGGAGAGAAAAGGGAGAGAGCAATTTTGTGTTGGTGTTTTGAAGTGAATGATGGTTAACCTCTAAGTATACTAATAGACCACCATCTTCTAATATCCATGGTGTAATATGCAATCTAGATATGAGACATAGACTAATAAAATATTCAAAAATTGGTGGGGTGTGTCCCCTTGGGGGACCGTTCGGTTAGGGGGGGGTTAATAGTTTGATTTCAACCAATAAGTTAAGTGATAGTTAGTTTAGTTAGAGATTAAAATAGGTTATTAGTGTGTTATGTAACATAACGGGTGTTAGGGTGTTCGGGGACCCTAAATGGCTCAGAAAAGGATAAACAATGTCATTGACAATATTTTTATGTTCCGGGTAAAGTCCGGTTGTTCGGTTGGATATTGATCCGTTAAAGTGTCAAGCAAAGCTTTAAAGTGTCTTTAATATTATTTTTAGTGACACAATTAATTCCCGACACTTTGGAAAGTGTCTAGTATTATTTTCCCACGTTTTTGCACTTCACTAGTTACGTTAAATGCTGAATTTTGTGATAAAGTGCAGAATTTGTAATTACCACATGTTTTAGGCACATCCGGTCACTATAACTATTACCTAGTGACGTAGTTTTTACAATCCTCACCTCCCTACACTCCCTAATGGTGCAGTAATCTATTCCCGGCTCATACTGGCCTCAGAGACAATATCTGTCTAGTGCTGGCAATGTCAGCATGTTTACTGGGTTATCCGTATAGTGTGCTCACTGTGCTTTTGTGCATCAAGGTTGTCACTAATGTTTGCGTGTAAATAATAGAGTGACAGTATGAAATGTGATGCATGAGTATGTATGTATCAAAAATCAAGAAACAGTTTAACCATAATTGTAAGCAAGCACAGTAATTAAGCATTAATTAAATATTAATTACTTGTACGGATACCTGGATTTGTGAGGGTTGTCACATTCTCCCCCCGTTAAATAAATTTCGTCCTCGAAATTTGTACTACCTTAACTCCTTATGGGTGAGTCACACTTGTATGTATACGGATAATATCGGAGTAGATAATTATCAATCCGAAGCAAACATTACTCACATTAGGTGAGTCCAAACATATTTCACAACCCGGCTCCTAGGGTTAAAAAGGTGTGTGCTCCTCGCATTTTGATGTTAAAGGTACAGTACGTATTTGACGTATGGTATAGCATAATCCTGCTAGCAGGGTTCCATAAAAGGGGAGATTTGACTAATAAGATTCTTAAACGATTGGTTGCAATATGCAGTCGAGTTTTCCACAGCCCATAGCATGTGCCATATGAATTTAAAATCAACAACTCAAGTAATAGCAGCATGGTCTGCTAACCCCCGAGTAACGGGATGGTAAGGTTTAGTGTGTTGCCATTCTTAAATTTCGAAAGTACATCGAATGGAATACAAGTGAATTTTGGGGTATCATTGTCTTGATTCGTAGTTGCATCAGATATGTTTAAATGACAAGTCAAACGAAAGTATATGCAGTTCTGTGTGAAACGGTTGACCATTGATTAGCACAAGTTACAAGTTGGTAATGACACCACAAGGTGTCGTAATGACATAATTCAACATTAGTGGTGACCGAACAAGTTCACCGCGTTTGAAGTCAACTGAAGATGCACCGAAACAAGCCTGGAGTTTGATTTACACAATGTCGTAGAGTTTTCAATTAAATATGGAACATCAAAAGCCACTGTTTTTTATCGAAGGTGAAAAGCAATAAACACTGCAAGGTATTCGATTGACAAAGAAATTACCTTTAGGAAGTACAACGTGACATGAAATGAATCTATGTACCTTTGCCTCAACACACAACTGTGTTGAGACCGATTTAATCGTGATAAACAAGATGGATTTAGGGCAGGTCAACAAATAATCAATTAAATTCGTGTATGAAGTGAGTAACCAATTAAGTGCAAGCTTCAATTTTGTGAGAGTATCCCCACACGGTGTCGAAATCAGTAAACGATTTAGTGAAGTCGTAGACCAAACAAGTCTACCACGACTCGAAACAAAAGAATCTTTGCCAATGATTTGAATATGATGTTCTCAATACATCATATGACGTCTTAAACTGAATTATGCGAAATGAATAAGTTCAAGCAATTGAACTTAGTTTCAACGTAACCCGACAATAAACGCATGTATCGACAAAGGAAATCTCGGCATGGCCACAAAGAATAACCATGAATGTTACTTGAAATAAAAGAAGTTTTAGGAAAGTGTGTTGACTTGGTAACAAAAGAGTCAACAATAACAACAATGTAGGTCATTCGATTCACGAATCAGTAACTAGGTTTAGCAAGGCAAGGTTTAAATTTAAATGAAGTGTTTGTTCGAAACGAAACCACATGCGTAACAAATGATGCATGTGTGTCGTGAAAGTTCCCGAGTACTGAAATAATGAGTACTTGTTAAAATGAAGAAATGACCAGGTATCGAAACAACGTGTGTTCACTCTCAGCGAAGAAAATCAACGTGATGCAACTACTTCGAGGGGAGTAGAGATGCAGCTACCTACTCGTTAGGAGTAAAAGTGAAGGCTTCAACGGAAGAAGATTTAAGTACTTTCGGTTTTGTTAACTGAAATGACATGTTTGTCAGGTTAATGAGGGTTGACCGAGTTGACAGATATGGTCCCTAATTAAAATCCTTACAAGGTTGGACCTGGGTTCTCAAAGGTTCCTAATATATGTTTTCTAGATCCTCCAGATTTCGTATCCCGTGTGGATCTGGTTTGTGTATTATGTAGGGAACGCCATCTTTGTGTATGTCTAGGAACAAGTCATTGTTCCACAATTTTCCCCGGTGCACTTTCTTCCCGAATTCGCTGCTAACGACACTCAATTGTCGACCAGTCGCGTAATAGTAGTTAGGTCCTCACAGTCAGTTATGTAAGAAGTTTGTTAATCCTCAGCAAGAGTCACCGACTCTCGTGGGCTGGCTCGTTCGGCTCTTAGTAGATGGTGCTCATCTGAAAATCATCATCCTTCTTTTGACGAGCAGAAATGGGGTTACCTAGAAGGGAATTTTGGTCTGTTATCTTCCTTCTCTATCAACTTCAGAAGCTTCACTGTCAATCCTTGCACCTCCGAAGGTGTAAGTCGTTAAGGGGGTACTGACTGCAGGCGCGATGCCTGGAATCAAATCGATGCGAGATTCGACTAATCGTTGAGGAGATGGTTCCTGTAAGTCTTCGAGGAAGACTTCAGGATATCGTCTGATCACGGGGGTATCTTCGGGTTTTAGTTCTTCGGCTCCCTTGTCCCCGACATGAGCCAAGAAAACAACACATCCTTCCCACAACAACTTTCGTGCCTTAAGCAATTCGTGATCTGTGGTGGCGTATCCTGTTTCATGAGTCACGATCGTTCCTTCCTTCGTCATCGAGGTGCGGATATCAACCTCCGCTCGACCGCTTGGCAACTAATACACCCCAGTTACCTCGTCGAAGCTTCCCAGCTCAACTGGCAGTAGATCTAGCATAAACTTACGCTCTCCGGTTTTTATCTTGTCGCCCCCAGTTACTGCGTTGGCTTCCACTAGCTTCCCCTAAGCTAGTTCTAATGGGTACTGGAATATCTACTTACTAGCTACTTAAACCAATTATACTCTCGAACTCTAGAGGTGCGAATCGTAAAATTTGCAACAATATTTGACAATCCAGATGCTTAACATTGAGTAATTCAGGACGTACCGATATCCATGCTTGAATCCCTGGCGTGTCTCCCTAGCTCCGGTGGGGAGCTTTCATCCTTGTGCCTGATTGTTTTTAGGGCAATATCTTCTGAAATGCTTTTTGCTTCCACAGTTTAAACAACCTCGAGCACGTTTTTGTTTATCACTCATTCTGCCTTGGTAATTGTCATTGTCGTTGTTTCCTTCGTGATTCTCACTACCATCTTGGCCTCCATTACTATGTTCAGTATTTTGCCAACAAGTTTCTTTGGGATGCCCCCTCTTACCATAGTTATCACATTTTCCATATTTGCACCGCCCGACATGATAACATAAACAATTGTCGCACTTTGGTAGGATTCCCTTGTAATCCTTTCCCTTTTTGGCCTTCTTTTTATTATTTTCCCGAGTAACCTTCTTGAAATTCGCAAGCTTTCTCTTGTTATCTCCAGATGGCTCTGCAGGAGTCTCCTTTTTCTCTTCCGAAGTGAAAAATTTTCCTTGTCTAATCGCTTCTTCAGTGAGCGCCACGCTTATATCGATAGCCTCGGTGATCGTTGAAGGTTTAGACGCTGTTACCAGGCTTAGAATCTGAGGTGCCAATCCCCCTATGAAACGTTCAATTCTCCTAAACTCTGGTCCCACCAGGAGCGTAGCAACTTGTGATAAATCATTAAATTTCCACACATACTCAGCTATCTTTGGTCCTTCCATCTTCAAGTTCCACAGTTTCGTTTCCAACTTCTGGACTTCTGCCTTCGAGCAATATCTCTTACGCATCAGATCCTTCAGCTCATCCCACGTCAAGGCATTCGCAGCGGTCTCGCCCATTGTCCGAACTTGATGGTTCCACCATGACAGAGCCTCATCCACCAATAGTCCAGCTATATACGTGACTTGATGTTCGGGGTCACATTTGCTTAATCGTAAAACAGAATCTGTCTTTTCAACCCAGCGCACGAAGGCTAAGGCACCCCCAGTGCCGTCGAATTCTCGAGGTTTGTGGTCCAAGAACTGCTTGTAGGTGCAGCCTGCGATGTAAGCAACATTATTCGCGTAAGGCCTTAGCAAGGCACTCGTGGAAATGTCCAAACGTTTTGTAATGTGTCTTAAAGGACTAGACATTACCGTTAGGGGGGTTATTTCCCGAGGTACCTCCGCTGCATTCGGAGCGACGGGCCTCGTACCGTGCGATGGCCCATAAGAGGCGCTCTTGCATTTCTGCCTCTGTTGTCGGTAGAGGGTTGTTGACATCGGTGTTCCCTTGAGTCGACATCTTCCTAGAAGAAGGTCGGTTAGGTCAGGTCTTGTTAAGGACACGAGCACCCAAGTCTCTTTTTAACGAATAAGACCGCAGAAGTGTATTACATATACGTATATACGCAGTTGTTATAACATTCAATCACATATTATCACAATTATTGCACAATTTGTAAATAGGAATGTAGCAAGTAAGCATGTAGCTTTATAGTTGTAGCACGAATAGGTAAATTAACAGCGTGCTTAGTGAGGACATAGCGACTAAGTTTTTCATTAGTTATTAGTCACAAATATTGTCGCATGTTTAAAGATGATTTGGGCTTTCATTATCCTCCGGCCACAATCACTGTGTCTAACAAAATGTATCACGTCGAAAGGGACACAGGGTCACCCTACCCTTGTCCAACAAGTATATTAGTGCATCAAAATTTCGTAATCAGAAGTGGTCCTCAAAAGTCTCCGCAATCCCGGCTTATCATTAGTGTCTTTACCCTGCAATCCGCATAATCCAGAAACCAACTATACTGGTGACTGAGGTGGAGGAGGAAAGAAAAGTGACTGCTAGCATGCGTAAACTCCTCCTCGAGCTCGTATATATATCTCGAAGTAGTTAACTAATCTGCCGCCCGATAGTAAAGAAATAAGTATCAGAATCCTGGGAACGGTGAAATAGCAAAGGTCAAGAGCACAAAAGGAATCTTGATGTACGTGGCGGATCAAAGTGTGCTGGTGATAGACAGGGTGGAGGACGTGGTGTTTTACATAAACTTTTCAGACAATATGCTGTCTTGTGATGTAGACACTTAAATCATGTTTTTGGTTATGTATTGCTTTGCAATTGAAGTTGCCAATTGTGGTGTCAGCTCAAGCTCCAACATTCTGCGACTCATATCCTCAACTGTAGTTGATGTTATAGGAGCAACTCATCTTGCGTGTGGCCTCCATAATGTGAGGGATGGTAAGGGTGCAGGTATATCTTGAAAGAAAGCGATAGGCATGTTGACGCAATGGGCGTCGGTCTTCATAAGTGCGACATCAGCTGTGCAGGTGTGGTAGAAGTGTCTCAACGAAAAGGAGATTCAATAGGTGCAGGTACTGGGTCGAATAAAAGGGATGCATAGTATGGTAAGTTAAAAGGAACATGGTCATGATCAAGTAGAGGTGCAAGTTCAGCAGGCGTAACGTCGAGCGGACACAAAAGGTGCAGAAGCTAGCTCAGGAGCAGGCTCTGGGTCGTGTAACGGTGTGGTGCCTCGAGCAGGTGATAGTGCAGCAGTCATGTCGTCGTTGTCTGCATCAGTAGTAGAAAGCTGTAATCCGGCTGTCAGTAAGGCTGCAGATGTCACATACTCAAAGGAGTCTGAAACCGAGTGTATATTAGAATCAGAGGGTAGCTTGACAACAGGGATCTCAAAATTTTCAATCAGTCATGTCGTCGTTGTCTACATCAGTAGTAGAAAGCTGTAATCCGGCTGTCTGTAAGGCTGCAGATGTCACATACTAAAAGGAGTCTGAAACCGAGTGTATATTAGAATCAGAGGGTAGCTTGACAACAGGGATCTCAAAATGTGCAATCAGTAATAAGGTCCTCATCTAACTTTCCATCATCATGGGCGTTATCGGAAGGAGCATCAATATCACGTTGATATCGTTATCAATTGTTCGCCGAGTAATCAACCTTCGGAAGGAATGTCCACACGAGGCGCATTGTCGAGGATCGGAGCCCTGGCGTGCTCATCATAGGGATGTCCAGTGACGAAAGGGTCATGGACTGAAATAAGAGACAGAAGGATTCTTGTCAGAGAAACCACCCGCAAAGGGTAAAGTATCACCAAAATCTGGTAGCGCGGACTGTTGGAAGTCGTCCTCGTCCTTGGTCAGCATGTCAGGGTCACTCTCCGTGTCTGACGTAAATGTTTCTGGCGCAGATGTAGTCTCATCATCTGTGGCGGCGGCTGTAGGGTTATCAATGTCTGATAACTCGCCTTCTAAATAGTGTGACATGTGTGCCAGTTCATAATAGTCATAGCATGTATACCCATAGTAGTTATTAACGATTAGTGTATGCAAATATTCACCACGTGTGCACGTATATCAATAATCATCAATTAAGCAGTAACAATGTACGCATGTAATCATCCTAGTCTTCTCCAGACTATCCTCTCAGCCTCTCAGACTGAACTGCCTAGTCTCTCAGACTAAAATCTCCCAATCTCTCAGATTGAATTCTCAATCTCTCAGGCAGACTTCCTGGTCTCTCAGACTAAAATCTCCCAATCTCTCAGATTGAATTCTCAGTCTCTCAGACTGACTTCCTGGTCTCTCAGACTAAAATCTCCCAATCTCTCAGATTGAATTCTCAGTCTCTCAGACTGACTTCCTAGTCTCTCAGACTAAAATCTCCCAATCTCTCATATTGAATTCTCAGTCTCTCAGACTGACTTCCTGGTCTCTCAGACTAAAATCTCCCACTCTCCCCGACTGGACTATAAATTTTGGAAAAGTGTATTGTGCCCTTTTGTTAAAAATGTTTGTGCCCTGGATCTGGACGTTTAGTGTATGCAATGTAAAAATGTTTTCGTGAGAGCCCTAGTGATCATAGTCTAGACTCGAGAAGGAATCCTAGTTCGCTATGATCAAGGCTCTGATACCAAGCTGTCACACCCTGACTTTTGCGGAAGCGTGGGTTTATTGGTGTGACTTCTTAATATCATAGCAACAATCATAACAATGCTATATGATAAAAACATGAGGTATTCATCCATTAATAAAGTTTAGAAAAATACCATATTATACTTGTCTTAAAACAACATTCACAAAATAAGTTACAACCTTGGATTGATTTAACTGAGTTCATAAAAACTTAGCCAAAGACTTTAAACAATACTAGGTTTAGAGATATGTAACCCGTCCAGGAAGAGGTTACACCTTCTAAACCCTACAACTCTGGATGACTTCTTTATTCAAACGCAGCTTGAAAAATATGCATACCGTGCCAGATCCATTAGTTTCCTGAAATACATGTAGTTTGAAAAGTCAACATAAAGTTGAGCGAGTTCATGTGTAAGTGAGTATGTATAAACCTTTGTAATATGTTTGTATGTATGAAAATCCCTGGTATGTAGCAATTAAGGAAAAAGAGATCATCATTGGGTTGCAAAGCCAATGATATGTGTGAAGTGATGCAGGAAGACTCAAACCTAGCGGATTTGTGCGTCGGGCACATAGTCACTACCTGGTCCACCAAGCGGGCTCAGGAGTGGGGCTTGCTACACCCAAATACATCTATCACTACTGACCCTCGGTCCTACAATGAGGATTAATGGCCTCTAGTTTCCGCCTACCCACTCACATGATCTAAGTAGTAAACCCTCCTTAAGCTAACCATACCATGTATAAAAGTATCCGTAATCATTGTAACATGTATTTCACCCCCGAAGTATAAAAAACTGAAAACAGTTAAGAGAAAAGGGGGACATGAACTCACTGAAGTGCGTCTCGAAATAGTCAATCCCAAATCAACCTGCTGCGTGACGACCTACACGTACTAACTTCTATTAGACGGACGGACGTGCCTTGGCTTAAGGTTTAACGTTTTTGGGAAATAGTTAGGCAACTATTTCGTATTTCCACTTCTTAATTATTTAATATTTATATTCCTTCCCAAGGAAGGGGGTTTTAATACATGTGCATTTTTGTAATTCCAAAAATATGTTATTAAGTCTCACTTAATAAATTATATTTTTATTCCTTTGTCTAAAATATTTTATCTCCAAAATATACATATTTTTCCCAAAAATATTATATTTTATTCCATACGATTTCCAAAATAATACTTTTATCAAAATACGCATTTAAGAGTATTTTTCCGAAAATACATAAGTTACATTTAAAGTTCGGGTGGTAATAATAATACCGGTGTAACTTAGATATTTATTTGTGAAGGCGTTGGTATTATTTTGGAGTCGTTACTTTTTAGTGTATACGAGTTATATTATTTTTACCCTAAAAATAATATATGTGTAGTTCACAAAATAATCATAAAATCACACAAGCATTTTACTATGAAATATATATTCTAAATATATATTTAACAAGTTTTATTTACGAAAATCCACCTCCGACACTTGGTTATTTTGTAATAAAAATCATGGCGAAGTTTGTTTGGAAAACAAGTCAAAAATATATTTATAAACACTTGTCACTAAAAATATTCTAAGTGTTATTTTCTTGAAAAATTTCGCCAGAGTTTCCTCTGTAACTGGAGGTGGCCACGCTTACTAGCGTATCATTTTCTTTTCAAAATTCAATCAACAATCTAGTCAATAATAAGCATAAATCGCAAACACATGAACTTGTAAGTTGTGTAAAAGTATGTAGTAACTTCTTAACATTTTTAGTGGATATCGTCATCTTTAAAAATAAAATTAGTTCCTTGGAACTTTACTTTTAAAGAATGTGTCATTTTACAACTTCTAGTCAAAAATTACGAAAATGTTTCTTTGTTAAACCTTCTTGTTATACAAGTGTTTACACACTTGTTTAGTCACTAAAATACCTTTAGTTTATGAAAGATCCGGCTTTTAAACAAGACTTGTATATTTTACTTGGTTCTTCCGAAAAACCACTTGTAGATCCTTAGATCTACTAGTTTAGAACTCTATTTTACAAGAAAAATCACTTTTACACAAGTTCATGTTTTGTTAGTGGAAGAGTTCATCATCTTGTAACTTTCACACTTAACAAACTACTAGTTCATGTTCCATGAACATGATCTAGCATGGTTAGATGATGATTCATCCCACTACTAGCATCAAACAACATAAAATAATCACAACTAAACAAGTTTCACAAGATTTACACCAATAGTTACTCTTTATCCATCAAGTTCATCTTTCATTCAAGACTTTATGTTTTGATCTTTAGTGTTCTTGACTTTTATCCGTTAAATCTCTTATTAACCACTTTAAACATGAACAAGGAAGTGTTTAGAAGCACTTACAACTAGCTCAAGGCTAGGGAAGAATCAAAGCGAAAACAAGGTGGATAAAAGCAACGTAGTGAGGTTTTTGAGATTCCGAAAGCACCGGGTCTCCTCGTATGGTCTCTTGCACCTTGGGATGTATGTGGAATAACAAGATCGAAGCTTGATGATGATGGTGGTGGCCCTAGTGTTCTCGGCCGAACACTATGGAGAGAAGAGGGAGAGAGCAATTTTGTGTTGGTGTTTTGAAGTGAATGATGGTTAACCTCTAAGTATACTAATAGACCACCATCTTCTAATATCCATGGTGTAATATGCAATCTAGATATGAGACATAGACTAATAAAATATTCAAAAATTGGTGGGGTGTGTCCCCTTGGGGGACCGTTCGGTTAGGGGGGGGGGGGTTAATAGTTTGATTTCAACCAATAAGTTAAGTGATAGTTAGTTTAGTTAGAGATTAAAATAGGTTATTAGTGTGTTATGTAACATAACGGGTGTTAGGGTGTTCGGGGACCCTAACTGGCTCAGAAACGGATAAACAATGTCATTGACAATATTTTTATGTTCCGGGTAAAGTCCAGTTGTTCGGTTGGATATTGATCCGTTAAAGTGTCAAGCAAAGCTTTAAAGTGTCTTTAATATTATTTTTAGTGACACAATTAATTCCCGACACTTTGGAAAGTGTCTAGTATTATTTTCCCACGTTTTTGCACTTCACTAGTTACGTTAAATGCTGAATTTTGTGATAAAGTGCATAATTTGTAATTATCACATGTTTTAGGCACATCCGGTCACTATAACTATTACCTAGTGACGTAGTTTTTACAATCATCACCTCCTTACACTCCCTACTGGTGCAGTAATCTATTCCTGGCTTATACTGGCCTCAGAGACAATATCTGTCTAGTGCTGGCAATGTCAGCATGTTTACTGGGTTATTCGTATAGTGTGCTCACTGTGCTTTTGTGCATCATGGTTGTCACTAATGTTTGCGTGTAAATAATAGAGTGACAGTATGAAATGTGATGCATGAGTATGTATGTATCAGAAATCAAGAAACAGTTTAACCACAATTGTAAGCAAGCACAGTAATTAAATATTAATTACTTGTACGGATACCTGGATTTGTGAGGGTTGTCACACTATTATAGCTCGTGGCCATATCCGTGAGTGGTGTACGAGCACCGACGTCGTTTTCTTTTATTGTTTGTTGTATAAGAGGTCGTGCGCACTTGCACACGGTCTAGCCTAGTACTTCGCCTCCGCCCATCACCGGCAGGAGCGCGGATGTTTGTATGGTGGCGCGTACGAGACCATCATTCCTTGTTTATTGGGCCATTTACTGGAGGCGGACCCACAGTTACTTCCGCCCATAGCGTCGACGCGGATGGGTTTTCAGACGTTGTGGGGGATGAAGCTGATTAAGAGGTTCGACGTCCTCGGCGAGCGGTTTAAAACCCGCGGAGGTCTCATATGTGTTCCGCGGGACCTACCAGATCAGTTCGATCTAGTCTATCCTCCGCCAGATGCTGCAGCGGTCGTGCAGGACCCTCCAGTGGATTTAGACGGACCAGCGATGCCACAGTCACCACCACCTCCCGGGGCACCCAGTTTCCATTACACGTTATTCCAGGTCATGCCCCGGGAGCTGCAGCAGATCCGCATTTACGAGCCGACGTTGACAGGCTTATGGATTTGGTGGGTTAGTTGATTAAGGAGGCACAGGATAGACGAGAGGGGGGTTACCTGCCATACCGCTCCCACCATCTCGAGCACCACATCATCAGCAGTAGCCGCTACAGCTAGATCCAGATTCGGATTCGGACTCGGAGGCATAGACCAACTGCTTGTACATATTTTGGTATTTAGTGTTCAGTTGTAGTTTATATTTTTGTTATGGGTGTACAAACTTATCTTATATATGTCATATTTAAGTTTGTTTTCAGTTATTCGGTTACTTAATGATTGTTTGTATTAAACTGATATTTCGTAATAAACGTTGAGAATATAATACAGAAACAATATAATTTTCAAAATGTTAAATGATATTTAAACGATATAATATTTGAATTCGGATATTAAAATGTTGAAAACAGTATAACATTTAAACAATATAATATTTTAATGGTAGGGTAATATTTGAAAAAATAAAATGTTAAAAACAATATAATATTTAAACGATCGAATATATTTAAAGGGCCGATCTTGAAAACGGTAAAATATTTTTATACAAAAAATAAAACTTTTCTTTAAAAACACATTTTTTCACTCAAAAAATCAACACCCTCCAAAAACCATCAAAATACCCCACCAAAACACCCATGTCTTCAACTAAAAAAACACTCAACTCCTAGATGCCTCGTCTAGGCTTAGACCGGGGGGGGGGGGGGTCTAGTCCCCTCAAACTTTGTGCCTGAAATCTCACCCAGTGCCTCTTGAATTTAGTACCTAGATGTCCCGTATAGCACTAGACGAGGCGTCTAGGGAACCAAAGGTGTCCAAATAGGCAGGGAGTGTGTCCGAATAGATTGAGCCTTGATAAATTTAATATGTTAATTAGTAAAGAAGGGTATTTACATACTATAAATTTACGTGTTTATGCATTGAATGTTGTACACCATGTTTAGGGGTGTTTTAAAAAAATGATTTTACACTTTAATCCAAAACTATTTAATATTTCACTTTTAACCCAAATGTTTTCATCGTTTGCAATTTAATCTCACAGTTTTTTATTTTTAACTTTGGTCCCCTATACTTATCATATTTCGCAACTTTTTTGTTTTACGTTTTGTTCTAATTTTGTAAGTTAATACGGTGTAACGTGCGTGTGTGGTTCAACGTTATTATGTTTCGTTTAACACTTCGTTCTAAATTTGCGAGTTAACACGACGCAACATACGTGTATGACTCAACGCTTTTATGTCGTTTTTCCCGTTTAACATAACAGGATCGCCGCAACAAGCGGGTACTAAGTCGACTTAGTTATTATTTTTTATATTTTACGTTATAATCTAATTTCTTCACATTAATATGTGTTGCTTGTTGGCGGTGGTGTGACAATGGTACTGTTTGAAACAGTTTTATACCCCCACCAACTAGTTGAATTTAACTGAAATATATAAACAATATTTAGTAAGTTTTTTAAAGGTGTATTTAATAATTTGAGTTTCATTTGATTTTATATGAATTTAAAAAGTTTCTAGGCATGTATTAAATTCTTCCTCTTATTACCCACGATATTTTGCTTGTTTTTTTCTAAAAGGACCACCATGACATGGCATTAATAGCACCATTAATTGTTATTTTGTCACGATAGTGTGATATTGAGGGTCTAGTAATCACAAGTGGGAACGATGGGCTAAACTCATTACTCATGTCGTTGTTGATATAACAATACTATCCACATGATGCCAAATTTGTAACTTTGTGTAGATCGATTGAACGTAATCCATGGCGGGTGGTGAAGGGGAAGGCACCTCATTAGAGTTTACACCCACATGGGTTGTCGCTGCCGTCTGTACAGTTATTGTCGGGATCTCTCTTGTTGTCGAACGTCTACTCCATTACACCGGCAAGGTCTGTTGTTCTTCTTTAGCTTTTTATTTTGTTTTGTTTTATGATCGATTGATTATTTGGGGTAATGTAGTGAAGTTGTTCTTGTTGAGCCTTTTTGTGCAGAAACTAAAGGAGTCAGGTCAAAAGCCTCTCTATGAAGCCTTGCAAAAGATCAAAGAAGGTATTTTATAAATATATATGCATACACAAACTTTTTTATTATATGCTGCAAGAAACTACCTCATTTGTGGGCTTCATAATATGCATGTTTCTTAGTTAGTTTAGATTAGTGCTCCAAACGAACCGAACGAACACGAACAAGCCATTGAACACGAACAAGCCCTTGTTCGTATTCGTTTTTTAAGGATATACATGTGTTCACGAACGTTTACCAAACGAGATTTTATGTTCGTGTTTTTTTATTAAGTAAATGAACTTGTTCGTGTTCGTTTGTTTATTTTAGGTACCAAACACAAACGAACAAAAATGGGCGTTCATGAACACAAACAAGTGTTCATCAACATAAACGAAAACATTATATATATTATAAATAAATATAATAAAGGAATAAAATATATAAAAAATAAAGGAATATCACTATATATATATTATTTGGGTAATAAAATATATAATAAATAATTATATATAAAAATTTTAAAACCTTAAACACAAGCGAACACGTTACCGAACGTTCACGAACACAAATGAATGAGCGCGACCTCTGTTCGTGTTCGTTTATTTGACTAAACGAACGAAGATTTTTGTTCGTGTTCATTCTGTTTATGAACAGTTCGCTGAAACTTCAGTTCGCTTGGAGGCCTAGTTTAGATATTTTGTGAGAGCAATAAAGCAATTTTTTACTAAAACTATTATTATTAGAAAACTGACTATAAAGAAATGATATGTCGGTTGGTTATCTGAAGCTAATTAATTTGTTGGTGATCCGTCAGTGAATTCCTTACCTATGTCTGGTTTTCCTACAAAGTTTCACAGAAGGATTACCGACATTCCTACCTTTGGAGAAGGATTACTAAAGGATTTATTTGTCACTGAAAATGATTTGATTTGTTGTGTTTGTAATATTAAGTTAATTAATATTTGCTATTTTTTGTGTAGAGTTGATGCTTTTGGGGTTTATTTCCCTTTTATTAACTGTTTCCCAATCAAGAATTGTCAAGATTTGTGTAAAGGAGAGTATAACGAAACATCTTCTTCCATGCTCGTTGAGTCATAAAAAAGAAGCCTCAAGTAATAAAGGTTACGAGGCAACGTCTCATATTCGCCATTTACTTGCGGAAGAAGCAACGAATTTGGGTTATTGTGCTTCAAAGGTAACAAATTTGGATCGTATACATCACTACTACACACCCGAGTATTTGCGACCGTAAGAAAGTTCGTATTTAGCAACTGATCTTTGGCTTCTGGCAAAACTAGCGACCCCACCCATTTCGGTCGCGAAACAGCTGCCCCATATGTGACTGTTTCGTTTTGGTCACCAAATGGGCTTAAAATTGTTTAAAAAATTAAAAAAAAAATCAATTCCTAAATCTAATATTCGGTTTTAAAATGGTGTAGAATTGAAATAAAAATTTATATTTGGTCGCAAAAACTGAAATAAAATATAACTTAAAACTAAAGATAATTATTGGCTGCGGTAAATAAAAAACACTAAACGGTTTAACTATTGCGAATCCGTTGTGGTAACGATGGTTTTCACAACCTTCATTTTCGGCTTTTCGCTTACAAATGGATCGTAAATCAGTTTTTGTGACCGGTTTACGACCATAATATTAAACACACTTTTATGTTTTACAGAACAAAGTCCCGCTTCTATCTCTTGAGGCATTGCATCATCTCCACATATTTATTTTTGTCCTAGCTGTTGTGCACGTGGCATTTTCTGTCCTTACTGTTGTATTTGGAGTGGCTAAGGTTCGGTATAATTTAACAATAATTAATTATTCTCTTTTTTACTTTATTATTGTTCTATCACCGGTATACATTTATATTATTGTCACGCCTTAGATACGGGAATGGAAGCATTGGGAAGAATCTATCACAAAAGATAACTTTGACCATTCAAAAGGTAAGGGTCATGGGTTTTGGTTTAATTACTTTTGATCGCTGTAATTTGAAGGCCGGACTGGATCACCGGAGACTCAGGCGGTCCGGTTCATGGTGTCAAGCCGTTCACGTAGCCGGCCGGTTCAGTCGTGGGCTGGCGGCCTGACCGGAAATATTAAAAAAAATGTTCAAACTTTATTCAAAACCTTAAAATAGAACAATTATGTTCAAACACAATGTTACACAACGTGAATTTTTTATAAAAAAAATTAGGCTATGTAATATAGATATGTTCTAGTGTGCCATAGTTTAAGTTAGTGTTGCTATAGTTTTTTTTAATTAAAAAAATTAACATGTAATGTGACTACCAGTGTCTGTGTTCCTCGCAACATCACTCATTCGCGCGCGCACCATTCTAATACATACATAACTAAATATATATTGGTTGTTGTATCTAACCCATTTACTAAACATGTTGTGTTCATGTTAACATGTTTAAGTAAACTGTCATGTCCGGGTTGACATGGTAAACCCGTTTATACAACCCACCAACTTCATTAACACGTTTACAACTTCATTACTATCCCTTTGACATGTTTAGATAAACGAATTAAATGGGTCATTATTTTGGCTATATGATTTTAATTTGTGCGGGTTATGGATGATGTTTACGACACAAATAAAAATATGAGTCTTGTTCAGATTGAAGAATTCAACTCACCATCACACCCCTTTATCAAACCTTTAGGATTGAAGAAAAAAAGAAAAAAAAAGCCTCTTGTAACTAGTAATCAATTTCTCCAAAATTTACACGAATTAACAAGTTTAATGTCTTACCTTTCTAATTATTTTTCATTGATAAAACGTGCAGTTTTAAAGCATAAAGTCACACATGTTAAAGATCATGACTTTATTAAGGACCGTTTCGTTGGCATGGGCAAACGTTCAGCTATTCGAGGCTGGCTGGTAAGTCACCTTGCTGTAAAATTAACCTTCTTTCACAAAACGGTCGCAAATGTACATTTATACATTTTCAATGGTCGAAACTCTCGTTGCAACTAATTTTGCAACCAAACCTTTTTGCTACCAACTTTAGCGACCCGAATTTCCACCTCAACACATATACCAACATTGCTACTGGAGTTTTTAGTGATCCACATTGCAACTAGAGCTTTTTAGCAGCTGAAATTGCCACCAGAATCTTTAACGACATAATTTGCGACGGGAATATTTTATGATCAAATATCCAAAACTGTGATGGCAACTTTTTGCATCCGAATTTGTGACTAAATTTTGGTCGCTATTCTTTTGTTGACTATATTTTTTTATGAACATTACAGCGTTCTTTTTTCAAGCAATTCTATGGATCTGTCACCAAGTCAGATTATGTAGCATTGCGTTTGGGATTTATTATGGTAAGGATCCAAATCAAAGAATATATATATAGTTTTCACAAAAAGCCCATTTGTCTTATTTTGTCCCTTTTTTTTGTTACTTTTGTAGACCCATTGCAAGGCAAACCCGAAGTTCAATTTTCACAAATACATGATTCGAGCGCTAGAAGCTGATTTTAAAAAAGTGGTTGGAATCAGGCAAGGGTTTTCTTTACTTTCAAAATAAAAAATTTCAATTTAAACATCGTCTTCCTCCTGTTCAAACCGCGGGGGTGTAATAAATACTGTACATCGGGGTTAAGTCGTCTAAACGACTGTAGTACGTGTAACTTAGGGTTAAGCTCGTTAGGGTTTTAGGAACAGGTTAGGTTATATAAATCCTTACCACAACAACAATTTGCCTTTGGTATTAGATTTAAGACCTTTTATTCCCTGGCGGATCAACAATTTTTTTCACCGGGTTCATTTTGGTTAATTCTTACTATTTTTTTTCCAAATTATATATATAAGGTTTCCACTATTTTTTTTTTCATTTTTTCCAAACCGAGGGGGTTCCTAGGAACCCCCAAAACACCCCTGGATCCGCCCCTGCTTTTATTTTCCAAATTCATTAAGTTTAATAGATTCTTTAGCAATTTATATCCACAGTTTTATAGTGCAATAATCTTTATATTGTAAGGTTATATTCATCAAGAATTTGTAACACCGTGTAATATGATTTTTTGACCCTTTTGAAGTTAAAATGCCTCAGTCAAAAGTATTTGAGAAGTATCCTTTTATGGGTTCATTTGAATTAAGGATTTTTATTTTTGTCTAACTTAATGCAGCTGGTATCTTTGGCTATTTGTGGTCGTATTCTTGTTGATGAATGTTAACGGTATGTGAGGGCGTTTTATCTTTCCGACCATTTCTCAAAGTTGTTAAAATCTTTTCTTGCGCTTCGCTTCAAAGGTTGCGTGACCAAAACAAAAATTACAAGGAGACGGGTTGAAAGTCATCCAAAATGTATTTCCAATGCATAAAACCTTCTAAATAAATACAATAAATAAACAGTTCTTTTAAATAATATAATACTGTGATTGTTCTTATATCAACACACTAATTATATTCATATATAAAAGAGTTAACTGTCATTTCTGTCCTCGTGATTTGTTTAATTAGGTCAGTTCAAGCCAAATTTCAAATTTATACCATTTCTGTCCTTGAGATTCTTGAAACATGCTAGTTACGTCCACAACTGATAGAGTTAACTGCCATTTTCGTCCTTGTGGTTTGTTCAAATTATGCCCGTCTAGGCCATATTTCAAAGTTTTCTTGGATGGAAATCGCATGTTTCAAAAATGTCAGGGATGGAAATGGTACAAATTTAAAATTTGGTCTGAACTGGCATAATTGAACAAACTATAAGGACGAAAATAGCAGTAAATTTTATATTAAAAAAAAACTTCAATTTTTTGGACAGTGTTTTTCGGGTTAACCCGGCCCGTCACTCTAAAATCACCCATTTCTACTCATTGCTCAAGTCTCAACCCATTAATTTTGTTATAGCACAAAGTCAAATAATCAATGATCACAATTCTTTTATTTAAGCATGTTGATCATACCATCTTAGATATTTTGCAGGTTTTCATGTATACTTTTGGATATCTTTCATCCCTTTCTTTGTAAGTACCATAACTCATAGCTTACCATTAGTCAATTACAAACTTTCATCATCATCTTTTTTTATAAATTCATTTTTTACCAGCTTCTACTTGCTGTGGGAACAAAGCTGGAACACATCATAATCCAGTTAGCTCAAGAGGTTGCTGAAAAACATGTAGCAATAGAAGGAGAATTAGTCGTGCATCCGTCAGATGATCATTTTTGGTTTCGACGTCCCAAAGTTGTGCTTTTTTTCATACATTTTATCCTCTTTCAAAATGCATTTGAGATCGCATTCTTCTTCTGGATTTGGGTATGTTTTCTTTTCGTCTCCGTAAGCATATTAAGATATGCAGAAATCGATATTGAGTTATGCGCATCACACTGCTTTTCAATTTGATGATAGGTTCAATATGGTTTTGATTCATGCATAATGGGGAAAGTCGCTTACATTATTCCGCGGTTAATCATCGGGTAAATACTTGTTATGTGAACATTTTTTGTATGCATTTGTATGCTCAATGGGTCTTCGGCCCGACCCAAAAAAGCCCACAATAGGTCTTGGGCCCGACTCGTAAAAGCCCACAATCAGTCTTTTGCACACCCCATATTAGTTGGGACCGTCGGGCCCAAATCATAAATTTTTTGAACGGAAGGAATGGGCCTTGTCTTGGACTGGATTTTGTGGGCTGAGCCTCACCACAATTGCATAAACTTTGGTTTTATTTCAGGTTGTTTATACAGGTTTTGTGTAGTTATAGCACTCTACCACTTTATGCTCTGGTGACACAGGTATTTCATTTCAAAATAAAAGGCTCACACTATCTGCACACCTTGGTTGGCTATCTACACACTTAGGGTTTACCTACGCTGCGTATAGGTCTATACGCAACGTATAGGGTTACCTCTATACGCTGAGTATAGCTCTAAACCATGGATTTCAGAGCCTTATCAGCAATCATTGCACAGAAAACAAGGGGTTTATATACGCTGAGCATAGAGCTATACTCAGCGTATATAACCCATCAGATTTTTTTTTTTTTGCTATTTTGATGTATTTGTGGTATAAATTCTCACCCGGTTCCAACGTTAAATCGCTTAAAATATATAACCGTTAACGTTATACCAATAATATTATATACCGTTAAATTGTTTGGGAAAACGTATATACGGTTCGAATATATTATATTGTTATCGTTTAAATTAAATTATTATACCATGTCTAGTGCAGTTCGAATTCTATAAACGTTTAAATATCATACTGTTAATTATTTTTAAATACTACATCTATAGGCATATACGGGTGTTGTATGATATCCTATAGTATCGTATCGTATCGTATAGTGTATATATAAGTCTCGTATAGGTTCCCTATAGGTCTTGTATATGCCTATAGGCTTATACGGGGCCTAAACCACACCTATAGGCTTATACGGGACCTAAACCACACCTATAGGCCTATACGGGACCTCAACCACACATATAAGACTATACGGGACCTAAACCACACATACATGCCTATAAGGGACCTATACTACATCTATATGCTTATACGGGTGTTGTATGGTATCCTATAGTATCGTATCGTGTCGTCTAGTGTATAGTATAAGTCTCGTATAGGTTCCCTGTAGGTCTTGTATATACCTATAGGCCTATACGGGACCTAAACCACACCAATAATGTATAAACTTTTAAAAAAAAAACCTTTATATACGCTGCGTATAGACCTATACGCAGCGTATATAAAGGGTCAAAAAGACAATGTTACCCTTGTATTTGGCTGTGTATAGCCCCCAATGTAGGGGTAAAATGGTCTTTTTCACCAAACTTACCCCATATATACGCTACGTATAGCTCTATACGCGTCGTATAGTAAAAAAGACCATTTTACCCTTGCATTGGGGGCTATACGAGCCAAATACAGGGGTAACATTGTACTTTTGACCCTTTATATACGCTGCGTATAGGTCTATATGCAGCGTATATAAAGGGTAGTTTTTATTTTTAACCCCAAACCTGTGGTAAAATTATCTTTTTAACCCTTTATATACGCTGCGTATAGGCCTATACGCAGCGTATATAAAGGGTGCATTTATAAAAAAAAAAGATTTTTAAGTATCGTATCGTATAGTATAAGTCTCGTATAAACCTCGTATAAGTCTCATATTGGTCTTGTATCTGCATATAGGCTTATACGGGTGTTATATCGTATCATATAGTATAGTATCGTATCGTATTGTATAGGTTCCCTATAAGTCTCGTATAGGTTTCCTATAGGTCTTGTATATGCCTATAGGGTTATACGAGACCTAAACCACACCAATAGGCCTATACGGGAGCTATACGTGACCTATACTACGCTATACAATACGATATCATACTTATAGGCTTATACGAGGTCAATACGAGATCTATACTACACCTATAGGCCTATACGGGTGTTATATCGTATAGTATAGTATCGTATCGTATCGTATCGTATCGTATAGTGTAGTATAAGTCTCGTATAGGTTTCCTATAGGTCTTGTATATGCTCATAGGCTTATACGGGACCTAAACCACACCAATAGGCCTATACGTGACCTATACTACACCTGTACGATACGATATCACACTTATAGGCTTATACGAGGTTAATACGTGACCTATACTACACCTATATGCCTATACGGGTGTTATATCGTATCGTATAGTATAGTATAGTATAGTACAGTACAGTACAGTATAGTATCGTATCGTATCGTATAGTGTAGTATAAGTCTCGTATAGGTTTCCTGTAGGTCTTGTATATGCCCATAGGCTTATACGGGACCTAAACCACACCAATAGGCCTATACGGGAGCTATACGGAACATATACTACGCTATACGATATCACACTTATAGGCTTATACGAGGTCAATACGTGACCTATACTACACCTGTACGATACGATATCACACTTATAGGCTTATACGAGGTCAATACGTGACCTATAATACACCTGTACTATACGATATCACACTTATAGGCTTATACGAGGTCAATACGTGACCTATACTACACCTATACGATACGATATCACACTTATAGGCTTATACGAGGTCAATACGTGACCTATACTACACCTATAGGCCTATACGGGTGCTATACGGGACATATACTATGCTATACGATACAATATCACACTTATAGGCTTATACGAGGTCAATACGTGACCTATAATACACCTATACGATATGATATCACACCTATAGGCTTATACGAGGTCAATACGCGACCTATACGATACGATATTTATCGTATAAAATTAATTAATATTGTATAAAAAAGCTTGTAAGAAATACTTAATTTTTTATTTATTTAAAAAAAACTTTTTTTTATAAAATTTACTAAAACCAATAATGTATAAACTTAAAAAAAAATAAAAAAAAAACCCTTTATAAACTTTGTGAAAAACTGATGCCTCAAACCTACCAAAATACCAAAAAAAATCTGATGGTTTATATACGCTGAGTATAGAGCTATACTCAGCGTATATCAACCCTTGTTTTCTGTGCAATGATTGTTGAGAAGGCTCTAAAATCAATGGTTTATATACGCTGCGTATAGCTCTATACGCAGCGTATATAGGTAACCCTATATGCTGCGTATAGAGCTATACGCAGCGTAAATAAAGGTAGGGTTTAGTGTGCAAATAGCCATATTAGTGTGCAAATAAGTAGACCCAAAATAAAATCTTTTTCATTTCAAATGTTGTAATTTTTTTAACAAATTGTGATTCATTTCATGACCAAATTCTAGATGGGAACACATTTCAAGAAGTCAATATTTGATGAGCATATACAGGCCAAAGTTGTGGGTTGGGCTCTACACGCCAAGAAAAAGACGGCCCAAAGCGGTGGGACTAATGACTCGGGCGAAGATGGCCCAGCTACCTCCACCTCTGCTGCCACATCTGCTTTTAAGGGTATTCAACTTGGTAATATTAATCAGAACCACGCTGCGTAAAATTGTAGTGTTGGAATTTGTGGAACGGATAAGAATGCGAATATGGTAAAATTGAGTATATAGTACTCCTCTCTATTTAGTTTCTTAACATATGGGTCTTTTAGTGTCCACCCCTTCTCTAAAATTCTTCCATGTATAATTTTTATGTATTTTTCTTGTATTTCTCTTGTATCTCAAATGAGACACAAAGCCTACCATTTCTACAAGAGCCATGGGTGGTGAAGAGTTTCACTTCATTAAGGATTTAGTTAGAGAAATAAAACTATAGTAACAACTAATCAAGTGACATAAAAAAATCAACTCAAGAGTTTATCACCATGAAGAATCCCATTAATAATTTTACTAACTTAATTTCCTTTCACATTATTTCCAAATTTCCAACAACCACAGCTAGTGCTCTTTAAAATTTGTATTCACAAATAATGCTCCCTTCATTGCTAGTGGCGATGGAGGTGAAGTTCATAGGCTTTGTAAGATAGTTTTCAGGGAATGTAAGTGTTAATGATTGTTTGTCAGTACGAGGTTACATTTTGCAACTTGCAATGACAAAGATGGTGACTAATTTTGGTGCTAGTGGCGCTTTCCTTACAAGAAAGTAAGAACTCCAGTGCTAGTGGCGATTTCCCTGCGACGATTTGATGATGGCCGGTGCTAGTGGTGGTTTTGAACAAATGACGCGACACCCTGATGAAACCTCTAATTTTGCCAAGTGTCATGTCATTTGTTTGAAATCGCCACTAGCACGAGAGTTCTTACTTTCTTGCATGGAAATCGGCATTAGCTTCGGAATGAATCACCATCATCGTCTTTGCAAGTGGCAAAATGTAACCGCGTACCGACAAACAATCATTAGCATTTACATTTACATTTTACAAAGCCTATAAACTTTACCTCCATTACAACAATAGAGGGGAGCATTATTTGTGAAAACAAATTCCAAGGAGAACTAGTTGTAATCAAGTGTTCAAAATAGGGCAAAACTTCTCCATTTTTGGGCATTTTATGCACGTTTGTTTGTTTGTTAATTTTGTGAGTTGATGCTTTTGGGGTTTATTTCCCTTTTGTTAAACTGTTTTCCAATCAAGATTTGTGTAAAAGAGAACTTTCTTCCATGCTTGTTGAGTGATAAAAAAAAAAGAGCCCTCAAATTCTAAACTCCTCAAGGGTACGTCTAATATTCATCATCAAAAAAAAAAAGCAACAACCGGATATATTTGCGACCAGAAAAAGTCGCAAATTACTCACCGATTTGCGAGGTGCGACTGTCACAAAATAGCTCTTACCCTTATTTATGTCACAAAACGGTCGTAATATAAAATAAACTAAAAAATAAGAAATAATCATCGATCTCAAACTAACTTGTTGCTATTTAAGACTAAATAAATTAAAAAATAAGAAATCTTTATTGATCTCAAACTAACTTGTCGCAATTTAAGACTGGAATATTGGTTGCTAAATATAGTAGCAATTGTTAACCTAGTCGCAAAAAGTCACAAATCATTGTATGTGGATGACATCCTCTTAGTAAAATCACGGTCCATTGCTGAGGCGGGGTATAGAGGCATAGCTAATGTTGTTTCAAAAAAGAGCTTTAGACGGGGTGATATGGGTTTTAAGATGGTGTTGAAAACACCGTCTTAAACTACACCGGTTTAAAATCAAGTCTTATTAGACTGTGTTCAATTTGAACACCGGCTTAAACTTGATGAACACCGTCTTTTGGTGTTCAATTTGATATACTTGATGAACACCGTCTTTTGATATTATGATATAAATCGTCGCTGTTATCCTGTTGTCGCAATCGTCACTATTTCCCTGTCGTCGTTGATGCTTAAAAAACGTTTTTTTTTGTTGTTTTTTCAATACAAACCTGCCAATTTCCGGTTCACGACACACAAAAACTAAATAAACATAAACTAATAAGCATAAACGTAAGCATAAATGGTTACCTTTCAAAAAAAACATAAGCATAAACGTCATAAACGTCACAATCCGGGTTCGTTGGGGACTAAATAACCCGAAGGTAACATGACACAAGGGTTGTTACAAATGCTCAAAAAAATACAAACATACTACGTCCAGGCTAGTGAGAATGAGCATATTCATGCGCAGCTTTAGATGATTCCTCAGGCTCATGTTCATGTTCAACTTTAGATGGTTCCTCATCCTCTTCAACGTGTTATGCAAAAAGAAAAATTTCAATAAACATAATTAGGAAAAAATACCAGCAAAGAATAACATTAATTTTAATAAGTACCTCCCCTTCCATATTGCCAATGGATGCATCCTTGTCATCATCATTATGGGCTACTGTAGCTTGGATATCGGCTGGGGCTTTCTTTAGATCATATATGAAGAACCACCGCAAACAAGTGATTCACCTTTTAGCAATTAAAATAAACAAAAAATTGTGGTAAATTCAACCACATTTACTTAAAAATGGGTCTATTTAAGCTACGCTTTATCACAAAGGGTCACGAAATAAAACTTAGCTGGAAGAGGAATAGGTCAAACACGTTGATAGCAAAACATTGTATGTTTAATGCATATAACCTACTGAACCATTTTATTCGGACATAAATTAATCGCAGTAACGTTTTTGTAAACATGATTAGCAATTTAGCACGTTATTGTTTTTAAGAAAATCTAAAAAAAATGGAAAGAAAATAGTTTGTGGGTTGATCCAACCCACTCTGTTTGACTCATACATTGCATGTTGACCCGTTACCTAACCCATATAAATTCAAAAGAAGGAGCTTGAAGAAATAAAATACATACCTTAAATTCTCTAAGAACTATTGGAATTTCATGTCCCATTGTCCAAACAAGATACATGCATAAAAGTGAGGAAAAAAAAACAAATATTAAACATCATTTAAAATGATTGATAATTTGATTGAGTTGTATTAAAGATAACAGAACAGGTCTACAACAATACAACTTATATGTGGCAAAGAACAAAATATTGTCTTCAAATTCAATTGTCAGGAAGTAGCACTACATGTGAAAGACTAAAACAGTCTTGTTTAGCTATAACACTAATTTTATAAGCATCATTTTCTAACAAACTTGACGATAGAAGCTCTTTGATATACTTTAATAACTTCAAAAAAGTTTACATATTGACCCATTTACTATAAATAATTTTTTTTTCCCATTCAAATACCCAGAAACTTTTTTCTAATCCCACTCATGTTTCCACGAATCTTGTGAGGATGCAAACCATCACATATCACTTCCTCAATATCATAAATCCAGCGGCATTAGCACTACTTACGTCTGAGAAGTTTAAAACAAAAACTTCCTGCACACCAAACTCAAGTAGCCAAAAACAAACCAAAACTTTAATTAGCTTGTGAGAAATATAAATTGCACAAATTCAAAGAAAACCAAAAGTCTTTTTACTGGATTGAATTTATTTGACTCCGATTTACTTCATAGAAATCTAAATCCATTTAATTGAAGTAAAATAAAAAAGCATTCTGGAAAAAAAAAACCTCATTATCTACATTCAATCATTTGTATTCGAGCTGCAACCACCATGGTCAATAATTTCCCCCAAATTACAGCAGATGGTGTATTTGGATGTTACACAAGGTTCACATCAGAAGTCAGAACTTAATTAAGACAATTATTTTGTATAAGTTAAGATTATAACCTGAAAATTTTCGTACACGGCTTTGATTAACAACATTCACTTTCCCTCTTGCATAATAAGCCAAGTTCGATTAAAACAACATTCACATTCCCTTAGGCATAATAATCAAGTTAAGTCTAGGGATGAGCACGGTACCCGTTTAGTACCGCACACCGAAAAATTGGGAAAATTGGTACCGGTACCGTACTCAGTACTGGTATTTACCCGTAAATACCGGCATCGTACCGGTACCGAAAAACGGGGAAAATGGGTAGCGGTACCAAATATACCCGGTACGGTTCGTTACTGGTACCCCGAATGCTCACCCCTAGTTCAGTCCTATCTGGAAGCCGATGTGGCATAAAAAGTAAGCGATGTAAATCAGCATCCCTGGCATAGATTTTGTGTGTATATGTTGAGGCAAGATAGCAATAGCAACATGGAGCAAATTACAACAGGGTTGCAAATTTCAACTTAGAGCTCTTGAAGTTGAGTGTATGATAGATAATGCAAGTTAATTTACCAAATAACATATTTAAAAAAAATAGTTTGTGGAAAGAAGTAGTGTCAAGCAGCTATGAGAACCAAAGATAACTCACAAGTTCAACGCCTTGCTTTATGAGAACCAAAGATCCATTTTCTTCGATTGCTTCAGTATCTATATCCATAGTCCATTGTATTATTACTGTATGCCATATCAATTCTGATTTACTATGATCAGATTGACCCAATGCATTGCATAATCCATTCAACATATATGCTATAACTTAGCAGACTTACATTTGAATTATGTAACAATGGTTGATGTGATTGCAAGAATATCTCCTTCTCTGATATCATCACGAATCAGCTAGCGATGATTGGACTGGTGAAAACTACAATTACGACTCGAAAATGGAAATAACTAAATAAAAATCCCGAATAATAGACAGCAAATCGAGTCTGAAAAAGTAATTGCAATCCACCAATGAAATTCAGTATTAAGAAAACTTTTATATGGATAAACAAGAAAAAGTAATTCCAATCCACATATGAGCCTTAGGTTTTCTTGCATAGATGAACACCTCAAAAAGAATAGATTAACTGGCCATCAAAAGTCAACTCAATTTATTCGAATAATCAAACCTTAAATTTTCAGCAACTAAACTACAGAAAAACCCTAACCTTGTAATTGGACAAGATGAAGTGTTCGTAAAATAACTTATAAACCCTATCAACCTAAATCTAGCCTATCTATGGAATTCACATGAATAACTCAAAGCACAAAACAAAAAAACTAAAAATAAAAGTTGAAAGAAATTGAAGTGATACCTGACCAGAGTCTAGTTTGCTATACGAATCAAGGAGGGATTAGATGTTCCATATGCAAGTGGAATTGCAGCAGAAACCACAAGATCACACCCAATCTAGAACTCCATGCCATCAGTTTTTTTTTTTCCCAAAACTCAAATTAGGGCAAAAACTCACAGTTCAAAATAGGCTAACAGAGATGATGCACAGGAACGAAAGGATTCTATGGTTGTCGAGAACATGGGAGATGCAGTTTCGTCGGTCGTTTTGGAGAACGAGGGTCTAGATCGGATCGAGAGGGAGAAAACCAAAAAAAATGGTGAAGATAGTGAATTTGGGGGCAATAGGAATTGAAAGTCGGGCTTGGGTTTAGACTGAAAAATTTTTAGAGGGAACTGAATTTTAGGGGAAGCATGACATTTATAAGACGGTGTTCAAAACACCGTCTAAAGGTTGTATAAAATAGTATAAGACGGTGTTTAAGCATTAGACGGGGTTTTTTTATGAATTTTCTTGAATATTTTAATCAAAACAGCACAATGGTCATATGGATATTGATTTTAAGACGGTGTTATTGCTTTAACCCCATCTAAAACAAAACTTCAACACCGTCTAATACTCCATTTTGTAGTAGTGCGAAGTTTGTTAGATTTGAAATTTGCTTCTTGAGTTGGACACTCCTCTTGCGTATGCAACTATAGTGTATTGTGACAACGTTAGTGTAATCTACGTAGCCAGGAATCCAATCCAACATCAACGAACAAAGCACATTTGAAATGGGAATTTATTCCGTTCGGGAAAAAGTGGCCAAAGGAGGTTTGAGTACTTCACGTTCCATCTCGTTATCAGATTGCAGACATTTAAAGGCCTTCCACGGATCCTTTTCAACGACTTTCATACCGGTCTCAACATTCCTGATTCTCTCGTTTCGACTACGGGGTGTATTAGACCACATTGATATTTCAGGATATATTCACTCATTTATTGTAAAGTATTGTTGATATAGTTGATATATTTAGAATAGCTCAAAGTGTAATCTCTATGTATGGTCTTGTATTATTCAATAGCAATCAACGATTCAATTGCCAATGGGGTGGTGGTGGAGTGGTAAGGGAGAGACTTGGTGTTCTAAGGGACCCAAGTTCGAATCCTGCCCTCCCGATTATTTTTGCAGCACCTGGTGATGATGGGAGACTAGGCGAATAGGTGGAGATCGCTAGTTCGATCCTTGAACTGAGCGGATTTTACCTCACCGCGCTGTCGTGCCTTCGGGCGAGTGTTCACGGGCTTCAGCCCTAGGTGAGGCTTTTCCACGATTCGGAGGCGAGTGTATCCCGATGTGGTGAATTTCACCAGTAGCCCATTTGGTGGATTCATTGTCCGTAAAAAAAAAAATCAATGATTCAAAATCCAATTATCAGGTCCAATCCATAATAGCCCACAATTGGACTTTGGGTCCACCTAATTTTATTTCCAAGAAATATAGATGTAGCCCTCCTGAAAATTCTGATTTTTCTACAATGTTTAATCTTCTTATGAGTTACTTTTACATGTAATGTAAATGTAAATTTGGATATTTTTCTACAATTATCAGGCCCAGCCCATTTCTGCCGCCACCTCTTCTTTTAAGGGTATTCAGTGTGGCCCAACCCATTTCTGCCGCCACCTCTTCTTAAAAGCCCACCTTGATATCTTGCAAACCTTATTATTTCTGTCCAATAGAATTTATCATAGCCATCAAATAATAAATTAAAGGAGTTAAATGCCATTTTAGTTTCTATTGTTTGAGCCAATTTGCCAATTTAGTTTAAAGGTTTCATTTTTCATCTGTGGGTCCAAAAAGCTTTCAACGTTGCTATTTTAGTCCACTGGGTTAACTTCATCAATTATTTCGCTTAGCGAGAATGACAATTCGGTCATTTTACATGTAATTCTGTTAACTAAAAGGGCAATTCGACCATATAAAATGACCGAATTGCCTTTCTCGTTAACATAAATAATGGATGAAGCTAACCCATTGGACTAAAATGGCAACGGTGAAACTTTTTTGGACCCACAGGAGAAAAATGAAACCTTTAAATTAAACTGGTAAAATGGCGCAAACCATAGAGACCAAAATGGCCTTTAACTCAAATTAAAGCCTGGATATTATAAATATCCTGAAATTAATTGCATTCTATGAAATCATACCCAACTAAATAATGGATCCAAATAATAAATGAGCCTATGTTAATGTTTTTTTTTTTTTTTTTTGGAATGGCGAATGAGCCTATGTTAATGTATTTAAAACCATTCCATTTAGCTATTTTGGTAATGCTTTTCTCATTTAGCTTTACTTGTGCTTAATTTATTCATTATTCAAGATAAAAATCGATTACAACAATATATTGTGTAATATAAAATAAGATCTGTATTAAATGCACCGATCAACCTCTACATTCTCGTCCCTCTCAACCTATGATCACATGTTCTCGTGATCATAATAACCATAAACCACAACACTTTATTGATTGTGTTATTCTTCGTGTTTCCTCCATTCCTAATTATGAATCTTCAACTTTCCTTCAAGCACACGAATGGCGGTACGGTGGGATGTCAAACTAAAATAATTGCTACTCTAAACACTAAGGCTTTTCAATTCGTGTGATAGAAATGTCAAATTCTTTATTTATAAATTAAATTCTTATTGTAAATTCATTTGAGCCAAACGTGCAGTTGAGCTGATGGGATGCCTCAAACGCCTCAAGGACCCTCAGAGCGAACTCCTCCTGCTCCGTTCGTGTATGGGGGTTGCTAAACTGCTGTTTGGGCTTAGAACGTGTCAGCCTTCTTATGTCGGGGAAGCCGTCTCTGTGTTTGACAAGGGGCTACGGGAGGCGATCGAGGAAATTGTTGTTTGTGGGGGTGCCTTTTTTGGGGACCTACAATGGAGGTTAGCATCCCTCCCAACACGTTTTGGGGGACTTGGGATTTGCTCAGCTGAGGATGCCTCTACCTACGCTTTTGTGGCTTCAAGGGCCCACTCTTGGGTTCTTCAAGACCACATCCTTCGCGAATGCGGGGGAGAGTTGTTGGACTCTGATTACAAGGGTTCGTTGGACAATCTGCATAGTTCTCTCCCCGATTTTGATCTTAGCGATTTCTACATTAAGGGCACCGCCCCCCCTAAAGCCCAGAAAATTCTGGCGAATGCCTTATATGGAGAAATCGTCAAGACAGTCGAAGAGAAGTTTGCCTTTTCCCCTCGCCAGCGAGCCGTGTTTGAGTGTTTGCGAGCCCCCCATGCTCAGGATTTCCTGTCAGTTGTTCCCATCGAAGGTTTAGGGCAAAGTATGTCGGCGGTGGAATACCGGGCTATCCTCAAGTACCGTTTAATGATACCCATTTTCCCGGCTGATGACCCGTGTCCTGTGTGTCGGAAGTGTTGCTTGGATTCTTTTGGGGAGCATGCAATACATTGCAAAGAATTACCAGGGTTTAAGTATCGTCACGATTTAGTTCGAGATGTGCTGTATGATGTCCTTAGGCGAGCAGGGATCTCGGCTAAAAAGGAAGCTCCGGTGAACTTCTTGACTGATCCGTTAGAAGGGAGATCTACGTTACGGCCCGCTGACATTCTTGTTTTTGGATGGGAAGGAGGGAAACACGCGTGTGTCGATTTGACAGGTGTGTCCCCCCTCGTGGGGCTAAGGGACCACGGGTTTGTGGTGGGACAGGCGATTACCAAGGCAGAGGCGGGGAAAGTAGCTAAACACGAAAAAGCTTGTATCGAGAATCAGCACGTGTTCGTTCCGTTCGCCTTCAATACATTTGGCGCTCTCGCCCATGACGCGGTGCGGTTCCTAAAGCGGGTTCAACAGGTGCTAAGCAGTAACACCACACTTGTTAAGGGGCAAAATTTTGTGTTTAGCAGGATAGGGTTTGCCATTCAGAAAGGGGTAGCGGCGCAGCTTGTTGCCCGTCTACCTGTCATTAGTTTGTAATCGTATTGTGTTTTTAATTCAAAAAAAAAAAAAAAAAAATTTCATTTGTAATTCTTCGAGGAATCGGGTCGACTTTCCGTTAACATTTTTAGAAATCCCATATAGATTGACTATTTAACGATCTTTCATTCTTGATTCCCAAGCTTATGTGATGTTGATTGAGGAGGGGTGCCCGAATGATTGGCGCTCTATCACTAGATATTGTGCTTTTATTGCACCCAATTATATTAGTTGGAGTTCCACGAAAAACACACGGATGAACTTAGCGCATACATTGTTGAACTTCGTTGGGTTATGTCCGAGCTTCATGAACTACATTGCTCTCTTCCTACTCCACCTACTTTGATGGTGTCAAAATGATGTGCTAAGTTGGTTTAAATGCTTATGAAAGTCCAATTAGAGCTATTATGGATACAAAATCGTGAATAGGCAAGTGTGACCTCATTAAACTTGTACCACTGCATACAAGTAGTATGGGTTTTTTGAACAATGAATCCTGATACTTAAACTTGTACCACTGCATAATCCTGATACCTAAACTTGTACCACAAGGAGGGTTTTTTCCCAAATTTATTGGTTTCCTCCTGAATTTGTGTAAATGCATTATGCCTACTGAAGATGGATATGATCGGGTGGTTCCGCTAGTGGCACAATGATACTCCAGTAGTCCGTCAGTGATCCAAATTTGTCGTTTAAAAAAAAAGAACAAAGATAAGGTGATTCTATCAGTATAACCGTCTAATACATAAACTAATAAATAAGAGTTCTCTTGTTGCCCATTAAATCAGTTATGAAATAAGTCTTGTTAGGGGACCCGGGGTGGTCTCCTTGTTCTCCGTGATAGTTTTGTATAACGCGTGGAAGATGGCAAAACTCCACCGCCACCATCATTTTTCAACGCGTGGAACATGGCAAAACTTTGTAACGCGTGATGATCTGATTCTTGTGAGGAGAATTGTTGGTTGGGGGGAAATTGTTAGGTGTGGTGGTGAGTGATGACCATTGCCACTAAAAAAGGTTGTGAGTGATGGAATATTGGTTGATGACATGACGGAACTTGATTGGATGTTGTGAGTGATGAGTGATCACCACCCCCTCCCCCTTATACGAATTCTAACCTAACCATTTAATGAAATAAGTCTTGTTTTACGAATTCTAACCTCACCATTTAATTAGTGGAAACAAACTTAGAGTTTTCGTGTTGCTAACCCCAGAAGTAAAATCAACCAGACCATCTATATCAAATAACTAACTAACACCAAGAATTATCTTGAGTGCAATTACTCATGTGTGTTGCGTTGATTATCTAATCTAATAACATAATTTCATGTAATGGGTTTTTTTTTTTTTTTATTATAATTTCCTTTTATCTAGTTAGTCCAAATATGAGTTCCCCAACTCTTGGGTGAGCTCCGTACCATTTCCACTCGCTTGAGAATAACTCGACCTTGAGTTATTTATTCGGGTAGCTAGTAGTACTATTGTTTGTACGTACACGTATACCATGTTGAACATCTGGGAGATGTAACATAGTGTTAGGGAGATAACGACATATGCATTATCATTCATCTTTCTAAAGATCTTGGAACTTGGAAGTAGTGTACTTTTTTTGGCCATCTTCATGAAGTTTGTTGTAGACAGTGACCGATAACCGATCTTTGCAAAGGTACACGATGACATCATTTGCATGATCAGTTGTGTTGAAACGCCTTTGTTAGCTAATGTCAGTCACTCCTAAACTAATTAAACCCTAACCAGTTAGCTGATGTCAGATGTCAAGTCACCAAACAAGTGCCACGTCTGATGTCGCATCACTAAATAAGTGTCACGTCACTACACACGTGCCACATCAGCAAAAAAAAAACTAACTGGTTTAGGGTTCAATTAGTTTGAAATAACAAAGTAAAATAACTTGAAAATGGTGTGATACAATTTTTAAATTGAAAGTGTTATTGGTCATATCAGGGGCGGAACTAATGAGGAACGAGCCGTAGTACGGGCTACGGCTCAACCTCGTATTCGCAGTGTATTTTTTTCCGGTTTTATACATTAGGATATCCTAAACATATACGAGAATACCTCTAAGAGAAAAATATGAAACCTGAAATTATTCATTAAGCCCAAAACTTGTTAAATAATTAAGCTCAAATAATAAGTTTCATGATCATTAAGCCCAAATTTTAATAAAGCCCAAATTAATAAAATTATCCATTGATTATGGGCATGGAATCATGGGCGGCTATTAGAACTTTTGAGACTGAAACCCAAACGTCGCACAACATCCTGGAACAGAAGCTGAAGCCGACGAGGCGACGACGGATTTTCCGGCATTCTGCAGCCCTGCGCCAGTCCTCGCGCCAGTTATTCGTAGTCGTTGTCCTCACACCATTTGGTTTCTTGTGAGTTTTATTGTCCTCTAGAACGATTTAACTATGAAAAAACGAAGAGAGCAAATCCATAAGGTATTATCTTTTTTTTATTATTGTGTTTATCATCATTTTTTGTTATTGTATGATTGCACGGTAAAAAAAATTGGGATACCCCTGATTTTAAAGGCTAGCTCCGCCACTGGGTCATATGATGAAAGTTAGACTTATTTGAATTCAATGTTTCATTAATAAATGATTGAAACTACACTTCGATAAAAAGGTAAAACGTCTATATATTTTTCTGATTTACATTTCCAATCATTTAGTTTCCTATTTATTACTATTCTGTTACCTTTTCAGACTTCAAGCTTTATTTGAGAAAAAAAAAAGGAAAGAAAAAAAAAAACATTTTGTTTGAATCAATCATAAAAGAGAGAGGAATTGAAAATGAAATAAAGATGTGTTAATTGAAGGTGCTAATCACGCCACATATAGGAAAATGAGATTTTTAGCGTTATTCCAACGTTATCTGATTTTTTATCATTTTTTTTATATAAACTATATGGGCTGGATCATGTTCAGGAACAAAATAACATTACATATGATTAATAATAAAGCTTAAACCTTAAAGCAAAGTACATTAACGTGGTATATAAACTAATATGAAATATTTTTTATAAAAAAGTTGGTGAGGCTCAGGGAATAATTGAACATGCAATTTGGACGTTTTTGTCATTTATCATTACATAAGTATTAATTTTTTTTCATTTTAATAATAAAATAATCAATTACAGAAAATAAATTTGTGTAAAGTGGAATGTATTCATTTGAACTTTATTTGACTTGTAAATGCATTGTATCCACATGTCTCCTCCATAAGATACACAATATGAGATTTAATTATATTTCTTATTTAGTTGTTTCTTTTTAACTTTTTCAATCAATCAAAAAGTTAAGGTTTAATAATCATATCAAATTGTTTATTTATTAGAAGTGGTTGGGCCAAGTCTGTATTAAATAGAGCTCGTGCAGACGTCTTTTAATGAAACTTTATCGGAAAAACAAACAGTATGCAGATGACAATGTCTGCTCGTGGTCTGTGCGACGTAGACAGAAGAGTCTGCGTAGATCTTTTTTAGAAAACAAACATCACCTATGTGTATGTTATGGAAGCCGCGCCCCCACTCAGTGGATTATTTCAACGCAAATAACGAAAGTTGTTTATTTGCATCAAGCTCTTGACTCATTCAAGTGGATCTTAACATTAATTCTTTTCTACTAAACAAATAACTATTTTTTAAATTATAAAACAATAATGGAGCAAAAACACACTTGGAAGAAAAACATAACATTGAAAGAAAGTTTCAAATTTACCAAGTAAACAATTTGTCAAATAGTTTTATTTATACAATAAACAATTTATAAAATATTCAAGAAATTGTTGGTTGCAAGTTAAAAAAACGATGACATGCTTATATCAATTTTATTGTTCAATTATATGTTCCTTGAAATTTTATAACTGTCACTGTGACGTTGCTAATAGACCCAAAGAGTTGTTTAAGAATAATGTATGTTTAAATAAATAATATATATTAGAGGAATTGACCTATAATAATCTCAACTAGATGTCATTGAGCATTTCCAGTCCTATCTTTGAATATCCTTCATGCCAGTCCCACCTTTCACTTATTTTTCTTCCACCGATCCTCAGTTAAAAAAACTTAACGGAGTTAAGTTTTTTTTTTTTTTGAATTACAAGCTAACGTTTTAGGGCTTTTGATCAGAACGAAGATACGAGTCGAATGATGTAAACTTACCTTGAAATTGTGTTCCAAACGATGAAAACGGTGTTTCAATTCGGGTGTTTAAACTTTCAATTAACAAAATTCAAGTTGTTTGGAGCATCGTTTCGAGGTAAGTTTTACATCAATAGACTCATATCCTCGTTCTGATCAAAAGCCCTAATACGTCAGTTTGTAATTCAAAAAAAAATAACCCCGTTAAGTTTTTTTAACTGAGTACCGGTGAAGGAAAAATAGGTGAAAGGTGGGACTGACATGAGGAATATTTAAACGTGGGACTGACAATAGTCAATGACGTCTAGTTAGGATTATTACATGTCAATTCCTCTATATATTATTAAGTTATTTCATAATGAATATTAAATACAAAATAGATACACGTAAAATTATAATATAATGTTTATTCTAGTTATTATTATTATTATTATTATTATTATTATTATTATTATTATTATTAGTGAGTATAATATAGAAATATTATATTTACTTAATTCTGTATAAATATAATATATGGAGTATACTATTGTTTATGAGTAAAAATAAAAATAAAAATGCGTAAAAATAAATTTAACCTAAAAACGTACATTATATAAAAATATGAAGTTAAAAAAGATAGCATATATGAAAACTTGAAATTAATTTAAGCTAAAAATGTACATTATATAAAAATATGAAGTTAAAAGATAGCATATATGAAAACTTGAAATTAAAAAAAATAAGGATAAAATAATCATTTATTAGTTTGTCCTTAACAAATTTGTTATATTTGATATTTTATTTATTAGACTCTCTGTAATAAATTGGGTATATCTGCTATTTTATCTACTTGGTAGTTTGTAAGGGCATATGAAGAAACACGGAACTAATTATGGGACTAATCAGTTTGGTTTATGTTTCTACCATGATGGTTAATCTTCTCGATGTTTCCCGAGCTCCTAATGACTGTGGTTTATCTGCAAAACAAAACACCGTTACTCGTTAAGAGGGGAATGTGGGGGTTTCCCTCTTAACCGGGCTCCGGCGTGAGAATAAGCGACTGCTTTTGGGAGAGAATTAAGTATTAAGTGAGTAGAGGGAATGGAATGAATTAACCTGTGAAGTGAAGGTCTCTATTTATAGCCGGAGAGGTGTAAGAGGGTGTGGGCTGATGGGCCTTGGGCCGGAAGGCGACAACATGGAGGATATGCTCCTTGTCTCACTGGTATCGACCGTTAGTGGCTTCTAGGAGCTTTATGGAGTTGGCGCAACGTGATTGGAGCCACGTGTCACTGTTGTCGGCCTGGTCGCCCTTCTGCCATCAGCAGGTAAGTGGAGATCGTGGGGCAGTTGTCTTTGCCCTGTGATTGGTGCCACATAGGCGTCCTTAAGTACTTTTTGTCTCCTGCATGTCAGACGATCGTGGAGCACGATTGCGCAGGAACAGAAGGAGCCTGATTGGCTCTTTTATTCTGCCACTTGTACCTTGTGTACTATCTGGAAAGGCCTTGCGCCGTAGTCACACACGATTCTTGCTGAGCACGTTATTATCATGCGCGCGGCATGAGCTTTCAGATGTTCTTTTTAGAAAGCTAAGTGTTGCTAACTGGAGTTTACTTCTTATGTGGACCTCGCGCCGCGTTACACAGATATGTTGCAGCCCGCGCGAGGTTGGCAATCAAGGAAATTGTTGAGTAAGGAGTATGGTCCCGCGCGACCTTACAGGGGTTGCGCAGCTTTTTGGAACCATACCCCTTCAAGTCCCCCCAGTCCAGTGCTGCACCATGCGCAAGGCAAGTGGTTGGAGCTCTGGACTTAAGAAAATAAAGTAGAATAATGTTTTTGGCTTTGGTAGGTTGCGCGCGTGTAAGTTGTTGGTTACTACGGCGCGGCTACCAGGCTTGTTGCTGGCGTTGTTGTTAGCTTGAACATGAAGTTTCTAATGACTTTGGGCGGGAAAAACCTCGAATTTCGAATTTTCTGACAGGTTGGTGCAAAAGTCGTGGTTGGTGACGACTGAGTTGACCTCTGACGGTTGTCATCAACTTGTTGCTGATGGTTCAGCTTTTCGTCAGGAGAGTAAGGCCCACGCGCGCGTGGTAACCGTCACTCCGGGAAACACGCCTTACGTGGCGCTTTCTGGTTGGCCTTGCTTGCGGCGACCTCGGCACGATTACCCATCACATTAAATGCGATGGGTATATATATCTGAAGAGACGTGAGGTTTTATCACTTTTCTCTTCTACTATTCCTTTATTTCCTCTCAACTTCTTTGAATCTTCAAAGTTTGAAGAACACGATTACAGTAGATCTTCAAGTTCTTGAAGAACATCGTAGCAGATTATCAAGCTTGTTTCCAGAATATTCAAGACCTTTGTTTACCTATCGATGGCTGAAGAACAACATGAAGATAATCCCGGAGAAGAAGGTCCTGTGCCTGTTCTCCGGTGGGATTTTGGGCTTTTTGAACAACTTTCACGTAGTTTCCGGTTCCCACCGGAGTGGGATGCCCGGTACCCCGACCAGCACCAGACGGCCGCTGATGCACCACCGGGGTACATCACTTTGTTCGAAGACTTCTTTCATCAGGGCAACTTCCGGTTGCCGGCGACGAATTTCATGGCCCATATTCTTCAGTATTATGGGTTCCATATATCTCAAATGAGCCCACCCGGAATGGTTCGGGTTCGACATTTCGAGTTCCTGTGCTGGGCTCATGGCATCGAGCCAACTGTTGATAAGTTCCGGGTTTTCTACCAACTTCAGAGAAACATGGGTTTTTATTCCTTCTCCAGCCGAGGCGCGGCGAAGAAGATACTGTTAAACCCTCCCAATTGTTTCCATGACTGGAAACCAAAGTTTTTCTATATTCGGGAGGAGGTAGTTCCGATACCCATGACGTTTCGCGCCTGGACTGAAGCGATCGTGAAGGAAGACTTGGAGATCCCCAAGACTGAGGCTTGGTATCGGGAGCTTACTGCCACCCCAAACCGAGTGTTTGGGGAGAATGTCTTGGTAGCGGCGCGGATGAGCGATCAGTGGCTGCCTGATAGCAAGGAGGTTCCTATCTTAATGATTGATGACCAAGGTTAGGAATTTTCTTATTTTTACTGATCTTTCGGGGCTTGCGTTTTTCCCCTTTTTTTTTATACGATTTATCTTGTAGAGGTACGTTTGTATCAAGCTGCCTTCGCCACTTTTGGCGGTAAGATGGGCGTGCGCCCGCTTCAAGACAGAGAACAATATTGGTATGACCAAATAAAGGATAATTTTATGTATCCTGTTGCTGATGCGTTCGCCTCGCCGCCCACTGCAAACGAAGGTGCGCACATACCGAACCCTCGCCCTTTGCGCTCTGTGACTTCTACTGGGAAAGAGGTTATCTATCTTTCCAGCGAGGAGTCTGTAGGATCCTCGAACGGAGAGCTAAGTTCGTGGTCTAACGTCTTTGCAGGTGTGTTGCGCGACTTGGGTATTGACCCAGAAGAGAAGAAGAAGAAAAAACCAGTGAAGAAGAAGAAGAAGGATGCTGAGGTGACCAGCAAGGGTGCTGGGGCTAGTCGCGCAACCACTGATGCTGTGGATAAAGGTATTTTTCGACTCCGTCAGAGTGACTTGAGAGATTTCGTGATTGTTAGTGACTCACTTGAAGGTTTGTCGCGCGCAGGCGGAAAGAAGACTGGAACTGGTGGCTCAGGGAGCGCGGGTTCTCGCAACCCGGACGCTGGCGCTACTCCTTCCTCTGTTGGGCATGAGGAGGAAGAGGAAGAGGAAGAACAAGAGGAGGCTGCTGAAAAGTTGATCAGCAGAAAAAGAACGAGGAGCGAGGCGCCTGCTGGCGTGTCCGTTGCGTCGAAGGTTGGCGGGGCTCTTGTGCTTGGTAAACGGAGTAATCTGCGCTCACTTTATAGATTCTCTCCTGGTAAGCTTGTTTTTAGATCTTCTTTGTTGTTGCTCCTTTTCTTGATCCCTTGGTTTTTGCAGAGGGTAAGAAAACCCCTGAGAAGGGTGTTGTGATTACGGAGCCAGAGCCAAAGAGGCCAAAGATTACCGTTAAATCTTCCAAGGCTGTTGGCGCTGAGACTGCCAAAGACAAACATGTTGCTGAAGGTGATAAGGCGAAGGCTGTCGAAGAGAAGAGGAAAGTTGATGAAGAGCGTAGGAAGAAAGCCGATGAGGATAAGAGGAAAAAAGCGGAGGAGGAGAAGAAGAGGATGGCTGAGGAAGATAGGAAGGCTGAGGAGGCGAGGAAGAAAGCCTCTGAAGTGGAGAAGGAGAAGCAAAAGGCTGTTGAAAAGCCTATTGATGATTCCTTGCAGTATACCGGTGCCGCTGCTATCACTATTCAAGAGAAAGCGCAGGGTCCGGAGGTTTTGAGCGTCGTTGGGTCTGCAAAGCCCCATCAAGAGAGAAGGAAAGATCCTGAGGTTGAAAGACCTACCCGCCCTACGTATGTTTCTAGTGGCGCGAGTTCTGGTGGCGCCGGGGGTTATAATCCGCAAGCTATCGGGGCGAAGGATACTCTTGGTGATATCTACTATAAAAGTTATACCGAAGAGGAACGTGGTAATGCTCCCCACCAGGCTCCCTGGAATTTGAGGCAAAAGGACACCTTTCAAGAGTTTGGCCCTTGCCGCGATTGGTTCTTGAACTCTTTCACTCCTGGTGAGGTTAATAGGCAGAAGGCGAAAACTCATGAAGGGCTGTACCGTACTTACCTGCTCGGGGAGGCGAATGCTCGCGCTGCTAACCACCAAATTGTCCGTGAGTGGCGGACAATGGTTAGGGAGCGGTCAGATTGGGAGAGGTACCGCGAGCGGATGTTGAAGCGTATTTGTGAATTTGAGAAGTCAAAAGCTGCTCTTGATGAAGAGAAGGCGAAGTTTGAAGCTGATAAGAAGGCAGAAGACTGGGGTCGCGAGGGCCTGAAGAACAAGCTTCACGCTGCTGAACAGCAGCTGGCTAAGGAGAAAACCGAATTCAAGCACATTTGCGAGAAGGACAATGAGCGCGCGGCCGCGGCTCGTAACAAGATTGTCAACCTTGAAGCCAAGATTGTGGAGTTGACGGCGGAGGTTGAGGGTGTGCAAGCTGTTAAGGCTGCTAAGGCGTAGCTTGAGGTTTGTACAACTTATACCTTTTCCTTCTGTGTTTTGTATGCAACATATCCTAAGTCCTGTCCTTTTTAGGCTGAACTTGCTGATGCGAAGGTGCAGCTGTCTGGCAAGGACAAGGATCTTCGGGCCAAGGATGTCGAGATCGCTGAGCTTAAACGCCGCCTGCGAGAGCAGGTTGACAAAAGTGAATCCTTGGAGATCGATCTGGAGGCTGAAAAGTCTAAGGTTGCCTCAGCTGAAGAGGCGAAGCTTAGGGCTGAGGAAGCTCGTGATGTTAGTACTGCAGCTCTTGATGTAGCGCAGACTAACTATGCTGAAGCTCAGGGTATCGTGGATACTCTTGTCTCTGATGCCGAGTGGCTGCGCGACCGGGGAATAGTTCTGGTATTATCTTAAACTTTGGTTTTGCTTACCAAGTTAATTCCTTACTTGCTTACTTTGATGCAGATGGCTAACTCGATTCTGAATGTTGGCGAGCTGGATCAGACTGTCGCTGCTCTCATTGATGCTTCTCGCGCCGTTGGACATCGCGGAGGTTATATGGAGTGTGCGCAGCATGCCGCGGAAATGTTTGGACAAGAGTTTGATGCCAGTCATTGCTCGGTAACTGATGGAGCTGATGCCGAATTGGCTCGAGCTGAAAATTCTTATAATCATTTAGCCTTACCTGTGATGGATTTGGTCTCGAAGGCTCTGGAACATGATGACTGGTGTGCACGTATGAAGGGCATTCTTGATCCACCAGAGCACGTAGAACTCTCTGATGAAGATGAAGCGGCGGGCCATGATGGTGGAAACGATGGTGGTGACGGTAAGCCTGGCGGCGATGGCGATAAGGGCGATAAGCATGATGACAGTGGAGATGATGAATTTGAACATGTTTGTCAACAGGCTTTGTGCCTTGTAAAAAATTCCAGTAGGTTTCTGATGTAACTCTTTGCGCGGGCGCGCTTTTATCTAATGAATGACAATGTTTTTCTATAACTGTTGCGCGGTTGCGCTTATTAAATATGATGTTTGTTTAATCCTTTCCCGTTACAATTAACATGCATTTGTAACGAAAGGAGTCAGCGTAAAAGAAAACATGTCGTATGCTTTCATTAACTTAGAAAAGGCGCTTAGGCCAAATATACATTGAACGTAACGTAAAAGGCGTGTAGCCTACATGGAAAAGTAAAAGGCGCGCGGCCAACAGTAGTGGAGAATGACGCAGGGCCCCAGAGTAGACACATATAGCATTTGCGCAGTTGTTGCGCATTCCACGTGCGCGGGATGATGTGTCCATCCATGGTGCGCAATTTATAAGCCTCTTTTCCTAGCACTTCGTGAACCAAGTATGGGCCTTCCCATTTGGGCGCTAGTTTTCCTGGGCGTTCAGCGTTTGAGGCTTCGTTGTCTCGAAAGACATATTCCCCTGGAGTGAAGGTACAGATGCGGACTCGCGCGTTGTAGTACCTCTCCAGTTGTGTTTTGTACTTGGCCTCTTTGATTCGCGCGATTTCGCGCCTTTCCTCTAGCAAATCCAAGTCGAGACGACGCTCTGCCTCGTTGTCAATTGCGTTGACTGCTGTCAAACGCGGAGAGGGCAGGCCAACTTCTGCCGGGATAACCGCTTCTGAGCCATAGACTAGGCTAAAAGGGGTCTCGCCGGTACTTGTTTTCGGCATGGTTCGGTGAGCCCACAAGATACTCGGGAGCTCATCCACCCAGCCTCTTCGCTTCGTGCCCAGTCAGGCCTTAATCCCTTCGACAATACACTTGTTTACACTTTCAACCTGCCCGTTGCCTTGAGGATGCGCAACGGAGGAGAAAGTGTGTTCGATTTTCATCTCCTTCATCCAGTTCTGGAGGTCTTCAGACGCAAAGTTAGTGCCGTTGTCAGTTACAATCTTGAGTGGGAGCCCGAATCTGCAGATGATGTGTTCCCAAATGAACTTGCGCACCATCATGGCTGTAGTTGAAGCAAGGGCTTTGGCCTCCACCCATTTTGTGAAGTAATCGACGGCCACTATTATGAACTTGACGGCGCCGGGAGCGTCTGGGAAGGGTCCTACCATGTCAATTCCCCACTGCTGAAAAGGCCAAGCAGTGGATACGGGGATCAGGTCGTTCTTGGGGCGCAGGGTTTTTGGAGAGTGCCGCTGACAGGAGTCGCACTTGCGTAGCTCCTTCAGGGCATCCACATGCATCCCTGGCCAGTAATATCCGGCGTTCATAATCTTTGCAACAACCATGCGTGGTCCTGCATGGATGCCGCAGATTCCTTCGTGAATCTCCCTTATCAGATAATTCGCATCTTGGGGGTCCACACAGCGCAGTAGTGGCCCCAAGAAGGACTTGCGGTATAAGATACCACCATTCATTTCGTACTGCAGAGCTTTGTTCTGAATCTTTCTTGCCTCTGCCTTATTCTCTGGGAGTATTCCTTCTTTCAAGTACTGAATGATAGGGGTCATCCAGGATGGCTGCCCTATCTCGATCACATTGACTTGTCGTAACAAGACTGACGGGTTCTTGAGTACCTCAATTCTTACATCTTTGGCAAGATGTTGGAAGGATGTTGAAGCAAGCTTGCTCAAAGCGTCAGCTGGTTTGTTTTCAGAGCGATTGATGTGGATGACCTTGTGAGACTTGAACTGTTGAAGCAACTCTTTTGCTTGTTACAGATATAGGGCCATAACTTCACCCTTTGCATCGTATATACCGTTGACTTGGCTGGCTATCAAGAGTGAATCAACATGTGCTTGTAGATTTTTAGCTCCCATTTTGATGGCGAGGCGCAAGCCTGCCAGAAATGCCTCGTATTCCGCCTCGTTGTTGGTGTTTTTAAAATCCAACTTGATGGCGTAAGTGAATTCATGGTTTTCAGGGCTTACTAGGCGCAATCCAGCTCCCGCGCCGTCCTCGTTTGAGGCCCCATCAGTGTAAAGCATCCAAGTCTCATTTGTCGTGTCTTTTTCGGGAGTCTCCACTAGCTCACAATCTTTTATTCTCTCAACTGGGACTTCTGTGATGAAGTCCGCTAGGACTTGACCCTTGATGGCCGGGCGCGGCCGATACAGAATGTTGTGGCCCCCCAGTTCGATGGCCCATTTTGCTAACCGCCCGGACGTTTCTGGTTTTTGAAGTATCGTGCCGATATGGAAATTGGTAAGCACGGTGATCACATGCCCTGTAAAATATCTGCGCAACCTTCTGGAGGCGTGTAGCAGCGCTAGTACCAATTTTTCCATCGTGGAATATCTCGTTTCCGGGTCAGTGAGTACCCTGCTGGAATATCTCATGGAATATCTCGTACGAGTGGTTCTTTTTCAAATGGTGCAGTCAGGGTGTGGAGCTCGATCAAACATTCTTTCATTTGCTGAAAAGCTTTTTCTGCTTCAGGGGTCCACCTGAACTCTTGCTTCTTCACACAATTGCGCAGTGTGCTGATAAAAGGGTACGACTTCGCGGCGTGATTTGAAAAAAAGCGGTTAAGCGCGGCGAGGCGGCCGGCCAACCGTTGCATTTCTTTGATAGTTCATGGCGATGGCATCCGCTCTATTGCCTGGACTTTTTCCGGATTCACTTTGAAGCCGCCGTTTGTGACTATGAAGCCTAAAAACTTTCCTTCTTCCATGCCAAAAGAACACTTGGCTGGATTCAACTTCATGTTTACACTGCGCAATGAATTGAACGTTTTCTCGATGTCCTTCAACATTTGGTCCTCTTCGGGACTCTTGACCACTAGATCATCGATGTAAACTTCAATATGCTTTCCGATGTCACCCGCGAAGGTCTTGTTCATCAATCGCTGGTATGTGGCGCCAGCATTTTTCAGGCCGAATGGCATCTTCGTATAGCAAAAAATCCCAAGATCAGTTCGAAAAGCCGTCTTGTCTTCATCCTCGAGCTTCATTTGAACTTGATGGTACCCCTTGTAGCAATCCAAGAAGCACTTCCATCTATATGGCGCGAGAGAGTCTATCTTTTTGTCGATCTCAGGCAAAGAGTAACAATCCTTAGGGCATGCCTTGTTAAGATCGGTATAGTCAACACACATTCGCCACCCACCACTAGACTTCTCTACCATTACAGGGTTCGCAACCCAACTTTGATAACGTACCTCTCGCAGGATGCCGGCTTTAAGTAACTCGCATACTTGCTCATTCATCGCTTTCGTTTTGTCTGCCCCTAAGCTTCGCCTTCTTTGGACTTTCGGCTCAACCGAGGGGTAGGTATTTAAACAGTGCTCTGTGATGTCGCGCGGGACTCCGGTCATGTCGGCCGGGGTCCAGGCAAAAATATCCATGTTCTTGAATAGGAGCTGCTTAAGACGAGTTCTGATGTTTGGTGAGATAGCGTGACCTATCGTCACCGTTTGCCCCGGATACTTGCGATTTAAAACCCATTTTTCGGGTTCGGTCGTTGAAACCTTCGCCGCTTTTGTTGGGCGCATCTCTTCTGTTGACATCACTTCCTTTTTTGCATAAACGATTGCCACCCCTGTCTTGGTTGGGAAACCAATCGCTGAGTGGGGGGTGGAAGTTATCATATTCAGCTCACCTTGCGTCTCTCTCCCGATCAGCACATCATGCCTTGATTTAACAGGCATTACCATGAAGTTAACGTTCGTTGCTCTTGAATGCTTCCCGTCAGAGAGTGTGACGGGGAAGCTAATTTGGCCTAGCGGGAAGACCATTTCATTGCAGAACCCAGACAGTGGGTAATCGACTGGTTCGAGTCTCGCTTTGTCTTCGTCGTCGAACTGGTTAAAGCATTGTTCGTAGATGATGTCTGCTGTGCTTCCCGGGTCAATGAAGACGTATTCAGTTTCATAATGGCCAATGATACCGGTGATTACGATGGGTCGTGTGGCTCGGGGACCCCCGCGCACCACCGGGAAAATAACTTGCTGTTCTTGCCATGAAGCCTCATAAGGTCTCTTGCCTTTTTCTCTCGCGCTATATCTTGGTCCATTGACCATGTGTGTCTCTAGGCGTCGAACTTTCTTGTGGTTTCCTTCATCGTGGCGATGGAGCTGTCTAGTTTCTTTGCGCACGTTTTTCACTAAGTGGCTCAGCTTTCCACTCTTTAGTGCTCTCTCGATCTCTTGACGCAGGCTGTAACAATCATCTGTTAAGTGGCATGTATCCTTGTGGAAATCACAATACAGATTGGGGTCTTGCCCCTTTTTGTTCGTCATAGGCCTGGGAGCCTTAAAATCATGGTTCTCCGTCATTAGCACCTCTTTTGGCGTTTTTATGAGCGGAGTCCAATGCTTTTCACGGTTATCATCTCGGACCGCCTTTCTATAGCCGATGCGATCAATAGTTTCTCGCGCGTCTTCCTTACAGCGGGATCGTTCTTCGTACCGGGGTCGTTCATTATAACCGCTGGAGTGGTTGGCCTTCCACCCAGGGTGTTTGCCTTTGTTGCTGATGTGCGTTAAAGTGTCGTATTTATTAGGTGTATATTTTAAGCCCTTTTTAACACTTATTTTAGCCAAGTTTTAAATTTATAAAACACGATATTTCACTAACACTAAACACACATATGGGCAAGTGCACCCATCGTTGAGTGTAGTATAGCGTTGGTAAGATACCGAGGTCGTCCAAGGACACAAGAGCTTTTAGTACCGGTTTATCCTCAACGTCTAACCAAAATAAAAGTTTAGAAAAATGTTTTTAAACTAAGAAAAATAAAACTAACTAAAATGCTGAAAATAAAAATAAAAATAAAAACAGATAGACAAGATGAATCACTTGGTTCCGACTCGTATCTAGTATAACCTTTGATTATTTCCGCACTTTTGCACATAATTAAGAGATTATCTTAGTTATTGTAGTAGGCCCCTCTTTTGAAGGCGACGTTACCCTCACCCCAGTAGTTTGAGTCAGCAGGGATACAATCCTAAAAGGGTGGATTATTGGAAGATAATGAATTAAGTTATTAATGCAGTATTGTGGTAGGCCCCGCTTTTGGCGGTGACGTTACCCTCGGCTAAGTAGTCTGAGTCAGCAGGGATACAGTCCTAAATAGCCGGGTTATAGTATTAATAGTAGTTAACTTATGAGGGGATCAAAGAGTTTGGACCCCCGCCATCCAATACCGTGAAGTATTGAAGGAGGTCCTACTAAATTTGACCCAGGTCCATTGCAGGACCTCTAAACGCTGAACAATGGCAAGACCTTTACCAAACCGTTCCCTTAACCCCCTACCAGGTAGCCAACATATCTCCATATAGACCGTGGAGATATGAATGGTGAAAATCCTTTATTTTATATAGACAGTAAAATAATGCCAAGACACCACGGACAAACGATAAGGAAAGATCACCTTCAACATAAGTAACTAGTTATTAAAGTCATTAATACAAAACCAAATAAAAAGTGCAAAAGATTATAAATAAAAAGTATTATACTAGACACTTTGTCTTCACCAAGTGATGTAAGAGACTTAGGCAAACATGGCCTTGATTGTCAAGAACTCTTACGATCAATCTTGGATCCCGAGACGACTCACACACTCTACGATGGACAATGGATGATGGTGGTGGATGATGGTGTTATGGTGGTGGTGGGTGGTGGATGAAGTGTGAGAGAGGTGGTGTGCCAAGGGATGAGATGAAATGAATCCAAGCACTCCTATTTATAGGCTGAACAGAGAGCTGGACACGGCCCCGTGTCCGCTGGGCACGGCCCCGTGTCCGTCTGACACTCTCTCTCCTCATTAATTGTAATTCGCAATTACAATAAATGCGCCTGCTGTACTTTCGACACGCCCCCGTGTCCGCTGAGCACGGCCCCGTGATGGGCAATAGAAGCTTCTATAGGTTTGTCTTTTCTGCTGCTTCTTGGGCACGGCCCCGTGCTGGCTGAGCACGGGGCGTGTTCAGTCTTCTGTTTTCTCTATTTTGCTTTGGAAGGTGCCGTTGAGGGTTCGGGCAGTCCACTAATGTTCCTTTTCTTGTATTTATGTTGGATTTAGCTGTCTTTTTGCTTCTTTTGCGTTTTTGAGCTCATTTAATCCTGAAAATACAAAAGGAAGACAAAAACACTCTTTTTCCAATATTAGTACTAAAAAAGGGTTAGTTTTATGCCTCATTTGATGTAATTTATATGTTGCATTTTACACACATCAAATACCCCCACACTTGAACTTTTGCTTGTCCTCAAGCAAAACTCTTTAATATGTGGCTTACACTCCCAAATGGAATAGGTAGAAGAGAAGGTTTTGGGCTTGTCGTAGAGTGTCGGGATTTCCAAGATCTTTTTGGGTTTTATTTTTATTTATTTACACTCCTATTCGTAATGATTTATTTAGAACTGTTCATAAAAGAAATTACTTATTTGGGCATAACATGCCTTTTTAAAATTCTATTTATATACAAGTTCACATACCTCGCGGGGAAATCACTCACACTCGGCCGAAGGTGTATTTTTAGTGAATCACTCGAGAGCGGCACGGAACTTATTCCTACCATAGGCTTGCCAAGAAATCAATCCTCCTCCTTTTTAACTTTTATACCTTTGTAGATATCAAGAGGACTTTGTGGGTTAAGGGTTGGCTAGGGTTAAAGGTAGGTGGTTGGGTTAGTGGTTAGTAGAAAAAGGGCTAAAATCGTAACAAGTGTCGGTTTTCGTCTTTTTGCAACTTTTTATTTTGATGAAGCTTTTATTCAAACTAAGTTATTTTTGATTAACTTGTTTGTTTATTTTCTTTTTGCTTCATCATTATCACAATTATTTTTTTTTTTTTTTTTTTTACGAAGAACCGAACTTGTTACTAAAATAAAGGGTTAAAAATGAAAAAGGTTTTGGTGGATGAAAGGGTTTTTGTTTGGGTGATGAAACGAAAAGGTTTAGGCTCAAAGGGGCTAACTAGGGGGATTTTTGGATAGGTGGTAAAGGAAAAAGAAAAATAATGGTGTAGAAATGAAAAGGGGTTAGTCCTAATGCCTCCATCATTTACTTACTCGGGTTTAAGTTGATAAGGACCGGGAATGTATTGTCATGGCAAGTTCTAGAGTCGTAAGGACCAAGCAGCTATTCACTCAAGAAACGAAAAATGAGCATTTAGTCAGATGATATGTAATTGTGTGCTCAATAAAGGCTCAAAACTCACTTTTGTGGGAATGGGTTTTTATGTGATCAAGTATATAATCAAATTTTAAATAAGTTTGCTATGCCTTTTCATAATTTTCTTATGTTGGTCCTTTTTATCACTACGCTATCGGTTGTAAATTTGTAAAAATATAACCTTTTTGAGAACTTGAATTTCCCGAGTTAAACCTAGACAAGTAAAAAAAATGAAATTTTTGAAAAAATTTGGGGTGATTAGCGGTTCCAATAGAGTTTTGTGTAAGGCTTGTATTTAGGACTTGCAAAATTCAAGGTTTTAGCATCCCCCCCACACTTAAATTACACATTGTCCTCAATGTGTCCCAAAAATAAATTTTTAGGTTGATTAGATGTGTAAAATAGTGTTTGAAAAGCAAAAAATTTGTGTTACTGGGCGCTGAACACGGCCCCGTGTTATCCGGGCACGGCCCCGTGTTCAAGTGCCAGTAACAAAATTGAAATAAGTCAAACAGAAGGCTGGACACGGGGGCGTGTTGGGTGAACACGGCCCGTGTCCAGGTACCTGTACTGGGCGTTTTTCTGCAGGTGGTTCGGCACGGGGCCGTGTTGGTTGGGCACGGCCCGTGTTGAACCTTCTGAAATGGAGAAAATTGTCGGGTTGCCTCGTTCTTGTGCATGGGATCATTTTTCTCGTTCCCCTTTTCATCCTTTACCATCATGAGTGTGTTTTACTCATTACAAACCATCCAAACCATCATTTCATTTCATCATAGAGAGAACTTACATAATCCTAAATTAAAATAAAACTAAAACTTATCTAGATAGGTTAGCAGGTACACGAGGTTATCATAAGGAGTTCTACTATTTTAAGAAAATTTCGAGAACGATTTCCCGATATAGTAGGACTTTTAGCCGAACGAATTCTTCCCTAAACGTTGTTTAAAGCCATTCTTCGATCTCCCTAGGGAGGAAGAATGCGGCTTCGTTTTCCTCTGCTGCTGGTGGTTGAGGGGGAACATTCACCGGGACTCCTTGCACCACTCTTCGCGGATGCTCTTGGTGCATGGCGTACCATTCGGCTGGAATGACAACTTCGGGCACCATGTTCCACGCCCTTTGGGTTATGATGGGTACCAAAGGCGGGGAGGCGAGAAGGTTCAACCTCTGGTGCAAGAGGTTTACTTCATGGAGACAGCCCTCCAGCCCCACAGAAAGATGGTTGATACGGTCGACCAATGCTTCTTCCACTCCCGTCATTTCATCAATAGCCTCCCTTAGAGCGTAAACATAGTTTACAAGAGAGTCTTCTGCTGTTGAAGATCTCCTCCCTTGTCGGTTATTCCTTGAAGATGATCCGCTTGTTCTGCTTGCCATTTTCTGCGAAGAAAACCGAAGAAAGCTAAATTTTTACAAAACAGAGCCCCTGGACACGGCCCCGTGCTCGTTGAGCACGGCCCCGTGTCCATTTGTCTGCAGGATTTTTGGCTAAAGAATCTTGGAGTTTTAAATTATTTTTATGATTTCTATCTGGGTTTTAAGCTCAGATAATTTAAAACAAAGTTATACAACTAACTTTAAGCCAGAATCTTTTAGCAAATAATCTTACAAACTTCACATAGAGGGTTGGAATCAAGGGATTTCCAAGCTTCCATGGGGGAACTTTTGAAAAAAATTTGAAAGAGGAGGAAATGAATAAAAGTGGAAGGACAAGAGGGTCCCTTGGAACATTCTTTTAACACTTACCTAGGATGGTATGAGTGAAAATCCCAGGGATCTCTGTTAATTGAAGTGGTCAAAATGAGCAGGAAATCAGGCTGCATTTAAAGAAAACGACAGCGCCCTGGGCACGGCCCCGTGTTGACCGGACACGGCCCCGTGTTCAGAGGAAATCCTGACACATTTTGTCCGTATTCTGACCAAATCAGCAGAGAATCTTTTTAGTGAGCACGGGGGCGTGTTGACCTGGACACGGCCCCGTGTCTGGAGGCTGCTTTATGGAGTTTTGCTACTTCAAGGATTTCATCGATATCGGGTGGTTCCTGACTGGTTGGAACAACCCCAAAGTGCCTAATATACCTTAATTGTCCTAGACTAAGGTGAGAACGCAAGAGGTTGTCGGTGAGGGTAATTCCTATTTTCATTCTAGGTGGACAAGTCCAACCCTTTCCCGGGCTCTTGTTAAAGAAGGTATATGCCGAATCGCTCAGGTCTATGTATGCACCGAACGAAGTCGATGGAGAGTCCTTCACGGCACAATCGACACAGGGACGACTATCGTCCAAGTCTTTGCTAGGTACGAAGGTATTTTTGGGAGCAACGAGGTTGTCGGAATGCGGTTCCAACATTTCTTCATGGGTATCGTCTTGGGGTGGATCAATAAAATCCTTCCCAAGCTCTTCTATCCATTTCAGAATTAGCTCTTCTAGTTGAAATAACTCGCTAAGGAGCATTTCCCCTAGAATATCTGGCTGGGCGCATTCGAGGAAGAAATAGTGCTTATTTTTACTTTCGCCCCTCTTAAGGTTGTGAGAAGATGGTGGGTCCATGTAGTGGGGCCTATAATTTAGGAAGTAGCATTTTACTTCTTCATGTTCGCCACCACATAATTGACACCACGTACCATAAGAGCGCCGAAAGTAAAAATAATTACTATCACTCATGTTTATGTCAGAAATTACCAACCGTCGGGATCTAACGGTTCTGTTTTCAGTAACTGAAACTTGGGCACGGGGGCGTGTTGAGTGAGCACGGCCCCGTGTTCAGCTTACTGTCTGATGTAAAACAGGATTGCCAGTTCCAATGATTGAGCACGGGGGCGTGTTCAGCGCGCACGGCCCGTGCTGAGCTCTGCAGAAGCTGAAAAACTAAGAAAATCCTAAAAAAATAAAAAGAAAAATAAAAGATGATTAGGCCGTTGATTCCTAACTTTCTTAAAATCCTTGTGTCCCCGGCAACGGCGCCAAAAACTTGATGTGCGTTAAAGTGTCGTATTTATTAGGTGTATATTTTAAGCCCTTTTTAACACTTATTTTAGCCAAGTTTTAAATTTATAAAACACGATTTTTCACTAACACTAAACACACATATGGGCAAGTGCACCCATCGTTGAGTGTAGTATAGCGTTGGTAAGATACCGAGGTCGTCCAAGGACACAAGAGCTTTTAGTACCGGTTTATCCTCAACGTCTAACCAAAATAAAAGTTTAGAAAAATGTTTTTAAACTAAGAAAAATAAAACTAACTAAAATGCTGAAAATAAAAATAAAAATAAAAACAGATAGACAAGATGAATCACTTGGTTCCGACTCGTATCTAGTATAACCTTTGATTATTTCCGCACTTTTGCACATAATTAAGAGATTATCTTAGTTATTGTAGTAGGCCCCTCTTTTGAAGGCGACGTTACCCTCACCCCAGTAGTTTGAGTCAGCAGGGATACAATCCTAAAAGGGTGGATTATTGGAAGATAATGAATTAAGTTATTAATGCAGTATTGTGGTAGGCCCCGCTTTTGGCGGTGACGTTACCCTCGGCTAAGTAGTCTGAGTCAGCAGGGATACAGTCCTAAATAGCCGGGTTATAGTATTAATAGTAGTTAACTTATGAGGGGATCAAAGAGTTTGGACCCCCGCCATCCAATACCGTGAAGTATTGAAGGAGGTCCTACTAAATTTGACCCAGGTCCATTGCAGGACCTCTAAACGCTGAACAATGGCAAGACCTTTACCAAACCGTTCCCTTAACCCCCTACCAGGTAGCCAACATATCTCCATATAGACCGTGGAGATATGAATGGTGAAAATCCTTTATTTTATATAGACAGTAAAATAATGCCAAGACACCACGGACAAACGATAAGGAAAGATCACCTTCAACATAAGTAACTAGTTATTAAAGTCATTAATACAAAACCAAATAAAAAGTGCAAAAGATTAGAAATAAAAAGTATTATACTAGACACTTTGTCTTCACCAAGTGATGTAAGAGACTTAGGCAAACATGGCCTTGATTGTCAAGAACTCTTACGATCAATCTTGGATCCCGAGACGACTCACACACTCTACGATGGACAATGGATGATGGTGGTGGATGATGGTGTTATGGTGGTGGTGGGTGGTGGATGAAGTGTGAGAGAGGTGGTGTGCCAAGGGATGAGATGAAATGAATCCAAGCACTCCTATTTATAGGCTGAACAGAGAGCTGGACACGGCCCCGTGTCCGCTGGGCACGGCCCCGTGTCCGTCTGACACTCTCTCTCCTCATTAATTGTAATTAGCAATTACAATAAATGCGCCTGCTGTACTTTCGACACGCCCCCGTGTCCGTTGAGCACGGCCCCGTGATGGGCAATAGAAGCTTCTATAGGTTTGTCTTTTCTGCTGCTTCTTGGGCACGGCCCCGTGCTGGCTGAGCACGGGGCGTGTTCAGTCTTCTGTTTTCTCTATTTTGCTTTGGAAGGTGCCGTTGAGGGTTCGGGCAGTCCACTAATGTTCCTTTTCTTGTATTTATGTTGGATTTAGCTGTCTTTTTGCTTCTTTTGCGTTTTTGAGCTCATTTAATCCTGAAAATACAAAAGGAAGACAAAAACACTCTTTTTCCAATATTAGTACTAAAAAAGGGTTAGTTTTATGCCTCATTTGATGTAATTTATATGTTGCATTTTACACACATCACCTTAAAAAAGTTATTTGATATCTTAGTGTTGGTAAGATACCGAGGTCGTCCAAGGACACAACTTGGGTCCAAAAACTTGATGTGCGTTAAAGTGTCGTATTTATTAGGTGTATATTTTAAGCCCTTTTTAACACTTATTTTAGCCAAGTTTTAAAGTTATAAAACACGATATTTCACTAACACTAAACACACATATGGGCAAGTGCACTCATCGTTGAGTGTAGTATAGCGTTGGTAAGATACCGAGGTCGTCCAAGGACACAAGAGCTTTTAGTACCGGTTTATCCTCAACGTCTAACCAAAATAAAAGTTTAGAAAAATGTTTTTAAACTAAGAAAAATAAAACTAACTAAAATGCTGAAAATAAAAATAAAAATAAAAACAGATAGACAAGATGAATCACTTGGTTCCGACTCGTATCTAGTATAACCTTTGATTATTTCCGCACTTTTGCACATAATTAAGAGATTATCTTAGTTATTGTAGTAGGCCCCTCTTTTGAAGGCGACGTTACCCTCACCCCAGTAGTTTGAGTCAGCAGGGATACAATCCTAAAAGGGTGGATTATTGGAAGATAATGAATTAAGTTATTAATGCAGTATTGTGGTAGGCCCCGCTTTTGGCGGTGACGTTACCCTCGGCTAAGTAGTCTGAGTCAGCAGGGATACAGTCCTAAATAGCCGGGTTATAGTATTAATAGTAGTTAACTTATGAGGGGATCAAAGAGTTTGGACCCCCGCCATCCAATATCGTGAAGTATTGAAGGAGGTCCTACTAAATTTGACCCAGGTCCATTGCAGGACCTCTAAACGCTGAACAATGGCAAGACCTTTACCAAACCGTTCCCTTAACCCCCTACCAGGTAGCCAACATATCTCCATATAGACCGTGGAGATATGAATGGTGAAAATCCTTTATTTTATATAGACAGTAAAATAATGCCAAGACACCACGGACAAACGATAAGGAAAGATCACCTTCAACATAAGTAACTAGTTATTAAAGTCATTAATACAAAACCAAATAAAAAGTGCAAAAGATTAGAAATAAAAAGTATTATACTAGACACTTTGTCTTCACCAAGTGATGTAAGAGACTTAGGCAAACATGGCCTTGATTGTCAAGAACTCTTACGATCAATCTTGGATCCCGAGACGACTCACACACTCTACGATGGACAATGGATGATGGTGGTGGATGATGGTGTTATGGTGGTGGTGCGTGGTGGATGAAGTGTGAGAGAGGTGGTGTGCCAAGGGATGAGATGAAATGAATCCAAGCACTCCTATTTATAGGCTGAACAGAGAGCTGGGCACGGCCCCGTGTCCGCTGGGCACGGCCCCGTGTCCGTCTGACAATCTCTCTCCTCATTAATTGTAATTCGCAATTACAATAAATGCGCCTGCTGTACTTTCGACACGCCCCCGTGTCCGCTGAGCACGGCCCCGTGATGGGCAATAGAAGCTTCTATAGGTTTGTCTTTTCTGCTGCTTCTTGGGCACGGCCCCGTGCTGGCTGAGCACGGGGCGTGTTCAGTCTTCTGTTTTCTCTATTTTGCTTTGGAAGGTGCCGTTGAGGGTTCGGGCAGTCCACTAATGTTCCTTTTCTTGTATTTATGTTGGATTTAGCTGTCTTTTTGCTTCTTTTGCGTTTTTGAGCTCATTTAATCCTGAAAATACAAAAGGAAGACAAAAACACTCTTTTTCCAATATTAGTACTAAAAAAGGGTTAGTTTTATGCCTCATTTGATGTAATTTATATGTTGCATTTTACACACATCACCTTAAAAAAGTTATTTGATATCTTAGTGTTGGTAAGATACCGAGGTCGTCCAAGGACACAACTTGGGTCCAAAAACTTGATGTGCGTTAAAGTGTCGTATTTATTAGGTGTATATTTTAAGCCCTTTTTAACACTTATTTTAGCCAAGTTTTAAATTTATAAAACACGATATTTCACTAACACTAAACACACATATAGGCAAGTGCACTCATCGTTGAGTGTAGTATAGCGTTGGTAAGATACCGAGGTCGTCCAAGGACACAAGAGCTTTTAGTACCGGTTTATCCTCAACGTCTAACCAAAATAAAAGTTTAGAAAAATGTTTTTAAACTAAGAAAAATAAAACTAACTAAAATGCTGAAAATAAAAATAAAAATAAAAACAGATAGACAAGATGAATCACTTGGTTCCGACTCGTATCTAGTATAACCTTTGATTATTTCCGCACTTTTGCACATAATTAAGAGATTATCTTAGTTATTGTAGTAGGCCCCTCTTTTGAAGGCGACGTTACCCTCACCCCAGTAGTTTGAGTCAGCAGGGATACAATCCTAAAAGGGTGGATTATTGGAAGATAATGAATTAAGTTATTAATGCAGTATTGTGGTAGGCCCCGCTTTTGGCGGTGACGTTACCCTCGGCTAAGTAGTCTGAGTCAGCAGGGATACAGTCCTAAATAGCCGGGTTATAGTATTAATAGTAGTTAACTTATGAGGGGATCAAAGAGTTTGGACCCCCGCCATCCAATACCGTGAAGTATTAAAGGAGGTCCTACTAAATTTGACCCAGGTCCATTGCAGGACCTCTAAACGCTGAACAATGGCAAGACCTTTACCAAACCGTTCCCTTAACCCCCTACCAGGTAGCCAACATATCTCCATATAGACCGTGGAGATATGAATGGTGAAAATCCTTTATTTTATATAGACAGTAAAATAATGCCAAGACACCACAGACAAACGATAAGGAAAGATCACCTTCAACATAAGTAACTAGTTATTAAAGTCATTAATACAAAACCAAATAAAAAGTGCAAAAGATTAGAAATAAAAAGTATTATACTAGACACTTTGTCTTCACCAAGTGATGTAAGAGACTTAGGCAAACATGGCCTTGATTGTCAAGAACTCTTACGATCAATCTTGGATCCCGAGACGACTCACACACTCTACGATGGACAATGGATGATGGTGGTGGATGATGGTGTTATGGTGGTGGTGGGTGGTGGATGAAGTGTGAGAGAGGTGGTGTGCCAAGGGATGAGATGAAATGAATCCAAGCACTCCTATTTATAGGCTGAACAGAGAGCTGGACACGGCCCCGTGTCCGCTGGGCACGGCCCCGTGTCCGTCTGACACTCTCTCTCCTCATTAATTGTAATTCGCAATTACAATAAATGCGCCTGCTGTACTTTCGACACGCCCCCGTGTCCGCTGAGCACGGCCCCGTGATGGGCAATAGAAGCTTCTATAGGTTTGTCTTTTCTGCTGCTTCTTGGGCACGGCCCCGTGCTGGCTGAGCACGGGGCGTGTTCAGTCTTCTGTTTTCTCTATTTTGCTTTGGAAGGTGCCGTTGAGGGTTCGGGCAGTCCACTAATGTTCCTTTTCTTGTATTTATGTTGGATTTAGCTGTCTTTTTGCTTCTTTTGCGTTTTTGAGCTCATTTAATCCTGAAAATACAAAAGGAAGACAAAAACACTCTTTTTCCAATATTAGTACTAAAAAAGGGTTAGTTTTATGCCTCATTTGATGTAATTTATATGTTGCATTTTACACACATCAAATACCCCCACACTTGAACTTTTGCTTGTCCTCAAGCAAAACTCTTTAATATGTGGCTTACACTCCCAAATGGAATAGGTAGAAGAGAAGGTTTTGGGCTTGTCGTAGAGTGTCGGGATTTCCAAGATCTTTTTGGGTTTTATTTTTATTTATTTACACTCCTATTCGTAATGATTTATTTAGAACTGTTCATAAAAGAAATTACTTATTTGGGCATAACATGCCTTTTTAAAATTCTATTTATATACAAGTTCACATACCTCGCGGGGAAATCACTCACACTCGGCCGAAGGTGTATTTTTAGTGAATCACTCGAGAGCGGCACGGAACTTATTCCTACCATAGGCTTGCCAAGAAATCAATCCTCCTCCTTTTTAACTTTTATACCTTTGTAGATATCAAGAGGACTTTGTGGGTTAAGGGTTGGCTAGGGTTAAAGGTAGGTGGTTGGGTTAGTGGTTAGTAGAAAAAGGGCTAAAAGCGTAACAAGTGTCGGTTTTCGTATTTTTGCAACTTTTTATTTTGATGAAGCTTTTATTCAAACTAAGTTATTTTGATTAACTTGTTTGTTTATTTTCTTTTTGCTTCATCATTATCACAATTTTTTTTTTTTTTTTTTTTTACGAAGAACCGAACTTGTTACTAAAATAAAGGGTTAAAAATGAAAAAGGTTTTGGTGGATGAAAGGGTTTTTTTTTTGTTTGGGTGATGAAACGAAAAGGTTTAGGCTCAAAGGGGCTAACTAGGGGGATTTTTGGGTATGTGGTAAAAGAAAAAGAAAAATAATGGTGTAGAAATGAAAAGGGGTTAGTCCTAATGCCTCCATCATTTACTTACTCGGGTTTAAGTTGATAAGGACCGGGAATGTATTGTCATGGCAAGTTCTAGAGTCGTAAGGACCAAGCAGCTATTCACTCAAGAAACGAAAAATGAGCATTTAGTCAGATGATATGTAATTGTGTGCTCAATAAAGGCTCAAAACTCACTTTTGTGGGAATGGGTTTTATGTGATCAAGTATATAATCAAATTTTAAATAAGTTTGCTATGCCTTTTCATAATTTTCTTATGTTGGTTCTTTTTATCACTACGCTATCGGTTGTAAATTTGTAAAAATATAACCTTTTTGAGAACTTGAATTTCCCGAGTTAAACCTAGACAAGTAAAAAAATGAAATTTTTTTGAAAAAATTTGGGGTGATTAGCGGTTCCAATAGAGTTTTGTGTAAGGCTTGTATTTAGGACTTGCAAAATTCAAGGTTTTAGCATCCCCCCCCCCACACTTAAATTACACATTGTCCTCAATGTGTCCCAAAAATAAATTTTTAGGTTGATTAGATGTGTAAAATAGTGTTTAAAAAGCAAAAAATTTGTGTTACTGGGCGCTGAACACGGCCCCGTGTTATCCGGGCACGGCCCCGTGTTCAAGTGCCAGTAACAAAATTGAAATAAGTCAAACAGAAGGCTGGACACGGGGGCGTGTTGGGTGAACACGGCCCGTCTCCAGGTACCTGTACTGGGCGTTTTTCTGCAGGTGGTTCGGCACGGGGCCGTGTTGGTTGGGCACGGCCTGTGTTGAACCTTCTGAAATGGAGAAAATTTGTCGGGTTGCCTCGTTCTTGTGCATGGGATCATTTTTCTCGTTCCCCTTTTCATCCTTTACCATCATGAGTGTGTTTTATTCCTGAAAATTAAAACTAACTAGAAAACATAAAAATTAATCTAAATTAAACTAAGGATAGTTCCGTGGAATGCCTCCATGGTGCGCCACGTTTATAAGGGTCCTTGGCTAGACCCAAAGCCTGGTCATATGTTACCTAAGTGGGATGTGTTGCATCCCATGTTACACCGTCGGAGAGCGTCATCCAAGCTTGAGTCTATGACCTTCATGTAGTTGACCGGATCTTCTTCCTCTACTCGCTTTCCACATTCAAATTTCACTTCCTCATCCCCAAATTTCAATGTTAGAGTTCCGTCATTCATATCCACCAATGCTTGGGCGGTGGCTAGGAATGGCATCCCGAGGATGAGAGGGACCTCGGTGTCTTCTTCCATGTCTAGGATGACAAAGTCGGTTGGAAAGACGAATTTGTCAACCTTGACTAGCAGATTTTCGGCGACACCATGTGGGAATTTGACGGACCTGTCGGCGAGTTGTATGCTCATCTTTGTAGGGCTTGTTGTTCCTAGGCCGAGTCGCTTGAACATTGATGTGGGCATGAGGTTGATGCTAGCCCCAAGATCGGCTAAAGCATTTCGGACGGGGGACTTCCCAATCGAACAAGGGATTGTGAAGCTCCCGGGGTCGATTTTCTTTTGTGGAGGTTTGTTGAGTACTAGAGCTGAGCACTCTTCGCCTAAGTTAACTAATTGCAATGATTCAATTTTCCTTTTGTGAGTGAGGAAATCCCTCATGAATTTTGCATATTTAGGCATTTGGGTTAGGACCTCAATAAAAGGAATATTAACATGCAATTGTTTTAGTAAACTTTCGAACTTTGCGAATTGCTCATCGGTCTTTTGACGATTTAACCTACCGGGGTACGGGATTGGAGGAGTCTTGGTGGGCTCTTGATTTGGTGTAGAAGCCTTTTCTGGCGCAGGAGGAGTCACAGGCTGGATAGAATGGCTTCTTTCATTTGGCGGCAATGGAGCATCCTCGGGACCCACGGTTCGATTTCTTAATGTGATGAGATGTACTTGTGCCTTTGGGTTCGTTTCGGTATTACTAGGTAACGCGCCTTGTGGTCTCTCGGAGAAATTTTGAGCTAGTTGATTTAATTGTTTTTCAACGTTCTGAATGCTAGCTTGTTGATTTCTAAAATTTGATTCCAATTGTTGAAATCGATCCGAGTTTTTCTTTTCAGTGTCAGAGATGAGGCGAGATACCGTATCTTCAAGCCTTTCTCTTCCACTTTGTTGTTGAGAAAAATTTTGCGGTTGTTGAAAATTAGTTCGTTGGTTTTGTTGGTTACTACTATTGCCGGGATCTCTCCAACCAAGATTTGGGTGGTTACGTCATCCTTGGTTGTAGGTACCCGTTGGAGGACCCGACGGCCTAGGTCTATTATCCAAGTAGTTTACCGTTTCAGTTTGTTCATCTAATTCTTTCATACAACTCCAATTTTCATGTGACCCACCACACCCTTCACAAGCCATAACCGAGGCCGTTTTTGTCATTTCTAGCCTTTTTATTTTTGAAGAGAGGGCCTCGATTTGGGCTTGTAAAGAGGTGCTTTCATCAACCTTATGGGCGCCCGGGGCAATAGATTTATTACCCCGGGGAGTGTGCCATTGAAAATTGGTTTGAGCAATTTCCTCAATTTTGTTATATATTTCATTTGGGCGACGATTACCTAAGAGTCCCCCGGAGCTTGAATCAAGTGTTTGTCTTGTGTGTGGCAACAATCCATTGTAGAAAGTGGATACTTGTTGCCATACCGCTAGACCATGGTGAGGACACTTTCTTAAAAGCTCCTTGAACCTTTCCCAAGTTTCATATAAGGATTCCCCATCCTCTTGTGAGTATGTATTAATTTCAGTCATTAATTTGGCTGTTTTAGCAGGAGGGAAATACTTATATAAAAACTTTTGGGCGAGTTCATCCCAGGTGTTTACCGATCCAGCTGGGAGGGTGTTAAGCCAAGCCTTAGCTCGGTCTTTTAGTGAAAAAGGAAACATTCGAAGGCGGATGGCGTCATTTGATGCTCCATTGATCCGAAAGGTATCACATATATCTAAGAAGTTAGTAATATGTAGATGGGGATCCTCGTCCGCAAGCCCGTGGAAGGTTGCGGAGTTTTGGAGCATTTGTATCAAATGCGGCCGAAGTTCGAAGTTGTTGGCCTCGACATTCGGTGCATTGATAGCGGCGCCAAGATTGCCTACGGTAGGCCGTAGGTAATCCATGAGGGTACGTTGGTCCGCCATTGGAAGTGGGTCCCCCGAAGCTTTCTCTTGATTTTTAGCTTTAAGTCTTTTTCTGAGAAAGCGCTCGGGTTCGTCTAGGGGTTCTTTTATGTCTCTACTAGAACTGGAGCTCATGCACTACGTAGGAGGTTCAAATGTGGCGCCTGGGTTCCAAATCCTGCAATAAAAACAAAAAAGAACGTTGGTCAGAATGTTCACCACGGCCCCGTGCTCAGTGAACACGGCCCGTGGTCAGAAGTACAGTAATTGTTTTCTGTATCCCAGTTACTGGGAGTTGGACACGACCCCGTGTTGCACCGACACGGCCCCGTGTTCAGCTCTCTGTAACTCAGAAAATAAAAACTGCCAGTGATGAAGCTGGGCACGGCCCGTGTCTGACCGAGCACGGCCCGTGTTGAGCTCTGCAGAAGCTAAAAACTAAGAAAATCCTAAAAAAAATAAAAATAAAAATAAAAGATGATTAGGCCGTTGATTCCTAACTTTCTTAAAATCCTTGTTTCCCCGGCAACGGCGCCAAAAACTTGATGTGCGTTAAAGTGTCGTATATATTAGGTGTATATTTTAAGCCCTTTTTAACACTTATTTTAGCCAAGTTTTAAATTTATAAAACACGATATTTCACTAACACTAAACACACATATGGGCAAGTGCACCCATCGTTGAGTGTAGTATAGCGTTGGTAAGATACCGAGGTCGTCCAAGGACACAAGAGCTTTTAGTACCGGTTTATCCTCAACGTCTAACCAAAATAAAAGTTTAGAAAAATGTTTTTAAACTAAAAAAATAAAACTAACTAAAATGCTGAAAATAAAAATAAAAATAAAAACAGATAGACAAGATGAATCACTTGGTTCCGACTCGTATCTAGTATAACCTTTGATTATTTCCGCACTTTTGCACATAATTAAGAGATTATCTTAGTTATTGTAGTAGGCCCCTCTTTTGAAGGCGACGTTACCCTCACCCCAGTAGTTTGAGTCAGTAGGGATACAATCCTAAAAGGGTGGATTATTGGAAGATAATGAATTAAGTTATTAATGCAGTATTGTGGTAGGCCCCGCTTTTGGCGGTGACGTTACCCTCGGCTAAGTAGTCTGAGTCAGCAGGGATACAGTCCTAAATAGCCGGGTTATAGTATTAATAGTAGTTAACTTATGAGGGGATCAAAGAGTTTGGACCCCCGCCATCCAATACCGTGAAGTATTGAAGGAGGTCCTACTAAATTTGACCCAGGTCCATTGCAGGACCTCTAAACGCTGAACAATGGCATGACCTTTACCAAACCGTTCCCTTAACCCCCTACCAGGTAGCCAACATATCTCCATATAGACCGTGGAGATATGAATGGTGAAAATCCTTTATTTTATATAGACAGTAAAATAATGCCAAGACACCACGGACAAACGATAAGGAAAGATCACCTTCAACATAAGTAACTAGTTATTAAAGTCATTAATACAAAACCAAATAAAAAGTGCAAAAGATTAGAAATAAAAAGTATTATACTAGACACTTTGTCTTCACCAAGTGATGTAAGAGACTTAGGCAAACATGGCCTTGATTGTCAAGAACTCTTACGATCAATCTTGGATCCCGAGACGACTCACACACTCTACGATGGACAATGGATGATGGTGGTGGATGATGGTGTTATGGTGGTGGTGGGTGGTGGATGAAGTGTGAGAGAGGTGGTGTGCCAAGGGATGAGATGAAATGAATCCAAGCACTCCTATTTATAGGCTGAACAGAGAGCTGGACACGGCCCCGTGTCCGCTGGGCATGGCCCCGTGTCCGTCTGACACTCTCTCTCCTCATTAATTGTAATTCGCAATTACAATAAATGCGCCTGCTGTACTTTCGACACGCCCCCGTGTCCGCTGAGCACGGCCCCGTGATGGGCAATAGAAGCTTCTATAGGTTTGTCTTTTCTGCTGCTTCTTGGGCACGGCCCCGTGCTGGCTGAGCACGGGGCGTGTTCAGTCTTCTGTTTTTTCTATTTTGCTTTGGAAGGTGCCGTTGAGGGTTCGGGCAGTCCACTAATGTTCCTTTTCTTGTATTTATGTTGGATTTAGCTGTCTTTTTGCTTCTTTTGCGTTTTTTAGCTCATTTAATCCTGAAAATACAAAAGGAAGACAAAAACACTCTTTTTCCGATATTAGCACTAAAAAAAGGGTTAGTTTTATGCCTCATTTGATGTAATTTATATGTTACATTTTACACACATCAAATATGGGTCAAAAACGCCTAATAAAACTTGATGTTACCCTTCGATTGTTTATACGACATTTATTGGAAAAAGTGTCGTATTTATTAGGTGTATATTTTAAGCCCTTTTTAACACTTATTTTAGCCAAGTTTTAAATTTATAAAACACGATATTTCACTAACACTAAACACACATATGGGCAAGTGCACCCATCGTTGAGTGTAGTATAGCGTTGGTAAGATACCGAGGTCGTCCAAGGACACAAGAGCTTTTAGTACCGGTTTATCCTCAACGTCTAACCAAAATAAAAGTTTAGAAAAATGTTTTAAACTAAGAAAAATAAAACTAACTAAAATGCTGAAAATAAAAATAAAAATAAAAACAGATAGACAAGATGAATCACTTGGTTCCGACTCGTATCTAGTATAACCTTTGATTATTTCCGCACTTTTGCACATAATTAAGAGATTATCTTAGTTATTGTAGTAGGCCCCTCTTTTGAAGGCGACGTTACCCTCACCCCAGTAGTTTGAGTCAGTAGGGATACAATCCTAAAAGGGTGGATTATTGGAAGATAATGAATTAAGTTATTAATGCAGTATTGTGGTAGGCCCCGCTTTTGGCGGTGACGTTACCCTCGGCTAAGTAGTCTGAGTCAGCAGGGATACAGTCCTAAATAGCCGGGTTATAGTATTAATAGTAGTTAACTTATGAGGGGATCAAAGAGTTTGGACCCCCGCCATCCAATACCGTGAAGTATTGAAGGAGGTCCTACTAAATTTGACCCAGGTCCATTGCAGGACCTCTAAACGCTGAACAATGGCAAGACCTTTACCAAACCGTTCCCTTAACCCCCTACCAGGTAGCCAACATATCTCCATATAGACCGTGGAGATATGAATGGTGAAAATCCTTTATTTTATATAGACAGTAAAATAATGCCAAGACACCACGGACAAACGATAAGGAAAGATCACCTTCAACATAAGTAACTAGTTATTAAAGTCATTAATACAAAACCAAATAAAAAGTGCAAAAGATTAGAAATAAAAAGTATTATACTAGACACTTTGTCTTCACCAAGTGATGTAAGAGACTTAGGCAAACATGGCCTTGATTGTCAAGAACTCTTACGATCAATCTTGAATCCCGAGACGACTCACACACTCTACGATGGACAATGGATGATGGTGGTGGATGATGGTGTTATGGTGGTGGTGGTGGATGAAGTGTGAGAGAGGTGGTGTGCCAAGGGATGAAATGAAATGAATCCAAGCACTCCTATTTATAGGCTGAACAGAGAGCTGGGCACGGCCCCGTGTCCGCTGGGCACGGCCCCGTGTCCGTCTGACAATCTCTCCTCATTAATTGTAATTCGCAATTACAATAAATGCGCCTGCTGTACTTTCGACACGCCCCCGTGTCCGCTTAGCACGGCCCCGTGATGGGCAATAGAAGCTTCTATAGGTTTGTCTTTTCTGCTGCTTCTTGGGCACGGCCCCGTGCTGGCTGAGCACGGGGCGTGTTCAGTCTTCTGTTTTCTCTATTTTGCTTTGGAAGGTGCCGTTGAGGGTTCGGGCAGTCCACTAATGTTCCTTTTCTTGTATTTATGTTGGATTTAGCTGTCTTTTTGCTTCTTTTGCGTTTTTGAGCTCATTTAATCCTGAAAATACAAAAGGAAGACAAAAACACTCTTTTTCCAATATTAGTACTAAAAAAGGGTTAGTTTTATGCCTCATTTGATGTAATTTATATGTTGCATTTTACACACATCAAATACCCCCACACTTGAACTTTTGCTTGTCCTCAAGCAAAACTCTTTAATATGTGGCTTACACTCCCAAATGGAATAGGTAGAAGAGAAGGTTTTGGGCTTGTCGTAGAGTGTCGGGATTTCCAAGATCTTTTTGGGTTTTATTTTTATTTATTTATTTACACTCCTATTCGTAATGATTTATTTAGAACTGTTCATAAAAGAAATTACTTATTTGGGCATAACATGCCTTTTTAAAATTCTATTTATATACAAGTTCACATACCTCGCGGGGAAATCACTCACACTCGGCCGAAGGTGTATTTTTAGTGAATCACTCGAGAGCGGCACGGAACTTATTCCTACCATAGGCTTGCCAAGAAATCAATCCTCCTCCTTTTTAACTTTTATACCTTTGTAGATATCAAGAGGACTTTGTGGGTTAAGGGTTGGCTAGGGTTAAAGGTAGGTGGTTGGGTTAGTGGTTAGTAGAAAAAGGGCTAAAAGCGTAACAAGTGTCGGTTTTCGTATTTTTGCAACTTTTTATTTTGATGAAGCTTTTATTCAAACTAAGTTATTTTTGATTAACTTGTTTGTTTATTTCCTTTTTGCTTCATCATTATCACAAAAATTTATTTATTTATTTATTTATTTATTATTTTTTTTTTTTACGAAGAACCGAACTTGTTACTAAAATAAAGGGTTAAAAATGAAAAAGGTTTTGGTGGATGAAAGGGTTTTTTGTTTGGGTGATGAAACGAAAAGGTTTAGGCTCAAAGGGGCTAACTAGGGGGATTTTTGGGTAGGTGGTAAAAGAAAAAGAAATAGTCCTAATGCTTCCATCATTTACTTACTCGGGTTTAAGTTGATAAGGACCGGGAATGTATTGTCATGGCAAGTTCTAGAGTCGTAAGGACCAAGCAGCTATTCACACAAGAAACGAAAAATGAGCATTTAGTCAGATGATATGTAATTGTGTACTCAATAAAGGCTCAAAACTCACTTTTGTGGGAATGGGTTTTTATGTGATCAAGTATATAATCAAATTTTAAATAAGTTTGCTATGCCTTTTCATAATTTTCTTATGTTGGTTCTTTTTATCACTACGCTATCGGTTGTAAATTTGTAAAAATATAACCTTTTTGAGAACTTGAATTTCCCGAGTTAAACCTAGACAAGTAAAAAAAATGAAATTTTTTGAAAAAATTTGGGGTGATTAGCGGTTCCAATAGAGTTTTGTGTAAGGCTTGTATTCAGGACTTGCAAAATTCAAGGTTTTAGCACCCCCCCCCCCCACACACTTAAATTACACATTGTCCTCAATGTGTCCCGAAAATAAATTTTTAGGTTGATTAGATGTGTAAAATAGTGTTTGAAAAGCAAAAAAATTGTTTTACTGGGCGCTGAACACGGCCCCGTGTTATCCGGGCACGGCCCCGTGTTCAAGTGCCAGTAACAAAATTGAAATAAGTCAAACAGAAGGCTGGACACGGGGGCGTGTTGGGTGAACACGGCCCGTGTCCAGGTACCTGTACTGGGCGTTTTTCTGCAGGTGGTTCGGCACGGGGCCGTGTTGGTTGGGCACGGCCCGTGTTGAACCTTCTGAAATGGAGAAAATTTGTCGGGTTGCCTCGTTCTTGTGCATGGGATCATTTTTCTCGTTCCCCTTTTCATCCTTTACCATCTTGAGTGTGTTTTACTCATTACAAACCATCCAAACCATCATTTCATTTCATCATAGAGAGAACTTACATAATCCTAAATTAAAATAAAACTAAAACTTATCTAGATAGGTTAGCAGGTACACGAGGTTATCATAAGGAGTTCTACTATTTTAAGAAAATTTCGAGAACGATTTCCCGATATAGTAGGACTTTTAGCCGAACGAATTCTTCCCTAAACGTTGTTTAAAGCCATTCTTCGATCTCCCTAGGGAGGAAGAATGCGGCTTCGTTTTCCTCTGCTGCTGGTGGTTGAGGGGGAACATTCACCGGGACTCCTTGCACCACTCTTCGCGGAAGCTCTTGGTGCATGGCGTACCATTCTGCTGGAATGACAACTTCGGGCACCATGTTCCACGCCCTTTGGGTTATGATGGGTACCAAAGGCGGGGAGGCGAGAAGGTTCAACCTATGGTGCAAGAGGTTTACTTCATGGAGACAGCCCTCCAGCCCCACAGTAAGATGGTTGATACGGTCGACCAATGCTTCTTCCACTCCCGTCATTTCATCAATAGCCTCCCTTAGAGCGTAAACATAGTTTACAAGAGAGTCTTCTGCTGTTGAAGATCTCCTCCCTTGTCGGTTATTCCTTGAAGGTGATCCGCTTGTTCTGCTTGCCATTTTCTGCGAAGAAAACCGAAGAAAGCTAAATTTTTACAAAACAGAGCCCCTGGACACGGCCCCGTGCTCGTTGAGCACGGCCCCGTGTCCATTTGTCTGCAGGATTTTTGGCTAAAGAATCTTGGAGTTTTAAATTATTTTTATGATTTCTATCTGGGTTTTAAGCTCAGATAATTTAAAACAAAGTTATACAACTAACTTTAAGCCAGAATCTTTTAGCAAATAATCTTACAAACTTCACATAGAGGGTTGGAATCAAGGGATTTCCAAGCTTCCATGGGGGAACTTTTGAAAAAATTTTGAAAGAGGAGGAAATGAATAAAAGTGGAAGGGACAAGAGGGTCCCTTGGAACATTCTTTTAACACTTACCTAGGATGGTATGAGTGAAAATCCCAGGGATCTCTGTTAATTGAAGTGGTCAAAATGAGCAGGAATCAGGCTGCATTTAAAGAAAACGACAGCGCCCTGGGCACGGCCCCGTGTTGACCGGACACGGCCCCGTGTTCAGAGGAAATCCTGACACATTTTGTCCGTATTCTGACCAAATCAGCAGAGAATCTTTTTAGTGAGCACGGGGGCGTGTTGACCTGGACACGGCCCCATGTCTGGAGGCTGCTTTATGGAGTTTTGCTACTTCAAGGATTTCATCGATATCGGGTGGTTCCTGACTGGTTGGAACAACCCCAAAGTGCCTAATATACCTTAATTGTCCTAGACTAAGGCGAGAACGCAAGAGGTTGTCGGTGAGGGTAATTCCTATTTTCATTCTAGGTGGACAAGTCCAACCCTTTCCCGGGCTCTTGTTAAAGAAGGTATATGCCGAATCGCTCAGGTCTATGTATGCACCGAACGAAGTCGATGGAGAGTCCTTCACGGCACAATCGACACAGGGACGACTATCGTCCAAGTCTTTGCTAGGTACGAAGGTATTTTTGGGAGCAACGAGGTTGTCGGAATGCGGTTCCAACATTTCTTCATGGGTATCATCTTGGGGTGGATCAATAAAATCCTTCCCAAGCTCTTCTATCCATTTCAGAATTAGCTCTTCTAGTTGAAATAACTCGCTAAGGAGCATTTCCCCTAGAATATCTGGCTGGGCGCATTCGAGGGAGAAATAGTGCTTATTTTTACTTTCGCCCCTCTTAAGGTTGTGAGAAGATGGTGGGTCCATGTAGTGGGGCCTATAATTTAGGAAGTAGCATTTTACTTCTTCATGTTCGCCACCACATAATTGACACCACGTACCATAAGAGTGCCGAAAGTAAAAATAATTACTATCACTCATGTTTATGTCAGAAATTACCAACCGTCGGGATCTAACGGTTCTGTTTTCAGTAACTGAAACTTGGGCACGGGGGCGTGTTGAGTGAGCACGGCCCCGTGTTCAGCTTACTGTCTGATGTAAAACAGGATTGCCAGTTCCAATGATTGAGCACGGGGGCGTGTTCAGCGAGCACGGCCCGTGCTGAGCTCTGCAGAAGCTGAAAAACTAAGAAAATCCTTAAAAAAATAAAAATAAAATAAAAGATGATTAGGCCGTTGATTCCTAACTTTCTTAAAATCCTTGTGTCCCCGGCAGCGGCGCCAAAAACTTGATGTGCGTTAAAGGGTCGTATTTATTAGGTGTATATTTTAAGCCCTTTTTAACACTTATTTTAGCCAAGTTTTAAATTTATAAAACACGATATTTCACTAACACTAAACACACATATGGGCAAGTGCACCCATCGTTGAGTGTAGTATAGCGTTGGTAAGATACCGAGGTCGTCCAAGGACACAAGAGCTTTTAGTACCGGTTTATCCTCAACGTCTAACCAAAATAAAAGTTTAGAAAAATGTTTTAAACTAAGAAAAATAAAACTAACTAAAATGCTGAAAATAAAAATAAAAATAAAAACAGATAGACAAGATGAATCACTTGGTTCCGACTCGTATCTAGTATAACCTTTGATTATTTCCGCACTTTTGCACATAATTAAGAGATTATCTTAGTTATTGTAGTAGGCCCCTCTTTTGAAGGCGACGTTACCCTCACCCCAGTAGTTTGAGTCAGCAGGGATACAATCCTAAAAGGGTGGATTATTGGAAGATAATGAATTAAGTTATTAATGCAATATTGTGGTAGGCCCCGCTTTTGGCGGTGACGTTACCCTCGGCTAAGTAGTCTGAGTCAGCAGGGATACAGTCCTAAATAGCCGGGTTATAGTATTAATAGTAGTTAACTTATGAGGGGATCAAAGAGTTTGGACCCCCGCCATCCAATACCGTGAAGTATTGAAGGAGGTCCTACTAAATTTGACCCAGGTCCATTGCAGGACCTCTAAACGCTGAACAATGGCAAGACCTTTACCAAACCGTTCCCTTAACCCCCTACCAGGTAGCCAACATATCTCCATATAGACCGTGGAGATATGAATGGTGAAAATCCTTTATTTTATATAGACAGTAAAATAATGCCAAGACACCACGGACAAACGATAAGGAAAGATCACCTTCAACATAAGTAACTAGTTATTAAAGTCATTAATACAAAACCAAATAAAAAGTGCAAAAGATTAGAAATAAAAAGTATTATACTAGACACTTTGTCTTCACCAAGTGATGTAAGAGACTTAGGCAAACATGGCCTTGATTGTCAAGAACTCTTACGATCAATCTTGGATCCCGAGACGACTCACACACTCTACGATGGACAATGGATGATGGTGGTGGATGATGGTGTTATGGTGGTGGTGGGTGGTGGATGAAGTGTGAGAGAGGTGGTGTGCCAAGGGATGAGATGAAATGAATCCAAGCACTCCTATTTATAGGCTGAACAGAGAGCTGGACACGGCCCCGTGTCCGCTGGGCATGGCCCCGTGTCCGTCTGACACTCTCTCTCCTCATTAATTGTAATTCGCAATTACAATAAATGCGCCTGCTGTACTTTCGACACGCCCCCGTGTCCGCTGAGCACGGCCCCGTGATGGGCAATAGAAGCTTCTATAGGTTTGTCTTTTCTGCTGCTTCTTGGGCACGGCCCCGTGCTGACTGAGCACGGGGCGTGTTCAGTCTTCTGTTTTCTCTATTTTGCTTTGGAAGGTGCCGTTGAGGGTTCGGGCAGTCCACTAATGTTCCTTTTCTTGTATTTATGTTGGATTTAGCTGTCTTTTTGCTTCTTTTGCGTTTTTGAGCTCATTTAATCCTGAAAATACAAAAGGAAGACAAAAACACTCTTTTTCCAATATTAGTACTAAAAAAGGGTTAGTTTTATGCCTCATTTGATGTAATTTATATGTTGCATTTTACACACATCAAATACCCCCACACTTGAACTTTTGCTTGTCCTCAAGCAAAACTCTTTAATATGTGGCTTACACTCCCAAATGGAATAGGTAGAAGAGAAGGTTTTGGGCTTGTCGTAGAGTGTCGGGATTTCCAAGATCTTTTTGGGTTTTATTTTTATTTATTTACACTCCTATTCGTAATGATTTATTTAGAACTGTTCATAAAAGAAATTACTTATTTGGGCATAACATGCCTTTTTAAAATTCTATTTATATACAAGTTCACATACCTCGCGGGGAAATCACTCACACTCGGCCGAAGGTGTATTTTTAGTGAATCACTCGAGAGCGGCACGGAACTTATTCCTACCATAGGCTTGCCAAGAAATCAATCCTCCTCCTTTTTAACTTTTATACCTTTGTAGATATCAAGAGGACTTTGTGGGTTAAGGGTTGGCTAGGGTTAAAGGTAGGTGGTTGGGTTAGTGGTTAGTAGAAAAAGGGCTAAAAGCGTAACAAGTGTCGGTTTTCGTATTTTTGCAACTTTTTATTTTGATGAAGCTTTTATTCAAACTAAGTTATTTTTGATTAACTTGTTTGTTTATTTCCTTTTTGCTTCATCATTATCACAAAAATTTATTTATTTATTTATTTATTTTTTTTTATTTTTTTTTTTACGTAGAACCGAACTTGTTACTAAAATAAAGGGTTAAAAATGAAAAAGGTTTTGGTGGATGAAAGGGTTTTTTGTTTGGGTGATGAAACGAAAAGGTTTAGGCTCAAAGGGGCTAACTAGGGGGATTTTTGGGTAGGTGGTAAAAGAAAAAGAAAAATAATGGTGTAGAAATGAAAAGGGGTTAGTCCTAATGCCTCCATCATTTACTTACTCGGGTTTAAGTTGATAAGGACCGGGAATGTATTGTCATGGCAAGTTCTAGAGTCGTAAGGACCAAGCAGCTATTCACACAAGAAACGAAAAATGAGCATTTAGTCAGATGATATGTAATTGTGTGCTCAATAAAGGCTCAAAACTCACTTTTGTGGGAATGGGTTTTTATGTGATCAAGTATATAATCAAATTTTAAATAAGTTTGCTATGCCTTTTCATAATTTTCTTATGTTGGTTCTTTTTATCACTACGCTATCGGTTGTAAATTTGTAAAAATATAACCTTTTTGAGAACTTGAATTTCCCGAGTTAAACCTAGACAAGTAAAAAAAATGAAATTTTTGAAAAAATTTGGGGTGATTAGCGGTTCCAATAGAGTTTTGTGTAAGGCTTGTATTTAGGACTTGCAAAATTCAAGGTTTTAGCATCCCCCCCACACTTAAATTACACATTGTCCTCAATGTGTCCCAAAAATAAATTTTTAGGTTGATTAGATGTGTAAAATAGTGTTTGAAAAGCAAAAAAATTGTGTTACTGGGCGCTGAACACGGCCCCGTGTTAGGCAATAGAAGCTTCTATAGGTTTGTCTTTTCTGCTGCTTCTTGGGCACGGCCCCGTGCTGGCTGAGCACGGGGCGTGTTCAGTCTTCTGTTTTTTCTATTTTGCTTTGGAAGGTGCCGTTGAGGGTTCGGGCAGTCCACTAATGTTCCTTTTCTTGTATTTATGTTGGATTTAGCTGTCTTTTTGCTTCTTTTGCGTTTTTGAGCTCATTTAATCCTGAAAATACAAAAGGAAGACAAAAACACTATTTTTCCAATATTAGTACTAAAAAAAGGTTAGTTTTATGCCTCATTTGATGTAATTTATATGTTGCGTTTTACACACATCAAATAGGTGTATATATTAGGTTAAAGTGTCGTATTTATTACGACACACATCAAATAGGTGTATATATTAGGTTAAAGTGTCGTATTTATATGTTGCATGTAATTGATTTCTTGCCCCTTTTTGTTCGCCATAGGCCTGGGAGCCTTAAAATCATGGTTCTCCGTCATTAGCACCTCTTTTGGCGTTTTTATGAGCGGAGTCCAATGCTTTTCACGGTTATCATCTCGGACCGCCTTTCTATAGCCGATGCGATCAATAGTTTCTCGCGCGTCTTCCTTATAGCGGGATCGTTCTTCGTACCGGGGTCGTTCATTATAACCGCTGGAGTGGTTGGCCTTCCACCCAGGGTATTTGCCTTTGTTGCGCCTGTTGTCATCGCGCGAGTGACCCCCTTTGGAAAATCTATCTTCAGAACGATAGCTGTTGTTTCGTGCGAGTGACTCTTCCGTTTGCGCGACTATCTTCGCGGCTTCCATGAGTTTATCCCACTCCTTTGGCATTCCATCTTTCCCAGTGATGGTTCTAATCAGGCTATCACAGCGGATGGCTTTCTTGAAATGGCAGCGCATGAGTTGTTCACTCACGCCACCGATCTCCAAACATTCTTTGTTAAAGCGCGTAATGAAATCTTCCAGACCCTCATTATCTCTGCGCCAGATATCTTCAACTTCCGCTGTGTCGCGCTGGTATCGCCTTTGTTGACTGAAGTGACTCAAAAACTGAGTTCTGAAATCTACCCATGATTTTATCTTTCCCGGAGGAAGGCTGTCGAACCAGGCGCGAGCTGCCCTCGTTAATGTTTAGATAAACATATGACACCACATGGGCATGTTCCAACCTCCCATGCAGCCCACGCTAGTAAACACTCTGACGTGATCGTCTGGATCAGTCAATCCGTTAAACTTTCCGACTGTCGGAGGTAACTTTTCTCTCTTGAGCGGCGCTAGTGCTATCTTTGGGATGAACTTTGAATGCTCTATAGCTTCTTCTGGTCGATAGGCGAGGCGAAAGTCACGCTCCGCCTCCTCGGTATAACCAACGTGTTGCCTTGGTTTGTAATACTCGTGATTTCTTTGCAAACGATTGAAGGCCGAAGATTCGTCATCGTTCTCCCAGGTTGGATCATTCGGGTCAGTTTCTTCCCACTCATCGTTCATGTTGCGCGGCGTGAGCCGGCTGTGAACTGGGCCTCTTTGGAAATTTGACGGTTCGTCATAGTAGCTTTCTGTCTCCCCCCGTGTATCGCGCGTGTCCTGCACACTTAGTCTTCGGGTAGGGGGAGGTCTGTTGGCTCTTCCTTGGATATTTTGCGGTGGTGGCATCTGGCGCGGCCCGTGACTTGGGCCGGTTGGTGTAACCAAGGAAGGTTCTGCCGTTAGAACTGCTTGTTGCGCGCTCAAGGATTGATATGCCGTGTTAATGGTGGCGAGTTGCTTAGCGTACCATGAGGCTGGGGTTTCGCCCTCTGGTAGCCCTAATAGCGCTGAGATATTCTGAGGTGGAGCTGGGTTCGAAGGTCCGGCACCGTTGTTTCCTGGGGTAGCTTGAGCGATGCGGGTGAAGCTCCCGCGCGGACCCCCAGTGTTGGTCATCTCGATTTCGCCGATTTCTTCGACGTGCTGGGGTTGGATGTTTTGGTTATCCGGCCCCAACGTTGCATCAGGGTTTGCTCCAAGACCCACGAACTCAGGAATGATTCCTTGACCAGCCATGATCGAAGGAAGGAAAAAACAACGAAAAACTCAGGAAATGAGAAGATGAAAGTGGTTTGTAGAAAAAATCGGTGGGCGCCAATGAAGAAACACGGAACTAATTGTGGGACTAATCAGTTTGGTTTATGTTTCTACCATGATGGTTAATCTTCTCGATGTTTCCCGAGCTCCTAATGACTGTGGTTTATCTGCAAAACAAAACACCGTTACTCGTTAAGAGGGGAATGTGGGGGTTTCCCTCTTAACCGGGCTCCGGCGTGAGAATAAGCGACTGCTTTTGGGAGAGAATTAAGTATTAAGTGAGTAGAGGGAATGGAATGAATTAACCTGTGAAGTGAAGGTCTCTATTTATAGCCGGAGAGGTGTAAGAGGGTGTGGGCTGATGGGCCTTGGGCCGGAAGGCGACAACATGGAGGATATGCTCCTTGTCTCACTGGTATCGACCGTTAGTGGCTTCTAGGAGCTTTATGGAGTTGGCGCAACGTGATTGGAGCCACGTGTCACTGTTGTCGGCCTGGTCGCCCTTTTGCCATCAGCAGGTAAGTGGAGATCGTGGGGCAGTTGTCTCTGCCCTGTGATTGGTGCCACATAGGCGTCCTTAAGTACTTTTTGTCTCCTGCATGTCAGACGATCGTGGAGCACGATTGCGCAGGAACAGAAGGAGCCTGATTGGCTCTTTTATTCTGCCACTTGTACCTTGTGTACTATCTGGAAAGGCCTTGCGCCGTAGTCACGCACGATTCTTGCTGAGCACGTTATTATCATGCGCGCGGCATTAGCTTTCAGATGTTCTTTTTAGAAAGCTAAGTGTTGCTAACTGGAGTTTACTTCTTATGTGGACCTCGCGCCGCGTTACACAGATATGTTGCAGCCCGCGCGAGGTTGGCAATCAAGGAAATTGCTGAGTAGGGAGTATGGTCCCGCGCGACCTTACAGGGGTTGCGCAGCTTTTTGGGACCATACCCCTTCAGCATATATGATATTTTTAGTTTTGGTTGGATGTATATGAAATGTTTCAAGTTTATAAGGGTATATACGAAATTAATCTTTATAACTAATTATCTTTCATTGCTATATAAACGAATTAAGAATATGTATCACTATGGTTGAATAAACATCACATAAGTTTTGTAGAATTTAATCTACAAGGAGGGTCAGGGGTGGGCCTGTAGTGTTATAAGGGGTAACCTCCGTTTTCCTTTGACGCTTTGGTGACACTCTGATGGTAGTGTAAATTTTGAAATAAAAAATGACGTTTTTTCGATTTCATTACCCATTTTTTTCTGAAACGTTGCCCCTATGCGGATTTTCTAGATCCACCACTGAGGAGGGTATAAGTCAATCGTGATTTGCGTTTGAACAGACATTTATAAATGGTTGGACATACATCACATAAGTTTTCAATGCCTGATTGTCAATACATGTATACACATGTTATGTCCTCTAATCTTATTTTCCATAATGCTTTTTGTCACAATAGAATAAAAACCGATAAGGACGAAAATAGTGGCAAGGATAGCGACCACAATACGTTAATTGTTAGTTTGTTAGGATAGTGTGAATAACATTCGTAAGGCTATAGTTGCAAGTGGCAATGGTGACTTGCTATCGGACCATGACATTATTCCAACAAGTGTGTAAACTTACCTTCTTTCCTATGTTGTAATTTGTAAATAACCAAGACGACAATAATATCACTTAATATATCGGTTTGACTTATAACGTTTGTATACATGAAATATTAAAAAAGATATAAAAAATAACTATAACAATAACATATGCAAACTAAAGAGAATAAAACTTTCATGGAGTAAATTTTTAAAAAAAAAATATATATTAACGTTTGAAAAAATTATGACCATTGGTTTAAAAGTCAACATATTTTAAAGGATTGTACAAATGTTTAAGAAGTGTAGTTATTTAAACTCTTAAAATTAAAAATTGTTTTTTTTTCCTTCCTTATATATGTATTATAATATAGTATAATTTTACTTATTAAACGTTCCTTTCCATCACTCAACCTTTTTAAACTAAATAAATATATTCCAAAATACCATGGTTTAATTTGAAAAATGTAGTGTAAGTTATATAGGGCATAACTATTTTTAAATGTTTAAATTCATATAAGGCTAGAAAAGATGTAGTTGCGCCATATGGCACGGAGTATTTTTGTTGAAAAGGCATATGTGTTACGCACTTATGCTTAAAGATCCCACATTGTTGTTGTTATTAGACTGCGGGGTGTAGAGAGACTTGGGTTGGGAGTTTTGCTTCACGTACCCATCACAACGCCGCCTCCGCCGGTGTTCCCCGCCCCTACCAAGTCCGCCGGCTACCACATGACACACAGGACGTGAGCACATAACAAACAACCTTAGGTTTCTTAAAATATCTACACGTCATAGGGAAACCCCTTTCGCCTCTCTATATGTGTATACGCGTATTATACATTATATATATTATATTCGTTATGTATTTTAAATTTAAACTAGATGTAAGATCCGCCGCGTTGCGGCTAGGGTCTTACATATTACGACACAATAAATCTACTTTATACGGCTAGGCCCTTACAAATTACGGCGCAATGAATCTATTTTATACTTTTCTATCGACCCGCTCGTTGCGTTTTAGAACCACAAACCTAAGGATTAACTACACACCTTTGTATCAAGTTGGATATCCAAACGATCACATTGTGTTTCCAAATGTCTTGTCGAGGGAAATACAAATACTTGATGTTGATTAGGGATGAGCACGGTACATGTTCGGCATTGAACCGGTACCGGTACCGAAAAACAGGAAAAGTGGGTACCGGTACCGAATATACCGGTTCGGTACCAGTACCGGTATTTACCGGTATTTTACCTGTAAATACCGGTACCGTTCCGATACTGGTACCAAAAAGCGGGGATAATGTGTACCCACACAATTAAAGAGAGTTGACCCAAAACAATAACCCACACCACCTAGTTGTTTTGTAAAAAAAAAAAACCAATGTCTAAGAATATATGCTTAGAATACAACTTCTAATGCACCATAATGTTAAAAATTAAAAATTAACAAGCTTTAAATACCCATAAAATGAAAATAACTTCCAAAGCTAAATGTACAAATATACCATGCACATTAAAACAATATTGCATAAGGTACAAACAACAATAGCAAAAGTCTATTGCAAATTGATAGTATATAAATAAATAGTATGTTGTTTTGTCCACGCGGACTTAGAAAATTATATATTCTTTGTTGAATAGTCTTATGTCTAACAAGCAAATGACCGTTAAACTCTACAAAAGGATCTACGTCAACTCTAAATGCTCTTGAAAATTTGATGGACCCACAAAAATTGTATATATTCTCTGAAATGGGCCCATTGTATCACAAGACAAGAGCCATTGGAATAAAAGAAATATTTAAACTTAGCGGTGCCATTTAAAAAGTAGTAAATATCTATACGGTGCTAGCATTTTAATTTAATTTATTCCTTATTGAGTTAGTGTATTAGTTTAACTAGTTTGTATTTGTTGAAGCTAGCTTCTTTCACACCAGGATCAAGACCCGTGAGTCGTGATTCCATACAAAGAGGTTACAAAGCTTCCCAGAAGTACCCAAATACATCTCACGAGTAGGAGAGTGTTTGAATCCGAATCAAGAAATGTGTTGAGAAACTATAAGAATGACACAATGCATTTGCATCGAACGCTTTAAACATGGTAGACCCGACACTTATGTAACTGCCCATGTTTCTCTCTTTCACTACATCTAATTATACTATGTTCATAATGCATACATGCATCATGTGGTTCCGTAGTTCTCAACATTATATTGGTTTTATAAAAATACATCTTTAAGTAACCCTTAGGGGGCCACTTGGGTTGTAGCCTAGTGGTAAGAAGTATAGCTTCTTTAGAGAAGACCCAAGTTCTCAATGAGAGGACCCCGGAACTCCCCAAATCTGCAATGTCATCTCACTCCCCTCATCCACGACCCGAAAACACCTTATTTGGTGGCAGCACTACCCTAAAACATTTTTTATCTATAGATAAATTAAACTTTTAAACACGCAATTAAATTAAAATTTAGTTAATACATGAATAAAAATGAAATTAATACATAAATAATAAATTAAACACACAATTAAAGTAATCCATAATTAAATTTAAATTAATACATAAATAATAAATTAAGCATTTAAACACACAAATGAATAAATACATGATTAAAATTAACATTAATACATAAATAATAAATTAAACAATTAATAACATAATTACATAAATTAATGACCAAATAGGGAGTCAGGCGGTTAGCAGTCACGCATGCCCAACCTCTCATATCGATATTCAAAGCTTCTGATTATGAATAAACCATTTCTTTATCCAACCTTGTTACATATATCCCCCCCCCCCCCCCCCCCCGAGCATTTTCATATCCTTCAACCCAACTTGAGACTTCTTGTGTCGGCCGAAGGTTTGCCACAGGTAGAGAGTTTGATATTGGCGGTTGGTTTGGCACATGAGTTGAGTTTGGACTAAAATATGTTTAATATCACCAATTCATAGTCCATTGAATTGTAGTTGACTCATGGTATAGTCATACACCTAGTTCAACTCTTTAACGATCAAAGGATTTGATCATCATGTGCATGGTTTATCACTGGAAGAGGGTTTTAACTTGGAGGTTGATAGACTTCCGGATAAAAAGAGTTTGCCACTTGATGGTTTGAACGGTAGCGGGATGATCATTGAGCATTTAAAGGTGGAGGGTTTGCATGACGACGTGATGATCGTCGGCGGTTTGAAGGCCCTGCAGGTCCAATCGGAATCAAATAACCACGCCCCTGAAAAATCGAATGTGATGTAAAAGTTGATTGAAAATATAGATGGTGAAATGGTTGTAGAAAGTTATTTAAATAGAGATTGTGAAATGGTTGTAAAAAGTGATTTAAATAGAAATGGTGAATAATTTTTGTATTTTTTTGTAACACCCTTAAAATTTACTTGAATATAAGTATAATTTTATACAAAAGATACTGATTAAACATAAGTTACATAGGTCAAGCTCACAAGTATCGAAAGATTAGTCAACTAATCTTTAAGTTGGAACATTCAAAAATTGATTAAGAAATTGTTTACAACCCATGAACAAAGTTTAAGTAAGATTAAAACATAGCGGAAGCTTCAAAAGTCGTGTTCGGTTCTTCAAAAGTTGCTTGATCACCATCCGTAATGTCCATCTAGTCACCTAGGGTCAAAACCATTAAAACATTAGTTTTGACTTTGATACATAAGACTTAAACGTATGATCCATCTTCAAGTAAAATAAATAAAAAAAAAATTAAAAGTTTCTGGATCCACCGTAAATTACGGTGTTACCGTAATTTACGGTGAGTTCTGGGAATTTTTGGTCACCGTAAACCAGGAGAGATCTACCGTAACATGTCTGACCTCTACCGTAAATTACGGTACTACCGTAATTTACGGTAGTTCATGGAAATCCATGTCTTGTTTGTTTTGTTCATTGCACTCAAACCCAACTCTCGGAATTCGCTTTTCTAACAACCCACTACATCAAATTCTAGTATTTCTAACATGTTGTATATTAACCAAAATCAAAGAACAATCCATCATATTCCGGAGCATTAATCATGTTTTACTTGATTATTTGACCCGTTTGGCTCGTCTAAGGAATCCTCCTATATGACGACTACCAACGAGTACCAACCAAATTTGATCAATCAATTAATATAACGACTTCATCGCTTAATTCAAAACAACTCTTATTTAAAAATTCAATTACACATTAGAATCATCCAATCTACTAAATGTAACGGGTCAAGTTACATACCTTAGCGCACGCCCTTCAACCGCGAATCACCACCGGCTTGTCCACTCGACGTTCCGGTATCTTGTCCTATAGAGTTCAATTCAAGACATGTTTAGAACTCTCTTTAGACCTCACTTCGCATAATATACCGAAACATCATAATTATGCGTTAAAGCTTTAAATTTCTATTTTTAAGCCTTCTTTGAGGCATTTCTACAAACACTATGAGGGCATAATTTCTACATCATTCATATTCATGTTTATAGCTTGCTAATTAGTTAGCTTAACTCTAATAAAGCCATCATATAGCATTTAAACATCATACTTTTCGGAAATCACCTTCTAAAATCGAATTACACTAGAACAATCATTCTAAACCCTAGTGTTCATCATCATCATGTAAAACCCACAACCCACCTTCAAGGTGTTCATGGACTTTCCTGAATTTGGTCATGATTTCACATGAAATTGGCTAGGTTTCACTTCTAAACACCATATCAATTCTAATCTAACCAAATAACACACATGCAACATGAATCTTCAGATTTTCCAAAATCATGAGAAATTCAAGTTAAGAGTTTTCATCAGATTTTACATACCTTTTAATCCTCTTGAGATGAGGATCACGATTCTAGGCTCAGATTTCGTTTTGGACCAGATTCACACCTCCAATTTGAGAGTTTTAGTGATTTTAGGGTTTGGAGCTAAGGGGGTGTCGACCTGGTCTTTCCCCTGATCGACCAACACCTATTTTGGGGGTGTTTGGTTTATTTTAATTTGTTTTAACAATTTAAGTTTCAATTTTGTCAACTTAGGCCCCTCAACTTTGTCCTACTTATTGTTTAGTAGCCTTCGACCCCTTCATAAGCTATTTCCAGTTTATTAACTAACTAGGTTAAAATTTCTAGTTAGTAAATTCTCGTTTATTTATACTTTATAATTCTAATATAAGGTTTTATATTTTTCGGGGTGTTACAAGTCCACCCCCCTTAAAAGGGTTTCGTCCCCGAAACCGAAGTACGTACCAAATAATGTAGGGTGAAGACGTCGCATCTCCTCTTCGGACTCCCACGTGGTGTCCGAACCTTTCCTATGCTCCCATTTGACTTTGACTTGGTCAATTTGTTTATTTCGTAAATGTTTGACTTTTCGGTCTAAAATCTCCACCGGTCTCACCGCATAATTCAGACTATTATCCACTTCGATATCATCGTAATGAATATAGGCCGTTTCGTCTGCTAGGCACTTTCTTAATTGTGACACGTGGAACGTGCCATGGATTCCACTTAGTTCTTCCGGTAACTCAAGACGGTAAGCTACCTTGCCAACTCTCCCGATAATTTTAAATGGCCCAATAAACCTTGGGCTTAGTTTCCCCCTTTTTCTGAATCTTATAACACCCTTCCATGGGGAAACTTTTAGCATGACCATGTCACCAACTTGGAATTCGATTGGCCTTTTCCTTTTATCAGCATACGCCTTTTGCCTGTCTTGAGCCGCTTTCAAGTGTGCCCGAACTATATCGATCTTTTCATTCGTGGCTCGTACTATATCTTGGTGGGCGAGTTCACGTGGTCCCACTTCACCCCAACATACCGGGGTTCGACACTTCCTACCGTAAAGCATTTCGTATGGTGCCATCTTAATACTAGATTGGTAACTGTTGTTATACGAAAACTCGACTAACGGTAGGTGAACATCCCAACTTCCTCCAAAGTCGATTATACATGCCCGAAGCATGTCCCCCAATGTTTGTATCGTTCTTTCACTCTGTCCATCCGTTTGGGGATGGTACGCAGTGCTAATGAACAATTTGGTTCCCATTTGCTCTTGGAAATCTCGCCAGAAATTTGAAGTAAACCGGGTATCCCTATCAGACACAATGGATACCGGCACCCATGACGTGCTATTATTTCATTCGTGTAAACCTCTGACATCTTTTCTGACGTAAAAGTCTCACGGATCGGAATAAAGTGAGCACTTTTCGTCAATCTATCTACCACCACCCATATGGCATCGAAACCACGATTTGTTTTAGGCAACTTGGTCAGTAGGTCCATTGTGATATGTTCCCATTTCCAAACCGGAATATCTAACGGTTGGAGTTTGCCGTATGGTTTCTGATGCTCCGCCTTGACTTGTAAACATGTCAAGCATTTTTCCACATACTTTGCCACATCCCTCTTCATTCCGGGCCACCAATAATTTTGTTTCAAATCATTGTACATCTTGGTCGCACCCGGATGAATTGAATAACGGGATTTATGAGCTTCATCAAGCAGAAGCGCCTTCACTCCACAAGTATGTGGGACCCATATACTTCCGGATCGAGTCTTCAACCCGTGATTCCCATCCGACAAATCTTTCAATTGACCGATTATTCTTTCTTTCTTCCAATTTTCTTCTTTTACTGCCTTTAACTGCGCTTCTCGAATACGTTCAAGTATACCCGAGGTCACTACAAGTTGCATCGACCTTACCCGTATTGGGACGTAGTCCGCTTTTCTACTTAGAGTATCCGCCACTACATTAGCCCTTCCGGGGTGGTAATGTATTTCACAATCGAAGTCTTTCACCGTTTCTAGCCATCTTCGTTGTCGCATATTTAACTCCTTCTGATCGAAGAAGTATTTTAAGCTCTTGTGATCGGTGAATATGGTGCACTTTACCCCATATAAGTAATGCCTCCAAATTTTTAAGGCAAATACCACCGCAGCCAACTCAAGATCATGCGTGGGGTATTTATTCTCGTGTATTTTCAGTTGTCTCGAGGCATAAGCTATTACCTTGCCCCGTTGCATCAACACGCAACCGAGCCCCGATAATGAAGCATCCGAATAAACCACCATGTCTTCGACTCCGTCCGGCAATGTCAACACCGGAGCTTGAGTTAACTTTTCTTTTAGCGTTTGAAACGCTTTCTCTTGATCAGCACCCCAAATGAACCTTTCTTTCTTCCGTGTTAGTTTTGTTAGCGGTGACGCAATCTTGGAGAAATCTTGAATGAATCTCCTATAATATCCCGCATGCCCCAAAAAGCTTCTAATTTCCGAAGGGTTCTTCGGAGAATTCCATTTTGACACAGCCTCTATCTTTGACGGATCCACCAATACTCCGTCGGCACTTATGACATGGCCAAGAAATTGTACCTCTCGTAACCAGAAGGCACATTTAGAGAATTTTGCATATAACTTCTCTCGTCTAAGGGTCTCTAATACTTCTTGTAAGTGATGTGCGTGTTCAGTTTCACTTTTCGAATACACCAAGATATCATCGATAAACACGATGACCGACTTATCCGGCATTGGCTTGCAGACCCGGTTCATGAGGTCCATGAAAGCCGCGGGTGCGTTTGTTAGTCCAAATGACATCACGAGGAATTCGTAATGTCCGTATCTCGTGCGGAAAGCCGTCTTCGGCACATCTTCTTCTTTGACCTTTAGTTGGTGATACCCCGATCTAAGGTCAATTTTTGAAAACCAATTCGCACCTTGTAGTTGATCGAATAAATCATCTATTCTCGGGAGCGGGTATCGGTTCTTTACCGTGAGTTTGTTTAACTCCCGGTAATCGATACACATGCGAATGCTCCCGTCTTTCTTTCTCACGAACAATACCGGTGCACCCCAAGGAGACACACTCGGCCTTATAAATCCCATGTCAAGCAGGTCTTGGATTTGAGACATCAACTCTTGTAATTCCGACGGTGCAAGTCGGTACGGGGCTTTTGCTACGGGTTTCACGCCCGGAATCAATTCGATCCCAAACTCTATTTCCCGTTCAGGCGGTATCCCCGGTAAATCCTCCGAAAACACATCTTCATAATCTCGTACTACCGGTACATCTCCAATCTTTCGTGATTCTTTTTCGGGCTCATTAGCGTATATCATGAATGCCCTGCATCCTCGCTTCATAAGCTTGTGAGCTTTCAACATTGAGCATACTATGGGGTTGCCTCCTTTTTCGCCATAAATGGTGACGTGTTTCCCGTTTGGAGATGTTAGTTTTATCTCTTTACGAAAACACACGATCTTTGCATGGTGTTGAGATAGCCAATCCATCCCAACGACTACTTGAAATTCTCCCATTGATATCGGGATTAGGTTTATCAAATATTCTTCGTCGTCAATGCTCAGTTTACAGTTTTTACATACATCACAAACAATAAAGTTTTTGTTATTACCTATCTCTACTTCTAAGGGCACAGGTAATTTTGTTAAAACAAATGAAGGATGTCGAATAAATCCATATGAAACAAAGGATTTATTCGCACCCGTATCAAATAACATGCGTGCAGGAATCGAATTTACAGCAAATATACCTGAGACCACGTCAGGTTCAACCTTTGCTTCTGCGGCAGTTAGTTGAAAAGATCTTGCCTTTGCTTTCGGGGCTTCACCTTTCGGTTCCTGCCCATCCTTCTTTCCAACCAGTTCCGGGCATTCCGACTTTTTGTGACCCGTTCGATAACAATTGTAACAAACCGTCACTTTCTCCGGGCACGATATAGCCATATGTCCCGTTTTCTTGCATATAGGACAAGGCTTATCCTTGTAACGGCATTCGCCTTTATGACCCTTCCCGCAGATTCTGCAACTTGGCGACCCGCCTTTCGTATCAGATTTCTTTGCGCTTTCGTTTATTCGTGCTTTCTTAGTAGGGCTTGGATTCACATCTTATGCCCTTCGTTCACCCCGTTCTATGCTCTTTTTCAGTTCGATCTCCCTTTCCCGAGCAGCATTGACAATCTCGGTAAGGGTCTCGTATTTTGAAGGGGTTATGAACTCTCTATACTCCGCACTTAGCATGTTATGGTAGTAATAGACCTTTTGTTCTTCATTTGTCACCAAATCATCACAGAACTTTATCTTGTCCATAAACATCCCCGTGATCTTGTCTATGGATTCACCCTTGTGTCTGAGTTGCATGAACTCTTCCTTGATTCTATTTATGACCGCTTTGGGACTATGGTGTTTAAGAAACGGCGTCTTAAACTCCTCCCATGTCATGGCCTTAGCCGCTTCACTTCCAATCTCCTTCTTTTTGTTATCCCACCAGTCTTTCGCTTGACCTCTTAATTGACCCGTACCATAAGCTACGTAGTCATTTTCATCGCAATGAGTTCTCTCGAATACTCCTTCGATATCACTTAGCCATCGTTGGCACACAATTGGATCAACCTCCCCATTATATATTGGTGGTTTACATGCCATGAATTCCTTGTATGAACAAGGCTTTCGTCCACCATGCTTTTCCTTTGCTGAATTGGAATCATCTTCCAATTTCTTAATTCTCTCTTTTACTATTGATAAAACTGTGTTTTGAATTTTATCAATAAAGCCCGACAAACTGTTTTCGATCGCCTTTCCAACCTCTTCGGCAATCACTTCTCTCATTTGTTCGGTGACTCTTGGCACCGCATTATCGTTACCTCCATCAGTCATCTCTATTTCTGAAATGTTTACATAGATTGTTAAACATTCCATTTATAACACATGCTTTACTTGTTTTGATTTAATCAAGTTCATAACTCGATTTAATCATTCTTGTTTCAATTCAATCAAGTTCGTGACTTGATTTAATAATTCTTGTTTTAATTCAATCAAGTTCGTGACTTGATTTAATCGTTCTTGTTTCAATTCAATCAAGTTCGTGACTTGATTTAATAATTCTTGTTTCATACATTTCTTGTTTTTGAGTGAGCTTACACACTCTTTTCATGCATATTTGTTCATTTCTCACTTTCTACGTAGTACATAATTTATTAACAAAATAAGTTAGTTCTTACCGGACGATCGATCAAGCTTGAACCGAACACTTATTGACAACCTTGAGCTCTGATTACCAACTTGTAACACCCTTAAAATTTACTTGAATATAAGTATAATTTTATACAAAAGATACTGATTAAACATAAGTTACATAGGTCAAGTTCACAAGTATCGAAAGATTAGTCAACTAATCTTTAAGTTGGAACATTCAAAAATTGATTAAGAAATTGTTTACAACCCATGAACAAAGTTTAAGTAAGATTAAAACATAGCGGAAGCTTCAAAAGTCGTGTTCGGTTCTTCAAAAGTTGCTTGATCACCATCCGTAATGTCCATCTAGTCACCTAGGGTCAAAACCATTAAAACATTAGTTTTGACTTTGATACATAAGACTTAAACGTATGATCCATCTTCAAGTAAAATAAATAAAAAAAAATTAAAAGTTTCTGGATCCACCGTAAATTACGGTGTTACCGTAATTTACGGTGAGTTCTGGGAATTTTTGGTCACCGTAAACCAGGAGAGATCTACCGTAACATGTCTGACCTCTCCCGTAAATTACGGTACTACCGTAATTTACGGTAGTTCCTGGAAATCCATGTCTTGTTTGTTTTGTTCATTGCACTCAAACCCAACTCTCGGAATTCGCTTTTCTAACAACCCACTACATCAAATTCTAGTATTTCTAACATGTTGTATATTAACCAAAATCAAAGAACAATCCATCATATTCCGGAGCATTAATCATGTTTTACTTGATTATTTGACCCGTTTGGCTCGTCTAAGGAATCCTCCTATATGACGACTACCAACGAGTACCAACCAAATTTGATCAATCAATTAATATAACGACTTCATCGCTTAATTCAAAACAACTCTTATTTAAAAATTCAATTACACATTAGAATCATCCAATCTACTAAATGTAACGGGTCAAGTTACATACCTTAGCGCACGCCCTTCAATCGCGAATCACCACCGGCTTGTCCACTCGACGTTCCGGTATCTTGTCCTATAGAGTTCAATTCAAGACATGTTTAGAACTCTCTTTAGACCTCACTTCGCATAATATACCGAAACATCATAATTATGCGTTAAAGCTTTAAATTTCGATTTTTAAGTCTTCTTTGAGGCATTTCTACAAACACTATGAGGGCATAATTTCTACATCATTCATATTCATGTTTATAGCTTGCTAATTAGTTAGCTTAACTCTAATAAAGCCATCATATAGCATTTAAACATCATACTTTTCTGAAATCACCTTCTAAAATCGAATTACACTAGAACAATCATTCTAAACCCTAGTGTTCATCATCATCATGTAAAACCCACAACCCACCTTCAAGGTGTTCATGGACTTTCCTGAATTTGGTCATGATTTCACATGAAATTGGCTAGGTTTCACTTCTAAACACCATATCAATTCTAATCTAACCAAATAACACACATGCAACATGAATCTTCAGATTTTCCAAAATCATGAGAAATTCAAGTAAAGAGTTTTCATCAGATTTTACATACCTTTTAATCCTCTTGAGATGAGGATCACGATTCTAGGCTCAGATTTCGTTTTGGACCAGATTCACACCTCCAATTTGAGAGTTTTAGTGATTTTAGGGTTTGGAGCTAAGGGGGTGTCGACCTGGTCTTTCCCCTAATCGACCAACACCTCTTTTGGGGGTGTTTGGTTTATTTTAATTTGTTTTAACAATTTAAGTTTCAATTTTGTCAACTTAGGCCCCTCAACTTTGTCCTACTTATTGTTTAGTAGCCTTCAACCCCTTCATAAGCTATTTCTAGTCTATTAACTAACTAGGTTAAAATTTCTAGTTAGTAAATTCTCGTTTATTTATACTTTATAATTCTAATATAAGGTTTTATATTTTTCGGGGTGTTACATTTTTTATTCAATAACAATTATCTGAACGTTCAATCTTGACCCAACTTTCAAATTCCATTCAAAACAATCGTTAACTTGTTCCTCATTCACCTACCTAAATCACTCTACCTGATCCGGTGATGGCAGTTGATGTATGTAAAATGCAACATATAAATTACATCAATTGAGGCATAAAACTAACCCTTTTTAAGTACTAATATTGGAAAAAGAGTGTTTTTGTCTTCCTTTTGTATTTTCAGGATTAAATGAGCTCAAAAACGCAAAAGAAGCAAAAAGACAGCTAAATCCAACATAAATACAAGAAAAGGAATATTAGTGGACTGCCCGAACCCTCAACGGCACATTCCAAAGCAAAGTAGAGAAATCAGAAGACTGAACACGCCCCGTGCTCAGCCAGCACGGGGCCGTGCCCAAGAAGCAGCAGAAAAGACAAATCTATAGAAGCTTCTATTGCCCATCACGGGGCCGTGCTCAGCGGACACGGGGGCGTGTCGAAAGTACAGCAGGCGCATTTATTGTAATTGCGAATTACAATTAATGAGGAGAGAGATTGTCAGCCGGACACGGGGCCGTGCCCAGCGGACACGGAGCCGTGTCCAGCTCTCTGTTCAGCCTATAAATAGGAGTGCTTGGATTCATTTCATCTCATCCCTTGGCACACCGCCTCTCTCACACTTCATCCACCACCCACCACCATCACAACACCATCATCCACCACCATCATCCATTGTCCATCGTAGAGTGTGTGAGTCGTCTCGGGATCCAAGATTGATCGTAAGAGTTCTTGACAATCAAGGCCATGTTTGCCTAAGTCTCTTACATCACTTGGTGAAGACAAAGTGTCTAGTATAATACTTTTTATTTCTAATCTTTTGCACTTTTTATTTGGTTTTGTATTAATGACTTTAATAACTAGTTACTTATGTTGAAGGTGATCTTTCCTTATCGTTTGTCCGTGGTGTCTTGGCATTATTTTACTGTCTATATAAAATAAAGGATTTTCACCATTCATATCTCCACGGTCTATATGGAGATATGTTGGCTACCTGGTAGGGGGTTAAGGGAACGGTTTGGTAAAGGTCTTGCCATTGTTCAGCGTTTAGAGGTCCTGCAATGGACCTGGGTCAAATTTAGTAGGACCTCCTTCAATACTTCACGGTATTGGATGGCGGGGGTCCAAACTCTTTGATCCCCTCATAAGTTAACTACTATTAATACTATAACCCGGCTATTTAGGACTGTATCCCTGCTGACTCAGACTACTTAGCCGAGGGTAACGTCACCGCCAAAAGCGGGGCCTACCACAATACTGCATTAATAACTTAATTCATTATCTTCCAATAATCCACCCTTTTAGGATTGTATCCCTGCTGACTCAAACTACTGGGGTGAGGGTAACGTCACCTTCAAAAGAGGGGCCTACTACAATAACTAAGATAATCTCTTAATTATGTGCAAAAGTGCGGAAATAATCAAAGGTTATACTAGATACGAGTCGGAACCAAGTGATTCATCTTGTCTATCTGTTTTTCTTTTATTTTTATTTTCAGCATTTTAGTTAGTTTTATTTTTCTTAGTTTAAAACATTTTTCTAAACTTTTATTTTGGTTAGACGTTGAGGATAAACCGGTACTAAAAGCTCTTGTGTCCTTGGACGACCTCGGTATCTTACCAACGCTATACTACACTCAACGATGGGTGCACTTGCCCATATGTGTGTTTAGTGTTAGTGAAATATCGTGTTTTATAAATTTAAAACTTGGCTAAAATAAGTGTTAAAAAAGGGCTTAAAATATACACCTAATATATACGACACTTAAACGCGCATCAAGTTTTTGGCGCCGTTGCCGGGGACACAAGGATTTTAAGAAAGTTAGGAATCAACGGCCTAATCATCTTTTATTTTTTCTTTTTATATTTTTAGATTTTCTTAGTTTTTCAGCTTCTGCAGAGCTCAGCACGGGCCGTGCCCGCTGAACACGCCCCCGTGCTCAATCATTGGAACTGGCAATCCTGTTTTACATCAGACAGTAAGCTGAACACGGGGCCGTGCCCACTCAACACGCCCCCGTGCCCAAGTTTCAGTTACTGAAAACAGAATTGTTAGATCCCGGCGGTTGGTAATTTCTGACATAAACATGAGTGATAGTAATTATTTTTACTTTCGGCACTCTTATGGTACGTGGTGTCAATTATGTGGTGGCAAACATGAAGAAGTAAAATGCTACTTCCTAAATTATAGGCCCCACTACATGGACCCACCAACATCTTACAACCTTAAGAGGGGCGAAAGTAAAAATAAACACTATTTCTCCCTCGAATGCGCCCAGCCAGATATTCTAGGGGAAATGCTCCTTGATGAGTTATTTCAACTAGAAAAGCTAGTTCAGAATTGGTTAGAAGAGCTTAGGAAGGATTTTATTGATCCACCCCAAGACGATAACCATGAAGAAATGTTGGAACCGCATTCCGACAACCTCGTTGCTCCCGAAAATACCTTCGTACCTAGCAAAGACTTGGACGATAGTCGTCCCTGTGTCGATTGTGCCGTGAAGGACTCTCCATCGACTTCGTTCGGTGCATACATAGACCTGAGCGATTCGACATACACCTTCTTTAACAAGAGCCCGGGAAAGGGTTGGACTTGTCCACCTAGAATGAAAATAGGAATTACCCTCACCGACAACCTCTTGCGTTCTCGCCTTAGTCTAGGACAATTAAGGTATCTTAGGCACTTTGGGGTTGTTCCAACCAGTCAGGAGCCACCCGATACTAACAAGTTCCTTAAAAAAACTAGACAACTTCATAAAACAGTCCCTAGACACGGGGCCGTGCCCAGCCAACACGCCCCCGTGTCCATCGAAAGATTCGATTCTGATCAGTACGTCAGAATACGGACAAACTGTGTCAGAATCCCACCTGCACACGGGGCCGTGTTCACTGAACACGGGGCCGTGTCCAGGATGCTGTCGTTTTCTATAAATGCAGCCAAGAATTCTGCACATTTGGACCAACTTGGGACAGAGATTTGCAGGAATCTTCTCTCAAACTATCCTAGGTAAGTCTAAAAGAAGGTTCCAACAGCCCATCTTGTCCTTTCCTCTTTTAGCCATTTCCTTCTTCTCCATCTTTCTCCAAGAGCTACCATTGAAAGTGTTGGTGCACTTGTGTCTGTACTTTGTCTGTATTTTGTAATGATATAAAACGATGTCTTTTGTTGTCGTGTTACATCTTAGATGTGTTTATGTGTGTGCTTAATGTAAGTTTGACCAGTCAACCATCCTCCTGGTTTGACTTGGTCAAACAGTTAGAAAAAGTTTGTAAGTTTGTGTGTGTCGAAGGATGGTCATCGAAGGATTGTTTATATCCTTCGATGAGGTCGAAGGATAACCTTCGATGGATACAGATGGACCTCGAAGGATGTCAATCCTTCGAGGTATGTGTGGATCCTTCGATAGGCTGTATCTCGATAGATGATCTTTCGATCAGTCTAATTGATCCTTCGACCAGACTAGCTGTGAAGGTTATATATACTGATGTAATGTGTTCACTTCATTTGTGTGAGTGAACCTAGTCTTGTAGAGAGCGTATTTTCAGTTTGGTCAAGGGCTGTAACCGTGTCCACTGAAATACAAGAGAAAACTTTGATATCTTGTGTGTCTACCCTTTCTCTTTGTAGCTTGTGTTCTCATTATAAACTACCGGTTTGCATTCTAGCTTGGATTCCGCACTTGCTAGTGTGTTGAACTTAACAAGGATAAGGTTTAACCTCAACCTCCGAGGGACCTACAGAAAGTTTGGAATTCCTCCAACTCTATGGTAGGGATAAATGAGTTTTGTTCAAAGAATCTTGGTAAAAACATGTTATGAAACATTGTTTTAAGTTATCAGTAGCTAAAAAGGCCCCACAAGTTCAGAAAATAACTTACAAATCCAAGTTTTCTTGTTCAGGGGCAAGGTCAAGAAAGGCTGAGAACTTATGTTCAGGGGCAAGGTCAAGATCTATGGATGTGCTTCTTTACTCCATTTGAAAATGAATTGGAAGTTGCAGGATCTAATCCACAAACTTACAGCACTATGTCTGAAGATGATAAGAAGAAATTTGAGTTAGAGAAGAAAGCATTCATGATTCTCACACAAGCTCTTCACAGAGACATTTACCACCAGTTTGTTTACTGCACGACTACTAAAAGCTTGTGGGATATGCTCACGTTGCGATGTGAAGGAAATGCTCAATCTAGAAAGATCAAGCAAGATTTACTGAAGAAATAGTTTGAAGGTTTCACGTGTATGGAGAATGAGACCTTGGCAGAGTTATCTACAAGGTTCCATCATTTGTTGAGCGAGATGTTTGCCTTTAGAGTTACTGCCACTCCACAAGAAATGGTGAAGAGATTTGCTGATAGCTTACCAGCAAAGTGGAGCAGTTATCTTGAAATTCTCAAAGAAAATGGTGTTCTAGACACAATCACTGTGTATGAGCTAATTCAGAAATTGGAGAACAAGGATGTAGAAGAAAAGCTTAAGGCAAAAAGAACACTAACTCCTCAAAATCCAGAGATGTACTATGGGATTGCAGGAGGAATCAGTGGAGAAAAACCAGTTCCTCAACATGCGAAGCTTCAAACAGCCTTCATCTCAAACACCGGGCCTTCCACAACAAATCAGTTTGATCCTTCAGCATACACGATGTTCTCAAGACCAGATTCTTCTTCTCTACAAAAAGATGTGCAACCTGCTCCTCAATTCACACCACCGCCTTTCTTAGACCCAAGCAGAGCTCAGCAGCAACAACCGCAACAGCAAGGGTTTTATGGAAGCTCTTCAAACTTTCAAGCCACTTCCAATCCGAACACAGTCAGATTAGACACTTCCAGCTTTTCAAAAGTCAGTGTCGAAGTAGCCAAGGAGCATATGGAGATGTTGAACACCTTGGTTAGTGCTTATTGTGGATTGGTTGCATGTCAGATTGGGAATATCAATCTAACCAATGAAGATTATCAGCAAGTGGATAGGGAAGAGTTTGAAATGATGGATATCAAATGGGCTCTTGCTAGTGCAATTCGAAGAGCAAAGGAGTTTATGGAAAGGACGGGGAGAACCAACTTGAATAGCAACAACAACACCAAGTATGGTTTTGATAAAAATGCTGTCACTTGCTTCAATTGTGGTGAAAAGGGTCACTTCAAGCGGGAGTGTCAGAAGCCTCCTAAGCAAGGAAATCAGAATCCCTTCAGGAATCAAGGACAGCCACAACAGCAACAGAACAACAATGACAGATCAATAGTGCCGGTTGGAGGAAATGCATCTGGATCCACAAACACTAATTCCCACAGAGGATTGGTTGTTCAAGCTGATGAAATCTGCAATTGGAACCTTCAGTTTGGAGAAGGAGGAAATGGTGGAACAGCATGTTATGCTAAAGTGATTGAGAAGGTAGTAGAACCCGTGTCTGCTGGTGAATCTTCAGAAGATGAAGATAGTTCGGGTTATAGTGGGAGCATGGATGGGGAATCACTTGATGCTGGTGATTTATCAAGTGATGCTTTAGATCTGGAAGTTGATGAGCTTTTGGCTGAAGCTGAAGCATTATGCAAGAGGAGATCTATTCTTTACCAGAAATCTGCTGGAACTTCCGAGAAGCTTGCTCAGTTCTTCTCTGAAGATGGATCTTTTTCTTTCCATTCAGCCTTTATGGCTAATGTCGACAGTTCATCAAGTCAGGTATGTGTCGATGAACCCACTGTAGTTAGCTGTGAAAATTGTGATAGCTTAAATGTTAAATATGCTGAAAAGGAAAGTCAGTTTGAAATCACATACAAACACAATCAAGAATTGATTGTAGATCTTTCTAAAGCAACTGAAGCTAACTTGTTTTTAACCAGAAATGAAAAGGAATTTAAAGCAACAATTGCGTCATTAAAACATGATGTTTCAGAATTACAAAAGGCTGTTTTGCGAAAACAACATGCTAACAATAATCTTATTGACACAATTGAAAAGCAAATGGTAGAATTGGCAACAGCTCGATGTGAATGTGAAACAATTAAGCAGAAATTGGAAAGCTATTCCAATTCCCGCTTTGTATTGGATCACATCATTGACGTTCAAGAAAGAAAGAAAAAGGGGGATAAACCATGTATTGGATTCAAATCATGTCCTCCCCCAATGAATCACAATTACTCCAAATTCCCTGATGACGAGGATATGCCCCGTTTTGAACCTACTGTGCCACTCGGTCTAGATGACTTTGCAGCAGGCCTCGGGTTCACAACTGGTACATCATCCTCGGGTCAATCAGAATCTGAGAATGTGACAAATTCATCGTGTGTTAAGGAACAGAGTCCTCCCATTGTTGAGGATGCTGATTCTTCGGATGATGAATCTGAAGAGATTGTGAAACAACAGTCTAACTCGGTTACAACAGATATTCCAATTGAGAATCACATCCTGTGTGATCCACCAGTGAAACCGAGTAAGACTGAAACGTCAAAAGCAATGGAGTCCCTTGTATCTAGCCGTGAAGAGGATAACTTGTTGTACACGCTCAAAGGAGATAGCAAAATCTACTCTAACAAAGATTTTCCACTTAAAAATGTAAATCAAGATTTAATTGAGCAAATTTTTGAAGGATGCACTGATAAGTTTTTGGGGAACAAAAGTGGCAAAGTTACCGTCACTCAATGTGATCCAATTCCGTGTGAACAAATTAGAAAACAATACGGAAACCAAAAACTACCAATTGAGCGAAAACAACAAGTCAATTCCGGAAAGGGTAAGGTACAGGGAAAGAAGGCTCAAAACAAGAATGTTCAAGCACCTAAAGTTCAGCAGCCTAAGACTGAACAACCAAAGGTTCAACAACCTAAAGTTGAACAGTCTAAGGCTACTCAACCTAAGGCTGCACAACCTAAAATTCAACAATCAAGGGTTGAGCAACCTAAGGTTCAACAACAAAAGGTGCAAAACAAAAGAGCTCCTGTTAAGAAGCGAGGACCGAAAATGAACTTTGTTGGATCCACGGGTTCAGACAAACTTGAAACATTTCAGGATAAATCTAACCTTGAGTTTATACAACAGTTTAGAATTTTAAAACGAAATGAACAGAATAATTACACCCAACACACCAACGGATGTGATTTAGGCCCAAGCACGTCTAGATCACAAAGTTCATTGTCTGGTTCTCCGTCTGGTCATCAACATGTTTCTCCGAAGTTTGTAGAGCGGAGAACATGTTTTGAATGTGGGACAGTTGGGCATATTGTAAGATATTGCCCACACGTGCAAAAGCTGAAGTCAACAACGAGTGCTCCCCAAGAAATCGATTACCGAAAACGATCAGTTTCCCCTAAACAAGACCCACGTGTCTTGAAAGAAAGGGAAAAGAAGTTAAAGCAAAAGAATCAAAAGGTAATTGAAAAGGCCTTAAAATCAGAGGTCAAAGAAGTAAAACCTGTACAAGCAAAATCTGAAACTGTAAAACCAGTAAATGCTAAAACAATAAATTCAAATACTGGTAAAGGTCAAACAGCTTGGAAGCAAAAGCAGGTAATTCAATCAGGGGGAGCACCACAGGTTCTTTTTCCTAATCATCAAGTGATTGAAATCACTTTCCTTGATGATCAAGGACGACCCAAGTCCACAAAGGCTTGGGTCCCCCTCTCAAACTGATAAGTTAATTGCATGTGCAGGCGGCTCCAGGAGGAACTATTAATAGTCATTGGATTGTTGATAGTGGGGCTTCCAGGCACATGACGGGCGACTACCGTCTTCTTTTCGATGTGCGAAGTATAAGAGGAGGATATGTTGCATTTGCTGGAGACAAAGGAGGGTATATCACCGGCGAAGGAATGATCTCAAATGGAGTTGTGAGTTTCGACAAAATCAATTATGTGCAACAGTTGGATCACAATCTCCTAAGTGTTTCTCAGATCTGCGACAAGAAGTTCACCGTGCATTTTGATGATGCCGGTTGTTATGTGCTGAAGCCAGGTTTCAAGATTCCCGAAGAATGGATTCTCTTATCAGCACCAAGAGTTAATGATTTGTATGTCCTCGATATGAACCAAGCAATAACCAAGTCCAAACAAGTTACTTGCTTTATTTCAAAAGCCACTGAAAAGGAGACGATCTCTTGGCACAGACGGATGGGTCATATTCACCTCAGAAAAATGAATCACCTTGTCAAAAACAATCTGGTGAGAGGTGTCAATGTGAAGAATTTTCAACTTCAAGATGTCTGTGTGCCGTGTCAGAAAGGGAAGCAGATCAAGAAATCACATCCATTGAAGAAGGTTAACACTGTAAACATGCCACTCGAACGTCTGCATATGGACCTTTTCGGCCCAGTCAAACATAAGAGTGTGCACGGGGAAGTTTTCTGCTTGGTAGTAACTGATGACTATTCAAGATTTTCATGGGTTGATTTCATGGTCCACAAGAGCGAGACTCCAGAAATTCTAAAGAATTTGATCACCTTGTTGGAAAATCTTTATAATCTAAAGGTGAGGCGAATTCGAAGCGACAACGGAACCGAGTTCAAAAACAGGGTTATGGATGAATTTTGCACTGCAAAAGGAATCCTTCATGAATATAGTTCTCGGTACACGCCACAACAAAACGGAGTCGCTGAAAGAAAGAACAGAACCTTAATTGAGACTGCAAGAACCATGTTGGTTGAGTCTCAGCTTCCAGTTCGATTCTGGACTGAAGCTGTTGCCTCGGCTTGCTACACGTTAAACAGGGTTCTCACAGTGAAAAGACATGGCAAAACGTGCTTCGAACTTCTACACAAGAACACTCCTGACTTAGAATATCTAGAACCTTTTGGTGCACCATGTACCATGATTGAGCCTGACGGGAAGTTTGGTGCCAAAGCTATCGAAGGTTACTTCCTTGGGTATGCTACTCCTAATCTGCGAGTATGGAACCTGACTACCAAGAGGATTGAAGAGTGGGGTGAAGTAAGAGTTCAAAGATATTCTAATCCTCCGAAGCCTTCTGGAGATCCATGGATGTTCGATTATGATGGTCTTTTCAACTCATTCAATCTGCCGACATTTGATGATGACAATGCAATTGCTCAAATGTTGTCTGAAAGCGAGAATGCGACTGGCTCTCAGTTAGCTCGCCCAATCATTGTTGACTCACAAGCATCTTCTTCTGTCAACAATCTCGCTTCAAATGAGGTGTTTAGTGATGCTGCCGACTACAATTTGTCATCAGAAGATGAGGAGTATGTTGATGCAAATGATGGTGAAGCACGGGGTCCGGTTCAAGGTACTTCAGAAGCAACGGATCCAGTGTCTGCGCCAATTGTCCAAGAAGAAAATGCATCATCTTCTACAACTCAACAGCTTCAAAATGATATCGGGAATTTAAATATCAATAACTTGAGGACCAATGTTGAAATTCCTCTAGTTCCTGAAACCCGAATTCATAACATTCATCCTCAGCAGAATATTATAGGTGATGTTCTCAGTGGTGTTAGGACAAGAAATCAAATCAGAAATAACGAAAATGCTGGCTTGTATGCTGAGATACGAGAATCGGGACAACAAAATGATTGGTCTTTCGCCTGCTATGTTAGCCAAGAAGAGCCTAGATCTTGGAAGGAGGCATTGAAAGATGATTCCTGGGTGGAAGCCATGCAAGAAGAACTTCAGCAGTTCGAGAAGTTGGGCGTATGGAAATTGGTTGATAGGCCCGACAACTACAAGAAGATCGGAACTCGTTGGGTATTTAAGTGCAAGAAGGATGACCGTGGGATTGTTGTCCGAAACAAAGCAAGGTTAGTTGTTCAAGGCTTCAGTCAGATAGAAGGTATTGACTACAATGAAGTGTATGCTCCTGTTGCACGTCTGGAGGCTATTAGAATCTTTCTAGCCTACGCATCCTTCAAGAAATTCAAGGTGTACCAGATGGATGTTAAGAGTGCCTTTCTACACGGAGTAGTCGAAGAGGAAGTATATGTCGAGCAACCACCGGGGTTTGAAGATCCATTACATCCTGACAGAGTTTTACTACTTAACAAAGCATTATATGGTCTTCATCAAGCACCTCGAGCCTGGTATGAGACACTGTCTACCTACTTGCTGAACAACGGGTTTAGACGGGGTTTGATCGACTGTACTCTCTTCATCAAAGAAAAAGGTGAAGATCTTATGTTGGTACAAGTATATGTCGATGACATTATCTTTGGTTCTACCGATGATAATTTATGCAAGGAATTTGAGAAAGTGATGCAAGATCGATTCGAGATGAGTGCGATGGGTGAATTGACGTTCTTTTTGGGTTTGCAAGTTAATCAGTCCGAATCTGGAATTTTTATCCATCAAACCAAGTACGTCGGAGACATCTTGAGCCGGTTCCAGATGTCCGATTCGAAGCCAATTTCTACTCCTCTTCCGCAGAATCACGGGATTACTCCGGATGAAAAAGGGGAAGATGTGGATTCTTCACTCTATCGTGCTATGATTGGATCTTTAATGTATCTCACTGCATCAAGACCCGACATTATGTATCCAACGTGCCTTCTCGCCAGATACCAAGCAAATCCGAAGGTCTCTCGCTATGCTGCTGTCAAAAGGATTTTTCGTTATCTGAAGGGTTGCCCTGACACCGGGTTATGGTACCCTAAGGATGATAACTTCGATCTCAAGGCTTACAGTGATTCTGATTTCGGCGGCTGCAAGAAAGATGGAAAATCAACTACAGCAGGATGTCAGTTCTTAGGCAATCGCCTAGTCACTTGGCAGTGCAAGAAGCAGACATGTGTGGCTACGTCTACATGTGAAGCGGAATACATTGCTGCGTCTAGTTGCTGCTCCCAGGTTCTATGGATCCAACAACAGATGCGGGACTACGGTTTTGAATTCCTAACTACTCCTATTTTTGTTGATAATGAAGCTGCTTTACAGATCACTAGAAATCCTGTACAGCACTCAAAAACGAAGCACATCGATATTAAATATCACTTCATACGTGATTGCTTTGAAAAGAGACTTATCGATGTGGTTCACATTCATACCGATCACCAACGTGCCGACCTTTTTACCAAAGCATTTGATAAATCAAGATTCGATTATTTACTTTTGGTAAACGGCATAAAGGTGAAGCAAGAGTAACCGACATCGGAAAATCGTTTTTGTAAATATTTTTCTTTAAAAAAAAAAAAATGTGTCTTTATTTTCTTTGTTTTTAAATTTTAGGGGGAGAAAGCTTCAAAGAAAATTCAAAAACATTGAAAAACCGCAAAAATACAAAAATATGTCTTTACTTTATTTACTTTCTGCATTTAAGGGGGAGAAAATTCAGAAAAACACAAAAACAATAGAAAAACAAAAATGAGTTTCTTGGCAAGATAAGAGAAAATGATATTACATCAGAGGTCGGTCGAAACATGTTTCTGGAAATCAAAAAAAATATAAATAAAATAAAATAAGTAGCTCTACTAATGATGTACCGGTAGACTCACGATCATTTTAAAGTGTGCAGGGGATATAAACATAACGAACTGAAAACCGCGTGGGAACCGCTCATTGGCATATGGTCTTGGTACCGAAATTTCGTTTGATAGATTGCCGAGGTTCTGAGATATTTGGGGTTTATGCTGTTTATCATCTGGGTATCATGGTTGTATCTTTTACCGAAAAATAACGGGGACGCAAGTCTAGATCTTCCATGATACCATACATACGTGTACATGTTGCATTCGACCTCAATAAGTGATAAACAATCACATGTCCAAACAAATAAGTGATAAAATATCACATTTATCCGGGAGTCAAGTTCGTCTCTCTGCTGTACGAAAGTACTGACCTGTTCACGGACTTGCTCCTGTGCCCTCATGCATATGAAAATCAAGTTCCTCATCAATAAGTGATTCTATCACATAGGGCTTGTTTTCAAATCAAATAAGTGACTTGTTCACATTTTATATACGTTAAAAACGGATGATAAATGGTATACTCCCCAGTAAGATGAACTCTCGTGCATACCTTGATACGGGAATGTGTTGTGAGTGGATGAACACCGGTCGGTAAGTATAAATCATACCTTAACGTATCTCAATGCATTATGATTACACTTGATCGCTGAGTTTAAGTGGATAACAATATCGGTAATTGTGGTAGAATACTTATCCACTTCTGTAAAAGAATATTAAAAGGAAATGTGTTTTGACAAAAGACCGCAAACTGATATGATTCTCTTCGCCAGAAACTCGCAAAAATATTGTTGTGTTCGTACATATTTATTTACTGCTTAACTTTAGTGATTAACTTTTATTGTCTTTTTAAACAGTTTGTGTCGTTTGGTGCATATCAGCACGACATTAGCGGTGATGTCGTTTGATAACATTCAAAGGATTCTAAAATTGTTGTCTTTTATTGTTGTCTTTCATTTTATCAAAATCCAAAAAGATTTTCAATTTAATCTTATTTTTGATTAACCGATGTTGGTACTCGATCAGATATCTGACAAGCCGAAATACTTCATAAAACTGACCTTTGCAGAACTTCATAACGGACAATTTTTCAAAACGGTCATTTCTGAAAGCTTTTAAGAATTTGAAGGGCTTAAATTGAAAATTCCCAAAAATCCAAAGTGTTGGTGGAAATCTGATCCTTCGAGGAAGCAATGGCCCTCGAAAGAACAGAAGGTCAATGAAAGTCAATGAAAGTCAATCATCTCAGTCGAAAGATGAATTGGTCAACGAAGGATTTGACCAATTTGATCTTTCGAGCTGATCAGACCTTTTTGAAAGATGGATAAGGTCGAAAGATATCTTTCGAGGATTCCCAAAAATATCTTTCAAATATCTGTTATCTTTCGATCCAGATAGGGATCCTTCGACCCAAAGCTGATCTTTCGAAACACCTTTTCATCTTTCGAAAGATCATCTATCCTTCGAGGCGATTCGACTTTCGAGGTCAGAGTATAAAAGGGTGTCTTCTTCTTCACTTCATCATAACTGATCAATTTCACTATTTCAAAATCCCCTGATCCTACCGAAACTCTGCCAAAATTTAATCAAAATCTTAGTGTATCAGGATTTCATCTACAATCTCGGTAGGATAACCCTAATACACGTTTCAAACAACAACATAAACACTTTATCTGATCATGTATTTTTTTATGCAATGTGAATATGTTAGTTGTAGGTTTTGATATTGGTAATGTTGTATTTTGACGGATGTTCTTATGTTTCAGAATCTTTGGTTTGATTTTTAATGGTCTGAAAACCTTTGTGTTCTTGGTTGATTGATACATGTGTTTGTGTTTGTATCCGGGTTGGGTTTTGTGTCCGGGGTTGGGTTGTTGATGTTGTTATTTCTGTTTTTAAGTGTCTTGTTATTGATGTTTAAGTGATTTGATGATTGATGTTCATAAAGAGTTGAAACCACTTAAAAACGACACCACACTTAAAACAGTTAAAATGACCGCCGGAAAATATTCCGATGAACAGTGTCGCCGGAAATCAACACGAAGGATGTCGATTCTCATCCTCGAAAGATGTGTTGCAAAATATCTTTCGAAGTGAGACTCGAAAGATGTTAAATTTCTCGAAGGATTCATCCTTCGATTGATCAGATCTTTCGAATGATCAAGATATCTTTCAAATTCTTGATTCTTCGAAAGATGATCCTTCGATTAGAAATCCCATCCTTCGAGGAAAGTAACATCTTTCGAACAGTCTGTCATCCTTCGAGCCATGTGTCATCCTTCGATGCCTAAATGGGATCTTTCGAGACAGAACACTTAGAATTTTTTCCAAGAAATTGAAATTTTTTCTAAGTATGGAATTCATGTTGACTGTTGACTGTTTCTCATTACGTGTCCGTGCTTTCATGAACAGAAATGGCACCGAAAGGAAAGAAAGAGCGGGCAAAACCAACCAAGAAAGAAAAATCGGAGGTTGAATCTATGTCGGAGCCACGACACAACATGGCAGCGTATTTACAACCGGAAGACAAAATCAGTCCGGAATTCACGGGAATAATGGAGTATCTGCATCGCACTCGTATCAACTATGCAATCACTACACAGCACACTGCTTATCAGTCTCATATCAAGGATTTCTGGAGTTCTGCTGTGGTTGAGACTGTGGATAATCAAGAAGTGATTAGAGGATTCGTCGCTGAGAAACCCGTGGTGATTACAGAAAACACTATCAGAGCACGTCTGCAACTAGGTGATCAACCAGAAGATGCTACTTCTATTGATTTACAATGTCAGCGGGGCCTGCTGATGAGGTTACGGTACAGCGATAACGTTCTTGCAAATCAGATCAACAAAAAGTTTATGCCACTTCGATACAAGCTCTTATTGCATATCCTTATTCACTGCCTGAGCAACAAACGATCTGGATATGATCTGTCGCCGATTGATTTAACGGGATTGTTTACGGCGTTGATTCTGAACAAGCCTTTCAACATATCACGTTATATTTTCGACAATCTGAAAGAAAATGCTCGAAGGCCACTCCCGTCAGCAACTCAACGAACATCTACCAAGTTTTGGCTATATCCTAGATTCCTGCAGATGATGATTGATGAGCAGATTCCTGATCTTCCTAAAGCTGAAGCAGATGTTCTACCTGTCAATCCGATGAATGAGCGTACACTGCTGATTTTCAAATCCATGTCCAACTATAAGGAATCGGATCCAATTAGAAAGCTTATTGGTCATCTCGATGTTCCGGCCTACGAGGCACCGCAGAACAACAAATGGCGTCGAGATGCGAGTGATTCTGATGATGAAGAGCCAAGGTTAATCGCTTTGGCTAACACGCAGCTCGGGGCTAAGCATGGTATTAAAGCATCGAGCAGGAAGTCTGCTGGCAGTTCAAGTGTTGCAGCACATGTTGAAGTCGATGTGAATGTTGCTGCAGAAGAAGTTCAGGGAGTGTTTGTCGATCCTGATACTCGTGTTAGTGCAGGTGGTGATGGTGGTACTGTAGTTGGTGAGACAGGCGGTAGTGCAGGTGGAGCTGGTGGTACTGCTAGTCAGTCAGGTAATGTTGCGGCTGACAAGGGTAAAAGTAAGGTGGACGAGCCAAGGAGGTTGGCAGACGAAAGCAGTTCGTCTTCTGATGCTGAAGGAGGTGCTGGTAATGATGACTCGTCTTCTGAGGATGATAATCCTCCTCCTCCAGGGATGCGCAAAGCTTACGATCAGCGAGGAAATTTTCGTGGTTTTGAACATATTGAGAAACCGGTGAATGTCGCAGAATCTGATAAAGATGCTGATTATATTCCTGCTGCTCCTGGTTTACTTAGAAGGAAGAGGAGAGCAAGAAGAGAGGGTACTCGTACCTCTAAGAGATCAAGGGGCGGATCAAAGCCAACAGGTGAAACGGCTGGTGATGTCACTACACCTGATCCGATTCAGCATTCAACGCCTCCGGAGCAACAGCTGCCTCCTATCATTGAACAATTAACTACATCAGAGATGCTGGATCTGATCTCTTCTCCACAGACGTCTTCTGGGGCACGCACGGCGCCTGTTGATCAACAGCCGCCTGCAACCCCCGTCTCAGGTACACATCCACGTCCTCCTCTTGTTATTCCTGGTCCAACAGGTACTTCTGGTCCATCTGGCCAGACTGGTTTCTCAGGCCCTGAGCCCTCACGGCCTACTCTAGCAGAAACATTATCTGGGCTGTCTGATGCTGAGAAAATTCAATTCCTGATTGAACAAGTTAGTGAACTGGGTACCTTAGTCGGTCGGAATACAAGAAAGATTGAAGAATACCGTATACAGCGAACACATGATACTGAGGCACACAATAAGCTGGTCTCACTTGTTAGTGCTCAGAATGTCAAGATAAGAGAACAGGCTCAAGAGATAGAAAGACTGAAAGAAGCTAATAATGCTCGAGATAGAGAGGTTGAGATAATGAAGAAGCATAGTACTGTGCTAGAACGTGAGGCAACAACGTTAAAACAGAAGCATGAAGAGCTGTCCGATCGATATAAGAATCGTGATGATAGATTAATGGAAGCCTTCAAGCCTGTTCAAGCGAACTTTAAGAGATTTGATCACAAAGTTGTTACACTTTGGAATGAACGGTGCAAAGCTTTGGGCATCCTTCCTTCAAGGCGTGGCGATGATAAGGATGATGATGCAGCAAATCCTGATCAACCAGCTGCCACAGGTTCAGGTGCAACTGCATCTGGTGCTGCAGGTGGGTCTGGTACATCTCAAGATGCTCCTTCTGCTCCTCCAACATCTACTGGTCCGTCTGAGCCGACTAAGACATTGGAAGCTTCAGCAGTTTTTGAACATATTAGTCTTGAGCCGGAAGCGTTCACTGATCTCCCCGAATCCTCAATTGCTCAACAGTATCATCCAATCACGGGTGAACTATTAGAAGAGGGAGAACATGTCACTGAGATGTCTGATGAATGTGTGTTAGCTCTGACAGCAATGGATGAAGTTGATGTGACGACGATCGATGCCACTCCGTTGGTTCCGGACGAAACCGATTTCTCCACGATTGAAGAAATCTTCATCGGTTCGGATCCGGAACGTCCCGTTTATGTTAGTCAAGACAATGTGGAGCTTAATTCGCTTGATGATAATCTTGAGGAAGCAAAGACAGCAGAATCTTCTAATCCTTCTTCAGATTCTCCATCAGTTCAAGAAAACCGTGAAAAGACTGTGAATGAATGGCGAGCGGATTTCCTAGCCAGGAATCCTCCTCCGCTCCCTCCGTTGGATCAGGCCAACTACATGGTTTTGGAAAGAAATCCAGCTAGGGGTCGTATTATCAGCTGGATGTTCATCAAGGATCTTCATTGCATGGTTGTGAAGCGGGAATGCGGCCTTCAGTATTTCAGGTCTCTTCTCAGCATTCTTTCACTTCCTTATTATGATGTGGCGGTTTTGGCTCAGATGGAGGTTATTAATCGAGTCAAAGACAAGATGGTGGATTTGTTCGCGAAGAAGATTAGACTGGAACGAAGAAAAGGTTGGAAGGACCCTCTATACAAGCCGCAGTTTCCAAGATACGAGCCAATCAGGTTCTCACTTGATCCAGAGACAAATACTGCGCGGTATCGATTGGTTTATGATCCTCCAAAATTGATGAAGAAGATACCTTTGTTGAAAATGAAGACAGACTTTCTAGGAAACTTTCGTTGCTGGGTTTACGATGCAGATACTGGAGAAGCCGTGATCTTATTCCGAGATAGTCAGGAGAACTTTCGAATGATAGATCCGATGTGGATTACTAACATGTCCAGGTCGGATATTATTGTTCTTAAGGATCACGAGATCAATTACTTGATTAGAGATCGTGAACAAGCAATGAAGTTTCAGAAGATGGCCCGGTATTGCTTCAACCTACTGGTGAATGCGGGAAGTGCATGGACTACGCATCACTTAACGGTTGAAAGGACGTCAGAGACATGAAGACACAAAGATCGAGACAAAGCTACAGCCAAGGGGGAGTTTGTTGGTGCACTTGTGTCTGTACTTTGTCTGTATTTTGTAATGATATAAAACGATGTCTTTTGTTGTCGTGTTACGTCTTAGATGTGTTTATGTGTGTGCTTAATGTAAGTTTGACCAGTCAACCATCCTCCTGGTTTGACTTGGTCAAACAGTTAGAAAAAGTTTGTAAGTTTGTGTGTGTCGAAGGATGGTCATCGAAGGATTGTTTATATCCTTCGATGAGGTCGAAGGATAACCTTCGATGGATACAGATGGACCTCGAAGGATGTCAATCCTTCGAGGTATGTGTGGATCCTTCGATAGGCTGTATCTCGATAGATGATCTTTCGATCAGTCTAATTGATCCTTCGACCAGACTAGCTGTGAAGGTTATATATACTGATGTAATGTGTTCACTTCATTTGTGTGAGTGAACCTAGTCTTGTAGAGAGCGTATTTTCAGTTTGGTCAAGGGCTGTAACCGTGTCCACTGAAATACAAGAGAAAACTTTGATATCTTGTGTGTCTACCCTTTCTCTTTGTAGCTTGTGTTCTCATTATAAACTACCGGTTTGCATTCTAGCTTGGATTCCGCACTTGCTAGTGTGTTGAACTTAACAAGGATAAGGTTTAACCTCAACCTCCGAGGGACCTACAGAAAGTTTGGAATTCCTCCAACTCTATGGTAGGGATAAATGAGTTTTGTTCAAAGAATCTTGGTAAAAACATGTTATGAAACATTGTTTTAAGTTATCAGTAGCTAAAAAGGCCCCACAAGTTCAGAAAATAACTTACAAATCCAAGTTTTCTTGTTCCAAAACTCTGCAGAAAGATGAACACGGGGCCGTGCTCAGTGAGCACGGGGCCGTGTCCGGTCACTGTTTCATTAAATAAACTATTTTTAGTTTATTTTTCGTAGGATGTCGAGTGAAAACAGCGAAACATCTTCTGTGCATTCGTCAAACAGCCAAAGAGGAAGAAGACCCACCATTGAAGCTACACTTGTGCACTATGTGATAGCATTAAGGGAGGCTCTCGACGAAATGACTTCAGTAGAGGAGGTCCTAATCGACCGTATTAACGATCTTACGATGGGACTTGAAAGCAGCTTCCAAGAAATTAACCTCTTGCACCAGAGGTTAAATATTCTTGTAGCACCTCCAATGGAACCAGTCCTTCCTCAACAGGATTGGAACCTAGTACTCGGAATCAACAACCCTACCGGGTGGGAAGACTTTCCGGCGGAACCTCCCGTGGAACACCAACAAGAGATCCCGGTGGAAGTTGAAACTCCTCAAACTAATGCCAATGAGCCGTCTTTTCTCCTTCCAAGGGAGGTGGAAGAATGGCTCGCCGATATTTGAGGAGAACCGCACGCGGAAGAAGGAGTTCAAAAAGGCCTTGGTTAACCAAGATTAATTACTTCTTGGAAATTTTGCTAATAAAGTAAAGGCTAGGACTCCATGGTTTGTTATTTCTTTATTTTATCTAGTTTAATTTAGGACTATGTAAGTTCTCTCTATGATGAAATGAAATGATGGTTTTAAGGTTTGGATGGTTTGTAATGAATAAAACACACTCATGGTGGTAAAGGATGAAAAAGGGAACGAGAAAAATGATCCCATGCACAAGAACAAGGCAACCCGACAATTCTCTCCATTCCAGAAGGTTCAACACGGGCCGTGCCCAACCAACACGGCCCCATGCCGAACCACCTGCAGAAAAACGCCCAGTACAGGTACCTGGACACGGGCCGTGTTCACCCAACACGCCCCCGTGTCCAGACTTCTGTTTCTCTTATTTCAATTTTGTTACTGGCACTTGAACACGGGGCCGTGCCCGGATAACACGGGGCCGTGTTCAATGCCCAGTAACACAAATTTTTGCTTTTTAAACACTATTTTACACATCTAATCAACCTAAAAAATTATTTTTGGGACACATTGAGGACAATGTGTAATTTAAGTGTGGGGGGGATGCTAAAACCTTGAATTTTGCAAGTCCTAAATACAAGCCTTACACAAAACTCTATTGGAACCGCTAATCACCCCAAATTTTTTCAAAAATTTCATTTTTTACTTGTCTAGGTTTAACTCGAGAAATTCAAGTTCTCAAAAAGGTTATATTTTTACAAATTTACAGCCGATAGCGTAGTGATAAAAAGAACCAACATAAGAAAATTATGAAAAGGCATAGCAAACTTATTTAAAATTTGATTATATATACTTGATCACATAAAAACCCATTCCCACAAAAGTGAGTTTTGAGCCTTTATTAAGCACACAATTACATATCATTTGACTAAATGCTCATTTTTCGTTTCTTGTGTGAATAGCCGCTTGGTTCTTACGACTCTAGAACTTGCCATGACAATACATTCCCGGTCCTTATCAACTTAAACCCGAGTAAGTAAATGATGGAGGCATTAGGACTAACCCTTTTTATTTCTACACCATTATTTTTCTTTTTTTACCACCTACCCAAAAATCCCCTAGTTAGCCCCTTTGAGCCTAAACCTTTTCGTTTCATCACCCAAACAAAAACCCTTTTACCCACCAAAACCTTTTTCATTTTTAACCCTTTATTTTAGTAACAAGTTCGGTAATTCGTGAAAAAAAAAACAAAAAAAAAAAAAAAAAATGTGTGATAAGGATGAAGCAAAAAGAAAATAAACAAATAAGTTAATCAAAAATAACTTAGTTTGAATAAACGTTTCATCAAAATAAAAAGTTGCAAAAATACGAAAACCGACACTTGTTACGCTTTTTGCCCTTTTTCTACTAACCACTAACCCAACCACCTACCTTTAACCCTAGCCTAACCCTTAACCCACAAAGTCCTCTTGATATCTACAAAGGTATAAAAGTTAAAAATGAGGAGGATGGATTTCTTGGCAAGCCTATGGTAGGAATAAGTTCCATGCCGCTCTCGAGTGATTCACTAAAAATACACCTTCGGCCGAGTGTGAGTGATTTCCCCGTGAGGTATGTGAACTTGTATATAAGTAGAATTTTAAAAAGGCATGTTATGCCCATATAAGTAATCTCTTTTATGAAAAGTTCTAAATAAATCATTACGAATAGGAATGTAAATAAATAAAAATAAAACCCAAAAAGATCTTGGAAATCCCGACACGCTACGACAAGCCCAAAACCTTCTCTTCTACCTATTCCATTTGGGAGTGTAAGCCACATATTAAAGAGTTTTGCTTGAGGACAAGCAAAAGTTCAAGTGTGGGGGTATTTAATGTATGTAAAATGCAACATATAAATTATATCAATTGAGGCATAAAACTAACCCTTTTTAAGTACTAATATTGGAAAAAGAGTGTTTTTGTCTTCCTTTTATATTTTCAGGATTAAATGAGCTCAAAAACGCAAAAGAAGCAAAAAGACAGCTAAATCCAACATAAATACAAGAAAAGGAATATTAGTGGACTGCCCGAACCCTCAACGGCACCTTCCAAAGCAAAGTAGAGAAATCAGAAGACTGAACATGCCCCGTGCTCAGCCAGCACGGGGCCGTGCCCAAGAAGCAGCAGAAAAGACAAATCTATAGAAGCTTCTATTTCCCATCACGGGGCCGTGCTCAGCGGACACGGGGGCGTGTCGAAAGTACAGCAGGCGCATTTATTGTAATTGCGAATTACAATTAATGAGGAGAGAGATTGTCAGACGGACACGGGGCCGTGCCCAGCGGACACGGGGCCGTGCCCAGCGGACACGGGGCCGTGTCCAGCTCTTTGTTCAGCCTATAAATAGGAGTGCTTGGATTCATTTCATCTCATCCCTTGGCACACCACCTCTCTCACACTTCATCCACCACCCACCACCATCACAACACCATCATCCACCACCATCATCCATTGTCCATCATAGAGTGTGTGAGTCGTCTCGGGATCCAAGATTGATCGTAAGAGTTCTTGACAATCAAGGCCATGTTTGCCTAAGTCTCTTACATCACTTGGTGAAGACAAAGTGTCTAGTATAATACTTTTTATTTCTAATCTTTTGCACTTTTTATTTGGTTTTGTATTAATGACTTTAATAACTAGTTACTTATGTTGAAGGTGATCTTTCCTTATCGTTTGTCCGTGGTGTCTTGGCATTATTTTACTGTCTATATAAAATAAAGAATTTTCACCATTCATATCTCCACGGTCTATATGGAGATATGTTGGCTACCTGGTAGGGGGTTAAGGGAACGGTTTGGTAAAGGTCTTGCCATTGTTCAGCGTTTAGAGGTCCTGCAATGGACCTGGGTCAAATTTAGTAGGACCTCCTTCAATACTTCACGGTATTGGATGGCGGGGGTCCAAACTCTTTGATCCCCTCATAAGTTAACTACTATTAATACTATAACCCGGCTATTTAGGACTGTCTCCCTGCTGACTCAGACTACTTAGCCGAGGGTAACGTCACCGCCAAAAGCGGGGCCTACCACAATACTGCATTAATAACTTAATTCATTATCTTCCAATAATCCACCCTTTTAGGATTGTATCCCTGCTGACTCAAACTACTGGGGTGAGGGTAACGTCACCTTCAAAAGAGGGGCCTACTACAATAACTAAGATAATCTCTTAATTATGTGCAAAAGTGCGGAAATAATCAAAGGTTATACTAGATACGAGTCGGAACCAAGTGATTCATCTTGTCTATCTGTTTTTCTTTTATTTTTATTTTCAGCATTTTAGTTAGTTTTATTTTTCTTAGTTTAAAACATTTTTCTAAACTTTTATTTTGGTTAGACGTTGAGGATAAACCGGTACTAAAAGCTCTTGTGTCCTTGGACGACCTCGGTATCTTACCAACGCTATACTACACTCAACGATGGGTGCACTTGCCCATATGTGTGTTTAGTGTTAGTGAAATATCGTGTTTTATAAATTTAAAACTTGGCTAAAATAAGTGTTAAAAAGGGCTTAAAATATACACCTAATATATACGACACTTAAACGCGCATCAGCAGTGTTTCCGATCAGGTAAGGGGTACCCGACTCCTCCAAATTAAAACGCCCCAGGTAGCCTTATAAAATGTTCAACTAAATTTACAAAGGATGCCATGTATCAGGATCGTCCTTCAGATATCAAAGGCATAATGCGACACGTAAAAAGGGTCCATCCATAATATACATTTCCATATTATAAATTTTCAACATTTGTAGGCAAAGAGTGGTTGTACTTATTGCTTAGGGGGATTTTCAAAAAAAAACTTCATTTTTCACTTTTAACCCAAGCCTATTTGATTTTTTTTACTTTTAACCCAAAAGTTTTCGTCTTTCGCAATTTAACCTCGCAACTTTTTTACTTTCAACTTTAGTCCCTCATACTTTTCATCTTACGCAAATTTTTTGTTTTACGTTCCGTTTTAAATTCTGCGAGTTAACACGGCGCAACGTGTGTGCGGTTCAATATTGTCTATTTTTTTTTCCAATTTGACAGGTTTGTTGCAATGTGCGGGTAATAGGTCAACTTAGTTATTCTTTTATATGTTTTAGGTTTCGGTCTAAGTTATTCGCATTAACACGCTGCAGGTTCAGCGTTGATAGCCCCGCCGCAACGCGGGGGGTGTTTAATACTAGTTATAAATCATTTTAGATGGACAACATTGTAATTTCAAAAAGTTTTTAGAATGTCTGTTACAACTTTTGAAACATAAATTACAAAGTGCTCTATGCAATAGTTTCTAATTGGCCCCCATTTAATAAATTTATCATAATTAATATATTATTTAATGCACGTGAGATTTTTTTTTAATTCACTACATTAATTACTATCTTATATTATATAACACTTTAAGTTAATACTGAAAGTTACATTTATTATTTACATATCCATAACTAAATGTTATTTATAGGAATAATAAATATAATATAGGGTAAATTACTTTTTGAGTCCTTGTGTTTTAGTAGTTTTAACTAGTTGAGTCCAAAAGCAAAAAGTTTAATGACTTGAGTCCCTATAAGCATTTTCTTAACCATTTGAGTCCTTTTTAGTCCAAATTTTAACCTTTTAAGTCCAATTTTTTGGACTCAAATCGTTATAAAATGAACAAAATTGGACTCAAAACATTATAAAATAAATGACTAGGGACTTAGGACGTTAAACTTTTTGATTTTGGACTCAAGTAGTTAAAACCACTAAAACACAGGGACTCAAAACGTAATTTACTCTATAATATAATAATAATAATAATAATCACCAAAATGATTAGTGTTTAAGTCAGGTCGGGTTAGATTGCACTCTCTAAAAGAGGCTCGGTGACACCAACCACATCACGTGGGACAACCCAAATTAAGTATTATCTTATTTTAATACTTAACTATATAATTACTAAATAATAATAATAATAATAATAATAATAATAATAATAATAATACTAAGATAAACAATGTTTAGACTATGTCGAGATATACTGCGCTCTCCAAAAGAACATCTGTGACAACCCTCGCATCACGTAGTGCTATCTTATTTAAATACGTAAGTATATAATTACTAAATATATTCAAAGTTATAATACTCAAATATAATTAGTGTTTAAGGTATGTCGGTAACACCCGCCATATTGCGCGGGCAAACCCGCTAATTTAAAATAAATAGGTCATTAGTATGACAAAAAAATATTATAACAATTAACAAAACAAAACTAATGTAGTAAAATTTGGTTTATCTTCATCTATTTTTCTCATTTTACGATTACTGCCATATAGTTGTTAAGAGGGCTACTATTTAAATATAATAACTTAATTTCCTTATCTTCATATATTTTTTTTTTCTCGTTTTACGTTTTTTACTAACATATATTTTTTAAGAGGCATTCTTTCTAAAAATCATGTGACGATAACCTATTTCTCTATCATAATAGCATTGAGAATCTAACTATCAAAATTAGAGTAGGCTAAATAAGCTAAAGTACTAACATTAACAATTGATTAATATATCTATCAATAACACGAATAATACAACTGAAATGAATAGTGATGTAGACTAGGAAATGGGATACGAAATCAGACCTGTTGATTCACACAGAATACCAGGAACAATTCTTCCAAAATTCGTTGATTCTCGTGGAATACCGAAAATTGGGGGGTTTCACACTCAAGACACTCACAAGTGAATTGGGAGAAAAAAATGACTTTTCATAAACTTCAAAACTGATTATCTTCCTCCCATTACATCCATATAAATAACAACGTAAATTCAAAACGGGCCTCAAAACACACTTGGGCCAAAAGCTAGAACCAAATAAAAGTCCACGAAAAGCACTAAAAAACATAAAAATGTAAATAACTCATAGAAATAAGCGTTTTTGGGCCTGGACGTTGACCCAAACCACCTATGGTGTTTGTGGAAAGATGGGCTTCGTTCTCACGATCGTTTCGCCTGGTCGCACGCCCAAAACGGACACCTGTAGCCCAAGTTAGAGCCATTTTAGTGAAGCCCCTTTTGTCACGCGATCTTGGGCCTCTAAATACAAGATGGCCCGTTCCTCAACACTTGGGCCTGCATCATTCCCCCCTGGATAGACAAAATTCGCCCTCGAATTACCAACAGGTTCATCATCAGAAGAATCACCATAATAAGGCACCAGATGCTTCACGTTAAACACATCAGAACAACGAATGTGACTCGGCAGCTTCAGACGATACGCATTCGGATTGATCTTCTCCACGATTTCAACTGGGCCAATCTTCTTGGCTGACAACTTATTGTATTCCCCAACTGTAAAATGATCTTTAGTCAAAACAACCCAAACAAAATCACCTTCCTCAAACTCAACATGCCTACGCTTCTGATCAGCAGCTTGCTTATACTTCAGATTAGTACGGGTCAAATGATCATACACAGCACTATGAACTTCATGTAAACCCTCTACAAAATCTTGAACTTTCTTTGGGACAGATCCAGAAAAAGAAAGAGACATCAAATCAAGTGGTCCCCGAGGCTGAGATGAGTAAACTACCTGAAATGGGCTATACCCGGTGCTCCGATTAACAGCATGATTATGAGCAAACTCAGCTTGGCATAATTTTTGATCCCATGCCTTCACATGATCACCAACCAAACACCTCAGCAAATTCCCAAGTGACCGATTAACAACTTCAGTTTGGCCATCAGTTTGTGGGTGATAAGCACTACTGAAGTTGAGCTTAGTATTTACCATCTTCCACAAGCTACGCCATTTTTGATCTTTGCTAGGTACGAAGGTATTTTTGGGAGCAACGAGGTTGTCGGAATGCGGTTCCAACATTTCTTCATGGGTATCGTCTTGGGGTGGATCAATAAAATCCTTCCCAAGCTCTTCTATCCATTTCAGAATTAGCTCTTCTAGTTGAAATAACTCGCTAAGGAGCATTTCCCCTAGAATATCTGGCTGGGCGCATTCGAGGGAGAAATAGTGCTTATTTTTACTTTCGCCCCTCTTAAGGTTGTGAGAAGATGGTGGGTCCATGTAGTGGGGCCTATAATTTAGGAAGTAGCATTTTACTTCTTCATGTTCGCCACCACATAATTGACACCACGTACCATAAGAGTGCCGAAAGTAAAAATAATTACTATTACTCATGTTTATGTCAGAAATTACCAACCGTCGGGATCTAACGGTTCTGTTTTCAGTAACTGAAACTTGGGCACGGGGGCGTGTTGAGTGGACACGGCCCCGTGTTCAGCTTACTGTCTGATGTAAAACAGGATTGCCAGTTCCAATGATTGAGCACGGGGGCGTGTTCAGCAGGCACGGCCCCGTGCTGAGCTCTGCAGAAGCTGAAAAACTAAGAAAATCCTAAAAAAAATAAAAAGAAAAATAAAAGATGATTAGGCCGTTGATTTCTAACTTTCTTAAAATCCTTGTGTCCCCGGCAACGGCGCCAAAAACTTGATGCGTGCGAAGTGTTACTTATATTAGGTGTATATTTTAAGCCTTTTTTAACACTTATTTTAGCCAAGTTTTAAATTTATAAAACACGATATTTCACTAACACTAAACACACATATGGGCAAGTGCACCCATCGTTGAGTGTAGTATAGCGTTGGTAAGATACCGAGGTCGTCCAAGGACACAAGAGCTTTTAGTACCGGTTTATCCTCAACGTCTAACCAAAATAAAAGTTTAGAAAAATGTTTTAAACTAAGAAAAATAAAACTAACTAAAATGCTGAAAATAAAAATAAAAATAAAAACAGATAGACAAGATGAATCACTTGGTTCCGACTCGTATCTAGTATAACCTTTGATTATTTCCGCACTTTTGCACATAATTAAGAGATTATCTTAGTTATTGTAGTAGGCCCCTCTTTTGAAGGCGACGTTACCCTCACCCCAGTAGTTTGAGTCAGCAGGGATACAATCCTAAAAGGGTGGATTATTGGAAGATAATGAATTAAGTTATTAATGCAGTATTGTGGTAGGCCCCGCTTTTGGCGGTGACGTTACCCTCGGCTAAGTAGTCTGAGTCGGCAGGGATACAGTCCTAAATAGCCGGGTTATAGTATTAATAGTAGTTAACTTATGAGGGGATCAAAGAGTTTGGACCCCCGCCATCCAATACCGTGAAGTATTGAAGGAGGTCCTACTAAATTTGACCCAGGTCCATTGCAGGACCTCTAAACGCTGAACAATGGCAAGACCTTTACCAAACCGTTCCCTTAACCCCCTACCAGGTAGCCAACATATCTCCATATAGACCGTGGAGATATGAATGGTGAAAATCCTTTATTTTATATAGACAGTAAAATAATGCCAAGACACCACGGACAAACGATAAGGAAAGATCACCTTCAACATAAGTAACTAGTTATTAAAGTCATTAATACAAAACCAAATAAAAAGTGCAAAAGATTAGAAATAAAAAGTATTATACTAGACACTTTGTCTTCACCAAGTGATGTAAGAGACTTAGGCAAACATGGCCTTGATTGTCAAGAACTCTTATGATCAATCTTGGATCCCGAGACGACTCACACACTCTACGATGGACAATGGATGATGGTGGTGGATGATGGTGTTGTGATGGTGGTGGGTGGTGGATGAAGTGTGAGAGAGGTGGTGTGCCAAGGGATGAGATGAAATGAATCCAAGCACTCCTATTTATAGGCTGAACAGAGAGCTGGACACGGCCCCGTGTCCGCTGGGCACGGCCCCGTGTCCGTCTGACACTCTCTCTCCTCATTAATTGTAATTCGCAATTACAATAAATGCACCTGCTGTACTTTCGACACGCCCCCGTGTCCGCTGAGCACGGCCCCGTGATGGGCAATAGAAGCTTCTATAGGTTTGTCTTTTCTGCTGCTTCTTGGGCACGGCCCCGTGCTGACTGAGCACGGGGCGTGTTCAGTCTTCTGTTTTCTCTATTTTGCTTTGGAAGGTGCCGTTGAGGGTTCGGGCAGTCCACTAATGTTCCTTTTCTTGTATTTATGTTGGATTTAGCTGTCTTTTTGCTTCTTTTGCGTTTTTGAGCTCATTTAATCCTGAAAATACAAAAGGAAGACAAAAACACTCTTTTTCCAATATTAGCACTAAAAAAGGGTTAGTTTTATGCCTCATTTGATGTAATTTATATGTTGCATTTTACACACATCACTTGCACCAACTGTAGAGTGCGGTCACGACCAACATGCCCTTCACCATGTAACTCCTTAATAATCTGTAAACGAAGACTAGAATCAGGAATACATAGTTGATTCCCCTTGAACAAAAAGCCATCATGCAAAAGAAAGTCTGACTTCTTCCCAGTTTCCACATCCTGCAAAATAACTGAGAAATAAGGGTCAATGGCTAACTGCTCACGAATGACCTCCAGACCCGGCACATCAACCCTCATAGAAACAAGCAGATTACTCCTCCTGCTTAAGGCATCAGCAACCCTATTTGAAACACCATTCTTGTGTTTGACCACAAAAGTAAACTTCTCAAGAAAAGCCAACCATCGCCCATGCTTTTGAGATACCTTGTCTTGAGTACGAATATGCCTTAAGGAATCATGATCCGTAAATAAAACTAACTCCTTTTGAAACAAGTAATGACGCCAATGCTTTACAGCTTGGACCACTGCATAAAACTCCAGATCATAAGTACTGTACCTCAACTTAGGCCCAGTTAACTTCTCACTAAAATAAGCAACAGGTCGACCACCCTGACTAAGAACCCCACCAATTCCAACCTTTGAGGCATCAGTATGAAGTTCAAAAACTTGAGAAAAATCAGGCAATACCAGAATTGGTGTTGTAGTGAGCTTCTCTTTCACAACTTGAAAAGCCAAATCTGCCTCAACTGTCCATACAAATGTCTTCCCCTTGATATAATCTGTCACGGGGGCCATAATAGAACTGAAGTGTGGAATAAACCGTCTATAAAAAGAAGCAAGCCCATGGAAACTACGAACTTCAGTAATGGTAGTAGGAGTTGGCCAATTTTGAACAGCCGCCACTTTGGATTCATCAACCTGTATCCCATCACCAGAAACAACATACCCCAAGAACAACACCTTAGGGGTCATGAACACACACTTCTTGGTGGCTGCATAAAAACGGTCCCTGCGTAGTAAGGCCAAAACCTGCCTCACATGCACAACATGATCACTGAAGGAAGCACTATAAATAAGAATATCATCAAAATACACAACCACGAACTTCCCAATAAAAGGTCTAAGTAACTGATTCATCACACGCATAAAGGTACTAGGTGCGTTTGATAAACCAAATGGCATCACCAACCACTCATACAACCCTTCACGAGTCTTGAAGGCAGTTTTCCACTCGTCACCCGGTCTAAGACGAATCTGGTAATACCCACTCTTCAAGTCTAACTTCGTAAAAATAGTAGCACCACTAATCTGATCAAGCAAATCATCAAGTCGAGGAATAGGAAACCTGTACCTCACAGTAATCTTGTTGATTGCCCGACTGTCAACACACATACGCCACGTGCCATCTTTCTTTGGAGTCAATAAAGCCGGAACAGCACAAGGGCTCATACTTTCACGAACGTGGCCCTTAGAAATCAATTCCTCAACCTGCCTTCACAACTCTTCATGCTCACCAGGGCTCATCCTGTAATGTGGTCTATTGGGTAACTGTGACCCAGGATCCAAATCAATATGATGTTGGATGTCACGCAAAGGTGGCAATTCATTAGGGAAAACATCAGAAAATTCTTCAAGCAAAGGAACCATAGCATCAGGAATGCTGACCCCATCAACCACCTCCTTACCAATCAACATAAAAACATCATCTCCCACCTCCAATTCATTCTCAAACTGAGAAAGAGTCAACAGGGTACCGGTGGGCTTGGCGGCTACTTCCTTGGGTTTATTAAGCAACAAAGTTATCTTCACATTATCAAACATGAAACTGTATGTATTAGAACGCCCGTTATGCTCTACGCATCGATCATATTCCCAAGGCCTCCCCAACAATAAATGACAAGCGTCCATAGGTACCACATCACACCACACATCATCCTTATATGTTTTACCAATAGAAAAAGAAACAAGGGTACGCTTGCTGACTTGTACCTCGCCTCCCTTCTTGAGCCACTGGAGCTTATAAGGTTTACGGTGGTTCTCCGTCTTCAAACCTAGCTTTCTGACAGCCTCCTCAGAAACTAGATTGTCACAACTCCCCGAGTCAATAACAAAGGTACAAACCTTTCCCAACACAGTACAAGTCGAGTGGAAGATGTTATGCTTAAGCCAATCATCATCACTGGCCTTTGGTGTATAGCATGAGCGCCTAACCACCAGACTCAACCCCACATCTCCAGCCACCTCCTCTTCCTCATACTCAGGCTCGTTATCATAAACCGGGCCGTCTTCATAAGTCTCACCAACCTCATCATCATTTTCCCATCCATCAGGCTCGTTAAACAAGTGTCTCTTCCCAGCCTTCTTGCACTCTGCCTGGCGATGACCCGTCTCTCCACAATTAAAACATTTCATGTTACTAGTACCGGCCCCTTTAGAACTAGACCCAGCAGCGCCACCACCCGATTTTGCTTGGTTGGGCACAAAACGAGACGCCACATTGCCCGAACCCGAACTACCTCCTGTCAAGGCATATGAGGCTGAACCACCACTACGTCGGTTTTGCTTTTAAAAAACCAGGGCACGCAGATGTGCATCAGAAATAGTCAACGGATCAAACAAATTCACAGACTCCATAATTGCAAGCCTTAGACCACCAATGTAACGAGAGACAAGTTGATCTTCAGACTCTTGAATATCATTTCGAGCCACCAACTGATAGAATTCCGTTGTGTAATCTTCAACCGTTTTGGATCCCTGCTTTAAATTCTGTAACCGCTGGTACATTAAACGCTGATAATTATGAGGAATAAAGTTGGTCCTCATGCACTTCTTCATCTTCCTCCAGGTTGTGACCTTTGACTTTCCCATCCTTTCACGAGACAGTTTCAGTTGCTTCCACCAAGCCGATGCCCTACCACGTAACCTGGTAGCAATCAAAGGAACCCTTTTGTCTTCGGGTACCTCTTTGAATTCGAACACCTCTTCAACCACAGCAAGCCAATCAATGAAATTTTCTGGATTCAAAGTGTCACCATCAAATTCTGGAATGCTAGTACGCATCCCCGTCTCCCAACGCCGATTACCGTCTCCACGTTCACCCCTTGGTTGCCCCTCCTGTTCGTCTTCGGAAGTCGAATCATCACCAAATGGGTTACTAATTTCAGAACCATACCCATCATTGGGTCTCTGCCTCCTACGATTGATCAAATCGGCCATCCGATCAGTCAACTGATTGACCACTTGATCCAACCGCTCATCCACTCTCGCCATGAGTCGCTGCTCCAACTCTCGTTCATACACTTCATCGAGAGGCCTGTTGTTGTTTCTCCTCGGAGGCATTTTGAGCCAGGAATTCAGCTCTGATACCAACTGATGTAGACTAGGAAATGGGATACGAAATTGGACCTGTTGATTCACACAGAATACCAGGAACAATTCTTCCAAAATTCGTTGATTCTCGTGGAATACCGAAAATTGGGGGGGGGTTTCACACTCAAGACACTCACAAGTGAATTGGGAGAAAAAAATGACTTTTCATAAACTTCAAAACTGATTATCTTCCTCCCATTACATCCATATAAATAACAACGTAAATTCAAAACGGGCCTCAAAACACACTTGGGCCAAAAGCTAGAACCAAATAAAAGTCCACGAAAAGCACTAAAAAACATAAAAATGTAAATAACTCATAGAAATAAGCATTTTTGGGCCTGGACGTTGACCCAAACCACCTATGGTGTTTGTGGAAAGATGGGCTTCGTTCTCACGATCGTTTCGCCTGGTCGCACGCCCAAAACGGACACCTGTAGCCCAAGTTAGAGCCATTTTAGTGAAGCCCCTTTTGTCACGCGATCTTGGGGCCTCTAAATACAAGATGGCCCGTTCCTCAACACTTGGGCCTGCATCAAATAGTGTTTGTGGTCGTGAGCTTTTGTAATTGGGCTATTTGAGCGGTTCTCTTGCGTGGTTGCCTTTGGTTGGTCTGTGTGAGCAATGCTCTCCACATTCGTACATTGCGACACGACGTCTCCATTTCAACACATGACCACTCTCAGGGGGGGAGACAACATTAAACCAGCCGTAGCACAGGCTACGGCTCAAAGTCGTGTTCACAGTGTTTCGCAGTGTTATTTTTTTGATTTTTTTTGGATTTTATATAAAGGATACCCCTAAAAAAATACGAGGATACCCCTATAAAGGATTTTATATGAATACACCGTAATTTTTTTTTTGGATACCCCTGGTTTTAAGGTCTAGCTCCGCCACTGACCACTCTTCATCTTTCCTATCGCCTCTTAATCGGAAGAGATATAATAGATAGAAAGAGAGGGAGGTAGTTTCACCTCAAAAAATCGAAGCACAATCTTAGATTTAGTTTGTTTGCAAAAATTGAAATTGCTATGGAAATTTCGAATTTAATTGAAAGCGATTATTGAGTTTTGTAAAATGAGAATCAAAATCACTGAGTTATCACCATTATGGAGCAAATATTATAATAAATTAGGAAATAAGATTTTGAGAAAAAAAATAATTACTTACACAATTGTCACACCCCTAACTGATGGCGCAAACATCGGACTGAGACGAAAACGAGATTGCAAGAGACTTCATAACGACTAAATGGGACAAGTATTTAAAAGTACAATTTCATTTCATTGCTAACGATTCAAGTACATGAATTTGGAAACAAAATAAAACAAGTAACGTATGACTAATCTACAAACATGGATTAAAGTTTGGTGCGTTTCTAGTCCTTCCTACTAGATTCTTTTCAATGCATCATGATCGTAATCTTGCAATATATAATAAAGTAACATGTCAACACATAAAGTATTGGCGAGCATACAAGTTTAGGTGTACTAGTATAAGTATAAAAGAGTTTAACGAAATCCACATGGCAATAACGTATACTAAGGCATAACATACATAACCTAACATGCAACACATACTTGTCAACCCTAAGATTCCCGCTAGTGTAATCTTGTCATATGATTAACTTAACATGACCTCAAGAATACGGGCGGTGCGTTACTCCTATAGCGCTATACATGTTAAGGGAGACTTCTACGAAGTTAATGACAAAGCATTATGCGCGTAAAGTTTCTAGCATGCAAGTGTTCCTAAGTATAAACGTTTAAGCATGTATAATGGATTCGATTGTATGTACAAAGTATTTGCGTATAAGTGTTTGTGTGAGTTTTTGTATAATATATATTGCACTCAAAAGTGATAAAACGGAAAAAAGGGGGTTATGTATACTCACAGTTTTGCTAAGCTTTCCGGTTATCCACGTATTGACGAGTTGATGAAAATAGAGAAACGAAAGTGTACGAGTATTCGAAGTTTATGGAGTGTTTGGATTCGGAATTAAGTATGGAAAGTATATGTATGTAAAAGTATATCTCGTCTAAACACTCGTTTGAACACTAAGTTTTAATGTGTTTTCATGGGTCATAACGTGCCTATTAGAATCACAAACGAGGAATAAAGAACAAAGATAACATAACCTACATTCATGACATATAACCATAATTCGGTTAAGTATATTTATGTTTATGTAATAAGTCCATCATGAGTATCATAGAAGTCAAGCTTGGAGGTATGTATACCTCTTTATATGATTCACCAAAGCACAAGGTCATCAACTTAGTTGATGACCCAGTTGGTCATGAATGAAAAATGAAATACAACTAACTAACTAGCTCATTAAGTAGCCAAGTAAGAACAACCCAGGTGTTTCATACCCAACATATCATGAAAATGTTGGAGATGCGGCGGGGTTGTGTTACTTTAGGTATAGGAAACTACTTGGAATAACTTGATAAAACATCAAGAGAAGTGGTGGAACAAGTTTGGAAAGTCAAGGCTTCCATGGTTCACACCTTTACCAATACACAAGTCTTACCATATTGAAGATGGTGGGCTTGGATGGTTTCATCACTTGTAGGTCATCTTAAACCTTGTCAAAATAGAAAGTTTAAAGGGTGTTTGCACCTCTAAACTCATAAGAATCAACCTTAGACAAGTCCTATAACCATAGATGGGTTTAGGAACAAGTTAGGCACAAGATTCATGTAAGAATGTTTAAGTTTTGTAAAAGTTTGCAACATAACTTCCAAAACAGAAAGTTTGGACCTTAAAATGGTGATTTTCCACCTTAGTTTACCATGCTAAACTTGTGGAAACACTCCTAGATGTGTTCCAAGCTTTGTAGTGGAAGAGAAGATGTAAAAAGTGAGATAGAAGCTCACTTTTTGCACTTAGATAATTATGCCAAGAACTTGCAATTATAACAAATTGAGAGTGTTTTTGAGAGTGCAAATGAGTTGGGAAAGTGAAAATGTAAGGATGGAGGCTTGGTTTTATAACGAAGATTCAGGGTTTAGTAATCAAGGGAAGTAACTTTCTGCGGATCGCACTCCATGGCGTCACGCGAAGGCCAGGAGGGGTGGGGGTCACGCGATGCGGCGCCCCATCCGACCCGTCCAAGTTTGTTTTGTTACATTAAGGCCCCTGAACTTTGATTCCCTTATCAATTTATGCAATAACTTTGCATTTTAACATGTTTTCAAGTATGGAAAGAGTAGTATAATTTGTGCATCAAGAATGAATGAACGAATGATGTTCCGAATGTACAATTAGTATTAGATTGAAAATAAACACGTAATTAACGAGTGGTTGTATGTAAAACGCGTATGTATAAAGTACAAATTTTATTACGATCAAAGTTTCAGATTACAAAGTTAGAAATGAATACGAATATAAATTTCTAAAAGTAGAACTACACTTTCTAAATAATGAAAGTATAGAAATGCGAAGCGTTACAACAATTCCATAAGAAAATCCATTCCACAACTCTAATTGCTATAGTCGTCAACTGGCGATTGCTTAGTTGATTACCACTTATCGATTGCTGATTGCCACAATTTGACTACTAATAGCGATTACAAGGGTATTTGAGTTATTATTTTTACGTGCTTAAAAAGGTCAAAGGGATATTGGGTATTTGAGTTAAATCATTTGATTCACCACTATGAGCTTATTTTGTCTCCTCTACTACATATAATTACTACCAACTTTCTATATTTTTCTAAACGCTAATTGATCTACAATATCTAAACGAAAACTTGTCCATCTTTACATACATCAACTGTGTACGATTACTCATCCTGCACACGCTATTGGCCGACCCTAACATTTACACAAACATGAACATACTCTTAAATATAGAAAAAATCTATTTAAAAAGTTTATTGTATTATTATTACTATTATTCAACTTATACAAACCCCATGAGGGCAATAGTACCGCATGCCTATTGGTGGGTTTGGGCGGCCACCTTATATTTTTTTTTGTTTTTTGAATGGTTAAAAGTGTCGGTGCTATTTTCTTTTATTAACAAGTTCATAATTGTTGTCTATAACTTCTGCTAAATTACAACTTTATTCCAAGTTTAAAATTACAATTTTCCCCCGTTAAAAATAAAAATTTTTATTTTGCCCTCAGTTAAAATTACGACTTCGTCCCCATCTGCGAAATTACGATTTTATCCCCAGATTGAAATTACAATTTCGTCCCCGGTTCAAAATAAAATTTTGCTTTTGCCTTCAGCTAAAAATTACGATTTTCCCCTCTTCTAAAAATTACGATTTTTGCCCCCAGTTCAAAATAAATTTATGGTCTGCACTCAGTTCAAAATATGATTTTGCCTCCATTTCAAAATTACGATTTCACCCGAGTTCAAAATTGCAATCTTGCCATCATTTTTTTTGGCAAAACTATGGTAGTGTTTTATTTTACTTGGTTCACTCGATATAGTTTTTATTCGTGCCAACAGCCTAGCACTCGCTAATTGGTCCTGGCAAATTATTGTTTTGCCCCCCAACTCTAGATTACATGCTTGCCATTGTTTTAGTTATTTCTTAAGCATAACTATGATAGTGTTTTGGTTTAATTGGTTGACTCAGTGCATCTTTCTTTGAAATTGTGTTACAAGTAGCATGTATAAGTAACTGAAATAAAGGCGTACATGTTACTAAACTATGAAATATTCGGTTTGACGCCCCGCAACGCAGGCGACACATAACCCTACTTCTAACTAAAAAGACAAGAGTCTAGTCAATTGATACAACAAAGATTCAAAAAATATATCAACAAATTAAAAAACCATAAATTAGCAATCAATGTCCGAAACCTTGGATAGTGATTGTTTTCACACCTCCCATTCACATATTCACGCGTTCTAGAGTCTACAGCATTTCAGTTTCCACCCCCCTATATACTCTACTCTCTTCGTCTACCACACCACACCCGCCTTATTATAAAGTAGCAAAACCCCTAAATTAGCCCTACATCTTGCATACCCATCAAGACTTACGTGCTGATAACGATGTCTTTGTAAGAAAGATCGAATTTTTAACATTACCCAGATCGTAATTTTGGGTGTTTTCATGGCGGGTGGTGAAGGTGAAGGTACTTCTTTAGAGTTTACACCTACATGGGTTGTGGCTGCTGTTTGTACTCTTATTGTTGGGATCTCTCTTGCTGTTGAACGCCTGCTTCATTACACTGGAAAGGTTTGTTTGATTATGTTTTGTTTTTTGTTTCTTGATTTGGGATTTTGTTGATTTGATGAGGGTTTGATGGGTTGATTGTTTGGTGGTGTAAAGTAATTTTTTTTATTTTTATTTTATTTTTTTTCTATTTACTTTTTAATTTAATATTTTTGTTGTTGTTGATGATGATCATTTTTTTGTGTGCAGAAATTGAAGAAGGCTGGTCAAAAGCCACTCTTTGAAGCCTTGCAAAAGATTAAAGAGGGTATATTCTTGTGTTTTTTTTTTCACTTTTTATCATGTTTTGTGTGGTTGATAGGAGAAATCTTGTTTACTAAATTTGGAGGATGTATAAGAGGGATTTGATTTAATTTTTTTTATAATTTAATTGTGAGATTTGGAATGGAATATATATACTGAAGTAACTAAATTTAGAGTATAATCACAGCTTATATTCCAAAGTTAGAATGGGATTTGACTTTTAGGTCAAATATGCTAATTTTGGACTACAAAAGTTCAAAGTTATAGGGATATGAGGCTGATTCTTTTCAAGTAATGTTTGAAAGCCATATACATCAAGTGCTATGTTAGAACAATGTTAGTACTAACTCTTTATAAGGTTCAAATTTTTAAAAATAACAAGTTGAACCTGAAAAAAGTGATCCAACTTTTTCAACTATCTCATCTGGTTCTGTTCTAACAACTCATATAAAGTTCGTAATCGTTATACAAAAAATATTATGTTTGTAGTTGTGAAGTTAATATTTCTTTATTTTGTTTGCAGAGTTGATGCTTTTGGGATTTATTTCTCTTTTATTAACTGTTTTCCAATCAAGAATTGTCAAGTTTTGCGTAAAGGAGAGTATAATGGAACACCTTCTTCCATGCTCGCTGCATGAAAAAGAAGAGGCGTTAAACCCTAAATCCGAGGGTACTTCTCATATTCGTCATTTACTCGCAGAAGAAGCAGTGGCTGTCGGCTATTGTGCTGCGAAGGTAACAGCATTGGATCATTTATATAATGTTTGTTTGATTTTTGTTAGTAATCATTTTCCTGAAGTTCACTTCAGCTTTTAATTAAATTTGTAATTGTAATTTATGAACTACAATTATGCTTTTAAATGATAAAACGGTGGTTAAAATCTTTTTGGTAAGCTCTGATAATATTGTTTTGTTAAAGATTTTATGTGATGCATGAACGTTAATTAAATGCTTAATTCGTATATATGTTATGTTATACAGGGCAAGGTCCCACTTCTATCTCTTGAGGCTTTGCATCATCTACACATATTTATTTTTGTTCTAGCTGTCGTGCACGTGACATTTTCTGTTCTCACTGTTGTATTTGGAGGCTTCAAGGTTTGTAAAAAAGTCACATAACTGTATTCTTTTTTTCACTTATCATGATTATCTATTCTGTTTTATCATCGATATTATTGTCGTGTTCTAGATACGGCAATGGAAGCATTGGGAAGAATCTATCACAAAAGATAACTTTGATCACTCACAAGGTAAGGGTTAATAAGAGTCAACCTTTGTATAATTTTTTTTTTCCTAGATTTAGGACATTTTTTTAATAATTTACACAAAATAATGAGTTCAGCGTTTTGCAAGATCAAAAAAGCTAACATAAATATTGAATTTGTTAGAAGAATCTAACTATCAATTCTCTTTTTAGTTCTGTATGAAACTTTCTCATGATGTTTTATAAAACTTAAAACGTTTGACTTGGCACATGGTTTTAAGCAAAATGTTAAATGTTTGATTATTCTTCAAGTTTTTTTAAAATATATTTGTGGAAAAAAATCAGTATAGTTTTTCGATGATGAAATCCAAGAAGAATTTTATATAAGCGGAATTCTTTCATATTTAGTGTAATTTCTTACCTTTTTTAATTATTTTTTATTGATGAAATGTGCAGTTTTTAAGCAGTCGAAATTCACACAAGTAAAAGATCATGCCTTTATTAGGAACCGTTTTGTTGGTATTGGCAAAGGCTCAGCGATTCGAGGCTGGATAGTAAGTTACTATCATACATTGATTTATATATGTACGGGTGCATGTGTATATGTATGTATATATATGTACGCGTGTGTATGATAATATATTGTTGACTTTTGTTTTTTATGAACATTACAGCGTTCCTTCTTCAAGCAATTCTATGGATCCGTCACAAAGACAGATTATGTAGCTCTACGTTTGGGATTTATTACGGTAAGCATCATTCAAGACTCGTGTGTGTGTGTATATATATGGTGGGGGCTAGGTTTTTTTTAGGTTTTTTAGCTATTTTAGGTTGTGTTCACATTGGTTCTCGCAATAAAGGTGGTTCTCGCATGAACCTTACCCTATATATATATATATATATATATATATATATATATATATATATATATATATATATATATAGGGTAGGGATCCTAAAAGAAGTCCATTCTATTTGAGAAACTTGAGAAGCATTCTGGACCACATATTTTCGCTAAGCTTTTCGTAATATTCACATATGTATAGTATAAAAGTGACTATATACATATATGTATGTTGTCAAATCTTGAAGTATACACATATGTATATAGTCAGTTTTAAACTATACATATGTGTATATTACGAAAAGCTTAGGGAAAATGTGTGGTCCAAAATAAGGGCGATGCTTTGAAGGGGCTGGGAGGGGCGTCCGCCCCCTTGAACTTTTCGGCCAGTAGTGTTATATATGTAGTTTTTGTATAGAAAATTTTGTGTATATATGTTTATGACCCCCCGGTTCTATAGAAATTTTTGGGTATATACGTTTTCGACCCCTCCCGTAAAAAATTTCAAGCTTCGCCACTGGTCCAAAATGCTTCTCAAGTTTCTCAATTAGCCTAGTGCTTCTCACGTGATCCTAATCCTATATATATATATATATAGGGTGGGAGTTGGCTACAAAGTCCGTTTTCCTACAAAGTGTAAAAAGTCATAAAACACGATAATGTCAACCATAAAACACACTCAGAACCCACAAATAACAAAGTGAAAATCACTAAAACGCTATATTTGTGGGTTTTGTGTTGTGTTTTGGATGATAAGGCTTTGATTATCGAATGACTAACATTAGTGTGTTTTATGTTGATTATCATGTTGTGATTTATATTCATAGTTCTGCGATGGTGTGTTTGAAGTTTTTATTGATTGTTAGGGTTTGGATATTGTGTTTCAGTGATTTTCACTCTGTTATTTGTGGGTTTTGAGTGTGTTTAATGGCTGAAATTGTGGTGTTTTATGACTTTGTACACTTTGTAGAAAAAATGGACTTTGTAGCTGATATATATATATATGTCAAGCTCATCTATCTTGTTTTGTTAACCATTTGTTACTCTTTTATAGACCCATTGCAAGGCAAACCCGAAGTTCAATTTTCACAAATACATGATACGTGCTCTGGAAGATGATTTTAAAAAAGTGGTTGGAATCAGGCAAGTGATATGTTTATGATTTTTTCCCGGAAGAACAATTTGCTTTTGATTTTAGATTTACATCTTTATACATTCCAAAAATTTAGTAGATTCTTTCATCTCTTTACATCTAAAGTTATATAGTATAATTTTTTTATACTGTTTGATTATATTCATCAAAATTTACTACCCCATATAATATGAAACTAAATTTTTATTTTGTTTTATTGTTTGCAGCTGGTATCTGTGGGTCTTCGTTGTCATATTCTTGTTGCTGAACGTTAATGGTATGCAATCGCTTTAAAGAAATAGGGTCAAATGGGTCGAACAAAAATTACAATAAGAGCTTAAAAAGAAACAGGTCGAACCATTAAAAGTCAAGTGTATTATTAATGCATGAGATCTCTCTAATCAATATAATAAATAAATAACTAATTTGCTACCTCTAGCTAGTTTAGTTTTATTTGCTAAAATATCTTCATTGACATGCAATAGCATACCGTCATGATTTTACGATGGTAGATCATAGCACAAAATGAATAATCAATGTTATTTTATACAAGCAGTGAAAAGACTTTTTTCGGATATTTTTGCAGGTTGGCATACATATTTTTGGATAGCTTTCGTTCCATTCATCGTAAGTGCATTAACACGCTTACCAGTGGCCAATTACTAGCTATAATATATTCTTTTACATTTAGATAACAATATTCTCCTTTTAATTAACTCATTAGTTTTTAATTTTATTTTACTAGCTTCTACTTGCCGTGGGAACAAAGCTAGAGCACATAATAATTCAGTTAGCTCATGAGGTTGCTGAAAAACATATAGCCATAGAAGGCGATTTAGTTGTGCAACCATCGGATGATCATTTTTGGTTTCACCGTCCCAAAATTGTGCTTTTCTTCATACATTTCATCCTCTTTCAAAATGCATTTGAGATCGCGTTCTTCTTCTGGATTTGGGTAAGTTTCTTTGTCTCTATAAGTATACAAAGATATTCAGAAATTGATATCGAGTTATTGGCATCACACCATTTATTTCTAATATAGGTTCAATATGGCTTTGACTCGTGCATAATGGGACAAGTGCGCTACATTATCCCTCGGCTCATTATTGGGTAAGTTATAAATCATGTGAACTTTTTTGGTATTAATATGCACATTGGTCCTGGGCCTGACCCAGAAAAGTCAACCAATCGGACTTTGGGCTCACTTGTTTTTTTAAGTAATATTGTTGTTGTCTTACTGAATAATAAGGAATATAGCTGTAATTCTGCTTTTCTGCTACTTTGTTTTCAGGGTGTTTATTCAGGTTCTGTGCAGTTACAGCACTCTACCACTTTACGCCCTCGTGACACAGGTATATCATTTCAAGATACTTTATACATACATACATATATGTATGTGTGTATATAGGAGAACATATATATACTAAATTCTATGTTAGAGACTAAACCCACTAAACTCTATGCAACTTATGTAACACATGCTTGTAACACCTACGTATCACCTACGTAACACCTATGTATCACCTACGTAACACCTGAGTAACATACATTACATCCGAGTTATTATATGATGTTACACATGTTACGTCAAACAGTTTAATTATTTTTTTAACAAAACGTGTGTTTTTTAAAAAAAACTGTTTTGTCTTTTTATAGTTTTTTTTTTTTTTTTTTTTTTAAAGGCGCTTGAAAATATGCATATCGCATGCCCTAAATTTTTTATAAACAAAACGATTTTTTACAGTGAGTTTAGTGGGTTTAGTCTCTAAGATAGAGTTTAGCATGTTACGTCAAACAGTTTAATTATTTTTTTAACAAAAATGTGTGTTTTAAAAAAAAAACTGTTTGTCTTTTTATAGTTTTTTTTTTTTTTTTTTATATAAAAAGCCGCTTGAAAATATGCACATCGCATGCCCTAAAATTTTTATAAACGAAACGATTTTTACGTCGAGTTTAGTAGGTTTAGTCTCTAAAATAGAGTTTAGTATATATCCTCTCCCTATATATGTGTGTGTGTGTGTGTATTTTCTAAACAAACACCTGATTTGTTTTTATGACCAAATTCTAGATGGGGACCAATTTCAAGAAAGCAATATTTGAAGACCATATACAGGCCAAAGTTGTGGGCTGGGCTCTAAACGTCAAGAAAAAGATGGCCAATAACGGTGGGACCAATGGCTCGAGCCATGATGGTCCAACTGCCACCACTTCTGCTGCTACTTCGGCTGCCACGTCTGCTTTTAAGACTGTTCAACTTGGTAAAATTAATCAGAGCCAGCAGTCGTGAGCTTGTGGCAGTTCATATTGATGCATATGTTAATATACTACGGTAGTAGCTGAAGAAGAAGTCCAATCTTGAACCTTGTTTTGCTATGGTACGATGATAGTAATCGCGATATAGCAAGTTTTTGTTTGGATGAGCAAAATGGTTTTGAATTTGTAACTATTGGAGGTTTTATTAGTAGTGATATTTGAAGTAAATGCTTGGTTGGTAAATCAAAATTTTGCTTTAGATTGTGTTTTCTTATGATTGAAGTCACTTTTAAAAATACTAGCAAAATACATAGAAAATGACATGACTGAGTTCTGTAAATGGGTGGTTCTAGTTTGGGGATATGCTAAGCTCAATTTTATATTTTAGTTTTTTTTTTGTGAGTTGATCTTGATTTGACTCTTTACATTGATCTCTCACACTATCACACACCTAGTGATGAATATAAAGCATGTTAACAGAACCGGTTTTTTTAGAACCGAACTGGTTTGGAACCGTAATCACACGAGCCTGTTAGGTTCAATATCCAAACCGGTGGTTCCACACTAGTTTCACCTCTCCAGAACTGGTCTAGTTACTTGGTTTTATTGAGTTGTTTTTTTAATTTTATAGTTCAAAAGCTATAAAAAATACTCGTATTTTATGTTTTTTTTTAACTTTCGTCGTCAAAACAGTTTAAAAAGTGCGTGCAAGAATTGGTCTGCGAACCGAAACCGGTGTTTCAAACCGATCTAAAAACCGACCAAACCTGAGAGGAATTGAACCAGTTTGACCAATAACCAGTCAATCTAGAAAAATACCAAAATGTTCATCCCCTATACACACCTTCACATGTTTATGTCTAAATTTCTTATAAGAGTTTGGTTAGTGGGTAGTTTTTCTTTTTGCAAGTCTTGATAGTTCTGATGGTGGGTCAAGAAGTGAGTTAGTGGGTTTATTTGTTTGTATTCATCTTTTGTTTGTGTATGTCAAGGTTTTCATAACCAGATAGGTTTGGACCGTTTATCTTTTGGCCGACCAATATTTGTGGTAGTCTTGTCAAAAGGGTCACTGGAGATGAAGTTTGATCACAAACTTGCACATGTCTAAATTAAGCTGTAGTGTTCGTTTCACAGAATGGAATGAAAACTTGATGAAATTGGAATGTTGATTTCACTCGTTATTTTGTTGGTTTCAACAAGAAAATGAATTGGAATTGAACAACATAAGGAAGAGAATCTAAATTTCAATATCATCCAAATTTCATTCCATTTTGCAAAACAAACACACATAAATTATAAACCAGATATCAATTTCTGCATGAATTTAACACAAACACTATTGTCCTTCAATTGTTAGGCTGTGGGTCAAGTAGTGTGGAGTTTATTTTAAAGGCTCATTGGTCCTTGTAGTGGGTCAAGTAGTGAATGACTGGTTATATCTTTGTAATTCCCCTTTTTAATAAAAGGCCTTTTAAATACATTAGTGATTCTTAAAAAATACAATTTCTTTACTTATAATTAAAGATTGAAAAATTAATAACCTATCTTCAAAACATTTGTCTAATAAACATTAACAAACATATATTATCTTTGATGAATAAGCATTTAGAATATCACACTCGTGCATTTAGAATATCACACTCGTTCATTAAGAATATCACTCCTTCCGTAGTGGGGCGCTAAGATGGGGATATGTGCACGATGGCGCTCCATAGCGCCCGCCACACCATTACAGGCGGTGCTATGGGTGCAATTTTGGTGGAAGGCGTGATTATGTTCGCGGCGTGATGGAAGATGAATTCTCTGCACATTGTTTACCCTCCTCACACACACATATATACACATACATATGTATGTATAATTGAAGGGTTATATAACCCCCTTACCACTACACCCTCTTATGATATAAAGCTTTTCTCTTATTTTGCTACTTGTCGTAAAACGCCTTCAAAGTGGCTTTATGACTACACATGTCCTTAAACCATGCATAGTTGATTAGTTGTCTATCAATTGTTAGGTCAGTGGGCCTAGTAGTGATTAATTTCTTTGTATTCCCTTTTGTTAGTGTATCCCTAAAAAAAGGCCTTGAATGTTTCAATGTCATGGCGTGAATGAATTATGAATAGAGTCAAACTATCTCCCTAAATCCCATAAATAGGGGTGTTCTTCGGGTTTTTTAATCGAGTTTCAAGTTTTCGGGTTTTCAAAACTAAATGTTTAACTCGATAACCGAACCATTCTAGGTTCGGGTTAGATCGGATTTCGGGTTAGAAAGTGAACTTGTTTAACAGAAAAGTACAGCCTTTTAAATTTTAAATTATCAATATTAGTTATTAGCGAACATTATAAAAATGATATTGTAAAACAACTCTTATATGTCACTAAGAATGGAGGATATTGAAGATATGGAATATACTATCTATGTTGTTATTTAAAACTTTTAGAAATTAAAGATATGCATAGACTTTGTGATTTAAAATTTTAGAAGAGGGTGATGTAAGATTTTTAGAAGATATGGTTGGCTGTATCATTGAATAGGAAAAGATTATTAAGTCATTTTAGAAGATACGACTATATCTAGAAAATATGCTAATTGTTTTAAAGCTATATCGGGTTTTTCAGGTTAAACCAATTATCCATTATTCAACCCGTTAACCAATCTGTAGAACTATATTCGGGTTTAGGTTTACAGTTATTCGGTTACGGGTTCTTCAGGTTTGATTAACTTCAGATTCAGGTTTCGGTTAAAAAGGACAGCCCTACCCATAAATAGTCTCGTTTTTTTGTGTCCCTTATTTCCTAATAGTGGTACATCATGTTTTTGATTATTTACAAGTGGTCATAACACTCGGAAACCTGAGCCTGGTATGTATTTAGGTTTACACATTATTTAGACTATCTCCAATGCTAAATGCATCTTTAGACGCTGTTAGCTGTCACATCACCTGCCACATAATATTCTTACAACTCCTTAAAAAAACCTTAATTTCATCTTCAACCCTACAAATATCCTTACTCTTCTTAATTTTCACATCATCACCTATCCATTACACACAAGATTTAAATAAAACATTTTTTTTTTAACTTTGGACCCACCTCATCGCATGAACCGAGGCAAACCCATGCCCTTGTGCAAGGGTATCTCACCTAAGAGCATGTTAGAATAGATGAACTCCAATAGTAAGGATCTTCAAAGGTTTAATCTCCAAAGGCCCATTGAAGATAGTCTTACACAACGGAATCTTAAAAATAATAAAAATGTAGGTGTAACTGCCTCTTTAAAACATTACAATTTAACAACTTTTACAAATTCAAATACTTACAACTCTGGATGTCCCAGTCCCACTATGTTACATACCTGGGCCTCCACTTAATAAGCCTAAGTCAAATGTGCAAGAGCCCAAGAACAAGAAGCCCACTGACTAATCGAAAGCATGCAGCCACGTTGCACGTTTACTTTTTATTTGAACTAGTAATATGACCCGCGGGCGATGCACCGTGGGACCGTTGCAAAAATCGAATGAATTAGTTCAATCGTTATGTGATGTGTTAATTATATGAAACTGTGTGTTTCAACGTATTTGATTTATGGTTGGATCAAATCATAAAGTATAAAGGAAAAACTAACATGTGTAGTAAAAAGAGATTAAATAGAGCTTATAAAAAGGGAAAAAAAAAACAACAAAATGACAAAATAAAACACATTGCATATACATGAGTGTTTTGCAAGGTGAAAGGACCAAAGTCATGGGGTGTAATATAGGGATGAGCATGCTACTGGTACCGAACCGAAATATTTGGTACGGTATCGGTACCGGTACAGTACCAATATTTGAAGGTAAAATTTGGTATTTTACCAATATCATACCGAACCGGTACCGATACCGAAAATGCAAAAAAGTAGGCACAGATACTGGTACCGAAAAAAGTCGGCATGGTACTGGTATCCGGTACCAAATGCTCATCCCTAGTGTAATATATGATACAATATTACTTTTACTTGCGGCGCGTTGCTACGTGGTCGAAACGTAAAGTAAATTTAATTTATACCGTCGAATGAAACGTGTTATATTTGACCCCAATTGGTTTGGAGCAATGTGGAACAACTGAAAACGTACATAAAATAAGTATTTAAACGTATTGTACTTGATCTGACTAATTTCTAAAAACTAAAAAAGTTAACAACTTGAATTTATACCCACACGTATTAAAAATACACACATAAAAAGAGTACTTTTAAAGTAAAGGAATGAAATGGGTAAACTCGAAACATTAGAAACTTAAGGAGGTTAAAATGATATTTCACAAAGTTATTGAAAAAATAAATTATCGAACGGAAGTTATTAAAAATAATTTTAATAGGTTAAAAACGTATATTATTTATGGTACAGGCTAAATTGAAACTTAAAAAATTGAATGGGTTAATTTCTAAAACTCGTAAAATGAAATAGGGGCTATAAATGGCAATTTGCAAAGTGAAAGGGTAGCAAAGCCAACCACTATGCAAATTGCAGGGGCTATAGATTTTATTTAAGATAGTATACAACACAATTGGATGTGCTTTAGATGGGTTTTAAGTGAAAATTTCAATTTGGTGGTAAAAAAATACTCAGAAAAGGGAAAGGCCACTTATCAATTATTCACAGACTTTTGGCTTTAAAAATATATACTAATAATAATTAGTTTTTGGGATAATGCAACGTTCCTTTTTGCTTTTTAATGGCTAGAATAAGGGAAGAATGGGTAATACCCATCATTCATAAAAGTAGGACCTTGTTAGTTGTTTCCAAGTTTACTTTTGTATTTCCTTCTACATAATAAGGAGGGCTTTGTTACTAATAAAAGGCATGCAGAAAGTTATTATCCAAACTCCTCACTATTTTCTATTCTAGAATCCCTTCTATTTGTTGATACATATTATGTGAACGCGACTCGGTTCGGTTCGGCTCAAGCCCGAAGTCACGACATTCCTCCGTCGTGCGCCCCAGAGTTCGACACGCAAAGCACGAAACGCCGCGAGCCGTTTCCCGCCGCCACATCATCATGACATCATCATGATGATGTCATGATGATGTCACATGTTGACTAACCTTTGCAATTGGATTTTGAGAAATCTGATTTACGTAAAGAATGCATGGGCCACTTCCTTTGGTCCAATCAAACCATTTGGGCCGAAACTTTCTGGTTGGGCCAAATCCTCATAATTCAACATGCAGGTCGACGAAACAAGGAGTGTTTCGTCGACTTTGGAGTTTCGCCGTGGCCCATCCCGTTTCGTCAAAGATATAGACGAAACGACATGTGTTTCGTCGACAACAACAGTTTCGTCGAGACCTGTTCAGTTTCGTCGTGTTTGTGACTATATATATTCAGTGAACTCAGATAAGAACACAGAACACGCACACGAGAGAACCAGAGAGAGTTTACAGAGATTATTTTGTAAACATTGTATTGTAATCGTTTCAAAGCATTAATACACTAGTTTTCTTACCTGCCGCGCGTTGCGGCGGCGCCATACTCGACGTGGTAAATTATAGACTACAATCAATCCGACTTGTATCCGGACTAAATTTACGTTCAAATATAGAGTAATCCGAATTCATGCCGTTGAATGAAAATATCTTATATTTGACCCGACTTGTTTCCAAACAAAATTTACGTGAAACGTAGACCAATCCAAAACGTACATAAAATAAACACTTGTGGCGGCATCGTACGCGACGTGATAAAGTATAGACTTAAATTGACCCAACTCGTTTCTGAACTAAACTTACGTCGAAACATATAAGTTATCTCGTCGAATGAAACATATTATATTTGACCCGATTTGTTTCCAAACAAAATTTACATCAAAACGTACATAAAAATAAAACATTTTGTAACTGACACGACTCATTTTTTTTTAAATCACGTTAAAGCGTAGACGAACTCGAATTTATACTGACACGTACATCAAAATAACAACGTAAAAAAATAGTTTTAGGATAAACTCGAAACTTTTGAATCTTTAGATGTAAAAGTGACATTTAGAGGGTTAGTTTTGTCATTATACCAAAGTTTATGGGGGTAGAAGGGGTTGGTGGATTTTCCACCGACCTTCTTCTTTAATATATACTAGTTTTTTTACTCGCCGCGCATTGCGGCGGCCATACGCAACATGATCACGTATAGACTACAATCGACCAATCTCGTTTCCGAACTAAATTTACGCCGAAACATACGCTAACTCAAATTTATACCGTTGAATCGAGACGTATTACATTTGACCCATTTTGTTTCCAAACAAAATTTACGTCAAAACGTAGTCCAACTTAAAAAGTACATAAAAAGAACACATTTATAATTGACCCCGTCTCGTTTTCAAACAAAAATACGTTAAAGTGTAAACGAACTCAAATTTATGTCACGGGTTTGAGGGTTAAAGAAATGTTAGAAAGTATGAGGGTCTTTTTGTCAAGTTAGAAAGTAGGAGGTTATTTTTGTCAAGTTAAAAAGTTATTTTTGTCAATTTTAAAGGTTGAGATGTGAATTTTGTCAAACAAAACTTGATGGGTGAACGGTGATTTCAAAGAAAAAACAAACGTTGACCAGCTTTGTCATTTTGCAATTTGTGAACAAAAGTAATATAACACAGTGCATGGTCGGCCTCACCCACCGACCATGCATTTTAAGGTTATATACAATTGTGTGTTAATCGTTGAGTCTCGTGTTTATCATTTACGTGTTCGAACTTGTTTAACTTACCCGTTTGGATTCCGCACTCTCGGGTTCGTCGGAAAACAGGGAATAGAGGTTGACTCGATCCTCCGGGTGGACCTACAATTGGTATCAGAGCGTTTGGCTCGATTCCTTGTTTAAACCAAGTCGATTTTCTTGTGTTTTGATAGATTTTAAAAGTGTTTTTCAGTTTGCATTCTTGTTTGAAAATCATTTTTCTGGAAAAACTTTTCATAAAACCTTGAAAATCTTGTGTTTTTGCTATTTGTTTTATTAAAAACCTTGTTAAATCTTTGTTATACATGTTAGGATAAGGTTATTTTCAAAACATTGTTGCAAGATTTGTGTTCGGATATTTTCAGGTAACCGGAATCTTCGAATCTTCATCAAGTTCATCAGCATATTCAAAGTGTTCTTCAAATATTATTTGGGTTTGATCTTTGTTGAAGTATTATCATTGTGTTGTTATTATTATAAAATTGTTATTTGACTATTGTGTACTGATGTGTTCAAAATGTAACATATAAATTTCATCAAATGAGGCATAAAACTAACCCTTTTTGATTACTAATGTTGGAAAAAGTGTGCTTTTGTCTTCCTTTTGTATTTTCAGGATTAAATGAGCTCAAATTAACAAAAGAAGCAAAAAGACATCAAAATCTAACATAAATACAAGAAAAGGAGCAAGACATGACATGCCCGACCCCACGACAGCATCTTCCCAAGCAAAACAAGAGATCAGAGGCCTGAACACGCCCCGTGCTCAGCCAGCACGGGGGCGTGCCCAAGTGTCAGCAGAAAAGACAAAGTGGTAGAAGCTTCTATTGCCCACCATGGGGCCGTGCTCAGCGGACACGGGGCCGTGGTCAACTATAAGATTCGCATAATCCAGACAAATCTTCATAGTACAAAGATTCCTCTGCACACGGGGTCGTGCTCAGCGGACACGGGGGCGTGGTCAACTAATAAGACAAAGCTGCATTTAATGAAGAAAGAGAGGATGTGGACACGGGGCCGTGCCCACTGGACACGGGGCCGTGCCCGAGCTTCTGTTCAGCCTATAAATAGAAGTGCTTGGCTCAAGCTCAAACCATCCCTTGGCACACCACCTCTCTCACACTTCACCCACCACCCACCACCACCATAACACCATCATCCACCACCATCATCCATTGTCCATCGTAGAGTGTGTGAGTCGTCTCGGGATCCAAGATTGATCGTAAGAGTTCTTGACAATCAAGGCCATGTTTGCCTAAGTCTCTTACATCACTTGGCGAAGACAAAGTGTCTAGTGTAATACTTTTTATTTCTAATCTTTTGCACTTTTTATTTGGTTTCGTATTAATGACTTTAATAATTAGTTGCTTATGTTGAAGGTGATCTTTCCTTATCGTTTGTCCGTGGTGTCTTGGCATTATTTTACTGTCTATATAAAATAAAAGATTTTCACCATTCATATCTCCACGGTCTATATGGAGGTATGTTGGCTACCTGGTCGGGGGTTAAGGGAACGGTTTGGTAAAGGTCTTGCCATTGTTCAGTGTTTAGAGGTCCTGCAATGGACCTGGGTCAAATTTAGTAGGACCTCCTTCAATACTTCACGGTATTGGATGGCGGGGGTCCAAACTCTTTGATCCCCTCATAAGTTAACTACTATTAATACTATAACCCGGCTATTTAGGACTGTATCCCTGCTGACTCAGACTACTTAGTCGAGGGTAACGTCACCTCCAAAAGAGGGGCCTACCATAATATTGCATTAATAACTTAATTAATTATCTTCCAATAATCCACCCTTTTAGGATTGTATCCTTGCTGACTCAAATTACTGGGGTGAGGGTAACGTCACCTTCAAAAGAGGGGCCTACTACAATAACTAAGATAATCTCTTAATTATGTGCAAAAGTGCGGAAATAATCAAAGGTTACACCAGATACGAGTCGGAACCAAGTGATTCATCTTGTCTATCTGTTTTTTTTTATTTTTATTTTATTTTCAGCATTTTAGTTAGTTTTTATTTTTTCTTAGTTTAAATCATTTTTCTAAACTTTTTTATTTTGATTAGCGTTGAGGATAAACCGGTATTAAAAGCTCTTGTGTCCTTGGACGACCTCGGTATCTTACCAACGCTATACTACGCTCACGATGGGTGCACTTGCCCATATGTGTGTTTAGTGTTAGTAAAATATCGTGTTTTATAAATTTAAAACTTGGCTAAAAATAAGTGTTAAAGGGGCTTAAAATATACACCTAATATATATAACACTTCACACGCATCATGTACACAAGCATGATGATGAGTTGGTAGACCGTATGTAAAAGTAAGGTGATGGTTTGACAATTTGGGTTTTTGTCAGAAGATAAGATTCAAGATAAGATCAACCTTCTGTTTCGTCGCCTAGATCAATTCAGTTTCGTCGATCAAGAATCAACATTCACTGTTTCGTCGACATCACATTCAACTTGTTTCGTCGACATCACATTCAACTTGTTTCGTCGACATCACATTCAACTTGTTTCGTCGACATCATATTCAACTTGTTTCGTCGACATCACATTCAACTTGTTTCGTCGACATCATCATTCAACTGTTTCGTCGATCATTAACTGTTTCGTCGTTCATTAACTGTTTCGTCGTTCATTAACTGTTTCGTCGATCATTAACTGTTTCGTCGAGTAATATAGTTTCGTCGAACTTGTTAAAATTTTTAACAGAAGCTTTGCAAATCATATTTAACGGTTTGATTTGAGTGATTTGTTCAGGTATTCGTCATTATATATTCGAAATGAATCCGGATTGGTGGGGTACTCCGTCAAATGCAGAGAGCAAATATATAAACACGCGTTTATCTCCCTCATGGGCCGAATCTCCCGCACCCGCATCTAATACAGAAAGCAAGTATACAAACACGCGTTTGTCGCCATCATGGGCTGAATCTCCCGCAACCGCATCTTCGCAAGCGAATCAAATGTCGACAGGTCAATGGGTATTTGTTTCAAATCAAACTCCAAGTATTCAAAGTATACTCCTAAGCGAGAGCGAGACCGGAAGTCTAAATCGCCCACCGAAACTGATGCACATAAACGAATATCCTGGATGGGTAGATAGATTCCATACGTATGTCAATGGGCAAAACACGGAATTGTGGTTACGTTTTACTACAGATTTCGATCAAGCTCTTGAGGTTGCCGCTTCAACTGCCGCTACATTTGCAGATCTTACTGAAGACGAGAAAAAGGCATATGATCTAGAAAAGAAAGCATATGCTATTCTGACTCAGGCGATGAGCAAGGAAATATATCATCAGTTCGTCAGCTTCAAGACATCAAAGCGATTGTGGGATGCATTGAAGACAAGGGGTCTAGGAAATGAAAAGTCACGCCAATTGCGACATGATTTACTCAAAAAGGAGTTTGATGGTTTCACTTGCATGGAAAGTGAATCTTTGGGAGATATGACAAGTCGATTCTATCATCTGCTGACTGAATTGAGTAATTATGGGGTAGTAACAACTCCAGCAGAGGTAGTCACAAAGTTTGCCGATGCATTGCCACCTCAATGGAATAGTTTCTTGGAAATCCTGAAGTACAATGGCGCATTGGCAACGACAAACATCAATGACTTCGTTCAGCTCTTAGAGAACAAAGATCAGGAAGAAACCCTAAAGGCGAAAAGGGTTCCTGTGCGACAAAATCCTGATATGTATTATGGAACTTCTAGCACTTCTGCAAGACCAGTTTCACATGCTCCACTTCAAACGGCGTTTGTCACAAGCACAGATTTATATGGCAATACGATTCAAGTCCCTGTAAAGCCAGCTCCAACCACACACTTGTATGGAAATCCACTACAACCAGCTCCACAACAGCAAAGCTATCGGCCATCTACCGTAGCAACTGATTTGTATGGGAATCCACTTCCTGCTCAACAACAAGCTTGTTATGGAAGCACATCATCTGCTGGTCAGCCATTAAAGTCAAATACAGTACGGCTTGACACGTCAAACTTCTCCAAAGTTAGCGTTGAAGTAGCTAAAGATCATATGGAGATACTAAACACATTGGTGAGCTCGTATTGTGGGTTGATTGCAGGGCAGATCGGAAACATCAATCTAACTCAAGAAGATTATCAGCAGATCGATAAAGAAGAGATGGATATGATGGACATCATATGGGCTTTCGCCAGTGCTGTAAGGCGAGTTAAAGACTTCATGGAACGGATGGGTAGAACCAGCTTGGAAAGCAAGAAAGATACCAAGTATGGGTTCGACAAGCAATCCGTCAAGTGCTTTAACTGTGGCGAACGTGGTCACTTCAAGAGGGAATGCACAAAGCCAGCTCAACATGGGAACCAAAACCCTTTCAGAGGTCAAGGCAATCAGCAGAATCAAGCCAGGAATGATGATCGCACCTTGGTCCCTGCAAACAATCAAGCAGGACCATCAAACAACAACAATCAAGCTCTTGTGGTGCAAATAGATGAAGGTTGCGACTGGTCAATGCAATTAGGCATTGGTGATCAGGGAGGAGCAGCTTGTTTTGCTGAAACTGCTAAAGATTTGAAGCACGCCAGTGGTGGAGAATCTTCCGCCAGTGGTGGTGAATCTTTAGATGAAGAGAGTTCTGGTTATTCAAGGAGTTCAGATGAGGAAATCTCAACCTTAGGCGAAGATTATTCTGATGATGTATCTAGTGGGAGAATCGATGCAGATATCGATGAATTGTTAGGAGAAGCTGCAGTAGGGAATGATAGAAGATCTATTATGGTGGATCAATCTGCTTATTCTTTTTCTTCTCTTCATTCAGCCTTTATGGCTAATGGCGGTAGTTCATCAAACCAGGTATGTGTCGATGAACCAACTGTTGTTAATTATGATAATTGTGCTAGCTTAAGTGATAAATGTGCTGATTTGGATGCTAATATGTCTGAGTTGCAAAGCAAACATGATGCTTTAAATGCTGAATTGTTTGACTTGCAAAACAAACATGTTTCTTTAGATGCTAAGTGGTGTGATTTGCAAAGCAAACATGAGGCTTTGCAAAACAAATATGAAGTGACAAATATCCACAATCAAAAGTTGATAGTGGATCTTTCGAAATGCAAAGAGGCTAACATGTTTTATGAAAACCATGAAAAGGAATTTAAAACGGTGGTTGCAAATTTAAGAAAAGATAAAACCGAATTGACAAAAATGGTTTCAAGAAAACAAACTGACATAAACTGTTATATCAATCGTCTTGAGATCATGCAAAAAGAGTTAGCCTGTACAAAGTGTGAAAGTGAGGCGATCCGGCTTAAGCTAGACAGTTATTCAAACTCTAGATATGTGCTGGATCACATCATTGGCACACAAAAAGAGAAAAAGGATGTCACGTGCATTGGATACAAGAAATGTCCACCACCTGTTAGACAAAATTATGATGTCATGCCTGATGAGGAGAATAGAACTCATTATGAGGAATCTGTTCCTTTAGACATTGAGGAATTTGCAACGGGACTTGGATACAAACCGGAAGTATCATCAGATTCGGATGTGTCAGCAGATACATGTGTGTCTTATGCTGAACAGAATCAGGATCCTCCAGTTATTGTTGAGGATGCTGATTCTTCTGATGATGAATCTGATGATACTGACTCAGCACAGTCTGATGCGGTAATCAAAGAAGAGGACATACCTCTTGAGAATCATATTCTATGTGATCTTCCCGCAAAACCTGCTAAGACTGCTCTGGTCGAGTCCACGTCTGCAAAAGAGTCTGAGAGGGTGAATTTGCTGTACACTCTTGTTGGTGATGATAAAATCTACTCTAACAAAGATTTTCCTATTAAGAATGTTAATCAATCTTTAATTAGTAAAATTTTTGAGGATTCAACAAGTAAGTTCTTGGGAAAGACAGGATCACACGTTGTGGTAACACAATCTCCTCCTATCCCAAAGGCTGAAGTTCAAAAACAATATGGCAATAAAAAATTACCAACAATGAAAAAGCAGCAAAATCATACCAAACCAAATGGTAAATCAACGACTCAAGGTCTAAAGGAACCGAACCAAAAGAAGAACAAGAAAGTGAACTTTGTGAAATCGACGGGAACAGATAAACTTGAAACATTTGCCAATAAATCTAACTTAGATCATGTTAATCAAGTTAAAATGTTGAAAAGAAATGAACCAAATAGTTCAAAACCAAGTACCTCGGGATTACAAAGTTCATCATCGACAAGACAATCACATGATACTTCGGGGTTTGTAGAACGAATATCATGTTTTTCATGTGGCACATTTGGACATATTATTTTAAATTGTCCATATCTTCATAAACAAAAAGCCAAAGTTGATGATCCCCGTGACCAAATTGACCGCAAGCGATCTGTTTCATCAAAACCAGATCCCCGTCTTGTAAAAGAAAGGGAAAATAAACAAAAACGCCAACATGTTAAGAAAATTGAAAAGGCGATTAAAACCGACGTGGTTAACAAAACATCTGTTTCTGTCAAACCAGACAATTCAAAAACTTCAGACAATCATGAAGTTAAAATTTTAAAGAATAAACTGGTAAAACAGAACAGACCTGGAAACCAAAAACGGTTACTGAATCAGGGGGAACATCACAATTTCCACAACGTCGAGAAGTTCAAGTAACTTACGTTGATGAAAATGGAAGACCCAAGACCACAAAGGCTTGGGTCCCCATCTCCAACTAATCATGTGAGTACATGTGCAGGGTGTTCCAGGAGGAACTTTCAGCAGTCATTGGATTGTTGATAGTGGGGCATCCAGGCACATGACCGGCGACATGAAGCTTCTCTACGACGTTAAATCTATTAGAGGAGGTTATGTTGCTTTTGCTGGAGATAAAGGCGGATATATTACAGGAGAAGAAATGGTATCCAACGGGGTTGTTAGTTTTGACAGGATCAACTTTGTACAACAGCTTGATCACAATCTTCTCAGCGTTTCACAACTCTGTGATAAACAATTTTTAGTATACTTTGACGCAAATGGATGTTACGTGCTGAAACCCGGCTTCAAGATTCCAAAAGAATGGATTCTCTTATCAGCTCCAAGGATAAACGATTTATATGTCCTTGATATGAGCCAAGCAATTACAACGACCGCACAAGCAACTTGTTTTATTACCAAAGCCACGGAAAAAGACTCAATCTCTTGGCACAGACGTATGGGTCACATTCACTTACGGAAAATGAATCATTTGGTGTCGAATGAATTAGTGAATGGTGTTCTTCTTAAAAATTTCCATCTTCAAGACGTCTGTGTTTCATGCCAAAAAGGAAAACAAACTAAGAAGTGGCATCCGACAAAGAAGATCAACACGGTGGCAGTTCCTCTTGAACGTTTGCACATGGATTTGTTCGGTCCTGTCAAGCACAAAAGCATCAGGAATGATCAATACTGCCTCGTAATAACTGATGATTATTCAAGATTTTCTTGGGTGGCGTTTATGGCTCACAAGAGTGAAACTTTCGGTATTATTAAAAACTTAATCATTCAGATTGAGAATTTGTATAAGTTGAAGGTTAGACGGATACGCAGCGACAATGGTACAGAATTTAAAAATCATGCCATGGCGGAGTTTTGCACATTAAAAGGTATTCTTCACGAATTTAGTGCGGCTTATACTCCTCAACAGAACGGCGTCGCTGAACGTAAAAACCGTACATTGATCGAAACTGCTAGGACTATGTTGGTAGAGTCGCAGTTGCCCATTCCATTCCGGAGTGAAGCTGTGGCCTCCGCATGTTACACGATGAATCGAGTCCTTACAGTCAAAAGACACAACAAGACCTGCTTCGAGCTTCTTCACAAACGGAAACCAGATTTGTCATATCTTGAACCGTTTGGAGCTCCTTGCACAATGATCGATCCTAATGGAAAGTTTGGGGCAAAAGCTATTGAAGGTCACTTTCTTGGTTATGCCACACCGAACTTAAGAGTCTGGAATCTAGAGACTAAAAGGGTTGAGGAATGGTCTGAAGTCAGAGTACAAAGGCACACTTTGCCAGTCAAAAATCCAGGTCAACCATGGATGTTTGAGTACGATGACTTTTTCAATTCGATCAATGTTGAAGCAGTTGAAGAAAATGCTGCTGCAAGGATGTTTTTCGAGAGTGACAACGCAACAGAATCACCGTTGGTTCGTCCAATTATTGTCAATCAAGAACCATCTTCAGTGAACAATAATGCTCTCGACAATGAGGATTTTCATGATGCAACCGAACTGAACGAATCTCCAGAGGATGATGAATTTCTAGATGCAGATCAAGAAGCTCCTACATCAGCAGTACATGGTACTTCAGAGGCTACACCTCCAGTGGACGCCCCTAAAACAGCTGAAGCTACTGCATCATCCTCTTCGTCAGTTCCGGGTATTGAATTGGTTGTTGATCTAAATCTCAACAATATGGGTACAAATATTCCAGTTCAAGATAATCCAGAAACAAGGATTCACAATACCCATCCTCAACAAAACATCATCGGTAATGTACAAAGTAGCATTCAAACAAGAAACATGTTGCGAAACAACAACGCAGGCTTGTATGTGGCAATTCGAGAATCTGGTCAACAGAATGATTGGTCTTTCGCGTGTTATGTCTCACAGGAAGAACCAAGAACTTGGAAAGAAGCTTTGAAAGATAACTCTTGGGTTGAAGCAATGCAGGAAGAACTGCAACAATTCCAGAAACTTGGTGTCTGGAAGCTCGTAGAGAAACCTGTTGATTACAAGAAGATTGGTACCCGTTGGGTGTATAAATGCAAAAAGGACGACCGTGGAATCGTTATTCGAAACAAAGCAAGATTGGTCGTTCAAGGTTTTCGTCAGATTGAAGGTATCGACTACAACGAAGTGTATGCACCTGTTGCACGTCTGGAAGCAATTCGGATCTTTCTGGCTTATGCCTCATTTAAAGGATTCAAGGTTTACCAGATGGACGTCAAAAGTGCATTCTTACATGGTCTAGTCGAAGAAGAGGTGTATGTTGAACAACCTCCAGGTTTTGAAGATCCTATCCATCCCGATCGGGTTTGGTTGCTGAACAAAGCTCTCTATGGTCTACATCAAGCACCGCGAGCTTGGTACGCAACCTTATCTAATTATCTGCTGGAGATTGGTTTTCGCAGAGGTCTTATCGATTGCACTCTCTTCATAAAAGAACAAGATGGAGATCTTCTATTGGTTCAGGTATATGTGGATGATATTATATTTGGTTCTACTAACAATGTTATGTGTAGGGATTTCGAGCGTGTAATGCAGGATAAATTCGAGATGAGCGCTATGGGGGAGATGACTTTCTTTTTAGGCTTGCAAGTGCAACAAACGAAGTCTGAGATTTTCATCCATCAGACTAAGTATGTTCAAGACATCTTGAGCCGATTCCAGATGTCCGACACATCGCCCATTGGTACCCCACTGCAGCAAAATCACGGAATCAATCCAGACTTGAAGGGTGAAGTTGTTAGCTCTTCATACTACCGCGCGATGATTGGATCCCTTATGTACCTCACCGCATCAAGACCAGATATAATGTATCCAACATGCCTGCTAGCCAGATATCAAGTGAACCCGAAGGCCTCACATCTTGTAGCTGTAAAGAGGATTTTTCGTTATTTGAAGGGTTGCCCAGACACCGGTCTATGGTACCCTAAGGATGATAACTTTGACTTGATTGCTTTCAGTGATTCTGATTTTGGCGGATGCAAAATCGACGGCAAATCCACAACGGCTGGATGCCAGTTTTTAGGAAATCGCCTCGTAACATGGCAGTGCAAGAAGTAGACTTGTGTCGTTACATCAACTTGTGAAGCTGAATACATTGCTGCCTCAAGTTGTTGCTCCCAAGTCCTGTGGATACAACAGCAAATGCGTGATTACGGTTTTGAATTCCTAACTACTCATATTTTAGTCGATAATTCTGCTGCTTTATCTATCACTAGAAATCCTGTGCAGCATTCAAAGACCAAACACATTGAAATCAAGTATCACTTCATACGTGATTGCTTTGATAAAAGGCTAATCGATGTTGTTAAAGTCCACACTGATGACCAACGTGCCGACCTTTTTACCAAAGCATTTGATAAATCAAGATTTGACTTTTTATTATTGGTAAATGGCATTAAGGTCAAGCAAGAGTAATCCGCATCGAAAAATCATTTTTGTAAATATCTTTGTGTTTTTAAATTTATTTTAAGTTTGTTGATTTTAGGGGGAGTAAATCCAAAATTTGAAAAATTCAAAAACATCGAAAAATTTCAAAACCCAAAAACAATAGAAAAACAAAAATGAGTTTCCTGGCGAGCAAAAGAGAAAATGATAGTACATCAGTGGTCTGTCTAAACTCTTTAAACTGAAATGCAAAATGAAAAATGTTAAGCAGCTCTATATAAGATGTATCGGTAGGCTCACAATCATCTTAAAGTGTGCAGGGTGATATAAACTTAAATCGACTGAAGACCAGGTGGGAACCATTCATTGGCATATGGTCTTAGTAACGAAATTTCGTTTGAGAGATAGCCGAGGTTCTGAGATATGTGGTCTTTATGCTGTTTATCATCTGGGTATCATGGTTTTTTCTTTTACCAAAACAAACGGAGACGAAGTCTAGATCTTCCATGATATCATACATACGTGTACATATTGCATACGACCTCAATAAGTGATCAACAATCACATGTCCACAAAATAAGTGATAATATATCACATTTATCCGGGAGTCAAGTTCGTCTCTTTGCTGTACGAAAGTAATGAAAACTGTTCACGGACTTGCTCTTGTGCCCCTCATGCATCTGAAAATCAAGTTCCTCATCAATAAGTGATTCTATCACATAGGGCTTGTTTTCAAATCAAAATAAGTGAGTATCTCACATTTTCATATACGGTCAAACAGATGATAAATGGTATACTCACCAGTAAGATGAATCCTCGTGCATACCTTGATACGGGAATGTGTCGTGATGTGGATGAACACCGGTCAGTGAGTATAAATCATACCTTAACGTATCCCCTCGCCATGATTACATCTGATAAGTTGAGCTTATGTGGATAACAATACCGATAATTGTTATAAGATGTTTATCTAAATGTTAACAAAAAGAACAACAAGAGTATTTTGGCATGACCGTACACTGATATGATTTTCTTACCCTCGAAACTCGCAAAAAGAATGTTTGTACATATTTACTTTTCTTAGTTTGTGCAACTCTGTATATATTTATTTACTGCTTTCAGTCTTTACATTTGAAATATTCAAAATTCCAAAAACATTTTAGGTGTGTTTTAATATAAACTTTATAAAAGTCAAAAAGATTTTATTTCTACTTTAGTTTTGATTAACCGATGTTGGAACTCAAGTCTTCATTGCCTGAAATCTGTTGAAAACCAAAACGACTGAATCTTCATAAACGGTCAGAGTTTGCAAGTTTTGAAAGTTAATAATCAAAATTGAAAAATCTGTTAACTTTTCAAACAAACTGTCGGACGGTAGTTGAAAACATGGTCTCATTTGTGTCTTTTGTTTAATGTTAACCATATTCCAAGCAGTTGTTCTCATTACGCGTTTAGCTTTCTTGCATGTGCAGATGCTAAAGGCAAAGAGAACATGTTCGATGACAAGCTTCGGAATGAAGACACGACATGGAGGCACTCAAAAGATAAAGATGATCGAGTTGCCGTTGACCTATCATCAACACCACAAGGATCTAAAGCATTGAAGATCAAAAGATTCACGAGCATAATCAAAGGGGGAGTTTATTGATACACTTCCTAAATACAAGCGGGAGTTTGTTGATACACTTTCTACTTATAACACGTGAAGACTTTGAAGATCCTCCGACATGGAAGACATAGAAGACGAACCACACGAGTAGAGTCCAAGGGGGAGTTTGTTGATACATATTATGTGAACGCGACTCGGTTCGGTTCGGCTCAAGCCCGAAGTCACGACATTCCTCCGTCGTGCGCCCCAGAGTTCGACACGCAAAGCACGAAGCGCCGCGAGCCGTTTCCCGCCGCCACATCATCATGACATCATCATGATGATGTCATGATGATGTCACATGTTGACTAACCTTTGCAATTGGATTTTGAGAAATCTGATTTACGTAAAGAATGCATGGGCCACTTCCTTTGGTCCAATCAAACCATTTGGGCCGAAACTTTCTGGTTGGGCCAAATCCTCATAATTCAACATGCAGGTCGACGAAACAAGGAGTGTTTCGTCGACTTTGGAGTTTCGCCGTGGCCCATCCCGTTTCTTCAAAGATATAGACGAAACGACATGTGTTTCGTCGACAACAACAGTTTCGTCGAGACCTGTTCAGTTTCGTCGTGTCTGTGACTATATATATTCAGTGAACTCAGATAAGAACACAGGACACGCACACGAGAGAACCAGAGAGAGTTTACAGAGATTATTTTGTAAACATTGTATTGTAATAGTTTCAAAGCATTAATACATTGTGTGTTAATCGTTGAGTCTCGTGTTTATCATTTACGTGTTCGAACTTGGTTTAACTTACCCGTTTGGATTCCGCACTCTCGGGTTCGTCGGAAAACAGGGAATAGAAGTTGACTCGATCCTCCGGGTGGACCTACACTATTTTCCTGGGTGACCATCACTTGTAAAAATTCTATCACTTACAACATCCAATCAAGTTCCGCCATGTCATCAACCATTATTCCATCACTCACAACCTTTTTTAGTGAAAATGGTCATCACTTGTTATGGAATTCCATCACTCACAACATTTTTTTTATTTTTTTAAAATTATAAATTAACAATAAAACACTAAAATTATAAATTATAAATTTCATTTAAATAAAAACATACTAGTTCAGTTAAACATACTAGAAATATTTTAGACTACAATTAAAAAAACATACATAAAGAAACTCTACCCCTAGTCCGAATTAGGAAATTCCAAACCTAAAGAACCTACTAGTTCGATTAAATCGTACCTCAACCGAAAGTGAGTTTCTTCATCACGCAACTGTTGTTGAATATTTTCGTGAACGTGAACTTGTGTAGGAGGATCCGGCACCCAATCTGGAGATATTGCACGCCCGTCTTGTTTGATTGACATATTGTGCAATATGATACATGCATATACTATGCTATGCATTGATTTCTTATTCATCGCACGAACCGGTCGGCTTAGAATGCCCCATTTACCCTTTAAAACACCAAAAGCCATCTCAACATCTCTTCTTGCCGATTTTTGCAACTTTTTGAACGCTTTTTCTTTAGCCTCGACAGGAAGCAAAGGAGCTTTCACAAAAACAGACCATGATGGGTAAATACCATCCACAAGAAGAAAGCCTCATCTGTAATATCGTCCATTAACATAGAATGGACATAAGGATGCGGTACCATCCGTTACGGTTTGGAACAACGGCGACGTGTGCAAAACATTGATGTCGTTGTTTGAACCTGGAACACCAAAATATGAATGCCAAAACCATAAATCATTCGACGCCACAAGCTTCAAGTATGATGGTTGGTCTTTTGACGTCACCCCTAACATACGCCCCTCGCAACTCTCTTGGACAATTTCTCCACTCGATATGTGTACAATCGATGCTACCGAGCATCCTAGGAAAATGCCATCTAGCCTCATGTGCGGCGTAAATACGTGAGATGTCGTGTCTCGTCGGTTTATGTAAAAACTCTTTACCATACAATTTAATGACCGCGTTACAAAAAAGTTGCAGACGTTCACGCGAAGTTCTGTCCGACATAGCTAGGTATTCATCAAATTGATCGGGAGGGTTACCTGTCGCTAGTTGGCGAATGGCGGACGTGCATTTTTGTATCGGCGTGAAACTTGGTTTGCCCCTCGCGTCGTAACTTTCTTGAAACCATTCTTCAGTTGCTTCGATGTCTCCAACAATCATTAAAAATAATTCTTTTGGTAAACGAAACCGATCTCTAAACGTTTCGGCGTTGTAGACCGGATTCTCCACAAAATAATCGTTCATTAACACTTCGTTGACATGTACCCGATCACGATCCACCATTTTCTTCTTTGGGCGGTTCGAACTTCCTTCAAGATCGTTATACACTGACACGAAAAATTTAAGCGTCTCATTGTCGGAAGACAATTGGCTATCGCTGTCCATCGGAAACGTTGAATCCTTAGGAAAATCCGTTTGTGAAATATGTAGAATGTGTGATATGTGTTTGTGTTTTGTTGTAGGTGAAATGGTTAAAACTTGTGAAGTATATATAGATTGATTAAAGGTTTTTTTTTAATTAAACATAACGTTCAAAAAAAGGGTCAAAATCTTGCAAACGGTCGGATTTCACAAATAATAACACGTCATTAATATAACGCGTTTAAAGTTTAACGCGTTGAATATGTGTGTGGCGGCAGTGTTTGATATTGTTCCACGCTTGAAGAATGGCCATCACGCGTTCACCCCGGGTCTCTTTACTATCAGACCCAATCGATCCACATCACACTATCCTAGTCAGATAACATGAGGAATGTCTCAAATAATCAAATAAGTTAAAAGCTTTCAAAACCTTTATATCTTTGATAAATAACCATTTAGAATATCACTTTTCATCGTCGATGTTGATCATATGAGAAAATTAGGTTTCGGCTTGCCATCAGCTAACTCAACCATTTTGATGGCTCAAAGCGAAGTAAAAGTTGGAGGCCCTTGTACAAATTTAACAGTTATAAAACAAACTAAAAATGTACAAGTAAATGGGTTAAATTTCTTTTACAAAATAATAAAAATTTCGTTCATAGGTTTTGTAAGAAATAGAAATAGTACACCAGCTTCAGGCTGATTATGCTCAAATTATTCAAACAGCATGAACAAATTTCTTCTTTATCACTATCAATAAATGATATAGAACTCCTTTTGAGTTCTCTTAGATCCAATACTTCCAACCTAAAACAAACACAAAAACTGCATTAGAATAAACTAAGATAAAATATGACAAAGAACTCCTTGTTGAAGCTTAATTCAATGCAATTTTCATTCTTTTGGCATAAACTGGCTTCATTTGGTGCCTAAAACAAAACAGAAAAAAAAAACAATATCTACTAAAACAAAAGACAATATGACAAAATAAAAACAAAGCAAAAAGTAAGTACCTTCTAGGCTTTTAACAATTTCAGTTGCTTTCTTCACAAATCAATCAGCTCCATTGAGCTTCTTTCGTAAAAAAAAAAGAAAAAAAAAACCTCCCATAGTCTTGCTCTGATTGAACACTCAAGTTTCTTCAAAATCACATCATGAATCGTGACAGAAGAAGGGAAAATGAAGAACAATTGTTTATAATAAAGTATTGACCACGGGAACAATACATGAAAAAGATTGATAACTTTTAGGTTTTGACGTTGAGGTACCTTGAACCTCATGTTGGTGGTTAGGGTGTAAATGAGTTGTACCACTCGTAAACTACTTGGGATCGACTTGCTAAAAGTTTAAATTGATTGAGCTTAGACGATCTTGAGTTAAACAAGCCAAGTTCAAGCCCCTTTAAGTAATCAAGCCAAGATCGAGCTTAGCCGAACTCGCACATAGCTCAACTAGTTTATGAGTAGGTGAGCCATAAACCAAAAATAATTAGTTATTAGGTTAAATTGTGTTGTTTCTTTCGTTTTCAATATTGGGAAAGTTCCTGTACAAATAAAGTTAACGTACTAAATGTACGAAAAGCATGAAAAAGTAAAAAGCACACAATGACTTTTTTGTAATTATTTACTTGTAGGGTAATTATCAAAATTACTTTACAAATGATACTCTAGAGTAATTTTGATCTTGTAGAGTAATTTTGTAAAATATGTTTATAGAGTAATTTTGATCTTGTACAGTAATTTTGTAAAATGTTCTTGTAGAGTAATTTTGATAGTTACTGATAATTACAAAAATACCACCACGTTTTTTTTGTCTTTTCTTTCAGTTCATACGTTTTGTACATTAACTTTATTTGTATTTGATCTTTTGTCTACATTGTAATCACCATCATATCAATCATACCCAATGATGAACACTTCCATGTCACTCATATATTACCCAAATCCAAAAATAGGTTATCTTATAAGTTATGTGACACTTGGGGTTTTACCCGCACGTTCTATTTCCGAACTGAGAGTCTTATTTAATTTATGTGAATTGAATTTTTGATTGGATGTTTACTATTAGTATAAACTAGCAGTTGGCTGCACCCGTGCTCCGCGGCGGGGCGACTCGACTTTTAACAAATTTTAATTAGAAACGTAGACGCATTGATAACGTGAATTGTGTGAATCCAATCGCTATTTGTTCGGTTTGTTACGGTATCAGCACTTGTTATAACAGCCAAAAAAGGGGCAAAAAATAAAGTCATTATATGACTAAAAGGATATCGACACGTGTTTTACTTTTATCGAAAACAATAAAAATGAATACATCGACTGTACTGAACTTGTGATATGAGCAGAAGGATATCGACGCATGTTTTACATCATCGAAAACAATAAAAACCAAATACCAGTACCGATGTTGTTCAGTCGGTATCGACGCGATTCATTACTTTACCTTTACAATACCAAGAATTTATAAAGTAAATGAACACAAGTTATTTAAAATATAAAATTGTGATTAAAATTAAAAAAACAAAAAAAAACAAACAAAAGGACAACAAATTAAAAAAAAAAAGCAAAGGAAAAAAGACAAAATAAAAATACTGTAGCAAACATGCTATAACATTTGATATATATAATAATTATATAAATTTTCTATATGAATCTAACGAGCGGGAATATGGTCTTGAACCAAATAATATATATATATATATATATATATATGTTTGGGTGTGATGATAAATGAATTCGTGATATGGGCTACCAAAGTTTTAATGCCCTCATAAGCACACACACATACAGAGGCCCAAAAGCAGCCCAGAGACACTCTCACATTCCCTACCCTAATTGTGGATATATATTTACGGCAGCCTAATAAACAAACAAAGAGAATGTTTTGAAATCATCATCAGCCGTCAAAGGAATGTTTTATCCACAACAATCCCCATACGCCACACACACTCTCTCTCTCTCTCTCTCTCACTTTAATCCTTTCTCCTTCAATCCAAAGCCTGCAACATCATTATCGGAGAATTCTCATTTCTATTGAGCGCCCAACCTCGCCGTCTCTCGGGTCGGTCACCGGATACATCAGCACACTCCGCTTATTTTTTTTCTTAACATACACCCCTTCACGGCAGCGGATTCCTGTTACGTAGTTTAAATGATGAACATGACATTTCGTTAAATGACAGTGATTGATGTTAATGTTTGTTCGAAATGATGATTTTGTGTACGTACAAATGTGATTTAAAAATGATGCTCTGTTCATGAAAACTAATCACTAAAGTGATAGCATGACACAATAATGGTGGTGATAAAATAACAACACTTGATGCTTACTGTGTTCGTGTTAAAAGATGATAATAATGATGGCAAGTCTGTTTTGACTGCCTCCAATGCTTCAAGTGAAGGGGATGCATTTACTGATGTGGAGGCAACATGTGGGAAGGATGCAATGGAGTGGGTGATGAAGGGGGAGGCTTGTAGGTGGGGAAGTGCAACCAAATGCAAGAGAATGGTAGGCCCATGTGAGAGAGGTGATGTTGAAGAGAGATGATGCATGTGAGAATGATGGATTGGAGTTAAAAAGAGGCGAGAGAGTGCATAGAAGAATGGATAAAAAACTGATATGACAATGATGACTAGGATGCATGTAGTAAATGCAAGCCGTTGCATTGGAGACAGTCTAATGTTAGTGTGCTTGAAACATTAAAACTATTAACATGACTGTCCGAATGTAGAAAGAAGCTGTCTTGATATACTGTGCGATTCGTTATGAATAACAGTGAATAAAAAGGGGTTGAAGATGTGTTTTAATGGCAGGGTACAACTGTTTATGCGTAGAGTACAACCTGGTTTTTAAGTCTGAAATAACTGATTTTTTAGTGAAACAGTGATGATTGGGATTTTGTTGGAATAAAAATGATTTTTTTTTTGTACAACACACACAACTTACGGTACGACTTAGTAAAGCATGTTTTAAGGTTTGATGATAAAGGATGATGATGTGAAAATTAAATGGCTAGATGGATGGTGAATGTCACACACTTGAATTGGGCTTGAAATATGTTTAGGACACACACGAGCTGGCCTCGGTTGGTCATTGGGTCACTATATTTAATCAAACACTTAAACTTCATTCAGGCACAAAAAACAAAAAAAAAAAAAAAAAAAAAAAAAAAAATAGGTAATATATACATGAGATGCATGATTTTAGTTTTGATCAAGTCTTGTTACACTCCCTGAAATATTGTGTTACTAAATGCGACCGTGCAAGTGTTTGATTGTGCTAATGACTGTATGCTCACTTATGAGGAATTTATATAATGTGTTACTTGTGAAAACGCATGAAATACTTGTATACGTGTCTGACCAATCGATATAACTTTAAATAGGACGTGGTTGATCTAAATAACTAAAACAAGTAAAACAATTCGCCGAGCAAACCAAGGTGAGTTCACACATTTTACTAAAGCATGTATTTCCGGTAGTTGGGAACGGGATAGACAACGATATCTTCTTGTGCGAGATACGGGTAACATTTTCCCCTTGTGCGGGACGCTCAGTTAAAAACTATTTATATTTCATGAACAAGTCTACTAAACGGAATTCTATCACAAGTCCCTACTTTACTATACCGATTAGTCGCCTGGCCTGGCCAACGGAATATTAGTTAAATAGCGCTATTTAGGTCTCACTAACCTCACCCCGTGCCTTGAGTGGAGGGGCGTGAACTAATAGGTCATTGGCAACCGTCAATGATGATAGACATTGACAAACAGAGCAACAACAACTTAAGTGCGATAGTTTCGGTATGATCATGGAAGTTTAGTAGCTTACATATGGGGTAGCTCCCCAGGACATGGTATAAATGAGTAATTTAACAACTTAACTATTTAAACAAGTTTTATGGAATTAAAACCGGACAACCAGTGAACTCGCCGACTTTATTTTGACACCTTACTGCATGCTTTGCAGGTAATCCATGAAGGCAGGAGCTTGTGGCTTGAGGAGTGTAGTGGTTGCATTAACCCGTGTCGTGTTTTAAATAAATTTAAACTTGGACTTTTGAGTTAACTGTTGAAACTATGCTTCCGCTATTTCCTTTTATGATGTTTTGAAACTTAAGACTTAATTGTGGACTTTAATTGCCACTAATCGTATTTTGATAAATTACTTTATATTTATAAATGTTCAATATGATTGGTGACTGGATCCTGGTCAGTCACACACCTCGCGGTATTACTCCGCACGTGGAATTTGAGGGTGTGACAAGTTAGGTTTAGGTTTTCATGAAGTATCATGATATGATCATTTTTTTTTGAAACGTGAACTTCATTAGACAACACCGAACCCGAAAACGGGACGGACAGAACAAACAAACAAACAACTTACATATTCACAAATTTACATCAATCCCCGCAATCAAACATACCGTTCTTGGACCTATGCTTAAACCATAGAAAACTAACCGCCCTAACTTCGCTAAAGATCTCATCAACACTACACCGCTTACCGTTGAATCTAAGGTTGTTTCTGGCCTTCCACAAAAACCAACATGCCGTGATCACTATACCTTGCAACGCCTTTTTATCCGACGCCCCTCTACCACTAAGAGTATGGATTTCAAGGTCTCTAAAAGAAAAAAAAATAGAAGTTCATAACCCGACACCAAAAGCTATTTTTTTCCCATAAACCCAAAGCCAATGGACAAGCTCTAAAGAGATGAGACACAGAGTCAGAACCGGCATTGCAGAAGCTGCACTCACCGTCGGCCACCATCACTCCCCTCTTAGCTAAAGCCTCAACCGTCTGAATCCTGTCCATATCCGCACGCCAAGCCAATATGTTGCATTTTAGCGGAACCCACTTACACCAATCCATGACATACCGACTTACACCAATCCATGACATCACGATATGATCATGACCCATACTTCAAGAACCGAGTTGGTTTGAGTGAATATTTTAGCATATAGGTTCATTTGGGTCAGCTCAATTATAGATTGGGTCAATTTGGGTCTACTCAAATTGTACAATGGGTCAACACGGACCTGTTTTGCCAGGAGCAGTGATACAAGATAAAGAGAGAAGAACCTTGTTCTAAAAACAGAAACAGATATGAAGTGACCCATTTTAATGAATAAAAGAATAGGATTAAACAAAAATATTTATACAATTTGATTACAAAACAAAATTTGAAATCTAAGAAATTTATCTCAAAATCAACACGCTAACCCACTATCAGACGAATCATTGCAGGATCAAAAGAGCTCTTCTGAATTGAACTTATTCCAAGCCTCCTATTAATCAAACACAATATACAAATATTTCGTGAAATGTGGGTGTTTGCAATACATCACTCTTAACTTGTGGTCAACCTTACAGGGTGTTTAAATGTATTGCAATATCGATTAATTGTAACTTAAAGCCGCAATCAGTGGCGAACCTTGAAAATTTCCACCGGGGGGTCGGAAGTCACTGGACCTAAAAGTATATACCTAAAAAAATTATTTTTTATTAAACCGGGGGGTCGAAAGCGTATATACCTAAATAATCTATACAAAACGTACACACATAACACCACTGAGCGAAAAGTTCAGGGGGTCGGGCGCCCCCTCCGGCCCCTTCATAGCTGCGCCACTGGCCGCAATAGTTAGTTTTTGCAAAAACAGATTATAAATCTAACTTTTTTAAGACCAAAAACATCTTTTTTTTTTTGTTTTTAACCGTTTGATCAAATATAAATGAGTACCTTAAGGAGGTCAAAAACCTTCTCGGCAACATATTTCTGTTGAAGATTAGCTCCTTTTTGTTGAACTTTATCAGGATGAATGCAGAGAGTAGCCTTTCTATATACTTTTTTCACGCTTGCACCAGTGATTAAATCAGTCAATGAAACGGGCTGCCAACCACATTCGGGCCAAAGAACCTAAAAAATAATCAAGCGTAAGATGTTGCTCACTTTATCATCATCCAACAGTATAGTTTGTTTCCCAAATCATATGTAATACACTAATTACTTTAACCTGATCGTACCTATTTTGACAAGCAGTGAAATCCTTGAATCAAACAATATAAACGTAGAAAAAGAGAACGTGACATACGTATTGTAACGTTGATAACATTGCTCGCAGATTTCCTTCCTTCCCAGCAGCCCAACGCCTGATTTCAACATCTAAAGTTGCAGAAATCCTCTGAGATGAAAACACAAACGTCACGCAGAATATAAAACAAATGGGTAGAAAACATATATATATTTGTTACAAAGAAAATGTGTCGAAAGTTTCCCAAAGTGTATTTCTAATGCAAACAACCTACTAAATTATTTACCCATTTTTTTTTATTATTGCAACCTTCAAAACCTGCATAGTACCATATTTGCATAGCCAGAAAAACTAATATCATAACATACCCTTTCAAAACACTTAAAATTTCATGCTTACCCATTTCACTTGATAGAACTTACTATTAATATATGACCATTATACCCTTCTCATTCTGCTTACACTTCAAACTCTCATAAGCTAAACCCTAAAACTAAACACTAAATCCTATGCCCTAAACTCTAAATCATAAACCCTAAACCATATACCATAACGGTGTAACCCGTAAGGTATAGATCCAATGACCTTGTGAGAGTGTGAAACAAAAGAGTATAAATGTCGTATATTTTTACGGGCATATTGATATTATGAATTTTTAGGCACATATGATATTATGCAAGTTTTAAGGGAATGGTATAAAACTATAAATGTCATAGATCTGGATTCTGGAAATGGGTATATTAGATATTATGACTTTTAGAGTTTTACTTGTGTTAACATAATATTATGCAAATTTTGATGAGGATATATGAAATCGTCCCATTATAGTTAAATTTTAATCATATTTATTGCTCACTTGTCGTTCTTCCTGTTCATTCTGAAGTTGCTGATCTCTCTGATTCTTTTCAGCCAATGCTTTAGCCTACAATTGAAAATCTCAACTCTCAGAAATCATGTACAAAAAATGTAGCACTTCAGATTATGTTGTCCCAAATGAAAAACAAATCATGAAAACATTTGTTCAAAATCACATACCGCACGCTCTTGAGTACGTTGTTGTCTTTCCAACCGAGCTCTTCGTCTTTCCTCCGTTTCCCCTTCAACATCTTGGAATTCTCCAGCTGGCATACCACCTTTTGAAATTTGAATTAACAGTGTGTGAGCACTAAATATGATGAAGAAATCATAGGATTAACTTAAAACATATTAATACAGAGAATATACCTCCGAATATTGAGCTAAGATCGTCAACAAAATTGGCGGTGGAAGATGCTTTCCTCACATTGGAAGGAACCGCACTACTGGAAGCCCGGTGAGCCCCTTCTGGCCTGCGTCTGTCCTGGGATAGTGGATCAGTTGCAGAGTCCTACATTTGAGATCAGACAGATAAGATAACCCATCAACAGTTAGAAGTTTCCTAAATATTACCGAAATACACAAAAATAATGGTTGTAAAATGGGTAGAGCTGATGGGCTGGGTAATGGATTGAAATTTGAAACCAGTCATTTAACGGAGCGGATCGCAGGATCAGGTTTGGTTGACCCGCTAACATTTTCCATCCATCCATAAAAGAGATCATGAATACAGAACGCTTTAATCAAGATTACAAAAACAAGATTTTCATGTTAATGTTCTGAATCTATATCTACATCTATACTATATAATAAAAAGAAAAACAATGAGGTACATGCGTCATCCATTAGAGCCATCTACCTTTTGTTTTTTCGGTCTCTTCTCCTACTCTTAATTATGGATATCTTTTTATTAAAGATAACTATTATATTGTTAACCAAGTAATTGAAAATGAAATTATATAGAGTAAATTGCTAAAATCGTCCCATGAGGTTTGGGCATATTTGTCATTTTAATCCAAAACAACTTTTTTGTATCATATAGTCCTTCACTTTTGTATTTTTTGCCATTTTCATCCAAGGATTAGGATCAAATACAAAGGCTCCTAATTGTAAGAAGGGTACAAAGGCTCCTAAAAAAACCCACTACACAAAAAAAAAAAAAAAAAAAAAAACTTAAACATCCACCACCACCCAAAAACCTAAACCCCCACCCACCCCCACCCCCATCACCCACCCAAAAAAAATGTTTTTTTTTTTTTTGCCGAGGGGGGAGGGGTGGGGGTTTTAGGTTTTTGGGTGGTGGTGGGTGTTTTGTTTTTTTAGATTTTTTTTTACGTTTTTTTTTTTTTTTTTGGTTGGGGGGGGGGGGGGGGGGGGGGGGGGGGGGGGGGTTTAGGTTTTTGGGTGGTGGGGGGTTTAGGTTTTTGGGTGGTGGTGGGTGTTTAGGTTTTGGGTGGTGATGTAGTGGGTTTAATTTTAGGTTATTGGACACTTGTCACTCTATAATTCCTTCTTACAATTAGGAGACTTTGTAGAATAACTTGACCCTTTCATCCAAACGTCTAATTTGCTTTATTTTTTTCTATCAAACATTTGGATGAAAATGGCAAAAAATTCCAAATCTCAAGGACGCTTTTGGCAAAAAAATCCCAAACATAAGGACTATATGGTACAAAAAAGTTGTTTTGGATGAAAATGACAAACAGACCCAAACCTCAGGGACGATTTTGGCAATTTACTCAATTATATATTAGTGTTTTAAATAAACTTATATTTTTTACTTAAAAGATTCACCAAGTTCAAAATTATGTTGGTTACAAACTTACAATATTGAAAAACGAAGAATAACGATGATGATTGTTTTTATGAGTGATTTCTAAAGAAAATTCACTGGAAGCAGCCTCTCTATTCTTACGGGATAGAGGTAAGGTTGTCTACATCTATCCTCCTCAACATCTACCCTCCTCAGACCTTACCTTAGTTTTGCTATTGGTGGGATTTACTGAGTATGATGATGATGATTTCTAAAGAAAATTCAAATATTTAACGTTGTTGGATGGTAAAAATGATAAAAACACAATATGTTAAATGATAAAAAAATACACGGGTTTATTCGACCGTTCAATACATATGTTTTTTCAAAACATAACTTTTTTATTGTTAATACTTAATTTTTTAACATTACATTTATCAAACTGTGTAATACACAGGATTGTAACCTAGTATTTAAATAAAACAATTTACCAGGTTACGGCATACAAATTAGACTATGGATGACTTTCAAGTTTCAACAGCTCAACCCATTTGACCCTTTCCCCTTTTAGCTACTTGTTGACTTTACCCATTTGACCATTCCCCTTTTAGCTAATTTTTAACTTTACCATTTGACCCTTCCTCTTTTAGCTAATTTTTTTAACTTTACCCATTTGACCCATTTGGGATAAAACACACCCCATATTAATCCATTCATAAGTAAAGCGGATAAAACTACTCACATTAAAATTTGTCCTTGCTTTTGGCACACTGTTTGGTGGGGAACCCATGCTAAAAAAGGAATCAAGGTCATTATCATTCCTTTGTTGGCTTGTCTTGGCAGCAGCAGCAGCTGCTGCTGTCGCCCGCTCTCGAGCTTCAGCAGCCGCTGCCGCCGCCCGCTCTCGAGCCTCAGCAGCGGCTCTCTCTCTAGCCTCAGCAGTGACCCTATCTACAGCAGCACGCTCTGCTCTACGCCTTGCTTCTGCTTGGGCCCTTGCAACAGCAGCTTTCTCTTTTTCACGTGCTTCTTTCTCTTTTTCATGTGCTTCTTTCTCTTTCTCACGTGCTTCTTTCTCCTTCGCTTCTGTGGCAGCCTTTTCTGCTGCAGCCCGGTCTGCTTTTTCCCTAGCCTCAACAGCTGCCCTTTCACGGGCCTCGGTTTGTGCTCTTTGAACAGCAGCCCGTTCAGCCTTTAACCGGGCTTCAGTGGCTGCTCTTTCACGGGCTTCCTTGTTAGCCCTCTCTACAGCTTGTCTTGCTTTCTCCCTTTCAATTTCCCTAGTTTTCTCTTTCTCAAGTCTCCTTTGCTCTCTTTCTTCCTCTTCTCTCTCTCTTTCTAGCCTCTTCTGTGTTATCTCTTCATCCATTTTAGAAGCATTAGCATTATGGGAGTATTTCGTAGAAGCTGATGATGACGAGAAATCATCATCAAATGTTCTGGTACTTGAACCACGTGCTGGTATCGGAGGAGGGGGCCTCGAAGGTGGTGGGGCCCGAGTAACTGGCGTGAATAGAGGAATCTCCGATACAGTGAGCCATATGTCATTTGTATGCTGCGCATGCTCCTCGGATTTGGGAGGCATGTCCACATTAGAACTTGTACTGGTTTGATCAAAAGGCATCTTCTGTGGTTGGTTTTCGGAGAACCCAAAAGAATATTCTTCTATTGGCTCACTACTTACAAAACTTCCCACACTGGATCGTTCCTCTGAATGGTTCTGACTCTGGCCCTTTTTCCTGATGTGTGTTTCGTTTGAAGATGCAGGTGGCTGTTTATTGAAGCTGTTAAAGGAGTCCATGTCACCAAACACATCCTCACTTGGTGATGTTACTCCATATTTTGTGCTCTTCGATTTATCAATATTGCTGAACTGTTCTAGTGGATCTGTGAAGAAACCTTCGGATGAGGCAAACGGATCATCCACTGCGTTAGATTTTTCCTTTGGGTTGCTAGTTGACGTAGGACTTGGGTCTGAATTCCACCTATTCAAGAAAGCATAATATATGTGAAAAACTGTTAGTCTGTTAAAGAGATAAACTTGACTATGTACTTTCATTCTTTTTCTCAGTTATATGCTAGAACTAAACTTATCAATTAAATAACTCTTGTTTAACTCATATCAAATTACTCTACATAAATCATCAATAGCGGTTGAAATAATTAACAATTTCTCTGCCAAATCGAGTATCGACAACTTCTTGTCACGAATTGAACATGTATGTTAAGTCAATTGAGCTAAGATTGGACTAACAATGATGTAAATGTGTGACGGATACAATTGTGAGAGCATAATTATGCAAGTAATACAAACTGTGTTCGAGAATATAACTGGGAAACTGGAGAAGTATATTGACATGTTTGTGTGATTAGTCTATAGATGCTATAAAGTATAGACAAATAAACATGAACAGAAGGACAAATCATATTCCAAATGCTTGTTTAAGCAAAACAAAGAGGTACCATATGGTTAAATCTGAAAGCACTATTAAAATATTGTACTTCTTGAGGAGCACAGTAGCCAACCTAGTTTCTTAAGCTAAACATGATAAGCATAAAAAAACACTGAAAAGCGGTGATAAATCCTGTTCCTGATCAATATCTTCCCACAAGTTATAACAAATGCATCAGAGACGCGCAACTTGTCAACATAAAAGATCGATCAAAGATCGTTCTAGAGATTCTGATAATACATATGCTATAGCTAATCTCCAAACACATCTAAATTGGTTCAAGAGCAAGATGTGTGTTGACTCTTTCATTGACTGTCTTTCTCCAATGCATGACCCTATGCATTGATCACAGCCATCAACAATAGTTACTTGCAAAGTTCATAACTATCCAATGCGGGTGGACAACAAATTAAGCTTGCAAGTTGCAACTGGGGCCACATAAAGAGCACACAATAAAACAACGACGCAACTGAGTCCAGTTAACACATGAACCTACTCAAGTTGTCTAAATACATACAATCCGAGGATATCGGTTTCTAGCGCCAACTACTAATTTAACTAATGGATCCATGTGAAAACCTAAATTATGCAATCTCAAAGCTGAGGACAATATTAATGATTCTGCACATCATGCTCAAGATAGACAAATTCTTTGATATGCATAAACCGATAAACAACTTTGTTCATAAGTATTTATTTTCTAAACACATGAACAACTAAACCGCGGTTAAAACAAAGTACCTGCTACTGGACACAGGACTGTTACTTCCAAATCCAGGAATCAAGTCATCCAAACCTCTTGAACTCTTATCACTCCAATTCCCACTCGGTTCCGCCTTCTCCGTTCGCCCTAAATTCCCTAACAAATCATCAAACTGATCACTCTGTTGACTCTGTGTATTCGAATAACCACTCACAGACGCAAAAACATCATCATCATATCTCAAATTCGCAGAAGACGACACCGTTTTATCAAACATATCGTCATCATAAACCGGTGTATCATAAACCGGCGAATTCGAAACCCTAGGCTTACTTTTCATTTCATTATTATTCTTATTATTCACCGATACAGAATCCTTGAATATTGAATCGTAATCGAAATCAGTCATCGAAGACGTTGATTTCGAGTTACTGTTTGTGAATTTCGGACCTCCACCAAACACGTCGTGAAACATATCATTTCCGTCCGCCGTGAACGTCGTAGACGATGACGTAGGCCGGCTCCGGCGATCGCCGCCGGTTGATTTCATCGGAGCGGATTTTCCTTGCGGTCGGAGGCCGAAATCCTTGGCTAATATGCCGAATTCGTCCATTTGATTGATCGGATCTTGTAATAGGTACGTGAATGAGCGGTTATTGACGGTGAAATTGATTGATTATGTGATATTTTATGTGTGTTGTGTTATAAAGCTACTGATCGTTAGGGTTAGGGTTAGTGACGGTGGTGGTGGTTGATCGACGGTTGATGATGGTGACGGTGGAATCTTTTTGGTTTACTTGTTGATTTCACTTTCTGCGTGGATCTCCAATTCCTAAAAGTTTTCATAAGTTCGGTTTTTGGTCTTATGACATTTTCAACCGAATGATTTTGTCACGAATAATTAATTGTTCAAGATGATCTACATAATATAGGGAAAGTTCTTGTATAAATAATCTTAGAGTAAAGTCCTATTTGAGTCCATGTGGTTTGTGCAGTTTAACCATTTGAATCCAAAAATCAAAACTGTCTTGATTTGAGTCCTTGTGGTCTCTAATTTTAACCATTTGAGTCCCTATGGTCTCTAATTTTAACCATTTGAATCCAAAAACCAAATGTTTCTTATTTGGATGTTGTTTACTTTTGGATTCAAATGGTTAAAATTAGAAACCACAGGGACTCAAATCAAGACAGTTTTGATTTTTGGATTCAAATGGTTAAATTACACAAACCACAAGGACTCAAATAGGACTTTACTCATAATCTTAACATACTAAACATACAAAATGAAGGAAAACTCAAAAAGACAAGGTGGCATTTTTGTAATTATCACTAACTATCAAAGTTACTCTACAAATCTATATCTATATACTATATATAAGCATTTCCCATGTCTAAAATTGTAATTTACATCCTATTTTTTAAGATGGCATACCAAAGGCTAATACAAATTCCTATATTTTTACACTTTTCTTCCTTTTCTACCCTTAGGCCATGTGTAGTCACAACGCCCCTTTGTGGGCGTTATGCGACACGTGGCGCGCCACGTCAGCGTGTGGGCGTTATGGGGCCTTATGCATTTTAAGCCCGTAGTCATAAAGCCCCCGTCTAATCATTACTCAATTATTAATTTCTAATTTTTTATAATTATTTTCTAACTTTATAAAATTAAAATTCATTTCATTAAATTAAAAAACATTACACTAAAATAAATAAAAAAACATTACACATAAAAAAAAATACAGTAACATAAAAAAAAACGGTTCCAAAAAAAAAAAGTTGGACTAAAAAAATAAAAAAAAACAACACTTCAAAGATTATTCTTCGGCTTCATTTTCGTTCTCTCCTTCTTCCTCTTCGTTTTCTCCAGCATCCAAACCTACGTCTTCAAAGTTCCCGTCTTCGAATTCCTCAACCTCTTCTTCCTCGGAATCTTCTTCGTCGTCATTGTTGTATCGACAAGGATTTCTGATAAAATGTCATCGTTGCTGTAGAACCCCAAAACACCTCTCGATATCCTTTCTTGAAGACTCTTGTAATTTTTTAAAATAATTTCTTTTCTCATCGAACGTTTCAGAAAACGTTTTAACAATAATCGAATACTCCGGGTATATGCCATCGCCCAAATAGTAGCCATGCTCGTAGTCGTTCCCGTTCGCATGAAAACCGGCCTTTGGTATAGTTCCAGAAATGTAGCTCTCTATTAATGGTGAAGCCTCTAACGTATTAATATCGTTAAAACACCCGGCTACACCAAAGAAGGCCGACCAAACCCAAAGGTCGTATGACGCAACCGCTTGTAATACCATAGTTGGCCCTTTTTTATCACCCCGTGTATGTTGACCTCGCCATGCGGTTGGACAATTATACCAACGCCATTGACGACAATCCAAGCTACCAATCATGCCGGGTATTCCATGCTTTTCTAGATGCACCTCATATATTTGTTGAAGGTCGTTCCAAGTGGGATTTCTCAAATAACGTTTTCCATATAACTGGCATATACCTAAAATATAATTTAATATATAAAAGTTTTACTAGTAAGCTACTAAAAAATCAATATATAAAAGTAAGTAAATAAATAAAAGTCAATAAAAAATACCATAGCAAAAATGTTCCAAGCAATCTCGGGTTGTTTTCTCCGCCATCTTCAAGTACTCGTCGTTGATGTCGTACGTGTTTCCGTATGCTAATATGCGTAACGCGGATGTGACCTTTTGAATTGAGGTGAAGCCTAAATATCCTCGCGCGTCCATTCTTTGCTTAAAGAAATCATACGTATTTTCCAAATCATTAGAAATGCGCAAAAATAACCTTTGGCTCATACGAAAAAGCCGTCTAAAAACATTGGGTCCGTGAACCGGTGTCGCATCAAAATAGTCTCTCATCAAACGCTCGTTCGCGGCTTCACGATCTCGCAAGATATAGGTGCGCCGCAAGATGGGTCGTGGAGGGGGAGTAGGCCGAACGTGCTCAAGTGCTTGTATCATAAAAGTACACACACTCGTAACCGCTTCTTCCTCCTCCGCGTCTTCTTCGGGTGAAAAAAATCTTCGGTAAATATCGGTGAACGAGTCTTCCGACGGGGAACCCATTTTTTTTAATAGGGTGAGAGTAGCTTCAAAACTTTTTAAAAAATATATAGAGAAGGAGAGGGTATTTGAGTATGATTTGTTAAAAAAATGGAAGAGTTGGGAGTTATTTATAGTGTGAAAATAAAAAAATTGATTTTTTTTTTTTTATGAATATGACCGTTTTTAAACGGTCAAAAATATTAAATAACATTTCATCAACGCGCTATACACATCGCGCCTCCCCCAATTTTCCGATCGATGGCGCCCTCGGTGGCGGTGTGCCCGGCGCTATGGTTGGGCATACCGCCCCACTACACATAACCTTATAGAAACCAGAACCGACGAATTGGAGACGTCCCATCGTTTCCACTCGCATCCCCTCTTTACTCAGGCCAGGACCATACAAATCCCCATTACAACCTGGAACCCTAGCAAAGTTCAATTCACGCTCTCTCCAATCTCATTTTTTCTCTCGATCTGGAACCCTAGCCTCCTCTATCCCTCTCCAATGTAGAACACCGATTTGAAGAAAACCTAACCGATTTGTAGGTTTGTTCCTATTCTTGTTCCTGATCTTGTTTCAGTTCTTGTTGTTCAAATATTGTTATAGAATCTGTTAATTTTTTGTAACATGTGAATCACACACACAAATCGAGGATGACCCAACCTGATGATGTGAACTTGGAATAAGGAAGGGCTACCGAAAGGCCTCTATAGGTGAAAACAAACACACCGGTTAGGTCAGTTTATTTTTTATGTGTAATTGTTTGTTTTGGTATTTACTATGTTATTATCTGGGTAGAAGTTCTTTTTTCTTTTCCGAATACTCTATTATGTTAATTCATGTGATCATGTTTGGCTAGCCCACTAAAACAAAACAGAGTAAGGTATCAGGTAAAACAAGTCCATTTGTTTTTATATGATTTAGGACCGTTTGTGTTGTTGATTCTAGCTATAGGTGGGATAATCTAGGTAACATTGTGCATGTTTGGCTTAACTTATTTGCAACTTATTCAAAAGGACTTTTGGAGAAAAAAAGTCAGGAATTCCTGACTTTTGCTTAAGAAGAAGGACTTTTGTCCTAAAAAAGGAAAGGCAAACACTAAAAAAAAGGACTTTTGGGATAAAAAAGGACTTTTTCTTTCAAAATAAGGAACCCCAAACATGCCCATTGTTGTTGTGGTGTTGTTGATTTATACTTGAAGAATGTTCTCAGCCTCCAAAAATTTGTGATTGCATTATTTGATCTATTTATAATTTTTTTGTCACAGTTGATCTCATCTAATTGTGGGGGCAGGCTGGTATTATTTGAAACATATACAAAGGAAGCTTTCAAGAGGTAGACCAACTTCATATGTTTACTGACTTGATTTTATATAAAAATGATAAACAGTGTCACAGTTGATCTCATCTAACAGTGTTGATCTCATCTAATCGTGGGGGCAGGCTGGTATTATTTGGTTTTAGATGCTAATATAATAGTTAAAATTTGTAAATAAGTGATTCTACACTCTGGTGTTACTTGCAGCCCAGAATCAAGAGTAGTCTTCAAGGACCATACAGATTAATGGGTTTTTATTGTTCGGAGGGACAGAGACAGAGACAGAAAACGAGACAGAGACGACCGTGTCCGTCCCCGGCACCGCCACCTCGACCATGATCGCGACAGAGACAGTAAAGACAGGAATAAAAGGTCACACACACCAGACCAGTCCCGTTCCCACCACACCAGATCACGAACCCGTTCCCCTGACCACCGCCGGTCACGCTCTCGCTCCACCGACAGACACCGTAGAAAAAGCCACCACCGTACCCCATTTCCAGACTACTCACGTAAGCGTCGCAGGCACGACAACAACGACAACAAGCGTACTGCAGCTGTGGGTTCAGATTTTGTGGATGAGATTGTGAAGGAGAAGCAGCAGAAGAGTAAGAAAGATAAGGAGGTGGAAGTGAGTGATGGTGGTGAGATGGATGCTGATGAAATGGACATGATGAAAATGATGGGGATTCCGGTTGGGTTCGATTCAACTAAAGGGAAGCCAGTTGAAGGGAATGATGTCAGCAGGATTAGAGTGGTGACGAAACGACAGCCCAGGCAATATATGAATCGTCGCGGTGGGTTTAATCTCCCGTTGCTGGCTGAAGTGAATCTTTTATTGAGGTCAGGGTTTTGTTTTGCTGAATTTAATTTGGAATTGTGTTTTGGTTTAGTTGGATTTGTTGCTTTTTATCTGCATTGTGAAAAAGGATATGCGTATGCATTATTTAAGTGATTTACATGATGAGGGGGATGGTTTGTTATGAACACAAATGTTAGATATGACTTGACTTGCAAATTGTAAAAGCATTGACTACTTATTGATTAGACTCTCTGAAGGGTGGTTTAGGTTATGAGGCATAAGGCATAAGGCGGGAGCTTCACGTATGTGTGGTATTGCTTTATGTGCAACTAAATCTTGTCAACCGAATATTAACATAAGTTTGAATTGTCTGCATATTCGTTTACTTTATTTTTTTTTATTACCTAGACATGTTTGCCTAAACTCAGTAAGATGATTTCCTAATTACATAGCTCCAAAATTTAGTTGATGGTTGTTGATATTGTTGATTAGTTAAATGTTGTTGATTTGTTGAAGCGGTGGACGTGTTGGTGGATTTGGGTAACAGGTCATGCTGAACCAGTTTGACTTGACTGGATCTTTTAATCGCGTTTGTGAACACCCGTTCACATATAAGCAATATGGATATGTAATTTAATCTTTACTTTTTTCCTATCATGGTTTATATATTTAAATCTATATCATAGTAAATAACATATGATTTTATTTAGTTTCAAGGTTCTAATGTTTTTTGTTCTAATTTGATTGTATATGTAGGTAAACATGAAAGACCTTTCTCAGTTACTTTTGGTTAATGTTTTTTAGATGATTATGAATGGATCTATTAATTATTTATGAAATCGTTGTAATCTCAGTTCATTTTCATGTCATTGTAGGTTAAAGCTTTAGATGTTTAGTTTACTCAAAAGGGAGGGAAACTTGATACAAGAATAAGGTTGACGTTACAGTTGGTTGTGTACTTGTGTAGTTATGCAGTGACCAGGCTATTTAATTCTTTTATCTATATATGTTTCCATGTATCTATATCTATATATCATATTATTGTGTATTTTGTTTACAACTAGGCAATCAACAACAATAATGTTTAATGTTTAAATATGGATTAAATGGCGCGCAACGCTTTCATGGTCTCTTCGTTGAAATGCACAGGTCCTAAAAGAACACACACGGATTGCCGTCGCAACGCGCGACGGGTAAATTATTTGTGAAACTTAAGAAACAACATATCACTTTTAGCTTTGTCATGAGTTGCGTTGTAATTTGTAGGCCCCGCTGCAACGCGCGGGTTCCCTACTAGTATACCTAAAAAACCTAACCCCCCTCCCCCCCCCCCCCCCCCCACCCAAGCTAAAATGCTAAAAATTAAACCCCCAAAAAATCTAAAAAAATAAAAAACACAAATTATTATTTTTTTTTTTTAACATTTTTTATTGAAAAATCGCTACTTTTAGTAGCAGCAAAAAAAAAATTTGCTAACAAAATGTAGCGATTTTTTAATAAAAAATATTAAAAAAAAAATTGTGTTTTTTTAGGTATTTTTGGTTGAGTTCACATTTGTATAGTAACTTTGATAGTTGGTGGTAATTACAAAAATGTCACCTTGTCTTTTTGAGTTTTCCTTCAATTTATATGTTTAGTATGTTAAGATTATTTGTATTTGATCTTTTGCCTATATATATATTTTTTAAATTGTTGCCTATTCTAATTCTAATTGTAATTTGTAGGCCCCGTCAGTCCCGTGTTACGGACGCGGTGTTCTATCGGGCCCCGGCCGCGTACGGAAACTGACCTTCGCCCGGAAACCATACTGCCCCCAGACGGGTAAAACCGCTGGGGTAACAGCTGGTTGAAAACCGGGTTGCCCTCCGGATCGAACCATGCCTCGGTAGGAACGACCCATCATAGGGACGTCCCCTCCCAATATGCCGCAGCCGGGAGTCGAAACGGCGACCTCTCAAGGAGGAAGCCGGCCCAACCACCACATGGGAAACGAATTGTATATTTATCTACCTCATTGTTTTATTGTTCGATAATGATTTTGTGACTACTACATTTTGTTGGTATAACAGATTTGATGAACTTTATTTATTGATATGTGCCATGTTCGATTCCATTTTCACAAGCCATTTCCTCACGTTGCAATTACTTCATGTGTTTCCATTGTTTCCTATTTATGGTTATTAATAGTTAGTGTTTAGAAGAGTGGGTTAGTGGTGTTAGTGGTTTATTTTTCTTTTATTTTGTAAGCCTATAAAAGTCATTCATGGTTTCCTTATGATTATCAATGAAAAATGAATTAAAACTAGGTGTTATCCGGCGCGCGCGTTGCGCCGCGCTTCATGAATATGATTACTAACACGATTCACCAATAGTAGCAACTTCACTGCTGAAAGCCCCTGGCTGTAAAAACTTCAGATCATCCTCATTAATCTCTTGCCAAGATTCAGATATGATTGATGCCCTAGTATCGTTTCTGAGTTATGGGTAGAGAAGTCATTCTGATGAGTGGTGGATGATGACCTGTTGTTTTGCCTGTAAAGAAATGAAAGGTTATTGTTGTTTTGACAAATACGAGTTTGATTTCATTTAAGAGTGTAACTGGCCTGAGTTGACTCGATACAGATCCAAGCTGGAGTTTGACTCAAATACAAACATCAAAGTTTGGAAATTCTTGTGAATATTATATGGGTATATTGGTAATTTTATTATGTTCTTGCATCTAAACGCGTGATGATATCCAAATTACTTTAAAATTAGGGAACAAAGTATGGTGCAGAGCCACTATCTTTGCGCTATTTTCGAATCTATTTTAACTTTTTTTATACTATTAATAGTAACGTGGGATTCATAAAAAGGAAGTCGAAAATTATTTTATATTTATATTATATTCTACATTCTACATCTTTAATAAAGAAAAAAAAAACAGATCTCATGAATTATGAATACCAAAATTAACTGACCTAGGGGTGAGCACATAACCGAATTAACTGACCATAACCAAACTGAACGGAACAATTAACCGAGCTTAACAGAACCAGACAATTAATCGACTTTAACCAAACCGAACAATTAACCGATAATCCAGTTAAGCCATAACCGATTAACTGAAGATTACGGTTTGGTTTTAGCTATGGTGTGTGGCATAACCGAATTAAATGAACCGAACCAATTAAAAATAAAATATAACAAATTCATCAATATAATTATTAGAGATAAACCCCAAGTCATACCAAAACCTTGATGCTAGATCCATGTCACTAAAAGAATAGAGTGGAGTGTGGGATTTCTTATGGTCATAACACCTGTAAAAAAAAAAACCTTACATCTATTAAAGAATTTTCTTATTATTGCAGACCCACATCGTTCTTTAAATCAAAGTTCAATGACACCAACCATTAATATAAAATGTAAGGCCCTTGACAATCTAAATGTTAAATCAAAATAAATGTTTAACTAATAAATAATATCCCACATTCGTCCACTTAGTTAATCTGAGCTTTTAATTGGCTCAAATCCTATTATTTTTATTAAATGAGTATTTTATTTAGCCCAGATGTTCATATTTTTCACATTTGAGTGTGGTTTGTATTCAAATTCTTAACAAAAATAAAAATTAAGAACTTTGCCATCAACTTGTGAATCAATATCAATGGTTACCTTAGTCTTGGTTACCCCATCACCTCTACATATGGCCACACTTTTTCAGTCGATCGATTGATACACTGGTCGTCTCTCGGATGGTTTGCCTTCTCATCGATTTCCTATGTAGAAACATGTAAATACATGGATTAAAGATACCTACGTACCTTGCATTATCTATAAAAAAAAATAGAGATGAAAGCTATACAAATTTTGTAAATTTAAAAAATATAATTATTTGCCAAAATGTAAAAGATAAATTACTTACATGTCCTTCCACTTCACCCGAAGTTCTTCACAACACATCATTCCCCATTGCGAGTACTATTCAAACATAAATTCTGTAAAATTATAAAGTAAAAAAAAAACAACAAACAATCAAAAACCAAATTAAGTGACCAACAACTGATTCTGAAGTAAAATATGCGTACCTCAAAATCAGGGATTAAGAGCTATTCAAATAAAAAATCAGATAATTATATGAATACAACTTCACTTTTGTAAGATTTCGTTTCCAATACAACTTACAGAACGTATCATTCACTGAATACCGCCGGAACCAAACTTTCGTACCAAACAGGGCCGGATCTGGGCCCGGCAAACCCGTGCCGACGCCCGAGACCCAAAATTTCAAAGGGCCCGAAAAGTCTTTATAAGCTTATTTATTAAATTATATATTTAGTATATTCATCCGTTTATTATGCAAAAAAATATTGGTGGTGTAGTGGCATAAACCATCTCAAACTAATGTAAAGGTCTCTGGTTCAAGTCTTTGCTCCATCACTAAGTTTTTATTTTTTAATTCATTTACCCTTAACCATAATTTTGGGCCCAATTCTTTTTGTCGCCCGAGGCCTAAATTTTTTCAAGAGTTTTCGGGGACGGCTCTGGTACCAAAACTCTATTACGCAGATCGTGTTGAGTATTTTTATTGAACATAATAAAATATATATGCAAGATTATTGCATTTTAAGTCTAAGATTTGGCTAATAAAGCAGACCTAAAAGAAACAAAAACATGCAATGGACCATCGATAGAAAGATTAATAGTGGTTTTGTAGGAAGCAACTTTGTTTTCATCACTCAACTTGAAGACAAAGCAGCCCAACAAGATAGAAGAAAAGATCTTCAGGTACCTATATGCAAAATCTCGACCCAAACAAATTCGTGGTCCGGCCTAAATACATCATATAAACAACAATAATAGAAATTAGCTAGGTTAATTAATACTGCAATGAAAATATTATTATCATCTCTTACCAAATATGCAACTATAACAACTATGAATTAAATTTTCTTTTCAACATTAACTAACAGACTATCATTAATTTATTCAATTCAAATTCTACTTTAAGTAACAAATTAGTATTAACTAATTTGAAAGGTTAATTTTATTAAACCAGCAAGAATCTAGCAAGCTAACAGGGAAACCAAAACCGGGGGGGTCGAAAACGTATATACCCAAAAAAAATTATATGAAAACTACCTATATAATGCTACTGAGCGAAAAGTTCGGTTTTAGAGTTTTACTTATCACTTCTACAATAAATTAGTCATATCGTTTTTTTTTCTTATTTTTCTTTTGAACATCAATTCATATACACATTTAAATTACTTGTAAAATCCATTTATGAGGTACATGAATCCACACCACGTACTTTGGTAGGGACAAATATATGAAGCGGTCAGTCGTAGCTAGGTCCCTGTTTTTTAGTATTACACACACTAATGAATTACCTGAAAGACTGTAAATTTGAAAGGGTTCTCTGGATGGAAGACACCGCTATGATCAAGCCATCTTTCTGGTTTGAACTCATTTGCATCCTCTCCCCATAGGTACTTCATCCTGCCCATTGCATATGGCATGTATGTAACCATATCCCCTTTCTTCACATTATAACCATCTGGTAGCACATCATCACAATAGCATATCTTTGGATCCTGTATATTTTTTTACATATATATATCACTCCTTATTTTTAGGAAATTTTATAACATAAACATAAAAAACTATATTTGAAAAAAAATTTAATATAACCTGTGAGAAATTCATTCCTACGGACACCAGACGATGCTTTTTCGGTAACTGTAATCACCCCAGATTCATTCGTACTCACAAAATGTACAGCGACGAGAAGTTACGAATCATGCTCCGTTCTGCAACAGTCCTTGATCAAAACTGAAAGCATGGCGATTGACTTCGCAGGGCTGGTAGCTGGGTTTAGATAGACATGTGTTGCTATTGTAGATGCCAGCTGAACTCTCCCTGCAATGCAGAGATGTGTTAGTTTTAAAGTGCTTGGTTGAACTACACGTTTATCCTTTTTGGTGTGTGCTCCAAACATCGTAATCGGTAACTTTCATATAGTGTGTCATAGCTTCTTTGTCGAACAAAGAGGCTATTTCCTTCCCTAGGGTTGGATCAATGGAAGCTCTTTAATGTAAGCCGAAAAGGAAAACGCAATCACACTTGAAGATAGGTAATTAAACTGAACCAACAACAACAGTTTAATTACGATCTAGCAATATATCAAAATAACCTGCTCAAATAGCATTTAGTTGTCACTGCATATCACTAAAACATAAATCATTCTAAAAATATGTGTCGAAAAGTTACCTTGTTCGCCTCAAACTTCTCCTATTCGATGACCGATGACCGACGGCCAGCGTCAACACCGACAACCACCATCGCCGCCGTTAACGACTGTATCACCACCGACGCGTCCGATTGACCAAACCGGCTTCAACAATAGGGTTCGCGGCGGAACCCTAGATCATCTTCGGTCAGACCAACATCTTGCTTTGCCACGTTCCAGAGAGCACAACATGTAACAAAATAAAGTGACAAAAATTACCAAAGTGACCCCAAATACTATTCACAAACTTGGTTTTTTAATATATAGGAGAATATGTCACATAGCAAATGAGCTCTTTAATTGTTGCAAATCAGCTCTTTAAATTAATTACATCTAGGTTTTTTAACTTAACATTTAAGTCAAAACTGAACGAATAAAGCAACCCAACAAAAATAAAACATGTTTTCATCTAACAATCAAACTTTTAGGTCAAGAACATGACCTGCAATTGGCCAAAAATCAGCATTAGGGATCGATTCTTGCAACAATGAAGATGCATTTGCGATTAACAAAACACAAATCCTTAAAACACACCAAACCCACAAATCAAATTCACCTAAGCAGCCCCCAATTCCAACGGTGCCTACCCCTCGTCATTGTTCCTACACATTTCGACCTGAGTATATAACCGAAATTCACATATGTGGCCGGAAGTAGTTCGTGGCTTACCTTATATGTAGAGTCGGTCTGGAAAGTTGCCGATTCACTTGAAGAACTCCCATACAGGCTTTAATCCGCTCACCGGATCTTCAACTGATTATCTTTGCCGGCACTGCTCCTATAACCCTAATCGTACCTTCACCGGAAAGAATAACTTGCAAATGGGTTCGGATCTTACCGGAACCTGGTCTAATTTGGTCGGAATGCTAACCGTCTTCAAGGCCAGCGTCTTTTCTCTCTCTCAAGGGCTCAGCCATTGTTCCATCGGTTGGGGTCGTTGACGCGCCGGAATCAGGTGGCGCCGCCAACGGTGGCGGTGGTGAGCCACCAGTCCATCACGATTCTCTCTCCCAGACTCTCTTTCCATCTCTAGACATCTGCACATCTCACTCTCTCTCACACTCCTTTCTCAAGGGTTTGTATGTATGTGTTCTTAGTCTCTGTTTCAGGCTCTCTATCTGTCGTTTTGATTTTATGGAGAGACCAGAGATTGGAGGTAGGTATGCGGCTGGAGAAGAGAACCGGAGCTGGGTATGTGCCTGTCGCCGGAGCTCACTCCGGTGGTCGGAGTTGCAAGAGGGAGAGAGGCAGAGACTTGGTGTGTGGCTGAAGTTGAGAGATATGTGTTAGGGTTTCTTCAAGAGATGTGGAGAAGAAACGTAGGAAGCGTCGACTTTCACTATTTATTAGGTTTGTCATGTGGCCAGAGTACTATTCATAAGGTTATGTTTTTAACAGAGTGTGCCTATTGGCACACTAAAGTGCCTATTGGCACACCAAACCCTAGCAAAATTAGGGTTTATCTACGCTGCGTATTGGTCAATACGCAGCGTATAGGGTTAAACCAATACGCTGCGTATTGACCAATACGCAGCGTAGATAGCCCATATATCTCAGTGCCTGATAACCAATCATTGCACAGAAAACAATGTGTGTCTATGCTGCGTATTGACCAATACGCAGCGTATTGAATTTTACACTAATGGTCCCTGGAGTTTCAAAAATTGACACAAATGGTCCCTTATTTTTGATATATTTACACTTTGGTCCCTGGTTTTTCATATATTTACACAAATGGTCCCTGGTGTTTCATATATTGACACAAATGGTCCCTATCAGGGACTATTTTTGTAAAAACTGAAACTTCAGGGACCAAAATGTAAACATATCAAAAATGGGTAAAAAGGGGGTCTTCTTTAAAGAACCGGCCCTTGCAAGACTCGAACTCATGACCTCTCGTTTAGAACCGCAACGCCTAAACCAGTTTATCCTCTGTCCAGAGCTGTTAGAGTATGAAACTTAATACCTTATATACCCTAGCTAACCAATACGCTGCGTATTGGTCAATACGCAGCGTATATAAAACATCTGGAAAAAATGGGGTCATTTGGGTGGGTTTGAAGTATCAAAAGTTTACCAGTTTTATATACTCTGCGTATTGACCAATACGCAGCGTATATGACCTTCTTTATACGCTGCGTATTGGTATACGCTGCGTATTGACCAATACGCAGCGTATTTGTTAACTGGTGTACAAAATTAGTCCCTCAATTTCAGTTTTTACAAAAATAGTCCCTGACAGGGACCATTTGTGCCAATCTATGAAACATCAGGGACCTATATATATTTTCGACGCTCGTCTGGACCGTACGCGCCTTACGTGCGTCGAAACTAAGTTCAAATACGATACGTATAGGTCAATACGCAGCGTATAAGCTAACTCGTGTATATAAGAATTAAGTTTCATTATCTAACAGCTCTGGACAGAGGATAAACTGGTTAAGGCGTTGCGGTTCTAAACGATAGGTCACGAGTTCGAATCATGGAAGGGCCGGTTCTTTAAAGAAGACCCCCTTTTTTACATATTTTTGATATATTTACACTTTGGTCCCTAAACGTTTCAATTTTTACAACAATGGTCCCTGATGTTTCAACAATTGACACTGATGGTCCCTGGTGTTTCGTAAGTTTACACAAATGGTCCCTGATGTTTCGAAATTTTACATAAACGGTCCCTGAAGTTTTGAAATATGACAAGAATGGTCCCTGACCAATACGGTGCGTATTGACCAATACGCAGCGTATATACACCTTGTTTTCTGTGCAATGATTGGTTATCAGGCGCTGAGATCTATGGTCCATCTACGCTGCGTATTGACCAATACGCAGCGTGTTGGGGTAACCCTATACGCTGCGTATTGACCAATACGCAGCGTATTTAAACCCTAAGTGTGCAGATAGGCAAACTCAGTGTGCAGATAGTGAGAGCCTTTTAATATATAGGATAATGTTCTCAGCTTCTCTCCTATATGTTCTTGATCTGGTCTCCTTCAACCTCCATTTCTAGTTCAAGTTATCACAATTCCAATTGGTACATAACATTTATATAGGGGTTGAACCATCACAATGTTTCAGTTGATGGTTACAGCAGTGAATAACCCTTTGCAGAAAGATCTAACGGTGGTAAGTGGTAACTTAAGTTGCCACCAATAGTCCTAGTGGCATTGATAGCCGGTTGCACTTAGACTTGCTAGTTGATGCTGATATTGATGATTAGGTATTATTGCACCATTGATGGCCAGTTGTCACTAATGACCATTTGCCAATGTTCATATTTTTATATACAACTTATCACCAATTATGTAAATCTGAAGTATTTTCCAGTTATAACAAACAAGGAAAGTAAAATTTCTTCGATGAGTTCAACCCCCGTTAGAGGCATTGCCTCTTGAACTTCACCAGGGTGCCCAGGATCCTAGCCATGGGTCGGTGTACCGTGTACCCATGGAACCACCATGGTCTAAAGGCTTTGCCCCTAAGAACCATTAAGGTTCAATGATGCTCTTGATTTAGCGTATCCTCTACATCTCCTATCTCTTATCAATGTTTATTATACTTTCTCATGTGGTCATAAAGTAAATCCAATTGTACTGTAATGATATTTAACACTACAATAACCAACAAAAACAATGAATATATATTTCGCTAACTTGAAGTTGCGAGAAAGATCACTAATACAAGTCTAGACAATCAGAAGAGGAAATTTGCATCCTATTTTACAAGCTTGGTTCAACAATACTTAAATCGAAGATACATTGGTAATCTTCCATCTGAAATAATCAAGTTTGACACAATCACTATCAGATTACATTTTCGAACAATACCTTACCAATGTGTTGGTTTATAGTTTCGGGATCAAATAAAGCTCTGTAGTAGAAAGTTTTGGCCACCATTAAAAACGTCTGCTTCGAAGTTGTATCAAGATCGTCGGGTGAGTCACATAGCACGAGTTGCACAAGTTCTTGCATTTTGGACTCGATCTCAAAGCTTATGGTACGATTACCCTAAACACATGTGTATAGTACTCCATTTGATTAAAAAAAATTAACTAAAAGAATACAATGCAATAACATCTTTACTTACCTTGTGAGAGATTTGGTGACAAAGATCATTTATGATGGAGGAGAGACGTTGATATTGAGGATGAGAGAATGACTCATCTAATAAGCATTGGCTGCTACACAGATTTATCGTTTTAACTATAAGTTCTGCTTCTCCTTCTACTTTGTCCACTCCGTTTTGTAAGTTTAACAACCATACCTTCCACTTATTTTCATACAATTTAAACATAATGAGAAAAAAGAGTTTATGAAGAATAAAAAGTATATGTACAATGTTGTGGCATATTCATGATCCATTTTGCTTTTAGATAGGTTAGATTAGTGCAATAAGCTATATTTTCGTTAAACACACTGATGAAAGAATGGTTAACCAGGTGGGTTAACTCACTGGTCTCGTCAAGAGGGTTAATCCCTTCTTTCCGAGGATCGCCGGCTGGATCGTCAGGGGGAGGGTTTCCTGCACAAGGAAACAAACCGTGACTCGCAACAAGGAGGATGAGGTGGGGGGTGCTCCTTGTTACCACTCTCCGGCGTGAGAATCAGTAGTTTGCTTGGGAAGCAAAGTGTGATAGTAGTAGTATTGAGAGAGTTGAGAAGTGATACCTCAAACCTGGTTTGGGGTCAGTATTTATTGCCGAGGAGTGGAGGAGGGTAGTTGAGTAGCTAGCCTGACATCGCACAGCTATTTGCAGGTGTGTCAGACCTGTTGGTTACTGTGGTGATGCCACGTCCTGCTGTGGTGTCAGACTGTTGTATACACGTGGGCCGGTAGGCGACTGTTCCCAGTGCCACTTGCACTGTGGTGTCAGACCCACTTGCCTTGTAGGCAGGATGCGGTGCCAAGCCGCATCGCTGCTTGCGGTCATTGATGTTGTTCCCGCGTTGGTTGTTCCATCCATGATTTACGCGGGATGCGGTGTTATGCCGCATTGCCTGCTGAGTGACTGTTACTGTTGTCCAGATCCCTTGTCGTGACGAAAATGTTCATAGGATGCGGTGCGGGGCCGCATCGCTATGCGTAACATTGGTTTCCGTCCTTAAGGTAAGTCTTCTCATCACTGGACAGATTGGACCGCTGTGTTCGCGTGTGCCCACGCGGACACAGGTGAGTTTATTGCTGTCGGAGGTTTTTTATGAGGGTAATGGTCATTCGCGGTCCTGCTGACGCGGGATCTGGGACCATACCCCTTCACACACGTAACTAAAGCCTAATATTGGTAGAAAAAAATCATAAGCACGGACAAAATTTCGACACTTTTGCTGATTTGACCGCGGAAAGTGTCGTTCATCAACTTTTGATAGGTTGCGCAACGCGAACTGCATTTTGGTGTAGCAGTAGTTCCCGGTAGGAGTGCGGAATGCCGTTTTGTCTTCATCTTCGATTGCCATCTGTACCTGGTGGTAGCCTTTGTAACAATCGAGGAAGCACTTCCATCGAAATGGTGCGAGGTTATCGACCTTCTCGTCGATCTCTGGAAGTGCCTAACAATCCTTGGGGCAGGCCTTATTGAGGTCTTTGTAATCGACACACATGAGCCAGCCCCCGCTTGGTTTTTCTACCATGACTGGGTTGGACAGCCAAGTCTGGTATTTGACTTCCCGCAGGATGCCTGCGGAGAGCAGTTCCTGTACCTGCTCTTCCATCGCCGCGTTTTTTGCTGATCCAAAGTGGCGTTGGCCTTGGATCACCGGATTGATACCTGGCATGGTATTCAAGAAATGTTGCGCGATTTCGCGTGGCACCCCTGTCATGTCTGCGGGTGTCCATGCAAAAATATCTTGGTTCCTGAAGAGGAGTTGCTTCAGGCGCGCTCTGATGGTGGGTGTCAAGGCATGGCCCAACGTGACCGTTTGCTCTGGGTGTCTTGCGTTAAGCACCCATTTTTCTGGTTGCGTGTTGGGGGTGGGCCTTGCTACCTTGGCTGGACGCAGGTCGTCCGTAGACATAACTTCTCTTCGGGCGTATATTACCGCGACCCCCGTCTCGGTTAGGAAACCAATGGCAGAGTGAGGGACGGATGTGATCATGTTGAAGTCGCCCTGGGACTCTCTCCCGAGAAGTACGTCGTACTTGGAGGTGTGCGGTAAAACCATGAAGTTTACCTCCTCCGTTCTTGTGTGCCTCCCATTGGTGAGGCGCACAGGAAAGGTAATCTGGCCCAAGGGGAATACGGTTTCCCCTGCAAACCCGGCCAACGGGTAGTCCGCTGGCTGCAGTCGATCTTTGTCTTCTTGATCGAACTGGTTGAAGCATTGCTCGTATATAATATCGGATGTACTGCCCGGGTCGATGAACAATCGCTCGGTGCAGTAGTGAGCCAGGTGGCCTGTGATAACCACGGCGCGTCTATCGCGCGGGCCGCCTCGGACTTTTGGAAAGACGACTTGCTCGTCTTTCCAGTGATTGTCCGGTCTTCTTGCCGCCTTGCGCGGCCTTCCTCTTCCTCCATTGATCATGTGGGTAGAGGCCACGTACATGGTCCTCTTACCCGTGGAGGTGCCCTCGTTGTGGGGAGTGATGCGCTTGGTAGCTTTTTGTGCGCCTGTCAACAGATGTTGCAGTTTCCCCTCTTTTAGGGCTCGCTCAATCTCCAGTCGGAGACTGATGCAGCTGTTTGTTGTGTGGCCATTGTCCTTGTGATACTCGCAGTAGAGTGCGAGATCCTGGTTCTTTTTGGACTTCATCGGTTGGGCCGGTCGCAGGAATTGTGCGTCCGTGAGAAGGACGTCGCTTGGCGACTGGTTAATCTCGGTCCAGCTGCGGTCCCGAGATTCCTTTTTTGTCGCCCGATTTTCACGCTGGGCGTTGATTGTAGCCCTTGCGTCGGGCTGGTTGCTTCGTGGGACATATGGTCTGGAATCGCTGCCACGATTCCATGTGTCCCGGTTGCGCTTATTGCTGCGCTTGGGCTCTTGGCGGGAAGACTGGCCTTCCGCCTGGGGTTGTGCCTTTGACATGTGCGGTCTTAGGGACCGCTGAGTCTGGGCGTATGTCTTGATCGCAGCCATGACATCTTCCCACTTCTTAGGCAAACCATCTTTGCCCGAGATATTCATAACCATTTGCTCGTCTTTAACGGCAACAATGAAATGGTTACGTGCCATTTGGTCGGCGACATTGCCTATCTCTAGGCATTCTTTATTGTAACGGACAACGAACGCTTCAAGCGATTCGTTATCCCTGCGCCAGATGTTCATGACGTCCATGGAATCACGTTCATGGCGTCGTTGCTGGCTAAAGTGCGCGAGGAACTTTTCTTGTAAGTCCTCGAATGAGGTCAGTGACCCTGGTGGTAAAGAATCGAACCATGCCCTGGCCAGACCTGTTAGGGTCTGTGGGAAAAAAATGGCACCAGGTGGGTTCATCCCATCTACCGTTGCACCCGGCGCCGACGAAGATGTTGTTGTGATCATCTGGGTCGGTTGAACCGTTGTATTTCCCAATGTTTAATGGGAATTTTGTGGTGGTGACATCGGCGTGGGCGATTTCTGGGACGAACTTGGAGTTTTCGGCCGCAGATTTCGGCCTGTAGGGTTGGCCGCGGTGATGCTTTGCAGCGCGGAGGTACGTAGTGCGGGGGTGAGTGGGAGGAACGTAGTTGCGTCCTCCCAGTCTGCTGCTGGTGGCATGGGATTCCGCACGGTATGTACCATCGTCCGGATCGGTATAGCCTTGCCCTTCACGGTGGGACTGGGGTCCCAGTCGGCTGTGAATGCCTAGGCCGTGGTGGGCTGTAGACTGTCGCCTAGTTTCGCCATGTGGGCCTAGGCGACTCTGTATATGGCTCCTGTGGCGGGACCCATATGTGGAGTCGTCCTCATCAAGTGTGCGGACGTCGCAGTAAGAGGAACCACGATCTTCGTGCCTGCTTCTGGAGGCCGGATGTGTTGGGGCCCTGCCTTCGTACTGTAAAGTACGACCTGTAGGGGTGTGTGGTGCTGGGGTGGGCCCCACAGATACTTGCGCTTCTGCGCAAGCTCTGTTGTATGTTGCAGCCATCATAGCTGCTTGTTGGTCGTACCAGGCATGAAGGTTCATGCCTGTAGGTATCACAGGAGCGTACTGTGATAAATCGTGTCCAAACGTAAGGGATGCGCCCCCTTGCGTTGATGTGCCAATGTGTTCAGCATTTGGGGCTAGGGTAATGGTTCCCGCAGGCCCTTGGTTTGCGGGGTTTAGGTTATCCCCGGTGGTGTTGTTTTGACGATCAGACATGATCTTTGGAGAGAAAGGGATGGTCGGAAAAAAGTGCTAAGAGTAGCGGTGGGCACCAATGATGAAACAATGGTTAACCAGGTGGGTTAACTCACTGGTCTCGTCAAGAGGGTTAATCCCTTCTTTCCGAGGATCGCCGGCTGGATCGTCAGGGGGAGGGTTTCCTGCACAAGGAAACAAACCGTGACTCGCAACAAGGAGGATGAGGTGGGGGGTGCTCCTTGTTACCACTCTCCGGCGTGAGAATCAGTAGTTTACTTGGGAAGCAAAGTGTGATTGTAGTAGTATTGAGAGAGTTGAGAAGTGATACCTCAAACCTGGTTTGGGGTCAGTATTTATTGCCGAGGAGTGGAGGAGGGTAGTTGAGTAGCTAGCCTGACATCGCACAGCTATTTGCAGGTGTGTCAGACCTGTCGGTTACTGTGGTGATGCCACGTCCTGCTGTGGTGTCAGACTGTTGTATACACGTGGGCCGGTAGGCGACTGTTCCCAGTGCCACTTGCACTGTGGTGTCAGACCCACTTGCCTTGTAGGCAGGATGCGGTGCCAAGCCGCATCGCTGCTTGCGGTCATTGATGTTGTTCCCGCGTTGGTTGTTCCATCCATGATTTACGCGGGATGCGGTGTTATGCCGCATTGCCTGCTGAGTGACTGTTACTGTTGTCCAGATCCCTTGTCGTGACAAAAATGTTCATAGGATGCGGTGCGGGGCCGCATCGCTATGCGTAACATTGGTTTCCGTCCTTAAGGTAAGTCTTCTCATCACTGGACAGATTGGACCGCTGTGTTCGCGTGTGCCCACGCGGACACAGGTGAGTTTATTGCTGTTGGAGGTTTTTGATGAGGGTAATGGTCATTCGCGGTCCTGCTGACGCGAGATCTGGGACCATACCCCTTCAAGTCCCCCCAGTCTAGTGTTCCTTCCGTATGCAAGTTGCATGTGGGAGGGATACTGGACTATGTTGTCTAGAAGGTTAAATATGGGCCATGCGGATGGCTCCTTCTTTCAGTAAGTATTAGGCCTTTCGAGTGGATTGTTCCTTCCTTCGAGAAGGGTGTCTGGTGAGCAAGTTCCGTCTGATGCGGAATTCTCAGCCAAGGACTTGACTCTTAGTCTACCTTTTCTTGATGTCACCAGCCACCTGTTGGTGTTTCGAACCAACCTTTGAAACGGTGACTGAAGGTGTTCGCAGAGTTCGAACCAACCTTTGAGATCGTGACTGAAGATGTACGTCTTCGTCACTTTAGTTGTAACCTCTGCGTCAGTTAGTGCAAAATGTAAGTACTTTGCTCAAGCTCTATGTTCAGCAACTGGACATGCAATGATGATCCCTGTTTAGTGGGGTGTTCGTGTTCTCCAGTTAAGCTTTCTAGTAACCGCATGTCCTCTGCGGTTTATCTCTCAAGTAACCGCACGTCCTCTGAGGCTTAGCTCTCTAGTAACCGCACGTCCTTTGCGGTTACCTCGTTGCCGGACCTTGTTGGCCATGTTTGTTTGAGGAACGTGGGGTAGTTGCGCCATTGTTGGCCGTGTTTGGTCGAACAATGTGAATCTGAACTATGGGCAGATAAACATGGTCATAGGCGGGGTTGTGCCCACCATTGTTTATTCTATGCGGTCCATAGGTGGGTAACTAGTCATAAGCAGACTTGTTACCACTGTTCTGGAGCTACTTTCCTTCACGCTTTGGTGGAAAGTAACCTTTCTTTAAGTAGTGTTACCGGAAGAGATCACCTTAGATACTTGGGAAGTTGGTTGAAACTCTTCCGCATTCGTTTTGTAGCCACTTTCCTTAATTCTTAGTTGAAAAGCAGTTTTCCTTGAAGTAGCTTTGCTCCTCCGCATGGTGCTTTAGTTGTGGCTCTTCCGTAGCTACCGTTCGCATAGTTGCGGTTTGTAGTAACTACTCACGAGTGGTTGCGGTTTGCAGCAAAGAACTCGCTTCTAGAAGTCTTGTAGCCTGGACGTAGCTCTTGAAGGTTCAGGAGACAGGGTTGCTGATGTGCGGTTGCTCAGCACACTTGTCTTTTTCCTTAAGGAGAAGCTGTTTGCGTTCCCTCCGTGGTTGTGAACCGGAAATGAGGGTTTTGAAGCTTAAAGAAGCTTACATGGAGTGCGGTTTACCGCATCCTGAGAAGCGGTTTTCGCAGTCCAAAGAACCATGCTGGTTCTGAGTATCTGACGCACCTGTGTGGGTTGGTGAGTGTCATCTCCGCATATTCCACGTGTGCTCGTGGGTATGTGCGGTTATTGTTTATCCCCCCTTATATAATTTAAAGATATATATTTTTGCCTTTTTTGAGGGGTATGTAAAAAACGACATGCGGTATGGGTTATGGTGCGGTAAACCAGAAAAACCGCATGCCGCTTAAGTTTGGATAATGTTTGTCGCTTTTGTGTTGTCTACGTGGCTGATGGCACGTGTGGGTTGTTGAAAGTTAGTAGGATTCTGACATGTGATGATCTGAAAGGACGTTGGCACTGACCGAGGTCATAACTGCACTGTAGCAAGTAGTGTAAAGGTCTTTTCTGTCAGGCGCGTGGGCGGCCACGCGCGCGTGATAACCGTCAGCTGAAAAGCCGCTGAACACGTGGCGATACGTGAGTGGCCCTTTTTGAACGTGGTAAGTCGGTTTACTGCATCGCATTAATTGCGATGAGTATATAAGGGGAAACCGTTTGATTTCTCCACACTTTGTTCAAAATTCAAAAAATTTCTCCGGTGAAAAGAGACCATACTCTTCATCTTCTCCGATTAATCTGCCTGTACTTCCGGTGATCTTCTGAGTTTTTCTTGTAAACTCATACTTCTCTCTCTTATTTCTGATGGCTGAACCATCCAGTCCACACAATGTGGAGGGTGAAAACCCTGCTCATTCTTCTCCGGTGGGCGGTGAAGACGAAGATGATGGTGGTAGTGCCCCTGGTGGTGGCTTGCCACCCTTGAAGTGGTCGAAAGCGTCGTTCGACCAACTGATGACCAGTACACAGATGCCCCCCGAGTTTGGGGCTGTTTATCCCCAAGACGGTGACACCGGTGCTTGTGCTCCAGCCGGTCATGTGACCATGTGGGCCGATTCTTTCATCGATGGTAACCTTCGTTTACCATTGACCGTTTTTGTTGCTGAGTTGTTGGAGTATTACAAGGTTCATATCTCCCAGATGAGTCCTTTTGGGGTTATTCGTATTAGACACTTTGAATCAACTTTTCGTGCTCTTGGTTTACCGGTTACCGTTGATAATTTCCGGGGGTTTTATCAGTTGACGGTGAACACTGGGTTCTTCTCTTTCAGAGAGCGGTACGGAAGCACCAAGTTGATGACCCCTCCCAAGGGTATTACAAAGTGGAAGTGCAAGTTCTTCTATATTAAAGCTGCTGCGGTTGTTCTCAACATGACTTTGCGGAATGTTAATGAGCCTATCCCTGCGGAGGATATTGCCATTCCTAATGCGGAGAACGCGGATTGGTTCCCAAGGTTGAGGACTATTGAGCATAGGCCGTTGGATAACAATGAATTGTGGATGCTGCGGATGTTATTGACTAGGGCTGATAGGCATGCAAAGCCCGTTGTGCGGGAGAAAACTGGTGGTAAGTGTTCTTACTCTTGTGCGGTTTCATTATTCCCTTGTTTGCTATTAATTTGAACGTGTATTATCAGAAGTTGTTATTGAGCTGTGGAAGATATTTGATCCAACCTTTACTGGCAAGGTTGATATTGTCAAGACTGCTGTAGGTGCAGGTTTTAATTTGACCATTCTCCATAACTTCCGCGTTCCTACACGCGAGGCAATGAAGGTACCCCTGCCGCAGGGCAAAGGTATAATTCATAGCCTTCTTTTCTTGCCTTCATAGCCTTCTTTTCTTACCTTATAAGTTTCATGTTGCTGCTATTCTACATGCAGGTAGTCTTGGGGCCCTTGGTAAGTTTGAGTCAAAGGGTGTTCCCAAAAAGCATGCAGAGAAGAAGCAAGTGGATAAACCCGTGCGGGGTCGCGGCAAGAAGAAAACTGAGGCTCCTGTTGTTCCGCCTTTGGTTCCGCATGCAGCAGGTATCTCTCGTTCTCATTTCCGCAGATATACCGATTACGTGGTAGTATCTGACACCCTTGAGGGCTTGGGTGTTCCAGGTGCTGGTGCAGCCACCGGTGGAACCACTGCGGGTTCGAAACCCGCTGATGAGAAGAAGAGAAAAGCGGGGAAAGCTGTTGATGCTGGTGAGAAAAAGAAGCCGAAGATTCAGACCAGACGCGGGGCTTTTGTGGGACAAAGGAAGCCTGCGGTTGTTCCTGGTACGTAATGCGTAACTTGGACAAATATTTTGTATTTGTACTTGTAGTTTAACGTATTTTTGCTTTGATTGCAGAACCCCAAGATGAAGGGTTCTCCATCTTTGATGCTCCTCCTCCTCCCCCGCATGACACTGCTGCGGGTGTGGGGGTTTATAAGGTTGTTACGCCTGAGCCCTCTGTGCGGGAGGAGGATACTGGGAAGGGGCCTGCGGCCCAGATCTACGACACGGTGGATTCTCATGACAATGTCATTACCCCAGAGGATGCTGATGATCTGAACCTGAAATTTGCTTATACTGAAAGGCCAAAGTCTCCTGCTGCTGGGAAGGCTTCTGGTTCCGTTTCTGGGGGTGCGGGTTTCGTAGAGACTCCCATTCAGCCTGAAGAGTCTGAATTGGAGTATTATTACCGCACCTATACGGAAGATCGGGCCATGGTTTACCACCGCCCCCCCTGGACCGTACTGCAAGGGGATGATATTACTGCTGACCCCTCCGCGAGTAGGGAGATTTTGGGTGGTTTGGGCACCCCTTTTGAAGTCAACCGGGCCCGTTCTCTGTCAAGTGAGGCCCAGATTAACCAACTCTCCTCCATGCTTGTTAGGAGTTCTGTAATGGCCAATGCCATTATGGAAAAGTATAAGGTGTTGGGGCGCAGGGAGGAGGAGAATGTGCGCTTGCGTGCCGAGGCTGAGGAGTTGGTGAAGGCTGCACGTGAGGGTGCAGAGCAGCTTGAAAGGGATAGGGCTGCGTTTGAAAAGCGTAAGCAGACTGAAGAGTGGGCTGCAACTGCTGAGCTTAAACAGGTTCGTACCCTTGCAAAACTGCTTTCCACTGAGCGCAAGAGTTGGAAAGAATCTCTTTCTAATGAGCGCGAGACACTTTCTAATGAGCGCAAGGCTTGGAAAGACTCTTGGGCCAAACAGAATGAAACTCTCTTTCGTGTTCGGCAGGAGCTTGTCAATGCTAAGGCAGCAAATGCTGCGCTGGTTAAAGAGAAGACAGCAGCTGTTGCGGCTGCCCAAGAGGCCAAAGAGGCCGAAGCTCTCCTTGCGAAGGCTCTTGAAGAGGCCAAGGAGGTGGGGGCCCGTGCCGCAAAGGCTCTTGAAGAGGCCAAGGAGGCGGGGGCCCGCGCTGCAAAGGCTCTTGAAGGGGCAAATGTTGATCGTACCAACCTATCGAAAACTATCTTGGGCCTTCAGGTATAAGTCTTTTTTGCCTTTGAATTTGCGTATGTCTCACAAGTATGTTTGACAAATTTGTATACTTGTGTTCTTCTTGAGAAAAGGATGAAGTGCGGACCCGGGGGGCCGCTATTGAGGAAGTCTCTGCCCGTGCTGCTGAAGCCGAAGCGCGGGCAAGAGAGGCTGAGGAGGCTAGAGATAGCCTTGCTTCGTCACTTGAGCTGCTCAAGGCTGACCGTGAATGGATGCGTATGCGCGGGATCGGGCATGTAAGTATCCGTTGCCTTTGTTATTTTTGTTGTAGGTTTGCCTTTGATGACCTTTGTATTCTTGTTTCGCAGATTGTTACGGCCATCCTTGACGCACCTGAGAATGTATCAGGTGTTAATGAGATTAAGGAGCGTGCCCGGGATGCTGGTTTTAAAGCTGGCTATAATCGCTGCATTGGCCATATGAATGTTGTGGCCCAGGGCGGATATACTGATGAGCGATCCGGGTTCCACGGTGTGGATACTGAAGCGCTTCTTGAAGCTGCGGTTGCGGCGTATAACGACACAACCCTTTCCGGTATTGAGGAGCTTGAAAAATGTCTTGAAGCGGAGGACTATGTGGACCGCCTGCGGGTGTTGTACGCTGATGAGGAAGACGAGGAGAAGCCTGCTGTTGAGGGCCCTGATGGTGCGGGTTCCAGCGGGACAAAGAAAGACTAGGCTGACTTGCGTGCCTTTTTTGTTTCCTCATGTAAATGTCAAGAACTTTATGTAAATCACTTGTGCACCGCGTGGGTGTAGAAATTTTTTGAATATAAAGTTTCAACCCTTCTGTTCAATTTGTACAAGTGTTTTCATTACTTGCATGTTTGAATTTGTATGAGTTTAATGTTACTGTGAGTAACACCAAGTCTGTAATTGCCTTTTGCATATCTAGGTGATATGCAAGTATGAAGAACTGTGTCTGGCCGGATAAATAGTGTTGCCATTGCTGGCCTATTATAATAGTTGCGTGTGGTTACCACTCTGTGTGGGTATCACGAATGAAGATTTTGCTAATCTGTTTTTGTGGATACCTCAGAGTGGAGCACGCATTTGTAATAGAAATAAATAAACAATATTGCATTGAATCGTCTATTTATTTATTTGCAAATGGCCTGTGGCCCGATAGGTTACATGGTGAATGTAAAAAACATGGTTTACATATAACAGCGTCTAAGCTGTTGTGCATTCCATGTGCGTGCGATAGTTTCGCCTTCTAATGTTTGAAGTTTATACGCGCCTTTGCCCAGGACCTCTTGGATGAGGTAGGGTCCTTCCCACTTGGGGGCCAGTTTCCCTGGGCGTTCCGCGTTAGATGCTTCATTGTCACGAAGGACGTAGTCTCCCGGGTTGAAAGTACAAATGCGAACGCGTGCATTGTAGTACTTTTCAAGTTTGGTTTTGTATTTGGCCTCGTTGATGGCAGCGTTTTCGCGCCTTTCTTCCAAGAGGTCCAAGTCAACCCTGCGTTCCTCATTGTTGTCTATCTTGTTGATAGCCAACATTCTAGGTGAGGGGAGGCCTACTTCCGCGGGGATCATCGCTTCAGTGCCATAGACCAGGCTGAAGGGTGTCTCACCGTTGCTTGTTTTTGGGCTTGTCCTGTGAGCCCATAAAATACTTGGGAGTTCATCAACCCAACCGCGTCTGGCTGTTCCCAACCGTGCTTTGATGCCTTCCACTAAGCTTTTATTGATACTCTCGACTTGGCCGTTCCCTTGCGGATGCGCCACTGAGGAGAATATGTGTTCAATGTTTAGCTCTTTTAGCCATTTTTGAAAGTCATCGGCGACGAAGTTGGTACCGTTATCGGTGACGATGCACATTGGTAGACCGAAATGGCAGATGATAAGTTCCCACACGAATTTCCTTGTTATCATAGCGGTGGTTGATGCAAGTGGCTTTGCCTCTACCCATTTTGTAAAGTAATCAACAGCCACTATGATAAATTTCACTGCACCGGGTGCGTCTGGAAATGGTCCCACCACATCGATTGCCCATTTCTGGAATGGCCATGCGGTGGTGACGGGGATCAGGTTGTTCTTAGGACGCAAGGTCTTGGGAGCATGTCGCTGACAATTGAAGCACTTGCGTAAGACTTTGACTGCGTCCAGGTGCATGCCGGGCCAATAGTACCCGGCGTTCATGATTTTGGCCACGACCATGCGTGGGCCTGCGTGTATGCCACATATTCCCTCGTGAATTTCTTTGATAAGGTATATGGCATCTTGGGGGTTGACGCATCGTAGGAGTGGCCCTAGGTATGATTTACGGTATAAGATACCGTCTCCCATTTGGTAATGACACGCTTTGTATTGTAGCTTGCGTGCTTCTGCCTTGCTTTCAGGAGTAACACCTGATTGTAAGTATGCAATTATCGGTGTCATCCAGGATGTTGTACCGTACTGGATGACATTGACTTGGCGCAGGGGTACTGAAGGGTTTTGCAAAATCTCGATGCGTACCTCTTTTCCCAGGTGTTGGAAGCTAGTGGATGCAAGTTTTGATAGTGCATCCGCAGGTTTGTTATCACTCCTGTTGATATGGCGAATATTGAAGGAGGTGAACCTTGATTTCAGTTGCAAGGCTTGTTCGAGGTAGAGGATAATGATATCCCCTTTTGCGGCATAGTCACCGCGTATCTGCCCTGCAACCAGTAGTGAGTCGACGTGTGCTTCCAAATGTTTGACGTCGAGTTTGACTGCCAAACGCAGCCCTGCCAGTAGAGCCTCATACTCCGCTTCGTTATTCGTGCTTTTGAAATCGAGGCGGATTGCGTAGGTTAGCTCTTGGCCATCGGGGCTGACAAGTCGCAGACCTGCGCCAGCACCATCTTCGTTGGATGCACCATCTGTATATAGTGCCCAGGTTTCTGCGGAGGATGGTGGTGATGTAGAGTTTTGTTCTTCTTCGCATTCTTGAATGCGGTTTGCTGGTACTTCAGCAACGAAATCAGCCAAGACCTGGCCTTTGATTGCGGGGCGCGGCTTATAGTTCAGTGAAAGTGCGCCCAGCTCGATTGCCCATTTTGCTAACCTCCCAGAGATGTCGGGTTTGGATAGGATCGGGCCGATCCTGTAGTTGGTTAACACTGTGATGACGTGGTTTGCGAAGTAACGTCATAAGCGTCTCGATGCGTGCACTAGTGCCAGTACCAATTTCTCCATGATGGAGTACCTTGTCTCTGGGTCGTTGAGCATTTTGCTGATGTAGTAGATGGGTGTTTGGACTCCTTCCCGCTCCACTATGAGTACCGCGCCTACCGCGTTGTCCGCGGCAGACAGGTATAGAATAAGTGGCTCATCTTTTCGTGGTGCGGTTAAAGTTGGGAGCTGGATCAAACACTCTTTCATCTCCCGGAAAGCTTTTTCGGCCTCTGCGGTCCATTGGAATGGTTCCTTTTTTAGGCAGTTCCGCAGGGTCTTGATGAAAGGGTATGACTTAGCTGCGTGGTTGGCTAAGAATCTGTTTAGTGCGGCTAGCCTGCCGGCTAGTCGTTGCATTTCTTTCATCGTAGAGGGCGATGGCATGCGTTCGATCGCCTGAACCTTTTCCGGGTTTACCTTGAATCCATCTTTGGTTACGATGAATCCGAGGAATTTGCCTTCTTCCATTCCAAACGAGCATTTCCCTGGATTAAGCTTCATGTTGACGCTTCGCAGAGTTTGGAATGTTCTTTCGATATCGTTGAGCATGGTGTCTTCCTCCATGCTCATGACGACCAGGTCGTCCATATAGATTTCGACACTTTTGCTGATTTGACCGCGGAAAGTGTCGTTCATCAACTTTTGATAGGTTGCGCAACGCAAACTGCATTTTGGTGTAGCAGTAGTTCCCGGTAGGAGTGCGGAATGCCGTTTTGTCTTCATCTTCGATTGCCATCTGTACCTGGTGGTAGCCTTTGTAACAATCGAGGAAGCACTTCCATCGAAATGGTGCGAGGTTATCGACCTTCTCGTCGATCTCTGGAAGTGCCTAACAATCCTTGGGGCAGGCCTTATTGAGGTCTTTGTAATCGACACACATGAGCCAGCCCCCGCTTGGTTTTTCTACCATGACTGGGTTGGACAGCCAAGTCTGGTATTTGACTTCCCGCAGGATGCCTGCGGAGAGCAGTTCCTGTACCTGCTCTTCCATCGCCGCGTTTTTTGCTGATCCAAAGTGGCGTTGGCCTTGGATCACCGGCTTGATACCTGGCATGGTATTCAAGAAATGTTGCGCGATTTCGCGTGGCACCCCTGTCATGTCTGCGGGTGTCCATGCAAAAATATCTTGGTTCCTGAAGAGGAGTTGCTTCAGGCGCGCTCTGATGGTGGGTGTCAAGGCATGGCCCAACGTGACCGTTTGCTCTGGGTGTCTTGCGTTAAGCACCCATTTTTCTGGTTGCGTGTTGGGGGTGGGCCTTGCTACCTTGGCTGGACGCAGGTCGTCCGTAGACATAACTTCTCTTCGGGCGTATATTACCGCGACCCCCGTCTCGGTTAGGAAACCAATGGCAGAGTGAGGGACGGATGTGATCATGTTGAAGTCGCCCTGGGACTCTCTCCCGAGAAGTACGTCGTACTTGGAGGTGTGCGGTAAAACCATGAAGTTTACCTCCTCCGTTCTTGTGTGCCTCCCGTTGGTGAGGCGCACAGGAAAGGTAATCTGGCCCAGGGGGAATACGGTTTCCCCTGCAAACCCGGCCAACGGGTAGTCCGCTGGCTGCAGTCGATCTTTGTCTTCTTGATCGAACTGGTTGAAGCATTGCTCGTATATAATATCGGATGTACTGCCCGGGTCGATGAACAATCGCTCGGTGCAGTAGTGAGCCAGGTGGCCTGTGATAACCACGGCGCGTCTATCGCGCGGGCCGCCTCGGACTTTTGGAAAGACGACTTGCTCGTCTTTCCAGTGATTGTCCGGTCTTCTTGCCGCCTTGCGCGGCCTTCCTCTTCCTCCATTGATCATGTGGGTAGAGGCCACGTACATGGTCCTCTTACCCGTGGAGGTGCCCTCGTTGTGGGGAGTGATGCGCTTGGTAGCTTTTTGTGCGCCTGTCAACAGATGTTGCAGTTTCCCCTCTTTTAGGGCTCGCTCAATCTCCAGTCGGAGACTGATGCAGCTGTTTGTTGTGTGGCCATTGTCCTTGTGATACTCGCAGTAGAGTGCGAGATCCTGGTTCTTTTTGGACTTCATCGGTTGGGCCGGTCGCAGGAATTGTGCGTCCGTGAGAAGGACGTCGCTTGGCGACTGGTTAATCTCGGTCCAGCTGCGGTCCCGAGATTCCTTTTTTGTCGCCCGATTTTCACGCTGGGCGTTGATTGTAGCCCTTGCGTCAGGCTGGTTGCTTCGTGGGACATAAGGTCTGGAATCGCTGCCACGATTCCATGTGTCCCGGTTGCGCTTATTGCTGCGCTTGGGCTCTTGGCGGGAAGACTGGCCTTCCGCCTGGGGTTGTGCCTTTGACATGTGCGGTCTTAGGGACCGCTGAGTCTGGGAGTATGTCTTGACCGCAGCCATGACATCTTCCCACTTCTTAGGCAAACCATCTTTGCCCGAGATATTCATAACCATTTGCTCGTCTTTAACGGCAACAATGAAATGGTTACGTGCCATTTGGTCGGCGACATTGCCTATCTCTTGGCATTCTTTATTGTAACGGACAACGAACGCTTCAAGCGATTCGTTATCCCTGCGCCAGATGTTCATGACGTCCATGGAATCACGTTCATGGCGTCGTTGCTGGCTAAAGTGCGCGAGGAACTTTTCTTGTAAGTCCTCGAATGAGGTCAGTGACCCTGGTGGTAAAGAATCGAACCATGCCCTGGCCAGACCTGTTAGGGTCTGTGGGAAAAAAATGGCACCAGGTGGGTTCATCCCATCTACCGTTGCACCCGGCGCCGACGAAGATGTTGTTGTGATCATCTGGGTCGGTTGAACCGTTGTATTTCCCAATGTTTAATGGGAATTTTGTGGTGGTGACATCGGCGTGGGCGATTTCTGGGACGAACTTGGAGTTTTCGGCCGCAGATTTCGGCCTGTAGGGTTGGCCGCGGTGATGCTTTGCAGCGCGGAGGTACGTAGTGCGGGGGTGAGTGGGAGGAACGTAGTTGCGTCCTCCCAGTCTGCTGCTGGTGGCATGGGATTCCGCACGGTATGTACCATCGTCCGGATCGGTATAGCCTTGCCCTTCACGGTGGGACTGGGGTCCCAGTCGGCTGTGAATGCCTAGGCCGTGGTGGGCTGTAGACTGTCGCCTAGTTTCGCCATGTGGGCCTAGGCGACTCTGTATATGGCTCCTGTGGCGGGACCCATATGTGGAGTCGTCCTCATCAAGTGTGCGGACGTCGCAGTAAGAGGAACCACGATCTTCGTGCCTGCTTCTGGAGGCCGGATGTGTTGGGGCCCTGCCTTCGTACTGTAAAGTACGACCTGTAGGGGTGTGTGGTGCTGGGGTGGGCCCCACAGATACTTGCGCTTCTGCGCAAGCTCTGTTGTATGTTGCAGCCATCATAGCTGCTTGTTGGTCGTACCAGGCATGAAGGTTCATGCCTGTAGGTATCACAGGAGCGTACTGTGATAAATCGTGTCCAAACGTAAGGGATGCGCCCCCTTGCGTTGATGTGCCAATGTGTTCAGCATTTGGGGCTAGGGTAATGGTTCCCGCAGGCCCTTGGTTTGCGGGGTTTAGGTTATCCCCGGTGGTGTTGTTTTGACGATCAGACATGATCTTTGGAGAGAAAGGGATGGTCGGAAAAAAGTGCTAAGAGTAGCGGTGGGCACCAATGATGAAACAATGGTTAACCAGGTGGGTTAACTCACTGGTCTCGTCAAGAGGGTTAATCCCTTCTTTCCGAGGATCGCCGGCTGGATCGTCAGGGGGAGGGTTTCCTGCACAAGGAAACAAACCGTGACTCGCAACAAGGAGGATGAGGTGGGGGGTGCTCCTTGTTACCACTCTCCGGCGTGAGAATCAGTAGTTTACTTGGGAAGCAAAGTGTGATTGTAGTAGTATTGAGAGAGTTGAGAAGTGATACCTCAAACCTGGTTTGGGGTCAGTATTTATTGCCGAGGAGTGGAGGAGGGTAGTTGAGTAGCTAGCCTGACATCGCACAGCTATTTGCAGGTGTGTCAGACCTGTCGGTTACTGTGGTGATGCCACGTCCTGCTGTGGTGTCAGACTGTTGTATACACGTGGGCCGGTAGGCGACTGTTCCCAGTGCCACTTGCACTGTGGTGTCAGACCCACTTGCCTTGTAGGCAGGATGCGGTGCCAAGCCGCATCGCTGCTTGCGGTCATTGATGTTGTTCCCGCGTTGGTTGTTCCATCCATGATTTACGCGGGATGCGGTGTTATGCCGCATTGCCTGCTGAGTGACTGTTACTGTTGTCTAGATCCCTTGTCGTGACAAAAATGTTCATAGGATGCGGTGCGGGGCCGCATCGCTATGCGTAACATTGGTTTCCGTCCTTAAGGTAAGTCTTCTCATCACTGGACAGATTGGACCGCTGTGTTCGCGTGTGCCCACGCGGACACAGGTGAGTTTATTGCTGTTGGAGGTTTTTGATGAGGGTAATGGTCATTCGCGGTCCTGCTGACGCGAGATCTGGGACCATACCCCTTCAAGTCCCCCCAGTCTAGTGTTCCTTCCGTATGCAAGTTGCATGTGGGAGGGATACTGGACTATGTTGTCTAGAAGGTTAAATATGGGCCATGCGGATGGCTCCTTCTTTCAGTAAGTATTAGGCCTTTCGAGTGGATTGTTCCTTCCTTCGAGAAGGGTGTCTGGTGAGCAAGTTCCGTCTGATGCGGAATTCTCAGCCAAGGACTTGACTCTTAGTCTACCTTTTCTTGATGTCACCAGCCACCTGTTGGTGTTTCGAACCAACCTTTGAAACGGTGACTGAAGGTGTTCGCAGAGTTCGAACCAACCTTTGAGATCGTGACTGAAGATGTACGTCTTCGTCACTTTAGTTGTAACCTCTGCGTCAGTTAGTGCAAAATGTAAGTACTTTGCTCAAGCTCTATGTTCAGCAACTGGACATGCAATGATGATCCCTGTTTAGTGGGGTGTTCGTGTTCTCCAGTTAAGCTTTCTAGTAACCGCACGTCCTCTGCGGTTTATCTCTCAAGTAACCGCACGTCCTCTGAGGCTTAGCTCTCTAGTAACCGCACGTCCTTTGCGGTTACCTCGTTGCCGGACCTTGTTGGCCATGTTTGTTTGAGGAACGTGGGGTAGTTGCGCCATTGTTGGCCGTGTTTGGTCGAACAATGTGAATCTGAACTATGGGCAGATAAACATGGTCATAGGCGGGGTTGTGCCCACCATTGTTTATTCTATGCGGTCCATAGGTGGGTAACTAGTCATAAGCAGACTTGTTACCACTGTTCTGGAGCTACTTTCCTTCACGCTTTGGTGGAAAGTAACCTTTCTTTAAGTAGTGTTACCGGAAGAGATCACCTTAGATACTTGGGAAGTTGGTTGAAACTCTTCCGCATTCGTTTTGTAGCCACTTTCCTTAATTCTTAGTTGAAAAGCAGTTTTCCTTGAAGTAGCTTTGCTCCTCCGCATGGTGCTTTAGTTGTGGCTCTTCCGTAGCTACCGTTCGCATAGTTGCGGTTTGTAGTAACTACTCACGAGTGGTTGCGGTTTGCAGCAAAGAACTCGCTTCTAGAAGTCTTGTAGCCTGGACGTAGCTCTTGAAGGTTCAGGAGACAGGGTTGCTGATGTGCGGTTGCTCAGCACACTTGTCTTTTTCCTTAAGGAGAAGCTGTTTGCGTTCCCTCCGTGGTTGTGAACCGGAAATGAGGGTTTTGAAGCTTAAAGAAGCTTACATGGAGTGCGGTTTACCGCATCCTGAGAAGCGGTTTTCGCAGTCCAAAGAACCATGCTGGTTCTGAGTATCTGACGCACCTGTGTGGGTTGGTGAGTGTCATCTCCGCATATTCCACGTGTGCTCGTGGGTATGTGCGGTTATTGTTTATCCCCCCTTATATAATTTAAAGATATATATTTTTGCCTTTTTTGAGGGGTATGTAAAAAACGACATGCGGTATGGGTTATGGTGCGGTAAACCAGAAAAACCGCATGCCGCTTAAGTTTGGATAATGTTTGTCGCTTTTGTGTTGTCTACGTGGCTGATGGCACGTGTGGGTTGTTGAAAGTTAGTAGGATTCTGACATGTGATGATCTGAAAGGACGTTGGCACTGACCGAGGTCATAACTGCACTGTAGCAAGTAGTGTAAAGGTCTTTTCTGTCAGGCGCGTGGGCGGCCACGCGCGCGTGATAACCGTCAGCTGAAAAGCCGCTGAACACGTGGCGATACGTGAGTGGCCCTTTTTGAACGTGGTAAGTCGGTTTACTGCATCGCATTAATTGCGATGAGTATATAAGGGGAAACCGTTTGATTTCTCCACACTTTGTTCAAAATTCAAAAAATTTCTCCGGTGAAAAGAGACCATACTCTTCATCTTCTCCGATTAATCTGCCTGTACTTCCGGTGATCTTCTGAGTTTTTCTTGTAAACTCATACTTCTCTCTCTTATTTCTGATGGCTGAACCATCCAGTCCACACAATGTGGAGGGTGAAAACCCTGCTCATTCTTCTCCGGTGGGCGGTGAAGACGAAGATGATGGTGGTAGTGCCCCTGGTGGTGGCTTGCCACCCTTGAAGTGGTCGAAAGCGTCGTTCGACCAACTGATGACCAGTACACAGATGCCCCCCGAGTTTGGGGCTGTTTATCCCCAAGACGGTGACACCGGTGCTTGTGCTCCAGCCGGTCATGTGACCATGTGGGCCGATTCTTTCATCGATGGTAACCTTCGTTTACCATTGACCGTTTTTGTTGCTGAGTTGTTGGAGTATTACAAGGTTCATATCTCCCAGATGAGTCCTTTTGGGGTTATTCGTATTAGACACTTTGAATCAACTTTTCGTGCTCTTGGTTTACCGGTTACCGTTGATAATTTCCGGGGGTTTTATCAGTTGACGGTGAACACTGGGTTCTTCTCTTTCAGAGAGCGGTACGGAAGCACCAAGTTGATGACCCCTCCCAAGGGTATTACAAAGTGGAAGTGCAAGTTCTTCTATATTAAAGCTGCTGCGGTTGTTCTCAACATGACTTTGCGGAATGTTAATGAGCCTATCCCTGCGGAGGATATTGCCATTCCTAATGCGGAGAACGCGGATTGGTTCCCAAGGTTGAGGACTATTGAGCATAGGCCGTTGGATAACAATGAATTGTGGATGCTGCGGATGTTATTGACTAGGGCTGATAGGCATGCAAAGCCCGTTGTGCGGGAGAAAACTGGTGGTAAGTGTTCTTACTCTTGTGCGGTTTCATTATTCCCTTGTTTGCTATTAATTTGAACGTGTATTATCAGAAGTTGTTATTGAGCTGTGGAAGATATTTGATCCAACCTTTACTGGCAAGGTTGATATTGTCAAGACTGCTGTAGGTGCAGGTTTTAATTTGACCATTCTCCATAACTTCCGCGTTCCTACACGCGAGGCAATGAAGGTACCCCTGCCGCAGGGCAAAGGTATAATTCATAGCCTTCTTTTCTTGCCTTCATAGCCTTCTTTTCTTACCTTATAAGTTTCATGTTGCTGCTATTCTACATGCAGGTAGTCTTGGGGCCCTTGGTAAGTTTGAGTCAAAGGGTGTTCCCAAAAAGCATGCAGAGAAGAAGCAAGTGGATAAACCTGTGCGGGGTCGCGGCAAGAAGAAAACTGAGGCTCCTGTTGTTCCGCCTTTGGTTCCGCATGCAGCAGGTATCTCTCGTTCTCATTTCCGCAGATATACCGATTACGTGGTAGTATCTGACACCCTTGAGGGCTTGGGTGTTCCAGGTGCTGGTGCAGCCACCGGTGGAACCACTGCGGGTTCGAAACCCGCTGATGAGAAGAAGAGAAAAGCGGGGAAAGCTGTTGATGCTGGTGAGAAAAAGAAGCCGAAGATTCAGACCAGACGCGGGGCTTTTGTGGGACAAAGGAAGCCTGCGGTTGTTCCTGGTACGTAATGCGTAACTTGGACAAATATTTTGTATTTGTACTTGTAGTTTAACGTATTTTTGCTTTGATTGCAGAACCCCAAGATGAAGGGTTCTCCATCTTTGATGCTCCTCCTCCTCCCCCGCATGACACTGCTGCGGGTGTGGGGGTTTATAAGGTTGTTACGCCTGAGCCCTCTGTGCGGGAGGAGGATACTGGGAAGGGGCCTGCGGCCCAGATCTACGACACGGTGGATTCTCATGACAATGTCATTACCCCAGAGGATGCTGATGATCTGAACCTGAAATTTGCTTATACTGAAAGGCCAAAGTCTCCTGCTGCTGGGAAGGCTTCTGGTTCCGTTTCTGGGGGTGCGGGTTTCGTAGAGACTCCCATTCAGCCTGAAGAGTCTGAATTGGAGTATTATTACCGCACCTATACGGAAGATCGGGCCATGGTTTACCACCGCCCCCCCTGGACCGTACTGCAAGGGGATGATATTACTGCTGACCCCTCCGCGAGTAGGGAGATTTTGGGTGGTTTGGGCACCCCTTTTGAAGTCAACCGGGCCCGTTCTCTGTCAAGTGAGGCCCAGATTAACCAACTCTCCTCCATGCTTGTTAGGAGTTCTGTAATGGCCAATGCCATTATGGAAAAGTATAAGGTGTTGGGGCGCAGGGAGGAGGAGAATGTGCGCTTGCGTGCCGAGGCTGAGGAGTTGGTGAAGGCTGCACGTGAGGGTGCAGAGCAGCTTGAAAGGGATAGGGCTGCGTTTGAAAAGCGTAAGCAGACTGAAGAGTGGGCTGCAACTGCTGAGCTTAAACAGGTTCGTACCCTTGCAAAACTGCTTTCCACTGAGCGCAAGAGTTGGAAAGAATCTCTTTCTAATGAGCGCGAGACACTTTCTAATGAGCGCAAGGCTTGGAAAGACTCTTGGGCCAAACAGAATGAAACTCTCTTTCGTGTTCGGCAGGAGCTTGTCAATGCTAAGGCAGCAAATGCTGCGCTGGTTAAAGAGAAGACAGCAGCTGTTGCGGCTGCCCAAGAGGCCAAAGAGGCCGAAGCTCTCCTTGCGAAGGCTCTTGAAGAGGCCAAGGAGGTGGGGGCCCGTGCCGCAAAGGCTCTTGAAGAGGCCAAGGAGGCGGGGGCCCGCGCTGCAAAGGCTCTTGAAGGGGCAAATGTTGATCGTACCAACCTATCGAAAACTATCTTGGGCCTTCAGGTATAAGTCTTTTTTGCCTTTGAATTTGCGTATGTCTCACAAGTATGTTTGACAAATTTGTATACTTGTGTTCTTCTTGAGAAAAGGATGAAGTGCGGACCCGGGGGGCCGCTATTGAGGAAGTCTCTGCCCGTGCTGCTGAAGCCGAAGCGCGGGCAAGAGAGGCTGAGGAGGCTAGAGATAGCCTTGCTTCGTCACTTGAGCTGCTCAAGGCTGACCGTGAATGGATGCGTATGCGCGGGATCGGGCATGTAAGTATCCGTTGCCTTTGTTATTTTTGTTGTAGGTTTGCCTTTGATGACCTTTGTATTCTTGTTTCGCAGATTGTTACGGCCATCCTTGACGCACCTGAGAATGTATCAGGTGTTAATGAGATTAAGGAGCGTGCCCGGGATGCTGGTTTTAAAGCTGGCTATAATCGCTGCATTGGCCATATGAATGTTGTGGCCCAGGGCGGATATACTGATGAGCGATCCGGGTTCCACGGTGTGGATACTGAAGCGCTTCTTGAAGCTGCGGTTGCGGCGTATAACGACACAACCCTTTCCGGTATTGAGGAGCTTGAAAAATGTCTTGAAGCGGAGGACTATGTGGACCGCCTGCGGGTGTTGTACGCTGATGAGGAAGACGAGGAGAAGCCTGCTGTTGAGGGCCCTGATGGTGCGGGTTCCAGCGGGACAAAGAAAGACTAGGCTGACTTGCGTGCCTTTTTTGTTTCCTCATGTAAATGTCAAGAACTTTATGTAAATCACTTGTGCACCGCGTGGGTGTAGAAATTTTTTGAATATAAAGTTTCAACCCTTCTGTTCAATTTGTACAAGTGTTTTCATTACTTGCATGTTTGAATTTGTATGAGTTTAATGTTACTGTGAGTAACACCAAGTCTGTAATTGCCTTTTGCATATCTAGGTGATATGCAAGTATGAAGAACTGTGTCTGGCCGGATAAATAGTGTTGCCATTGCTGGCCTATTATAATAGTTGCGTGTGGTTACCACCTTGTGTGGGTATCACGAATGAAGATTTTGCTAATCTGTTTTTGTGGATACCTCAGAGTGGAGCACGCATTTGTAATAGAAATAAATAAACAATATTGCATTGAATCGTCTATTTATTTATTTGCAAATGGCCTGTGGCCCGATAGGTTACATGGTGAATGTAAAAAACATGGTTTACATATAACAGCGTCTAAGCTGTTGTGCATTCCATGTGCGTGCGATAGTTTCGCCTTCTAATGTTTGAAGTTTATACGCGCCTTTGCCCAGGACCTCTTGGATGAGGTAGGGTCCTTCCCACTTGGGGGCCAGTTTCCCTGGGCGTTCCGCGTTAGATGCTTCATTGTCACGAAGGACGTAGTCTCCCGGGTTGAAAGTACAAATGCGAACGCGTGCATTGTAGTACTTTTCAAGTTTGGTTTTGTATTTGGCCTCGTTGATGGCAGCGTTTTCGCGCCTTTCTTCCAAGAGGTCCAAGTCAACCCTGCGTTCCTCATTGTTGTCTATCTTGTTGATAGCCAACATTCTAGGTGAGGGGAGGCCTACTTCCGCGGGGATCATCGCTTCAGTGCCATAGACCAGGCTGAAGGGTGTCTCACCGTTGCTTGTTTTTGGGCTTGTCCTGTGAGCCCATAAAATACTTGGGAGTTCATCAACCCAACCGCGTCTGGCTGTTCCCAACCGTGCTTTGATGCCTTCCACTAAGCTTTTATTGATACTCTCGACTTGGCCGTTCCCTTGCGGATGCGCCACTGAGGAGAATATGTGTTCAATGTTTAGCTCTTTTAGCCATTTTTGAAAGTCATCGGCGACGAAGTTGGTACCGTTATCGGTGACGATGCACATTGGTAGACCGAAATGGCAGATGATAAGTTCCCACACGAATTTCCTTGTTATCATAGCGGTGGTTGATGCAAGTGGCTTTGCCTCTACCCATTTTGTAAAGTAATCAACAGCCACTATGATAAATTTCACTGCACCGGGTGCGTCTGGAAATGGTCCCACCACATCGATTGCCCATTTCTGGAATGGCCATGCGGTGGTGACGGGGATCAGGTTGTTCTTAGGACGCAAGGTCTTGGGAGCATGTCGCTGACAATTGAAGCACTTGCGTAAGACTTTGACTGCGTCCAGGTGCATGCCGGGCCAATAGTACCCGGCGTTCATGATTTTGGCCACGACCATGCGTGGGCCTGCGTGTATGCCACATATTCCCTCGTGAATTTCTTTGATAAGGTATATGGCATCTTGGGGGTTGACGCATCGTAGGAGTGGCCCTAGGTATGATTTACGGTATAAGATACCGTCTCCCATTTGGTAATGACACGCTTTGTATTGTAGCTTGCGTGCTTCTGCCTTGCTTTCGGGAGTAACACCTGATTGTAAGTATGCAATTATCGGTGTCATCCAGGATGTTGTACCGTACTGGATGACATTGACTTGGCGCAGGGGTACTGAAGGGTTTTGCAAAATCTCGATGCGTACCTCTTTTCCCAGGTGTTGGAAGCTAGTGGATGCAAGTTTTGATAGTGCATCCGCAGGTTTGTTATCACTCCTGTTGATATGGCGAATATTGAAGGAGGTGAACCTTGATTTCAGTTGCAAGGCTTGTTCGAGGTAGAGGATAATGATATCCCCTTTTGCGGCATAGTCACCGCGTATCTGCCCTGCAACCAGTAGTGAGTCGACGTGTGCTTCCAAATGTTTGACGTCGAGTTTGACTGCCAAACGCAGCCCTGCCAGTAGAGCCTCATACTCCGCTTCGTTATTCGTGCTTTTGAAATCGAGGCGGATTGCGTAGGTTAGCTCTTGGCCATCGGGGCTGACAAGTCGCAGACCTGCGCCAGCACCATCTTCGTTGGATGCACCATCTGTATATAGTGCCCAGGTTTCTGCGGAGGATGGTGGTGATGTAGAGTTTTGTTCTTCTTCGCATTCTTGAATGCGGTTTGCTGGTACTTCAGCAACGAAATCAGCCAAGACCTGGCCTTTGATTGCGGGGCGCGGCTTATAGTTCAGTGAAAGTGCGCCCAGCTCGATTGCCCATTTTGCTAACCTCCCAGAGATGTCGGGTTTGGATAGGATCGGGCCGATCCTGTAGTTGGTTAACACTGTGATGACGTGGTTTGCGAAGTAACGTCATAAGCGTCTCGATGCGTGCACTAGTGCCAGTACCAATTTCTCCATGATGGAGTACCTTGTCTCTGGGTCGTTGAGCATTTTGCTGATGTAGTAGATGGGTGTTTGGACTCCTTCCCGCTCCACTATGAGTACCGCGCCTACCGCGTTGTCCGCGGCAGACAGGTATAGAATAAGTGGCTCATCTTTTCGTGGTGCGGTTAAAGTTGGGAGCTGGATCAAACACTCTTTCATCTCCCGGAAAGCTTTTTCGGCCTCTGCGGTCCATTGGAATGGTTCCTTTTTTAGGCAGTTCCGCAGGGTCTTGATGAAAGGGTATGACTTAGCTGCGTGGTTGGCTAAGAATCTGTTTAGTGCGGCTAGCCTGCCGGCTAGTCGTTGCATTTCTTTCATCGTAGAGGGCGATGGCATGCGTTCGATCGCCTGAACCTTTTCCGGGTTTACCTTGAATCCATCTTTGGTTACGATGAATCCGAGGAATTTGCCTTCTTCCATTCCAAACGAGCATTTCCCTGGATTAAGCTTCATGTTGACGCTTCGCAGAGTTTGGAATGTTCTTTCGATATCGTTGAGCATGGTGTCTTCCTCCATGCTCATGACGACCAGGTCGTCCATATAGATTTCGACACTTTTGCTGATTTGACCGCGGAAAGTGTCGTTCATCAACTTTTGATAGGTTGCGCAACGCAAACTGCATTTTGGTGTAGCAGTAGTTCCCGGTAGGAGTGCGGAATGCCGTTTTGTCTTCATCTTCGATTGCCATCTGTACCTGGTGGTAGCCTTTGTAACAATCGAGGAAGCACTTCCATCGAAATGGTGCGAGGTTATCGACCTTCTCGTCGATCTCTGGAAGTGCCTAACAATCCTTGGGGCAGGCCTTATTGAGGTCTTTGTAATCGACACACATGAGCCAGCCCCCGCTTGGTTTTTCTACCATGACTGGGTTGGACAGCCAAGTCTGGTATTTGACTTCCCGCAGGATGCCTGCGGAGAGCAGTTCCTGTACCTGCTCTTCCATCGCCGCGTTTTTTGCTGATCCAAAGTGGCGTTGGCCTTGGATCACCGGCTTGATACCTGGCATGGTATTCAAGAAATGTTGCGCGATTTCGCGTGGCACCCCTGTCATGTCTGCGGGTGTCCATGCAAAAATATCTTGGTTCCTGAAGAGGAGTTGCTTCAGGCGCGCTCTGATGGTGGGTGTCAAGGCATGGCCCAACGTGACCGTTTGCTCTGGGTGTCTTGCGTTAAGCACCCATTTTTCTGGTTGCGTGTTGGGGGTGGGCCTTGCTACCTTGGCTGGACGCAGGTCGTCCGTAGACATAACTTCTCTTCGGGCGTATATTACCGCGACCCCCGTCTCGGTTAGGAAACCAATGGCAGAGTGAGGGACGGATGTGATCATGTTGAAGTCGCCCTGGGACTCTCTCCCGAGAAGTACGTCGTACTTGGAGGTGTGCGGTAAAACCATGAAGTTTACCTCCTCCGTTCTTGTGTGCCTCCCGTTGGTGAGGCGCACAGGAAAGGTAATCTGGCCCAGGGGGAATACGGTTTCCCCTGCAAACCCGGCCAACGGGTAGTCCGCTGGCTGCAGTCGATCTTTGTCTTCTTGATCGAACTGGTTGAAGCATTGCTCGTATATAATATCGGATGTACTGCCCGGGTCGATGAACAATCGCTCGGTGCAGTAGTGAGCCAGGTGGCCTGTGATAACCACGGCGCGTCTATCGCGCGGGCCGCCTCGGACTTTTGGAAAGACGACTTGCTCGTCTTTCCAGTGATTGTCCGGTCTTCTTGCCGCCTTGCGCGGCCTTCCTCTTCCTCCATTGATCATGTGGGTAGAGGCCACGTACATGGTCCTCTTACCCGTGGAGGTGCCCTCGTTGTGGGGAGTGATGCGCTTGGTAGCTTTTTGTGCGCCTGTCAACAGATGTTGCAGTTTCCCCTCTTTTAGGGCTCGCTCAATCTCCAGTCGGAGACTGATGCAGCTGTTTGTTGTGTGGCCATTGTCCTTGTGATACTCGCAGTAGAGTGCGAGATCCTGGTTCTTTTTGGACTTCATCGGTTGGGCCGGTCGCAGGAATTGTGCGTCCGTGAGAAGGACGTCGCTTGGCGACTGGTTAATCTCGGTCCAGCTGCGGTCCCGAGATTCCTTTTTTGTCGCCCGATTTTCACGCTGGGCGTTGATTGTAGCCCTTGCGTCGGACTGGTTGCTTCGTGGGACATATGGTCTGGAATCGCTGCCACGATTCCATGTGTCCCGGTTGCGCTTATTGCTGCGCTTGGGCTCTTGGCGGGAAGACTGGCCTTCCGCCTGGGGTTGTGCCTTTGACATGTGCGGTCTTAGGGACCGCTGAGTCTGGGCGTATGTCTTGACCGCAGCCATGACATCTTCCCACTTCTTAGGCAAACCATCTTTGCCCGAGATATTCATAACCATTTGCTCGTCTTTAACGGCAACAATGAAATGGTTACGTGCCATTTGGTCGGCGACATTGCCTATCTCTAGGCATTCTTTATTGTAACGGACAACGAACGCTTCAAGCGATTCGTTATCCCTGCGCCAGATGTTCATGACGTCCATGGAATCACGTTCATGGCGTCGTTGCTGGCTAAAGTGCGCGAGGAACTTTTCTTGTAAGTCCTCGAATGAGGTCAGTGACCCTGGTGGTAAAGAATCGAACCATGCCCTGGCCAGACCTGTTAGGGTCTGTGGGAAAAAATGGCACCAGGTGGGTTCATCCCATCTACCGTTGCACCCGGCGCCGACGAAGATGTTGTTGTGATCATCTGGGTCGGTTGAACCGTTGTATTTCCCAATGTTTAATGGGAATTTTGTGGTGGTGACATCGGCGTGGGCGATTTCTGGGACGAACTTGGAGTTTTCGGCCGCAGATTTCGGCCTGTAGGGTTGGCCGCGGTGATGCTTTGCAGCGCGGAGGTACGTAGTGCGGGGGTGAGTGGGAGGAACGTAGTTGCGTCCTCCCGGTCTGCTGCTGGTGGCATGGGATTCCGCACGGTATGTACCATCGTCCGGATCGGTATAGCCTTGCCCTTCACGGTGGGACTGGGGTCCCAGTCGGCTGTGAATGCCTAGGCCGTGGTGGGCTGTAGACTGTCGCCTAGTTTCGCCATGTGGGCCTAGGCGACTCTGTATATGGCTCCTGTGGCGGGACCCATATGTGGAGTCGTCCTCATCAAGTGTGCGGACGTCGCAGTAAGAGGAACCGCGATCTTCGTGCCTGCTTCTGGAGGCCGGATGTGTTGGGACCCTGCCTTCGTACTGTAAAGTACGACCTGTAGGGGTGTGTGGTGCTGGGGTGGGCCCCACAGATACTTGCGCTTCTGCGCAAGCTCTGTTGTATGTTGCAGCCATCATAGCTGCTTGTTGGTCGTACCAGGCATGAAGGTTCATGCCTGTAGGTATCACATGAGCGTACTGTGATAAATCGTGTCCAAACGTAAGGGATGCGCCCCCTTGCGTTGATGTGCCAATGTGTTCAGCATTTGGGGCTAGGGTAATGGTTCCCGCAGGCCCTTGGTTTGCGGGGTTTAGGTTATCCCCGGTGGTGTTGTTTTGACGATCAGACATGATCTTTGGAGAGAAAGGGATGGTCGGAAAAAAGTGCTAAGAGTAGCGGTGGGCACCAATGATGAAACAATGGTTAACCAGGTGGGTTAACTCACTGGTCTCGTCAAGAGGGTTAATCCCTTCTTTCCGAGGATCGCCGGCTGGATCGTCAGGGGGAGGGTTTCCTGCACAAGGAAACAAACCGTGACTCGCAACAAGGAGGATGAGGTGGGGGGTGCTCCTTGTTACCACTCTCCGGCGTGAGAATCAGTAGTTTACTTGGGAAGTAAAGTGTGATTGTAGTAGTATTGAGAGAGTTGAGAAGTGATACCTCAAACCTGGTTTGGGGTCAGTATTTATTGCCGAGGAGTGGAGGAGGGTAGTTGAGTAGCTAGCCTGACATCGCACAGCTATTTGCAGGTGTGTCAGACCTGTCGGTTACTGTGGTGATGCCACGTCCTGCTGTGGTGTCAGACTGTTGTATACACGTGGGCCGGTAGGCGACTGTTCCCAGTGCCACTTGCACTGTGGTGTCAGACCCACTTGCCTTGTAGGCAGGATGCGGTGCCAAGCCGCATCGCTGCTTGCGGTCATTGATGTTGTTCCCGCGTTGGTTGTTCCATCCATGATTTACGCGGGATGCGGTGTTATGCCGCATTGCCTGCTGAGTGACTGTTACTGTTGTCCAGATCCCTTGTCGTGACAAAAATGTTCATAGGATGCGGTGCGGGGCCGCATCGCTATGCGTAACATTGGTTTCCGTCCTTAAGGTAAGTCTTCTCATCACTGGACAGATTGGACCGCTGTGTTCGCGTGTGCCCACGCGGACACAGGTGAGTTTATTGCTGTTGGAGGTTTTTGATGAGGGTAATGGTCATTCGCGGTCCTGCTGACGCGGGATCTGGGACCATACCCCTTCACACACGTAACTAAAGCCTAATATTGGTAGAAAAAAATCATAAGCACGGGCAAAATTTGACCTTCAACTTGTGTAACTATAAATCTTTAAGGTGCTCGCTAAACTTTTGAAGCATTCAACTTGCGATCACCATTAAAACAAACTCGACAATTTCACATTTTTCTATTTGTGATATGAAGCTGATTATAAAATAATTGGCGGACTCATTTTACAAAACCGAGTGAACTAAAAAAAGGTTCAAGTTACAAGGACACAACTCTTGTTATAAGGCATAAAATATAAATGAAAACGTCTCAACGAACTAGACATTTGAACCACACACACACAAAATATTTACACGTTTATTTAGTTATTTGATTTTGCTTTTTCTCGTAAACTTTTTAGTTTTTCAAATTTTCAATACTTCCCTCTACATCTGTTTGACATAGAAAACTTCAAAGTTTTCTAGTAGTGAGTACTTATTTCACGGATGAAAAATAACTTACAATGTTATGGAGGTGTGGGTAGATATCTACGCCATAAGCCACCCTTGTGTTCAACGAGATCTCATTGAGGGTTTCATGTAGTGCGTCCATCATCCCATCCCATGGTTTCCCATTTTTCTCATGGTGTTGTGTGTTGGTGAATTCATATGCAAATGCTTGAATGCCTGTATTCGATAAATGGGGTCTCGCAAAGAATGAGGTAATGGTGTTTACTATCACATTCGTTTTGGCCCAAACAACTCGTTCGTTGCATCTTTCTGGCTCGAATATGCTTGCTGCTGCCTCATAATAGGAATTTAAAAGTCTAGTGTTTAAGGTCTCTTTAATATTTAAATGTGCATACCACCTGTTAGAATTTTACAATTGTAACATTTTGAGAATTTATGGAGAACAAGTATTGGGTACACATAAATACTAGAGTAAAGTTTAATTTCAGTCCCTGTGGTTTACACCCATTCTCACCTATAGACCCTATTTGCCAATTTTGATCATTCCAGTCCATGTGGTTGTCAATTGCAATCAATAACACCCCTCTCCTTAAGTACCGTTAGTTGACCGTCCAAATAGATAATGTTGACAGGGGCAAACTTGTAATTTCACCTAAACTAGCCCCTGTCAACCATGTCAATCCTCAATCTTCTTTTATAAGCATCAGTTCACCCCCCTCCCTACAGGCTCCTAACGAAGTTCTCCAATCAACCCCAAGTCGCCTGATTACTACTCTGATCGAGGGCAAGATGTTCACATATGCTTTGGTTATGTGATCTAAACAAGTAACATGTACCACATTGCCTTGATTTCGCTTAACAACCTAGTAAGTACTCAAGACAGTTGAATGACGTTGATGAGGTGTCGTGTGATAATCATAATCAAGATTGTGCGGTTTGGAAGTGTTGGTGTTGTTTAGGGTGATTAAAACCCCATATTTATGATGCATATTTAGAAACTAACTTTAATTGTCATAATGGGTTTTTTGTCTGATTGTTTTTAGTTCTTAATGATCAAGGTAAATTCATTTTGCAATTATGTATTTAATATGCAACTTTTGAATGTTTTAAACTTGTAGCCGAATGTGTATATTGTTATTGTTTTTTGTTTGATATTATTATTGATGTGGGCATGTTACTTTAGGTACTGTTATTGATGGTTCATGTTGGCAGAATGCCTTTGATGTGGTTATGTTATTGTTCTTGTTTGATACTTTCAATCTTGGTAGTAGGACTTTGATGCTGGTTCATATTGTTGGTTTATTGTAGGATTTCGTTATAATGTGGGTGTTGATGGTACAAGACAATTATGCACAATAGGAATTAGTTATAATCTAGGTGTTGATGGTACAGGACAGTTATACACAATAGATTGTATAGACATATTGCAACATGCTTATTCAGTCAAGACTGTGATAATCAAGCCTTTAACTTGATCAAGGTACAATAGGATTTAGGCTTTGTTATGCACAATAGGACTTAGTTATAACTTGAACAGGGATCATAGACTTTGTTATGCACAATAGGATTTAGTTATAACTTGAACAGGGATCATACATTTTGGAAGGCATAACTTGAAGTGTTTGATCAACTGATCAAACCTGTGATAATGAAGCCAGTTCCAAGTTCTAAAAGAAAATCTTAGTAGAAGTTGTAAGGGTCAAACCCAATTCAAGTTCTAAAAGTCAAACCTAGTTCAAGTTCTAAAGGTCAAACATAGTTTAAGTTGTAAAGGTCAAACCCGGTTCAAGTTATAAACCACATTCAATTCGGGTTACATGTGTTAATCTGTTGTTCTTGTTGTTACTAACATAATTTTGGTGGTTGATTAATTGGTTTTGGTGGTCAGTTACTAGATTAGGAAAGATTTTTGAATTTGGAGGGAATATATGAATTAAAAATGCAGGGATTGATAAAGTAGATAAACTTGTGGGGATATTTTAGTCTTTTCATAGGATTATAAACGTCCAATTAGGGAGAGGGATGTTATTGATTGCAATTCGTTGATATGCTTTTGTCTGTAGCTTGTATTCGTTTTGTCATGTATCTAATTTGGTCTATGTATAAACATTTGGTTTTGTTTAGTTTGACTTTGTGTAAGTTAACCAAGTCATAACATCCTCCTGTTGTTGACTTGGACAATGTTTTGATTTGTATGTTGTTCAATTGACAGTGGTTCACAACAACCGAAAATGAATCAATCGACAATGAATAACTGTCGATTGAGTTCAATATGTTTTATCTTCAGAATTGGACTGTCGATTTCCTTGATCAAACGACAATGAATTGTTGTTTAATGTTGGAGACTGTCGATTGGATCTTATTGACTGTTGATTGAAGACCTGCAGGTATGTAGTATAAGTACCTGCACTGTCATTTGTAATAGGTAGAGCATATTTCAGAGAGTGAGGAGCATTTCATGTTTGTCATTGTACCGAAACTCTTTTGAAATCAATACAAGTGAACTTTAAAGTGATATACTTGTGTTATTGATTGTGTTCTTTGCTTGGTTGGATATATTTACTAGAATTCCGCACTAGTTCTTATATTTACAACAAGAAATATTGTGTTCGAGATCATTTCTGGACCTACAAAATTGACAACCACGGGATTTGGAATGGTCGAAATTGACAAATAGGGTCTATATGTGAGAACGGATATATAAACCACAGGGACTGAAATTATACTTTACTCTAAATACTAACAAAATAAAATACCATAAATCAAAAGCTGAATAAGAGTTAACATACTTTTGGATATTGGTCCATTCCAATTGATGAATTGTTTGGCATTGATTGTAGTCCAATTTGGCCATCTCGAGATACTGGTTATTGCTAATATTTTCCATCCTACATCCACTCATTTAAATAAATTATATTAGCTATAGTACAAGTAGGAAAGTTGGTGAATAATAGTGGACTTGAAGTTTTGACTTTTTTTTTCTCTCTCTTTTAAGTTTTTGTTTTTTATATTTTTATAAGTTGGTGAATAGTGGACTTGAAGTTTTGATTTTTTTTTCTTTTTCTTTCTCTTTCTCTTTTAAGTTTTTGTTTTTTAAATTTTTATCTCTTAACTTTTAGTATTGACAATTACAACATCTTAATTTTCTAAAGATTTTATAATCGAGTTTTATGTGTTTATTTTTATGTAAGTGTCAGTATAAATTGAAATTAATTTATGTTTAGACGTAATTTTTTCTCGGAAACGAGTTTGGTCGAATATAATATGTTCTTATGCTTATTATTATGTATACTTTTAGTTGGTTTACGTTTCGACTTAAATTTTCTTAGAAAATATGTCAAGCCAAATATAATAAGTTTTCGTGCTTATTTTTACGTACGTTTTCAATTGGTCTACGATGTAAATTCCAATTAGCAAGTTGTGTGAATAGTGTTTTTATCCTATTGCCTTTTTTGTTTCCTTCTTGTGTTTTTTTTTTCTAGACTTTATTATTATTAATTTTTACTTTCTTAATGTTTAATGTTTTAGTTTTACGTTCCTTTTTCATTAAAGTTATATTTGGAGTTAATTACACAGATAGACCCTATGGTTTATAGCTAGTTTTGCCTTTGAGTACTAACTTTTTTTAACAGGTTCAGGTTTCATGATTTCAATTTCATAACATCTTTGGGTACTAACACCAAACTTAGTTAATTTTGATGTTAAATTTCAGTAAATGACTAAAATACCCTTCCATTTTAAAAGGACCATTTATGTCACTACTCTATTTTAAATTTCAATGACCATTTGTGTCATTACTCTATTTTTGGTTATTAGAACGAATACACGCATTTAATCTTTTGTAAGTTAATGAAAATTATTAAAAATATTAATCAGCTTAATCGCGTATTTGTTATAATAACTAAAAATAGAGTAATGACACAAATGGTCCTTTGAATTAAAAATAAAGTAATGACATAAATGGTCCTTTTAAAATGGAAGGGTATTTTAGTCATTTTACTGAAATTTAACATTAAAATTAACTAAGTTTGGTGTTAGTACCAAAAGGTGTTATAAAATTGAAACCATGAAACCTGAATCTGTTAAAAAAACATTAGCACCCAAAGGCAAAACTAGCTATAAACCACATGGTCCATATGTGTAATTAACTCTTATATTTAAGATAACGTTTACGTTTCCATTTACAATTAATTTAAAATCATCCCGTCCCCTTGTCTCATTTAAATTTATTTTTATGGTTTTCATTCAATGTAAAACATGTGTCGGTATTCTTTTGAGCATATTTCTTTGGGTTGCTATACTGAACCAAAATAGATATCGACCAAAACCCCACAGCATAGCGCGGGAAATCTTACTAGTTCTATATCTAATACGAAATAAAACAAGAAATTATTAGGGGAACTGGCCTGTAATAATCCCACCTAGACCTTATTGGCCATTAATAATCCCACCTCAGAATATTCCCCCCACCAGTCCCACCTTTCACCTATTTTTCCTACAATGGTCCCCCGTTAAAAAAACTTAACGGAGTTAAGCTTTTTTCCAAATTACAAACATATTTTTTAGGGCTTTTGATCTGAACGACGATACGAGTCCATTGATATAAAACTTACTTCGAAATGGTGCTCCAAGTGACTTGATTTTGGTTAATTGAAAATTTAAACACCCGAATTGTAGCGCCGTTTTCATCGTTTGGAGCACTTTTTTGAAGTAAGTTTTACATCAATGGACTTGTATCATCGTTCTAATCAAAAGCCCTAAAAAATCTGTTTGTAATTTGGACGTTAAGTTTTTTTAACGGGGGACCATTGTAGGAAAAATAGGTGAAAGGTGGGACTGGTGGGGGGAATATTTTGAGATGGGATTATTAATGGCCAATAAGGTCTAGGTGGGATTATTACAGGCCAATTTCCCAAATTATTAAGATGCATTTCTACATAGATAACCTAACACCTGTAAAGGGTTTTTCCTATCCATATGTCGTCTTCACCTCCATATTGTTCCAAGTAATATCTTGCCTCGAGTCGAGGTAAACTCGCGTACCATGGCACATCAAGCGCGTATCCAACCTGTTTGTGATTTTAGAAGCCGTTTATTGGACGCAACGCAAGTCTATTGATAGTTAACTTTTTGTTATAAACATATACACAATTGATTAGCTTTTATAAATTTACATCGAGATAGTTGGTAAACGGACGACAAGTTGCGATTAGCATAATTTAAAATTTTCACTTTAGTATAATTGATACTATTGTTTGGTACGTACCTCCCCAGGCAAGTCCTTTGTGATGAGCCATTTATCAAGAAGCTCGTTGGTTGATCGTTTTTCAGTCAAGAAATTGTAAGAAAATTTCTTGGCATCATCTAGGATTTTCTCTCCAAGAAAAAGCACTTGAGAAGCCCGATATAGATTGAACATCGCGGTCACAGCTTCTGATGACTGCCCAGGATAACAAACAAACTGTCCATCTTTCTCGAAATGTCGAAGCACATCTATCACGTTTTGTTAAACATTAAGTGATCATAATTAGATAACAACAAAATTTACTCAAGTATTGATTTTTGATGAAACTAACCAGGGGAAACTTGATAACCATTAGTTCTTAAAACCCGAAATCCCATACATGTGTCGTCGATATCTGGTAAATTGCAATATCTTGTAATCCCTATTGCTTGTCCGTCCCAATACATTTAAACATTTGTTATACTAATTATTACACTAAAATAAGATGAACAACAATAATAATTATTACGTTACTTTAAATTAATAATAATTTATACTTTAAAACTATAGCTTTTAAAAAGACTGGACATGTTTATGGCTAAATCTATACTATATAATAAAAGAAACCAACTTTGACACACATATCATTTATTGGAGCCATCTATTTTTTTGTTTTCTCATCTCTATCTCCTACTTAATTATAGATAATTAATATTAATTAAAAGATTAATAATAATAATAATAATAAAGACGAACAGGGTAATTTTGAAAGTTTCATTAGGGGTTCAAAAGCTTATATATAATACGTTGATTCCAACGTTCACTTTGAGGGGAACATAGTAACCGAGTTTATTATTTATATTAGTTATAATTATTTATTTTATCAATTATTTCAAGTTTGTTTCTTAATCTTCTATATATATACTATATAATAAAAGAAATCAATAAGAGAACACATGTCATTCATTGAATGTATTCTCAAATCTATAATTATGTTATATTAATTAAATAAATAAATAATAAATTAATATTAAATTTTATCGTACTTTAATAAAATATTATCCTTAAATCTAAATTGTTAATTTAATATATTTTTAAACTAAATACATCTCTTTCATACTTATCTTATATTAAATATAAAAATAATAAATTAATATTAAATGTTATCCTAATTTATCAAATTTTTTTTTTTATTATTTGGTATACAAAATTATATTTATTCAACTCGTGTAAAACGCGGGGTTTCTAAAAATATAATTTTTTTTATTATTTACTATACAAAGTTACATTTATATAACCCGTGTAATACACGAAGTTTTTAAATATATAACTTTTTTTATCATTTGCTATGTAAAATTAGATTTATTCAACACGTGTAATACACAGGGTTTTTTAAGAATATATATTTTTTATTATTTGGTAGATTTTCAACTCGACTATACATGAGTTTTTTAAAGATATGATGTTTTTAGTATTTAATATACAAAATTACATTTATTTAATCTGTGTATAGACATGGTTTTTAAAGATATAACTCTTTTTAGATCTATTCAACACGTGTAATATATGGAGTTTTTAAGGATGTAATTTTTTATTATTTGGTAGATTTATTCAACCCGATTATACACGGGTTTTTTTAAAGATACGACGTTTTTAGTATTTAGTGTACAAAATTACATTTATTTAATCTGTGTAATACACATGGTTTTCAAAGATATAACTTTTTTTATTATTTGATATATAAAATTACATTTATTTAACCCGTACAATATACGGGGTTTATAAAGATGTAACTTTTTATTATTTAATATAAAAAATTACATTTATTTAACCCGTGTAATACACGGGGTTCTAACCTAGTTACAAGAATATTACGCGCTTGCTATATGTTTACGTTAAAAAATTGTTAAATCCATGCATGTAAAATGATTAATTAAATGATCATTTAACCACTAAACAGAAAAAAATAATAAAATATTATTTATTATTATATATTTTTTTGTTTCTTTAACTGTATAAGGGTACATTGGTTATTTTATATTATTTACGTAACCGTTTGATTCGTGTGAACTAAATCCATAAATTTTTTTTTTTGTTTATTCATCTGTATCTGGGCATCACTATAGTTTGCTCCAAAATTAGCAATAAAATAAGATGATTTTCAAAGTTTAGGTTAATTGTCATATACCTATATATATAATCAGTACACTCCTTGATCTCAGACTGAAAATACCGTGCGATTCCAAGACGTTGCAGCCGATCAACCATCCAAATTTGTTCAAATATTTCGACAGGGTATACATGCGGAACTGCATCGAGTTGAGTACCTTTATTAACTATATATATTCACATAAAAATATGCCAAATTGTGTTATAACTCATTATTATAGTTACATCATAATTGTAACTTTTATAGATTTATGAACTTTTATAAATCCCAAACAATATTAGATTTTGGATGAGTTTACATCGAGATAGATGGTAAACAGGCAACAAGCTACGCTGCTACCCCTTTTTAAATAACAAAACTAAGTCTTTTAAAAACTACGTCCATAGATCTCTGGGTTATAACATTACTATGCGTGACCCTTTGAACTCGACTAAGAAGGTCCACAGCCTCTGGCGCTAGGAAACCAAAAGTATCAAAAGCAAATGAGATAAACACGTGTTGGTTGTCAACGCACGCTTTCTCATGTTTGGTCACTTTACCCGAAGCAGCCTTTAAAGCAGTCTGACCTACCATGAAAGCACTACCCCTTAAGCACACAAGCGGGGAAACCCTTGTTAGATCCACACATTCATGTTTTCCTCCTACACATCCAAAGACCAGAATGCCGGCTGGTCAAAGGGTAGAGCTCCCTTCTAACGGGTCAGTTAAGAAATTAACGGGTGCCTCTTTTTAGCAGAAATACCAGCGCGTCTGAATATGTCAAAAATGACATCCCTAACCAAATCATGTTAGTATTTAGGAGCTCTCTACAATGAACTGCATGCTCCCAAAAGAATCCAAGCACGCCTTATGACAAACAGGGCATACCTCATCAACAAGAAATAAAGGAATCATAAGACGATACTTAAGGATAGTACGGTACTCCACCGGCGACATATGCTAGCCTAACGCATCTATAGGTATAGCAAGAAGAAAATCTTGTGCATGTGGTGCTCGTAGACACTCAAAAACGGGCATAGTAAATGTTTCTGTAATCAAGTTTAGTATGTTAATTACTTGTGAATCTTTTTTCGACAGTTCAAGCCAACCCAAGCCAATCCATAAAACGGCCGGCTCAACCATTTTAGTTATGAGCCATCCCACCCAATTTACCATCCCTAGGATATATGATATACCCTTACGACAATCAATCATAAATGAATTTCATGAGCATAGAATAACTGAATAAGAATACTTTTTTTTTGAACAACAAATTTGGATAATTGACGGACCATTAGAGTATTATCGTGTCACCAGTAGAACCACCCAATCATATCCATCTCCACTAGGCAATAATACCTATACATCAATTCAGAAGGAAACCCAATAAATCTAGGAAAACCCCCTTGTGCGAATCGAACCCAGGACCTAATGGTTCCTAAGCCTTATCCCACCTCCAAGATACTAATAGGCTATAATGCCACGAGCAACTGAATAAGAATACTGAAGACAAAATCGAAAAAAAGATATTCTAAACTTTGTCTATGTATTTATTCACTCAAGCAATTTAAGTAGCAGTCGATGTGAATTGTAGAAATAGAAAACATATGACATAAGCTGGAATGAGTTGGGAGGCTTAAGAATATGGTGGCCCAAAGCAAGTGCTTCACTTAGTTCCCCCAAAGACCGGCCTTGGTCCATACTTATTCTACGCGTTTTAACCAAACTCGCTTGACTCGTTATCTAACGAACTAGTTGGACTCACTATTTTTTACCACTTAAATAACTAAAATGCATGATATTAGTTACCTCCCCCTTTGAACTTGTCAACAAGATTGGTCAAATATTTAAGACACTTTTGATCTTTAGTTTGCATGAATGAAAAAGCAGTTGCTGATGGAGAGTAGACAATGGATCCATTTTCTGATTGAAGTTTTAGAAGCTTGTCCCATTCCAAATCTTTCATCCCCTCCAAGCTATAAATCATGATTGTTGGGGTGTTGTGAACTTTTTCTTTTGGGATCCTTTCAATATTAGTAATTAAACAAAAAAGATCACAGGTTAGTAATTAATTTCAAGTGTCTTGTATTTTGATTTCAAGTTTATTAAACGATTAAACAACGGTAATTAAGGAACTAACTTTAAAAGCTTCCTTTCTCGTCGTTTGTACATCTCTTTTATGACGGGTGAATCATTTGGCACTTTTAGATCTAGTTTCCCCGCGAGTTCAATGAGTGCAGGGAACACTAATTCCAAACCATGTGTCTTGTGTTCTTCATTCTGGTCTCCAAGCTTGTATATGTTGTCCTCCACAAAGTTTAGTCCTGCATATCGTTAAACTAATAATGTTGCGATGAAATTTCCATGAAGTTAAATATTTTGTGGTGCAAAATAATTTGTGTGGTGTAATGACCTACAATTTGTAAATTTCTAACCTTTTTCGCACTTATCTGGATGGACTTTCCACGTAGTTAAAGCAATCACACAAGCCAACGTGTTGACAAGCCTATCAGAAATAGAAAATATCATGGATTCGCCCCATGAGCCATCGAGGAGTTGATGGTTTGCGATCCACTCTAGACTTGATGGGAATTGAGGACCACCACTTTGTTCATTGACGCCTTCTATAAGTGCAACCCAAGCTGTATCATAAGCCGAGGGAGATATCACTCCATCATCCACTGAACCGAAAATTGACTTGATGGATTTAACATAATTCTTAATAGCATGATCCTCTTCCACAAACGGCATTTCAATATGTTGTAGTACATCTGCACAACGTTATAAGGTTAGGGCAAAGGGTCACATTGGTGACTCGTAAATTTGAGAAGCCATAGAGAGGGGGTGAAATCTGTGACCACGGATAGCCACGGACGGGCATCGTGAGAAAGGGATGGGGAGAGGGATGAGAGAAGCTTGACAAACTGACGTGGAGGATGGTTAGTAGATGGTACCCGTCCTCTCGCGTTGAAGACGGTCTAACAATTTTATAATATTTAATTACTAGTTTAGAACCCCATGTTATAGTTATATCTTTAAAATACCTCGTGTATTGCACGAGTTAAATAAATAGTATGTAATCAATTAACACATACGGTCGTCAAGATATGTATTTGAATGCTAAATTCGATGTACTATTTACTTATTAAAATTTATTTCTTTTATTAATTATTAGGTTAGAAACATGTGTATTACACGTGGTAAAACCAATGAAATATTAAATGATTATTAAAAAATGAAAAAAAAATAAAAGAAATAATAAATAAATAAATAAATAAGAGAGATCCATGAAGTTTGTGATTTAATATTATTTTCTTATTTATGTATCCTATTAAATATTAAATAATAATAGTATTAAAAAAATTATTTAACTGATTCTAATTTAAACGAGAATAAAAATTGATATATTTGTCTGGTTCTACAAAGAAAATAAACTTCTATCTCCTAAGGAGAAGGAGAAAATACAAATTACCTATTATTATTAATTTAAATTTTGATAGAAAAAGTTATTATCCTTATCTAAATTATATTTAGTTAAACTATTGTTTAATAAGAAAAAGAAATTGAAAAATAAGATAGGGAGATTATTAATTCAAAGTTTGATAAAATAAATTATTATCCTTATCTAAATTATATTTAGTTAAATTATTTTTAATAAGAAAAAGAAATTAAAAATAAGAAAAGAAGACACCAGAGATTAACACGTGTCAAAATTTTTTTTTTTCATTTATTAATATAGAAAGATATCATGGTGCTATCAAAATCCAAAACACCTTCCTCATAAAAAATCTATATCACTATTCACATACCTTTTTCGTAGGGTTTAAGGATGGCTTGACACTTAAAGTTCACAGATTTTATGTGACCTACAAAATTGTAAGCTGAGTAAACAAATATATTAGTAACCATCAAATAAAATTTACAATCATTTTGATGAAATTTACACTTTACTTTGAAAAACCAAGCTTTTGTGGTGGTAAGTTAATTGTTTATGTTAATTATTTTTTTGAACATTGTTGCTAGCTAATATAAAAATGTAAACAAGAAAGAATTTTTAACTATAAAAACATATATAATTTATGTTATTCATATAAACATAAGAACAACTGAACAAGACATACAAAAGGTGAAGAAGATGCCCGTAGAGGAACAAAAGGGACGAAAAGTGGTGGTTTGAGATAAACGACAGTGGAAAACGGTGGCATTAGTGGTGGTAGGAGGTGGTGAGTTGATGATACCCATATCGCTTATAAATTATTATGTTTATAGTAATTTGCTTAATCCTTGCAAAGATTAAGCCATGCAACCAACAATTATAGGAGTATATACGAATCTTTGTTTTTTTTTAATAATTCAAGTAATGACAAAACCACTCGGATTTCTAATTGCAAAGACTAAGCCATTCAACCAACAATTTTAGGAGTATATACGAATCTTTGTTTTTTTTTTAATAATTCAAGTAATGACAAAACCACCCGGATTTCTAATTGCAAAGACTAAGGCCCTGTTTGGTAGGCTCTTAATAGCCTCTTAATATTTCATGTCTGACCGAGTCAGATTTGGGGCTGTTTGTTTCATCCATCTTAATACCCCATACCTCTTACCCAGCCTCTTATTTATGTCTCTTACCCGGTCATACATCACAAGGAGTCTGACCAAATAATACCCTCTTCATTCTTCTCCTCCACAGCCAACATCATCTTTCTCCTCAATACACAGACATCATCCTTCTCCTCCACAGCCAACATCATCTTTCTCCTAACAGCCGCCACCATCTCCTCCTCTCATCGACAATTCCGCCGCCCTCCATCCACGTCGCAATAGTCCTCCATCGCAGCGCCCTTACAGCCTCCGTTCTCCTCCGCCGCCCTCCACCACTCCGCCGCCCTCTATCTCCACTGGCTCCTCCATCCACCGGCCTCCTCCCTCCACCGATGCTTCGTTCATAGAGAAAGGCCTTAATATTGTCGGCTGGTTTTTTTTTTTTTTTTTTTTTTGATTTTAGAACAGTTGATTTTAAGGGTTTTAGCTGCAGGTTGTGGCTGTTTCAGTGTTTCTGGCATTGGGGGTTTGCTTTCTATGTGTTCTTTGCACCTTTTGTGGGGAAGAAAAAGATGTATGAGTATATTGTGTTGGTTAGAAACAGATTGTTAATTGTTTGGTTAGATTGGTATATTGATTTTTACAAAGTAGTTCAGAGGGGTAAAAATGTCATTTACACCGTCATTCAGAGGTGCAACCAAACATCAGTTTACTGGTTCAGCACTTATTGGTTCAGAGCCTCTTACCCATTCAGACCTCTTATTCATTCAGCACTTTTTGATTCAGATGTTGCCAAACAGCCCCTAAGCCATGCTACCAACAATTATAGGAGTTTACACGAATCTTTGTTTTTTTTTAATAATTCAAGTAATGACAAAACCACCCGGATTTCTAATAACTCAAATGATGAAATAAGAATTTATAGGAATATTAAAACATGTTTTCAATAAATCAAGTAATGAGAGTAAGGGAATACGGTGTGGGCGGCAAACTGGTTCGGGAAAAGGAGTTTGCCGCTCGGGAACACCACCGCTAATCATGTTTGCCGCGCGGTGAAGGTGGAGGTGCGGTAACAGGTTGCCGATCGGGGAGAGGGAGGGTAGGGGAGAGGGGGTGTGTGGGGGTGTGTGGGGTAGGGTCCATGCCATCTTAACCAATCACACATTTTCTTTTTTTTTTAAATAGTTTACCAATTCATGTAGTGTCTAACCATTGCCAACACTTTTGAGCATAGTTTAAACACTTTTCATTGAATGACATGGCACACTCTCATTGGTTGATTTTGAAGTTTACCACTTTAAGTGTCTAACCACTCTCTACACCCTAACATGTTTTCAATAAATCAAGTAATGAGAGAGCATGTACTAGGAATCAACTAACGGTTCCTCAATAAATTAATCAAGTAATGACATAAACAATTGAGTCAAATGCCTGGTTGGTTCCTATAATTTGCGAACATTGCAGAATTGGTCCCAAGAGTTTACTAATTACACATTTGGTCCCAATGGTTGCAATTTTTAAACACGGGTAGTCCTTATAATTAACTTATGTTAAGCTATCCAGTTAAGTTTATGTTAAATGACCAAACTACCCTTACTTATTAAAAAAATAAAAATTAGTTTAATTAAAATAATATATCTTTGTGTTGAAGCCGGATTCGAATCCACGTTGAAAACAATCAAAGCATAAGAAAAGTAATTCGATTTCGATTGGGATTTGGGAATACGTCGAACAGGTGGAAGGTTCGAGATCTACTTAAACGAAGTTACAATGACGACGGTTATTCTACCGGAAAGAATCAGATACGGCGGTGGTATTTTTTATTCCTCCGATTTCCCTGGAAAAAGGAAATCAGATCGGAAAACTGGTAACTTGAAGAATATTCCAACAATAAAGAATAAATTATTGATGAATGATGAATGTGATATGGGATTTAAATAGAAAGGAATATTGTGACCAGACTGTTGTTGCAATTGTGTAATTTGGTTGCCTGCCAAAAAGATGAAAAAGATGAGTGGTGGGCTTTTTTTTTTTTTGGGAAGGTGACTTTCTATGTACTGGACCTATTGGTCACCGGGTTCATGTCTAGGACATTCCCCCGTCAGCCCCACACTCTCGGACGCGATGTTCGATTAGGCCCCGGCCGCCGCGCAAGCTGACTTCCGCCCGGAAACCATACTGCCCCCACACGAGAGACTCGCTGGGGTAACAGCTGGGTAAAACCGGGTTGCCCTCAAGACCGCACCATGCCTCGGTAGGATACGATCCATCATTGGGACGTCCCCCCTCTAAAGCCGCAAGTGGGAGTCGAACCGGTGACCTCCCAAAGGAGGGCCGGCCGACATAAACCCAATGGGAATTACCACTTGGGCCACGAGGAGGGATTATTATTTTTTTTAGTTTTTTTTTTTAATTGTTCAGGATATTTTTGTCATTTTATAAAGAGTTAACTTGAAAATTTAACAAAGAAGTATTAAGGAGTACTTACATTTAAAAATTGCAACCACTGGGAACAAGTGTGTAATTAGTAAACCTTTGTGATCAAATCTGTAATTTTCACAAACCACATGAACCAAAGAGGCATTTAACTCTAAACAAAACGTAAAAAATCAGTTTTGATTAATTTTTTTTACCAAACACTCAAAATAGATTTTTTGCGATTTCAAAACACAATAATCAAAAAATCAGGTTGAAAAAGCAATCTCAAACACACCCTTAATAGTTTAAAAAAACATATCCAAAATAAGTTCAACAAACCAAAATCAAGTTTAACAAAGTACAAAATAAGTTTTAAATTTTAACGAAATACAATATAAGTTCATTAACATCATAATCAATCCCAAAAGTATGTGATAGATATCCAACTACACTTAAATAATCGCAAATAATAACCATTTTTTTAGTATATTATATGTATGAGGTTAGGATCAAATACAAAGTGCCAAATAAATAAGAAGGGTAAAAAGGATTTTAATCCATTAATATTAGATTTGGAGAGTTGAGATTAGTTTTGAGGAAAAGAAAATAATGGAATGACATAAAGGGAATCCTACATTTATTGATTTTCTCTCTCCACATGCAAGACACATAACTTTTCCCTCATCAATTTAGAACGTCCATAACTCTTTCATGCGCCATTTAAACAAATTATTGGATATGAGAGTGTGTATTTTCTGATAAACAGTTTTAAATCAATTGATAAATCAAACAAGTAAAGATCAAATAGTGATAATCAAATACATCATCATAACACGACTGGATTTGGGAATGATTACAATCAATTCATACAAATTAATAGTATCCCCCTCACCAGGTGACGTCACCAACAATTCTCTCCTTTATATATAGAACAATACCATGATGTAATATGTAGAACTCTTAAAGCTGAAAATAGGGATGACAATGGGTAGGGTTTGGGAAGGGTTTAGGTAATCCCAAATCCAAACCCGATTAGATAAGCTTGTCCCAAACCCGTCCCAAAACCCGTCGGGTTTCTAGCGGGTAAATACCCATCGGGTATCGGGTATACCCGCGGGTTTCGGGTAAACCCGTTAATTTAAAAAGATCACGCGTTGGGTATACTCATCTCAAAACCCATTGGGTATCTATCGGGTGATTGCTAACCGGTTACATTTTGTATTGTTATTATAAAAATATATATAAAAAACTACAATGTATACGGAATAGAATACCTATATGTGTAAAAAATGGATGTATCATATATATATACATATTAATAATATAAAAAGAAATTATATCGGGTAAACAGGTACACTTTATCGGGTAATTGGGTCGGGTAAACGGGTATATAACTAAATCCCAAACCTGTCCCAAACCCATAAAAAAATAAAACATATTCCCAAACCCGATTAACCGACCCCAAACCCGTCCCAAATGTGTCGGGTTTCGGGTTTGATTGCCATCACTAGCTGAAAAGGAGAAGAACTAAGGGAGAGAAAGAGAGAGAGAGAGATAGCGTGCGCACCTAGGGAGTCAATTTGTGTTTATATTGATGTAATTATTTTCACCGTTTGATTAAATTTCTGGATTGATTAAACTGTTTTATCAAAAAAACATAGAAACACACACTCTTGATCCAACACCTATTATGTTTTTATAAATACATTTAAAATCAGATCTCTTTTATAAATCCCAACTTGAAAATAATATTTTTTCAGAAAAAGAAAAATCTGGCGCTTAGGCCATGTGTAGTCATAACGCCCCTTTGTGGGCGTTATGCGACACGTGGCGCGCCACGTCAGCGTGGGGCGTTATGGGGCCTTATGCATATTAAGCCCGTAGTCATAAAGCCCCTGTCTAATCATTACTCAATTATTAATTTCTAATTTTTTATAATTATTTTCTAACTTTATAAAATTAAAATTCATTTCATTAAATTAAAAACCATTACACTAAAATAAAAATAAAAACATTACACTTAAAAAAAAAAAAAAAAAAAAAATGGTTCCACTAAAAAAAAAAAAGTTTGACTAAAAAAATAAAAAAACAATACACTTAAAAAAACATTACAGTAACAAAAAACTGAAAAATAAATTAAAAAACTGATTGTTTGCTAAAAAAAATATAATGTTAGTTTAAAATTTAAAAAAATAAAAACAGAAAAATAAATTAAAAAACTGAAAATAAATAAATAAAAAAAACCACAATACCTTTTGAGTTGAGCCCCGCCCAGCCCAAAGCCCATAAAAAAAACCCTAAAAATCTTCCTTCTTCCTTGTCTTCCTCCTTCTTCGTATACCTGCAACACAAGAGATGTATGTATATATATATATATATATATATATATATATATATATATATATGTTTGAGTGGGGAAAACCAGAAAATACAAAAAAAAAAAAAAAAAATCAAACTTCAATCGACACATACCGCCCCTTTGTCCGCGCTATAGACATCGCGCCGGAGGAATTTTTTTGGGGCATGGCGCCCTCCGTGGCGGTGTGCCGGCGCTATGAGGGCATACCGCCCCTCACATGCCGCCCACTACGCAAGGTCTTATACAAAATTAGCTTCCAATAAAAAAACAAACTTTATATTACGTATGTATAATATCTTATTACACATATGTAATAGATGTTATTCTAATATGTAATTTTTCATATTAAGTTATCAAACAAAGTCTCTTAAATCTAGAAGTATACAAAGACATAATGCATCGCAAAATATAACACAATACCGAGGAAAAAACCACAATGAATCGCAAAATTACACAATATAGTTGTTTTGTTCATAATATAGTTGTCAATATACCTTTTTTAACGGCAAATTTCTTTTATTCCTGTCGTCTGTGGGACTTGAACCCAAGACCTCCCCCTCCCAATGTGTTTAAATGTTTTGCCTTTGTCAAGATACTTAAAATACAGATCAGTTTATGAATAAAATATGAAACCATAACCTGATTATGAAAATTAGGGACAAAACTTTGTTACATGCAAAACAAAAGAATATAGAACCATATAAAAGATTGTTAATATTGTGTAGATTGCTTAATGATACAAAACCAAGAAACAAAGCAGCAAGACTGAAAACAAAACTTTTTAAATTCATAACTTTTACACTAATAGATGATTGAACTGTTCATTGATAAATTTTTAACAATAGCTCATTAACGTCTAAATCGCTTGTTTTGATTTAACATGACTTGATGCGATTTAAAAAAGACTCACTAACACATGACAATGCCCAATAACGGTGAATTACGTTTAAACCTTTAATCGTTTGTTACTAATAGGAAGTTTATTTGGCTAAGAAGGCTAGGAAGTAATCTTGATCATCCATTTAGTTAATCAAGGGCTAAGATTAAATGAGGGAAATTAAAGGGAAGAAAAGAGGCGCGTGAGTTTGTTTAGGGGCATTCTAGTCAATCCAAGGCAATAGTTTCTCTATCCTCCAATTCCCCCTCATTTTTAAAACGTTAATAACTCTTTCATACGACATTATTTTTTTATAAAAATTCCACCAAAAAAACGAGCGTTTTTTATCTTTAAAACGAGTATACTATTGCTATATTTTCGAATTTTTTTTAAATCCAGTTGCGTAAAACACAATGGAAAAAACCCAGTTGCGTAAAACGCAATAGCCAGAAAACACAAAAAAATGTCTTATTTGTAAAACACAATAGCCTAAAAACACAAAAGAAAGTGTACTTTTTAAAACGCAATGGACTGAAAACACATAAAAATGTGTTTTACCTAAAACGCAATGCATCAAAAACACAAAGAAATGTCTTATTTCTAAAACGCAATGGCCAGAAAAACACTTAAAATGTCTTTTTTCTAAAACGCAATGGACTGAAAAAGCATAAATATGTGTTTTACCTAAAACGCAATAACTAAAAACACTTCAAAAATGTGTTTATCTAAAACGCAATAGCCAAAAAACACATAAAAATGTCTTATTTCTAAAACGCAATGGCTTAAAAACACAAAAGAAATTGTATTTTCTAAAACGCAATGGACTGAAAACAAATAAAAATGTGTTTACCTAAAACGCAATGAACTAAAAACACTTCAAAAATGTGTTTTTTTTTTAAACGCAATGGCCAGAAAACACATAAAACTACCTTATTTCTAAAACGCAATGGACACAAGCTGACCTGTCTGTGAATTTGTTTGAACCAGAGAGTAGCAAATCAAAAACTGTCTACGAATTACTGTCTTCGAAATGAGGCAATTTCTAGAAAATTAAATTTTCTGATACATTTTTATTCAACCCCAGCCAGGGGCTCTGCCCCTTGGACCCCGCCAGGGGCTGCCGCCCCTACGACCCTGCTACCAGGGGCGCTGCTGTCACACCCCGATATTTCCACATATTACCGGTGGGTCCGGCGGGGAGTATCGTGACGTAGTTGATATCATCATAGTCAATACACATAATATAATAGCACAGCGGAAGGCTTGGTGAATAAACTATTACAAACCATAATGTCTGAGTGTCCGAGTGAAAGAATATACAGACTGGAATGTGATAAGATCCACAGGCGGATCATAATTAAATACAAAGAAACAAAATAACAGACTTCAGGTATCTATGGATTTGCAAGATCCACTTATGACACCTAATAGCTCCAGCCTATTACGAGAGGTACCTGTCAAATCAGTCTTTAAGAAAATACGTCAGTTTACACTGGTAAATACAATTAACTGACTCTTTTGAAAACATTCATGAAAATTGATTTAAGTGCACATGACACAATTATTTTATAACTTGGGACAATTATTTAAATATAATCTTGTATACAGATTTACATGTTTGTCTTACAATTGGGGCCGGTTGGAAGCCGGTCGTGATTAACCGACTCACCACTTATAGAACCCACAAAGGAGTTATCCCCAACATGTGGGTTTATATTTTAGCATTTGCATCTGTCAGGTGTATGCCTACACCCCGTGCATAGGTCGTGGCCATTTTCAAATGAAATGAGCCAAGGATATCCAGGACACGGTCATATTAACCCCCAATGCTCATGTTATCAAACAAAACAGATTAAAACGGGTTATGTAAATTTATTAATCACAATCCGATTAAATGATTTCATACCCGACCAAGTGGTATTATTATAATACCATATCCCAAGCCCGTATAAGGAAAATAAGTTAAAAGTATTTACCTGATGCTAGCAGTATAATCCTAAAGATTTTGATGGCACCTTCTACCGGAAGCTATTTAATCTGTATAGAAGGTCTATTACCTATTAGGATGCTAACGGGTCTTTAATTTAGTCAAGGACTTAAACCGGCTAGCTAGAAGGAAACCTTACGGTTCTAAACGCTCGATTAAGCGGAGACCGGAATAGAATGTGGTTTAGACCCGACAAGCTTGGATACTTGTATAATATGGGTAAACTAAACACATTCTGGAAATTGATAATTTTAATGATAAGGTTAAGCCCGTTTCGGCTATTTTACGTAAACTAGTCACGTAAACCGATCCGAACGCGTAAATGCGTGACGGGTAACCAAATGAATCATATATAGGTCTTAATCATTATTATGCTCAAATTATGTTAATACATCAGTAATATGTTAACATATATGCCCAAAAAGTAGTTTAAACCAAATTAAGTCCCATAAGGGCATTTTGGTAATTTTAATGCTCATAAAAGAGTTTAAATATTAACCTGAGTTCCAGGTCTGATCTAATCAGTAAAAATATGTATTTTTATAAGTTATAACAGTAAGGTATTTTATATATGTGAAGTTTATCTTATATAACCAAATTATGCACCGTAGGGGCATTTTGGTAATTTCACATAAGCTTTAAAGGTCAAAATAGACTTCTGAGTTTAAAAACTTTGGCTTACTATTTAATTATATAAATTAACTTAAAACATCAGTAGGTAATAAGTTTTATATGCCAAAAATAGTTTTAACTCAGACTATGTGCTAAAAACGCTTAAAAGTCGGTTTTAAGGGATATTCGGGTTAAAATAGGAAATATGAGTTTTTGATCAGTTTATAAAGTTCAAAATATTTTATTTACCATATAAAATCAGTAGCCAAAAGTTTGACATCAAAATGTTATGTAAAACTCATTTTATGCATGAAAAGGGTAAAACCGACAATTACCGAAATCAAGCTATAATCCTATGTTATGCTCAGCCTAAAAATAAATAAAAATCTTCAAAAATCCCAAAATATTATTTTACATCATTAGGTAAAAAGTTTGGTATCAAAAATTGGGTTTAGATAGGCTTTATGCTAATTACGCTGTTTAATTAATAAAAAGCTTTTTAATTACGCTATTGAGCATAACTCCTAATCTAGACCTCAAACTGATGTCAAATTTTTAGGACAAGTTTATAAATCAGTAACAAAGGTTTTTGTCCTCTCACATTTCTAAAAATCTCATTCGTGTGTCAAAAGGGCGTTTATGGCCTTTATAAGCATATTAACGATCGAGAGCATATAATTCAAACCACTAAGAATCATGTACTATAACTCCAGGGGGTTATACTACTGAGTAATGTGGTCCTAATGGAAGCTTAAAACATAGGAGAATTAAGCTTGAATGGGTCAGAACTGAAAGTCAAAGCAAAAGTCAAGCTTTTGCGACTTTCGGTTAATAACTGACCTTAGACTATTAATTGTCGAGTTAGGACAGATAAAACATGTTCTAATATTAATTACCAAGTCATTAGAATGTTAAAATACAATTTAGAACTTCTGTTTTATTAATTTAAATCATTTTCATGCATTCTGTCCAGTTTGACTTTTTGTCAAACTAGTTTGACCCGACAATTAACTGGTCAAACGAGATAATTAGGAGGTGCCCTTTTAGGGGTTAATCACCTACCTTAATATGGTTCTATAACTACTTTCGTTTTGATCAGTGGTTAAACAATATGTGATTAAACTGAAAGTCAAACCTAATTTACGGCAAGTTTGACTTTTCGGTAATTAAGCTAATTAAAACGACTAAGCAAGTAATTAGAAGCTTACTAATGGTCCTAGCTGTCTTTTCTACACTTGGAATCTTCTCCTAATTGATTGCAAGCTCCAGAAGTTGTCCCTTTGAAGTTGTTTGCAAAATGTGCATATAAACATATGAACTAGAGTTCTTTATATAGCCATTTGCAAGATCATAGATCACTTCCAGGTGTTAAGGAACATCCTAGGATCACCCCAAGTGTCCTAGTTGATGAAATAAACCGACATATAGCCCCTAGAGTTGATACAATTGAGGTTGAGGCGGTTAAACTTGAATAACCTTCACCTGCCATGATTTTTCTGCGCTGGGGACTCTTACGCGGCCCGCGTAAGATTCTGCCTGGGCTTACGCGGCCCGCCTGGAACCGGGAAACAGGTTAAACAAGTTTTAAAGCTGGCAGAATCAGTCCCTGGTGGTTTTAATCCCTATTTAACCTTCTTTTTGACAAGTAAGGCCCTTGTAGTTAGTTTGTTGAAGCTCAAGGATGTATAAACTAACTTCGTTAGGCTCGGGTTCGTTAAATATCGCTATGAAAGCAAGTTTCATCAAGTTGACACTTATAGCCCAAAGTCTTGAAAACATGCTTAACGACCTCGAAATCACGTGAAATTTATACCACTTATTCTTGAGAGTATATTTGAATATTTCGAAGACTCGGTTTCGTTAAAAGGTCACTCAGAGGTCAGAATTGACATGTTGACACGTTTAACCCTTGTAGTTTTATAATCTTCTGATTATTTTCACAAACGGCTTCTTATATCCAATTGATTACCCGTTTAAGGATATTTTCTTCACGTATGGTCTTTCAGAGGCTCAAGTTTGGCATGTTGACACTTTTAGTCCATCCGGACACATAATTTCACTGTTTGTCAACTTTAGTCCTTCAAACTCAATCTTTCACATATCTTGGGTTTAGGACACGTGTCTATACATAATTGGACACGTTTTTTACGTGGTGTTACATCCTCACCCCCTTAAAAGAAATATCGACCCCGAGATTTACTGAAATAAGTGAGGGTACTTCTGTCGCATAGTAGACTCGACTTCCCACGTATATTCGGGACCTCTACGAGCATCCCATTTGACCTTTACTATAGGTACATGCTTCCTTCGGAGCTTTTTAACCTGACAATCCTCGATTGATATAGGTATTTCAACAAATCTTAGGCTTTCATCAATCTGTACGTCTTTATGAGGCATGGCCAGCGATTCATCAGTTAGACACTTCTTGAGATTACAGATGTGGAACACATTATGGATTCCACTCAGCTCCTCAGGCAAGTTTAGCTTATAAGCTACACTGCCGACACATTCGATAATCTCGAATGGTCCTATATATCTAGGACTTAGCTTGCCCTTCTTACCAAAACCCATCACACCTTTCCAGAGTGATACTTTTAGAAAGACCTTGTCACCAACCTCAAACTTTAGAGGTTTTCGCCTCTTGTCAGCATAACTTTTCTGCCTATCCCTGGCAGCTTTAAGGCAATCGCGAATCTGGATAATCTTGTCCGTCGTTTCAAGGACTATATCAGGTCCTGATAGCTGAGCTTCTCCTACTTTCACCCAACAGACATGCGTTCTGCATTTCCTACCATATAATGCCTCAAAAGGCGCAGCCTGAATGCTTGTATGATAGCTATTGTTATAGGAGAACTCGATCAAGGGTAGGCGGTCATCCCAACTACCACCTAAGTCAATAACACATGCACGAAGCATGTCATCCAAAGTTTGAATTGTACGCTCGCTCTGTCCATCAGTCTGAGGATGGTACGCAGTACTAAAATTCAAACGAGTACCCAAAGATTGTTGGAAACTTTTCCAAAAGTGAGAGGTGTATCTAGTATCTCTATCAGATCTAATAGATACCGGCACTCCATGGAGAGATACAATCTTATCCACGTAAAGCTGAGCTAGTTTGTCAGAACTATGAGTCTCTTTAATGGGTAAGAAGTGCGCTGACTTAGTCAGTCTATCAACTATGACCCATATGGTATCATTTCCATGCTTTGTCTTAGGTAACTTAGTTATAAAGTCCATAGTTACCATTTCCCACTTCCATGTGGGAAGTTCCGGCTGTTGTAACAGACCTGATGGCTTTTGATGTTCAGCTTTAATTTGAGCACAAGTCAAACACTTAGCTACGTGGGTGGCAATAGATTTCTTCAACCCTATCCACCAATAATTTGCTTTCAAATCCTGATACATCTTGTCACCTCCAGGGTGAACTGAATATTTGGAGTTGTGAGCTTCCTGGAGAATTATGTCTCGAAGTCCTCCATGGATAGGAACCCAAATCCTTCCATTCAGTCGGAGGATTCCATCCTTACCTGGTGTTAACTGTTCAGTGGTAACACCCAACTTTTCATTTGGAAGGTTAGCTTCCAAAACAGCATCCTTCTGTGCTGCCAACAGCCTCTCATTCAGGCTATTCTTCAGCTCGATGCTCTTAGCATTAATCCTGATTGGTTTGACTCTTTCCTTTCGGCTTAGAGCATCTGCGACCACATTCGCTTTACCAGGATGATAACGAATTTCGCAATCGTAGTCATTTAAGGTTTCCATCCAACGGCGCTATCTCATATTGAGCTCTTTTTAATTGAACAAGTGTTGGAGACTTTTGTGATCTGAAAAGATCACACATTTAGTTCCATACAAATAATGTCTCCATAACTTTAGTGCGAATACAACGGCACCCAACTCCAAATCGTGGGTGGTGTAATTCTTCTCATGCACTTTTAATTGCCGTGATGCATAGGCAATCACCTTGCCTCGCTGCATAAGCACACAACCCATACCGGTGTGTGAAGCATCACAGTATACGACAAATTCTTCAATTCCATCAGGTACGGTTAGCACCAGAGCATTGCTCAATTTCTGCTTAAGGGTCTCAAAGGATTCTTGTTGTTTTGGACCCCAATCAAACTTAACATTCTTACGGGTCAAAGAAGTTAATGGTGCAGCTATTCTTGAGAAGTTCTCAATGAATCTTTTATAATATCCAGCTAGACCCAGAAAGCTACGAATTTTGGTTGGAGTCTTGGGTGCTTCCCAATTCATTACGGCTTCTACCTTAGCGGGATCTACTTGGATACCATGCTCACTAACAACGTGTCCAAGAAATTGGACTTCACGAAGCCAGAATTCACACTTGGAGAATTTAGCATATAGTTTCTCTTGTTGAAGTAATCCTAAGATACATCGGAGGTGTTTCTCATGATCGTCTTTATTACGGGAGTAGATAAGTATGTCGTCTATAAACACTATGACAAACTTATCTAAATATGGTTTGCAGACTCTATTCATGAGGTCCATAAATGCTGCGGGTGCATTAGTGAGCCCAAAAGGCATCACTAAAAACTCGTAATGTCCATATCTCGTTCTGAATGCCGTTTTAGGCACATCATCGGTCCTAACTTTGAGTTGATGATACCCAGATCTCAAATCAATCTTCGAGAAAAAGCTCGCTCCCTGGAGCTGATTGAATAAGTCGTCGATCCTGGGTAAAGGATCACGATTCTTAATCGTTACTTTGTTTAGCTCACGATAATCAATGCATAGACGCATTGATCCGTCCTTCTTTTTCACAAATAATATTGGAGCTCCCCAAGGCGAAGAGCTAGGTTGTATAAAACCCTTTTCCAGTAAATCATCTAATTGAGTCCTGAGCTCTTTCATTTCAGTTGGTGCTAGACGATAAGGAGCTCGTGCAATAGGTGCAGCTCCTGGTAGAATGTCTATCCTGAACTCTACTTGCCTCTCAGGAGGTAATCCAGGTAACTCGTCAGGAAAGACATCAGGATACTCAGAGATGATTGGGATGTCTTCAATCTTAGGCTTCGGATCATTCACAGTCACTTGTGCCATGTAGATGACACATCCGCTCTTGAAACACTGCGATACCTTGAGAATAGATACATTGTTGGGCAACCCGTATTGTGTATCTCCTTGAATAGTGACGGATTCACCAGAAGGGGTTTTGATAATAACTAGCTTTTTATCACAGGCAATTTGGGCTTGGTTATGCGACAACCAATCCATGCCCAAAACTATATCAAACCCAACCAATTTCATTGGCAAGAGGGATAGCAGAATAGAATGATTCTTGATGGATATAAAGCATCCATCAAGAAGAGTTGAAGTTGTTTCTAAGGTACCATCGGCAAGTTCTACCTCATACTTTATGTCTAGAGTCTTAATAGGCAAGTTCAGTGACTTACAAAACTTATGGTCTACAAAAGACTTATCAGCACCTGAATCAAATAAGACTCTAGCATAATTATTATTAATGAGGAAGGTACCTGTTATGACGTTCTCGTCGTTCACCGCTTCCCTAGCATTCATTTGGAAAACCCTTGCATTGGTTTTCTTCGCCTCCTTGGGCTTCTTAGCATTCTTGGGGCAATTGGTTTTGATGTGCCCCTTTTCATTGCAACCGTAACAGGTTGCATCCTTAATGTTCCGGCACTCTACATATTTGTGCCCCTTCTTTTTACAAATCCCACATGGTTTGGCTTGTGGATCCTGATTGCACTTTCCAAAGTGCCTTTTATTGCAGGTTTTGCATCTGGGCTTATCACTTGACTGCCCCTTCTTAAAACTAAAGTTCCCTTTGCTCTTCTTGTTAGACTGAGGAGACTTGTCTTCCTCTCTCTTCCTCTTCCCATCATCAGTGGTTTTCTTTGCCCCACTCCTCACAACATCAAGAGTGAGGGACAAAGATAGATCCACAGCAGATCTATAAGTGGCTGGTGTAACACCCTAGTTACTATTTAACGGTTTTACATGTAAATACCAACAATTAGATGTGTCGTTAAGACTACACATACTATAAAAATATGGGTTTATTAAAACTTTTACAATTCATAAGTTATTCAACATAACGTGATCTGATTCATCGTTTAAAATTTACGACGAGGCAATGTGCGGAAGCATGAATCTTTATCGTGTTCGGTTCTTCGTTGAGCTTGATCGTCTTCCGGCATCCAAAAAGTACCTACATTTCATAAACATGAAATGCTTTAGTCATACGGGATTTAAAACGTATCTAAACGAGTACGAGAAACAAAACTGAATAAAATATACTTTTGTACAGGGTCCACCGTAAATTACGGTGGACACCGTAATTTACGGTAGCCCTTGCTTTGATATGTTTCCACCGTAAATCAGGGGTGTATCACCGTAACAATTTCAGCTCCACCGTAACTTACGGTGGCACCGTAAATTACGGTGGCCCCTGCATCCAACCTTTCCATTTTGCCGTTATTTGACACGAAAACTTTCGTATCTTTCAATCCGCTTATCCGTTTGACCTACCGTTTCTTCCTACGTGCTTGTAATGTGATTCTCCATCAAATGGATTTAAAGTCCGACTTCCGGATTAACAAATTTATAGAGTTTTAAGCGTTTGGCTTAAACTAGAATTTACCCATTTTAACCCATTCATGTATTTATCAAACAAACTTATTTGTTTGATCCCAAATTCTCGTGAACCTTCTAATTTCTATATCGTCTATCATATTTGGCTCAAACCACGGGTTTCCTACGCATTTTAAACCCGCTTATACTCAAGTGCTTATTTTGACCCGTTAAGGACATTTAAGCAACTTTTACGCATAACTCACACCCATTTCTTTCTAGCATTTTATTTCCACATTAGTTATCAAATGACCTTCCATCACATCTATATTTGTGATGGTTTTAATGTGACGATCTATCTAATCCGAGTTTTACCCTTCGGATTATCAATTTACGGCAAAGACTCATATAGAGTCTTTTGACCAAGGATTTACATCTTACGCTATTAGACTTATTCTAAGTATTAACTTGATTATAAAACTCGTTTTCAAGCGACTTCTAAGGGTTGTTTGCTTAATTTTGCTTACAAGGGCGTTTTGGTCATTTTTAACCCTTCTTTTACAACGAAGGGCTTGCTTAAGCCATGTACGCCCAAAATCTCATTTTTAACCAAATCTTATTTTCAAAACACTCTGTCTATAATTTAAATCCTTCGGTTTACCTTTTTAGGTAACCGAATGTCCTTTTTACTTTGCCTAACTCTCATAGAACTTCAAGTTCTAATTTATGAGTTTATCTATAATACGTACCTGGCTCGGATCAACTTATTACCCGGTTTTAATACCTTGCCTTATAATTGCTAATTAAGAACGATGCGGGTATCCATTGGATATCTATTCCTGTAAGCATATAACTCGACAAAAGAATCATTAGTCGATATTGTCAAAAGGTGATGTCTACACCTTTTGACCCGTTTGGCCGAAATGATCGTTTATCTATGCGAGATGATATTTATTATCGTCTCATCTACATGACTCGTTCCGTTTAACACCGTACGGTCATTTTACTTATAAACCGTTTATTGCTTTCGACATAATATGACCAAATTATCGATTTACTTCTTTTTAACCATTATTATGGTTTCTTTCATCTTTGATTATCTTGTTCCGTTCGACTACACGACGGAACATCATATTTCAATTGTTTAGATATCTCATTCGTAATTTATATGATAAGAAAATATTTAACAATTTAAGACTAGTGTAAGCTATACTTACCTTGCATCCGAAATATGCTTTTTCCTTCATTCTTGATTCGTTTGACCCGCTTCCTTCCCCAAGCTTTCACCTAGCTTGCCAAGCGTCAAACTATCATTGTAATTGTAAGATGGTTAGGTTAGTCATAATCATTTACAACTTAACCATCCTACATTTTTATGTCGAATTTATCATTCGATCTTACACTTGGTCGGTTTGACTTTTTAAAGTCAATCGACTTATCGACTTATTAAATGCACATTTGTTTTATTGAATTTCACTTAGGCATTTCGTCCGAACCTTTAACGAACTTCAAATTTTACACACTAACTACTAGGTAACATGATTTCAAGCATCTATATCATGATCTTAACATCAATTCTTTTATATCATACTAACCCATTTCATGAGAAGTATGATACTAAACCCAATTTCGTGGTTTAATCAAACACTTTCTATTTGATATCATGCATGTTGATTCTAAGCATAACTATATCATAAATTTTATCATAACATTAAAACCCACTTATCTAAGTGTGTTAACTCATCAAGTCATTCAATTCATAGCATGTTATGTATGATTTTCACTTAGGGTTTCGTTCCTAAGCAAGTATACATCATTAATCTAGCCATAGTTTCTCTAATCCATGCCTAATTCGCGATTAGGAAGATTATCCAATTTTTACAACTTCACCAAACATCAAGATTTTACATACCTTGTGATCCCCTAGCTTGGGTGATCATTAATCCATGTTCAATTGTGAATTTAGGCTTCATTTGATCCTTCAATTTGATGGATTTGTTGAAGGTTAGGGTTTGGTTCCTCTTGGTCGCCCCTGGTCGATCTCCACACACACCCTTAGTGTGTGTATTATGTGTTATTACTTGTTTTAATTAAAACAAGTTTCCCATTTGGCAAGTATTAGTCCCTCATGTTTTATTTTGATCAATTGAAGCTACAACTTACCATTTATCACTTAGCCACATACTAGTAACTAGGTTAATTATCCCTAGTTAACCCGTTATATTTTAAGTCCCTTTAATTTGGCCTTTTTATATATACTTTGTTTTCTCAAAGTATTTATTCCCCTTTTTAATTAATATTAGGTTTATTATTTGAGTCCTAATATTTACCGGGTTAATTTTACCACTAACGGTATTTTACCCGTCTTTACTATTAACGTGGTTTGATTTCCAAACCCGTTTTCGGGGTGTTACAGCTGGCTTACAAGCCTTAACATTCCCTATTACTTCGGGGGCCAAACCACCGATGAAACGCGCAATGCGTTTGGGTTCAGGAGTGACTAGGTATGGCACAAGCCTTGACATTGAATTGAAGCTAGTCACGTAAGATCTACAATCCAGATCTTTCATCACTAAGGTGAGGAAATCAGTCTCTATTCGCTCGACTTCGTGCTGAGGACAATAGGTGTCCTTAACCAAATCAACAAACTTGTTCCATGAAAGATTGTACAAAGGAACCTTCCCAGTGGCTTGCACTAATGCTTTCCACCATGTGACGGCATCGCCCTTGAAGGATTGTGATACAAACTTCACTATATCCTCTTTAGCACATCCGCTGATGTCTATCACAGTCTCCATCTCGTCCAACCATTTCATGCAATCGATTGCTCCCTTTTCTACTGTAAAATCCCTCGGTTTACAGGAGACAAAGTACTTATAGGTACAACCCTTGGTGTACCTGGGAGTCGACTCGAGGACAATCTGCCTCTTTGGCTCACTACCCTGATTAGATGAGTGCTGAGACTCACTTTTCTTATGAGTATTAGGTTGAGAATGGGATCTTGAATGAGTTTGAGACCGAACAATACTTGGCTCTTTAAATTTAGCATCCACAGCCTGAGCGACTGTTGCGGTTATCATTGCTTGTAGTTCGGCACCAGTGATATTAATCTTGGTGTTGTTTCCTTCTGCGGGATGACTGTTTGCTTCATCCGAGCCAGCCATTTTTTAATACTATATCAAACAATAATGATATATTTAAATTATGCAATAAATCATCATATTGATGATTAGATGGTCATGGTATTATTAAACCATATAGACCATTTTAAGAAAATAATATTAATCAAAGAGATATAATTCTTTATATTTTTTTTATTAGACAGGGGAATATAAATCACACTGTCAATGTCATGAAGACATATTCATATTGCACAAAGCTCGTCTCGAAAGACATTTAGATGGCACAAAGCCTTGTCACTAGGACGATTATAATCATTGATTTCTTTAAGGGTCGAACAAAGTTCATCGCCTTTTTGACAAGAAGTCTATAAATTAAAACTTTCATTGTCATTATTACACCTTTGCTTATAAGCATACATCTCTAATGGATGTTGTGGTGTATACATCATATTGATGTTTATTAGCCATGATTCATGTTGATCATATAGGCTATAATAGTGGCTTGGAAAAGTCCAAGTACATTAGGAAGATTGTGTGGTTTTTCGTACCGCACAATTCAGGATTGTTAACATGTTTTCAGATGTTAACAGGGAGTTATCTTCTTAAAAAGGTTGTACCATCATAGCCATTTAGTATTTTGGCTAGGTTATACCTCTAAGAATTTCTTTGGCAGATCAATAAAATTGAAATAATATAATTTGATGATGTAATAAAATACATATTTAAAAATCGAAAAAAAAAACTTTATTAGACCACGAAACGAGTACAACATTGCCCTAAACGGGACTTAAAACACACAAACTGCCCACGCAGGGACATGGTACATAAAAACAAAATAATGTCCTCGCAGGAACTTTATTACATGACAAAACAAAACAAACCAACAGCATCCTACTTCTTCTTGCCTTTGATTAGGTTCGCGAGACCTTTGAGGAAACCATTATGCTTCTTCTTAGTTTCACTACTTTCTCGTTCAACCCGGTCTAACCTCTGTAAAATCTCCTGAGTTTGTTCCTGTTGTTGAGGAGGAGGTTGCTGGTAAAGTGGGTATTGGTATCCCTGCGCCGGATATCCAGTTGGGTAAACTAGAGGGTAAGAAGAAGGATATAGTGCATTGTACTGAGCAGCTGTAAGGTATGGGTCATGGTTTACATAATCCGATGGGTATCCAGACGGATTATACCCAAATGAACCTGGGTATGTCGGGATCGGGTTGTCGAAACCCAAAGGCGACTGCAGTGGTGCATGTGAAACTGGCGGAGGGTTGACTTCTGGCACCGTGTGAGAGGGTCCACCCAACTGAGGGTCCTCTGGAATAGGAGGGTAAGAACTTGATCCATGAGGAGATGCGAACCGTGGTCCCCCACGTACAGACATTCGAGCATTTCTCCTTCGCCTTGGCGGCTCAGGAGGCTGTTGAGGTGGTTCCTCAACTGGTAAAGGTGGTGGGGTAACCGCTTGAAGCTGTGGTTCAACCAAAGGAGGTTGGACCGGGGAGTTGTGGTATGAAGGGGTAAAGAACCAATCATACTGAGCCATTTTCTCAGCATACGAATCAGGCCCTCGGTACGGTGATCCTTGATATGGTGAACCACTCGAGATGCTAATAGGGTGGCCCGGTGTTCCAGTTTGCATTTCAGGGTCCGGGTCGTCGTCCATTTCCATCTCCTGAGAGAAATGATCTTCGGGTCCAAGAGGATTGAAACCTAAAAAGTCATTGACGTACTCATTGGGATTAAAATGAGCTGGAGAATAGGTAGAATCCGAGTGAAGAAAAGGATGAGAGTTAAAGGAGTGGTGCGATTGATTCGAGTGATGTGATCCCTGTGAATGATGGGAATGTTGGGGTTCAATAGGAATGGGTAACCCAAAGTATGGAGGGTCGGATGGTGAGGATCCAAGTGAGACAGAATGCCTTGCTGGTTCGAAGCTATGACTCCAATGGTCCCGTGAGTCAGAGCCAGAAAGTGAATCGGATGGGGTACGTCGGTGGGAGGGTCTCGCGTGGCCCGATGGCCCTCCACGCATTGGTCCTTTGCCTTTGCCTTTGCCTCTCACTCGTGGTGGCATTTTCCAAGTGGTAACCTGTCAAAACAAGTAAATATAATATAAACAATAAAAAGGAAAGTTAAGAGTAAAACCCTAGGTCATTAGCCTAGACTCGGAAGTCTAAGGATTGTGCTTATTGTGTCATTGACATTAAACACAAAAGGTTAGTGTTTAATTCACTCAATGTTGGCTCTGATACCAACCTGTCACACCCCGATATTTCCACATACTACCGGTGGGCCCGGCGGGGAGTATCATGACGTAGTTGATATCATCATAGTCAATACACACAATATAATAGCACAGCGGAAGGCTTGGTGAATAAACTATTACAAACCATAATGTCTGAGTGTCCGAGTGAAAGAATATACAGACTGGAATGTGATAAGATCCACAGGCAGATCATAATTAAATACAAAGAAACAAAATAACAGACTTCGGGTATCTATGGATTTGCAAGATCCGCTTATGACACCTAATAGCTCCAGCCTATTACGAGAGGTACCTGTCAAATCAGTCTTTAAGAAAATACGTCAGTTTACACTGGTAAATACAATTAACTGACTCTTTTGAAAACATTCATGAAAATTGATTTAAGTGCACATGGCACAATTATTTTATAACTTGGGACAATTATTTAAATATAATCTTGTATACAGATTTACATGTTTGTCTTACAATTGGGGCCGGTTGGAAGCCGGTCGTGATTAACCGACTCACCACTTATAGAACCCACAAAGGAGTTATCCCCAACATGTGGGTTTATATTTTAGCATTTGCATCTGCATCTGTCAGGTGTATGCCTACACCTCGTGCATAGGTCGTGGCCATTTTCAAATGAAATGAGCCGAGGATATCCAGGACACGGTCGTATTAACCCCCAATGCTCATGTTATCAAACAAAATAGATTAAAATGGGTTATGTAAATTTATTAATCACAATCCGATTAAATGATTTCATACCCGACCAAGTGGTATTATTATAATACCATATCCCAAAACCGTATAAGGAAAATAAGTTAAAAGTATTTACCTGATGCTAGCAGTATAATCCTAAAGCTTTTGATGGCACCTTCTACCGGAAGCTATTTAATCTGTATAGAAGGTTTATTACCTATTAGGATGCTAACGGGTCTTTAATTTAGTCAAGGACTTAGACCGGCTAGCTAGAATGAAACCTTACGGTTCTAAACGCTCGATTAAGCGGAGACCGGAATAGAATGTGGTTTAGACCCGACAAGCTTGGATACTTGTATAATATGGGTAAACTGAACACATTCTGGAAATTGATAATTTTAATGATAAAGTTAAGCCCGTTTCGGCTATTTTACGTAAACTAGTCACGTAAACCGATCCGAACGTGTAAATGTGTGACGGGTAACCAAATGAATCATATACAGTCCTTAATCGTTATTATGCTCAAATTATGTTAATACATCAGTAAGATGTTAACATATATGCCCAAAAAGTAGTTTAAACCAAATTAAGTCCCATAAGGGATTTTAATGCTCATAAAAGAGTTTAAATATTAAACTGAGTTTCAGGTCTGATCTAATCAGTAAAAATATGTATTTTTATAAGTTATAACAGTAAGGTATTTTATATATGTGAAGTTTATCTTATATAACCAAATTATGCACCGTATGGGCATTTTGGTAATTTCACATAAGCTTTAAAGTCAAAATAGACTTTTGAGTTTAAAAACTTTGGCTTACTATTTAATTATATAAATTAACTTAAAACATCAGTAGGTAATAAGTTTTATATGCCAAAAATAGTTTTAACTCAGACTATGTGCTAAAAACGCTTAAAAGTCGGTTTTAAGGGATATTCGGGTTAAAATAGGAAATCTGAGTTTTTGATCAGTTTATAAAGTTCAAAATATTTTATTTACCATATAAAATCAGTAGCCAAAAGTTTGACATCAAAATGTTATGTAAAACTCATTTTATGCATGAAAAGGGTAAAACCGACAATTACCGAAATCAAGCTATAATCCTATGTTATGCTCAGCCTAAAAATAAATAAAAATCTTCAAAAATCCCAAAATATTATTTTACATCATTAGGTAAAAAGTTTGGTATCAAAAATTGGGTTTAGATAGGCTTTATGCTAATTACGCTGTTTAATTAATAAAAAGCTTTTTAATTACGCTATTGAGCATAACTCCTAATCTAGACCTCAAACTGATGTCAAATTTTTAGGACAAGTTTATAAATCAGTAACAAAGGTTTTTGTCCTCTCACATTTCTAAAAATCTCATTCGTGTGTCAAAAGGGCGTTTATGGCCTTTATAAGCATATTAACGATCGAGAGCATATAATTCAAACCACTAAGAATCATGTACTATAACTCCAGGGGGTTATACTACTGAGTAATGTGGTCCTAATGGAAGCTTAAAACATAGGAGAATTAAGCTTGAATGGGTCAGAACTGAAAGTCAAAGCAAAAGTCAAGCTTTTGCGACTTTCGGTTAATAACTGACCTTAGACTATTAATTGTCGAGTTAGGACAGATAAAACATGTTCTAATATTAATTACCAAGTCATTAGAATGTTAAAATACAATTTAGAACTTCTGTTTTATTAATTTAAATCATTTTCATGCATTCTGTCCAGTTTGACCCGACAATTAACTGGTCAAACGAGATAATTAGGAGGTGCCCTTTTAGGGGTTAATCACCTACCTTAATATGGTTCTATAACTACTTTCGTTTTGATCAGTGGTTAAACAATATGTGATTAAACTGAAAGTCAAACCTAATTTACGACAAGTTTGACTTTTCGGTAATTAAGCTAATTAAAACGACTAAGCAAGTAATTAGAAGCTTACTAATGGTCCTAGCTGTCTTTTCTACACTTGGAATCTTCTCCTAATTGATTGCAAGCTCCAGAAGTTGTCCCTTTGAAGTTGTTTGCAAAATGTGCATATGAACATATGAACTAGAGTTCTTTATATAGCCATTTGCAAGATCATAGATCACTTCCAGGTGTTAAGGAACATCCTAGGATCACCCCAAGTGTCCTAGTTGATGAAATAAACCGACATATAGCCCCTAGAGTCGATACAATTGATGTTGAGGCGGTTAAACTTGAATAACCTTCACCTGCCATGATTTTTCTGCGCTGGGGACTCTTACGCGGCCCGCGTAAGATTCTGCCTGGGCTTATGCGGCCCGCCTGGAACCGGGAAACAGGTTAAACAAGTTTTAAAGCTGGCAGAATCAGTCCCTGGTGGTTTTAATCCCTATTTAACCTTCTTTTTGACAAGTAAGGCCCTTGTAGTTAGTTTGTTGAAGCTCAAGGATGTATAAACTAACTTCGTTAGGCTCGGGTTCGTTAAATATCACTATGAAAGCAAGTTTCATCAAGTTGACACTTATAGCCCAAAGTCTTGAAAACATGCTTAACGACCTCGAAATCACGTGAAATTTATACCACTTATTCTTGAGAGTATATTTGAATATTTCGAAGACTCGGTTTCGTTAAAAGGTCACTCAGAGGTCAGAATTGACATGTTGACACGTTTAACCCTTGTAGTTTTATAATCTTCTGATTATTTTCACAAACGGCTTCTTATATCCAATTGATTACCCGTTTAAGGATATTTTCTTCACGTATGGTCTTTCAGAGGCTCAAGTTTGGCATGTTGACACTTTTAGTCCCTCCGGACACATAATTTCACTGTTTGTCAACTTTAGTCCTTCAAACTCAATCTTTCACATATCTTGGGTTTAGGACACGTGTCTATACATAATTGGACACGTTTTTAACCAAGGTTTTTATCACGACCAATCCTTACCAAAACAATACCTGCTTATTAACCAAGGTTTTTTATAAAACAAATATAACCCACTACTACATTGACATACTAGCACTTGGCTAAAATAAACATTGAAGTTAAACTCTAAAATGCAAATAACTAAGTCAATTTGACCAAATAAGAAAACCCATATTACTTAGTGAACAAGGCGTCACTAAATCTTCACATCGTTGACCCGCTTCAAAAACTTGATCACTTTCGCCTTCCTACCACCCGAATCTGTCATATAACATTACCATATTATTAGCCTCAACTGAGAAATTATTTATTCCTACAGTAAGCATAACTATGACTAATATATATAGATTGAACCGATAATTGGTGAATGACTTGTGAGATGTTTTCTTCTTTCATGATTCTTCTAGTTCAAGTCACCCCGTTGATTTTCATGACTTATCACCTACATTGAAAACACCAAAATATTAGCTTTTGTTAAATGAGGACTCATAATATGATTAACGGAGTATTCAATGCTCATAATGCCCAACGAAACAATATCGAGCCACCACTTCATTATCTCAAGTCACGCATTTTGTGACTTTCTCCATTCTAATATGGATGCCCCTTTTTTATATCTCATGTATATCTCTGCTAATATAGAATCAAGGAAACTTCAAAGTAAACCATTATTGAATTGATTCGTTCAATATAAATAAAATGGTAAACTTCCACATATCTATGTTGTAATTCATTAGACAATATATATGATTATCAACAATCATTATTATCTAACATACTCTTGATAATTCATACATGTATTCATAACATACTCCAATACGTTATATCGTTTTTACGACACAAGTGTCATTCATTCATAAGCACTACTAAATGAACACATGTTTTTGCACATGCAAGTTACAACACCCATTACTTTTTAATTTAGCATACACATCCATATTCAAGGAATCACTCACCTCAACTCATGTAATATATATAGCTACATAGAGGTTTAAAACAACAACATAATCAGATCCCATTGGTTCCTTATAAATTCCCTAAGATTATGCAAGTAATACAAAATTTATGTTTTTTACTCAGCTTTATGCAGCTGTAGTAATTTAGTATTTTCCCATATTTATATTGAGCATTTCACTTCAAACGAAAATTCTTATTAACGGTGACTCCGAGACCTTTCCGTGGATATAAAATACGCCCCGAACGGACATTCGGTTGATTTTCTATGAATTTTTAAAGACTAGCAAAAATCTAGAAATAAGCTGAATTTTCAGCATTTGGGTATCTCGACCCATTAACATTGTGTACTCATTCTTGATGGGTTAAAACCCCCAAAACATCGCTAAAACAATAGGTTATTGTTAAGTTAAACCATATTCAATAAGTTTCATTAAACCACCTTAACTATAAGAAATTTAAGCCAACAATAAGACTATTTAAATCAATGCGACACCAAACATACTCGAGTCACTCACCTTTGCCCGTAGGAATGTTGTTGCTTTATCACTCATTTGACCCGTTGCCATCCAAACGTTATTCCACCTATCTTGACAACAAATCAAACTTGCAAATCATTAGAACACGTAACATGGGCATTTATCTCATAATACCTAGTTACTTATCCAACCCATCATCAAACATGTGTTCTAAATCATTCTTTTACCCCAAACTTGTTAATTGGTTTATCAACATCCATTTGACCCGTTATCACGCATTTGTGTTTAGTCATAACATACGGGTCATTTTCACCATAATTTCATTGACTAACCAATGTGTATAAGTTTGGGTTATAATCCAACCTGAAGGGGTATGGTCCCAAAAAGCTGCGCAACCTCCTGCAAGGTCGCGCGGGACCATACTCCTTACTCAGCAATTTCCTTGATTATCAACCTCGCGCGGGCTAGAGCACATCTGCATAATACGGCGCGAGGTCTACATAAGAAAAAACTCCAATTAGCAACACTTAGCATTTTGAAAGGAATATCTGAAAGCCCATGCCGCGCGCGAGGTAGTAACGTGCTCAGCAAGAATCATGCGTGACTATGGCGCAAGGCCTTTTCAGATAGTACACAAGGTACAAGTGGCAGAATAAAAGAGCCAATCAAGGTCCTTCTGACCCTGCGCAATCGTGCTCCACGATCATCTGACATGCAGGAGACAAAAGGTACTTAAGGACGCCTATGTGGCACCAATCACAGGGCAGAGACAACTGCCCCACGATCTCCACTTACCTGCTGATGGCAGAAGGGCAGCAAGGCCGACAACAGTGACACGTGGCTCCAACCACATTGCGCCAACTCCATAAAGCTCCTAGAGGCCACTAACGGTCGACTCCAGTGAGACAAGGAGCATATCCTCCAGGTTGTCGCCTTCTGGCCCAAGGCCCATCAGCCCACACCCTCTTACACCTCTCCGGCTATAAATAGAGAGCTCACTTCACAGGTTAAACATTCCATTCCCTCTACTCTCTCACTTAATACTTAATTCTCTCCCCAAAGCAGTCGCTTATTCTCACGCCGGAGCCCGGTTAAGAGGGAAACCCCCACATTCCCCTCTTAACGAGTAACGGTGTTTTGTTTTGCAGATAAACCACGGTCATTAGGAGCTCAGGAAACCTTCAAGAAGATTAACCATCATGGTAGAAACATAAACCAAACTGATTAATCCCGTAATTAGTTCCGTGTTTCTTCATTGGCGCCCACCGATTTTTTCTACAAACCACTCTCATCTTCTTTCCTGAGTTTTCGTTGTTTTTCTTCCTTCGATCATGGCTGGTCAAGGAATCATTCCCGAGTTTGTTGGTCTTGGAGCAGACCCTAACGCAGCGTTGGGGGTGGATAACCAAAACATCCAACCCCAACACGTTGAAGAAATCGACGAGATCGAGATAGCCAACACTGGGGGTCCGCGCGGGAGCTTCACCCGCATCACTCAAACTACCCCAGGAAACAACGGTGCTGGACCTTCAAACCCAGCTCCACCCCAGAATATCTCAGTGCTATTAGGGCTACCAGAGGGCGAAACCCCAGCCTCATGGTACGCCAAGCAACTCGCCACCATTAACGCGGCATATCAATCCTTGAGCGTGCAACAAGCAGTTTTAACGGCAGAACCTTCCTTGGTTACACCAACCGGCCCAAGTCACGGGCCGCGCCAGATGCCACCACCGCAAAATATCCAAGGAAGAGCCAACAGACCTCCCCCTACCCGAAGACAAAGTGTGCAGGACACGCGCGATACACGGGGGGAGACAGAAAGCTACTATGACGAACCGTCCAACTTCCAAAGAGGCCCAGTTCATAGCCGGCTCACGCCGCGCAACATGAACGATGAGTGGGAAGAAACTGACCCGAATGATCCAACCTGGGAGAACGATGACGAATCTTCGGTCTTCAATCGTTTGCAAAGAAATCACGAGTACTACAAACCAAGGCAGTATGTTGGGTATACCGAAGAGGCAGAGCGTGACTTTCGCCTCGCCTATCGACCAGAGGAAGCTATAGAGCATTCAAAGTTCATCCCAAAGATAGCACTAGCGCCGCTCAAAAGAGAAAAGTTGCCTCCGACTGTCGGAAAGTTTAACGGATTGACTGATCCCGACGATCACGTCAGAGTGTTTACTAGCGTGGGCTGCATGGGAGGTTGGAACATGCCCATGTGGTGTCATCTGTTTATCCAAACATTAACGGGGGCTGCTCGCGCCTGGTTCGACAGCCTTCCTCCGGGAAAGATAAAATCATGGGTAGATTTCAGGACTCAATTTTTGAGTCACTTCAGTCAACAAAGACGATACCAGCGCGACACAACCGAAGTTGAAGACATCTGGCGCAGAGATAACGAGGGTTTGGAAGATTTCATAACTCGCTTTAACAAAGAGTGTTTAGAAATCGGTGGCGTAAGTGAGCAACTCATGCGCTGCCATTTCAAGAAAGCCATACGCTGTGATAGACTGATTAGAACCATCACTGGAAAGGATGGAATGCCCAAGGAGTGGGATAAACTCATGGAAGCCGCGAAGATAGTCGCGCAAACTGAAGAGTCACTTGCACGAAACAACAGCTATCGTTCTGAAGATAGATTTTCTAAAGGGGTCACTCGCGCGACGACAACAGGCGCAACAAAGGCAAGAACCCTGGGTGGAAGGCCAACCACTCCAGGGGTTATAATGAACGACCCCGTTATGAAGAACGATCCCGCTATAAGGAAGATGTGCGAGATACTATTGATCGCATCGGCTATAGAAAGGCAGTCCGAGATGATAATCGTGAAAAGCATTGGACTCCGCTCATAAAAACACCAAAAGAGGTGCTAATGACGGAGAACCACGATTTTAAGGCTCCCAGGCCTATGACGAACAAAAAGGGGCAAGACCCCAATCTGTATTGTGATTTCCACAAGGATACAGGCCACTTAACAGATGATTGTTACAGCTTGCGTCAAGAGATCGAGAGAGCGCTAAAGAGTGGAAAGCTAAGCCACTTAGTGAAAAACGTGCGCAAAGAAACTAGACAGCTCCATCGCCACGATGAGGGAAATCACAAGAAAGTCCGACGCCTAGAGACACACATGGTCAATGGACCAAGGTATAGCGCGAGAGAAAAAGGCAAGAGACCTTATGAGCCTTCATGGCAGGAACAGCAGGTCATTTTCCCGGTGGTGCGCGGGGGTCCTCGAGCCACACGACCCATCGTCATCACCGGTATCATCGGCCATTACGAAACCGAATTCGTCTTCATTGACCCAGGGAGTACAGCAGACATCATCTATGAGCAGTGCTTTAATCAGTTCGACGATGAAGACAAAGCGAGACTCGAACCGGTTGATTATCCACTGTCTGGATTCTGTAATGAAATGGTCTTCCCGTTAGGCCAGATCAGTTTCCCCGTCACACTCTCTGACGGGAAGCATTCAAGAACAACGAACGTTAACTTCATGGTGATGCCTGTTAAGTCAAGACATGATGTGCTGATCGGGAGAGAGACGCAAGGTGAGTTGAACATGATAACTTCCACCCCCCACTCAGCGATTGGTTTCCCAACCAAGACGGGGGTGGCAATCGTTTATGCAAAGAAGGAAGTGATGTCAGCTGAAGAAATGCGCCCGGAAAAAGTGGCGAAGGTTTCGGAAACCGAGCCCGAAAAATGGGTTTTAAATCGCAAGTACCCGGAGCAAACGGTGACGATAGGCCACGCAATCTCACCAAACATCAGAACTCGCCTCAAACAGCTCCTGTTCAAGAACATGGATATCTTTGCCTGGACACCGGCGGATATGACCGGAGTCCCGCGCGACATCACCGAGCACTGTTTAAACACCTACCCCTCTGTTGAACCGAAAGTACAAAGAAGGCGCAGCTTAGGGGCAGACAAAATGAAAGCCATGAACGAGCAAGTATGCGAGTTACTTAAAGCCGGCATCCTGCGCGAAGTACGTTATCAAAGTTGGGTTGCGAACCCCGTGATGGTAGAGAAGTCTAGTGGTGGATGGCGAATGTGTGTTAACTATACCGATCTCAACAAGGCATGCCCTAAGGACTGTTACTCTTTGCCTGAGATCGACAAAAAAATAGACTCTCTCGCGCCATACTGATGGAAGTGCTTCTTGGATTGCTACAAGGGGTACCATCAAGTTCAAATGAAGCTCGAGGATGAAGACAAGACGGCTTTTCGCACTGATCTGGGGATTTTTTGCTATACGAAGATGCCATTCGGCCTGAAAAACGCTGGCGCCACATACCAGCGATTGATGGACAAGACCTTCGCCGGTGACATCGGAAAGCATATTGAAGTTTACATCGATGATCTAGTGGTCAAAAGTCCCGAAGAGGACCAAATGTTGAAAGACATCGAAAAAACCTTCAATTCATTGCGCAGCATAAATATGAAGTTGAATCCAGCCAAATGTTCTTTTGGCATGGAAGAGGGGAAGTTCTTAGGCTTCATAGTCACAAACGGCGGCTTCAAAGTGAATCCGGAAAAAGTCCAGGCCATAGAGCGAATGCCATCGCCGCGTACAATCAAAGAGATGCAACGGCTAGCCGGCCGCCTCGCCGCGCTTAACTGTTTTTTATCAAATCACGCCACAAAGTCATACCCTTTTATCAGCACGCTGCGCAACTGTGTCAAGAAGCAAGAGTTCAGATGGACCCCAGAAGCAGAAAAGGCTTTTCAGCAAATGAAAGAATGTTTGATCGAGCTCCCTACCCTGACTGCACCGTTTGAAAAAGAACCACTCGTACTGTACTTATCTTCTAAAGATAAGGCAGTAGGATCGGTATTACTGGTGGAAAGAAATGGAGTCCAAACTCCAATTTATTACGTCAGCAGGGTACTCACTGACCCGGAAACAAGATATTCCACGATGGAAAAATTGGTGCTTGCGTTGTTACACGCCTCCCGAAGGCTGCGCAGATATTTTACAGGGCATGTGATCACAGTACTTACCAATTTCCATATCGGAACGATACTTCAAAAACCAGAAACATCCGGGCGGTTAGCAAAATGGGCCATTGAGCTGGGAGGCCACAACATTCTGTACCGGCCGCGCCCAGCCATCAAGGGTCAGGTTCTAGCGGACTTCATCACAGAAGTCCCAGTTGAGAAAATCAAAGATTGTGAGCTAGTGGAGACTCCCGAAAAAGACACGACAAATGAGACTTGGATGCTTTATACGGATGGGGCCTCAAATGAGGACGGCGCGGGAGCTGGATTGCGCCTAGTAAGCCCTGAAAACCATGAATTCACTTACGCCATCAAGTTGGTTTTTAAAAACACCAACAACGAGGCGGAATACGAGGCATTTCTGGCAGGCTTGCGCCTCGCCATCAAAATGGGAGCTAAAAATCTACAAGCACATGTGGATTCACTCTTGATAGCCAGCCAAGTCAACGGTATATACGATGCAAAGGGTGAAGTTATGGCCCTATATCTGGAACAAGCAAAAGAATTGCTTCAACAGTTCAAGTCTCACAAGGTCATCCACATCAATCGCTCTGAAAACAAACCAGCTGACGCTTTGAGCAAGCTTGCTTCAACGTCCTTCCAACATCTTGCCAAAGATGTAAGGATTGAGGTACTCAAGAACCCTTCAGTCTTGTTACGACAAGTTAATGTGATCGAGATAGGGAAGCCATCCTGGATGACCCCTATCATTCAGTACTTGAAAGAAGGAATACTCCCAGAAAATAAGGCAGAGGCAAGAAAGATTCAGAACAAAGCTCTGCAGTACGAAATAAATGGTGGTATCTTATACCGCAAGTCCTTCTTGGGGCCACTACTGCGCTGCGTGGACCCCCAAGATGCGAATTATCTGATAAAGGAGATTCACGAAGGAATCTGCGGCATCCATGCGGGACCACGCATGGTTGTTGCGAAGATTATGAACGCCGGATATTACTGGCCAGGGATGCATGTTGATGCCCTGAAGGAGCTGCGCAAGTGCGACTCCTGTCAGCGGCACTCTCTGAAAACCCTGCGCCCCAAGAACGACCTGATCCCCGTATCCACTGCTTGGCCTTTTCAGCAGTGGGGAATTGACATGGTAGGACCCTTCCCAGACGCTCCCGGCGCCGTCAAGTTTATAATAGTGGCCGTCGATTACTTCACAAAATGGGTGGATGCCAAAGCCCTTGCTTCAACTACAGCCATGATGGTGCGAAAGTTCATTTGGGAACACATCATCTGCAGATTTGGGCTCCCACTCAAGATTGTAACTGACAACGGCACCAACTTTGCGTCTGAAGACCTCCAGAACTGGATGAAGGAGATGAAAATCGAACACACTTTCTCCTCCGTTGCGCATCCTCAAGGCAACGGGCAGGTTGAAAGTGTAAACAAGTGTATTGTCGATGGGATTAAGGCCCGACTGGGCACAAAGCGAAGAGGCTGGGTGGATGAGCTCCCGAGTATCTTGTGGGCTCACCGAACCATGCCGAAAACAAGTACCGGTGAAACCCCTTTTAGCCTAGTCTATGGCTCAGAAGCGGTTATCCCGGCAGAAGTTGGCCTGCCCTCTCCGCGTTTGACAGCAGTCAACGCAATCGACAACGAGGCAGAGCGTCGTCTTGACTTGGATCTGCTAGAGGAAAGGCGCGAAATCGCGCGAATCAAAGAAGCCAAGTACAAAACACAACTGGAGAGGTACTACAACGCGCTAGTCCGCGTCTGTACCTTCACTCCAGGGGAATACGTCTTTCGAGACAACGAAGCCTCAAACGCCGAACGCCCAGGAAAACTAGCACCCAAATGGGAAGGCCCATACTTGGTTCACGAAGTGCTAGGAAAAGGGGCTTACAAATTGCGCACCCTGGATGGACACATCATCCCGCGCACGTGGAATGCGCAACAACTGCGCAAATGCTATATATGACTATTCTAGGCCCTGCGCCTTTATCCACTAATGTCGGCTACGCGCCCTTTACTTTCCTATGTTGGCTACACGCCTTTTATGTTACAAGCAATGTATCTCGGCCTAAGCGCCTACGTAATCAATGAAAGCATACGACATGCTCTTTTATCACTATCCGACTTATTTCGTTACAAATGCATGTTAAAACTTCTGATTAGCACGAAAACACTCCAGTGGCTTACGAGCTCTTGAGTGACGCCTCATAGGTCCTCCGCGAACATAGCGCGACACCGAACAATTACACTCACACAAGAGCCGCACTTACATTTAGTCGCACTAACTTAACCAAAGTTTCCAACAACAGTGCAATAATTGTAACGGGAAAATAAGCAAACATACTATTTAATAAGCGCAGCCGCGCAACAGTTATAGAAACACAATGTCATTCATTAGATAAAAGCGCATCCGCGCAAAGAGTTACATCATAAACCTACTAGAATTTTTTACAAGGCAAAAAGCCTGTTGACAAACCTATTCAAATTCATCATCTCCACTGCCATCGTGCTTATCGCCTTTATCACCATCATCGCCAGGCTTACCGTCATCACCATCGTTTCCACCATCATTGCCCGCCGCTTCATCTTCGTCAGAGAGTTCTACGTGCTCTGGTGGATCAAGAATGCCCTTCATACGGGCACACCAGTCATCGTGTTCTAGAGCCTTCGAGACCAAATCCATCACAGGTAAGGCTAAATGATTATAAGAATTTTCAGCTCGAGCCAACTCGGCATCAGCTCCATCAGTTACCGAGCAATGACTGGCATCAAACTCTTGTCCAAACATTTCTGCGGCATGCTGCGCACACTCCATATAACCTCCGCGATGTCCAACGGCGCGAGAAGCATCAATGAGAGCAGCGACAGTCTGGTCCAGCTCGCCAGCATTCAGAATCGAGTTAGCCATCTGCATTAAAATAAGCAAATAAGGAACTAACTTGGTAAATAAAACCAAAGTTAAGATTTTACCAGAACTATTCCCCGGCCGCGCAGCCACTCGGCATCAGAGACGAGAGTATCCACGATACCCTGAGCTTCAGCATAATTAGTCTGCGCTACATTAAGAGCCGCAGTACTAACATCACGCGCTTCCTCAGCCCTCAGCTTCGCCTCTTCAGCTGAGGCAGCCTTAGACTTTTCAGCCTCCAGATCAATCTCCAAGGATTCACTTTTTTCAACCTGCTCTCGCAGGCGACGTTTCAGCTCAGCGATCTCGACATCCTTAGCCCGAAGATCCTTGTCCTTGCCCGACAGCTGCACCTTCACATCAGCAAGCTCAACCTAAAAAGGACAGGACTTAGGATATTTTGCAAACAAAGCACAGAAGGAAAAGGTATAAGTTGTACAAACCTCAAGCTGTTCCTTAGCAGCCTTAGCAGCTTGCACACCCTCAACCTCCGCCGTCAACTCCACAATCTTGGCTTCAAGGTTGACAATCTTGTTACGAGCTGCGTCCGCGCGCTCATTGTCCTTCTCGCATATGCGCTTGAATTCGGCTTTCTCCTTAGCCAGCTGCTGTTCAGCAGCATGAAGCTTGTTTTTCAGGCCCTCGCGCCCCCAGTCTTCTGCCTTCTTATCAGCCTCAAGCTTGGCCCTCTCTTCATCAAGGGCAGTTTTCGACTTCTCAAATTCACTAATACGCTTCAGCATCCGCTCGCGATACCTCTCCCAGTCTGACCGCTCCCTAACCATAGTTCGCCACTCCCGTACAATCTCCTGGTTAGCAGCGCGAGCATTCGCCTCCCTGAGCATATAAGTACGGTATAGCGCTTCATGAGTCTTCGCCCTCTGCCGGTTAACCTCTCCAGGAGTGAAAGAGTTGAAGAACCAATCGCGGCAAGGGCCGAACTCTTGAAAAGTGTCCTTTTGCCTCAAACTCCAGGGAGCCTGATGGGGGGCATTACCGCGTTCCTCTTCGGTATAACTTTTATAGTAGATATCACCGACGGTATCCTTCGCCCCGATAGCTTGTGGATTATAACCCCCGGCGCCACCAGAACTCGCGCCACTAGAAACATACGGACCTGATCCCCCAGTGGAAGTCACCTTAGAGCGATGGGGGATACCAGTATGCGTAGGGGGGGTAGGTTTTTCAACCTCAGGTTCTTTTCGTCTCTCTTGATGGGGCTTTGCAGACCCCGTGACGCTCAAAACCTCCGGACCCTGCGTTTTCTCTTGAATAGTGATAGCAGCGGCACCGGTATACCTCAATGGATCATCAATAGGCTTTTCAACAGCTTTTTGCTTCTCCTTATCCATATCAGAGGCTTTCTTCCTCTTCGCCTCCTCAGCCTTCCTATCTTCCTCGGCTTTCCTCTTCTTCTCTTCCTCCGCTTTCTTCTTCTTATCCTCATCAGCCTTCATCCTACGCTCTTCATCAACCTTCCTCTGTTCTGCGGCAGCCTTCGCCTTATCACCCTCAGCAACATGTTTGTCCTTGGCAGTCTCAGCACCAGCAGCCTTGGAAGATTTAACGGTAATCTTTGGCCTCTTTGGCTCTGGCTCCGTAAACACAACACCCTTCTCAGGGGTCTTCTTCTTGCCCTCTACAGAAACCAAGGGATCAAGAAAACAAAGCAACAAAAAAGGAAGAACTAAAAAACAAACTTACCAGGAGAGAACCGGTAAAGGGAGCGCAAATTGCTCTGTTTACCAAGCACGAGAGCTCCTCCAGCCTTCGACGCCACTGACACACCAGCGGTAATCTCGCTTCTAACCCTTTTCCGGCTAATCAACTTCTCAGTAGCTTCTTCTTCTTCCTCTTCCTCTTCCTCTTCCCCATGCGCAATAGAGGAAGGGGTAGCGCCAGCATCCGGGTTACGAGAACCCGCGCTCCCTGAACCACCAGCTCCAGTCTTCTTCGCGCCTGCGCGTGACAAGCCTTCAAATGAATCACTAATTATCACATAATCTTTCAAGTCACTTTGACGAAGCCGAAGAGTACCTTTTTCACCAGCACCAGCAGCTGCGCGGCTACTCCCGCCCTTCTTGCTTGTCACCTCAGGCTCGACCGTTTTCTTCTTCTTAGGGGGTTTCTTCTTCTTCTCTTCGGGGTCGATACCCAGGTCGCGCAGCACACCTGCAAAGATGGTAGACCAGGAACTTAACTCCCCGGTCGAGGACCCCACAGACTCTTCGCTGGAAAGATAGACAACCTCTTTCCCAGCAGAAGTGATAGAGCGCAAGGGACGAGGGTTAGGTATATGCGCACCTTCAGTTGCGGTAGGCGGCGTGGCGAACGCATCAGCAACAGGGTACATAAAGTTAACCCTTATCTGGTCATACCAGTATTCTTCTCCGTCCTGAAGCGGGCGCACGCCCATGGTACCGCCAAAAGTGGCGAAGGCAGCTTGATACAAACGCGCCTCTGCACGACAAATCATATGAATAAAACGCAAGCTGCGAAAGACCAGTAAAAACAAGGAAATTACTAACCTCTGTTATCAATCATTAAGACAGGAACATCCTTGCTATCAGGCAGCCATTGATCGCTCATCCGCGCCGCCACCAAGACATTTTCCCCAAACACTCGGTTTGGGGTGGGAGTAAGCTCCCGATACCTAGCCTCAGTCTTGGGGATCGCCAAGTCTTCCTTCACGATCGCTTCAGTCCAGGCGCGAAACGTCATGGGTATCGGAATTACCTCCTCTCGGATATAGAAAAACTTAGTTTTCCAGTCATGGAAACTCTTGGGAGGGTTTAAAAGTATCTTCTTCGCCGTGCCTCGACTGGCGAAGGAATAAAAACCCATATTCCTCTGAAGTTGGTAAAAGACCCGGAACCTATCGACAGTTGGCTCGATGCCATGAGCCCAGCACAGGAACTCGAAATGTCGAACCCGAACCATTCCGAGTGGGCTCATCTGAGATATATGGAACCCATAATATTGAAGAATATGAGCCATGAAGTTCGTCGCCGGCAACCGGAAGTTTCCCTGATGGAAGAAGTCTTCGAATAAAGTGATGTACCCCGGCGGTGCATCAGCGGCCGTCTGGTTCTGGCCGGGGTACCGGGCATCCCACTCCGGTGGGAACCGGAAACTACGTGAAAGTTGTTCAAAAAGCCCTAAATCCCACTGGAGAACAGGTACAGGACCTTCTTCTCCGGGATTATCTTCATGTTGTTCTTCAGCCATCGATAAACAAAGGTCTCGAATATACTGGAAACAAGCTTGATAATCTGCTACGATGTTCTCCAAGAACTTGAAGACCTGCTGCAACCGTGTTCTTCAAACTTTGAAGATTCAAAGAAGTTCGAGAGGAAATAAAGGAATAGTAGAAGAGAAGTGATAAAACCTCTCGTCTCTTCGGATATATATACCCATCGCATTTAATGCGATGGGTAACCGTGCCGAGGTCGCCGCAAGCAAGGCCAATCAGAAAACGCCACGTAAGGTGGGTTTCCCGGAGTGACGGTTACCACGCGCGCGTGGGCCTCACTCTCTGACGGAAATACGATTCGTCAGGGACAAGTTGATGACAACCGTCAGAGGTCAACTCAAACGTCACCAACCGCGACTTTTTCACCAACCTGTCAGAAATTCAAATTTCGAGGTTTTTCCCGCCCAAAGTCATTAGAAACTTCACATACAAGCTAACAACAAAGCCAGTAGCAAGCCTGGTAGCCGCGCCGTAGTAACCAACAACTTGCACGCGCGTCGTCTACCAAAGCCAGAAGCATCCTTCTACTTTATTTTCCTAAGTCCAGAGCTCCAACCACTTGCCTTGCGCATGGTGCAGCACTGGACTGGGGGACTTGAAGGGGTATGGTCCCAAAAAGCTGCGCAACCTCCTGCAAGGTCGCGCGGGACCATACTCCTTACTCGGCAATTTCCTTGATTATCAACCTCGCGCGGGCTAGAGCACATCTGCATAATACGGCGCGAGGTCTACTTAAGAAAAAACTCCAATTAGCAACACTTAGCATTTTGAAAGGAATATCTGAAAGCCCATGCCGCGCGCGAGGTAGTAACGTGCTCAGCAAGAATCATGCGTGACTATGGCGCAAGGCCTTTTCAGATAGTACACAAGGTACAAGTGGCAGAATAAAAGAGCCAATCAAGGTCCTTCTGACCCTGCGCAATCGTGTTCCACGATCGTCTGACATGCAGGAGACAAAAGGTACTTAAGGACGCCTATGTGGCACCAATCACAGGGCAGAGACAACTGCCCCATGATCTCCACTTACCTGCTGATGGCAGAAGGGCAGCAAAGCCGACAACAGTGACACGTGGCTCCAACCACATTGCGCCAACTCCATAAAGCTCCTAGAGGCCACTAACGGTCGACTCCAGTGAGACAAGGAGCATATCCTCCAGGTTGTCGCCTTCTGGCCCAAGGCCCATCAGCCCACACCCTCTTACACCTCTCCGGCTATAAATAGAGAGCTCACTTCAAAGGTTAAACATTCCATTCCCTCTACTCTCTCACTTAATATTTAATTCTCTCCCCAAAGCAGTCGCTTATTCTCACGCCGGAGCCCGGTTAAGAGGGAAACCCCCACATTCCCCTCTTAACGAGTAACGGTGTTTTGTTTTGCAGATAAACCACGGTCATTAGGAGCTCAGGAAACCTTCAAGAAGATTAACCATCATGGTAGAAACATAAACCAAACTGATTAATCCCGTAATTAGTTCCATGTTTCTTCACAACCCAATTAACTCATTCACTCAAGTGACCCGTTTGGATGATCAAGTGAAAATAACATTTACATATGTACTTTATGTTAATCTCATTCACTATTAGATTCACCAAAGCTTTATGTTTACAAAACACTAAGTTATTGTTAGCAAATCATTAGAAATCAAGTAAACATGGCAAAACTTTCAAAATCTCACTTTTATTTTGGTTTAGGCATTTAATCAAACACCTTGCGGGCATAAACTATATTCCACCATTTTTACGCTTATATTAACTCTCATGCACCCAATTCATCATTAAAGATGTCTACTTTCTTTGTAATTCTCAAATAGTATCATCTTTTATGTTTTTAAACCAAATCATCGTTTAGGATCGTTAGTTTCTACTCAGATTTTGGTCAGCAACTTCACACATGGTTTCCATACATCTCTACCCTAATCACCAAATCTTGAATTTGAACCCAAATCATAACATGCAACATGAATCCATAACTCAAAAGTTACAATCAATCAGTTTAGCATAAAGACTATGGTTGTTCAACACCAAAATCACACACAATTAACCCTAATTTCGTGGTTTTAACAAAAAGCATGAAGAACACTACTTTGAATTTCATCAAACAGCATATGAAATCACTTACTAGAGCCTTAGAATCAAGCAAAGAAGACATAATCGAGACTTCAACCCTCCAATTTCGTGATCCTCATGTGAAATCAGTCCCCTTCTCCTTCTTCCTTGTCCTGTGTCGCACAGGGGTGACCTCCTGGTCACGCCCTTTTTTTTTCCCTTTCTTTTTTTTTTTTTTATGTAAGGTTCTAACATATTCACTTTTGGCCCTTATGTTTTAGTTAGTTATCTAGTTTGGTCAAAGCACTATTTTCACTAATAGATAACTAATATTTTAACTAGGTTCAATATACCTAGTTACAATACTTCATGTTAATATCATAATGAAACATGATAACCGAAATTTAGTATTGTTTTTGGGTGTTATAAAATACTATTTCCACCGATACAAACTTACTTGAAAGATTATATATATTTTAATACCACGAAAAATCAGGATGTTACACTAACACTCGCTCATTAGTCCTCCTGACAAATTACAGTTTTGCCCTGACTTCAAATTTACGGTTTTGTCATCGTTTTAGTTTTCCTTTTTCAAGCAAAACTATAGTACTGTTTCTTTAATTGGTAGAGAATTATTTGGCCATCGCCCCGCAACGCGGACGGAGCATCAACTAGTATATTTACAATTACCAAACTTGGTGAATAGTTTTTTTATCCTTTAGTGATTTTGTCATTTAGTGTTTTTCTTTTATTTTTTTATTTATCATGACTAGTGCTTTTTATCCTTTAACGGTTTTGTCATGTGGGGTTTTTCTTTTATTTACCATCAATGCTATACTTTTCATCGTTTACATTTCGTTTTACGTATTGATCTAAATTTTACGAGAACCAACCCCCCTGGCACATGTAGCGCAGGTAATCCAACTAGTTAATATATTACCTTATAATACAAAAAACAACATCGAACACACTGTTTCAAATAATACGTCACACCTTTTGAGATGCCAGAACGGGAATTTAACCGGTAAACACAATGCATGCAACTGACATGTCGGTTAGTTTTCTTAATAAAACCACGAATTCTCCCGCTTAGACCGTGGGGTATGGTGGGGCGGGGTTTGGGGCATGGGTTGACTAATGGATTAGGGGGCACTCAATACACAAACCCAAGTTGTAGGGGGTATGGTGGGTGTGGCTGGGCTGGCGTGGCCAAGCCACATCAATTTTTTTTAATATATATATATATATATAACCATTAAAAACTACATAAACATATATAATAATTATCAAAATAAGAAACAATCATTCTTCGTCGTCTTCGTCGGTTTCGAAACCAGGAATCGTTGAAACATGATCCACCAAATCAGATCGAAGGTTGTGATGTATATCCCTTGACTTGATCAAAAATTCATTTGACGCTTTATCTTCGTCTGTAACTGTTACGTTACCTGGTTGGGAGTCATCGTCATCATAGTAGGTAACGACCGCTCTACCTTCATCCTCCAAAATCATGTTGTGAAGAATGATACATGCGTACATCACGTTTCCAATCTGATCTCTGTCCCATAGTCGACAAGGCATTGCCAATATTCGCCACCTTTTCTTCAAAACACCGAATGCTCGCTCGACGTCATTACGTGCAACCATTTGGACCCTGTTAAACTTTAATCTCTTTGGATCTATGGTACCGTGTCTTGTGAACGATTTTATGAAAACCCCCCACTCTGGGTAAATCCCATCAACTAGGTAGTACCCATACACGTACTCAACCCCGTTTACAAAGAAAGTTCCTTTGGGTCCTATACCATTTACCCGATCATTGAAAAGGGGCGAGTGGTTTATGATGGTAATATCATTATGTGAACCTGGCATACCGAAGAACGCATGCCATATCCAAAGATCTTGGGACGTAACCGCTTCAAGCATGATGGCTGGCATCCCGTGAAATCCACTCGTGTGAGCGCCTTGCCATGTTGTTGGACAAAGTTCCCAAGGCCATTTCATACAATCTAAACTACCTAGCATCCCGGGTAGCCCATGATAATCGGCGTGATGTTCCAATATTTGTTGCATGTCACTGAACGAGGGCTTCCTCAAATATCTTTTCCTATAAAGTTCTAAAATACACGAACAAAAGTTGTGAAGACTTTCTCTAGCTACACGTGCAGACATTTTTAAATAGTCATCCATAATGTCCGAACTATTGCCGTACGCTAATTGTCTAAGTGCGGCCGTGACCTTTTGTCACGTACTAAATCCTAATTGCCCTGTTACATCCAGTTTTTGTTGGAAATAAACATACTTCTCCTCAAGATCTCTAGATATCCTTAAAAATAAGTTTCTACTCATACGAAAACGACGCCTAAACATTTTTTCATCATACTTAGGTTCCGCTGAGAAGTAATCGCTTACCAACAAATTGTTAGCGGTGTGCCGTTCACAAGCGATGTACCTCCTCCGTTTAGGTTGCGGAGTCTCTTCCTCATCGTCTTCCACGATAGTTTTCACCACCGTCGCGATCGTTTGTAGAAATATTTCCGCACCAATCGTCAGATGATGATAACGATTCACTTGAACTTGAAGAACTCATGGCAAGATTGTGTTTTATGTGTTTGATATTGTGTGAGAAAAATGTTAAATATGGTAAGGTATTTATAAAGGAAAAAAAAAAATTTAAATGCCCAACGGCTAGTTTTGTTGGCCAATCACATCCCGCCAAGTCAGTCTCGTAGCCCCGCCCCACGCCCGGCTTTATACTCCCGCCCCTTGGGCCACGCCCAAACCTAAACCCACCCAGGGTGGTGGCTTGGGCGTTTTCAGCCAACCCAAGCCCAAACCCCCGCCCCATACCCCACAGTCTTACGATGGTACGTTTCGCGGTCGGTCACCCCCGGTTCCAACATTCGAGATACGGTTAAATTCGGAAATGAAGGCAGCGACCATTTTCGTTCTCCTCTAAAAACGTTAATTTTTTTTTATGGAATTTGTCAATATTTATGTTATGATTCAATTCAAAAAACATGAAAACAAAGTATGATTTGGGTAAAGGAAAATAATAATCAAAATTGTGTAATGTGAATGTTTGAATCGTGATGAGAAGACTTTCATGAAATGTTGCAGGGACTTGATCTAAAAGATATGTGTTTCCCGTTTTGCCCCTGCGGTGTTGTATGGATTAAAGTGTGTAATGGCTGCGAAGAAGATGAAGAATGGGTTGATACACAACCGTCCTCATAACAAATTAGCCGAGGACGACGTAACACAAAGCGTATTCAACACCATTGCGAAAAGTTCATTACGATTTTACACGAGTTAATTCAACCACTACAGATACCGATTCTACATTGGACTTCTGCCGTCTCCAAAATCAGTTTAAATGGTTAGCGAATAGCCAACACGCGAGGGGCATCAGTGTTACAAGAGATGAGACTTTCACGAATTATATGGCACGATGACGGTTGAGGGAATCGAAACATGGAGGATCAGTTTTGTTTTCTTTTCTTTTTTTCCCAGGGTGTTTATACAGTTTGATTGCTTGGTCTGTTTCACATTTCCTGATTATATCTTCGTTTATTATCCGTTTCAAGTTTGATTTGGCTTAAAAAAAAATAATCTTTTCTGTTGAATTCAGCCCTGGCTTGTCGCCCCTTTGACGATGATGATGAAACATATTTAAACTTGGGTAAATTACACTTTTCATCCTTTATGTATGTAGTGGGTTGCAATGGATGACCTTTAACTTCAATAATTACAGTCGCAATCCTTTATTTAGAAAATCCATTACACCTTTCGTCCTTTAAGACTAACCAGGTTAAAAATTTAAGTTAAATCCATTCACTTAAGAGTATCATGGTCATTTCATGCTTTTATTTAAATTTTTCTTAATAAATAAAACAAAAAAATCTATACTATATAATAAAAGAAACCAATTTTGGAACACTTGTCATCATATTAGGCCATATGTTATGGATAATTATTATTTAGTTTAATTAATCTCTTCTAATTAATTATAGATAACTCTCCTATTAAATATTATTTAGTTTAATCTCTTATAGATAATTATTATTTAGTTTAATTTTAATTTAATCTCTTCTAGAAAAAAATTCATAATTATTTATTAACGAAACATATTTTTTTAATAAATTATCTAACCATAAATTTTAAAATTCGTTTGATGAAAAGGGAACACACTCCCTAGGGTTGTTTCAAATTTTCATAAATTTTAATAATGGAGGTATTAAAATTCGTTTAATAAATTATCTAACCATAAATTTTCAACCCGTGTAACACACGGGGAACTAACCTAGTTACATATATAACATATCTCCCCCAATTCCTAATCCTAATCACTCATCCATCTCCTCCTTCTTTCACCCTCTCTCCACAAAAGATCTGCAATATCGTATATATAACAGACATTCATACAAGAAATACCAACCTACGCAAAATTCAGTTCAACGAAATGCCAGAAACATAAAACAAAAAAATCATATATAAGTACCAAAACCGAAAAACATAAGGTTCCAACAAAAAAACACACACAAATCCCCAATTTCCTACTAAAAATCAACCTATATATATATAATAACAAATTTAAATAAAGACTAATTCAAACTAAAATATCTTATGCAGCATCATGCCATCATATACTGAACACAAGATTCATACAGCACAAAGTAATTCGGCAAATTTAGAATCCCACAATTCAGTATATAAAAACCCTGAATAGAAATACTACAATCCAAACCATACAAGCTGTAAAAATCAAAACTTTAAACAAATAATAATATAACAGAGTCCGAAACACAACCATACACAAACAAATAAGCAATATCTATATTACAAGTTGCTAATAAAAAGCAAAATTAGGTTAAAATATTGGTAATTGAACTGACTCTGAGAGTGATTCCATGAGATTCAGGTAAAGGTTGTGCTTCATTAGGGTTAACAATTGAGTAATGACCAACAATCATCGAATTGCTTTTGATATCTTCTGCTATACACTTTGTGTGACCCGATTCGACCTCGAAGCGAATTGAGTGAGCGATTGTGGATAGAAGCCCTATAATTGCAATGAAACAGAGTGAAGCTTCATAGTTGACAGATGTATTGATCTGCAGAAGATGATTTTGAGTAGTGATTTGGGGATCTAGCTAAGGAGATGATTTCGTGATGACCAAGAGTCAATGAGGTTTCTATAGTGCTTCATATTATTGTCCTTTTGACTTTCCAGCACCTTTAATCCATCATAGATTTGTTGTGGAGAGAGGGAGAAAGAAGAGGGAGATGAGTGATTAGGGGCATGTCTGGCTAAGCTTTTCAAAACAACTTATTGACTTATTGGTTTTTTGGAAAAGTCAGTATGGAGTGACTTATTGACTTATTGGCTTTTCCCCCTCACATACACCCTCATTGCCAAACATCATTTTGAAGCTTATGACTTTTCAAAAAGCCAATAAGTCAATAAGTTGTTTCAAAAAGCTTAGTGAAGAAACACTAGATAAATGGTCGGAATCGAAATATCTAGGGGGTTTGAATCCGCATAAAAAGGTTAGTTCTCTCTCAATTGATTCAGTTGCAGCTGATCGTCTTCTCCGAAAGCTCTGCAAAAAAGAGCACCGTTAGCCTCGCCAAGGGGAGAAAAGGGTTCTCTCCTTGACCCGACTCCGGTGTGAGAATAAGTATTGGTAATGAAGAAGAAGATGTATTTGAGAAGTGTGTGTAACTTGCATTCATACCTGGGTTTTTCTCATATTTATAGCCGGGAGTCATTTGGGCGGGAAAACCAGTTAAAGAAAAGTTAACGGAAGATGCTAACCCCGTAAGCGGTTACATTTCCTTCCGTTTAAGTTCTTTGATCCGACGTGAGAGCACACGGATCGTGGTCTATGTAGGAACTAGGTTCACTTTTTATTAAAAATATTAATAAAATAAATAATAACGAGACTCTCGTTATTTGTGCGAAATTCTTCTAGTACAATACCGGTTTCAAAAATAAATAAACCAATATAAAATACAATTTAATTGTACCAATCTTGATTCAAGACAACATCTTTGGAAGAACTTCAACCGCACCATCTTGTATGAACCTCCGCAATCTTGATTCAAGACAACATCTTTGGAAGAACTTCAACCGCACCATCTTGTATGAACCTCCACTGCAAGAATGAACAAACTGTCGTTGATGGTTTTGGTTGAGGATCGTGTTAGACACGGGGCCCTTAAAACAGATTCCGCGCCTCCTCTCAGACGGTCTGTTTCCAGGATACAACAACCGAAGCAGTAGTTGTACTGCCGGAGATGGCTCTCGCGCCCGAGATTACACCGGGTATAGAATGGTGTTTTGGAAAATAAAGAAAAGAAGTTGTATTTATTTTAGAGTACTCCTCTAAAATTACGTAGTGAATGTTTCTAATGGTTTTCATGAGATCCTCTCATCTCGTATCTTTTTCGTGCATCTCAAATATGAACCTAAGGTTCAAATATATACACACATTCACAAAATTGAAACATACCTTGCCTTTAATTCTCCAATTAACGAGGCAATAAATCTTGTAATAAACAAGATTTAATTATATTAAAATGGAATTAATATGGTCAACGAAACTGTCATATTCATTCATGACAGAATTAAACAAGTTGAAACAACTAGTTTGACCAAGTCCAACCAGCTGTTTTGTTTCTGCTGCAAACCAGTGCGCGCGCTAGAACTGATCCGCCAGTCCGCGCGCCATGTTTCAAGGATCTCATGCCACGCCATATGGAGTCGCGCACCACACGGTTGCGACTACGCATACCAGGACGCCACCTGGTCATGCGCCATCCATACTCGCGCGCCACACGGATGCCACTATGCATACCAAGACGCCACCTGGTCATGCACCATCCAAACTCGTGCGCCACTTGCATTATTCGCCATAGCCAATGACGTGCACCATGCGCCTAATGAGCTTGCACCGCATCGACATGTGCCATGCCATAGCATCCGCCTACGCCACCCAAGGTTGCGCCATGCGCGGACCCGCCATGTATCTGACCACACGCTCATGGGCAAAAATACAAAGGCGGTGTGCGAAGTTCAAAGTGCACTACATAGTGCCTATAGTCCACGTCACGCGCGCATATGTGCACGAATAAGGGTGCTCCGCACCATTTAGGATCCCCACTTGTGTTTGCCTTTAAGGAAACAATATACAAGGAGTGCTCCTCCTTATAAACCACTTTAAGTTTTGTCATCCCACCTATGTGGGACAAGTTGACAAAACTAATCCATTTTATTCATCTTTGTTTATTCCAACATACAACTTCAAGCTTCGATATCTCATTCATCTCAGCTCTAGTTGGACATAGTTTGAACACAAACCATAAATAATTATTTATACAACACATATATAAATATTATTGATGTCCAAAATATTTAGTGAAAAACTCATTTTCACTAAAATTTCCAACAGTCTAGATCAAAGGCTGGGGATTGGCCATGTGTAATGTGATCAAGTGGAGATTACTCTCCAATTGCATGTCTTCGTTGTGATTTTAGGGGTGCCTGTGGTAATGACACGTGTCCAGACGGTTATAACCGTCTGGGTGGTGCACGATTGTATTTCTTCTAGAAGATTACTGCTGTAATCTGATGTAGCACCTTATTGTGTGGAGACCTACCGAATAAATAAATCCTAAGTCTGAGTAAAATAATATCCAAGTCTGGATATTTGGGCGGAAGTATTGATCTCAGGATTTTTATCCTTTGCTAATGGGAGAAGGCGCAAGGATTTATGTTCTCCTTTGGGCGCGCGATTATAGATTGCTGATTACTTTCTTCCTTTTGTAAGACCAGTGCGCGGCCGCGCAAGGTTAAAAGGTGAAAAGGCAGGGTTATGGTATGGTCTCAAATACTTATTATGAGGTTTTTGGGACCTTACCCCTTCAAGTCCCCCCAGTCTAGTGTTGTACTTATGCAAATAAGTGGAGCACTGGACTTATGAGAGGGAAATGCTTTTGGGCGCGAGGAATAGGGAATCTTCTATGAGAAGATTGAATGTTGCTAAAAAAGTTTTTTAGGGGAAATTGTAATCATATCTTGACGTGTGATGACGTTATTTGTCAGTAAGAGTGTGTATTTTTTTCTTTCCCCTTGGGATTTGTAGTGGCGCTTGTCAGGCCTTATTAATGAGGATATGACTCCTGTTCCTGTAGCGTCGTTTGGATGTGATATCTTTCTGACAGTTAATCATGGGGATCCAGCTTTCCTTTTCTCGGAGCCTTGCTTCTCCTTTATATATTTAGGAAATGGTTTATTTCCTTTTCTTATCTTTGAAGAACATGAAGATGAAAGGTTCTTTCCGTACCCGTCGTGTTCTTGACGTGTTGAATTTATATGAGGCTGCCGAAAGCCTCTTACTGCTTTCTCGTTCACCGCCGTTGACTGTTAAGGGAAAAAAGCCGGTTGACGCCGATCCTTCACCTGTTGCCGGTCCTATTTGTAAGGAGGATGGTGTGCTATCCGTTGAAAGATTGAAAGATCAAAAGGGGTGAGTGCCGTCTCGTATATCATCGCCGGAAGAAGCGTTGTGAGGTTCCGGTGACTGTTGTTGACGAGAATCCTGTCGTTGAGTACGTTAGATTTGGGATTTGTGTATTCCCTTTTTTGTTGTTGGTTTATCGAAGATGTTTTTGAAAATCACTGTTGTGATTGTTGTGAATGGCTGTCATTTGAATGTCCTGCTACCAGTTAGTTCGGAGATAGGTTTTCTTTTTGTTTTTGTGAATATTCCAGTCTTTGGAACTAAAATTTTTGAAGATCACTGCCATGATCTTGTTATGAAGTGTTTTGTTACACTTAATGATATGTACCCTTATTATGTGCTGTATGATTTTACTTCTTGTATGTTTGGATTACAATATGTTGCATGTGTTTATTTGCTTTTGAATAGGTAAGGCGAATGAGAGATGGTATTGTGCTCATGTGTGAACGTTTGTCCAAAAGGCGTAATAGCTTGCCTGATTTAGACTGTTCATGAGGTGTACAGTGTTTGACCATATTGTTTTGACGCGAACCAAAGAAATTACATGCAATTTGTAATAAACAGTGATATAGGTAAAAATGATGTTTGTATTGATAAGAGCGCAAGGCTCGTAATACAAAGGATAATAAAGAAATACATTGCCTGTATGTTCTTCCGCTTTTTTAGACTGGCTTTATATGTAACACCTGCGCAACTGTTGTGCGTTCCAGGTGCGGGGAACTAGGGTCCCATCGATCCTTTTTAGGGTATATGCCCCCTTGCCCAGGACCTCATTGATAATGTATGGCCCTTCCCATTTTGGCGCTAATTTGCCCGGTTTTTCAGCGTTTGAAGCCTCATTGTCGCGCAAGACGAAATCACCGGGGACAAAGGTACATACGCGGACGCGCGCGTTGTAATATTTTTCGAGTTTGGATTTGTACCTTGCTTCTGTTATGGCGGCGTTCTCGCGCCTTTCTTCCAGAAGGTCTAAATCCATTCTTCGCTCTTGTTCATTGTTCTGTTTTTCCATGGCTATCATACGCGGTGATGGTAGGCTAATTTCGGCTGGGATGACGGCTTCAGACCCATAAACTAGACTGTACGGAGTTTCGCCTATGCTAGTCTTTGGCATTGTTCGATGTGCCCAGAGGATGCTGGGGAGTTCGTCGACCCACCCTCTGCGTGCTGTTCCTAGTCGCGCTTTTATGCCGTCGACAATCTGTTTGTTTACACTTTCTACTTGATCGTTCGCCTGTGGATGCGCGACGGAGGCGAGATTATGTTCGATCTTCATTTATTTGAACCATTTTTGAAGATCTTCTGAGGCGAAGTTTGTGCCGTTGTCAGAAATAATGCGCAATGGTAATCCAAACCTGCAAATGATATGTTCCCATATGAATTTGCGGATTACCATTGCTGTGGTTGAAGCCAAGGCTTTGGCTTCTACCCATTTAGTGAAGTAACCGACCGCCACAATGATGAATTTTACTGCGCCTGGCGCGTCAGGGAATGGGCCAACAAGATCGATGCCCCATTGTTGGAATGGCCAAGCAGACGTGACGGGTATTAGTGGATTCTTTGGTCGGAACGTCTTTGGTGCATGGCGTTGACAAGCTGCGCATCTCCTCAATAAATCAACTGCATCCATGTGCATTCCTGGCCAGTAGTATCCGGCGTTCATTATTTTTGCCACGACCATGCGCCGTCCCGCGTGTATTCCACATAAACCTTCATGGATTTCTCTGACCAGGTATTGGGCATCTGTTTTATCGACACAGCGCAATAACGGTCCCATGAATGTCTTTCGGTAAAGGACGCCATCCGCCATTTCGTAATTTATCGCTTTGTGTTGTATTTTTCGAGCTTCTGCCTTTCCTTCCGGAAGTTTTCCGTGTTGAAGGTACAAGATAATTGGGGTCATCCAGGATGGATTTCCCATTTCTATGACGTTTACTTGTTTGAGATGAATAGAAGGGTTGGACAGTACCTCTATGCGTACTTCCTTTGCTAGGTGCTTGAAGCTGGTAGCGGCTAACTTGCTCAGCGCATCTGCGTGCTTGTTCTCGCTTCTGTTTATGTGGTGTACTTTGAACGTTTGGAATTGGCTGATTAGTATCCGCGCTTGTTCAAGGTATAATGCCATAGCTTCTCCTTTTGCGTCATAGTGGCCATTAACTTGCTCAGCTACTAGTTTTGAATCGACGTTAGCTTCAAGATTTCTTGCCCCCATTTTTAGCGCTAAACGAAGGCCAGCTAGAAACGCTTCGTATTCTGCTTCGTTGTTGGTGCTTTGGAAATCTAAGCGTATGGCATATGTGAGTTCGTGATTGTCTGGGGTGATTAGTCGGAGACCTGCCCCTGCTCCATCGTCATTGGAAGCGCCATCTGTGTGTAAAGTCCAGACTCTATCGTCGAAAACGGGTGTAGGGTTCTGGATTGCTTCGCACTCTTGAACTTTGTCGATGGGAACTTCGGTGGCAAAATCTGCTAGAACTTGCCCTTTGATTGCTGGTCTTGGCCTATAGAAGATATTGTATCCTCCCAGCTCAATGGCCCATTTAGCCAACCTTCCTGCTACGTCGGGTTTGGATAAGATCTGACCCAAATGATAATTGGTGAGAACTGTGATGATGTGGCCCGAAAAATATCTGCGCAGGCGCCGTGATGCGTGTACTAGTGCAAGGACTAGTTTTTCTATCATCGAGTAACGAGTTTCCGGACCGGTGAGCATTTTGCTTATATAGTAGATTGGAGTCTGAATGTTTTCGCGTTCTACCATCAGCACTGCACCAACCGCTACTTCCGCAGCAGATAGATATAAAATCAGTGGTTCTTTTTCTTTTGGCGCGGTCAGCGTTGGTAGCTGGATTAAACATTCTTTCATTTGCTTGAATGCTGCTTCCGCTTCAGATGTCCATTGAAAGTTGGTTTTCTTTGCGTAATTTCGTAGCGTGCTGATGAATGGATAAGACTTTACTGCGTGATTAGCTAAGAATCTGTTCAAGGCTGCTAAACGCTCGGCGAGCCTTTGCATTTCTTTAACTGTTGCGGGTGACGGCATTAGCTGGATGGCCTGCACTTTTTCTGGATTAACTTTAAAGCCGTCTCTTGTGACTATGAAACCCAAAAATTTCCCTTCTTCCATGCCGAAGGAGCATTTTGTCGGGTTAAGTTTTAAGTTTACGTTGCGCAAAGAGTCGAACGTGCGCTGAATATTATTGAGCATTGTGTCTTCCTCATGGCTCATGATGACGAGGTCATCCATATATACTTCGACAGTCTTGCCAATATCCCCGCTGAAGACTGTGTCCATTAATCGTTGGTAAGTTGCGCCTGCGTTGCGCAGGCCGAAAGGCATTTTGGTGTAGCAGAAGATGCCTTTATCTGTATGGAATGCGGTTTTGTCCTCGTCTTCTTCCTTCATCTGGACCTGATGATAACCTTTATAACAGTCGAGAAAACACTTCCATCTGAATGATGCTAGGGAATCGACTTTCTTGTCTATTTCTGGAAGCGCGTAGCAATCTTTTGGGCATGCTTTATTCAGGTCTTTGAAGTCGACGCACATTCTCCGTCCGCCACTATGTTTTTGTACCATTACTGGATTGGCAACCCATGTATGGTATTTTACTTCGCGCAATATTCCCGCATTGAGTAGCTCTGTCACTTGCTCGTCCATAGCTTTTGCTTTTTCTTCGCTAAAACTGTGCCTTCCCTGAGCAACAGGTTCTGCTGTTGGCTTGATATTCAAGCAATGTTGCGCTATGTCGCGTGGAACCCTAGTCATGTCTGCTGGGCACCATGCGAATATATCTTTGTTGTTGGTCAACAATTCTTTTAGTTGTATTCGTGTTGCTGATGAAATGGCATGTCCTAATAGGATGGTTTGCTCTGGGTATTCGTTGTTTAGGACCCATTTCTCCGGTTCGTTTGATGCCGTAGATTTGACTACCTTTGCTGGTGGCTCATCATCTACGTACATGACTTCTTTGCTTGAATATAGAATTGCAACCCCGGTTTCCGTTGGAAATCCGCATGCAGCATGTGGAATAGAAGTGATCATGCTAAATTCTCTTTGTGACCTTCTTCCGAGCAAGACATCATAGCGTGATGTTGCCGGCATGACCATGAAATTGACTGTGACTGTTCGTGAATGCTCGCCATCTGATAGAGTCACAGGAAAAGCTATTTGCCCTAATGGGAATACAGCTTCATTGCAGAATCCGGTGAGGGGAAAATCAACCGGTTCTAGACGTGCTTTGTCTTCCGAGTCTAACTGTTTAAAACATTACTCGTATATGATTTCCATCGAGCTTCCCGGATCTATAAACATATAGTCCGTCCGGTAATGTCCGAAGATACCAGTAATAATCACTGGTCGTTCTTCCTGAGGGCCCCCAGGAACAACAGGAAACACAACTTGCTGTTCTCTCCAATGTTGATCATAGTTTCGTTTATTTGGTCTTCGTGACGAACCTCCTTGAACCATGTGTATTTGTTTAGGTTTCTGATAACTGCTATATCTGGATTGTATTTTAATGGTACGACTGGATTGGATGTCCCCCCGACGTGGTGTTGGTGGGTCCAATAATGTAGTGTTGATTTCTTCTCCAGATCTGATGTTTGGGAAATCAGATCTGGCGATTTGTATAATGATTGTATCTAAAGCAGCTTGGCATCTGTTAAACCAATGTTCTGGGGATCCTTCTATTTGTAAATTATTTCCGACGTTTGGTCGAGGACCAGGTTGCCGGTGAGATGACGAATTTTCTGCCATGTGCAAAACAGAAAATGAAAAGAATTGAATCGAAACGAGATGAAAACTAGAAAACAGAGGAATCGGTGGGCGCCAATGAAGAAACACTAGATAAATGGTCGGAACCGAAATATCTAGGGGGTTTGAATCCGCATAAAAAGGTTAGTTCTCTCTCAATTGATTCAGTTGCAGCTGATCGTCTTCTCCGAAAGCTCTGCAAAAAAGAGCACCGTTAGCCTCGCCAAGGGGAGAAAAGGGTTCTCTCCTTGACCCGACTCCGGTGTGAGAATAAGTATTGGTAATGAAGAAGAAGATGTATTTGAGAAGTGTGTGTAACTTGCATTCATACCTGGGTTTTTCTCATATTTATAGCCGGGAGTCATTTGGGCGGGAAAACCAGTTAATGAAAAGTTAACGGAAGATGCTAACCCCGTAAGCGGTTACATTTCCTTCCGTTTAAGTTCTTTGATCCGACGTGAGAGCACACGGATCGTGGTCTAGATCAAAGGCTGGGGATTGGCCACGTGTAATGTGATCAAGTGGAGATTACTCTCCAATTGCATGCCTTCGTTGTGATTTCAGGGGTGCCTGTGGTAATGACACGTGTCCAGACGGTTATAACCGTCTGGGTGGTGCACGATTGTATTTCTTCTAGAAGATTACTGCTGTAATCTGATGTAGCACCTTATTGTGTGGAGACCTACCGAATAAATAAATCCTAAGTCTGAGTAAAATAATATCCAAGTCTGGATATTTGGGCGGAAGTATTGATCTCAGGATTTTTATCCTTTGCTAATGGGAGAAGGCGCAAGGATTTATGTTCTCCTTTGGGCACGCGATTATAGATTGCTGATTACTTTCTTCCTTTTGTAAGACCAGTGCGCGGCCGCGCAAGGTTAAAAGGTGAAAAGGCAGGGTTATGGTATGGTCTCAAATACTTATTATGAGGTTTTTGGGACCTTACCCCTTCACTTAGCCAAACATGCCCTAGGGTTAGAAATTGGGGGATATGTTATATATGTAATTTTTTGTTTTATTTATTAAGAAAATTTAAATAAAAGCATGAAATGACCATGATACCCATAAGTGAATGAATTTAACATAAATTTTTAGCCTGGTTAGTTTTAAAGGACGAAAGGTGTAATAAGTTTTCTAAATAAAGGATTGTGACTGTAATTATTGAAATTAAAGGTCATCAATTGCAACCCGCTACAAACATAAAGGACGAAAAGTGTAATTTACCCTTTAAACTTTCATTTCATCCCCTAGAATATTACGTATATAACTTACATAATAATAAATCTTACACTCCTTTAAACCAAATAACTAAATTCATTTATAATATATAATAAATAAATATTGCTGCTATTATATAGTATTATAGCAAATAGCATTTGCATTATTTAATAAAACGACCTCAAGTATTTTGTTGCGGTGTACTTATTTTTATTTACAACTCAATAAAATTTTTTACTTAAAACCAAGTTGTAATAACCCGTGGAAAAAAAGTAGACAACTTTCTTTATTTTTACTAAACATTTCGGTATAAATATGTATTCAAAATAGAAGATTCTTTCAATAGCATAAGCTATATAAGTGTTGGTATTGTGATGAACCGCATTGATACTAACCGAATTACCCGGCAATACGTTGTTGTTTCAAATCTCTTTGTTTGTAGTTGATTTGATTAGGTTTTGCAGCTATTGTATTGACATGTTGATTTTGTATCAACAGAAAATTTGGGGGATATTGAATGTTATTGTGAGGTTATGTTGAAACATGCAACAAACATTGTGTTTTTCATGCCTACTTTTTTTTCTTTTACATGGATGAGGATGAGGATGGATTGAATATGCAAGATTGTGTTTATTATGAACCTTCATGCGACAAGCACGTCTCATATAGTGATACTAAACACATTAGTAATCAACACTATGTCGCAACGCACAGGTGGCATTAACTCACATCTATATGCAATAACAAATTCGGTTTTTCGTTTTTTTTTTTTAATTTCGGTTTTCATTTTTGAATACTATGTTCGATCGCTACAATTTCAAATTCGCATTTGTATGCAATAATTAAAATTTAATAACTTGGTTAGGTCAAAAGGACACCGGCTGTAATCATGTGTAAACATAAAGGACAACCACTGGAATTTTTAAAGTTAAAAGACAACGCCTGCAGAAACTTTGAAACATAAAGGACGAAAAATGCAATTTTCTCTTTTTTATTCTAAAAAAAAGATATTACTTATTGATAAATAGTCACTACTTTAATTAATGACTAATTAATTGAAACCAACGAAACACTAATATAGATATCTTGTTGTATACATATTATCAATTGTTAACAAATAGTCAATACTTATTTAAGTTTTAATGGCTAATTAATTGAACCTAAAGAAATACTAATATAGAGATTTTGTTGTATACATATAATCAATTGTTATATTGTATGTTGCACAAAAACATGAAGTTTGAAAACCTATTATTTCTTTATCTTTTTTGCAAAATATAATTTGTCTTTAAACCAAATTTATGTAGAACTTCATTTTTTTTTTTTTTTTATCATTGTGTTAATCAAATTAATCATTTTTTGATAAAATGATTTATTGTGGTGATGTATGCTCTGAATAAAGCAACATTAAAAGAATACTTTGCGCAAACTAAAATTGTTTTGCATCTTATAATATGGTGATACTAAAAACTTTCATAATCAACATCCCGCCGCAACGCGCGGGATAACGTCAACTCGTTAATGTACATTTCGCTAACTTAAAGTTGGGACTAAGATAAAAGTAGTAAAGTGTTACAAATAACAACATAACTAGTACAAGTCTTGACTATCAAATGATGAATATTACATCCTCTTTTGAAAACTCATTCAGCATCATAATGGACTCCTTCATTTGGTATAATTAATTGGAATCAAAGCCTCTTAGACACAGGGGCGAAGTATAATGGGTGCCCGGGGGTGCACCCGCCCACCCCAATGTTTCGGTTAGAAGTGTATATGGTCAGATTTTCCGTCCGAAAATTTTAAAATTATATAGGATCGCCTCCCCGATTATTTTTCCTAAATGATGGGTAGTTTGGTAAATATATTTTAACTCTTATTTTATTTGTTTAACCCTAGATTACCCACCACACAATAAACTTAATATCTCACAAATAGCTTGATAATTTACATAGAAAAAGAAATTGCTGATAAGTTTGATTCGGAAGACATAATTGATGAATTCAAAAATCTTAAAGGTCCCCGGGCTTAGTTGTAATTCTTCGTCCAGGTTCCATTTATCTCGTATCATTATATATATAGGTCTTTTGTTTGTTATACAATATTTAGTTTTTCTATGTGCAAGAACGGGTCCTTTGAATGAATGATTTTTTTTTTGTTTTATTTGGAACTATTATTATTTGACCTGACCTGAATCGAATAGCCGACCCGACCCGACCCGTAACGTAACGATAGGAAAACATTTTTTGGGTCCCATCACTTTACGCCCCCTCGAAACTTTTGGTCAAACTCCGCCACTGCTTAGACATGAATATTGTCTCTTTATCCAATTCTAGGCTAACAATTAAAAAAGAACCATAACTCAAAAAATGCACCTAACAACATTCGCTTGTAAGGAAATCTGTAGCATCATTAAAGAGTTCAGAAAAGAAAAAAAAACATAATGTATCAAAAAATAATAATATTCGATATCAACCTTGTTTTGCTTAAATTTATTAATCATCAATACTATTGAAACTCAAGGGAAATCTCAATCACTTATAAGAAGCGAGTTACTTTTATATACATATTTTATTTATTAACGTGTAGTGGGCGCCAAACCACTAACCACATCTGCACTTGCGAGTCTTAAACACCACGTCCTGGGCGGGGCCCCAAGGGGGCACCTCCATGACTGTGGTTGTATGCGTGTGAACCACATTGATCAGCCAATGACAACCCTCCATTTGGAGAGTACACCATTGCGGCACAGTCTAATAATCATAGTGTTTCTTACTATTGAAAGTGAAATGAAAACAGGTGTTCAGTGTGACTCAAGTTGAAAGAGCCATTAAACACGCTTGAGTTTAGCCCATGGGTAGACTTACATGGAAGAATGCATGGGTCATATGGCTTAAATGTCACCCAAAGTGTAATTTTAAATGCATACAACCTCCTAAACCGCTTAACAGTTGTAAAAATATACCTTTAAAAACAAAATATGCAACACATTAGGTATTTAAATGTACAAAAAAAAAATTGTCTGCAGGTCAACCCAACCTCATATGTTTTGACCAGCACCAAAATTACTTGTTTTAATCCTAACCCATTTAGGTTATAGAAGAAAGAAACATACCATAAGTCATAACGTTTATCATTAACTTGAAAGTTTGACAGTTCTAGAAAGTTTGAAAAGTTGAATAATTTTGAGTGTTCAAAATAGTCTAGGAAATAGATATTTGGCCAGTTTATATGATTTTCTATTTAAGTTTAAATGCCGTTCCATTTAAAACAAAAATAATAAGCACTGATTTATTTTAAAGTACAAAACTATGTCATGTTAATTAGTGCAGTTAATTTAGATAGCAAATAGCATGTTAGAATATGTGTAGTAGTTTGGGTCATCCCACATAGGTGCAAGATGCAAAAGAGAGGCAATATATATAGGGAAGAAAGAAAAGAATAGGCACGACCTTACTTGAACAGGATCTGTTCTATAGGCTCGTACCTCTGTATTCTTGTTTCCTAAGAAGACAGAAACCCATGTTTGGTTGATGACCCATGACCATGGAACCAGAGCGTGATTAACAGAGCCTATGGTCTTGACCATGGCTCAGTAGAGGATCGTTGCCAGCCCATCTGTGATGAGTCATGGCATGGTTCCATGGTTGTCTGACAGACATCATTTCTTTTTTGTGCTTCAAATCAAGATTCATCGGCTCAGTATTGTTTTGATCCCTGACACGTATGGCAGATGAAACTTCTGTAAAATGTGTCTAATATTATGGTCAGGGCTAGCTCAGTGGTGTGGGGTGAAGCCCTTTAAAACCCCCTCCAAATGGAGGGTTCTTATTGGTCCACCTAAGCCCCTTTCACGCCCGACGTTCAACTGACACCCCCCCCCCCTCTCCCAAGCCCCTTTCACGCCCGACGTTCAACTGACACCCCCCTCCCTCCCGAGCCCCTTTGACGCCCTCGAGGCGGTGTTGGAGGCATTAGTGGCTGATGTGGAAATGGGGCGTCACTCCACAACTCCCAGCCTAAAAAATTGTAAAAGGGTGGTTGGATGTGCGATTCAGAAATAATTATTATAGAACGGGTTACAGAAGATATTGTTAATAGATTTATAGAAATCATACATAAATCATGGATCAAAAACCGAACCGAGCTATTGAGCTAACCAGTTCCATTCCTGGTTCAGTTCAACTTTATTAATCTGGACCAAGTTTTGCATATTGGCTCAAGGTGCACATCAGCAGTTATTGCACCATAACAAATGTCAAATTAGTTCAACTCAATGCTATTCACAAAGACCAACAATACTTCCAATACATATTCACAATCTCAATCTAACCCGAAAAGAACATTTGATGCGTCTGCTTCCAGGTCGTGATTCAAGAAAACAAAACCGAGGTTTATGATGGAAGAAGCTTAGAATTCCATTGGAACGGATGACGACTCGGGTATTATAGAGTTGGCCAGCTTATCATTGAGCTTAAAGGGTAGAGGTGGCATATTCTTCATCATCTCACACATATCATTTAAGCTTCTGCAATCATATATATTCCGTTAACTTAGTCAAACCATAAAACATAACTTACAGAGATCTTGTGGACTAGTTGAGCCAAATGTATTAGTGCGCTCGTGAGCTACTCGTGATCAGCTCGCTAAAAGCTAGAGCTTAAACGAGATCAAGCCTCAAAATAACTTTGTTCAATTATGATCATGACCCTAAGCTTCATATACTGAGCTCGGATAGGCCAGAGGACCCAAACGAGCCTATTATTTATATAAATACAATAACTTTTATTTTATATAACAAAGAATGCATATTACGTAAAAAACACTATACATATAATTATGATAAATATAATTAAACAATATATACAATTTTTATACGTGAATTATAATTATATAGATTATCGGTATAGAATTATTTATATTTGTATGTATATAAATAAAATAATTAAACAATTAATGTTTGATAATTGAACTGAGCCCGAGGCGAGCTCAAGCTTGAAAATTATCTCACGAGCCGAGCTCGACCTTTGGAGGAGGTCTAAACAAGCCAAGCTCGAGCTTTGAATATCGAGCTTGAAACGAGCCGGACTGAGCTTAGGCGAGCTCAAGCTCGGCTCATTTACATCCCTAGTGTCAAATACCATATTTTAAAGAATAAGCACAGCTCGTTTACATCAGTAGTGTCAAATACCATATCTTAAAGAATAATTATAAGCAAGGCTAACAAGAAATAAGAAGTAGCAAAGAAAGAGCTAATGACTTACTCCTTCAACAGCACTACAATGTTATCTCTTATTTTAGAAAAAAGATCGATGTTTTCATGCACCTGCAACACCAGAGAAATTTCACTGTATTAGTTGTACATCACAACTCTTAACCCATTCAGTTAATGTGGCCAAATGGACGGGTTAGGTAACAGGTCAAAACAGGGTCAATTGAAACAGGTCAAGTTGAGCTGACGAGGAACACTTTTTACAGATAATAAATGTGTCAACTATGATTACAAAAACTAAATTAATTTAAGGAGCTAAATGCCATTTTAGTCCCTGTGATTTGGACCATTTTGCGAGTTTAGTCCAAAGGTTTCATTTTTCGCCTGTGGGTCCAAAAAGGTTTCACCGTTGCCATTTTAGTCCACTGGTTTAACTTCATCTGTTAATTCTGTTAACGAGAAAGGCAATTCGGTCATTTTATATGGCCGAATTGCCCTTGTAGTTCACAGAATCACATATAAAATGACCGAATTGTCCTTCTCGTTAACAGAAAAAATGGATAAAGTTAACCCAGTGGACTAAAACGGGAACGATGAAACCTTTTTGGACTCACAGGCGAAAAATGAAACCTTTGGACTAAACTGGCAAAATGGCCCAAACCAAAGGGACTAAGTCTAAAATGGCATTTAACTCTAATTTAAATAATAATTCAATTCTTGGGATACAAGTAGGACGGTTCGTGCATTAAAATTATAAAAATATGGTCGACCCTGTTCGACGTGTTTTCTTTTAAGCTAGATTTTTTTATTCGACCCGTTTAACCTGTTTGAGACACAACTTGATTCCAGCCATTTACAAGTAAATGGGTTGAAATTCTCACATCTAAATGAAAATACCATGATAGGTAAATGTGTATTTATTTACCTTTAAAGAAGAAAAATTAGCAGAAATTTGCTTCATGGCCTGGACATTTTCCTCAATTAGCTGCCCTGATTCACCACCAATATCTATAGCAACCATTACTTTTTAGTATAAAAAAAGGTATATTGCACGACAAAAACATTTAAGTTAAAAACAAATTACGCATCAACCTTCATAAGATATGCTATCAGTATCGTCACTGTCAGTGGAATTTGATAAATGATCATACGGTTGACCATTGGAGTGATTTGTAGCATGAGACGATGGCTTCAACTGTTGATGATCTGCAACTTTTTTCTGCATGTAAAACATGAAATCCGTGAATAATTAGCAGTGGCAGGTTACCAGCTAACTGAGTCTGGTCGACACAAACAACTCTCTTCTCTTTTCTTGAATTTTATAAAATAAATAATTTATGTATGATTGTATAAAAAATGTAAGATACAAAATAAAGTAAATATTATAAGCCAGTTAGTCAAAGACGCAAGGCTTATTGCCAAGGTGCAAAAAAGTGTATGCCATACGCCACAGACGAAAAAGGCACAATGATAAAAAAAATATTTTAAATAAAAATTAAGATATAATTGAATAACCTAATATGCATAGCACTTAGAATCATCCAACTAATATCAAAATTTTAGAAAACCTTGAAAAATCATCTGATTAAAAAAGTCTTAACATAACTAGTGTATACTAACATAAAGATCATGTGAATAGAGTCCAAACAAGAAAAAAAGAGTCCAAAAAATTGATTCTCTAAATAAGAAAAAAAAAGTCCATACAACGTCCTAAACCCCCTTATCTCAAAGTTGTATAGTTTTTTGTAAGAATATAACTTTAATAATCTATATTCAACACATTAGGTATTTAAAAGCACAAATAAAATGTATGCTGGTCAACCCAACCTGACTTGGTTTGACCCGCACTTAAAACTACTTGTTTGGACTTTGGATCCTAACCACTTTGCCCGGTTACCAACCCACCCATCCTATGAACTAGGTCCAGAGCCCAAAATAATTGTACAATGAGATATTGAGATGTACGTTTTGTCATAAACATGACTTTTTTTTTTCTGTTTGGATCATGTAATGTAAGAAATGAAAAGAAAGCAGAATGCAGACAATAGAGATAGAGATCATACAGTCATCCATATACAACGTAGTGCCACGTCACGCATTGTTTTGTTCTGCAATTTAGGCGCAATTTTTGCATAACGCATTACCTTACTATCGGATGCGTATCTGCAAAGAAAAACATCAAATATCATTCTGACTTTCTAACAAGTAACAAGCACAATTGATGTAGTGATGTGTAAGGGAGAATAATAAAAGAACAATATTAATCACAAAAAAAAAATGAAATATGATAAAGCATAATGTTAATAAAGTAAATGTGGGCTGTGGCAAGTTCAATCCATTCAAAAACAAAAAGTTACTATTACTTTCATATAAAGTTTTTGTCATCATATTATTTATAGATATATAACGTTCGTCCCAGTGGTACGTTAAATTTCACCTTTCGTCTTTAACTTTCGTAAATTAAACTTATTGTCGCTACTATTCACTCATCGGTCACGCTTTTGGTCCCGCAATAAAAAATTCACACACATTCACAGTTGGTACTAAATTTGAAGTCTCAATAACACAGCTTTCAGCAGTTTGGCAAAAACTGATTCTAATTCTAATCATCAAAAATTCTTAAGAAATTATTATATAATCAAGATAAACAAGAATATCATCCAACAGGGTGTGGTTCTAGGGTGAACACCAGTGTATTTGCGAACTGAGTGAACAAATCCTGGCCATTGATTTACACACGTGTATGGCTAGGATTCCATCATCAAATCGTAAAATACACTAGTGTATTTCATCATCAAATCCTGGCCATTGATTTACATACGTGTATGGCCAGATTAGTTCTCTCCGATCGCAAATACGTTCACTCTTGAACCTAATCCTCATCCAACATTAACCACCTAATCATGTAATCATCACAAAATCCCCAAATAAAACCCTAGTTAATAAACACTAACCCACACATTAACAATATCAATATCAATATCAATATAATTATCATTCAAGAAATCAAGATTCAACAACAAAATATTTAAAAACTAATACCGACCCACAAATTGTAAACACAACCATCATTCAAGATTCAGCAAAAGGATTTAAAAAGTTACATACTTGGTGAGGAGTTCTTCCAATAGAGACTGTTCATCACAAGTCCAGACCTTTGAGAGACTAATATTCTTGTGCTTCAATGCACGCTCAGAGGGACCCACATCGGAATATTCCGGCACGGTGGAGCAACCACCGTTGATAATGCTGCCATTGGTGGTGGTGGTGGTGGTGGTGGTGATTGTTGGATTGTTGTTATTTGCAGATGGGTTTGTCATAAAATCAAGAAAAGACAATCTTTATTTTTATTGAGTGGTGCAGTTGAAAGATTGAAAGAATATGAATGGAATATAGTAAAGATTGAAGCTTTTTGTTTTTTTATGGGTTTTTGTTTTTTTATGGGAAGGATTTTTGATTGAGTTGTTTACTTGGAGGGAGAGGAACATGATGAAGGGAGAAAAAGTGTAAAATAAAAGGAGGAAAAATAGGAGAAAACAGGGAGATAGTTGATATTTTCACATGCTTTTTAGACCTCAAAAATGTTGTTAGGAGGGTTTTTTTTTTCATAGATATCACTGGTTTAAGTATCGTGTATTACACGGATGTTCTTACAATAAATTATCTTATTTAAGAGTGTTAAAAGAAATATTTACATAAAATTTTACATGAAAGAAATGTTCCATTACTAATTTGGATTTTAATGTTAATGAGATGATTTTGATTATAATGTTAATGAGATGATTATGCTTATTAAATCAAAATTAGTGTAAACTTATTTCGTTAAATCAAATTTGTTTTAAACTTATTATTAGTTACTGTAACAACCCGACTTTTCGGATTGTTATCAGTTCGCTACTTGCTTCGATTTGTAACCGCCTTGTACTCTGAGATTCGATATAAATAAAGGGTTATGTTATACTAAATACATTTTCATCACACCGCATCGCTGCACGCTTAAACGCTTTTATTCGCAAACGCTCAACGCTTACGCAACATGAATTATAGAGAATTATACTATTTTAATTGCCGAGTGTGTTTGTTTGTTCGGTAACCACTCCCGCCTTCACACTCGCTTATCGCACAAAATCGCTAAACCGCAAACATTGTTAGTAGTAGTAATGTTATGTTGTGTGTTCTTATATGCTTTACTTGTGTGTGTTTTATATGTGTTGATTACATCGCTCAAACGCTACTCGCACAACTCGATTTATCACACTAAAACGCAACGCGACCCGAAACTCAGTATTACGCTAAATACTTAAAGTATCAATACTAACTAACGCAACAAAACACATTAAACAAGCATACGCGAAAACGAGGATTTTCTGCACAAAACAGCACCTTCGAACGAAGCCATGCAGCCTCGTACGAAGGCACTGCCTTCGTACGAAGGCAGCTGGTTCGAACCAAGGTCCTTTGTGCGATCCCACCTCTTCTATAAATACCCAAGCCCTCCTCATTCACTTCCACTTGCTGATTTCATACCGAAACTCTACCAAATTGCTGTCCGACCATTTTCAAGTAAGATTTAACAGTTTTATGTGATTACACGACGTTTTCCACTACGATTTTCCACAAGATTCACTTCGATTTCCTCATAACTCTTCTATTCTTCAACCAAACTTCATCTTTTCATCATTTTACAAAGAACTTCATCTTTTTCATAGAACACCTTCATTCTTTTTATCAAATCTTCTTATTTCACCACAGATCTACACTTAACCGAGTGTATTGGGCCTAGCTACGGCTTCCCAAGTTAGAAATCAGTTGATTTCACACTCAACAAGTGTTAGATGAAGGCAGCCGAAGGAAAATGAATGAAGGCGAGGTGTGGGTTGTGTGTCTAAATCCTGTTGCAAAGATGTTTTTGGTGGAAACAAGTCACGGTTCTAAGATCCCAAAGGTAGATTTGACCATCACCGCCAGTGCTCAACAAATATTGACTAGTCAGGTGAGGTTGATTGTGGTGTTTGACAGAGGACTTCGGTGATGGTTTATTGTGGTGATGGTGGTGTATAGTTGAAAATTGTGAGGTTTGTTGTGGTTGCAGGTGTAGTTGCAAGTGTATGGTTTAGATCTCTTTAGAGATATATAGAGAGAGAAGAGGGGGAGAGAAAGAGTGTGTATGTGTGAGAGAGAGTGAGTGTATGTGAGAGATAAGGTTTACAAGCTTATTTTAAATACAAGGCATTTTAGTCATTTCATCAAAAACTAATAGAAAATTCAAATGGAGTTAAAAAGCGAGACTCAAAATGTTAGAAAATGAGTGTTTGGGTACTTAGGACGTTAATTTTTTTTAGACTCAAGTTGGTAAAACCACTGAAACATAGAGACTCAAAAAGTAATTTACTATTTAAAAAGAGAAGGTGAAGAAAGATAACTATTAGGCTATAGGGTGTGGTCATGACCCTTATGACTAAGGGTGCAAATGAGCCGAGCTATTCGCGAGCTACTCGAGCTCGGCTTGAAAAAAAGCTCGAACGAGCCGAGCTTAAACGAGCTCGAGCCTAAAAAACAAGCTCGTTTAGTAAACGAGCCCGAGCTTCGCTTATCGAGCTCGAGCCAGCTCGCGAGCCTAAACGAGCTTTATGTCTATATATTTTTTATTAATATATTAAACATATATTTATATAATAATTACCATTTATATAAATATAAAAAATAACTTAATTATATGTATAATAATAATTATAATTAATATAAATTAATTAATTAATACTAAACGAGTCTTGAAAAATTACCTTCGAGCCGAGCTCGAGCTTTCATATGTTAAACGAGCTCGAGCTCGAGCCTGGTCAAGCTCGAGCTTGACTCGGCTCGTTTGCACCCCTACTTATGACCATCATGACCCTCCACGTCAGTGTCATGTCACCTATCTCTAATCCACAATCCAAAACCACTACCTTAAGGGTGTTCTCATGACCCAAACCACTATCCTCTTAATTATTTTAATTTATCTTTGTCTAAAGAAAAAGTAAATGATTACTTGAAAAATGGAAAAGAGGACCATGTTTGCCATGGTTTAATCTATGCAAACCATGGTAGATTAGGGAAGGGGGTGGTATAGTCTTCAATTCATTTTCCTACGTGGCGAATCATGTCCTAACCACGACCCCACACCCTTTAGCCTTATTGAATCGATTACATAGAAATAGACAATAAGTGTTGTTTCCACCATTTTGTTAGTCAAAATATAAATGATTTGAAAGAATAACCAATCATTTTTTATTTGTTTTGAACATCCAACACGGCTATTCAGGTACATCCACAGGAAAAAGAGCACTTAAAGCGTGGTCATCCGGGTACACCCATAGGCAAAAGGTGACTCATGTACGCAATCACAGACAACGTTGATAACCCGATCCGTCATCAATTCCACAGAAACCCACCTCCCAAAGAATCGCAGTGATAAAACTCATAATTCGCAAATGAAGACTTTAACCCTCGAGAGTTTAAACACATTTGATGAAGGGGGTGTTTGGCCTAGCTTTTATTTTTTTTGCTTATGCTAATATTTTAAAGTAGCCTCTAGCTTATTTTCTATCATTTTATAAGCTCTTTTTAAGTATTTGGATTAGCTTATAACTTATTTTCTATCATTTGCCCTTATACTACTATCGTCCGACCGTAACTGTTGCTTTTGCTTCTTTTCAATACATAATGACTGAAGCTAATTTTGGTTGGTTAATCCGATTAGTTCATCGATGGTCGGCAAGTATGATGGTCCTAATGATGATCCTACATGTATTTCGTGTATATCTCACCGGTGGATTTAAAAAACCGCGCGAATTAACTTGGGTTACAAGTGTGGTTCTGGTTGTATTTACTGCATCATTAACTAGTTATTCCTTACTATGGGACCAAATTGGTTATTGGGCAGTGAAAATTGTAACAGGTGTACCTAACGCTATTCCTGTAATAGGATCACCTTTGGTATAATTATTGCGCGGAAGTGCTAGACAAATAAGCTTCTTCAAATAAGCTAAAAACCATCTTCAAATAAGCTTTTTCAAATTAGCTTATGGGTATATTTGGCAAAAGTAGATGGTGGCTGGTGGCTAGTGGCTGGAAGCTGTTAGCTAGTAGCTTTGTTTTTTAGATATATTTTGTATTTGGCAGAATAGCTGGAGTTTTTAATAAAAGTAATAAAATGACCAAAATAGACATAACAAAGTCCATTATCTTTAAAGGTTAAAATAGTCGTTTTTTCCTTAAAAGCTTGTAGCTCCTCCTAAACGCTACTAGTAGGAGCGTTCAACCAAGCTCCTAACCTAAAAGCTTCAAACTCTTTCAACCAAACAAAACTTTATATGAAGTAGGAGTTTTTTCTTAAAAACTTAAAGCTAGAAGCTCTAAAAATACATGCGAAACATACCCTATATAAGCTAATAAGGGGGTGTTTGGCCTAGTTTTTTTTAACAAAGCTTATAGCTGTTTTAGCTTTTTTTACAAAATAAGCTTAATTTGGTGTTTGTTTTAGCTTTTTAAGCTTATGCTTATTAGCTTATATAAGCTAATTTGAAGAAGTTTATTTGAAGATGGTTTTTTAGCTTATTTGAAGAAGCTTCTTTGTGTAAGGGTAAATGATATAAAATAAGCTATAAGCTAATCCAAACACTTAAAAAGAATTTATCTATACTATATAATAAAAGAAACCTGATTTTGGACACGTGTCATTCATTGAAGATGTCTACCTTTGTAATTTCCTACCTTTTCATACTTAATATTATTATTTACCAAATTGACATTTTTTTATTTAGTTTACCCTTATCTCTTATTTTATGAAAAAAAAAATATCGATTATTCTATCTCTTATTTTCATATGATATTTTTTTTTAATAATCTAATCTAACTTTTCATAAAATCAAATTATTGAATAATATGAAATCATGATCCAATAAAAAGAATCTTTATGTATAAATTGACGAATTAAATCTAACTTTTAATAAAATCAAATTATTGAATAATATGAAATCATGATCCAATAAAAAGAATCTTTATGTATAAATTGACGAATTAAAGTTATAGATCCATGAAATCATTACTTTAAGAAACAACTTTTAGACACTTTTCATCGTATCAGGGAATCTATTATAGAAAATTATTATTTTAATTTAATCTTTTCTAATTAATTATAGATAATCCTCCTATTAAATATTATTTAGTTTAATATCTTATGGATAATAATTATTTAGTTCAATCTTCTTCTCATTTATAATATTATTTAGAGAAAATTACGATTTTGACCCCTGTAGTTATATCATTTTTACCCTTTTAGCCAAAAAAGAATTTTTTAACATCTGAGCCCCCAACGTCTTCTTTTCTAACCCTTTTGGCCTCTAATACTAACCCCATCCATTAAATGTTAGGGGCCAAAAGGTTTAAAAAAAGACGTTAGGGGCCAAAAAGGTTAGAAAAAAAAGACGTTGAGGGCTTAGATGTTAAAAAAATCTTAAGAGAAAATTACGATTTTGGCTCTCTGTAGTTATATCACTTTTACCCTTTTAGCCCAAAAAATCCATTAACTGCTAGGGGCCAAAAGGGTTAAAAAAAGCCGTTAGGGGCCAAAAAGGTTAGAAAAAAAGACGTTGGTGGCTTAGATGTTCAAAAAATTCTTTTTTGGGGCTAAAAGGGTAAAAGTGATATAACCAAGGGCTCAGAATCGTAATTTTATTATTTGATGTATAAAATTAGATTTATTTGATTCGTACAATACACGAGGTTTTTTAAGGATATATATTTTTTATTACAGAAAATTACATTTATTCAAACCGTATAATACGCAAAATTTTAAAGATGTATTTTTTTTTATTATTTGGTATATAAAATTACATTATTCAACCCGTGTAATAAATGGGGTTTTTTTAAAGATGTATTATTTTATTATTTGGTAAACAATATTACATTTATTCAACTCGTGTAATACACGTGGTTTTAAAGATATAACTTTTTTTATTTTGTATATAAAATTACATTTATTCAACCTGTACGATATTGTTCTTATAGATATAACTTTTTATTATTTAATATATAAACTTATATTTGTTCAACTTGTGCAATAAAGAAGGTTTTTAAAGATATATTGTTTTATTATTTAGTATATAAAACTTATTTATTCAACTCGTGTATTACACGGGGTTATAACCTAGTTAAATAATAGAAAATAATATAAGCATAAGAAAAAAATAAAAGCTAGGACAAACACCCCCTAAGTATAACATTAAAAAGCTAAACCAAACACCAGCTAAAAAAGCTATAAGACTGAGGGGAGTGGGGCGACTCCCACCCCCAAGTTGCCATGAACACCGCGCCCCTTAGGCAACTTCCATAGCAACTTCATTTGCCCGTCCTCTTCTAGTCGCCCCTCCTCTCACACTTTATCAACTTTTGGCACAAAATTCCAAGAACTCCCCCCCTTTTCAAACAAATCAACCAATCAGAGGTCTTGGTGGCATCTTGAGTTGCCATGAACACCACGCCCCTTTTTTTGAGGACGCCCCAAGCCGCCCCAAACGCCACGTGTCGCAAGACGCCCCTCTTTTGAGGACGCCCGGTTTGTTAAAAAAGCTAGGCAAAACACCCCCGAAATCAGTATTCTCCCGATGATGAAGCTTCTCCGGCAACCTCTCTCCCTACTCCTCTCCGCCTCTTTCTCCACCTTTCCGCCGGTTCCGTCACCATCTTTAACATTCTTGCAATCCGTACTCACCCAAATCAAACATCTCTCAGCAAACCCAAAACACTACCCATCTCTAACCACCTTAGACTCACTTCTAACCAATACCCACATGTTAAATCCCGCAACATCTCTCATAATAATCGATTACCTCACCCAAATCAACAAACTTTCCAGAGCAAAAACCCTAATCTCACACTTAAACTCATCAGGCACCGTAAGTCAACCCTTTCTATACAGTTTACTCTTTAATTTCTTACTTAAAGATAGTCCCATTAATCACATTGAATCTTTATGGGCAGACATTTGTGGGTCTGTAAAAAGATTGAATTTTTCCTTTTCAGATTATGTGATTCTTGTTTGTAAGTTTGGTGAACTTAGTGAAGTTAAAGATGCTTATGACAGGATTTTTATGGATGGTGGGAGTTATTGTTTGGAGAGACAAAGCGATGTTGCTTTATCTGCAGCTTTGTGTAGTTTAAATGAGGGATTTTTAGCGAAAAATGTTGTGAATGAGATGTATGATAAGGGTATAGTTGTTGATAATTGGACATACTTTTCGATGTTTAAATGTTTTTGTCGAAATGGGGATTTTGATGAGGCGGATTTGGCGTTGCGGAAGCTTGTTAAAAACGGGTTTGTTGTTGATATTTGTGTGTACGGATCGTGGATCGATGGTCTTTGTAAATCCGGGAAGTATCGTGAAGCTGGTAAGTTGTTTAAAAAGTTGATAAAAAGGGGTTCGGTGAAAAAATTTAGAGAGGAAAACAAAGTGTTGAAGGAAGGTAGACGAGCGATTTTTCAGTTAAACTGCGAGGGTGTTGTTCCGGAACTAATGGCGTATGAGTGTTATTTTCGTGCTTTGTGTAATGCGATGAAACTTGATGATGCGGAAGTTTTGTTGAAGAAGATGATGAGTGGTAGAGCTTTGCCGGAAATTTGTGTTTATGGGTCGTTTATTAAGGCACTTTTTCGAAGCGGTAGGGATGAAGATGCTATGAAGTTTTTTAAAGTTCAAAGGAAAAAGGGGTTGGTTCGTGTTGATGAAATTGTTACGTATGTAATCATGGGACTATGCGAAAACGGGAAAAGTGATGATGCTTTAAGGTTATTTGACGAGATTTTAACGGTTAACGGTTTTGTAAACGGTTCGAATGTTTGTAATATCATATTAGATGGTTATTGGAAGCACGATGGTGTGTCAAAAGCGGAACTTTTCTTTGAGAGATGGCGGTTGGATGAAGGGAGGTATGGGAAACTTGATGTAACAAGTTACACTATCATGTTTAACGGGTATTGTAGCGGGAATGATGTTCGAAAAGCGGTAATGGTGTTTGAAGAAATGCTGAAGAGGAAAATGGCGGTCAATGGAGCGTTATACGAGCGACTTATAAGATTGTTATGTGATTGTGGTCGTGCAAATGAAGCGTTTCAGTACTTGAATGACATGATTGAAAATGGGCATTTGGTTTTCTGCAAGAGATGGCGAACGATCTTCCAGTCGGTTTTGAGTATCGAAGGACATCGTGTTTTGAGTGGATGTTGAGGCGTTGCAGAAATAATCAATAACCAAAACTGTAAATTAGCCGAAATTCTGGATCTGTCCTTAATAAAGTTGAATGCTGAATTAATCAATAACCGAAACCGTAAAATATTGTTATTTATTCAGGTAAAGGAAAAAGTGATAAAGTTTTGGATAAACTTTTTCATCTTAGATGAGCAGCCAGCATGAATTTTCAAGTAAATATATCCTCATGTGCATCTAAATATGTAATTATAGTTCACATCTTGATTATAGTTTGTTGTTCTTGATTTGTTCTAGATGAACGCGTTGCATATGGTATACAAACTGTTGTTGAAGGTGGTCTAGATGTATTCGTAGCAAGTTTTTTAACGCATTGCTTTATTTCAGTCTACGTATATATTGTTTTTACTATTAATGTCTTCGTTGAGTATTTTGTGACTTCAGGTGGTCGTAGAGACCGAGAGACGAAGACTGGATCTGCCCAAGCTGTGGAACTGTCGATTTCTTGTTTTGAACAACTTGCAATATGCGTCACTGCACGCAACCTATATCATAGTTCTGTAAGTTACTAGGTCCTACAGTTTGTTTACTGTTTATACCATATACTAAAAAGATTATAGCAAGCTTTAAATAGGAACCGGGTAGAAAACACGCTTATGTTAAATAATAAATCAAACAAACCAATAATAAAACAAGCAAAGAAACATCATAACGTGGATGCGTGAGCATAGTCACAGGAAACGCTAAAAGACCCTTGTATCGCGTACCAGATCGGTCGTATCGAATCGCGGTACAGAGTCGTCCCAATCGCCTCTGGTACGCGTACCGGATCGCTAATTTGGACCGTTCCCGATTGTGTACCATAATAGTGTTCCAATCGGTGAATACACGTTTTTAATTAATCCGAAACGCGTTTCCATTTGTAGTGGCCAGCGTTCCGGTACAGCCAGATTCATGTACCGGAATTTGAAAACCCATTAACTTTTTCCCGCTTTTATATATTAGAGGTAACTGAACAGTTTTTTTCCCGCCATTAACTTGTCACACTACAATTAACAATTTTCTTTTATGAAGTTTCTGTTTTGAATTTTGATTATGTTTTTGAAAATTTAATGAAAGATCTATTTTATACTTTTTTTATATATATGATACGTGTGGTGGTACGCCATAGGATACACCGTACCACGTACCGAATTAGCATTCCCAAATGAACCTACCCCCCAACATACCGATTTTTAGAAAATTGCGTATCGGTTTTCGTACCGCGTTCCATGTGACTATGTGCGTGAGAGATATACTAACTCCTGTTTGACAGTTTCCGAATACTTTTTTTTTTTGAACTGCGAAATCAAATCTTATAAATAAGACTAAGGACCAGCCGGCACTAGCAAGTAGCTAGCAGCCGACCCAAATACAGACACCAAAGTTCAGTGACAAAAACAAAATACAATTACAGAAAGCTTTGTTTGCACCACTTCTCCGAATACTTATTGAGGGTACAATTTGTTGTACCTTTTTATTATTATTGCTAATTTGTTTTTAAAGAAAAATATGGGTGTACAATGTAGCAGTTTAAAGAAATCTTTGTGGGTTTTTCTTCATTTAGTTTAACATTTTTTTACTAAAAACAAGACCCTGATTTTGGCATATGTTTCAATTCTGCAAATACCGTATGCATTAGCTATGGAGTTAATATTGGTGATATATCGGTCCCCTAGTAAAATATCGGTCAAAATATCGGTACCGATATTATCAGCGATATTGATCGACATAACCGATATATCACCGATATTTGACCGATATATCACTGAATTATTAGTGTTAAATTGCTATATATATAAATTCTGCATTATATTAAAATTACCAATATCCTACCGATATCTCACCGAGATAACCTATATCTCAAATATCGGCCCTTGACCGATGTCCGATATTTTACCGCATTAACTGCATAGTGTGTTAGTAGGTAGTTCAATACACTCACCCTAGAATTTTAAAAATAGTAAAAGGTTTTTCTAATTGGTAATTTTGTAATTTTATAATAAAATAGCTTGCTGCAAGCTGCTGTTTTGTATACACACCAACTGTTGCACCACAATAAGCAGTCTTTTCTATTATTTATGTATTTATAAATATTAACTCTCCTTTATGCAGAAAGCAAATATTGTGTGACACAGAGCTTGTTGCTGCAGTACGCGACGAACCACGTATGGTCGAGGCATGTCTCGACCGTTAAATCGACTTCATATCTATGTTCAACATCATTCTTTAGTTTTAATGCACCATCATTTGAAGTTGATCCTGAGCCTTATGGTGAAACAGGACTATTTTTATTTTGTTAGCTTACATGTTATAATTCTTATTATATGGAAACATGTGAATCATATATGGACATGTATGCATACAAATTGTCAATTCCACCTCTTTTATCAATTATCATATCCTCTAACCATGTTATTGCCCCCAGACCTCAACAATATTGCCCTAAGTAGGGATGGAGTAAGTTGGTACCGGCAGTGGCGAAGCTTGAAAATTTTCGCCGGGGGGTCGTAAGTCACCAAACCTAAAAATTCTATATAAGTATTTTTTTTTATATAAAACCGGGGGGTCGAAAACGTATATACCTAAAAAAATTCTACACGAAACGTACATACATAACACTAATGAGCGAAAAGTTCGGGGGGTCGGGCGCCCCTCCCGGCCCCTTGAAAGTTACGCCCTTGGGTACCGGTACCAAAAATACTTGTCGAATTTCGATACTGATCCGGTACCCATATCTGGTGTTTTTCAGGATCGGTACGGTATTTTACCGACCTTTTACTTTCAAATACCATGTTGTACCGTATCGAGCACTTTTGGTACAGCTACAGGTACCCATCTTTGGCGAATTTCGGGATCGGTACCGTCTCATCCCTAAGGTTTTGTTTTGGAAATCGCAAGTACAAATATATATAGATTAGTAAAGTATATAAAAATATGCAATATCAGTCACTAGAATACAATGTATTTTGTTAAACCGTGTAAGACCACCCGTAGTGGGGGGTTTTTGGGCGTTTTTTCCCCTAAAAAAAACCCCCCTCCACGCCTTGGAACAGCTCCCCTGGGCGTTCTTTTTCAAAAAGATTTGGTTTGGCGTTATTTTTTTCACGCCGTGCTCCTTGTGTGTTGACCAATCACCTTTTTTGATGCTTTTTTGTCTAATAACATTTTTTGATAGGTTTTTTTATTTAATTATATTAAATCACTTTTAACATAATGCCTCACATCCCCACTACACTCATTTATGAAAAACGCTCCATAATGCCCCATTACTGACTGGACTGCCACATGACGCAAAACGCCCCAGAGTGGGGGCATTATTCATGTGTACCACTACACATGGTCTAATAGAAAACTAAGTTGTTATATTGTTCGTTACATAATAATTTGGTTTGTATGAATTGTTAACTTCTAACTAACATTATTTCCTTTAATTTGGATGGAGTCGTTTTGGCTCCCTGAACAAGTTACAGTTTTCCTGATATGGGGCAAAACTAAAGTGGGTGCATTATTCATGTGTACCACCTCATCATCCTTCCGCGTCCACCTCATCCTTGGATGACCCCGTTTCCCCTTTATTTTATGATCGCGTTAGTTTATATGTGTTAAATTTATTTCATGATCGTGATTTTGAGTTTTATAGGAGTTTTTTTATTATATGTAAAATAAATTATAGGTTTTTGATAAAATTATGATTGATGAATAAATCTATACATATAATAAAAGAAACCCCTTTGGGGACATGTGTCAATCAACGAGGCTATCAAAATTTGAGTTTTTTATAAATATTATTTAATTGTGGTAATATCTTTTGTTCAATATTTGAATAATTCATGGTTGTTTGTTGCCTAATGATTTAAAGATAATTTAATCCATTAAAATTTTTAAATCTTCCATTCAAATTTTATCTAACATTGGTGTTGGGTTTTGAATTATTTATTCAATATTAGGATAAATGATTCAACTGACAAGTGATTAGATCGACACTTTATTTGAAGAAATCTTTATTGGAAATGAATTGTCAATGTAGTCAATAAAATCAATTCCCATTTTTTTTTATTTCTAATTTTAATATCCTTCCTTTTGTTTAATTTATTCTACCGTATATTATGTTGATTTACTTATTCTTTATTAATTACTAAAGTGCGAATGTTATAATAATTTTACTTCTAAATTACACTAAATAGATCCTAATCTATCCATGTTATTATGTTGATTCACTCTCTTTATTAATTTTTTCAATGGCGAATGTTACTTTTTGTGTTTACAGATACGTATAGTGCATTCATAAGTTCCCATATCTTTTTAAAAAACTTAAACATATTAAGTATAGGTACTTGGTGTTTTTATAGATAGATATATTTTTCATATAACTAAGTTTTTTTATTAGCCATTTACAGAATGCTTCCCTATAACGAAATCGTTTGTTTTTTTTATGCTATAACTTTTTCTTATAATCACGAAAACCAAACTTTGTATTAATATGTTATCATTAGTTTTTTTATGATACAACTTTTTTTTCTTATTTGGTACATAAAATTAGGTTTATTCAACCCGTGTAATACATAGGGTTTTAAAAAAATAACTTTTTTTTTATTATTTACTATACAAAATTACATTTATTTAACCCATGTATTACACAAGATTTTTAAAGATATAACTTTTTTTATTATTGGGTATATAAATTACATTTGTTAAATCCATACAATACACGAGTTTTTTAAGGATATATTATTTTTATTATTTAGTATATAAAATTACATTTAGTAAACCCGTGTAATACACGGGGTTTCTAACCTAGTATATATTATTTGCAAAGATGTTAATAATAATCCTCATAAAAGCGCAGCGTTAGTTAATAATTATCAAACAATATATATTTTTTTTTATCAAAAACATAACTAAATAGAAAGAAAAAAAAACCTCTTTTCAAACGATGGTCTTGAATACCAAGATCATGTTAGTCATAACTAGTTCCTTTACACATGACATGTTTAAACTTTAAATCAACTTTTAATAAACTCATAAAAGCGCAGCGTTAGTGTTAACATGACATATTTAGCCATTTAGGAAATATATAAATCATAAGTGGTTGCGGTTTAATTATGTTCGTTTGGTCACGCCAAGGTCATAAACCACAAAGGAAGTGTCACTGATGATTTTTTTAGTTTGTTTTTACAATACCAAAAAAAAAAAAACATAATATAAAAGATATACGTATACGAATACACATAGTACTTCACAAGGGACATGATGTGGTGAGATAAGATTAGAAGTGATTGGAGCTAGAGTGTATTTGGTTTATTTAAAAAATATATTTTAGTGGTTCATAGAGTCTCTTAATAGGCAAGCTTTGAAAAAAAAATTGTTGATCATAAGAGGCTACCTCATAACCGGTCAAGCCTCTTAATGGCTCAACACAAGATTTTGTTTTTCACGGCAAATTTCATTATTCATTTATCACACAAGATTTTGTTTTTCACGGCAAATTTCATTATTCATTTATTGTAGGACTTGAACACATTACATTCCCAAATTAGGTGCTATAAGAGGCATTGCCTCTCCCATTGAGCCACCAACCCCAATAATGACTCAATACAAGGTTACCAAACACCCCCTTAACCCATTTATCCTAAAAGAATTGAAAGTTGTTAAAAAACGAACAATAAGTATGAACTATATTACATTTAGCAACTTGGGTAAATAGTGATCCCCCTTGACTTTTTTTGTTTGCCTTTTTTGTGTGTTTTTTTAATACTTTTATCTCTTACTTTTAGCATTAACATTTACAATCTCTTAACTCTCTAAAAACTTTATAATTGAGTTTTACGTATTTATCTTTATGTACGTGTCGATATAAATTCAAATTGATCTACGTTTCGATGTAACTTTACGGAAATGAAGGGTCAAATATAATATATTCTTATATTTATTACTATGTAGTTGGGTCAAATATTATATGTTCTTATACTTATTATTATGTACGTTTTCAGTTAGTCTACGTTTTGACATACTTGAGTTTTTTCTTTTCTTGACTTTATTATTTTTTATTTTTTTACTTTTCTTTATGTTCAATGTTTTAGTTTGAGGTTCCTTTTTCAGCTTGTCCCAGTGTTCATTTAAATTTATTTTTATGGTTTTATGTCGAAGTAAAACATGTGTCGATATTCTTTTGAACATATATCTTTGGGTTAGTATAGTGAACCAAAATAAATATCAACATAAACCCTGCAACGTAGTGCGGGTAATCTTTCTTGTTAATTAATAAACATAAACATAAATAAACATAAACATAAATGCAAACAATAAACAAATAATTATAAAATACTTCCACACTAATATTACGGGCCATCTGAACAATACCAAAAGCCCAATAAAAAAGCCCATCAAGAATCTTTAAGGACCCTAGGGTTTTTGTATATGAACTCACTCGTTCATTCTTCACTGCCTCTCTACCCCCGCAGCTTTTCCAGGATCACCGATGGTAAGTGACCTTATTCTTTTCTTTTTACGAATCGATTTTGTTTATTCAATCTATCAAGCTGTATTCATTCGTTTGTTTTCATTATGATTCTTCTCATCGTTGGTTTGTTAGTTTGATCTGTTAGGGTTTTTACGTATCTGATATCACATCATTTCGTGTATACGTCATTGTTTGATTAATTGAAGTTAGTTAGTTTCTGTAAATTGATGTAGTTTATTTTTTATTTTTTTGTGTATAATTTTGTTCATAGTTTCCAAAAGAAATTAGGGCTTTTTGATATTTTATGTGTTATATTGTCATTAATATAGTTTGCAGATTAAAAAAAAGGTTTTTAGTGAAACATAATTTGTGTTTGTGATTAGGCTTTTATGAATTTCAACTGTTTTATTTTCTTATGTATATTTGTTGCTCATGCTTTATAGTGAAATTACTATCTAGGTGAAATTTTAGCATTGTTTTGAGGTGCTAAACTGGTCGGGTTCGCGGGTTGTTGGGTCCAACTTGATCCGAAAACTTTATACGGACTGAACCCGATGGGTTGACCTAAACACGACACGTTCAACCTGAATTTTTTTTCTCAAATTAATATATTGAATTTTAATTTTATACTAAAAAAATAAATAAATGTATATAATACAATTGCATTTTAATTATAAAACCTTTTGTCAATCTCTCTTTTTAAGTTATATTTATGCATTAATTACACACCTAAATTAAATTATGACATAATATATATTGTAAAAAATAAAAATATTATTAATGGGTTAAACGGGTCAGCTCATCAACCCGACCTGTTTAGCTAAACGGGTTCGCGGGGTTCAACCTGAAACTGACCCGAACCTGTTTAGACTAAACCTAAACCCACGTTTTGTGTCAGGTTTGGGTCGTGTTTTCGGGTCGTGTCAGAAATTCGCTCCCCTAGTTATGAATCATGTTCTAAGTTTTTATAACCTGACATTAAACCAAATTCACTCTTGGTTTTTATGTCTATGTGTGGTTATGTTTTGTTTATATACATTTGTTACTACACATTTGGGGTTTTTAATGCATATTTTTTTGTTGTTTTTAAAGGCTTTTGCCAAAGCCCAGAAGTCAAGATCATACTACAAGAGGTTTCAAGTCAAGTTTAAGCGAAGGAGGGGTGAGAATTAACGAATATCAATCGATTAGCCTCACTTATCTTCTTTTGCACCTTTGCATTTGTTTTACACTATGCTGACTATTATTTTCTAATTGTGATTTGTTTTATTGTTTTAGAGGGTAAGACTGATTACCGTGCTAGAGTCCGATTGATTAATCAGGACAAAAACAAGTACAACACACCAAAGTATCGATATGTTGTGCGATTTGTAAGTTCTAAGTTTTATTCTACTTTTAAAAAAAATAATGCTACTTAAGTATTGAATTATGGTTACCCTTTTTAGAAGTGGTCACTAATTTGTGTTTTTGGGCCATCTTTTAATTTACTAGACCAATAAAGATATAACTGCACAAGTCATATCTGCAACCATTGCCGGTGACATTGTTCTTGCATCAGCTTATGCTCATGAACTCCCCAATTATGGTCTTAAAGTCGGGCTTACCAACTACGCTGCAGGTTTGTATTTTTTATTTAATTGATAATCGTATCACTTTGTATTACATGTTTAGAAATTAAGCTCACTTTATCTTTTGTTTGTTATTAGCTTATTGCACTGGGCTTCTGTTGGCTCGTCGAGTATTGAAGAAACTTGAAATGGACGAGGAGTATCAGGGCAATGTTGAGGTATATCCATACTATTTTTCATTAGTTTGTATTATTTGTTTTTGTTTTAGTAGCAGTGCAATGATTTGTTTTATCATATTGTGGTTTTACAGGCCACTGGAGAAGACTATTCTGTTGAACCTGCAGATACCAGAAGGCCGTTCCGTGCTCTACTTGATGTTGGCCTTATCCGAACAACCACTGGAAACCGTGTTTTTGGTGCCCTCAAGGTATTTACATTTCACATATTTATCGTCTTAAATGGCTAATTATATGTGCATCATATGAATTAAGTGATTTTTTATGAATAATATTAGGGAGCTCTGGATGGCGGGCTTGATATCCCACACAGTGAAAAAAGGTTTGCTGGTTTTAACAAAGACGGGAAGAATCTTGATGCTGATGTTCACCGAAAGTACATCTACGGTGGACACGTTGCTACATACATGAACGTGGGTTTAGTTTCTTTTACCATTCAAACTGTATAATCCGATTTTATCCAGTTGAACAGTTTAAAATGTATGGTTTCTATTTGTTACAGACTCTACAAGAAGACGAACCTGAAAAATACCAGAGTCATTTCTCTGAGTACATCAAGGCCGGAGTTGAACCCGACACCCTTGAAGAGCTTTACAAAAAGGTTCATGCTGCCATTCGTGCTGACCCAATGCCCAAGAAGTCTGATAAACCACAACCTAAGGAGCACAAGAGGTACTTACAATCTTTATTCTAGATGTTACAAAACCAATTTGTGAAGTTATAGATAATAATGGTTTGTGTGATTTTTCTAATGGATTTGTGTTGGTTTTTAGGTACAACTTGAAGAAGCTAACTTATGATGAGAGGAAGCAAAAGCTTATTGAGAGGTTAAATGCTTTGAATGCCGCTGCTGGAGCCAATGATGATGACTCAGACGAGGATGACGAGTGAGAGATGTTTTGTTTTTTGATATGTTGTTAGGTCTTTATTGGACTAAAGTTTGTTTTGTTTAGAATCTTGAGAAATGTTTATGTTGAACTTTTTTGATTATTGGCTTTAGTGTCCTGGAAGTATCTTTGCTAAAATTTCATTATTCGCTCTAATGAAGTTATTTCTAATGCCTCAATGTTTTGTCAACTTTCTGACTAAAGCTTTTTTTGTTTAAACTTAATTATTTCTCCAGAATTATCTTAAAACTCGAAATTTTGTTGCAGTGCACTTTACAATTTTTTTTTTCATGTGGTAAAAGCATTCTCAGTAATAACAGTATAAAAATGTTCTAGTTTCTTTCCCTTGTATATTACTTGTTTTTGTTGTAATACATTGCGGGTTGGGATATCACATAAAAGTAAAACAAATTATTAATTCTATCGAGGTTATTAATTTATTGAGTATTAAATTATAGAGGTTATACTGTATATGTATTAAGAGGTCTAATTGGTAAAGAGATTTTGAACTAGCAAGTGCTTATCCATAAGTATGCCAATGTGATAGTTGTTAGCTGAGAAGGTGGTGTGTGAGTAGTCGGGTGAGGGTTATGAACATAGGTGAAAGAACAAATGAGTATACATTCTATTTAATATCATTTTGAAACTTATTGGGCAAGGGACATAGGTTTTCTAATTGGGTAAGGGACAGAGGTTTCCTTTTGTGTGCACATTTGATCAACTACACGGGCATAAGGCGATTGATTGGTTGCAAGGCCGGCTCAACCTTTTCGGAGGCCCAAAGCGAAAACTAAAGTTGCGGGACTTTTTATTTCATGTGGGATATTACTGAGATTGGTTTGTACTATGTATGTGGTGGGCATGAATATATTTGATGTTATGAGATGTTCTATCTAATCCAGAGGTGATTAGAAATTACAACTGCATTTTCACAAAATGAAAAGCAACCATCACAAAACAATATATACTGACAAAAAATCATAATATGCTTTATTATCAATTAAAAATCATAACTATGAGCCTCGATGTGTCCATTGCACTAGTATTCGCTGAAATCACGTAGTTAAGCTACGAAACAACCATAAATCTAGTAATGTCTGTTGTGAATCAACAAACATATTTGCAAAAACCTAAAGAAAAGAACTAATAAAAAGCTAAACTTTATTCACCCTTAATCCATATACCATTAAGAAATTCACTATTGCTTAGAAATATAAAAAATTACCAGAAAAATACTCACCAAAAAAGAGTTGGGTTTGCTGTCACGCGAACATGAACGAGAGACGGAGGTGTCCAATTAAAACAAAATAAAGTGGGCCTAAACAAAACAAAATTGTGGCCTTAAAAGTTATGAGGCCTAAATCAACCGCTTTAGTTTAATTACGTTGGAGCCGGCCCTGATTGGTTAGCAAATTGACCCGTATATTAAGAATTCTTAGAAAAATGTGTTTTATGTTACAAGCTTAACAAGAGAAATAGGTATCACGTATATTTTTAGGGTTTGTGTTGTCTTTGGATCTGTGTCATATTTTCAAGTTTGTATTGTGTTCAACCTCCAACCAAAGAACACAATACGTTTAGCATGCATGTACATGGTGTATGGACCACAAACCCGTCCAAGTTATGCATACCTATTAGCTAGTAATCAGGGGCGGATCTACGGCTATCGAAGGGGTTCCCGGGAACCCCCTCGGTTTATAGTTTATAGTGTTAAGCGATATAGAAAATGCAGAAGGAACCTGTTAATATTTTTAAAGGGAACCCCTTACTGAACGTGTTTAGTGATCCATTGGTAGCGTGTACTTTTTCTAAGGTTGGAGTCCCGAGTTCAATTCCCGTGCCAGCGGTTTCTCTTGCTTTTTATTTGCTTTTTTCCCTTCCACCGTCCACCTGTCTTCTTGAGTCCTCGGGCCACCGCAACTTGCCACTTCCCACCATAGCCCCAACCTTCTTCCCCAAATCTATCACTGAACTCTCACTACAAACACCATCTCATTCAACACCACAAATTTAATCTATCTCTATCTCTTCCTCTCTATATATCTATTTATCAATCAATCATCAGCTGAATTAACACAAGACACGTTGCGCCTCATCGTTGCCGTTACGGTACTCTAATCTTGATCATACTGCTGTAATTTTATATCCCTAAAGGCAATATTAATCACTTCTTGAGTTGTAAAAAGATTTGATTTTTATTGATGATTCGAAGTTTTAGTGAACTGGGTGTTAATATAATACATATTAGGGTTAGAAAGTTAGAATCTTTGGCTTAGAAAAAGGATTTAAGTAGTGAGGTAATTGTTGATGCGTTTTCGATCGGACCGACAATGGTTCTTTGCAGGACTATATCTTTTAAATTTTTGTTCTTGAAGTCAATGTCACACTTGAGGCATCATATTAGTTATTTTTTGGTTTATTACTTTAGTAGGATTAGGGGTTATGTGTCGCGTACGCTTGTGCCGGTGATCTCGCGTTGCATCTGCGGAACCCGCAAGGGATACTAGTGTTGGTGATGGTAATGGTGTTTTTGCTGAAACGGTGCACGAATGTGAAAACGAGAGCTGAGATGGCTTACAAGAGGAAGTTTTGGAGGAATATGATGAGGGTTGCAATGAAGTTTTAAGAGTGGGCTCATGCCAAGGATGAATGAGTTTAATCTTTATGATGAAGAGCTTGTTAGGAACAAGCTTCAAGAGTTAGGCACTGTCGCCAAGAAGGTTGTTTAAGAGATGTTATATCTTATATGCGGGCTAATTTGGTTAGAAATCTCGGTAATACGTGCAATCCCGAGCTTCATAAGGGTAGACATCAAGTACCGAAGCTCAAGAATGTAATACAACGTTTCTAATTCTTACAGCAAGTTTCAATTTCTAAATGTAATGCAACGTTTTCAAATGCTAATATTTATATTACGTTTTTTTTAATTTATTATGTCGATGTTTTTTGTTCATTATTGTTTTGTATTTTTATTATGTGATGAATCTTATCCGACCCGAACAGTTGAACCGACCCGAATTTTTTTATGTTCGGAGATATGAAATTGGAGCACTTAGAAAAGTGAACCTGCCGGACAAAAATCCTGGATCCGCCACTGGCTAGTATGGTTATTCTAAAACGAGTTTAAATCGAAGTCCGTATTTAACACCCACAAAATTGTAAACAAACTCAAATAGGGTGATAGTCCATTGAAAAAAAAAGTAAAATCTTTAAAAATCTAAATCTAAATCTAAATCTAAATTTAAGAGAGAGCTCTTAAAGTTCAAGTCCCATATAAAGAAATTTGCCGTGTCGTCGCCATTTATTTAACATAATCTACTTGAAAAGTCAAAATATCAGGTCCCGGTTAAAGTTTCATTTGATCGTGGGCCCACAAAACCGCGTAAGTCTCAACTCTGAACTCTCTCACCATCGAACGTAGTCAGCTGCTCCAAGTCTTGTCGACGATCTCTACGGCGCCCCTCCGATCAGCTCCAATCAACCACCGAATTCTTTGTTCTTGCGACTTGATTTGAAGGTCTGGTAACCCTAACTTAGGTTTCGATTCTGTAAATCCTTAATTTGATTGCAATTGTTAAAATCATAATAGTTGTTAGTTTATATTAGTTATAGCTGTGGATTTGTTTGAGTTCCGTTATCTAAACACCCATCTTTTACAACATCCAATATCTTAGTGTGTGGGTCAGTGGGTTCGGGTTGAAATTGATGAGCAGAGCATACCCCAACCCAAACACACTTGAAACCCTGTAATCCGAACACCCCTCATGTTTAAATAGTTTGTTTTCAAGTAATGTGCTGTTCTCACTTTATGGTTTACGGTGCTGCAACTAAAAAATGGGTGCTCAAGCTGCACTATTGCTTTTAAAAAAAGTGTTTTGACCAGTTATTAGGTGCACCTTAGATCATTTAAAGTTCATATCTAGAACCTTAAAAATATAGCTGGCTCTTGGGAATCTTCAACAATATTACTTAATACTTATATTCTGTCCCTTCTCATTCATACATGCATGCTCTCTGTAGAAAATGGCATATCATCTTTGGTCTAACTCAGTCATATTGCAGAGGAAATAACATTCACTATGGAAGGAGGTGATTCATGTCCTGATGTAGTGCAAGAGAGCCTCAGCCTGCTTCACAATCATCCAGAAGATGGACCCAACCCTTTTATAACGGTGATTAGGGAGGTACCTGGTTTGCTACGAAAGGGGAGGCCAGACATGTTCGATCCTCAGGTAGTCCGTATCGGACCTATCCACAAAGAAAATGAGGACCTGCAAGCATCTGAAAGGGTGAAAACATTTTATGTACAATATCTATTCAGTGGTTACTCTTCCGAACGAAAAATACAATTGATGGAATCATGTGCAAGGAAGGTGTTCCCTTTATTGCCCAAAATCAAAGAATATTATGTTACGGTGAAATTCGACAATGTTGTTGAAACTCTCACCTCATTCTGTACGGATGCTTTTTTTATACTTGGATTTAGTAAACGGTGTTTGGAAGCTGATGATGATTCACATTCTAGAAACATGCCCCGAGTCCAAGCTATAATGCATGACTTGATGTTGGCAGAAAATCAGATTCCCCTTTTTATAATTGTTGAAATATTTCAGTGCATTTCTGACCCAGATGTTAGCCTTGTTCAACATCTCCTTCCAATTCTATCTCATAACAAACTTTTTGAAGAAGATATAGACATCAACAAAGTTTCAATTGCAAACGCTCCTCATATTCATGACCTTATACATCAATGTCACATGCCTCATGATCATGTCACTAAACCAGCTTCCCGAAGCTCAGGAATCCATTCGGCTGTAGTTCTACACAACGCAGGGGTCATCTTTAAACCTAACCTAACTCCACAATGGCCAATTGAGATGATTGTGCAATTACCTTTGTTTGGGTCTTTCCGTAGGCCTACTCTTATAATGCCAATATTATGTGTTAATAATCACACTATGTCGGTTTTTATGAATCTCATTGCATACGAGCACCAATATGCATCCCATAAGCCTATTACATCATATGCTTATGCCCTGGGCATGCTAGTGAAGACTAAAGAAGATGTTGACAAGTTGGTAGCCTCGGGAATCCTTTTCAACTATATGGCTACAAGTGAAGAAGCTGCTGATATGATCAATAACATTTTGAAAAATGTTAGCGTTGCAGATTCTTTCTACCAAGAAGAGTGGAATAAATTGAATAAGTACTGCGATGGCAGCTGGACTACCTGGTTTAGGAAGATGAGCAGGCGAGTTAAAATCGTTACATCATTTTTTATAATCCTCACATTTGCACAAGGCGTGGTTCAGACCATCTATACCATTAAGTCCGCTGAGAAACAAGAGTGTAAGTTTTACCTTCCTTTTGTTATTCACACTATATATACTTAACGATTAAAAAAATACTAGGTTGCATATGGTGTCCTTGATATATATATATATAGAGATAGAGAAAGAGAGAGAGAGAGGGGAAAAGGTTTAAATACGTGGTCTTCTAAAAGTAGAAAGTCGTAGAAAGGGTATCAAACGGACTTCGAATTATATTCTAGCGGCATTGGAAACGTTTCGTCGAACGATCTTAGATTTTAGGTTTTTGCTTTTGAATTTTTAGCTTGTAGATTTTAAAATTTTTGTTTAGTATTATAATAATATTTTTTTATATAAAGGTAAAAAAAAGGGTAAATTACTTTTTGAGTCCCTGTGTTTTAGTGGTTTTAACTAGTTGAGTCCAAAAGCAAAAAGTTTAACGACCTGAGTCCCTATAAGCATTTTCATTAACCATTTGAGTCCAATTTTTTGGACTCAAATCGTTATAAAATGAACAAAATTGGACTCAAAACATTATAAAATAAATGGCTAGGGACTCAGGGCGTTAAACTTTTTGATTTTGGACTCAAGTAGTTAAAACTACTAAAACACAAGGACTCAAAAAGTAATTTACTCTAAAAAAATTTAAAAAAATAGAAAAATAAATGGGTAAAGTGCCAAAATGTCCTTGTGTTAACACTACATTTTAACTCAGTTTGTGATTTGGATGAAAATAGCAACAAAATCAAAACATCAGGTGTCCAAATACAAAAAAAAAATTATTTTGGATGTTATAGGCAAATTAGCTCGTAACTCAGGGACGATTTTGGCATTTTACTCTTTATTTTATTTTCGCCATTGTCTTTTTTCTCAGCAATGTGTTGTATTTCTCGGCACTATGTTATATTTAGGATTTATTGTGTTAGGGTGGGAGTTGGCTACAAAGTCAATTTTTTCTACGAAGTGTACAAAGTCATAAAACACCATAATGTCAATCATAAAACACACTTAAAACCCACAAATAACATAGTGAAGATTACTAAAACACCATATTTGTGTGTTTTGTGTTGTGTTTTGGATGATAAGGTTTTGATTATCTAATGACTAACATTAGTGTGTTTTATGTTGATTATCATGTCGTGTTTTATGTTCATAGTTGTATGATGGTGTGTTTGAAGTTTTTAAGGACTATTAGGGTTTTGATATTGTGTTTTAGTGACTTTATTATGTTATTTGTGGGGTTTTAGTGTTTTATTGCTGAAACTGTGGTATTTTATAACTTTGTACACTTTGTAGGAAAAATGAACTTTGTAGCCGAACCCCACCCTATTGTGTTATATTTTGCAATCTATTGTGTCTTCGTACCCTTCCTAGATTTAGGAGACTTTGTAGGATATAATGGGAGGATCTTTTGAAAGAAAATTAAAATGAGAAGAAAAAGAACATAAGGTATAACTGAAAACATTAAATAGTTTTTTTCTCCTTTTATTAATTATTTTCTTTGGCTAATTAATTAATCATAAACACTTTATCATACACAGCAAAATATAGCATACACACATTGAAATTTATCCTACGTATATCCTACACTTGTCGAAATTTATCTTACACTTTATCCAACACATATCGAAATATATCTTACACTTATAAAAAATTATTCCTTCGTGTAAATTAGGTTTGTTTTGAAATGAGTATATTTTGAAAGTGAGTAATTAGTTTGATTAATTAGTTAATTTATTGAAATATAATATATTAATAAGAGTAAAGTCCTATTTGAGTCCCTGTGGTTTGTGTAGTTTAACCATTTGAATCCAAAAACAAAAACTGTCTTGATTTGAGTCCCTATGGTCTCTAATTTTAACCATTTGAGTCCCTGTGGTCTCTGTTTTTAACCATTTGAATCCAAAAACCAAATGTTTCTGATTTGGATGTTGTTTACTTTTGGATTCAAATGGTTAAAATTAGAAACCACAGGGACTCAAATCAAGACAGTTTTGGTTTTTGGATTCAAATGGTTAAACTGCACAAACCACAAGGACTCAAATAGGACTTTACTCTATTAATAAGTTATTTAAATATAATCCAATGCCCTTACAATAAAATTATCATATTATAAAAAAGAGTTAAATACTATTTTAGTCCTTATGGTTTGCTCAAAATATCTATTTCAGCTCAAAAAAAATTTATTGACTTTTTTAATCCAATAATTTGGTTTTCATATCAATTTAGGTCAAATCCTTTAACTTCATCCAAACTTTATGTACATTTATATTAAATGACCAAAATACCCATAGCCCCCTTCTAAACTAATATTATATCTTTTTATACTAGTAAATTAAAATCTTTTAGACACATATTACTTTTTGGTGTCTCCTTACTTTTAAATAATAATAATAGTTTTATGATATTCATTATATATATATATATATATAGGGTAAGATTATTGTAAAAAAGGTTAAAAGTGTGTGAAAATGTGAGAAATATTGTGGAGATGACATGTGTTCTCAATCTAAATTAATTCAAAAGGGTAAACAAGTAATTTTATCATTAATTCAATTAATTCAAACTTTCCATAACCGCCACCTTAATTATAGGAATAGGAGTTTTTTAAAAGATCTCTAAAAAACACTGCAACCACCATTCAGCACGTATATAACACCATTCAATAATTATATAACACCATTCAATAAGTATATAACACAATTTTAAAGATCTCTATAAAAACACTACGAATAACACTGCAAAATCACCATTCAACACATATATAACACCATTCAATAATTATATAACATCATTCAATAAATATATAACACCATTCAATAAGTATATAACACCATTTTAAAGATCTCTGTAAAAACACTACGAATAACACTGCAAAATCACCATTCAGCACATATATAACACCATTCAATAATTATATAACACCATGGTGTTTTAAAACCTACATTCCAGTAGATAAAAAAACACCATGCTTTCCGGTATGTGTTTAAAACACCACGCTTTGAATCACAATACAATTAAGACACCACTGTATGAACATAGATAAAACATCTGATCGAAACATATTTTTTTTCTCTATATAAGTATAGCAATATGGTACTCATATTAAAGATAAAAAAACGCTCGTTATTATGGTGTATTTTTTTTTAAAGTTACGTATAAAAAGTTATTGGCGTTTAAAAAAGATGGCGGGAAGTTGCATGTGCATTAATGTTAGTTTCTTAATTTAAAAATGTTAAATTTACCTGTATACCCTTAATCTAGAAAATTAATATGTTTAATAGTAAACATTATTTACAATTTTGTCATTATGATCTCAAACCATTAGATCAAATATCTAATGGTGTAGATTCTTTCTTACCTTTCTCACAAAAAACCCCTTTTTTACAGGAACCTCTACCTATATATATATATATGGGAAGGTTCATTGGGGAACACTAAAAAAGTAGGGAACAGCGGGGAACCGACTCAAACGAACTCCGATTGGACTCATTCCAGCGGCGTTGAAACCGGCTCGTCGAACCCTAACTAAGATCTCTTAACCCTAAACCCTAAATCCTAAACTCTAAACCCTAAAGCTAAAAAATAAGGTTAAACCCTAAAGCTAAACCCTAACCCCTAAAGCTAAAACCTAAACCCTAAAGCTAAACCCTAAAAGCCAAACCCTAATATATTTAGGGTTTAGGGGTTATGATTTAGGGTTTAGGGTTAAGAGATCCTAGTTAGGGTTTGACGATCCGGTTCCAACGCCGCTGGAATGAGTCCAATCGGAGTTCGTTTGAGTCGGTTCCCCACTGTTCCCCACTTTTTTAGTGCTCCCCAGTGAACCTCACACTATATATATATGTATATGTATATGTATATGTAGAGAGAGAGAGAGTGAGAGAGAGAGAAAATTACACCGTTGGTCCTTGTGGTTTCTGTCAAATTTCTGTCGGGTACTAATAGTTTTTTTTTTTTTGCAAAATAAGGTATTAATGTTTTAATTTGTTACAATGTTGAGTACTAAGGCCAAATCTTGTCACAATGTTGAGTACTAAGGTTAAACCTTGTTAACTTTTTTTGTTAAGTCTTACTAAAATGACTAAAATGCCCTTTAATATCGAGAGAGTCTATTTTTTAATTAATTATATTTGACTAAAATAATTTAAAGTTTTATTTATATTTATATTTTTCTATTTTATTTATATTTTTTTTATAAAATTATATAAAAACAATGTTGAGTACTAAGGGCAAACATTGTTAACTTTTTTTGTTAAGTCTTTACTAAAATGACTAAAATGCCCTTTAATATCTAGAGAGTCTATTATTTATTTAATTATATTTGACTAAAATAATTTAAAGTTTTATTTATATTTATATTTTTATATTTTTCTGTTTTATTTATTTTTTATAAAATTATATAAAAGCATATAATTTTATAAAAAAATATAAATAAAACATATAAATATAAATAAAACTTTAAATTATTTTAGTCAAATATAATTAATTAAAAAATAGACTCCCTAGTTATTAAAGGGCATTTTAGTAAGACTTAACAAAAAAAGTTAACAAGGTTTGGTCTAAGTACTCAACATTGTGACAAATTAAAAAGTTAATGCCTGATTTTGCAACAAAAAACTATTAGTACCCTACATTGAAAGTTGGCAGAAACCACAAGGACCAACAGTGTAATTTTTTCATATATATATATGACAAGGATCCGTTAGGAACCACCCTTTATTGCGAGAACCAATGTGAACACAACCTAAAATAGTAGCGATTTTAATGAAAAAAAATTTATTTGTGTTTTTTAGGTTTTTTGGGGGTTTAGTTTTTAGCATTTTAGCTTGGGGGGGGGGGGGGGGGGGGTTAGGTTTTTTTAGGTATTTTTGGTTGTGTTCACATTGGTTCTCGCAGTTCTCGCAATAAAGGTGGTTCTCGCATGAACCTTACCCTCTCTCTCTCTCTCTCTCTCTATATATATATATATATTTACTTGTTAAATAATAGTATTACATAATAGTTTTCATTATACACATTATTGTACATATAAAATATTGTTTTTAATATGCTCGTTTGGTGTATATATACACATTATTTAAAAAAATATTAATAACATGTATATAGAAAATACTGTGTATTTTAAAAAAGAAAACTAACAGATGAAAAATTTATGGTCGTTTAAAAAACGTAGCAGTGTGTGTATATTATTTTATACGTTAATATTTAAAAAAAAATGCACGATAGAAATGTACATGTTAAAAAAGATTTTCTTTATAAGCCAAAATAATACTTTACATATATATATATACAAAGGTTGTGTTTTTATTTAACAGGAGAGAATATATATATACATAGGGGAAGGTTCTATGCAGAATATTAGAATGAGTGATTTATTTTGTTCTACGTGTTCTTGTAGTATTTAGTGTTTTGCATAGAGTGTTCATGGTCCGGTTTTGACAAAAACAATTGGCCTGAACCGCTAACTACGGTGTCAGAATAAGAAAGCTAGTAAATAAATGTTCAACGGTTGGTTTAGTGTTCCAAATCATAAACCATCAAACCGTTGAAAGCAGACCTTTTATATATATTTCAAACCGGCTGATTTGCGTTGGTTTAGGTGGTTCGATGGTTTAAGAACATCTCTAAATATTACGGTAAAGATCGATAGCATAGAATGAAATGAATTTATGGGGAAGAGATTTCTCATTATACTTGTTGTATGATTTACAAGTCTCTTATTACTCCTTTTATTACAATACTTCTGTACTCTATATGAACAAACGTATCATTCCATTTGTGTTGTAATTCTCTTTATGTGCCTGGGTACCTCTAGCAAGATGTGCAACAAACAAATTAACTGGGCTTTCGCTAATTGTATTAAGGGATTGTATTTTACATGTTATCAAGGATGTTTCAATGTACACCTTCATTGTTAACCCTGCATATTAACCGGGCTTTCGCTAATTGTGGATGTTATTTTTTCTTTTTCCAGGAATCGTGCTTGAAAGTGGTGTTCAAGGTTTAGTGCTTCAAAAGACCAAATTCGTTACTCTTTTTTTGGTGTGTAATTGTTATACAACGGTGCTTGATTCATGGATTTAAAATGAATATTGTATTTCGGGTAAAAAAGTGTACTTTACTAAAACTTTTTTTGTTTATTGAATACAGCCACTAAAAAGTTAAAAATACTGAACATGTTTAGAAACTTAAATTTTGTATGACGTGGGTGGACTGCGTTAGATGTATAACACATAAAATAATATTACAATAGTATTGACTAAAAAAAGTTGAAAACAAAAAAAAGTTGTGAGTTACAAGTTACGTTACTACTTTTGTACGGATGGTGAAAAAACATTGAAGAACATTAAAGTATCGAAAAAAACCCTCAAATGAATGTGGTTATTGATACTTAAATGTTACATAGAAAAGGAAAGTATTGATATGCTAAAAGGATATGGATGCATGCTTTATGACGATCTGAAAGCATAAAAATGAATGCTGATACCGGTATTGATAACATTGTTACCGGTACCAATGTGGTTTGGGGACTTTACGATACGTTACTATTTCTGTACGGGTGGCGAATGATGTGGTTCCAACGATTTCGTTGGCCAAAGAAAATAGAAAGGAAACCAGAAAGGAATTTAGAGAAAGAATTCAAGACTAATATTTTTCATTCATATCTTTGTTAATTCAGAACAACGTACAAATACTAGATGAAGATAACTACTTGCTAAAAACTAGGAATAAAAAATGGAAGACATGGGAATGATATGAAATTATGGAAAACATGCATAAACAAAAGAGTTAAAGTGCTAAACTAAATTTAGATCGTGGCCTTCAAAAGTGCATTTAATCGGTACATAACATTCCACCCCGCTCAAATTCACCTTGTCCTCAAGGTGAAATCGAAAAAGCACTTGGAGTTGTCCATGACGGTTGCCACTTGCTTTGTACCGTAGAATTTGGAGAAGTAGTAACGAGTCCCCACGGTGGACGCCACTCACGTTTTGAGGCTGCCTCTTTATATATAGCATGAAAATCATGACCAGGAATAACCTCATTCCTATTAGCAACCTTAGCAAGAACCCAGGGGTAAACTGTTCCAAATGTGTTGTAATATTTTTTCAACAACTCCATCACTTCCCACATGGTGGGTACTTGGAGATTTTGGGAAGTGAGCACACCCACATGATCGGAGCATAATTCCGAAGACACATCATGTGCTTTTGAGAAACTGATCATGAGTTTAACTTCTTGACATGACTCCATAGAAACATGAGCTGGGGTTAGTAAGGGTTTTAGGGCAGTGGAAGGAGGTGCAGGGGTTGGTGGAGACGGTGTTGTAGTTGTTGACGGTGTGGCTACGGGCACCCATTTAAGGGCTGATACGTTTTTTAGGGATGGTTTCATGACTGTTGTCACGGAAGGTTGGCCGGAATGGGTGGATTTTTCGGTTGTTGATGCAGGTAATGGTTCGGAAACGAAAGCGGTTGGTGATTGGATATGGGTTTGGGGGGCTTCCCATGCGGTTCGAATCGATCGGAACTCGTTGAGAAGCGTTTGCAACTGAGACTCGAGCTTCGCAAGGGATTCGTTCATCCATTGGTAGAAACTCGATCTTATATAATTCATAAAACAAACTTGATATGCTTAATCATCCCGTCATTTTCTCAATCAATTTTGTGGGTGACATCTTATGACCCATTTAAAAAAAGACACTGGTTGATTTGGGTAAAAAAGTTTAATCATAGACTTAGTTGGGTACATTCAAAATTGTACACGGATCAGGGGAGTCGTGGACTACTCTTAATAATGGCCCAGCAAACGAATGCTATGTTTTAATTAATGGCCGGAAATAAAACAACAATTTATATGTTTTATCAATGTTTTCACAACTACACCGGATGTCAAACCGGTCTCCTTACCGATTCACTGGCCGGATCGATAAAGCCGGATTTAAGAACCGGAATATAAACATATGGTTGGGTTCAATGGGGAACATTAAAAAAGTGGGAAACCGGAGAAAAGTGCATTTAACATGTTAAATAAATCATAAAAATTATATTTAACATGTTAAAAATTAATATTTTTTTCAGATGTTTTTCGAAGGTTTTACATAGAAGTACATATAGAAGCCTTTTTAATAAAAAAGTTCAAAAACTAAAAAAAAAATGCTTAAAAACCGGTTAAAAATTGTAAAAAAACTTTTTACAAAAATGATTTTTTATTGGAATATCTTATACACATCATTATATGCAGAAGCTTTGAAAAAAAAAAATTGAATTCTTTTCAGCATTTTAAATTGAACTTTTATTAAATATTTAAATGTTAAATGCACTGTTCCCTGGTTCTTCACTTTTTAGTGTTCCCCGTAAAACCTCACTCACTCACTATATATATATAGGGTTAGGATTTAGAGAAAACGGCGAAAAGTATGAGAACGGTGAGAATGATTTTGGTGTTGACATGTGGCATTGATGCTAATTACACTAAGGGTAATATTGTCAAAAAAAAACTCACTCACATGAACTGGGTGTTCAAATAAAACGCCATAAAAACACACAATTCAAAAAAACGCCATGAAAATACCTAGTTAAAAACGCCATAAAACACCTAGTTCAGAAAAACGCCATGAAAAACTCAGTTGAAAATGCCATAAACATTCAGTTCAGAAAAACGCCATGAAATTACCTAGTTAAAACGCCATAAAAACACATAGTTCAGAAAAACGCCATGAAAATACCAAGTCTAAGACGCCATAAAACACCCAGTTCAGAAAAGCGTCATAAAAACCCAGTTCATTTTTTCGAAAAGTATATCAATAGTATACTCGTTGGAAAGGTAAAAAAACGTTGAGTTTTATGGTGTAACTTTTTTAGAAAAATAATCATGTATAAAAAAGTTATTGGCGTTTAAATATGATTGGGGAAAATGACATGTGATTGGCATGCGCACCCTTGTTTGGATCTTCCAATTTTACCCCTCCTGATAGTTATAAGGTTCCCATTATTTACAAAAATGTCACCACATCATCTTAGCCACAAATCACAAATATCTTATTGCTAAAAATCGTTCTCAATGTTCTCATACTTCAAATCGTTTTCTCTTGATCCCATTCCTATATATATATATATATAGGGGAATGTTCACTGGGGAACACTAAAAAAGTGGGGAACATCGGGGAACCGGCTCAAACGAACTCCGATTGGACTCATTCCAGCGACGTTGGAACCGGCTCGTCGAACCCTAACTAAGATCTCTTAACCCTAAACCCTAAATCCTAAACTCTAAACCCTAAAGCTAAAAAAATAAGGCTAAAACCTAAACTAAACCGTAAAATCTAAACTATAAACCCTAAAAGCTAAACCCTAAAGGCTAAACCCTATAGCTAAACCCTAAAGCTAAACTCTAAACCCTAAAGCTAAACCCTAAAGCTAAACCCTAAGGCTAAACCCTAAAACTAAACCCTAAAAGCCAAACCCTAATATATTTAGGGTTTAGGGGATTATGATTTAGGGTTTAGGGTTAAGAGATCCTAGTTAGGGTTCGACGAGACGGTTCCAATGCCACTGGAATGAGTCCAATCGGAGTTCGTTTGAGTCGGTTCCCCACTGTTCCCCACTTTTTTAGTGTTCCCCAATGAACCTCACACTATATATATAGGGGACCGCTAAAATGAAAACACCTCCAGTTGTTAGAACCGTAAGAACCACTCTCCACCAATCAAATTACGCCAACAAAAAGGGTGTTTTAGTCATTTACTCAAATTGTCTAATCTCCCTCTCTCTTCATTAATGGTAGCAGACAATTGTCTAATCTGTCTCTCTCTCTCTTTTATCTTCTCTTTAGAATTAAAATCATCTCTCTATTTCATCTCTCTCATCTAGAGAGACACTCAAAAGTTGCAGAGACCTCATCTCTCATCAATCTCTCTCTGTTGAAATTCAAGCCCCATCTCTCATCAATCTCTCTCTCTTGAACCTCTCCTCCCTGCTGGATGATGACCAGCCGGCCACCACTATGGGTGGCGGCGCTGGACGGTGACGACGCGGTGGAGCTCCAGCCGCCGGCGACGAAGATAGCCGACAAAGCACGCCCGTCACCCCCTCGTCTCTCTTTGTTCCAACAGAAAAAAAACAACCAGCCACCACCCTCTGGTGGTGGTACACGGCGACTAAAATCAGAGCAGAAGAGAGGTGAACGGTGGTGGTTGGGGCGACGCCGGAAGAGGAAGACGGTGGTGGTAGGGGCGACGCCGGCGGTCGGAGTCTCGGTCTGCCGGTTTTCATCTGACTTGTGAGTTTCAGTTGAGATTCTTGATTTTGTTTGATGGGGTTTCGTGATTTTGTTTGATGGGGTTTCTTGATTTTTGTCTGATGAACTTTGTGGGTTTGTTCTTGTTGATTTTTATCAATGATTTTTGATTTTCTGGTGATTTTTGTTTGATCAGTGAACTATGTTCTTGTGTTCTTGATTTTCTGGTGATTTCTATCAGTGGACTGTGAGTTTGATATGTTGGATGGGGTGGCGATGATACAAAAAAACCTAGATTTTGATGACGATGGCGTGGCAAGGATGGTGGAGGGTAGGTTTTTGAACCTGCAACCCCACTTTGCAGCCTTTTAATTATCGGAAAATCTGAGCCAAACCCCGTTTTTTTTCGAGATACACTTTTGTTTTGATGTTGTTGGTTTTCTATATTCTTTTCCCTAGTCGATGACGATAACAATCTATCTGAGACACCTCGTGTTTCGAAAGTCAAAGTCAAGATTGAAGTTAAAGAAAGAAAAGATTGCTAATTGCGATCTGTCACTCCTTGCTCAACTACTGTTTTGACTTCTTTGACTTGTAGATAACCTATTTATTTTATCGCATTAGTTGTATTATGTGGAGTACTTGTTAATAATCGAGGTTTAATCGATGTTTATCGCATGTTTTATCGCTTCATCGCTTAATCGCATCGCTATTGCATTCGCAACTCGAATTACGCGTTCTGGATATTGTTTTACGTGTGTGTGCTATTTATGTGTTACTTGTGCATGTTTATTATGTTTATGTTGAGGTGTTTAATCAAAACGCAATCGCAACACTATCGCAATCGAATCGCAAACGCTAAACGCAAATTAATTAGGATGATTGTATGTTAGATATAGTAGTTGGGATTAATGGGAAACTCTATCGCATTGCAAAACCCAACACACGAATCGAAACGACAAAACTCAACAAGTCGGACACCGGATCGAGTGGCTGCCCGATCGAGTGACCATCCGATCGGATTGCCACCCGATCAGACAGCCATCCGATCGATGGTCCATCCGATCCATGCACACTTTCCTTTTTGGGAAAACCTATAAATACCTCACATGTCACATCATTTGATGTGACAGCTCCTCTCACTCGACCCAGCCGCTCTCAAGCTTCTTTCTCTCGATTTCTCGCGATTCTTGTAAGTTTTCAACCTATATCTTGTACTTCTATGATCTACACGCACTCCTTCACCTTTTTCTCCTTTAAATCTTAACTTTTAACCATGAAATCACTAGATTTGAGGTGTTCTATGAGGATGTCATCATGGAGTTCTTATGAACTTCATGTTATGGCTTCAATCCACCACGAACAACTTAGATTTGAACGATTTCCACATGCATGAACGAAGATCTTGCATAGATCTGAACATATTCATGGTGAAAAGGATTGAAAGATGGTTTTCTAACTTTCTTTCAACTCTTTTACACTCAATGCACTCAAAACCGAGAGAATCGGAGCTTGTTCTGATCTTCTACTCCTTCTTGTTGATGTGTTGGTTCAAGATCTGGATTCTATCCAAGAGACTACCAATTTCGGGTTAAACATGAAACACTGTCTTGAACAGTTAACTAGTCGGACTAGGGTGGTCCCTGTCCGATCGGGTCACTTGAGTCTTGACGAGGTTTCTGTTGTTCAGCACGTATCAAACCGTCTCGATAAACCGCAAACTTAACAAAATTTCAAGTTAGTAAACGATCAGATTCGTGGGACGGATTGCCGTCCGATCAGATTGTTATCCGATCGGATTGCCATCCGATCGACCCGCAATCCGATCGGATTGCACTTGAGGTTCAACACTTAACATTTTATTCAAATATCAAGGATCTGAACGTTGAACGGATTGATGTCCGATCGGATTGCCATCCAATCGAACGACCATCCGACCGTGTGACGTTTGGGACTTCAACACTTAAACAATTTTCAACATGTTCAATGCATTATCAGTTCTAACGAATTGCCACCCGATCGGCAGACTATCTGATCGAGTGACAACACTGCTGTGAACTTGTTCTCTGAGACATACCTCACCGAACGGATCGTCCCCCAATCGAACCGCCGTTCGATCGATCGACCTGAAGGGTAGAGATACTTCTCTGTTTTCAAAATGCTACAACGAATACTTCAAAGTACAAACCATCATACACAAACACATCCTCACCAAACGAGGTGACAATCCAATCGAATGGCCATCCGATCGGATGACAACATCCGAACGGATTGTCATCCAATCGACTAGCCATCCGATCGGATTGCCATCCGACCGGATTGCATCTGACACTCGTACACATTGCACCGTTTTACGCGTCGCTTATCGTTTATGCTATCGTTAACTGTTCAGGCTAATCTCTCTCAGCACTCCCTGCAATCCAAGAGAGTGTTTACTTGTTAAACACAATCTGTGAGTATACTTGATCCCTTTTTGCTTTATGCACTTTTGGGTGTTACATACGTTATCTATATTTGAAGGGGTAAGGTCCCAAAAACCTCGCCTTGAATACTTAGGACCATACCACATCCTCATCTTTTAACCTCTTTAGACCTTGCGCGGCCGCGCACGGGTTCTACAAAGAGAGCTTAGAAGAAAGACAAGCAGGCAACACCTGCGCGCCAAAAGGGAACTAATGTATCCTTGCGCCTCTCTCCATAACAAACAGGGATAAAAATCCCAGTTAGCACTCCCGCTTAAATAATACCCAGACTTGGATATTATTTACTTCACTGATACCACACGATAAAGAGTCACACTGGATTACGGCAGTAATCTTCTAGAAGACTCAATCGTGCACCACCAGACAGTTATAACCGTCTGGCCACGTGTCATCATCCCAGGCTCCCTTGAAGTCACGATGATGGCATGGAATTAAAAAGAAATCTCCACTTGTCCACTTTCCACGTGGCAATACCCCAGCAGTTGATCTAGATCGCGATCCGTGTGCTCTCACGTCCGATTAAGAGAATTAACGGTGGGGAAAGTAACCGCTTACGGAGTTAGCATCTTCCGTCAACATTTCAATAACAGGTTTTCCCGCCCGAAACTTCGGCTATAAATAGAAGAGTAATTCAGGTATAATTCCCAAGTTACATTCACTTCACTTATACTTCTTCTTCTTCTTCATATACCGATACTTATTCTCACGCCGGAGGGTGGTCACGGAGAGAAGCCCCATTCTCCCCGTGGCGAGTCTAACGGTGTCTGTTTTGCAACTATCGAGAAGAGAAGAAGATCCGTCCCCTTGAACCGAACGAGAAGAAACCAACCCTTTTATGCAGAAGCTAACCCCCTGGTTTATCTGATTCCGGTCAGTTAACCAGTGTTTCTTCATTGGCGCCTACCGATTTCTCCGTTTCACTTGTTTCTTCTCGTTTCAATTCATTCTTTTCGTCATTCCCTGTTTCATATGGTAGAGAATTCATCATTTCACCTATCAAGTCCTCGATCTGAATTCAAGGGTTTTGCAACCCGAGATGTCCAGATCGACGGAATCATTGGAAGTAAAGGAAGCAACAACAGTCATTTGGAAGAAAATGACTCCATGACACAAATAGGAGTTCATAACCGTTCAGATCTACCCCTGGAAAGAACTCCAGAGTACTGGTTCAAAAGATTCCAGATCGCTATGAACCAAATTTCCACACAAAACAACAGATCTGAGTTACCAAATGTCAGATCTGATACTCTGAAAGAAGGTAAAGGTAAATTTAACATTGCAGTATTGGATCCACAGGTACCTACTCAGTGGGACATCCAATCCAGTAGTCATGACGAGACGATTCAAAAATTAGAAGATACCAACCATCAGGAAGCCGAACCAAAGCAGATAAACATGGTGCAAGGAGGTCCTTCACGAAGGCCGAACAAACAAAGCCATAATCAGCATTGGAGAGAGCAGCAAGTTATATTTCCTGTCGTCCCCGGAGGTCCCCAGGAAGAACGTCCAGTAATTATCACCGGTATCTTCGGCCACTACAGAACCGACTACATGTTCATAGATCCAGGAAGCTCGATGGATATAATCTATGAACAATGTTTCAAGCAACTTGATCCAGAAGATAAAACACGTTTAGAGCCAGTTGATTTTCCCCTCACTGTTTTCTGCAACGAAGCTGTGTTCCCATTGGGACAAATTGCATTTCCTGTGACTCTCTCAGATGGCCAGCAACATCGCGCCACGATGTATTGCTGGGAAGAAGATCGCAAAGAGCATTCAGTGTCACACCTTGGATTTTGCGGAAGTGTAGGTTTATTTGGTGTGACTTCTTAATACCATAGCAACAATCACAACACTGCTATATGATAAAATACGAGATGTTCATCCATTAATAAAAGTGAGAAAATACCACCATAACATTGTTTAGAAACATCGACATTTGAGATAAGTTACAAACCACAAATTATTTAAAACGTTTTCATAGGACACCAAAAGACTTTAGATAAGACTAGGTTTAGAGACATGTAACCCGTCCAGGAGTAGGTTACACCTCTTAAACTTCACAACTCTGGATGACATCTATTATCCAACGCAGCTAGACACATGCATACCCTGCCAGATCCTGCTAGTTCCCTGAAATACATGTAGTTTGAAAAATCAACAAAAAGTTGAGCGAGTTCATGTGTAAGTCTGTGTCTATAAGCCTTTAAAATATGTCCTGTGTGTATAAAAGTCCCTTTGTAACGATGTATGTATAATCCTTTATAAACGGTGTATGAAAGTCCGTGGTATGTAGCAATAAGGAAATAAAGAGATCACCAATGGTTTGCAAGGCCATTGATATGTGTGAAATGCAGTAGGAAGACTCAAACCTAGCAGATTTTTGCGTCGGGCACCAAGTCACCCCGAGGTCCGTACTGTTGGGCCTGGGGCTGGGCTCGCTACACCCAGATAGATCTACCGCTAATGTCCCTCGGTCCTACACTGAGGATTAATGGCCTTCAGTTCCCGCCTACCCACTCACATGATCTGTACGTCCTAACCCTCCTTAAGCTAACCATACCGTGTATAAAAATGTCTGTAATAGTTGTAACATACTTGGTACTCGTTCTCACCAAGAGTGCTTTTTGTTATTATATCATTTGTAAATATTGTAATATTTGTAACATGTATTTCACCCCGAAGTATAAAACTAAAAACAGTTAAGAGAAAAGGGGAAACATGAACTCACCTTGATTGTGGGTAAGTCCAAATGCGTATGTAATTGTATGAGTTTTGGGAACAAGATTCCACGCCACTCTAATTGTTTGAACATGCAATAATATAGAATGTGTATCAACAATAATGTTTAATTGGATTATTGGAAATCCTAAATCTATAGGATTCGGTAGTGTTTTGTTTAAATGGTAATTATGTGGTTTGGATAACCTAAGAAGAGGACTTGGAAAATGAATATGAACGTAATTATTTATGAAAAATATTAATTTAACATAAATAATTGAGTTAATATAAGCATTTGTAAATCTAATACATGTTGCTCCCAAAACTGTTTAAAATGAAAATGGGATCATGTATACTCACATTGGTTACGTTGCGATTTCTTGTTAGAACGCACGAACAAGATTGGAAAAATCCAAGAGGACGAACGTGAGTGACTATCCTAAATATTTTGGAATATATAACAAACTCGTTAAAATTTGTAGGTTAAATATAACTCCTACAGTTTTATCGTTTACAAATTAATTACGTTTCCATCTAGTTAATAATTTATACATTAGATAGAATTCCTAATATACTCCGTAAAGTTACAATTATTATGTTATTAAAGACACTTTAATTCTAAGTTGATTGTTTGGCTAGTTAGATTTAAAAATTGTCAAACTTTTACAAACCATTTTACTTTTGGAACAAGCACAGACATTAATTTCATCTTTAATTACCCTAATAGAGTTAATATAAAAGAATTAAAAGAGTTAATATAAAAGATTACTTATTTAGTTTAATTGAAAGAATTAAACAAAAGAGGAATTATAATAAAAATTAACTGTGTTCATTCATCTTTATGTAATTGAAAAATATAAAGGTAAATGTATTTATTTATTTCTATTGAATAACATTAAATAATAAAAAAAAAGGACTTTCTAATTGAAAAAAAAAAATATATACTAACAGTTTCATTTGTCATCTTCTTCATAAAAGAAGAAAACCGTACGTACAGTTCAAGAACTCAAAGTTTCAATTGATTCATTTGTGCTTAGATGATTTTTATGATGAAGGTGAATTAATATTTCATAATGAAATTAATGAGGAACAAACGATAAAAGAAATGTATACCGAAACACAAGGATGTCGTGAGTTCCGTCGAACTCCGGTTGTCTTCTCCGGCATGGTACGATCTCCGGCGATGTCCAGGTTCCTTCCGGCAACGTGTCAATCTTTCCGGCAAGTGTTTCGGTGAGGGTGCAAGAGGTCCGAACGATGTGGTGAAGGTGAACGGGTTGTGATGGTAGTGTAACTGATGGGTTTTTGGAGGTGAAAGATGGCTACGTAACTAAAGTGTGGCAGCCGAATGGTATGTATTGTACAAGAAGGAAGGTTTCATATTATGAATGGAAGGCAATGGGATCATGTCTTTATACATGATCGATCTAAAACAGCAAGCGTGCAATCAGACATAATCCCGACCAATCTATTAACGTAAATATATTCTCAAGATATTTCTGTATCTTTATTTAGTCAAAGATGTATAGCTTGATAGGCTCCTTGATTGCCTCTAGACTAGCTGATTTGTAGGCTTAATTGTAGGTCCCTTTGTTGTACATACATGGCCCCTTAGTCAATTGTTGGCCGAAACTTTTGAAAGGGGTTTGCTAATAATTACTATCTGTCATAGATTTGTAAAAGTTATATTATTCTATGAATATAATCTAATTCTTTTGAGTAAAATAAATTGGGGTTGTGACTTTGTCCATTTGATTCAAACAAAAATAAAAGATACCACACGAAATAAAATGATGTTTCTACAAACTTATAGCAAGGAATAATAAAAAGATCATGAATAATCATAAAAGTCTTAATATTTTCATGATAGTTTGAATGCTTGATTATTTACACCAATTAATTAACAAAAAAAATATATATATAAATAATTATTTTTGATAGTTAAATTAAAAGTAAAAAAAAAATGTATCAACGACAATTTAATTCGCGAAGAAAATTTCCGAGGTTCCACATTTACATAAACGGTCCTTGTAATAGTCAGTTAGTTTAACTAACTAGGTTAGTGTTTATAGAAGGATTTATTATATAAGGACTAACTTAGTTAACCTATTTCAGTTAAATGAGTTAACTGAGTTAAGCTTTAAAGAAGGAATCCTTATATACAAGTTAACCAGGTTAGGATATTTAGTTAAAAGGAGTTTAAGAAATTCAGTTTTAGTCCCTAAAGTATAGTTTCAGAGAATGACCAAATGAACTCTAGACTTTTTAAAACAATATATATATATATATTTATTTCTTTTATAAATTAAGTTTCAATTATTACAAAAAGAACCCTAAACTTGTAGTTTGCAATAATTGCACTTTTAACCCTTTAACTCTTAAAATCTAAAAATAACGTTTTTAATCCTCGAAGTTTGTGCTTTCAAATAGTGACGGTTTTAACCCTCGGATTTTAAAATCAAACTTTCAAAGCAAGTTTCAAAGAATGTCAAATAGGTCCCTCAACTTATTGTTTGTCTATGTGTTGGCATTTTCAGCATGTTTCTGAATTATCCATTCACTGTGCTAACTGTGTTTTGTGCATCAAGTTTATCACTAAAGCTTGTGTGTAAAAAAAAATGGAGTGACAGTATGAATGTGATGCATATGTATGTATGATGCAGAACTCATAAAGCAGTTTAATTTAACAGTTGTAGTTAAGCACAGTCATTAAGCACAAAGTTAATATTAATTAATTGTACGGATACCTGTAATTTTGAGGGTTGTCACATTCTCCCCCCATTAAGAAAATTTCGTCCCGAAATTTATTCGAAAGAGACCGTAGAATGTAATTGTAATGATTATAAAAATAATCAAATCATTGTTTGATGCCGTAAATTTTGAGAAATTTACGAGGATCATTGTATAGAAATTGTTTTGCATGACACTATGTCATGCTGGATTTGTAATGTAGATATTATGCAAACAATCGTGTGTACAAATAAGCAGATAGATAATCACATATCCACATAATGTTTTTATATGCCACCTTACTTAACAAGGCTTACTATGATTCTCATGCATCGAACCCCGTAATTAAGTGTGCACCCAAAATTACGTGTTTCGTTGCATGGTCCACATAGCACTTCTAGTCAAGTGAGGAAACACATAAGACTGAAGCATCGTTAAAATCAAATAAGCATCAATATAACACAACATTAATTGAATCAAAACATAGATAGCATTGTTTGTTTGACAGCTGTGAACAAATTACATTTGGGATAGGTCATGTAATGGATCAATCTCAAGCTCAAAATTATCAGGTAGTGGAGGTAGTGGATCCAGTTGTATACGAGCAGCTAGCATGTTTTCCAACCATTGATTCCGTTCTGTCAGCCATTGTACTTGTCGTGATAAATCTTGGACCTGATTGCTTAACCTGGCCATTTCAACTACCATTTGATCTGGATGTAGATCTATTTAAGGCACCGTACTTGGGCCTGCTATATCAGTTGGTGGCAGTTGTTCTACTTCATTCAATAGTGACAGGAAGGATTGTGGCAGTACTGGTGACTGCAAAAGGGATTCCGATCCTAATTGATCTTGGATCATCATGCTTTCATCAAACAATTCATCTTGCGTCGTTGGATCCTCCTCGAAGACTATCGGTGAGAAGCCTTGTGAGACGTTTGGTGTTAATGCTTGGGGTGGGTTAGTTGGAATATGTTCGTGTACGTATGGCGGCGGTGGGTTCATATCATAACGATAAAAAGACGGTGGAGGAAATTGCATCAATGATTGCTGCAAATTCTGTGGGGGGATACTTTCTAAGACAAAAGGAGACCCCCCCGACTGAGATGGTTGAGTCGGGTTTAGCCTAAAGAGGTTACAATTTACAATCTCAGGTGCCTTTGGAGGAGATAACCCCTGGATAACCTGGTCACTCAAGACACCAAAAGATTTTGCTAGTCTAGTAATGTAAGATCCCCCCATGAGACTTCTCGGGGTATTTGTGTGTTGACTAGAAAAATATGCAGCAAGTCTATGGGCAATATTACAAGGAACTTGCTCGAAGATACTATATAGATAGAAGACTTCGGAGGTACTAACCCTTTGTTGGTTAATTTCGCGCCCCGTGATAGTGTTAGCTAAAACACGGTGCATATACCGATAACGAGAGTCTTTGTAGTTTCCTGCATTATTGTAGCCGCACCATGCTTTTGATGCATGGTGTTTCCAATATTCTTTCATTTCCGCATAGGTATAGGTGGTTGATGCCCTCGTGAAAATGGGCTGGCTAACTTCTTCATTGGTATAAATACCCAGACGAACTGCGAATTCTGCTAAAGACATGTTATAATGTTGTCCGCAAAGCCGAAAATGAATGGATTCTTCAGTAAGACTTCTATTAGATTTATAATAGAAGGTGGACAAGAATTCATATACCAGTTCATCATATGATGGCTCTAAGATGTCGAAGAAACGGCGCCAAGGTGTATTGTGTGATAGTAATATTGACAGTGAACCACTGGGGTCAACCATTTCTATTCGAGGCCAATCAATACTGCCAATGGAAAAAACCTCAAGATCCTTGAGTTTCTGATACTTCTCACGAGTGGGTAGATCGGCAAACCGAAGGAATGGATGAATTCCTGCTGCATTTGAGGATTCAGCATGTGCTGCTAGGAAATATGCCATTTGAATATTGGGTTTACGTGATGAGTTTCTCCGACGAGTGTGTGAGTGATATGGAGTCTAAGGAGGTGTTGTGGCGATGTGAAAAGGTAGAACGGTTTTATAGCTCTTGCAAATCCCGTAAAGTCCGGAAATGCTTTATGATGAGCCGCAAATGTGCTACCAAAAGTCTAAGTTCACATTGATCGACAAAATGAAAAAGCGGATTCTCATTAATTAACGAGAAATCAGGAGCCGAAAAGAAAATCGGCGACGATAAGTTTGAAAAAGAAGACGGTTGTTGCTGTCATGTTTTTGGCGGAAATTTTTAAAAGATTTAACGAAAAAGGAAATATAAAAAAAATTATAAGTTGTATATATATATATATTTTATAAGGCGAACTTTTAGTGATGACAAATGGTTATTCGGACAGATGGTCACCCGGTCGGATGGGTATTCGGCCCAAATGGGACTCATTCGATCGGCCAGTCATTCGGATAGTAGTGTGTTTCAAAAAAAAATGTTTCAAACTTTCGAAATTTTCATTGTTTATACGTTTTAAAATAGTTTACCGTAGTTAGTTTGAAATTTTGAATTTGAACATGTATGATCTCGAAAATAATTTGAACTTGAAAAAGAAGGAATCGTATCGTAAAAAAAATTGTTAATAGTACAACGTGAGTTGATTAGGACTTGGATTGTTCGGAAACGGAGAAAAGAAAAAAATTCCTTTTGAATTAGGGTAACATGCCTTGAGCCGATAGGCATACTGTACTCTCATCAGTAGTTCCTAGGTAGGCAAACGTGTGTCTCGTTATGGAGGTGATTTCACAATCGGGTAAAGTAGTTTCATAAAATCATTGAGGATCAAAGAAGACTTGTAACAAGATGGATATCATTTATTCCACGAATAAACGACATCAATGACAAGTCAAAGTAGTTGGGTTCTTATAACTTAGTGAAGTCATGCTTTAGCCTACAAGTGAACACTCATCCCAAGAATTCCCAGGTAAGCACAACTGGTCCTTCGAGTTAGGATATATACGAAGTGCTTGCCTAGACAGAAAACTCAGAATACAGGCATCCACCCTTCCAGATTGCACGAGTTCATTATTAGAGCCCAAGACTTTGATGAGAATTTAAAATCAGAAGAGTTTTTGAAAATAATCACCTAAGGATAGGTGATGAGCATTTGTAAAATCTGTGATGACGAGGCATTGGTTACAAAAGATAAGAATAGAGATGGGGTCAAAGCAAAGATAATGGAAGAGTTACTAATGGAAAGTGTCCTAGGTAAGTTATAGTCTAGGTCAAAAGTAATTTCTAATAACCTAAATCCCTATAACCATGGCTCTGTTGCTTGACAACCAATCCATCCCTACTACCACATCGAAGCTTCCTTACTCGACTGGCAGTAGGTCTAATGTAAGCTCGTTTTCTCCCAGCTTTATCACGCATCCTCTGATGACTTCATTCGTTTCTACTAGCTTCCCATTAGTCAATTCAATTGAGTACGGAATGTCTAACTTACTAGCAGTTAACCTGAGTATTTTCTTAAATTTTAGCGATACAAAACTATAGTCGGCACCAGTGTCATAGTAAGTATAGTAAGTAAGTAATATGCGTATGTAATAACACAATAACTCATAACATCCCATGTCATAGCATAAAATAATCCAACAACGCATGTAAGTCACAATCAATGTAATCAAGTAATCATCCTAGTCTTCCCCAGACTATCCCACCCAGTCTCTTAGACTGAACTCCCTAGTTTCTCAGACTAACTCCCTGGCCTCTAAGACCAAACCTTTCCAGTCTCTAAGACTAACTCCCTGGCCTCTAAGACCAAACCTCTCCAGTCTCTAAGACTAACTCCCTGGCCTCTAAGACCAAAACCTCCCCAATCTCTAAGATTGAATCCCTCAGTCTCTAAGACTGAACCTCCCCAGCCTCTAAGGCTGTACTCCCTCAGTCTCTAAGACTGAAATATAAATTTTTGGAAATGTGTATTTGTGCCTTTTGTTTGTAAAAATGTTTGTGCCCTGGATCTGGACGTTTAGTGTATGCAATGTAAAAATGTTTGAAAACATTTTCGTGAGAGCCCTAGTGATCATAGTCTAGACTCGAGAATGAATCCTAGTTCGCTATGATCGAGGCTCTGATACCAAGCTGTCACACCTTGGCTTTTGCGGAAGCGTAGGTTTATTTGGTGTGACTTCTTAATACCATAGCAACAATCACAACACTGCTATATGATAAAATACGAGATGTTCATCCATTAATAAAAGTGAGAAAATACCACCATAACATTGTTTAGAAACATCGACATTTGAGATAAGTTACAAACCACAAATTATTTAAAACGTTTTCATAGGACACCAAAAGACTTTAGATAAGACTAGGTTTAGAGACATGTAACCCGTCCAGGAGTAGGTTACACCTCTTAAACTTCACAACTCTGGATGACATCTATTATCCAACGCAGCTAGACACATGCATACCCTGCCAGATCCTGCTAGTTCCCTGAAATACATGTAGTTTGAAAAATCAACAAAAAGTTGAGCGAGTTCATGTGTAAGTCTGTGTCTATAAGCCTTTAAAATATGTCCTGTATGTATAAAAGTCCCTTTGTAACGATGTATGTATAATCCTTTATAAACGGTGTATGAAAGTCCGTGGTATGTAGCAATAAGGAAATAAAGAGATCACCAATGGTTTGCAAGGCCATTGATATGTGTGAAATGCAGTAGGAAGACTCAAACCTAGCAGATTTTTGCGTCGGGCACCAAGTCACCCCGAGGTCCGTACTGTTGGGCCTGGGGCTGGGCTCGCTACACCCAGATAGATCTACCGCTAATGTCCCTCGGTCCTACACTGAGGATTAATGGCCTTCAGTTCCCGCCTACCCACTCACATGATCTGTACGTCCTAACCCTCCTTAAGCTAACCATACCGTGTATAAAAATGTCTGTAATAGTTGTAACATACTTGGTACTCGTTCTCACAAAGAGTGCTTTTTGTTATTATATCATTTGTAAATATTGTAATATTTGTAACATGTATTTCACCCCGAAGTATAAAACTGAAAACAGTTAAGAGAAAAGGGGAAACATGAACTCACCTTGATTGTGGGTAAGTCCAAATGCGTATGTAATTGTATGAGTTTTGGGAACAAGATTCCACGCCACTCTAATTGTTTGAACATGCAATAATATAGAATGTGTATCAACAATAATGTTTAATTGGATTATTGGAAATCCTAAATCTATAGGATTCGGTAGTGTTTTGTTTAAATGGTAATTATATGGTTTGGATAACCTAAGAAGAGGACTTGGAAAATGAATATGAACGGAATTATTTATGAAAAATATTAATTTAACATAAATAATTGATTTAATATAAGCATTTGTAAATCTAATACATGTTGCTCCCAAAACTGTTTAAAATGAAAATGGGATCATGTATACTCACATTGGTTACGTTGCGATTTCTTGTTAGAACACACGAACAAGATTGGAAAAATCCAAGAGGACGAACGTGAGTGACTATCCTAAATATTTTGGAATATATAACAAACTCGTTAAAATTTGTAGGTTAAATATAACTCCTACAGTTTTATCGTTTACAAATTAATTACGTTTCCATCTAGTTAATAATTTATACATTAGATAGAATTCCTAATATACTCCGTAAAGTTACAATTATTATGTTATTAAAGACACTTTAATTCTAAGTTGATTGTTTGGCTAGTTAGATTTAAAAATTGTCAAACTTTTACAAACCATTTTACTTTTGGAACAAGCACAGACATTAATTTCATCTTTAATTACCCTAATAGAGTTAATATAAAAGAATTAAAAGAGTTAATATAAAAGATTACTTATTTAGTTTAATTGAAAGAATTAAACAAAAGAGGAATTATAATAAAAATTAACTGTGTTCATTCATCTTTATGTAATTGAAAAATATAAAGGTAAATGTATTTATTTATTTCTATTGAATAACATTAAATAATAAAAAAAAGGACTTTCTAATTGAAAAAAAAAAAAATATACTAACAGTTTCATTTGTCATCTTCTTCATAAAAGAAGAAAACCGTACGTACAGTTCAAGAACTCAAAGTTTCAATTGATTCATTTGTGCTTAGATGATTTTTATGATGAAGGTGAATTAATATTTCAAACAATAAAGACTTCTTCGCCTGGTGCCCAGCAGAGATGACTGGAGTCCCACGAGATATAGCGCATCACTGTTTGAACGTCCACCCCTCATCGGAACCCGTCGCGCAAGGAAGACGCAGTCTCAGCACTGAAAAAGCAGAAGCAATGAACGGGCAAGTAACAGAGTTACTTAACGCCGGGATCCTACGCGAAGTAAAATACCAGACCTAGGTCGCTAACCCAGTAATGGTTCAAAAACACAATGGCGGATGGCGCATGTGTGTCGACTTTAAAGACCTCAACAAGGCTTGCCCGAAGGATTGCTATGCGCTACCGGAAATAGACAAAAAAGTTGACTCTCTAGCATCTTTCTGCTGGAAGTGTTTTCTCGACTGTTATAAAGGCTACCATCAGGCCCAAATGAAAGAGGAAGATGAAGACAAGACAGCCTTCCGTACAGATAAAGGCATCTTTTTCTATACAAAAATGCCCTTTGGTCTCCGTAATGCAGGAGCTACTTACCAGCGCTTAATGGATACAGTCTTCGGGGAAGACATTGGTAAAATAGTCGAGGTATATATGGATGACCTTGTCATCATGAGCCAAGAAGAGGAAACCATGCTCGCAAACATTTAGCGTACGTTCGATTCTTTGCGCAGCGTCAACCTGAAACTTAACCCAACAAAGTGCTCCTTCGGAATGGAAGAAGGAAAATTTTTGGGTTTCATAGTAACAAGAGACGGTTTTAAAGTCAACCCGGAGAAAGTGCAAGCCATCCAGCTGATGCCGTCACCTGCAACAGTAAAAGAAATGCAAAGACTCACGGGACGATTAGCAGCCTTGAACAGATTCTTGTCAAATCACGCCGCAAAGTCTTATCCGTTCAGTAGCACACTGCGCAGTTGTGCCAAGAAAAGCCACTTCCAGTGGACACCAGAAGCGGAAACGGCTTTCAAGCAAATGAAGGAATGTTTAATTCAGTTGCCAACACTAACAACACCGCGAGACAAAGAACTGCTAATCTTGTATTTGTCCGCAACAGGGGTAGCGGTTGGCGCAATGTTAATGGTAGAACGGAAGAACATTCAGACCCCAATATATTATATTAGCAAGATGCTAACTGGCCCAGAGACGTGCTACTCGATGATAGAAAAACTGGTCCTCGCGCTAGTGCATGCATCACGACACCTACGCCGGTATTTCTCTGTTCATGTTATTACAGTTCTCACTAATTATCACTTGGGCCAAATTCTATCCAAACCCCATGTCGCGGGGAGATTGGCTAAGTGGGCCATTGAGCTGGGATGATACAATATCCTATATAGACCGCGACCAGCAATCAAAGGGCAAGTTTTAGCAGACTTCGCCACAGAAGTTCCCATACACAAAGTACAGGAATGTGAGGCGATCCAAAACACTATTCCAGTTTTCGACGATAGGGTTTGGACGTTGCACACAGACGGGGCTTCTAATGATGATGGAGCAGGCGTAGGCCTGCGATTGGTTAGCCCAGACGATCACGAGCTTACATAGGCTATACGCTTGGATTTCAAGAGCACAAACAACGAGGCAGAATATGAAGCGTTCCTGGCAGGCCTCCGTTTGGCGCTTAAAATGGGAGCAAAAAATCTTGAAGCTCACTTCGATTCAAAGTTAGTGGCTGAGTAAGTTAATGGGCACTATGATGCCATGGGTGAAGCCATGGCGTTATACCTAGAACAAGCGCGAATGCTTATCAGCCAATTCCAAACGTTCAAGTTAATTCACATAAACAGAAGTGAAAATAAGCATGCGGATGCACTGAGCAAATTGGCCGCCACCAGTTTCAGACATCAAGCAAAGGAGGTGTGCATCGAGGTATTGTCCAATCCTTCCGTTCCTCTTAAACAAGTAAACATCGTTGAGGTCGGCAACCCATCCTGGATGTCCCCGATCATCATGTACCTGCAGCATGGCAAACTTCCAGAAGGAAAAGCGGAAGCTAGGAAGATCCAGAACAAAGCAATAAATTACGAGATGGCAGACGGAATTCTATACCGAAAGTCATTTATGGGACCACTCCTACGCTGTGTGGACAAAACAGATACGCAGTACTTAGTCAGGGAAATCCATGAAGGATTATGTGGGATACACGCCGGACCGCGCATGGTAGTAGCAAAGATAATGAGCACAGGCTACTATTGGCCGGGGATGAATGTGGACGCGGTGGAATTATTACGAAAATGTGCAGCTTGTCAGCACCACGCGCCAAAAACCCTTCGTCCGAAAAATCCGCTCGTACCGGTCACTACCGCTTGGCCTTTCCAACAGTGGGGTATCGACCTTCTTGGTCCATTCCCTGACGCGCCTGGCGCTGTGAAATTCATTATCGTGGCTGTGGACTATTTCACAAAGTGGGTTGAGGCCAATGCGTTAGCCTCAACCACGGCAAGGGTGATCCGCAAATTTATATGGGAACATATTATTTGCAGATTCGGATTACCATTGCGCATCATTTCTGACAACGGCACTAACTTCGCCTCTGAAGATCTTCAGAAATGGTTCAAGGAAATGAAGATTGAACACAACTTTGCCTCTATAGCGCACCCACAGGAAAATGGGCGGGTCGAAAGTATCAATAAACAAATAGTTGATGGCATAAAGGCAAGACTGGGGACAGCGTGCAGAGGATGGGTCGATGAACTTCCTAGCATCTTATGGGCTCATCGTACCATGCCAAAAACCAGTACGGGAGAAACGCCATTTAGTCTGGTATACAGGTCAGAGGCGGTAATCCCAGCCGAAATTGGCCTTCCATCGCCGCGCATGCTTGCCATGGATAAGCAAAATAATGAAAAAGAACGAAGAATGGATTTAGAACTTCTCGAAGAAAGGCGAGAGAACACCGCCATCGCAGAAGCAAGATATAAATCCAAACTTGAAAAGTACTACAACGCGCGCGTACGCGTCTGTACTTTCGTTCCAGGGGACTTCGTCTTACACGACAACGAAGCTTCCAATGCGGAAAAGCCGGGCAAGTTAGCACCAAAATGGGAAGGGCCGTACATTATCAATGAGGTCCTGGGCAAAGGGGCGTACATCCTAAAAAGAATAGACGGAACAACTGTTCCCCGCACTTGGAACGCACAGCAGCTACGCAGGTGTTACATATAGCCGAGCTATTCAAAAATCCAGACTTATACAGGCAATATATTCCATTTTGTATTATTGGCCTTGCGCCTTATTAATGCAAAAATTATCTTTACATGTTATTTTTTGTTATAAATTGCATATAATTCCTTTGGTATGCGCGAAAACAATAAGGTGAACATTGTACACCTCATGAACGGTCTAAGTAAAGCCCAAATCCGCGTGCATTCTAGACCTACGTTCACACATGAGCACAATACCATTCTCATTCGCTCTACCTAAACAAAGTAATTATGCACATGCAACATATTGTAATCCAAACGCAACTTGTAACTATCAAAGCAAATATGCACAACATTTCATCAAAATGTTACTAGTGCAAAGAAAGCACTTTAACAACCATTTACAAAAACACAACAGTGTTTCTTCAAAAATATCAGTTGCAAAATAAACATACCTACAACCTCAAGAGAGGTATATAACATTTCCCTAAACCAATCTAACTAAGAGGATCAACAGTAGGCTCGTCACCGGCGGTAACTGTTATCTGATCACCAGGAGAAGATACAGAACGGCGTCTGTTCCGGCGATGGTACACTAGCAAGCATCCACCCCTCCGGTTAGCCGGAAAACGTTCCGTCAGGGCATCAGCAGATAATGAAATAACCCCTTCATCACCAGCATCTCTCGGCCGGCGAGATTCGTAACCGGAGCCCACAGATGTGTGAAAAGCGGAACTAGGAGGTTCCTCATTTCCGGTAACCTCCAACGGCGGCGAATCAGCAAGGAGAGGAAGACCTTCAGCGGCCTTGTAAACTCTCAAGATCTCCAACAATCTTCGAGAACGAGAGGATTGTCTGGTCCTCATATCTCCAAATCAGGTAAAAAGTTCACAACTGCCAAATGTATATATAATGGAAATACCAGCATCGATAGGAGAGAAAGGAAAAATAATCATGATCAACTATCAAATCATCTCCCCCTAAATGGCGCTACCAGAAAAAAACGTCATGTCTCATTAAATGAAGTCTGACAGTGTCTGCACATATCCCAAAGAAAGAAGATGAAAAGGTACTGCATATATTCATTTTTTATTTTACAAATGACGTAATAAACATCAGATCATGATTAAGCAAGATCAGACCAAAGAAGGAAATTCACAAATTTCCTTCAGTAACAATTTACAAACAGAGTCATAATGAGCAAGAGTATCTTCTCCCAGAAGATTCCCCATTTCGCGCCAAAAACTCTACAGTAAAAAGCAACTCTCTCTCATAGTCCAGTGCTCTACTTACTTGCGTAAGAGCAACACTAGACTGGGGGGACTTGAAGGGGTAAGGTTCCAAAAACCTCATCTTTTAACCTCTTTAGACCTTGCGCGGCCGCGCATGGGTCCTACAAAGAGAGCTTAGAAGAAAGATAAGCAGGCAACACCTGCGCGCTAAAAGGGAACTAATGTATCCTTGCGCCTCTCTCCATAACAAACAGGGATAAAAATCCCAGTTAGCACTCCCGCTTAAATAATACCCAGACTTGGATATTATTTACTTCACTGATACCACACGATAAAGAGTCACACTGGATTACGGCAGTAATCTTCTAGAAGACTCAATCGTGCACCACCAGACAATTATAACCGTCTGGCCACGTGTCATCATCCCAGGCTCCCTTGATGACTTATTCCGCACCACCAGGTTGTTAAGTCAGGGGTGAAACCCGAACCTTGACGACTTATTTCGCCCTATTTTGTTTTACAAAACTCTCACCAAAGTCTCGACGGACTCCAACGACTTGAAGTCACACTATAATTAGAAGGATGCGTGCCGATCGCCCAAAATTGAGGCCAGAGCACAGTCCCGAAAGCCAAAGTATGTACCAAGTGTCCTTGAGAATAGTCGAATCACTTTGGCTAGTCAACGTCTACGCACCCGAGACAATCTATTTTCGATTTTATGTGTTTCAATCCTGGATTTCGCTGCCGCTGACTCTGATAATTCGTCGCTTTTATGTGGATTTTATGTGTTTTATGTGATTTTATTTGTTTACATGATTCAATTTTTGGTGATTTATTCGCTTTCCGCTTCGCTTTGATCGACACACACGAATCGCACTGCACATCTATCTCAAAACGCCAACAAATCGCTACTACTTGGGGGATGACTGTATGCTATACTCTCGCTGTGTACTCGCTAATATCAATCGCTATTCTCGAACGCGCGAACTGTGAATGATAGGTTTCTGTATTCTGACTTCCTCTTGTGCTTCTGTGCCTTACGTGCTTACGTGCTTCCATGTGTTTATGTGCTTCTGTGATTCTGTGCCTATGTGATTATGTGATTTTGTGACTATACGTGTTCCTGAGCTTTAGTAGTAGTACGTGTGAGGTGAGATTCGATTAAATAGTGATTGAATCCTATGGCGATGTCTGTTGCAGACAATGTCGTCAACTGGATCACTTCACTCCCGCGCTATGAAACGTAAGCAAGCTGACAAGCGACTCGCCTCTCTCGTCGCTACTCAGATAGCTAAAGTAATTCCCCAGATTGTTAGCGAACTGAACAAAAACGCTAGCAAGTCTTCTGAAGAGTCGCGGACTGATTCTCCTAAAGCTGCTTTTAGCTTCAAACAGTTCAAAGCTTGCGGTCCGAAATAGATTACCGGCGAAGATGGTCCTACGGCTATGTTCAAATGGTTTGATTCGATCGAGGTCACCCGGTGCCAGAGTGGCTATCCTGATAATCTCCGTACTCTGAACGCCACCGGCGTCTTCCAATCCCGCGCACTTGATTGGTGGACGGCCGAGAGAAACAAACGCAGAAATAATGCAACTTACGGGCTGACATGGGATGAGTTGAAGGACGTGATGATGCAAGAGTTCTGCCCTCCCCATGAACGCCAAAAGCTGGAGGACGAATTTTGGCATATCAAGCAGAAAGAGGGTGACAACGCTGCTTTGACTGCTCGCTTCAAGCAGCTAAGCATAATCTGTCCTGATCAAGTCAAGACTCCCGATGTGACGATCAAGAAGTATATCCGAGCTCTGCCGGATTGTGTCGCAGACTTTGTGCAAGCTTCAAAACCAGCAACAATCGTGGAAACTTACCTGCTTACCGCTGAAATCAATGACAAGCAAGTCAAAGCTGGGTTTTGGGATAAAACTTCGAAGAACCTGCATCAAGCTACAACCGCCGCAACCGCTGAAACCACCGCCATGCCGCAGTCATCAAAGTCCTCTCGTCGCAAGAGGAAGAACAACAGCAACTCCAGCAACAAGAACTGTGTTGTCACTACCACTGCCCCTCTCCAAGCTGTACCAGCTCCGCAGCAGACTCAACACCGACCAACTACAGCACTTGTTACTCAAGCACCACCGGCAAAGCGTGCTTATACTGGTCCTCACCCTGCTTGCCCGACTTGTACCTACCATCACCCCGTGGGTATCGTCTGCAGATTTTGTGTGCATTGCAACATGTACGGCCACTTCACCACTAACTTCCGTACAGGTCCACGTCCAGCTACCGCTCCAGCTCAACAAGCTCTACTTACCGCTCCTCAAGGCCAGCAAGCGGCTCCTGCACCCGCGATCAATGCTAGAGTCTGCTTTGCGTGTGGTGATCCTAACCACTTCGCAAACATGTGCCCGAATCGAGTGGTGAAGCAAGAGCCACAGCAGTAGCAGCCCCAGCAACAACAACAGCAGCAACAGCAACAAGCAGCTCGCGCCCGAACCTTCATCATCAATGCGCACCAGGCTCAGGCTGACAACAATGTGGTCAATGGTACGTTCCTTGTGAATGGTATATATGCTTCGTGTTTGTTTGATACTGGAGCCGATAACTGTTTTGTGTCGTTTGTGTAGGATCGTTTGCTGACCCAAATGAGTCGTTCAGAGGAGTTTTGATCAGTTACAGGTGAGGAAAACAAATAACTGACGTAGAAACAACTAATTCTTCACTTTAACTACTGATTGTATTGATTAGATCACAAATACATTCAGTCTTCACACCGGCAGCACTTCGGTATGGAATACAAGGCAATCACAAATACATTCAGTCTTCACACCGCCCGAAACATAACAGACCATCTGGAGCGGAATCTGACGCTTGTGATTCCGCTCGAAATCATCCAAATGACATTAAGAGCGGAATGAGGCTTAGGAGCGAAATCAGACTTTATTACACCCTAAACATGCTACTTTCTCGTAAAACGTGCCCTGATCTATACACTATAATCTAAGACTCGATACAAGATGAAGTTGACAGATGTATGCACCAACAGTTTGAATTCGAAAAGCTCCTTAATCGTAAGCGTGCCCATCTCCCCTCGTCGTTAGATGTTGAAGTTGCCAACGGAAGAACCGTCGCTGTCAATTCTGTTCTTCGTGATTGTACCCTCGAACTCAATCTTTCTGATTGACCTTATTCCGATGCAGCTCGAAAGTTGTAACACCTCGAAAATTCACGTCCTATAATGTGCAGACACGTGTCAAATGTGTAGACGTGTGAAAGAATATTATAAAAAGATTTAAGTTGACAATCATGGAAAGTATGTGAATATACGAGTTCTAAATGTCAACAATGAATAAATATATTGTATATTAACCCTGCATGATGCTCATACCTTCAAACGAATAAATCATGGATCATACGAAGCAAAAAGTGAGAGATTACAAACTACAGGGGTTAAATATGTCAACATGTTTAATTTATACCTCTGAGTGACCTTTTGACAAACCCAAAGCCTTGTAACGATTAATTATGCTCACTAGAATGCACGATAAAAATTTCGTAAAGTTTCGTTATCGTATGAGAAAGTTATGATCAAATTCGTGTGCGAGGGGTTAAAGCGTCAACGTCGAAAGTTAGGCCTTTTCGGGTAACAATTAAGTTAACCGGGGACTTAACAAAGTGGGTAAATGTCTTAAAGCCCTTATATGATAATTTCAAGGGCTCAAGGTGCAAAACAAGACATGAAAACGACCTTTAGAAGGGCCAGGGACCAAAACTGCAATTAATGAAAGTTTTGTTGGATGACCCTAGGGGCTCGCGTAGCGCGAGCACTAAGTGCTCATGCAGTGGCGCTACGCCACTGCCTTGTCTGGACAGAAATTGATCTTCTTTGATTCTTTGTCTGCCACAGCCCTTGTAACCCCATTAATTCGACTTGCCTCTTCAAGATTGGCCCCTAAACAACCCCTAGAACATCTAGGACATGTGTTGATGAGTTGTGGATGGTTGTAGACTTGTGTGTCAACACTTTGTGGTGTCTTGATCACTATATAAGGCCTCCAAGTTTGCAACATTCTTGCACTCATCATTTGGTCATCTCTGGAGCTTTTTGGAGTTAAAGATCAGACCCCAAGCCTCCCTAGTCGTGCATTAGACACTTGTAAGTTTGCTTGACCTTTCTTAATTAAGTTTTAGCTTAGTTTTAGCTTAAAAGTCAAACCGTCGTAGTTAACGGTTGACTTAACGATTAATCATTGATGGCTCAGTGATTTGTCGAATTGAAAGTTGTTATGAGTTGGTAATTATGTGGGTAATAAACCCTCAAAAGGGTTCCCCCTGATTCCCAATCTAACTAGGTCTAATGTCGGGTCAAACTTGTACTTAAAAAGTCAACAGAATGTTTAAAGTCTAATTTATGCATGATTAGCAATATAGAACACATACAACCTATTTGATCATTAATATAACTTGGTAATTAGTGTAAGAACATGTCTAAACATGTTTAACCCGACAATCTAATGTATAGACCCGATTCGGAACCGAAAGTCGCAAAGCTTTGACTTTTGCTTTGACTTCAGTTATGACCCGCTTTAGTATGATTTGGAAATGCCTTAGAGCTTCCTTAGGACCAGGCTACATGTTAGCGTAACCCTCTGTGGTTGGTTCATTGATTGACCCATTCGTTTACGTGTTTCCGTTAATTGCTCATATGTTGACCATTATGCCCTTATTACCTTAAAACGTGATTTATGAAAATGTAAAAGTGTAGAAACCTTAGTTACTGATATATAAACTTGTATGCAAAGTTTGACATCAGTTTGAGGTGTAGATTGAGAGTTATGCTCATTAGCATAAATTGAAGGCTTTATGTTAATTAAACGGCGTAATTAGCGTATAGCCTAGTTAAGCCTACTTTTTTATATCAAACCTATTACCCACTGATCTAATATATTATTTTGGGATTTTTAAAGATTTTTAATTAATTTTAGGCTGAGCATAACTTATAGTCGTAGGCTTAATCCGGTAATTGTCGGTTTTGCCCTTACGGGCCATAAAATGAGTTTTACATATCTAAACGACTCCAAACCTTTTGCTACTGATCAAATTTGATAAATAAATTATTTTAAGCCTTCTGGAAATATAAAAATATCAGATTTAAGTATCGAAACCGGAAATGGCCTTTAATCGCCTTTTTAAGCGTTTTTAACGCATAGTATGTACTTAAACTATTTTAAACATACAAGGGTTGATACCTACTGATATTTGAGGCAAATTATAATATTTTAACAGTAAGCAAAGGTTGATAAACTCAGACTTCAGTTTTGAGCTTTACGGCTTATGTGAAATTACCAAAATGCCCCTTCGGTGCATAGTTTGGTTATAATAGATAAATTTCACATATATACTTCATCCTACTGTTATAACTTATCAAAATAAGTATTTTCGCTGATTATACCAGACCTGTAACTCAGGAAAATACTTAAACTCTTTTATAACCTTTTAAATGACCAAACTACCCCTACGAGGCCTAGTTGTGTTTAAATACGTTTTTTGCATAATGAAAGACATCTTACTGATGTCACAACATATTTGAGGCATAATTAACTTAGGAAACCTGTATATGACTCTCATGATTACCCGTCATGCGTTATTCGCGTTCGGTTCGGTTTATGTAACTAGTTTGCATAAATTAGCCGAAACGGGTCAAACGTTATCGTTTTTATCCCAAAATCCAGAATGTGTTTAGTTTACCCATATTATACAAGTCTCCAAACTTGTCGGGTCTAAATCACATCCTATTCCGGTCTTCGCTTAATCATGCGTTTTGAACCGTAAACCTTTCCTTAAAACTAACCGGTCTAAGTTACAACTTAAATAAGACCCGTTAGGAATTTAATAGGTTAATAAAACCTTCGTTCCAGATTGAGAGCCCCAGTAGAAGTACTTGTGCTTGCTGATTAGAATATACGGCTGAGTATAAATTGCATTGCTAGCTCAGGTAAATACTTTTAACTTATTTTCCCTTATACGGGCTTGGGATACGGTATTATAAAAATACCGCTTGGTCGAGTGTAGAAACCTTTTAATCGGAAATGATTAAATTTCATAATCACGTTTTAATCTGTATTGATTGATAACAAATAACATTGGGGGTTAATGACCGTGTCCTGGATATCCTTGGCTCATTTTAAAAAGTGAATGGCCACGACGTAAGCACAAGGTGTAGGCAAAACACCTCCTGTTGCATATGTAAAACGTATACTCACTCGTAAGGGTATCTTCTTGTGAGATTATATTTGTGGTGTGTCGATTAATCTTGTCCGGCTTGTATTGTATAATCACCAGCCCTAAATGTTGGACAACCATGTAAATCGGATACAAGATCTTTATTAATAAAATTGTCCCAAGTATAAAAGATTAATTTTGCCTCTGTGCATTTTAATCCAGTTATAAAATATATTTTGTGCCTCGTGCATTCAAATCAATTTTTAAACTCTTTTCCAAAATGAGTCAGTTAATTGTATTTACCAGTGTAAACTGACGTATTTTCCAAAAGGTTAAGTGACAGGTACTATGCGTAATTGGCTGGGAGCTCAGGGCGTCACTAGGGAATCTTGCAAGTTCTAGATGCCTAAAGTCTGTTGAACAAGTTTTCTTTTATTGATCCGCCTGTGGATCCTTTACCTTCCGTTGTAATACTTTGACATTACTTATATTCGGAATGTAATATATTTATCTTTTGCTTCCGCTGTGCATTTATATATTGTGTTGTTTGACTATGATGATCTCAACTACGTCACGATACTCCCCACCGGTGACACATGGAAATCGGGGTGTGACAAAAGTTTTGAAGTCATAGTAGGCATGGACTTTCTTCGTGAAAACCATGCTGAAGTTGTTTGCTTCGATAAGATGATTCGATTCTCGCTCGCTAATGGTGATCAACTGTGTATGTATGGCGAAACTCACTCGAAAGGTCTCAAGCTCATGTCATGTGTCCAAGCTAGCAAGTATCTCCGCAAAGAATACAGAGCTTTCTTGGCCAACATTGTAGTAGCGGAGAAGGAAAAGAAAGAAACCACGGGAGTGCAAGACGTCCCTGTTGTTTGTGAATTTCCTCAGGTATTTCCCGATGAACTTCCAGGTCTTCCTCCGAGTCGTGATATCGACTTTCGTATCAACCTCATTCCTAGACCCAACCCTATTGCTAGAGCTCCTTATCGACTCGCTCCGTCCGAAATGCACGAACTCTCGAGTCAGCTCCAGGAATTGCTTGATAAAGGCTTCATTCACCCTAACACCTCTCCATGGGGCGCATCCGTCCTTTCCGTCAAGAAGAAGGATGGGTCGTTCCGGATGTGCATCGACTACACGGAATTGAATAAGCTAACAATCAAGAATCGCTATCCCCTGCCTCGAATCGATGATTTGTTTGATCAGTTGCAAGGTGCATCATGTTTTTCGAAGATCGATCTACGCTCAGGCTATCACCAGCTTCGCATTCAAGAGGAGGATATACCCAAAACCGCTTTTCGCACTCGATACGGCCACTATGAGTTCGTTGTTATGCCTTTTGGTTTAACCAACGCACCCGCAGTTTTCATTGATCTGATGAATCACGTGTGTAAACCGTTTCTTGACCGCTTCGTCATCGTGTTCATCGATGATATCCTGATCTATTCCAAGTCGAAAACCGAACACGTGTAACATCTACGTTTGGTTCTCGAGCTACTCCAGGGGAATCGACTCTATGCCAAGTTCTCCAAGTGCGAATTTTGGCTTGAGGAGGTTCAGTTCCTCGGTCACATTGCCAATAGTCAAGGTATTCATGTCGATCCCACAAAGATCAAAGTTGTTAAAAGTTGGGTTACACCTAAGAACCCGTCTGAATTCCGTTCTTTTCTCGGACTAGCGGGCTATTATCGCCGATTTATCGAAGGATTCTCTAAAATCGCCGTGCCGCTTACTTCTCTCACGCTCAAAGACAAGCCTTTTATTTAGGGAACTTGACAAGAGACTGCCTTTCAAACCCTCAAGCATATGCTTTGCAATGCTCCCGTCCTTGCTTTACCCGACGGAAACGATGACTTCGTTGTCTATTGCGATGCCTCGAACCTTGGTCTTGGTTATGTTCTCATGCAACGGGACAAGGTTATCGATTACGCGTCTCGTCAGCTCAAGATCCACGAGAAGAACTACACAACCCACGACCTCGAGCTAGGCGCAGTTGTTTTTGCATTGAAGATTTGGCGACACTACCTTTATGGTACTAAGTGTACGGTCTTCACCGACCATAGGAGCCTACAACACATCTTCAGCCAGAAAGAACTTAATATGCGTCAACACCGATGGGTAGAACTTCTCAACGATTATGACTGTGAGATTCGTTATCATCCTGGCAAAGCAAATGTCGTTGCTGACGCGCTAAGCCGACGAAGCTATTTGCATAGCATTCGTAATGTTCACGCCCAGCATCATCTCGAAACCCTTATCCGCGAAGCCCAACATGCTTGTTTCACTGAACACACTCTGAAGAAGGAAAGGATCTACCACGATGGAGCCCATCTTGTGAATAAGTCGAATGGGATATTCCATTATCTGGACCAAATCTGGATCCCTAAGTGGACCGATTTGCGACAGACTCTGATGGACGAAGCCCATAAGTCTCGATATTCTATTCATCCCAGTGCCGATAAAATGTACCAGGACCTTCGCTACAAGTAATGGTGGCCGGGCATGAAGAAAGATATCGCTCTCTATGTTTCGAAGTACCTGACTTGCTCGAAAGTCAAGGCCGAGCACCAAAGACCCTCTGGCTTGCTTGAGCAACCCGTGATCCCTATGTGGAAATGGGAGAGTATAGCCATGGACTTCATAACGAAACTTTCGCGCACGCCATTAGGTCATGACAGCATTTGGGTTGTCGTTGACCGTTTAACCAAATTTGCTCATTTTCTGCCGATACGAGAAGACTATAAGGTAGAAAAATTAGCCTGAATCTACACCAATGAGATCATTAGTCGACATGGGACGCCTCGCGACATCATCTCTGACCGTGATGCTCGGTTTACCTCGCGTCTTTGGGAAACGTTTCAATCCGCTTTCGGTACTACACTTAATCTAAGTACCGCTTTTCATCCCCAAAACGACGGTCAGACTGAAAGAACAATTCGTACCCTTGAACACATGCTCCGCTCGTGTATCATAGATTTTGGTGGTAATTGGGATGCATACTTACCTTTAGTCGAATTCTCGTACAATAACAGTTATCATTCCAGCATTCAAATGGCACCGTTTGAGGCATTATACGGAAGAAAATGTCGATCGCCTATTGTATGGCATGAGATCGGTGACTCGCAAATAACCGGTCCTGAGCTGTTGCAAGAAACGACTGACAAAATCCTCCAAATTCGAGACAATATGCTGAAAGCTCGGAGTCGTCAGAAAAGTTACGCCGATAGACGATGCAAGCCCCTTGAATTTGACGTTGGCGACCATGTACTCCTAAAGGAATCACCTTGGAAGGGTGTGGTCAGATTCGCCAAGAAAGGAAAGCTCGCTCCTCGATATGTTGCACCCTTTAAGATTCTGGAAAGGATTGGAAAAGTGGCCTACAGACTCGAACTACCGGAGGAACTTAGCAACGTCCACCCGACTTTCCACGTGTCGAACCTCAGAAAGTGCATAGCTGAGCATGATTTGTACGTACCACTTGAGGATCTTCAAGTGAATGAAACACTACACTTCATGGAGAAGCCTGTCAAGATCATGGACTGCCAAACCAAGCAGCTCAGGTGCTCGCGCATCCCCATTATGAAGGTCCGATGGGAAGGCAAACGAGGCGCAGAGTTCACTTGGGAACTCGAAAGTGACATGAAGGCAAAGTACCCGCAGTTGTTTGTTAAGGCTAAAGCCTAATTTCGGGACGAATTTCCCTTAAGAGGGGGAGGCTGTAACACCCCATGTTTCGAAAGTCAAAGTCAAGATTGAAGTCCAAGGAAGAAAAGATTGCTAATTGCGATCTGTCACTCCTTGCTCAACTACTGTTTTGACTTCTTTGACTTGTAGATAACCTATTTATTTTATCGCATTAGTTGTATTATGTGGAGTACTTGTTAATAATCAAAGTTTAATCGATGTTTAACGCATGTTTTATTGCTTCATCGCTATCGCATTCGCAACTCGAATTATGCGTTCTGGATATTGTTTTACGTGTGTGTGCTATTTATGTGTTACTTGTGCATGTTTATTATGTTTATGTTGAGGTGTTTAATCAAAACGCAATCGCAACGCTATCGCAATCGAATCGTAAACGCTAAACGAAAGTTAATTAGGATGATTGTATGTTAGATATAGTAGTTGGGATTAATGGGTGTAAGACCCGACTTAAATAACGAGATTAAAAACAAGAGATAAACATTTAATACCATAATATCGAGTTTACAAAAACACCTTCATGATTAAAAGACCATATTTGATCCTAATATTCCAGTTAAAAACAAACTATCCATTAAACTTACAAAACATAACTTCAAGTGTCTACTAGATAACGTTAGAAAACATAGTTCGAGTATCTACATATAGCTAAAACAAAATAGATCCCTGCAGCGAGGTGATCACTAATTCATGTTTGAAACTCGATTTAGAGCAGATTAGAGGCTTCAATTTGTGAATTTTGTGAAAATTTTAGGGTTTCAAGGAACCCCCTGGTCGCCCTCTTCTTCTGATCGATCCCAGCACCCCCACATGTGAGTGTTTGGTGGTTATTTTCTTATTTGATCATTAAAGTTTTAGTTTTTATTAATTTGGTCCAACTTTTGTCTAACTTATAGTTTAGGTATTTCAACCTTAATAATAGTTACTTCAAGACTCTTAACTAACTGGGTTTTAAATTCCTAGTTAGTTTGTTCTTGTTTTTTTTAACACTTTATTATCCTGATTTTAAATTTTATAAATTTCGGGGTGTTACAAGTCCACCCCCCTTAAAAGGGGTTTCGTCCCTGAAACCTGATTATGTACCGAATAACGTAGGGTAGAGTCGTTGCATCTCCTCCTCGGATTCCGATGTGGTATCCGAACCCTTCCGGTGTTCCCATTTGACCTTTACTTGATTGATTTCTTTATTCCTTAAGATTTTCTCCTTACGATCCAAAATCGCAATGGGCTTCACCACATATTTAAGTCTATCATCCACCTCGATGTCATCGTAGTGGATATAGGTTGTTTCATCCGCTAAACATTTCCGAAGATGTGACACATGAAATGTGCTATGAATTCCACTTAATTCTTCCGGCAGTTCAAGGCGGTATGCTACCTTCCCTTCTCGTTCGACAATTTTAAACGGCCCAATAAACCTTGGGCTTAATTTTCCTCTCTTTCTAAATCGGATAACCCCTTTCCATGGGGATACCTTGAGCATGACCTTGTCGCCAACCTGAAACTCGATCGGTCTTCTCCTTTTATCCGCATACGACTTTTGTCTATCTTGTGCCGCTTTCAAATGTGCCCGAACCACCTCAATCTTTTCATTAGTGGCTTGGACTGTATCCTTGTGAGCGAGTTCACGTGGACCCACCTCACCCCAACACACCAGGGTCCGACACTTCCTACCGTAAAGCATTTCATACGGTGCCATCCCGATACTAGCATGGTAGCTGTTGTTGTATGAAAATTCGACAATGGTAGATAAACATCCCAACTACCTCCGAAGTCAATAATACATGCTCGTAGCATGTCCTCCAATGTTTGTATTATTCTTTCACTCTGTCCATTCATCTGAGGATGGTACGCGGTGCTGATGAACAATTTGGTTCCTATTTGCTCTTGGAAATCTCGCCAGAAATTTGAAGTGAACCGGGTATCCCTATCGGACACAATGGATACCGGTACTCCGTGGCGTGCCACTATTTCATTAGTGTAAACCTCCGACATCTTTTCTGACGTATAAGTCTCACGTATTGGAATAAAGTGAGAACTCTTTGTCCATCTATCAACAACTACCCATATTGCATCAAATCCGTGGGTCGTCTTCGGTAGTTTGGTTAACAGATCCATTGTAATATGTTCCCATTTCCAAACCGGAATTTCCAACGGTTGGAGCTTACCGTATGGTTTTTGTTGTTCCGCCTTGACTTGTAGACATGTCAGGCACTTCTCCACGTATTTTACTACATCTCTTATCATTCTGGGCCACCAATAGTTTTGTTTCAAGTCGTTATATATCTTGGTCGCTCCCGGATGGATGGAATAACGGTATTTGTGAGCTTCATCTAGTAGAAGCTTTTTGACTCCACATGTGTTAGGAACCCAGATTCTGTTGGAACGTGTTTTCAAACCATGATTGCCTTCTTCAAGATCCTTAAATTAGCCGACAATTCTTTCTTTTTTCTAGTTTTCTACCTTCACTGCTTCAACTTGTGCTTCTCGGATCCATTCTAGTAGGCCCGAGGTCACAATAAGCTGCATTGATTGTACTTGTATCGGGGCATAATCTGTCTTTCGACTTAACGCGTCTGCTACTACATTGGCTTTCCCGGGGTGGTAATGTATTTCACAATCGTAATCCTTGACCGTTTCTAACCACCACCTTTGCCTCACGTTTAATTCCTTCTGATCGAAGAAATATTTCAAACTTTTATGGTCAGTAAAGATTGTACATTTTACCCCATACAAGTAATGTCTCCATATTTTTAAGGCGAACACTACTGCTGCCAGCTCCAAATCATGAGTCGGGTATTTCTTTTCATGGATCTTCAGTTGTCACGAGGCGTAGGCTATGACCTTGCCTCATTGCATTAAAACACATCCGAGCCCCGAATGCGACGCATCCGAGTAAACCACCATGTCATCAACTCCTTCCGGTAACGTTAGCACCGGAGCGTGAGTTAACTTTTCTTTGAGTGTTTGGAAGGCTTCCTCTTGTTCGATGCCCCATACAAACTTTTCCTCCTTGCGAGTCAATTTGGTCAATGGTAAAGCAATTTTGGAGAAATCTTGTATGAATCTCCGATAATATCCCGCGAGCCCTAAAGAGCTTCGGATTTCTGAGGGATTCCTTGGAGTGTTCCATTTTGACACGGCTTCTACTTTTGGCGGATCCACTAGTACCCCGTTGGCACTAATGATATGCCCGAGAAACTGCACCTCTCGTAACCAGAAAGCGCACTTTGAAAATTTTGCATACAACTTTTCTCGTCTGAGTGTCTCTAACACTTCTTGCAAATGGTAAACATGCTCGGCTTCATTCTTCGAATACACTAGAATGTCATCGATAAATACGATTACCGACTTATCCAGCATAGGTTTGCAAACCCGGTTCATGAGATCCATGAAAGCCGCAGGTGCGTTAGTCAACCCAAAGGGCATCACGAGGAACTCATAATGCCCGTACCGCGTACGAAAGGCCGTCTTTGGTACGTCTTCCTCCTTGACTTTCAATTGGTGATAACCTGATCTGAGATCAATCTTTAAGAACCAACTCGCTCCTTCTAGCTGGTCAAACAAGTCGTCAATTCTTGGAAGTGGGTATCGATTTTTCACCGTGAGTTTGTTTAACTCCTGGTAGTCGATACACATACGCATACTACCATCCTTCTTTTTCACAAATAGTACTGGTGCGCCCCACGGGGATACAGTCGGTCAGATAAACCCTTTGTCGAGTAATTCTTGGAATTGAGACATCAATTCTTGTAGCTCCGACGGCGCGAGCCGATACGGCGCCTTGGCCATAGGTTTCGGGCCCGGAATCAATTCGATTCCGAACTCTACTTCCCGTTCTGGTGGTATTCCCGGTAAATCTTCCGGAAACACATCTTCATAATCGCATACTACTGGAACATCTTCGATTTTGAGGGATTCTTTCTCCGATTCATTTGTGTATACCATATATGCCTTGAATCCATGTTTCATGAGTTTGTGAGCTTCTAGCATCGTGCATATCACCGGGTTACCCCCTTTTTCACCATATATTGTAAGGTGCTTTCCGCTAGGAGATGTCAGTTTTATTTCTTTTCAGAAACATGCCACCTTTGCGTGGTATCGGGACAACCAATCCATACCCACGATCACTTGAAATTCTCCCATTGACATTGGGATCAAGTCTATTGTGTATTCTTCGTCGTCAATGCTCAATTTACAATTTTCACATACATCACAAACAATAAAACTCTTGTTATTACCTATCTCTACTTTTAAAGGCATAGGTAATTTTGTTAGAACAAATGAAGGATGTCGAATAAACCCATATGAAATAAAGGATTTATTCGCACCCGTATCAAATAATATACGTGCAGGAATCGAGTTTACATCAAATATACCTGAAACCACTTCGGGTTCAACTTTTGCTTCTGCGGCAGTCAAGTGGAAAGATCTAGCCTTTGCCTTCGGGGCTTCACCTTTCGTGTCTTGCCCATCTTTCTTTCCCACCAGTTCCGAGCATTCTGATTTCTTGTGACCCGGTCGATAACAATTGTAGCAAACCATCACTTTTTCCGGGCATGATGAAGCCATATGCCCCGTTTTCCGACATATGGGGCAAGGCTTATCCTTGAAGCGACATTCGCCCCTATGACCCTTTCCACAGATTTTGCAATTTGGCAACCCGCCTTTCGCATCCGATTTCTTCACTGTTTCATTCGTTCGCGCTTTCTCGGTAGGGCTTGGATTAACATTATGAGCCCTCCGTTCACCCCGTTCAACCTGCTTTCTCAATTCGATCTCCCGTTCCCGAGTAACATTTATGATCTCGGTGAGGGTCTCGTATTTGGAAGGAGTCATAAACTCCCTATACTCGGCGTTCAACATATTATAATAATAATAATATATCTTATGTTCTTCGTTTGTTATCAGTTCATCACAAAACTTCATTTTATCCATAAACATTCCCGTGATCTTTTCTATGGACTCACCCTTATGCCTAAGTTGCATGAACTCTTCCTTGATTCGATTAATGACCGCTTTGGGACTGTGGTGTTTAAGAAACGGCGTCTTAAATTCATCCCATGTCATAGCCTTAGCTGCTTCGTTTCCAATTTCTTTCTTTTTGTTATCCCACCAGTCTTTCGCTTGACCCCTTAATTGACCCGTACCATAAGCTACGTAGTCATCTTCATCACAATGGGCCCTCTCAAATACCCCTTCGATATCGCTTAGCCACCGCTGGCATACGATTGGGTCAACCTCCCCATTATAGACTGGCGGTTTGCACGCCATGAACTTCTTGTATGTACAAGGCTTTCGTCCTCCGGACTTCTCCTTCGTTATAACATTATCTTCCAATTTCTTGATTCTTTCATCGACCACTGTTAGTACCGTGGTATGGATCTTATCGATGAAGCCAGATAAACTATTTTCGATTGCCTTTCCAACCTCCTCGGCAATCACTTCTCTCATTTGCTCGGTGACTCTTGGCACCGCATCATCGTTACTTTCATCCGCCATCTTTAATACTGAAATGTTTACATTAACCGTTAAACATTTCATTTTTAACATATGATTTACTTGTTTTGGTTTAATCAAGTTTATAGCTTGATTCAACCGTTCTTGTTTCATGCGTTTCCCGTGTTTGAGTGAATCTACACACTCTTTTCGTGCATATCCGTTCATGTTTCATTTCTATATTCTCTAAATCTACTTAAAAACAATTAACACTTACCGGATGTTTGATCAAGCTTGAACCGAACACACTTTATTGTCAACCCTTAGCTCTGATTACCAACTTGTAAGACCCGACTTAAATAACGAGATTCAAAGCAAGAGATAAGCATTTAATACCAAAATATCGAGTTTACAAAAACACCTTCATGATTAAAAGACCATATTTGATCCTAATATTCCAGTTAAAAACAAACTATCCATTAAACTTACAAAACATAACTTCAAGTGTCTACTAGATAACGTTAGAAAACATAGTTCGAGTATCTACATATAGCTAAAACAAAATAGATCAAGTGCGGAAGCTTCGTTTAGTGCGTTCAGTTCTTGATAATAGCTTGATCACCATCCGGGTTAGGTTCATCTTCACCTACGGTCAAACCATGAAAAATAATGAGTTTTGACACTTTAGAATTCAAGTATGTACAAGTTCCAGGTTCAAGTGCATCAAAAACAAACAAAACACACAAGCTGAGACAGTCGCGTCGCGCGAGGAAGGAAGGGGGTGGCCGTCGCGTGACGCCAACACCGTCGCGTCGCGCGATGGTGAGTGCTTCCGGCCGTGGCGCGACGCTAGCGTGTATTTTTGACAGATTGTTGATAGTTGGAGCTGTTAATTTCGCCCAGCATCACTTATACCAGTTATAAACTTCAAATCAACATAACTTTTGACTCGGGCGTCCGTTTTAGCCGATTCTTTTTCCTACGTGACCGTAATTTAATTACGGACACGTTTATCAACACGATTTGCTTAAAAAAGTCATTTCAAAAATAGTTGTCCTATAATTCATATCTTGTTTATTTGACCCATTTGTCTACAAGTTCCACAACATGTATTGTTATCATCATAAACTTAGGTAAATTTACCCATTTCTGCATTTACCAAATATGAGCTTGTGCTCCCCTCCCGAGGGTTGCTTATGCAATCACCATCATGCTTATTTCCAAGAATTTAACCATGACTTTCGGAGTCATTTGACAAGCGAATGTTCCGAACTATAATCCCTCTACAAGGGCTTATACTTTCGCAACGAATTAGCGTATCCATTACACGGCCTACGCTTGATTTATATATATATATATAACCAATCACAAGAGATGGTTATTAATTTCTATGTTTGTAACTCAACTTGTTTTGACCCGTTTGGATGCCTAATGGGTGTCACCATTACTAGATACTTCCAAACTCTATTTCTAACTCATGTTTTGACCCATTTTACTTGTCTAAGGCACTTTGTCACTCCCATGACTTAACGGTTTTACTTGTTTACCAAATTTCAATATAACAAAATAAGACTAATAATTAAACATAATGTAGCAAACAATAAGTCGCGTACCTTCAAAGTGTGCCCTTCAAGCGTGTATCACTTCCGGCTTGTCCACTTGACGATCCGGATGCTTTACCTAAAGAGTTCCATTCATCATCAATTTAGAACTCTTTTATAATCCATAACGGACAATTCATTATGATATTCAAATCTGCGTTTTTGTTCAATTCTAAACATTTTATTCCTCACTTAGGCGTTTCAACAAACACCTAGCGGGTCAAGTTCTTACGTAATCATTACTAGGTTCTTGACATGTTATTTTCATCTATATTTACTTCGATTAGGCGATTTGCACTATATTTCAACATCAATAATACCAAATTTAACACATGAATTCAGTTTTCACTAGAATAGTATTCACAATCCTAGTGTTTATCTAGTCTCTACAAACTCAATAATCCCCTACAATGGTGATTAACATCTCTAGAATTATCGTACTAAATTTCAACAAGAATTCATCTAGGGTTTTGTCCCTAAACATCATGTTGCTTCTAATTTCATCCATGCATCAAGTAATCAAGCTAAATTTTCATTTTTCACATTTAACCTCGAATTCAAGATGCAACAAAATACTACAATTTTGCATACCTTTTGATCCCTGTAGCGAGGTGATCACTAATTCATGTTTGAAACTCGATTTAGAGCAGATTAGAGGCTTCAATTTGTGAATTTTGTGAAAATTTTAGGGTTTGAAGGAACCCCCTGGTCGCCCTCTTCTTCTGATCTATCCCAGCACCCCCACATGTGAGTGTTTGGTGGTTATTTTCTTATTTGATCATTAAAGTTTTAGTTTTTATTAATTTGGTCCCTCAACTTTTGTCTAACTTATAGTTTAGGTATTTCAACCTTAATAATAGTTACTTCAAGACTCTTAACTAACTGGGTTATACATTCCTAGTTAGTTTGTTCTTGTTTTATTTAACACTTTATTATCCTGATTTTAAATTTTATAAATTTCGGGGTGTTACAATGGGAAACTCTATCGCATCACAAAACCCAACACGCGAATCGAAACGACAAAACTCAACACGCCGGACACCGGATCGAGTGGCCGCCCGATCGAGTGACCATCCGATCGGATTGTCATCCGATCGGATTGTCATCCGATCGGATTGCCATCCGATCAGATTGCCACCCGATCGGACAGCCATCCGATCGGTGGTCCATCCGATCCGCGCACACTTTCCTTTTTGGGAAACCCTATAAATACCTCACATGTCACATCATTTGATGTGACAGCTCCTCTCACTCGACCCAGCCGCTCTCAAGCTTCTTTCTCTCGATTTCTCGCTATTCTTGTAAGTTTTCAACCTAAATCTTGTACTTCTATGATCTACACGCACTCCTTCACTTTTTTGTCCTTTAAATCTTAACTTTTAACCGTGAAATCACTAGATTTGAGGTGTTCTATGATGATGTCATCATGGAGTTCTTATGAACTTCATGTTATGGCTTCAATCCACCAAGAACAACTTAGATCTGAACAATTTCCACATGAATGAACGAAGATCTTGCATAGATCTGAACATATTCATGGTGAAAAGGATTGAAAGATGGTTTTCTAACTTTCTTTCAACTCTTTTACACTCAATGCACTCAAAACCGATAGAATCGGAAGTTGTTCTGATCTTCTACTCCTTCTTGTTGATGTGTTGGTTCAAGATCTGGATTCTATCCAAGAGACTACCGATTTTGGGTTAAACATGAAACACCGTCTTGAACAGTTAACTGGTCGGACTACGGTGGTCCCTGTCCTATCGAGTCACTTGAGTCTTGATGAGGGTTCTGTTGTTCAGCACGTATCAAACCGTCTCAATAAACCGCAAACTTAACAAAACTTCAAGTTAGTAAACGATCAGATTCGTGGGACGGATTGCCGTCCGATCGGATTGCTATCTGATCAGATTGCCTTCCGATCGACCCGCAATCCGATCGGATTGCACTTGAGGTTCAACACTTAACATTTTATTCGAATATCAAGGATCTGAATGTTGAACGGATTGCTGTCCGATCAAATTGCCATCCGATCGAATGACCATCCGAGCGTGTGACGTTTGGGACTTCAACACTTAAAAAATTTTCAACATGTTCAATGCATTATCAGTTCTAACGGATTGCCACCCGATCGGCAGACAATCCGATCGAGTTACAACACTGCTGTGAACTTGTTCTCTGAGAAATACCTCACCGAACGGATCGTCGCCTAATCGAACCACCGTTCGATCGATCGACCTGAAGGGTAGAGATACTTCTCTGTTTTCAAAATGCTACAACGAAAACTTCAAAGTACAAACCATCATACACAAACACATCCTCACCAAATGAGGTGACAATCCAGTCGAATGGCCATCCGATCGGATGACCATCCGAACTGATTGTCATCCGATCGACTAGCCATCCGATCGGATTGCCATCCGATCGGATTACCATCCGACACTCGTACACATTACACCGTTTTACGCGTCGCTTATCTTTTATGCTATCGTTAACTGTTCAGGCTAATCTCTCTCAGCGCTCCCTTCAATCCAAGAGAGTGTTTACTTGTTAAACAGAATCTGTGAGTATACTCGATCCCTTTTTGCTTTATGCACTTTTGGGTGTTACATACGTTATCTAAATTCAAATCACGTCTATCACACAAATCAAACACTATTTATACGCTAACCGCTATTGCATGTTATATGTGACTCGATGAATGCCTGTTTGTTATGTTTACACATTGATTGCTGTCTACCTGCCTTAGCAATGATAGTACTATAGTTTGGACTCAGCACCTGTCGTGGACAGGGGTTGTTAAGGATATTACTTCACGTGTTCGCAGTGGTGAACATGTGTTGCGCACTCGCTACTCGCAGTCAAATCGCGGTCGTTGGTATTGATAGAATCTTTGTCGATAATTTACATGTTTCACATTATACGTTATACATGCTGGTTATGCGTAAACGATTTCGAACTCTACTATGCTATATCAAACTTGTATGCTCACCTTTACACTATGTGTGTTGACCTTTATTTTAACGTATGTGACAGGTGTTTAGGATGCTTGCTAGGAATCGCTGTGCTTTACCTGCTTTTGTGGAATCGAGTAGGATGGAGTCTAGAAACAAACAAATAATTTATTTTATTTGAAATTTGAGTTGTCAAAACAGAACTATTTGTCTTGATTTGGTCTGTAATAACTATGCTACTTATTATGTCATGGTATGGGACGTGTTGCTTTAAATAATTGGTAATCGTAGTTGTTATGGAAACTTCTGGACAATCTGTTTCGCTCAGTGTAGCGCCCCGATGTTTCCGCCATCGGTTGGGGTGTGACATTTTACGTTACTTTTTACGTTCTACGTTTTACGTTAAACTTTTTACGTTTTACGTTTTTACGGAAAACGGACAGAGTTTCCTCTGTTTTTGGAATAAGCCGACAACTCAAGTTGTCGTTATCTTTTCAAAACTCAACAATTTTCAACAATATAAACACAATATATAAAATTTCTATCAAAATGCCAAACGTAACAAGTCACTAAAGTATCGGTTCGAGCTCGGTGCGCGTTAACTAAATAAAATCTTAACTAACGTAATAATAACTCGCTATGTTTAAACTTTACCGGTCCTCAGTTGACCATCTTTGACTTGTTTTACTGCTGCTGACCCGAACCGGGTCTGTTGACTGCTTTTGACCCAAAGCAAAACCCAAAACTGACCCGAGTTGCACTGCGTCGAGCCGAAACCCGATCCGCTACTGAACTGTGTCACTGCCTTGTTTTCTTGTCGAACAGAACTTGAACCGAGTGAACCGTAACTGAACTATGTCGAACCAAAAATGAACAAAGATCTGAGCCGAAACTGAACTGGGCAAACCCGAACCCAAAATAATCCCCAAAGCCAAATCTAAATCTGGACTGAATGAACCCAGACTTGTACCGAATCTCAATCCTGAAACCTGAACCGATTCCAACCTGAAATCGGAGCTCCGCTGCAAAAATTCCCACAGCCGCCGTCAGAGGGTCATCAACCAACCACCATCATCTTCACCTGCGTGCCACCGCCGTCAGATGTCTCCACTGTACCATCATCGTCATCACTCCTCAAAACTTTAGAAAAAGAAGAAACAAGGAAACTTGTCGGAGAGTGGATGTGGCCATCGCCGTCGTCGGAGACGGCATCAGCTACTACCGTCTCCCTCTCTCTCTTCTCGATTCTCTTTCTTCTCATCCTCCGATCTCTCTCTCTCTCCTTCTCTGCTCAATCTCTCTCGATCTCCCTCGTTATCTACACTTTAGCCGCCGTATGCCACCACCAAAAGATGGTGGTGGTCGGCCGATAATAGAGGAGGAGGAGGGGTTGTGATGTTTGTCGGTGAAGGGGTGTGGGTGTAACACCCCACGTTTTTGAAGTTAAAGTACAAGTCAAAGTCAAAGGAAGAAAAGATTGCTAAATGCGATCTGTCACTCCTTGCTTAATTATTGATTGTACTCTTTGACTTGTAATCGATACTCTATTTTATGTTACTTTAGTTGTATTATGTGGAGTAAATGTAATAATCGCAGTTTATCGCTAATCGACTTATTGCTAACTCATCGCAATCGCATCGCAACTTGAATCGCATGTTTTGGATATTGTTTTACATGTGTGTGCTATTTATGTGTTACTTGTGCATGTTTATATTTGTTTTATGGTGATTAATCGAAAACGCAATCGCAACCCTATCGCAACGCAATCTCATCGCGGACTCGAAATATAAGGTTTACTTTTATGTAGAGTGTTAGTTAGGTTATTTGTGTGACTATTGTTTAATACTATCGCACCGCTTACTCGCAACGCTCAACGCACAAAACGAAACATCGAAACCCAACTCACTCGAGCCCTTCGATCGAATGAACATTCAATCGAATGGTTATCCGTCCGGATGACCATCCGATCGGACTGCCCTCCGATCCATCACTCTGCACCGCCATTCCCCTTCTGTCACCTATAAATACCACCTGTCACATCATGAACAGTGATGTGACAGCTCTCTCGTCCGACCAGCGCACTTTGGGCTATTTTCTCTCGATTCCTCGTTATTCTTGTAAGTTTCTACCTCAAATCTTGTACTTCTATGATCTACACATACTTCTTCATCTTTTCCACCATCAAATCTTAACTTTTCACCGTGAAATCGGTGGATTTGGGCTGTTTTAGGGTGATGTTATCATGGGTTCTCATGAACTTCAAAGTGTGACCTCATTCCACTAAGAACAACTCAGATCTAAGAGATTTCAACACGTTTAAACATTGATTTCGCCAAAATCTAAACATTTTCCAACTGATTTCCACTTTTCTTCATCATTCTCAACTTTTCACATAAAAACCGATGGGGTCCGAGCTCGTTCAGGCCTTCTGCTCATTCTATAGTGAATTGTTGGACTGAGAATGGATTTCTATCGGAGAAGACGACCGATTCACGGGTTGAACATGAAGTAACGTCAAGAACAGTTAACTGATCGGACGGGGTGATTCCCATCCGATCGGACGACTTGGACTCGATGGGGTTTCTGTTGTTTAACACGTTGTCATATTGTCTCGGTACAAACGCAAAATTTTTTGAACTCATCAAATCTTTCAAGTTTTAAAACAAACAGGTCACCAAACGGACTGCCATCCGATCGAACGACAATCCGATCGGATGACTTGTGCCATTTCAACACTTAACATTGCCATCCGACTTGTGCCATTTCAACACTTAACAATTTTCATAAAAATGTAAAAAAGGTTAGTTTCAGCGAACCGCCATCCGATCGGACGGCCATCCGTCCGGATGACCATCCGGCCGGATGACCTGAATTGTAGAAACACTTCTTTATTTTGAAAATGCTACAACGAAAACTTCAAAGTCACATCATACACAAACACATCCATCCCAAACGAATGACAATTCGACCGAATGGCCATCCGACCGGATTGTCATCCAATCAAATGACCATCCGTCCCGCATTAGTCGCACCAATTAACGCACCGTTCATCGCTTACGCTATCGTTCTGTAATCATGCTAACTTTCAAGCGCTCCCTTCAATCCAAGACGGTGTTTATTTATTAAACGCTATTTGTGAGTATACTCGATTACTTTTTGCTTTACGCACTTTTGGCTGTTACATACGTTACCTATATCAAATCACATCGAACACACAACGCAAACACTTTTATACGCTGACCTTTACTGCATATTATACATGTTACTCGATGAATGCTTGTATGTTATCTTTACACAGTGATTGTTGCCTGACACCTTAGCAATGATAGTACAATAGTTTGGACTCAGCACCTGTCATGGACGGGGGTTGCTAAGGGTATTTCTTCACGTGTCACAGTGGTGATATGTGTTACGCATTCTACAACTCGTAGTCATGTCTGTGCATATTTCATTGTCAATAACCTACTAGCTTCACTTTCCTACATGTTACATGCTGGTTATGCGTAAACCGATTTCGCTATCTATTATACTATTAAACTTGTATGCTCACCTTTACACTATGTGTATTGACTTTTATTTTAACGTATGTGACAGGTGTTTAGGATGCTGTACTTTGCCTTGCTTCTGTGGAATTAAGCTAGGAGAGAGTCTAGAAACAAATTAATAAATTCTAAGTTGTCGAAACAATTTATTTGTCTATGAGATATTATGTTTGTATTAACTGTTTTGCTAAGTATGTTTTCGTATGGGACGTAACTTTAAATATTTGGTAAAATTAGTTGTTATGGATTTCTCCTGGGCAATCTGTTTCGCTCAGTGCCGCACCCCGATGTTTCCGCCATCGGTTGGGGTGTGACAGTGGGTGTGTCTGCTACAACAGAGGAGGGGTTGTGATGTTTGGTGGTGGCCGACCAATAAAAGAGGAGGAGGAGGGGTTGTGTGTATGCCAATAATAGAGGAGGAGGATGGGTTCTTTGGAGAAGATGATTGCAGAAGAAAAGGAGTAGGGAAGGTAAAGTGAGATGAGAGATGAGAGAAGTGAGAGGAGAGAGATATATAAAAGTTTGCTATCATTAATGAAGAGAGAGAGAGATTAGACATTTGGAGTAAATGACCAAATCACCCTTTTTGTTGGCGTAATCTGATTCGTGGAGAGTGGTTCTCACGGTTCTTACAACTGGAGGTGGTTTTCATTTTAGCGCTCCCCTATATATATATATATATATATATATAGGATCAAAATCAAGGGAAAACCACTCTGAGTTGTGAGAATTTAGAGAACTCGGCCTTCCCGTACGAGTTTTGCCCTCATTTTTTTCACAACCCTAGATTAAAATGTTCACAAAGACTGCCGTAAAAAAAGTAAATTTCGAAATTTTGTTTTTCGGCCCCTTACAGCAGCTGTTTAAAGGTGATGACATAAGCATGACATCACTTTTTACACATTTACCGCTGCCATAAATGAGAAAAAACAAGTTTTTTTTTTTTGGAAAAGTTGATTTCTTTTAGGATCTTTGGTTTTTTTTTTTGAAAAAACCTTTCGTAAGGGTGAGTTCTATAAATTCTCACAACTCGTATAAGTTTTCATTTTACTCTAACTCTTTATATATATATATATATATATATATATATAGGGTTAGGTTCATGAGTGACCAACATCCTTGTTTGTGAACAGATCTAGACCCTTGATTTTTATGATCTTGAGATTTAAATGATTGGCATGATGGTAATTATTTGGTTAATTTTTTCCATTTAATTAAACACAAAAAGGGTATATGTGTAATCACCACAATCATCTCTCTCTTTGCGAAATCAGCTTTCAACATAGTGGTGTTTGGGGTGTCGGCCATGGTGGTGGCCAGCGTGGTGATGTCGAGGTGGCTGAAGTGGGGATGACGACAGCAGTGGGGAGCCGCCGGAGTTAGTGGCGGCGGCATCAGGTCTCATGGCGGTGGTGGCGTGTCCGGCGGCGGTTATTGTGCATATTGTTTGAGAGCAGAGCAAAGAAAGGGGGCAAGGTAGTGGTGCGGCGCTGCAGCCGGTGGCGGCAACGATGGTTGATGGTTAACGAAGGTGATGGCGATGTCCATGAAGGCAGTTGCAGGTGGTCTGTGATGATAAACGATGGTTGTCAGAGATCGGTGAAGAACATGGTAATGGTACGGTGACCGGAGGGTGTCGGAGGTAAGGAGATGATTGATGAAACAGTTTGGAAGATGATGATCGGAGACGATGACGGAACTGTTGGTGAGATGAAGAAGGTACGATGGAGACGACCGGAGATGATGATTGGAGACGATGACCGGAGTGAATGGAGACGATGCTGAATATGTTAGGGTTTAGTTTCGTGTTTCAGGTCGGTGTACACATGTGTACTCTGTTTATGAAAATGGATTTACACCTGTGTATAGTAGTATTATGTGTTTCAGGTCGATGTACACATGTGTACTCTGCTTATGCAAATGGGTATAAACTGTGTATACACCTATGTAGATTGGGTGTACCACTGCGTATATGTCTGTACATAGGTCTATTAAATTTAAATACACAGGTGTACTTCGGGATTCATGCATGTGTGTACGTAATCAAAATCTGGGTTTTTTAATCGATGAAGAAAAAATACATGATGATGAAGAACTGCTCGATTGAAAAAAAATATGGATTGTTTTAAATGGTGATTATGATATAGATCTTGTTTACCTTTAAAAGATATTTTGGGTAATTACAAAAAATAGGAAAGTGTAATTTCCATGAATTAATTAAAATAAAAAATTAATAATAACTTAATGTACAATTACAATCATATCATTTTCAACAAAAAAGATAATCAAGGGTTATGATCAGTTCACACAGTTCACTCTTGGGAGGTTGTTCACTCTATAACCCTACTATATATATATATATATATATATATTTGTGGGTGTATAGTAAAGTGCAATTTGCCTCCATGAGGTTTAGTGCAAATTGTCATTGTTGTCTAACTCCGTATCTTTCATTTTTTTGCCTGCTAAGACCCTAACGTGATTATTTCATTGATGTTGATATCCATCTAGTTATCACCAAAGTCGGTTACATTGTTTTGTATTTAAATGGACTATGGCAATTATTATTAGAGAATTTTATAACAAATGATTCAAGCCTCTTCGTATCCATCTCCCGACTTCAAGAGAAAATAAACAAATTCGTCTTAGTTACATCGATATTGAAGAATGAAAAACGTCGGAGTTACTCGAGTTTGAATCTACGCGTTTCAGGTTTGGACTCTAAACAACTTATGTGTACGGATTTGGTTTTTCGCTACTTCATAGTCGGGAATCTAAATTCGTTATTGTGTGCCACTGAAATTGTTATATTACATAGTATTGATTGTATATAGATATATTTGTCGTATTTTGATATCACCGTAAGTTTTCATTTTACCCTAACCCTATATATATGTGTGTGTGTATAGTAAAGTACAATTTGCCTCGCTGAGGTTTGATCCAAATTGCCATTGTCGTCAAACTCTCTGTCTTTCATTTTTTGCCCGCTTTGACCCTTACATTGTTTTGTATTTAAATGGACTATGGTAATTATTATTAGAGAATTTTATAACGAATGATTTAAGCCTCTTCGTATGCATCTCCCGACTTCAAGAGAAAATAAACAAATTCATCTTAGTTACACCGATATTGAAGAATGAAAAACGTCGGAGTTACTCGAGTTTGAATCTACGCGTTTCAGGTTTAGACTCTAAACAACTTATGTGTACGGATTTAATTTTTCGCTACTTCGTAGTCGGGAATCTAAATTCGTTATTGTGTGCCACTGAAATTGTTATATTATATAGTATTGATTGTATATAGATATATTTGTCGTATTTTGATATTACCGTAAGGTGACCACTGAACTAGTGCACCAGGAGGTGACCACTAAATATGCTACCAAACGTGATATTGAATGTGCTACTGAACGTGACATTACACATGATACTGAACGTGAACTATTGAATGTGTATATTAATAATATATAGATATCATTAGGAATTGTTTATTGTATTTTATTATATTGTTGTCCCACTAAGTAAATTTTACGTGTATATGTCTTTTATGTATGTTTGGTTACAGGTTAGAGACACACTTGGGAAAAAGGACTTGAGGGAATAAAAGATTCACATGATTTTTTTTATAAAGTTTATATTGTTTTGTATTATATTTTTTAAACTTGTATATTTTGTAATGATTAAAGTTTTATAGAAATAATGTTTGTGACCTGACTACTATATATGTCATACGTCATCTTAGGGTGAGGGGAGTGGTTACCTATTCCAAATAGGTAAACTCCCAATTCACCCAATCACATAGCGCCATTTCAAGTCACCTAATTTGTTTATCTAATGCTTAAAAACGTTGGGAGTGGTTTACCTAATGGAGTTTAGGTAAACTATTTAAAAAAAAAAGAAAAAATGTGTGATTGGTTGAGAAGGAATGGAGCCCACCATACACCCATCTCTCTCCCCCCTTCCCTCCCTCTCCCCTAATCGGTAAACCTTCACCGATCATCCATCATCACCGAGCGGTAAACACAGACGGCGGCGGTGTTACCGTTCAGTAAACCGCTTTGCCGAGCTGTTTACCTATCCACTCCGTTCACCCTAAGAACAGGCGGGATGTTATATGATGTGTTGTGTTTTGTGCTTGAATTGGAGTGAGTTTTTTAGAAGTTCTAGTATTAACCTTGTATCATTGTTATGTAACTTCATTGTCGATTTGTAGGGACACCATGGTCAAACACTAGCGTATCTTCTTCAAAATATATTCTCATGTAAGTAAAATAAGGTGGTATTAATAAAAATCTTAAATGGTATAATTGTATCTGGTTTTTCTTTGAATGCTCCCGACTTTGACCGGTCTTTTTAAGAGTAATGTAAAAAAAATCGACTTAAAAAAGATTTATATGCAGTGTAAAAATCATCATTACACAAACATTTACAAACCTAGACAATTTGGAACTTGTATAAATCATCATTACACCAACAATTACAGTAGCGCAAAAAAATTGATGCAAAAAATTCTCGCAAAAATATTTTACATACGTTTGAAAAAAGTTTTTACATACGTTGTCGAATGTAAAAAAAAATTTGTGCGCGGTTTCGAATGTAAATGTAAGGTCTAATTTTTTTTTTAATAAAACTTAAGTGTCTAAATTGACAAAAGTTACCAAATGGGTAGAGTAATCAACTTGTAAATTTCTGCATTAACTTCATTATAGCTAAATGAGGTAGTTACAAAAGAGTTTACAACCCAAAAGTTTCTTAAACTACTAACATAATCTTTAAACTACAAAGTTTCAACATCAACTAACTTCCAAATAAAGTTACTTACAAAAGACCCATTTTAACAAGACCATTCAACAAAAATTTAGACCAATAACTAGTATCATTGCGGAAGCGTGCATCATGAGTGTGTCCGTTCCAAGTAACGCCATCTATTAAGATGATTTACCTACATACAACCAATCAATTAGACATTTAAATCATAAGTTCATACGACTCAAAATTACTAGTCGAACTACAAGGAAACTTTTCAAACTTTCATCCGAACACGAATTTCCCAACTTGGCATATTATCCATCCTACTCATTCAACCCATATCCTTAGTATGACTTCGACTTACACTAACTCCACACATGTATAAAGTTTCGACTCTAGGATAATAACATTTCGTAACATTACATACTACTAATACTTTGTAAGCAAATGAACTTACCTTTGTCGTGTTTCGCTTGTGATCCGGAATGGCTTGTGTCTTCCTCTTTTACTCCTACAATTCATAATCAACATATTTCAATCTCATGTCTTTATTTCTCATTCTTGTCTTAGAAGAAATCAAGTTATTAACTATAAATTTTCTCGATTCTAGCCGTCTAACATCCTACTCACATGAGATTATCTTTTTCACATAAAACTCTTCATTCAAGCATTTTAACAAACACTTGGCGTGCATAACATCAACAAAGCATATTGTACAAGTATTCTATGCATACTTTTCCTATTTCTCAACATTAACCATTATAGTCAGTTAATTTCATATAATCAACATCTTATATCAAGCATTCAGTAATATTCTAACACATACAATCCTTGCATCAATATTGCATGAATTTGGATTAACAAGATCATCATATTTTACTATCTTTCTAACCTTCAAAGTGGGTCTTTCATATATCATCGAAATAATCAGAATTCAAGCATAATTTATCCTCTATACAGTGATTCTAACATATATTCATAATCAATTTCAAAGAAATTTCATCTTTCAATCAAGACCCATCTATGAAAAATCACCAAATCATAAAATTTGACTTAGCATTCCCTAGACTAACTTAGATGAACGTTTCTATGTGTTCATCCAGTAATTTAGGCCATGGATTCCCTTTCAATTTGCTGCTTTTAAGATGTTGAGGGTTTTGGTTCTTGCTTCCTTGTTCCAGGCGACACCCACACACACTAAAGTGTGTGTTATTTTTCTTTTTTTAATAGTTAAACTTTCCTCATTTCCCCTTTTGATCCCTCATGTATGTACATATGTTTTTAATTGACTAAGCTTACCATTTTTAAGTTATTCTTCTAAGTTACATTCTCACTAGGTTCACGTTTTAAGTAACAATATATATAATATGCATACTTATAAGTTTTGGGGTGTTACAGTAAACGCTTTGTTTTTTTTTTTTTTTTTACATTTTTACGCCCATGGTCGCCAGCCCGAGCTCCTCTAAACGTCACACGTAAAACTATTTTTAGGCACGTTTGTAAAACGTTTTTACGTACGACTGTCAAATGTATTTTTTGTATATGGTGGAGAATGTAAAGTTTTGTTTTACATACGGTATAAATTATTTTTCACGTTTGTATATTTTTAGTTTGAGTTAATTACTGTTTTTGTCCCTGTGGTCTGTCAAAAATCACTATTTCAGTCCATTAGTTTAAAAATTGCGATTTCAGTCCCAGTGGTTTCACTTTCGTAACCATTTCAGTCCACATCCGTTAACCCCATCCATTTATTCTGTTAAGTACACGTGAATTGACCATAATGCCCTTATTAATAAAAAACTAAAATATATCAAAATGAGTTAATTATTGTTTTCGTCCCTGTGGTTTGTCAAAAATCACTATTTCAGTCCCTCTGGTTTCACTTTCGGAACCATTTCAGTCCAGTCTCCTAACACCGTCTATTTTATTGTTAAGTTTTTAATGAAATACCTAAATTACCCTTGTGTTAATTAAATATGGACTTATATGATTTTATTATTGGATTTATATGATTTTATTGTTGTATGACATATGGACTTAAATTGGATTGTAGGGTTCGACCCACCATGGCTTTAGTAGAAGTAGAAGTCTGGCATTATTTTTACATATATGGTTCTAAATTTTAATTTTGGATTTTAGAATGAGAAAATGTTCAGGTAAGCTGTAACGCCCCAAAATCTGAATGTTAATGTTTGTTGTATGTTATTATGTGACACGTCAGGAAATAAATAACTAGGCTATTTAACCTAGTTAAGGGTATGGTCGAAAGTCTTAAATGATTAAGGTAGTGTCAGTTATGTTTTAAAAGTAAACCTGAGGGGCTAAAATGGAACAAATGAAAGTTAAGTTATAAGATAACTAAACACACACGAACACACACATACGTGTGTGTTCGAGAAAGATCAGGAGGCTCCCATGGAGCCTCAAACCCTAAATCGCCTTTAAGCTCAAATTGGAAGGCAAGATGAAGTTGAAATCCATAACCGAGCATGGATTAATGATCACCAACACGAGGGGATCATAAGGTATGTCTTAAATTTAAGATTTGTGATCATGGGTGAAGTGGGTTATGTTCTAATCCGTGAGTTAATATGAAATTGATCATGTACAAGGGTTAGAATCCTCGTGTAGAGCATGGGTTATGAATGGTTTGCGTTAATTTGATGTTTAGAGGTGACACCCGTTAGTTAGGGTGAAGATGATGACTAGTATCACCTCCTATGTTCAAGTCTTGTTGAATGATTGATGTATTATGTGGGTAGGATGAATTATTGTTAAGATGAAAGTATAGGAATATGATGATGTTATGTTTAATGTTCATTTGGAATGATACATGATGATTAGTAGATGGTTTCGATGGGTTATGTATGAGTTTAGAAGAATTGTGCATGAAATAGTTGTACGTTATGCTTAAAAAGGTAGTACTCATATCAAGGGTATGATGAAATGTATATAGTGTCGTCCGTATAGTCGATTATGATGTTACGGGTATATGATGATAAGTCGATAGTTAAGTATGATTAATAGTTGACTTTTGAAAGTCAACTAAGTATAAGAAACATGACTTGACTCGTTGTCGTAAATGTAGGTTGATGGGAAGTCGTATGGTACATGTTATAGCAATCCGTGTTAAATGTAATGACATGATGAGTTACATGAGTTTAACGTATATGGATATGATTATATGAAGTTGATTATGTATTTTAATGCTTGTTAGAAATGACTAAGGAAAGTTAAGTGTGTATTATGCAAGTGATATGATTGTTACATGTACAAAGGTGTATGCTAATAAGAGCGTGATTTCGATGAAATGAAAGTATAGGAATCACGTCGAGACGGACTCACGCATGAGGTGTTAACGGGTCAAGAAGAGGCAAGGAATCGGATACGAGCACGGACGCATAAGGTAAGTGATTTCCGTAATCACTTCTTAGTACCAGTAAGTAATAAAGTGTTGTAATGAATTAAACATGATGTTTGAGGTCAAATATGTGTTAAAGTCTTTCGTCGTAAATGATGGGTTTAAGGTTGACCAAAATGCCCTTGATGGGTATTTTGGGGTAAACGAGCTTAAAAGTAGTTTTGAAGCAAGTTATTCGATTAGTGTAATGTTTTGGACAAGTATGGAAGTGGGGATTACGGTTTGGTTAGTCGTAGACCAATTAATGCACGAATACCCTTAACGGGTCAAAAATAAGCATATGAACGATAAGGTGTTAAGAGGATGCAAGACATCCAAGAATTTGGTAATTTATGATAGACGTCACTTATATTATTATGTTTATAAGAGGTTTTGGTAAAACGAACAAGTTATGTTGACGTATGCATGAACGGGTCGAAAAGTGGTAAAAGGGTAACAAGCCGAAGAGTTAAAAGTCGGAAATTATATTAAGTCGGATGTTGGATTTTAGTTCCATTAGATGGAGAATTAAATTACGGACGCGTAGGAAAAAGAATCGGGTAAAACGGATCAAAAACGAGGGAGTTATGCTCGTTTCCGTGAAACGGAATCGTGCTGAAAGTATGCAGCACAGCAGCAACAACCTTCTGCTGTTTTGAGGGTGTCGCGTAGCGCGACGGCCCGTCGCGTCGCGCGACGGGTCAAGTTTCTTCGAAAGTTGTTTTCGTGCCTCGTTTTAGCTTGGGAACTCGTTTAAACGTGTTTTAAGTCGCGTATGACTAGTTTAACTCATGTTTTGTGACCATTAGGGTAAGCGTATGTGTGGATAGGTATGTATGGATGATGTATATCTCTATACACGTATGTAGAAATGTATGTAAGCGTGTATGCGCGAATGTATGTAAGATTATAGTGTGTAAGCAAGTACATAAGGATATATGAAGATGTATATGAATAGGTAAGTATGAGTGGTGTATGTTAAAGCAGGTGGTTATAAATATATATGTAAGTAAGTTTGTAGACATGTACGTATGTATGTTTTATAAACCTAAGTGTATGTATGTATGGGTGTATGCAGGAAGTATGTATATGTACGAAAGTGAGTATGTACGAATGTATGCACGTATGTAGGCTTGTGTGAAGGCATGTAATAAGGTGTATGTATGTAGGTACGTATGTATGTATGTGTGAATGTACATAGGTGAGATGACATGATCGTACGTGACGAGGTAGGTATGTATATAAGTAGATACATATAGAATGATTGATATGTAATTGTATGTAAGTTTATATGTAGATTGACATGTATGTGTGTACGTATGTATGTATGGAGATAGTGTGTATGAAGTCTAGGTATGTATGTAAGTCTTTTGGTACGATCAAGTGTTTATGTTGTTTATTCGTGTACATGGAGTTATAAATGAAATGCAGGAATGGCAAGGAAGTCTCACCACGGATGGTATGACCGGATGGAAAAGCTGGAATGTAAAGAGTAAATGAAACGAGAAGTAAACGTGAACAAACCTTGTATGTTTATAAGGCGTACTAATGTATGAATTTTATGTGGTGAGCGCAGGTAGTACCAGTCATGAGGATATCCAAGTATTGGAGATCGAGGATCGAGTCACAAGACAGATTGTACGGGAATGTTTAAATATGTACTTTAGTGCTGATAAGTTATGTTCTTATATTATAAAAATGAATTTTTAGAATGTCAAGATGTATGTCATGAAAGAAATTTTAAAACTTGAATTTCCGCTGCGTTGTGTTAAGGTTAAACCTGTTAGGGTGTTACAAGTTGGTATCAGAGCCCTGGTTTGAGGGAATCAAGTACGAGAAGGTAAGTACTTGAACTCAAACTTGTGTGCTCTTGATATAAGAAATCCGTACAATCTAAGACTCGATCAAGATCCAAAGGTAAAGGGTTGATGAAAGTATGTATTTATGTATACGTATAAAGAAACTGACGGTTTTGTATGTGCAAGGTAAGCATAAGTGTTGGAAGAGGATGATCCGTGAATGCAGTCTAGGATGAATACTAAGGCAGGCAAAGAGGTAATAAGACAAATAGGCAAATGAGCCCAGGTACGTGAATTAAATATGTGGATGTAAGTAATGGTAAAGTTCATTAAGGGAAGGAAAAATTTTAAGATGAAAGACAATGATAGTATAGTGATGAAGTATTGGAAGCAATACACGCGCTGAAGCCTAAGTCTACGGACATAAGGTGACAATTACATGAAGGCACGAAACTACTATGTGGATTGTGTACCTGGCCAGTACACGAGAAACGTATGACGTTCGTGAGGTCATGATGATTGTTACAGGTATGTCCGGTAGAGTTGGGTAGCAGGCGGGCGTGTGGGTGAAATGGGAAGTAAGACTCTCGGGAAATTGAGAGTACTATGTAAGAATGAAAAACATGCCTGATAAGAATGAAGAATGTTGAATCTGTGATTAAGTGCGGATCAACGAGATACGGATAATATGTTTGAATCCGTAAGACGGATTCAGGGAATGAAAGGTATGAATGCAATGTTTGAATCCGTGAAACGGATTCAAGGATGAAAGGCATGAACGATATGTTTGAATCCGTGAGATGGATTCAAGGATGAAAGGCATGGATGATATGTTTGAATCCGTGAGACGGATTCAAGGATGAAAGGTAAGAATGAATGTTTGAATCCGCGAGACGGATTCAAGGAGGAAAGGTATGAATGAAATGATTGAATCCGTGAGATGGATTCAAGGAGGGAAGGTATGAATGTAATGTTTGAATCCGCGAGGCGGGTTCAAGGATAAGAGGCATGAATGTAATGTTTGAATCCGTAAGGCGGATTCAATGAATGAAAAAGCATGAATGATGCGTCTGAATCCGTGAGACGGATTCAAAAATATAAAAAGATTTTTTTTTTTTAAATGGAAACGATAATCTTTTTAATATATAAGGTCAAACAAATTACACCAAGATAGCCGGTAAGCGGGCAACAAGCTGCGCCGCTACCCCCTTTTGAATAGCGAAACCTAACCTAGTAAAAACGAAACCCCGATCTCTAGGAGACGAAATGTTGCTGTGAACAACCCGTTGGACCCGTTCAAGAAATCGGGTGGCTTCTGGGGCTAGCGCGCCAAAGGTATCAAAGGCAAAAGGGATAAAGGAATGTTGATTATCCTCGCAGGCTTTTGCGTGTTTGTCCATTTTCTTTGCTGCCGCTCTGGCAATCGCCTGACCAGGGACAAAACCTGTATCCCGTAAGCCTAAAAAGATGAAATTAATCCGCCTAAGAAGATGTCGACAGTTTGACCATGATTGAGTCGAACGGGTCATAAAAATAAGTATAAGTAAAAAGTGATAGTATAATAAACGAAGTTTTGTATAAGTTACGTGTTAGATGTGTTAGTAATTGACTCTTAGAAGTCGGAATGATGACGGGCTGTGACCCGGACAATAACTTGAGTATGGGCGGAAATGGTAAGCTCAGTAAGAAATATTGAAACGATGTAATAAGGTCTTTGCAAGTAAGTACGAATGGAAGGAAGTACGAGTGTGTACTTCCGTTGGCAAAATGATTAATTGAATGAAAAGATTGCATGTAAGAAATAGAATGTGCGGTATGATATAGCAGGTACGTAGGAAATTGTAGAAAAGTTATAGGTGGGTAATCACCTAGTTTAATGAATGTTTAAATGATATATGCTAACCGCCGATGATGTTGATAATAATGTTAGAATTATTGATGTGATGAAACCAATCGTATTGGAGAAAGGATGTGCACGAGTGGAAACTCATGACACGGATGAATGAAATCTGGCCTATTATGGCTAGTACTCGAGGAAAAGATGAATCGATCTGGGTTGCAGATCGTGGTTTGGGAAATGAAAAAGTGGTTAGTAAGAATATGTAACTCATGATTGGATAGATATGAACTAGTATGACACCTGTATATGTGCAAATTAAGTAATGCATGAAGTGAAAGCAATAGTAATGTGAAATGAACGAAATGATTTAAAGATAAAATAAAGGTATGCAAGGTATACGTAACTGTAGAAAATGTAGAATGAGGTTAACGTTAGAATTAAGCACGTAGGCGTGATTATGTAATAATAGTTTTGTTGTGATAACAAAACAAAAGTTAAATGTTATACAGAGTATGTAGAGAATGTAAATTTTAAAGGTGAGATGGAGATATTAGATCCATTAAGAAAGGATCATATTAAAGGACGGAAGAGTATGTGTATTGACCAGTTATTGACAGGTCAAGTAAATGAAAATGATATAAGAAAGAATGATCAGGAAAGTATGGGCTAGTAGTCGTATGGATGGACTAGAAGAAAAGATAATGTGTGTTTGATGAAAGTGAGAAAGGTTTCGGGGACGAAACCTTGTTTAAGGGTGGTAGACTTGTAACGCCCCAAAATCTGAATGTTAATGTTTGTTGTATGTTATTATGTGACACGTCAGGAAATAAATAACTAGGCTATTTAACCTAGTTAAGGGTATGGTCGAAAGTCTTAAATGATTAAGGTAGTGTCAGTTATGTTTTAAAAGTAAACCTGAGGGGCTAAAATGGAACAAATGAAAGTTAAGTTATAAGATAACTAAACACACACGAACACACACATACGTGTGTGTTCGAGAAAGATCAGGAGGCTCCCATGGAGCCTCAAACCCTAAATCGCCTTTAAGCTCAAATTGGAAGGCAAGATGAAGTTGAAATCCATAACCGAGCATGGATTAATGATCACCAACACGAGGGGATCATAAGGTATGTCTTAAATTTAAGATTTGTGATCATGGGTGAAGTGGGTTATGTTCTAATCCGTGAGTTAATATGAAATTGATCATGTACAAGGGTTAGAATCCTCGTGTAGAGCATGGGTTATGAATGGTTTGCGTTAATTTGATGTTTAGAGGTGACACCCGTTAGTTAGGGTGAAGATGATGACTAGTATCACCTCCTATGTTCAAGTCTTGTTGAATGATTGATGTATTATGTGGGTAGGATGAATTATTGTTAAGATGAAAGTATAGGAATATGATGATGTTATGTTTAATGTTCATTTGGAATGATACATGATGATTAGTAGATGGTTTCGATGGGTTATGTATGAGTTTAGAAGAATTGTGCATGAAATAGTTATACGTTATGCTTAAAAAGGTAGTACTCACATCAAGGGTATGATGAAATGTATATAGTGTCGTCCGTATAGTCGATTATGATGTTACGGGTATATGATGATAAGTCGATAGTTAAGTATGATTAATAGTTGACTTTTGAAAGTCAACTAAGTATAAGAAACATGACTTGACTCGTTGTCGTAAATGTAGGTTGATGGGAAGTCGTATGGTACATGTTATAGCAATCCGTGTTAAATGTAATGACATGATGAGTTACATGAGTTTAACGTATATGGATATGATTATATGAAGTTGATTATGTATTTTAATGCTTGTTAGAAATGACTAAGGAAAGTTAAGTGTGTATTATGCAAGTGATATGATTGTTACATGTACAAAGGTGTATGCTAATAAGAGCGTGATTTCGATGAAATGAAAGTATAGGAATCACGTCGAGACGGACTCACGCATGAGGTGTTAACGGGTCAAGAAGAGGCAAGGAATCGGATACGAGCACGGACGCATAAGGTAAGTGATTTCCGTAATCACTTCTTAGTACCAGTAAGTAATAAAGTGTTGTAATGAATTAAACATGATGTTTGAGGTCAAATATGTGTTAAAGTCTTTCGTCGTAAATGATGGGTTTAAGGTTGACCAAAATGCCCTTGATGGGTATTTTGGGGTAAACGAGCTTAAAAGTAGTTTTGAAGCAAGTTATTCGATTAGTGTAATGTTTTGGACAAGTATGGAAGTGGGGATTACGGTTTGGTTAGTCGTAGACCAATTAATGCACGAATACCCTTAACGGGTCAAAAATAAGCATATGAACGATAAGGTGTTAAGAGGATGCAAGACATCCAAGAATTTGGTAATTTATGATAGACGTCACTTATATTATTATGTTTATAAGAGGTTTTGGTAAAACGAACAAGTTATGTTGACGTATGCATGAACGGGTCGAAAAGTGGTAAAAGGGTAACAAGCCGAAGAGTTAAAAGTCGGAAATTATATTAAGTCGGATGTTGGATTTTAGTTCCATTAGATGGAGAATTAAATTACGGACGCGTAGGAAAAAGAATCGGGTAAAACGGATCAAAAACGAGGGAGTTATGCTCGTTTCCGTGAAACGGAATCGTGCTGAAAGTATGCAGCACAGCAGCAACAACCTTCTGCTGTTTTGAGGGTGTCGCGTAGCGCGACGGCCCGTCGCGTCGCGCGACGGGTCAAGTTTCTTCGAAAGTTGTTTTCGTGCCTCGTTTTAGCTTGGGAACTCGTTTAAACGTGTTTTAAGTCGCGTATGACTAGTTTAACTCATGTTTTGTGACCATTAGGGTAAGCGTATGTGTGGATAGGTATGTATGGATGATGTATATCTCTATACACGTATGTAGAAATGTATGTAAGCGTGTATGCGCGAATGTATGTAAGATTATAGTGTGTAAGCAAGTTAGGTTTATTTATTTTTTTGGACTTTTTTTTTGGTGATTTACGTCAATGTAAATTTGTAGATCTGTTGGAAAGTGGAAATTTAGGGACTTTTTTATTGTATAAAATGCAACTTTACATTTTAAAACATATTTAGATGTATGAAAATATCTTTTTATAGGGTATGTAAATTTGGAGATTTGAATGATGTTTTGTTTGTGTCTAAAACAGTTTTGTGGGTTTGATTGATTTGATGGGACACACACAAAAAAACATCTTATAAAAAAAGTATGACTTGTAAAATATTAAATTTGCCCTTTTATGTACTTGCAATAGTTTTTTTTATTTAAAAAGAATGATCCTCACATGTCATAACCTAAATTAAATCTCAGCTATGTACCTCATCTTTATCAAAGCATGAGATTAGTTTCTTTGGTTCCATCAACTAAGCCTAGTTATTATTTTACCCAATCCCTATATATATATACATGGATTCACCCGCACTTTGTGACGGGTATTCGATTAGAAATGGGTTTTTTTTGTTACAATACAATCACACTCGTTGTAGCAACCAAAAGAAAAAAAAAATATGATATCTCAAAATATAAAATTTTGAATCATACAAATTATAAGACGAAATTTCGATTTGCGTTTTTCTGTCATTAATTTTCGAATTTGACTCAAATTTTCAAATCTAAAAACCCTTATTTAATGGACACACATACTCAAATCATTCGCTACTTAGTCCGAGTGTAGTGGGGCGGCACATCACGGGGAAACTGGCCATGGCGCCCCATAGCACCGTGGAACACCGCTACAAGCAGCGCTATGGAGGTGTGAATTCTTGTTCCCGTTATCTACATCGCGGCGTGAAAGAAGAAAGGAATTTCAAATTCCATTTGCAACTACCCCAAAACTGCTAATAAAACCCTAACTTACCTCTCAGAGATCAAAAATTCCATTTGATCTACCGGTGTGTTGTTCATCTTGTAGCTTGCTAATTGCTCAGGTTTGATTTTGTTCGTTTCTGTATTATTGAATTGGATTGAACTGAGTTTGTTACGGTTAGGGTTAGGGTTTTGAGTTTTATAACAACCCTCCTAAATTTTTCGACACCCTAAAAATAATTAGAGAGCCCAATATGTCTTAAAATACACCCCATATACGAAAAAGAGCCTCGAATACCTTTATTTTTACAAAAATTAAATAAAAACAAAAATAATGGGTCTCTGGCGGGCCGCGTAAGACCATACCTTGGTCTACGCGGGGCGCGACAGCCCGTCTACGAGGCGCAGCCCGGAGCTGCCACGTGGCGTATAAGTGTCGAGGCTAGATCGATGACTGGGCCAGGCTAGGGCCTACCCAGCCTAGCTTGCGGGCCGCGTAGCCCCTGGCTACATCTTACGCGGGGCGCGAGGACCCCCTATTTCAGCCCTATAAATAGATGCAATCGGCTGTTCAGTCGAATTCGTCCCAAATCTCTTTCTCTCTCAAAATTTCTGCATAGTAGGCATAATCTCTGGGTATAATACCCCCCTAAATAACGAAGTTCTGCCCCGTTGTAAGTATCATAACCCCGGTTACGTATTAGATACGCTGCCCGATTGATCCAGGGTTCCGTAACGACTGTCGTGGTTCTGGCCGACGTAGTCGTTGGAATGCCGTCTCGGGGAGGGTATTACTAATGTAAATATTGGGTTATTATACTAACGCGTGTGCATTTGTGTAAATTATAGATAATCACCAAGAAATCTCTAAAGAAAACCCTAAGACAGCAATGTGAGTAATCTCCTTTTTGCAAATTATTTTTACAAAACCTCACCTAAATTAAATTACATTAAACAGTGATTGAGTATTTGTATTCTACAATTATCGTCGGTATGTTGGGGTTTTGTATACAAAATTTGTTACTACCTTGCGAGGAGTAACATGACCACAAGTCGGGTTGATAGTACCGTGGGTGGTAATTAAAGTAGATGGAAACAAATGTAATTGCGCGACTCCCCTCAATACTGTACAATGGTTTTTACTTAACTTGATTAAACTGGAATTCACTCACCAGTATTTCCCACTAACAAAATGTTTTAAACGCGTTTCAGGTAACAAAATGTGAAAGCCAACTAGAAGCCAGCTGGACAGCACTGAAGGCTTGGAAAAAGTGGCTATAAAGTTACCTAAACTAAAGAGATGTTTTTATTAAATAAAATCGGGTTTATCCCTATGAAAATGTGTGTACTTAAACTTGGGATTATTCCCACGTGTTTAATATTATGAAAGTGTGGTATTTTACTCTGATAAAATATTTCCTAACTACGGTCCTGATGTAAATTTCGCTGCCAAATTGATAAACACCGATACCACCAGAACTGGTCGTGGCCGCCCGTTCCCGGATAGTATAGGGGACGGGGGTTGCGACAGAAGGTAGTATCAGAGTTAAGCTACTGATTCAGCCACAGAAGTGTTCTGCTGACACCAAAATTCAATCTGTTAGGAAATAAATTATGGGAATACGTGCATATTTGTATTTTATTGTTGTGTGTTATTTGACTATTTGTTAGTTTACAGTATGAGCGACCATGGACCTTCCGACGCCTACCGTCAGTGGTCCAGCTCACCTAGGAGCGAAGGCACCTCTTCACAGCCTGCCCTCTCAGGGTATTCAGTTGACAATGAAGATGGGATATTCGTGTTTAAGGCTCAGTCTGAAGAGTCATTACCTCCTAAAAAGAGAGGATGGTTCAGTAGGGGAGCGCATGAACGTAGGAAAAGAATGAAAAAGTTATAACAGCAGCGAGCCCTAGCAGCCGCTAAAAGAGAGACAGATGCCCACACCCAGGATATGCTTAATAGGAGTTTAGCAAACTTTCATATCCTAGCAACCACAGCTGCCGACCCTAACCTGGAGCAACTGATAGCACCCCAACCATTACCACTGTTTCCCACCCAGCCAATGGAAATAGAAAACAACCCAGAAAATCAAATCCAAATGCATGATTTTAACCCAGAAGAGATAACTAGAGTACCAGCACCCAATCCCTTAGACCCAGACTACGACCCGTGGTTAGATGAACATAGGGATTACCAGCAGCGCTACCCAATACCAGAAGACGAACCCATGCCGAACCTAGCAGCCTACCCAGGTTTGGACCCTCTAGATCCCTATTATGATAACGATGAATACATTAGGGAAATTTTAGAGAATCCATACCCGTACCAGGAACCCATGCCCCAGTTCCCAAACCCAGTACCAGCACCTGCACCCCAAATGAGTGCAGAAAATGTGCAAGAACTCCGAACTTTCGGAGAGAAGATTTTAGAGAGTAGCTAGAGGATGAGGCAGGTAGGAGAACGACTCGTCTGGAAGTATGACGAGCGTAATATGGAGTTCTGGATGAACCCATATCAGTATAGGTGATGGTGAAAGTAGTAATAATAATATAATATTATAATAATATATAATATGTGTGTATGTTTGAAAAAAAATATATAACTATAGATGCCTACTAGTAGTGAAATTTCAATTTCAGTTGTATTGTAATTTTAAATTCCAGTATCAGTTTGTACTAGATGCATACTATATATAAGAAAGAGTAAGTCGCAATGCTCGACGATTTTGATCAATATGCGTGTTGTGTGATTGTTTGCATTAAATGTTATCTTGTGATATTAATAATTGGCAAATGTTTAAAATTCAGATGGACAACGAAGTGAACCAGGAAAACCAGAATGACAATAATCCGAATAACGATAACCAGAATAACAACAACCCGAACAACAATGATAACAATGGAAACCCAATGGATAATAGTGCCATCCAACACATAGTGGCACAAGGGATTATAGATGCGATGCCATATATTATTAAAACAGTTAGGGAAGCAGATAATAAAAGTAACCATAGCAGTAAACAACCCACTGAACCTGAACACAGCGTAAACAATGGACCTATACTTCAAGTGCCCATTCCCAAAAGAAGAAGGACCATGTCCTATGGTTGTTCTTATAAGAAATTCTGGTCTTGTAAACCAATGGAATTCTCGGGCAATGAAGGGGCCGTTGCAGCCTTACGCTGGATAGAAAAGACTAAGGCTGTCTTAAAAATAAGCAAGTGTGCAGAAGAGGATAAGATAATGTTTGCCTCCAATCTGTTTAAAAACTCAGCCTTAGAATGGTGGAACACTATCCTCCAGTCTAGGGGAAGTGACAGGTTTTACAATATGGAATGAGAGGAATTTAAGAATATGGTAGAAAGGAAATTTTGCCCTCCCATTGAAAAAGAACAGATAGCAAATAAATTCTTAAATCTTAGGATGACTGGAGTGGATAGCAAATGGTACACTACATTATTCTTTGAATATGCTAGAATAGTACCAACCCTTGCATCACCTGAACCAGTATTAATCTCCTGTTACATCTGGGGATTAATTAGTGAGATAAGGCATGTAGTCAAGGCAGCTAGACCTCAAACTATAGAAGAAGCTGTAGAACTAGCAAACACCTTGACAGATGAGTTAGTGCGTACACGAGAAAAAGACCAGAGAAGGAACCTAGCTCAAAGGCTTACTCAGGAATTTCACTACGGTAACCGTGGGAGAAATGTAGGTTCTACCTCTGCACCCTACTGCAAGGCCTGTAAGAAGAAGCATTCTGGAAAATGCTCCACTTACTGTAATTTCTGCAAGATACCAGGACACAAGGAAGAAGACTTTAGAAGGAAACCGAACAATGGGATGTGCTTCAACTGTGGAGAAAAAGATCACATCAAGCCGAATTGTCCGAAACTAGTTCCATCCATGGGCAACAAGAACACCAAAAATGCTAGAACATTTATTATGACAGCAGATGAAGCCAATATGATTCCGAACGTGATAGCCGGTACGTTTTTAGTTAATGATGTTTTTGCTAAAGTATTATTTAACTCTGGTGCGAACCAAAGTTTCATTAATACTTCATTTTGCAAACTTCTCAATCAACCATTAACTAAACTCCCACAAGAATGTTTAGTAGAGACAGCAAATGGGGAAACCATTAAGATTTCTGAAATCTTGCAGGGAGCAAGAATAGAGTTTTTAAATCAAAAGTTTATTGCAAACATTTACCCAATGAATCTGGCAGCATTTGATGTTGTATTAGGAATGGATTGGTTAATAGGCAATAAAGCCAGTATTTTATATGATCAAAAGTCAATCCAAGTAAATTCACCAAAGGGTGAAAAGATCACAATTAAAGGAGATAAGCCATCTAGATCCACAAAATTCATCTCTGTGATGAAAACGACAAGTTATATAAGAAAAGGATCATTAGTGTATTTGATTTCTATAATCACTAACACTAAAGCAAAAGAACTGAAATGTATTCCAGTAGTATCTCAGTTTCCAGAAGAATTACCAGGACTACCGCCAGACAGGGAAGTTGAATTCAGAATCCACCTGCTACCAGGGACAGCACCGATTGCCAAAGCACCTTACCGTTTGGAACCCGCAGAAATGCAAGAACTGAAGAAACAGTTACACAAATTATTGGAGAAAGGATTCATACAGCCAAGCTCATCGCCATGGGGAGCACCAATCTTATTCGTCAAGAAGAAAGACGGATCGATGCGTATGTGCATTGATTACCGTGAATTGAACAAAGTTACGATCAAGAATCGGTACCCATTACCGAGAATCGATGATCTGTTCGATCAATTGCAAGGATCTCGATTTTTCTCCAAAATCGATTTAAGGTCAGGATATCATAAATTAAAGGTACAGGAAGAGGACATTCCTAAGACCGCATTTAGAACAAGGTATGGCCATTATGAATTTACTGTCATGCCATTTGGTTTAACAAATGCCCCAGCTGCATTTATGGACATGATGAACCGAGTATGTAAGCCATATTTGGATAAATTCATAATTGTCTTTATAGATGATATTCTCATTTACTTTAAGAGTAAAGAGGAACATGCAAAGCATTTGCACGCACTTCTAAGTTTATTAAGAAAGGAAAACCTTTACGCTAAATTTTCAAAGTACGAGTTTTGGTTAGAACAGGTACAGTTTCTTGGACATCTAGTCAATCATGAAGGAATTCATGTGGATCCCACCAAGATTGAGGCAATTACTAAATGGAAAACCCCTGAGTCACCAACCGAGGTTAGAAGTTTCTTAGGATTGGCCGGTTATTATAGAAGATTTATTCGAGATTTTTCTAGAATAGCCATTCCCTTAACTAAGCTCACCTGTAAATCTGTTAACTTTGAATGGGGACCAAAACAAGAAGAAGCCTTTAAAATTCTTAAGCAAAGATTAACCAACGCACCCATACTAGCGTTACCAGAAGGAACTGAAGACTTTGTAGTCTATTGTGACGCTTCTAAGTTAGGTTATGGATGTGTGTTAATGCAACGCCAAAAGGTTATAGCTTATGCATCGAGACAACTTAAGAATCATGAAGAGAATTATTCAACCCATGATTTGGAATTAGGAGCTATAATTTTTGCCCTTAAGATTTGGAGACATTACCTTTATGGCAGTAAGTTTACTATTTTTACAGATCATAAAAGTCTAAGGTATGTTTTCGGGCAAAATGAATTGAATATGAGGCAAAGACGTTGGATGGAAATACTTAGTGATTATGATTGTAATATCCAGTATCATGCAAGAAAGGCAAATGTAGTAGCTGATGCTTTAAGTCGAAAGTATCATGAAAAGCCAAAAATAGTACGTTCTCTTAACTTAAATCTACAGGTAGATTTAAATGAACAGATTAGAAAAGCACAAGAATCGGTAATCAAGGATGATACTGAAAAATTAAAAGGAATGATTAAAGAATTAGAACAAGGAACTGATGGAATTTGGAGATTCCATAAGAAGAGAATGTGGATACCTAAATTAGGAAACCTACGCCACCGTATATTAGAAGAAGCCCATAAATCTAAGTATACGATGCATCCTGGAAGTGATAAAATGTATCAGGATTTAAGAAAGAATTTCTGGTGGATAGGAATGAAGAATGATACAGCAGCTTATGTTTCTAAGTGTTTAAATTGTTCACAAGTTAAAGCTGAACATCAGAAACCCTCAGGTTTGTTGCAGCAGTTAGGAATGCCAGTTTGGAAATGGGAATTAATAACAATGGATTTTGTTACCAAATTACCCAAAACAAGAAAAGGTAATGATACAATCTGTGTGATTGTAGACAGGCTAACTAAGTCAGCTCATTTCCTACCAATGAAGGAAACTTTCAGCCTGTAACAATTAGCTAAATTGTATGTAAACGAAATAGTTTCATTACATGGAATTCCTTTATCAATTGTGTCTGATAGGGATAGCCGTTTTACCTATCATTTTTGGACAAGTTTCCAAAAAGCAATGGGAACCAAGTTGAATCTAAACACAACTTATCATCCTCAAACGGACGGGCAAAGCGAAAGGACAATTCAGACAATGGAGGACATGCTTAGAGCTTGTGTAATTGATTTCAGAGGTAATTGGGATGATCACTTACCATTAATAGAATTTTCTTATAATAACAGTTATCACACAAGTATCAATGCTGCACCCTTCGAAGCACTTTATGGACGAAAGTGCCGAACTCCAGTCTGTTGGGCAGAAATTGGAGAAAAACAACTATCCGGACCTGAGATAGTATAAGAAACGACCGACAAGATCATTCAAGTCAAGGAACGACTGAAAGCAGCACCTGATCGACAAAAGAGTTATGCTGATAACAGACGAAAGCCATTAGAATTTCAGGTAGGTGACAAGGTGTTATTAAAAGTCTCTCCTTGGAAAGGAGTAGTAAGATTCATCAAAAGGGGAAAGCTAAGTCCTAGGTATGTTGGACCATTTAAAATTATTAGAAGAATAGGACCCGTAACCTATCAGCTACAACTGCCAGAGGAAATAGCAGGAATACATGATGTATTTCATGTATCTAATCTCAAGAAATGCTTAGCTGATGAATCACTGGTAGTACCTCTTAAGGATATAAGGTAAATGAACAACTTAAATTTGTAGAGAAGCTTTTACAGATTGAAGACAGAAAGGTCAAGAATCTCAAACATAAGAGATTGGTTTTAGTCAAAGTAAAATGAGACTCCAAAAGAGGACCAGAATACACATGGGAGCTTGAATCAGAAATGCAAAAGAAATACCCGCACTTATTCCAGTAGACCTCGAGGACGAGCTCTAAAACAAGGTGGGGAGGATATAACAACCCTCCTAAATTTTTCGACACCCTAAAAATAATTAGAGAGCCCCAATATATCTTAAAATACACCCCATATACGAAAACGGGCCCCGAATACCTTTATTTTTACAAAAATTAAATAAAAACAAAAATAATGGGTCTCTGGCGGGCCGCGTGAGACCATACCTTGGTCTACGCGGGGCGCGACAGCCCGTCTACGAGGCGCAGCCCGGAGCTGCCACGTGGCGTACAAGTGTCGAGGCTAGATCGATGACTGGGCCAGGCTAGGGCCTACCCATCCTAGCTCGCGGGCCACGTAGTCCCTGGCTACATCTTACGCGGGGCGCGAGGACCCCCTGTTTCAGCCCTATAAATAGATGCAATCGGCTGTTCAGTCGAATTCGTCCCAAATCTCTTTCTCTCTCAAAATTTCTGCATAGTAGGCATAATCTACGGGTATAATACCCCCTAAATAACGAAGTTTTTCCCTGTTGTAAGTATCATAACCCCGGTTACGTATTAGATACGCTGCCCGATTGATCCAGGGTTCCGTAACGACTGTCGTGGTTCTGCCCGACGTAGTCGTTGGAATGTCGTCTCAGGGAGGGTATTACTAATGTAAATATTGGGTTATTATACTAACGCGTGTGCATTTGTGTAAATTATAGATAATCACCAGGAAATCTCTAAAGAAAATCCTAAGACAGCAATGTGAGTAATCTCCTTTTTGCAAATTGTTTTTACAAAACCTCACCTAAATTAAATTACATTAAACAGTGATTGAGTATTTGTATTCTATAATTATCGTCGGTATGTTGGGGTTTTGTATACAAAATTTGTTACTACCTTGCGAGGAGTAACATGACCACAAGTCGGGTTGACAATACCGTTGGTGGTAATTAAAGTAGATGGAAACAAATGTAATTGCGCGACCGCCCTCAATACTGTACAATGGTTTTTACTTAACTTGATTAAACTGGGATTCACCCACCAGTATTATCCACTGACAAAATGTTTTAAACGCGTTTCAGGTAACAAAATGTGAAAGCCAACTAGAAGCCAGCTGGACAGCACTAAAGGCTTGGAAAAAGTGGCTATAAAGTTACCTAAATTAAAGAGATGTTTTTATTAAATAAAATAGGGTTTATCCCTATGAAAATGTGTGTACTTAAACTTGGGATTATTCCCACGTGTTTAATATTATGAAAGTGTGGTATTTTACTCTGATAAAATATTTCCTAACTACGGTCCTGATGTAAATTCCGCTGCCAAATTGATAAACACCGATACCACCAGAACTGGCCGCGGCCGCCCGTTCCCGGATAGTATAGGGGACGGGGGTTGCGACAAGTTTGGGGAAAGATTGGATTTTTAGGTCAAGAATGGACAATTCTGATTATTCAAGGAATAGGGGAAATGATTATTTGGATGTGAACAAAATTGGGAAGAATATTAGGAAAAGTCCTTTACAGTAGCTTCGAATCGTGCTTGCAAGATCGCTGTAGGCAGAGATGACCGAATGTGTTTTTGTTTTGTAGCTTTGGTTAATAGGTTGGGTTGCATGTTGGTCGGAAACCCTTCTGGAAATTTGGTTTCATATTAGAGACCAGACAGAAGCATTGAATTGATCATAATTACCTGTTGAATTTATTTATCTTTTCAAAACGCCATAATTACCTGTCACTTTATAGACTGCATCCTACATGCGCCGGAAAAAAAGTCATTATTTAAATAGAACATGTAAACACAACTTAAACACTCTACACGTTATCTAAAAACGCCACAAAAACAATATCTATGTGACACAAAAACGATTAATTCAACGATACAGATCTAAAAAAAGACCAGTAAAACGCCAGGTAGTAATTGAATCTAACTAAATGCCAAAAAAGTCTTAGACGCCAAAAATGAATCAGTATTGTGACACGCGCATTGGGAAAAAGAATATTAAAAAGACAAAAAAGCCCCTCGAACCCCGATTATATCCCGCGCCACGTGTTCCATCAGGATACGTTCTCACCGTTCTCACACTCTAGGGCGTATTCTCCTGATCCCGTTTATATATATATATCGAAGTGGTATTTCCCCTATATAATTTAACAAATTTATTTCGTCTCACAAATTTACTGTTCAATTTTACTTAAATTCATTGGGCCACCAATAGACTATTAAATAACCATTTTCTTTTCCTGTGTGGCAAGAACCAGTCTTTCTCCCCACACATAAGTTATTGTACAATTTAGTAAAGCATAGTATTTTCCTTTTGCTAAGTTTATCATTTTCCTATGTTGCTTTTTGATTATTATGAAGTATTTTGTTAAATTTGTTAATCCTTAAATTTATTTTCAGTTATATCGAACTATAGTTTCTTCTATCATGCCCAATATATATCAGAGAGATTATTGGTAAACGTAAAACATCAAAATTTAATATTAATGTAATTTATTCTAAGTAAAATGTTAATAATACCAAAATTATCAAATATGTTAAGGTTTCGAAGTGAATTTTTTAACGTTTTGTTTATTACACAACATGTGGGTTTACGTCAACCTTTCACTTTCTATATAAAGTTTTGAATATCAATAGCGTTCTACGCTGCAATGCATGAAGATTCAGTTAATTTTATAAACATTTCGACATCGGTTATTTCTTGAGTGGACGTTTTTGACACCGCCGCAACGTGCAAATCTTAATAACTGGTACTACGCTAAATAAAAAAAAAAAGTCCAAACAAAAGAGAGTCAAAATTATCAAAATAATCCGATTCCAAAAGTCCCCCACAAAATTGTGAAAGCTTGACACTATAGTTAAATAACTAGCATCGCGTGTAAATAAACTATAGTTAACATAAATAAACCTTAACCTTAGTTAAACACCGTGTAAACTATAGTAGCATAAACCTTAGTTAACATTCAAGTCTTCCGTAGTGAGCTTTAATAATATAATATATTATAATAACTAGAAGACGCGTAAGAAATCCTCAAGCTCATCATCAGTCAAGAAACTACAATTGCCGCCGATCAGCTCTAATCGACCACCGTATTCCCTGTTCTGCGACTCGATTTGTAAGTCTGGTAACGTTAACCTAAGTTTTGATTCGGTAAATCCTAAATCTGATTGCAGTTGTTAAAATCATTCATATACCTACCTGTTAATTGATACTAGTTACAGACATGAGTTTGTTGAAATTAGGTTACTGTTATATTATTAGCCAAAGAAATAGAAAGATTCTGTAAAAGAAACATCCCATCTTCAACATCAATGTCTTAGGGCGGGGTTTCAGCTTGAAATTGATGCCCCAGATCCATATATTTATTTTGGGTAAAACATACCAACCCTAATCCAAACACACTTGAAACCAGATCACGACTCTTGTTTAGGATTTAGGAATTGGATAAATCCGTGTCAAGTACCTTGATGCTCTCACCTGATGTTAAGGTTGTGCTTTACTCAAATGAAAAGTTATTCTATAGCTATCTCTCATAAGTCTTCAACAACATTGTTTGCTTATATATTCTGCCCCATCTCATACATGCATGTTCTCTTTTTTACCCTTTTGTATTGGTCTAATTCAATCATAATTGTAGGGGAATTAACATTCACTATGGAAGGAGGCGATGTGCGACTTTACTTTCCAGATAACCTCCCCAGAAAGATAGATTATCCTCTATTCGAATCTCCAACAGGCTCAACCTTCACAGAATATCTGTATAACCGTTTCCACCCTCGGGTGGTCGGTATTGGACCTCTGCATAGAGAAGATGAGAACATGCAAACATCTAAAAAGTTGAAAACAAGTTATATGAATCATCTGGTGAGTCGCATACATTCCCCAAAAAAGAAAGTACTGGAATCATGTGTGCGTAAGGTGCACACGTTACTAGAGCAAATCAAGGCATGTTATGTTTCGACCCACCTTGATGATATTGCATGTGTTGAAATGATGGTTGTGGATGCCTGTTTCATTCTTGAGTTCATGCTTCAAATTTTGGAACGACCTAAGAAACCATATTTGGGAAATTTGAGGCTAATCAACACTATATTGCATGACTTGGTACTGCTAGAAAACCAGATCCCCTTCTTTGTTCTTGATCAAATATTTCAGTGTACTATATTGACAATTAACCCAAAGGCCTCCCTTGTTGAGCTTCTCCTTCCGGTTCTATCTTGCAACAACCTCTTCAAGACGGATATAAACATCAAGGGTATTTCCACTAATCGTATTCCTCATATTCTTGGCCTTCTACATTACTGTTACAAGCCTCCGGTTGATAAATTTATACCATATTCCCGAATCTCAACCATTCCTTCGACTGTAGATCTACACAAGCCATGGATTATCTTGAAACCTCACAAAGATTCAACATCATATTTGTTCGTGGATTATTCTAAGTTGTTGAATAGGCTTACTCTTACAATGCCAGTATTGTGTGTTGATGATCGCACTGAGTCGCTTTTATTGAATTTCATTGCATACGAGCAATCATGCGCTGATGAGCCATATGCATCTCATAAGCCTATTACGTCATATGTTCATTCTATTTGTATGCTGATGAGAACCAAGGAAGATGCTGCTAAGTTGATAGAATCAGGGGTCCTTGTCAACTATCTGGGCTCAAATGAAGCAGTTGTAAGTATTTTTAACACCATTTTGCAGTATGAAAACAAGTGGAAACCATCGAATAAAAACTGCAATGGCTCTGAAATCTGGATGAGGAGTGCCTTCGTGAGTAGCCCATGGAAAATGATCCCATGGAATATGATTGTTGTACTTGCTGTAATCATCATGTTTGCTCTATCTGTGGCTCAGACCATTTTTACCATTAAGCATGGTGGAAGCAACAAGTAGATATTTGGTGTAAGTTTTATCTTATTTTCTTTTGATGTTCACTTTTAGACTAGATATGCTTAACAATTATTATTATCTAGGAGTTTGGTTTGTTGAGAATTGGAATTTAAAATAATCTTAAATTTCTCATGGGGGAGAAACTAGAATTGGAGCTATTGCCTTTAAAATTCATCGGCTAAAGAAAATTAAGATCCCCTCAATATCTTAATGGAAAGTAGAAATGCATACCCACTATATGATGTAAATAGCAAATACACACAAGATATATAACACTAGAAACTTTTCTATTTCTATTTTTTTACTGTTTTTTGGTTTTAAATAAAAGAGTTAAATAATTACGGGCCAAAACGTGTTGCCTGGTTGAGGACAACTCACTTCAATAGCCCGTGGATGCTAGATTCATCCTATTTTGCTAAGACACAGATTTCATGCACAACTTCTATACGGCAACATACTTGTTTTTATAATGTTTTATCTTGAGCCCGTGATGGAATTGCGAAGGGGAAGGGGAAGGGGAAGGTGAAGGGGAAGGGGAAGGAAGCTTTGAACCTGTTCCGTTTTGGGTTTGCGAAGGGGAAGGAAGGGTGGTTTGATTAACCAGATTGATACTAAGAAAATAAATTAGAAAAAAGGGTAGATGGGTAATTTCACAAGAAATAGGGGAAATATGTACTTAGTTTAAGGGTTGGGTAAATATGTAATTAAGGCTCTTAGTAAGGGGATATATGATATAATATATCGGATTGGGTGGCAAGTTTTGACACCTGGTGATATGTGTGTGCAACTGAAGGAGATGTGCAGGAAATCCGTAAAGTCACTGTAAGCTTACTTTGATTTAACGTAAGCATACGGTGAGCCTACATAGATTCTTCATGTTCTACTAAGCACCATGTGCATGCATGAAATGTCACAGTATTGGACCCCATATATGATTTCTTTAAGGGTTTTTGGTACAAGTTTTTAAAATTTATATAGATGTCGACTTGCGTTACACTAACAAATTGTTTTTGTTGTACGTGTTTAGGTGAAATCATCGTCATGTGTGATCAAAGAATTTTCACGAAGGTTGGAATGTGCTTACTACATACTATGGGTTCTCTTTATCATTATATGTAATCGTTGTTCTCTTTACTATATGTAATACAATGGGTTCTCTTTATTATATGTAATACAACTAGAAATGTAACCCGCCGCGATGCGGCGGGAGCTATATTTATATTCAGCCAGTTATCGTTGAGTCACATCGATATGGTTAATTACATAAGCTAGAGCAATAAGTTAGTATTTAGATTTTATACAAATGTTGTGGTTGCAAGTTACGTGACTAACATTAAGCATGTTAGTTACATAACTTGCGCAAAATACATTGTCCCAAGCGATGTGGCTTCTTAAACTACGGCTTCTAGTTGCGGTTGTTTCCTAGTAGGCAACTCTGGAAAAGGTGTTTCCCCTTCCTATCATTCTTGGCATCCCGTCTTTAGATGATGCAAGGATGAGGATGAGGCATTTCAAGATTTCTTTTGCAAGAGCGGGCCTTTCATACGCTTCATTCTTGCCCTCTTAATCATGGCAAGCTCCCTGGTCAGCTATGGGTCTGCAGCATCCAATGAAAAAGCTTTGTGCGTCTGGGATCGTGGCGGTTTTGGTTTTTTTTTTGGCACTTGAAGCCGCCATACGTTTCTCTTTCTCCAACTGCAAACAAAACAGGAAACATCTCATTTTAACATAAAATAAAAATTAAGGAAATTAATCATTTTGTTGTCTCCGCGTGTTGTGGCGTGAGACCTATTGCTTTATGTCTTTGAAATGTTGAACCACCACGAATGAACATTATCCTCAACATACAAACACCACCTCGAAAACTGATCACATACCTAAATACACCAAACCAAACCAACTCGTATAAACATTCATAAACATGTAGGCAATCAAATCTGATTAAAAAATTAAAAACTCACACTTTTATTGCAGGATGAGAACCAATATTCACAATAGCCACTTTTATTGCAGCATGACATACCCAACAATCTCAGCATGTACTTGTTATAATATCTTCATTAAAATAGTCTGGTATAAATACATGAACACATATCTTTGTTGATCAAAGTTCTCTATATTATCCCCACTTGACTGTTGATGTCAGATTCTTTTGGTCTTAAAAAATTGATGCAAGGCTATTGTTGTTCTAGGTAAGCTATTGTCGTTTTCAAGAAAATGCTTGCTACAATTTTGTATTATAATTCCGATGGATTAGTCAAAGGTCAAGAAGCCTCACAACTTTGTATCTCATTTAAAAGCAATCTAGGTTCTTCATTAAACATGAAACAAAATGTGGCAGCAAGCTTGTATAGTATAGATCGATCAAGCAGCACATTGATCGTTTGATGGTTTTCACAAAAGATATGTCTTAAAACTACATATTCACTAATCGACTCAAGTAACTTAACAGCGCAACTAAAAGAATCATTAACTAACTCTCAAATGCACATTTGAGATTAACCATAGATTCCACAAATCACTCAATTATAGTAGTAGTATCTTACAACATTCGTAGTTATCCCTTGCAACATGCATGTTATTTTCTGTTGGAAACTTACCGATTTGCTGAAGATCGAAACCGTGAACGAAACCGAAAAATTAACCGAAAAATCACTTGGATTAGACTAAGAGTCGTGTAATCACTATCAGAACAAACTATTTGATCGGTACAATCAAAAGTTTGAACGGATTAAACTTAGTCTTCAAGAACGAATTTGATGTTGAATATTGAGAAGTAACTGCACCGTTTTCTTTTCTCGACCAGTTTTCTTTTTGCGTATGTAAAAAAAAATCAGCCATCGGTTTTTTCTTTGTTTTAGACATCTCGACCAAAACAACCAGATCCTTTTTCCTTTTCTAAAACTTGATTTATTGATTGGCCCAATCCATTAATTGAAACAATCGGATATAGTTTCCATGTATCCAAAACCCACATATAAGGCCCAATTAATTAGTTAATTTAACAGCCCATTGTGATTGATAAACCCATAACATAAATGTTATGTATTTTATTTGTAGTTTAATTATAAAATCAAAACCGATAAATATGCCAAACCTTATTAATATCATATGAGCATGCACTCCCGTATCTCCTAACTCATTGAAAATTAACAAGATTAAATTAGTCGACAAGTTAATCCAATATCACCAAAATATGTCGATAACACTAAAATTACCAACATTCCTCCCCCATTTTAGTGATATCCATGATTAACTTAAAACACTTCTCAACCAAACACAAACTTATGCATAAATGAAATATCGCGGCGATTGAATTTCACATTAGTATATTACACATTCCAAATATTCGAATATCAGGGTGTCGCTATGGATTGAACCCTTTCCATTCACAATGAATACATGAAGATAATATACACATAAGTTTACAAATTCATTGTTCTTACTTGACACAATATTTTACTAGCCTGTGTCCAATCCTTCAAAGAGTATAACAAAGCCAAGTCCAAGCTTCTTGAAGCGGCTAAACTTCATACTCTTATAGGTAGTTCTTTTATTCTCGCACCTGCAAATGCAATTTTTCAAAGAACTATTAAGAAGTTATACTTCAACCTCCTTTATCTTGCAGTCTGAACACAACCTTGGGATGATTCTGATCATTTGTTCCAATATCTCTATGACAAGCTTTCCACATTGAATTCTGCATCTAACGTTGTATTAGATGGGAATTGGGTATCTTGATATAGGATATTAAAGTGTGGACTTTAAACCCATCCCTATGACTGATTTATTCACGAGATCTCTCCTAACTCTTTAGTTAGATAATCAGCCAAATTATACTAAGATCTTACAAATTCAACAGATATCACTCTATGCATGATGAGCTCATTAATCATGCTATGTATAACACACAACCGTCTAGACTTTCCATTATACACCTGACTATGATCCTTAGCCAGCACTATCACACTTGATAGATATTGGTGATATCGGTTTTGACCACAAAGGAATCTCAAAGATCAAATTTATTAGCCATCCAACTTCTTTACCAGTTGCTGCTAAAGCTATAATTCATATTCCCTTGTTGAATTTGTGATGCAAGTCTGTTTCTTTGAAGCCTAGGAGATAGCACCTCCATCAAGTAGGAATACCCATCCACTTAGTCATACAACTTGCATCAAAATACACTTCTAAAACTGAAGGAAAACCTTAATAACACAAACCATATATTATGGTTCTTTTCAGGCATTCAAACAATCTATTCACAGCTTGCCAATGCCGAGTACTTGGATTACTGGTAAATCTACTTAGTTTCCTACAACATATGCTATATCATGCCTTATACAAATCATAACATACATTAGGAGTCTAATTGCCTCCATCATTGTTACTCCTTTTATCTTCATACCTAGGAGAACATCGACCTCCCCCAAATCCTTTATATCAAGACAACAATTCCTTTGTCTTATTAATACGTGCTTGATCAGCACCAAAGGTCAGCATGTAATATGCATATAGACAAATGACTGCTCCTTTACCAGAGAAATCAAACATCAAACCTGCTACATACACATTCCGTGTTCTTGCCCATGGCACACGATACAAACCCACTGGTTGTTATATGTACACTTCTTCATCCAACTTACCATTCAAGAATGAATTTATCACATCCATATAAAATGAAGCAAAAGCAATTAATATTGTGCTAGTGTAAAGCCTAACAACAGGAGCATATGTACCAAGAAGTCGATCCCTTCCCTTTTGTCTAAAGCCTTGGATAACCTACCCACCTTTAAATTTATCTAAGCTACCATTAACCTACTCATAGTCCCTTCACCTAAATAAAGATGAGAGTCTAAACCAAGACTTAGGTTTTCTTGTTCTTGTTCTTGTGCTTTTCTTAGGTTCAGAAGGAAAAAATACACTGTCATCACCAACAGATGCTTTATTAGAATCAACAACTACATTCTCAATAGAATAAAAATTCTATTATGAGAATTCTGGATGATATCCCTTGATTCTATGACAGTGTGTACATACATTCAATATTAGTTCTAAGACATAGAACCTATGGGCTTTTTGAATTTTCAGCACAACCTATGAATATATCATATATTCCTTTTCTCACCTAAACTCTTTCTTTTAGGTTGAGTAAGACGTACAACAATACAACCCCAATCTCTTAGATACCTCAATTTCGAGATTTTACACCTAAATTCACCATGGGATATCTTGTTCCTTTTACGGGACATCATATTTAACAAATAGCATATTGTAAACATAGCCTCACCCCAAAACCTTTCACTTAGACAAGAGTAAGCCAACATGGAATTACACATTTCTTTGAGAGCCTTATTCTTCCTCTCAAATACGCTATTCTTTGTGATTCCATCTTAGTCTTTAAGATTTTGAATATATCTAAGGCTTCATCTTTTGCATGCAATTAGTACACATAGAAAAACCTAGATGCATTATCCATAAAAGTAACAACATACTTTTATCAAACCATCCTCAGATTGATATTATACACTTCCTAAAATTACACGACTTAAACGAGCATGCCAAAGCATAGAATCATGGTTTTAAATATACTTAAATACATATAAATAAAATCCTCTGTTAAAATAGATTTATAATTCACATTCATTCTAGATATTCTATTTCTACTACAACAGTAGCCAAAGCCAATAAACACGTCGCATAGAAAAAAAAACACTTTTTTTTTTCATTCAAATCCAAAAATGAAAATTCTTATCTAAGTGTAATCCATGTCCACGAACCATTCGGAAAATATATAGCAACTCAAATTCAAGTTTACAAAATGTAAACAACCTTCTTTTTTTTTTTTTTTTTTTTTTTTTTTCAAGAGCATCAAAGTGAGAAGTCAGTTTAGTAAGGAAATCACACTTCCAAAATAAAGAATAAGAAAAGGAAAAAAAAAAAAAACATTTCCTTTTCCCTATGGCACCCAAATAAAATATATATCATTGTAAAAATTTTGAGCCAATAAAAACACCTCGTCTCAAAAAAGCCTCCCACTTTATCTTTTGTGTCCGGTCACAAAAGTCAAATGATATATTTTCCAAATTGAAGTGGAAACATGGATTAATCCCTAATAGCAATGTTTAAAAAACCGGTTCAAGCCGGTCGGTAGTATCTATTGAACTGTTTGATACAACCGGTTAAACCATCCGGTACCTCCGGTTAAACAGTTTCTTAGCCCACCCAGTACATCCAGTTGAACCGTCCGATACACCCGGTTAAATTGTTTCTTAGCTCACCCGGTACGGTGTAAAAACCAAATTTTAAAAATTGCCCAATAGTTTTCTATTGTCTTTTGGTTTTCAAAGCACATAGACCATTTACAATCCACAAAGTACATAGGCAAATGTCAAATTATTATCTAATTGATTTTGAATTTCAAAACAAAGTTCACTAAGTACCCACATGATCAATAGGTAAAGCACAAATCCACATAACATTTTCCTAAATTAGTAGAATCCATAAAAAAACATGTTTTCCTAAATTCACAAAACCACATGGAAAGCATGAGCTATTTTGTACTATTATTTCGATTATCAGGCCAACAACCAAAACCATCTTTTATCTATAGGAGGGTTCCAATTGAAGTTTAAAAAAATATTATCCATTTGACCTTAAAATTCAAACACATACATAAATGACAACACATATGAATCTTAGGTTATTTAAACCCACATGTTAAGTAATCTCCTTCCTTTTGCATGAATCCACAATTGAAAACACATATTACGTTTTCAAAACAAAACAACTTATAATTCAAAACTAGAAATAATAAATAATATATAAGTCTAGTTTCAGTTATGAGATTCTCTGGCCCTTCAAATCATGAATATCCTCATTAATATCCGTTCTCAAACTTAAAAACATTTTTACAGATCCGAGATAAGTAGAATAATGAAAATTTAATTATTAGTTATCAAAATGATAAGAAATAATTTAAGTACTCCTTAGATAATACCAATCAATTGTAAAACCATTTGTTATTGCTCATAAAACAAATAACTACATACCTGGCGTTAAATGAAGAAAAAAGCAGATGCATGCAGTCATAAAGAAAAAAGGACGATCCATCACAACTGCCAAGATCTACGTATTATATTATCCATTCAGTTCCACGAATCCAACCCAAATCATTAATTGGATCCATCGATTCAACATTAAAAGAAACACAATACTGTTGAACCGTCAAAACGACCAAAACCAGACCGAACAAAGAACTTCCGAATTGAATCCAGAAATTTGATTCAAATTCAAAGGCGATTTCAGATTAACACCAGGAAACCCAACAACAACACAAAAGCTTTAATCTTTGTTGATTTTTCCGAAGATCAGAACCCAGTTTCGAACAATAACCAAATCCGTAATCAATTCCGAACCCAGCAAATCGAACCGAAAATCAATTCAATCGAGCACAACAATCAAGTAGTTTGTTCTTTGTTGGAAACTTACCGATTTGCTGAAGATCGAAACCGTGAACGAAACCGAAAAATTAACCGAAAAATCACTTGGATTAGACTAAGAGTCGTGTAATCACTATCAGAACAAACTATTTGATCGGTACAATCAAAAGTTTGAACGGATTAAACTTAGTCTTCAAGAACGAATTTGATGTTGAATATTGAGAAGTAACTGTACCGTTTTCTTTTCTCGACCAGTTTTCTTTTTGCGTATGTAAAAAGAAATCAGCCATCGGTTTTTTCTTTGTTTTAGACATCTCGACCAAAACAACCAGATCCTTTTTCCTTTTCTAAAACTTGATTTATTGATTGGCCCAATCCATTAATTGAAACAATCGGATATAGTTTCCATGTATCCAAAACCCACATATAAGGCCCAATTAATTAGTTAATTTAACAGCCCATTGTGATTGATAAACCCTTAACATAAATGTTATGTATTTTATTTGTAGTTTAATTATAAAATCAAAACCGATAAATATGCCAAACCTTATTAATATCATATGAGCATGCACTCCCGCATCTCCTAACTCATTGAAAATTAACAAGATTAACTTAGTCGACAAGTTAATCCAATATCACCAAAACATGTCGATAACACTAAAATTACCAACATTTTCATTCAGTCAAACAACCCTTTGGCTGTTCTTCCAAACATGATAGCAACCTGCACAACATTCAATATTGTCTCAACCTGTATTTGGCTTTCAATAAGGTCAACTTCACTGACAACAAGATGCTTCAAGTTTACCTGCTTGGACGAAAGGCCTATCTTCTCCAAATCATTGAGCTGCACCATTACAGCCATTCATTATTAATAACTATCGACACCTTCAACCATTATATAAATAAAAACAAGTCATTTTTGTATGGTCAAAATGGGCCTTTTTGTCAAATTCTAAATAACTAATACGTTAATTATAAAAAACCAAATTTTATTACCATGACCTGTTTGAGAAAATAACACAATCCAAATATTTGCACGGACACGGTTGTAACACACGTGTAAGCCAATAGATCTATAAATAAACATTTTAAAAAACTCTTTAAAAAATTAGGCTCAGATCACTAAATGTATCATACCCAATCCCACCGCCACCGCTTCCGAGCGTAATGCTAACGGTACTTTTGCCGCCTGCTACATTGTCGTAATTCGGCTTTCTTTTTAGTAATTTTGTCTCTTTGCTCTTAATGGATATAGTCTTCACTCTAGAAACCCTTTGATCTATCAAATCATCAGGCTCGGCTCGAGCGTGAAGTGGTGTGTAGTTTACAAGGGATCCTTTGGTTCTCCAACGCGACCCGCATGCATTGCACAATACAGCTTGTCGGTAGGCCCGTTTCGCCAAAGTGTGCCTGTAATCGCAATAAGTTTTCGCAAAATGTCACAAAAGAACTAAATATATATCAACAACCAAATCAGAATAATATCTAACATAGTTAGGGTTATGGATAGAAAAAAGCCCTAATGCAAATGTGTGGAGATGAATGTGTGGAGTTAAGGATCTGAACGGAGATGTATTACGAAGAATGTCCTTCAACCTTCAAAAAACGTCAAACTTACAGTGTAAAAAGGGGTAGCCGGCCAAAAGACGTCAAACTTACAGTGTAAAAAGGGGTAGCCGGAATGTCGCTTGAACCTTAATCGGGTCTTCGTTTCTTGAAGTCACCGCCATCGCCAGAACACAGAACCACCGCTATGACCTTCTTAATCGTCGATCGCTGGCCCCCTCTTTCTATATCTACTCTCGCGGCGCTCTCTCTCTTCAAACACGCTTCCCTCTCTCCTTCGCTGGTGTTTTGTATTGCAGATAAGAGATCATTGAGGAAGAAGGGAAGGGATGAGTGGTTTGGCTGATGTGGGGTGAGGGGTTGTGTCCGAGTGGTGATGAGGGTGAAGTGATGATAGAGAAACAAAGAACACAAACAACCCAGACACAGTTTTCTCAAAACCACCGTACAACATTGGAAGCAAAATATACAACCTCTATTGCACAGAATTGTTGTAAATTAGAGTATTATATAATGTGTTCTCTTTAATAACCAGGGTTTTCTGTTTTCTTTGAAAGGCGTTTTTGTTTTTCTTTTTTCCTTTTCCTTTTGAGACAACCTCCCACCAAGCCACCATTCTAAATGCTTACTTAAGGGCATAAATATTAGCCGATATCTGTTTTTTGAACAACCAACTAAATCTTTATTAATATAAGAAAAGCCGAAAGCTAAACCCAAACACCTAAGTATTTACAATTTTACATCATACATGTTACATTCCACCAAACCATCTTTATCATTACACTTAAATCGCTTTCCATTCCTCGAAGCCAAGTGTATTCATTCTTGCTCAATTTCTGATCAATAGGAATCCAAGAACTTTGACCTCTTCGACTATTTTCTACAAGGATGATTACTTTTCGCTAAAAACCCATTCATTCAGGCTCTTCCACATTACCCACATCGTGGCAAAAAATAATAGCATGCACCACCTTCGCTTTCTTCTCCGACACTTTGATGTACCTATGCATTTCCAGCAAATCCTTCACATGAAAAACTTAATACAAATGTTAGGAATTAAGAATCACCAAAACATAATAAAGGATTTGTGTTGTTTGTATACGTAAGTTTATATATAACTGAATTGGACCTGCCTTCCATCCATTCTGGTGAAGTGCTGGTAGGTAACCAAATGGGTCTATCAGGGTCAGCCGCAACACACACTGTTCCGAATGATCGTGGATGGCACACCCACCTTGCCACACACTCTCAGTTTCTTCCCACAAAGAAAAGAAGCATTTGTTTAATCCAACAATAAATCCACTCTTGTGTAAAGTATAAAATGCAATCAACAGAAAAAATGGTATAGTTAGTACTCTATATAATGCAGAGAGTACAACCCCCATTTAAATAATTAAATATTACTTTGGTGAAGAGAAAGCACCAACTGCAATGGTAGAAGATGCACAAGCCATTGTTTTTTTTATAAAAACGTCTTCAAGATTTGGTGATGAAGAATAGGATTGTCAGGAAGAAGTTGGATGGTGTTAATTAATACGCAGTGAAATATAAAGATAATTGTATATAACATGACATGGATTCAAGATGTACCACTGAAGATACAATTGGTGTGACTGAGAGGCGTTTTTCCAAAGTGCTTCACGAGAGCAGTCTTTGGACCTCTTAGCAAAAACAATCCGCTGGCAATTTTCTACTTTCTTCGATGAGTTTATCAAACTTGTCTTCAATATCTTCACCTAAATACACATAATGATAGAGGTGGTTAGATAACGGGTCAATACGGGTTCAAGTTGAAATGGTTCCTTTTAAATGCGGGTTGGAACATCTTTGATAGGCAAGGCTCGCACATTTTTTTTATTATAATAGTGTATAGATATGGAAATGTGATTTATTTAACTATACCTCTCCCAAAAGATTCTCTAATGAGCAAGTCCCATTTGATTATAATAGTGTATAGATATGGAATGTGAGTATTTGTCAAACGAAGAAAACAAATACTGTAAACTTGCCATTCGTATGGAATCTTCGGCAGGCGGGGTGTGCTTTTCTGGACTGATGCATCAGACGACTTTACAGCAGCACCAGTTGAAGAAGCATACAGAAATTAAATAAACAATATAAACTCCACAAAGAACTAATTACCCTACATAGTAAAGCCCAGTGTTAGTTTACAACTGATAATGTTGCAGCTAGTATGAAACAAACTATCAGACTCCTAAGTAATATAAAAAAATAGCATGTGGCAATGATCGACATTTAAGCTAAGTAATATAAAAAAAAAAATAAAAAAAAAATGATTTGATAGAATAACAGTGTTATGATGTAGAATAATTGATACAAACAGTAATGATTCGTTACCACTACAGTTTCTTGGCTGACACAAGTCATGTTGATCCAAGAACGGAAACGAACATTAGTCGGCTTTTCTGGGTAATCTTTTGTCACAAAATAGCTTCCACAGGTAGATGCCCTCGAGTACAGACTAAGAGCCCACAAAAACAACAGTGTTACGCATTTTTTCATATGTTGAATAACATTTACATGATCTAAAGTTCTACTTCTAAATCAACATGTTTTGCACAAACTGAAGCAACAAAATTAAGGGTGTGCAATACCAGTACAGACCAATAGTCAATAGTGAATAGAGTTTTTTCACCATAAGACTTTTTACAGTTTCCAATAGGTTCTCTTTGTTATACTAAATAACCATTCATGTCTAAAACATATCCAATAACTGTAATAATTATTCAGTTGTACTTTACCTCCGATCAGCTGCTTTAACATATGTTCTGCAATATAGTTATATCCTTTTGCTCTATCTTTTTCAGAACCAAAGCGTGACATAGCCATTCAAAAGAGTGCCATCTGCACAAGTAAAGTAGAAGATGATGGTTTCACATTGAACATCACCCAAAGGACTCTACTAACCTTCTTTCCTTTGTTACTCTTTTCACTCGCCTTGTAGCTTCAATAGGTAGGAGTGCTTCTCTAAACTGGCTACATCCCTGAGTTTAGCCTGTTCTTCTTCTTCAAAAAAAAAAAAAAAATAGTTTTAATCATCAAAAACAGAACCAATTTTACAAGCATCCAAGCTTTCAGAAGACTCAACCTCATCAGATAATTTAGCAACAGAAACCAGACCCTTCTCAAGGTTGCTAGCCAGACCATGAACAGATAAGCGTTTTTTGTTGTTCTAACGACGGGCAGTCTCATTGGCGATGATTTCCTTCATGGAACCTACTTTCCCGTCCAATTGAGACAGATACAACCATAATGAGTTAATTGAAAAGTTAAAAAGAATAAACCTAGGGCTATGCAGTTTCGTTAATAGGTCCTTTGAAATTACAATATTCTCAGTCAAACAGCCACACAATCAATAAAAAAGTTAGAAACCCTAATTTAACATTTCTCCTCTAGAACACAAACACCCATCCAAAATTACGTTATACACCCTACACGGATGAACTTTCTGAAAGTTTTTCCGGCCGCCATTGATGAGATTCAGCGAAACGGAAACAAACATGGATTTAACTGAAAATCTGGTTCTATTATACGCAACTATAACATGAATCTGCCATCAAACGAAACGGAAACAAACATGGATTTTAATAGAGATGAATACATGACATGAAAAACAACAAAAATAAGGATGAACCTTCGATCAAACGGCAAATCTATCCTTAAAAAACTACTTAATCGCATATTTACCCAACTTAAAATTAAAATCGCATATATCCCCTTTCTTAACTATAAATGAATAAATATGTATTTTTTTAAAGAATTGTGAAAAATCTACAAAGACTAGTAAAAATGAATAAATTTGTATTTTTTTGAAGTTTTAGTAAAAATATGGGTAAAAAGTCGTTATATAACTTGTCATAATTCTTTTAGAGTTTAGAAAAGATGATGTTTTTTTTATGATAGACTTTTGCATGTAATAGAATCACTGTGTTACATAATTCACATGTTATTAAAATCTTATTTTCTAGTAGTATCATAACCTTGACTGTTTACCTGTTTTTAACAAAAATAAGCTATAAGATAAATAATATAATCTCTATTAAAGTTTATGTAATGAAGGTATAAAATAAAACTCATTACTTCTATTCTGCTAATAAAGAAACAATTTGTTCAGGAGTTGAAGAAGATGTATCTATCACATGAGCAATTTCAATAAAACTCTTTTTAACAACTTTGAGTTTATCAAACATATCTTACAGCTGAAGCCATCAGACCCAAATACAGTCTTTAGTTCCTTCGCAAATGATTTTGTTTACTTCTTTCGCAAAACATTTGATAATCTCTTTTTGTAACGATGGAGCTGTTAATTTATTATTCCTTTTTGCATTCTATAATGTGTGCTTACCAATATCCGGGTTATTATCACTAAAATTAATATAGTTGAAAGAAAAAGACATTTGGATAGAGATTCTGTCGATTCAACATGACCATGAAATGGTAAAGAATTTTCCAACAAGAATCTAGCACTACGAACACACCACTTAATCGAAACCAGTTTGCAATCTTTTCTTTTTTACTTAGCTTATTGAGTACCACATGAATGAACCACTTTTATTTCAAGAGACTGTCACATTTTTGCACCGCCTTATTAGTTTTCCCAACATGATCTTTTACGACATTCTTTTTGCTCCAAGAATTTTTTGCTCGTATAGAATTTTTTAGGTATATACGTTTTCGACCCCCTGGTTTTATAAATTTTTTAGGTATATACGTTACTTTTCGACCCCCATTCGGGAATTTCAAGCTTTGCCAATGATGAGGGCAACGTTGAGGTATTTACATACTATTCTTTGATAGTTTGTATTATTCTTTTGTATTTTAGTAGCAATGCAATGATTTGTTTTATCGTATTGTGGTTTTACAGGCCACTGGAGAAGACTATTCTGTTGAACCTGCAGATACCAGAAGGCCGTTCCGTGCTCTACTTGATGTTGGCCTTATCCGAACAACCACTGGAAACCGTGTTTTTGGTGCCCTCAAGGTATTTTCATTTCACATATTTATCGTCTTAAATGGCTAATTATATGTGCATCATATGAATTAAGTGATTTTTTATGAATAACATTAGGGAGCTCTGGATGGTGGGATTGATATCCCACACAGTGAAAAAAGGTTTGCTGGTTTTAACAAAGACGGGAAGAATCTTGATGCTGATGTTCACCGAAAGTACATCTACGGTGGAAATTGATTAAAAAATGATACTGTTACAATAACGTTCATCAATTTAGGAGATTTTGTAGACACTCCCTTTGTTTTCTAGCCTAGGGATGAGCAAATGGTACCGGGTACCGGTTCGGAACATCGGTACCGAATTTCCCAAATCGACTCGTACCGATTCAGTACCGACAATTAGCATTTTCGGTACCAGTATTTACCGGTTTTACCTTCAAACACCGGTCCGTACCAGTACCGAACCATACCGTGCCGGATATTTTTGGTACCGGTACCCATTTTTTGGGATTTTCGGTACCGGTACCGGTTGGTACTAAGTTAATCCCTACTTTGTACCATAAATATTGCAACTTATAATTGGGTCTGTTATGAAAACTGTTTGAATGTACTTGACCCAATTCAAAAGTATAATTGGACAATTGATCTGTAACCATTGTATTTAAGGATATGCTGCAAGCTTTAACATGATTACTTTTCTGAAAATGAAAGGTTTTTTAAGTATCATGGGACCAAGGGATGCAAGTTTGAGTTTAATGGTTATGAGTCCATGTAGGGTCGAGCACAGCCATTAGGGTAACCATTGTAAGACGTATAAAACAGAGTTTAAGGTTTACCTACAGTCTAACATCACACATAGCGGTCGTAACTTCAGAACACTGTCGAAAAGGCACCAAAGGCCTGTTCGCCGACCAACCTACAATAAGAAATGAACGCTCAAATCAGACCAAACATTAGGATCAAAAGGGAGTGCAACTCAAGTTCAAAGCTTTAAGTATACATCAGACACACATTTTCTTAGTGGGAATGAAGGTTTTTGATCACCATCTTCTAGCAGCCACTAAAAGCAATCGTATATGTCAAAGACAATTGCTCAACAGTCAACACATGTGAAAGCTGGATCCTCCTACAAAATGCATTAAAAATAAATAAATATAGGTGATATACGTGTGATCATCATAAGACGTCCAACCAGATAACAAAAGACACATTCAACAAAAAAGAACAAAAGAATTCATATCTTACATCATGATGCAACACTAATATGCTTGATTTCAGTTAAGAATCAGATTAATTAAGGAATTTACAAATCATAAACACCTTTAAGCGCAACGTGATTTTCAGAAAGAGTAACGACCCGATTTTGAATTTGGAAGAGATGCCTGTGATGTGATGCCTTCTAGAACACGTTTCAATTCCGCTTTAGCCCGTTTAACAGATTGACAACTATGAGATCAACCACACAAAGTTCACAAACACAGATCACATAACATAATTCGCCATAATCTACTTTCGAAACCAGCCTAGACTAACACACAGATCTGTTCATGGTGACAAATGGTTTGATGAATCAATAAAACTGCAAATTAACCACACATTAACCACAACAGATCTACTGCATTTTGTAACTAAAATCACAACTTAAACAAGCTCAAATTAAAGCTAAACTACCTGAGACTTGTTATAATAATTGGCTAGAGCGAGAATGGCATTGAGAGTGGCTGCACCAGAACCAATCCGGTGGCCATCCGGGTCGGGTACATCAAGAGTAACAGTAGAATCGGAGATCCGACCTTCAGCATGAATCTCGGCTTCGTTGCAACTGGAAAAAAAAAGAATCAAAATCAAACAAACAAACAGCCATACGAACACGTAATGAAGTGAATTGAAATGGTTGTTGAAAAACCCTAATTCCTTTTAACCACAACCATACAAATAGGAAAAATCGAAAACCTAGAAATTGGCAATGAAAACATACTGTATTACGGATCAAATCTTCAGCCCCACACAATTCATTCATGCAAATCTTCACCTGCAACAACGACATTTCACCCCCAAATCTCTCTAATCAAACCCCTACACATGCAATCAAAAAACCCCAAATCAAAACCCTAACAAAAATCCCCAACTTCCTTCACAGTTACCAGATCACAACCCAACAATCAAATACTCAAACCCATCAAAATTCTAACTTTAAATAACACAAATCGAAGTATAGTTTACAAAACAGAGAAAAAATTAAAAAGATTAAAAGCACGAGTTATATACCTTGTCGAGGTTAAGCGCGAAATTCTGAATCCTTCGATTAAAAACACCCTCAGCCGGAATCTTGGCTTCGATGCAACTGAAAAACAAAAAAGAAATCACGATTGAAATAAAAATTAATGAAAAGGAGATAGGGTTGGAGAGAGAGACGGTGGTATGAAGGGCAGAATAATTTGTCTTCACGTGAAAGAAAGGTGTAGGAGTGACACATTTTTTTTTGAAGGGCAACTTTTTTAAAAACCCAGAAATCTCCAAGAAAGAGATAACCGAAAGGTGTGGTGTGGCTAGTTTAAATTTTTGCCAAGTGTCCACATGAGTTAGTCATTTATTAGAGGAGATAGATAGATATATTAAATTATAGAGGTTATACTGTATATGTTAAACCATTAAGAGGTCTAATTGGTAAGAGATTTTGAACTGGCAAGTGCTTATTCAGTAAGTATGCCAATGTGATAGTTGTTGGTTGAGAAGGTGGTGCGTGAGTAGTCGGGTGAGGGTTATGAACATAGGCGAAAGAACAAATGAGTATAAATTTTATTTAATATCATTTTGAAACTTATTGGGCAAGGGACTAGGGATGACAATCAAACCCGAACCCGACGGGTAAACCCGAAACCCAACACATTTGGGACGGGTTTGGGGTCGGTTAATCGGGTTTGGGACGGGTTTGGGAATAGTTTTTATTTTTTTCGCGGGTTTGGGACGGGTTTGGGATTTAGTGATATACCCGTTTACCTGACCCAGTTACCCGATAAAGTATACCCATTTACCCGATTGTATACCCGATATAATTTCTTTTATATTGTTAATATGTATATATATGATACATCCATTTTTTACACATATAGCTATTCTATTCCGTATACATTGTAGTTATTTGATATATATTTTTATAATAACAATACAAAATGTAACCGGTTAGTAGCTACCCGATAGATACCCAATGAGTTTTGAGATGAGTATATCCAACGAGTAATCTTTTTAAATTAACGGGTTTACCCGAAACCCGCGGGTATACCCGATACCCGATGGGTATTTACCCGCTAGAAACCCGACGGGTTTTGGGACGGGTTTGGGACAAGCTTATCTAATCAGGTTTGGGTTTGGGATTACCTAAACCCGTCCCAAACCCGACCCATTGCCATCCCTACAAGGGACAGAGGTTTTCTAACTGGGTAAGGGACAGAGGTTTCCTTTTGTGTGCACGTTTGATCAACCACACGGGCATAAGGCGATTGATTGGTTACAGGGCCGGCTCAACCTTTTCGGAGGCCCAAAGCGAAAACTAAAGTTGCGGGCGTTTTTATTTCATGTGGGATATTACTGAGGTTGGTTTGTACTATGTATGTGGTGGGCATGAATATATTTGATGTTATGAGATGTTGTTCTATCTAATCCAGAGGTGATTAGAAATTACAACTGCATTTTCACAAAATGAAAAGCAACCATCACAAAACAATATATACTGACAAAAAATCATAATATGCTTTATTATCAATTAAAAATCATACCTATGAGCCTCGATGTGTCCATTGCACTAGTATTCGCTGAAATCACGTAGTTAAGCTACGGAACAACCATAAATCTAGTAATGTCTGTTGTGAATCAACAAACATATTTGCAAAAACCTAAAGAAAAGAACTGATAAAAAGCTAAACTTTATTCACCCTTAATCCATATACCATTAAGAAATTCACTATTGCTTAGAAATATAAAAAAATTACCAGAAAAATACTCACCAAAAAAGAGTTGGGTTTTCTGTCATGCGAACATGAACGAGAGACGGAGGTGTCCAATTAAAACAAAATAAAGTGGGCCTAAACAAAACAAAATTGCGGCCTTAAAAGTTATGAGGCCTAAATCAACCGCTTTAGTTTAATTACGTTGGAGCCGGCCCTGATTGGTTAGCAAACTGACCTGTATATTAAGAATTCTTAGAAAAATGTGTTTTACGTTACAAGCTAAATCTTGCTGGGCGTTGTATGGCAAGATTAACAAGAGAAATAGGTATCACGTATATTTTTAGGGTTTGTGTTGTGTTGTGTTTGGATCTGTGTCATATTTTCAAGTTTGTATTGAGTTCAACCTCCAACCAAAGAACACAATACGTTTAGCATGCATGTACATGGGGCATGGACCACAAACCCGTCCAAGTTATGCATACCTATTAGCTAGCATGGTTATTCTAAAACGAGTTTAAATCGAAGTCCGTATTTAACACCCACAAAATTGTAAACAAACTCAAATAGGGTGATGATAGTCCATTGAAAAAAAGTAAAATCTTTAAACATCTAAATTTAAATTTAAGAGAGAGCTCTTAAAGTTCAAATCCCATGTAAAGAAATTTGCCGTGAAAAAATATTTAGAGTTAAATGCCATTTTAGTCCCTGTAGCTTGGGTCATTTTGTCAGTTTAGTCAAAATGTTTCATTTTTCGCCTGTGAGTCCAAAAAGTTTCACCGTTTCTGTTTTAGTCCACTGGGTTAAATTCATCCATTTTTTCTGTTAACGAGAAGGGCAATTCGGTCATTTTATACGGCCGAATTGCCTTTCTAGTTAACAGAATTACATATAAAATGACCGAATTGCCCTTCTCGGTAACAGAAAAAATGGATGAAGTTAACCTAATAGATTAAGGGCATGTTTGGCTAAGCTTTTCAAAGTAACTTATTGGCTTAATCAAAAAGCCAATAAGTCATTTTAGTGCTTGGCAAATTGAAAAGTGCTTTTGAAAATGGCTTTTTGAGATGAATGAAAAGGAGTTTTTAAGAAGTCACAATATTGTGACTTCTTGGCCAGCTTATAACTTTTCAAACTTCAAATTACCAATGTACCCCTTCTTTACCCTCTTATATCTAAAAGAATGTCCATTTTAGTCATTTTACATCAATAAGCTAAGCCAAACACTTTTTAAAAAACAACTTATTGACTTATTGGCTTTTCCCACCCTATAAGCTAATCCAAACACTTTTTTTAAAAACTCCTTTTCAAAAAGTCCTTTTCCCAAAAGTCCTTTTCCCAAAAGTCCGTTTTAACTCTAATAAGCTTAGTCAAACATGCCCTAAAATGGCAAGGGTGAAACCTTTTTAAACCCACATGCGAAAATTGAAACCTTCGAACAAAACTGACAAAATGAACCAAAGAGACTCAAATAGCATCTATATATGATAAAATGAAAAGTGAATGAACAGTATTTTCTTATTATATTCCTTTATTAGACTATGAGGTATGGTGCGAGGGTTGGGGAGTGGGTTGGGCATAAATGCTCAAGTTACCATCCCGTGTGGGCTTGGGTTTCGGCGTGGCCCCTTGGGCTGGAGTTTCAGCCCGGGCGTTGGGCATGCCTAGCGGTCCTTCGTGACCGGCTCTCATTGGCTGGGTTGGCTAGGCCATAGCGGCAAGATTTAAATTTTAAAAAAATAACCGTTTGGCTTATATATGATAAAATGAAAAGTGAATGAACAGTATTTTCTTATATATTCATTTATTAGACTATGAGGTATGGGGCGAGGGTTGGGGGGTGAGTTGGGTATAAATGCCCAAATTACCACCCAGGGTGGGCTTGAGTTTCGGCGTGGCCCTTTGGGCGGGAGTTTCAGCCCGGGCGTTGGGCATGCCTAGCGGTCCTTCGTGGCCGGCTCTCATTGGCTGGGTTGGCTAGGCCATAGCGGCAAGATTTAAATTTTAAAAAATAACCGTTTGGCCAAGCCAAATGGTTCACCCAAATCACTATAAAACCCCCCAACCCCACCGCCTGTCCACATCGCTACCCCAACCCTTCACGACACCTACCCGAACCCGCTACCCACACTTGATACCGGCACAACGTAATGAAGGGCCGCCAACCCGGTGAGACCCGTTACTTGCCGGAAGCTTTCGCTAGCTACCGGCACAACGTGGGGAACGACCGGCACAATTTAAACGCGTGCCAACACAAGTGGCGCGAGCTACGACCGAAGCTCGACCGTTTTAAAGCCTACTACGATAGCGAGTCCCGGGCGGTGATATAAGTCACGAAGACCGGGTAGCGGTGGCCAACATCGAGTTCTGAGGCAAGGAGCGGAAGCCGTTTGACAAGCTCGCCCTGTTCGAAATCTACTTAACGTTTTAAGCTTTTTTTTTTTAATTTTGTAATCTTTTTTTTTTAGAATTTTGTAATTTTTAGGAACTTTTAATAATAATTTTAGGTTTTTTTTTTTTAATTCTGTATGTATTTTTTAATTTTATGTTTTTTTTTTTTAATTTTTTATAAAACTGGCCAACCCACGCGGGCTAGCCACGCCCCGCCATACCGACTCAACACGTCACTCACCAGCGGGGGGGCTTGAAGTCCACGTGTCAACCCATGCCCCAAACCCCCACCCCACCATACCCCACGGTCGAAAACACCAAATGCCTTTCGCGCAACGCGCGTCATTAAAAAACACTAGTTTAACTAAAATATTCGATTCTTCTCGTCGCCATTTATTTAACATAATCTACTTGAAAAATCAAAATATCAGTTAACTCAACTAAATCAAAATATCAGTTAACTCAATTATTCTCGTCTCAGTTAAAGTTTCATTTGATCGTGGGCCCACAAAACCGCGTGATCACCATCGAACGTAGTCAGCTGCTTCAAGTCTTGTCGACGATCTCTACGGCGCCCCTCCGATCAGCTCCAATCAACCACCGAATTCTTTGTTCTTGCGACTTGATTTGAAGGTCTGGTAACCCTAACTTAGGTTTCGATTCTGTAAATCCTTAATTTGATTGCAAGTGTTAAAATCATAATAGTTGTTAGTTTATATTAGTTATAGCTGTGGATGTGTTAGAGTTCCGTTATCTAAACACCCATCTTTTACAACATCCAATATCTTAGTGTGTGGGTCAGTGGGTTCAGGTTGAAATTGATGAACAGAGCATACCCCAACCCAAACACACTTGAAACCCTGTAATCCGAACACCAGTCATGTTTAGATAGTTTGTTTTCAAGTAATATGCTGTTCTCACTTTATGGTTTACGATGCTGCAACTAAAAAATGGGTGCTCAAGCTGCACTATTGCTTATAAAAAAAGTGTTTTGACCAGTTACTAGGTGCAGTGGCGGATCTAGGATTCCGACCAAGCGGGAACGTTTTATAAATAAGCGGTAACGAAATCGAAAAAACGTCAAATTTTTCCAAAATTTACACTAAAAACGTCAAAAATTTTCCGACCAAGCGGTAGCGGAGGCTACCCCTTGGTCTAATATATATCCGCCCCTGACTAGGTGCACCTTAGATCATTTAAAGTTCATATCTAGAACCTTAAGAATATAGCTGGCTCTTGGGAATCTTCAACAATATTACTTAATACTTATATTCTGTCCCTTCTCATTCGTACATGCATGCTCTCTCTAGAAAATGGCATATCATATTTGGTCTAACTCAGTCATATTGCAGAGGAAATAACTTTCACTATGGAAGGAGGTGATTCATATCCTCATGAAGTAGTGCGAGAGTGCCTCGAACTGCTTTCCAGTATTATTCAAGAAGATGGACCCAACCATATGAACCCTTTTATACTGAAGATTAGGAAGGTAGCTGCTTTGCTACGAGAGGGGAGGCCAAACATGTTCGATCCTCAGGTAGTCGCTATCGGACTTGTCCACAAAGAAAATGAGGACCTGCAAGCATCTGAAAGGGTGAAATCATTTTATATAGAACATCTATTCAGTGGTTACTCTTCCGAACGAGCAAGACAATTGATGGAATCATGTATAAGGAAGGTGCTCCCTTTAGTGCCCAAAATAAAAGAATATTATGCTGTGGTGAAATTCGACAATGATGTTGAAATTGCCGTCTCATTCTGTAGGGATGCTCTTTTTATACTTGGATTTAGTAAACGGTGTTTGGAAGCTGATGATGATTCACATTCTAGAAACATGCCCCGAGTCCAAGCTATAATGCATGATTTGATGTTGGCAGAAAATCAGATTCCCCTTTTTATAATTGTTGAAATATTTCAGTGCATTTCTGACCCAGATGTTGGCCTTGTTCAACATCTCCTTCCAATTCTATCTCATAACAAACTTTTTGAAGAAGATATAGACATCAGCAAAGTTTCAATTGCAAACGCTCCTCATATTCATGACCTTATACATCAGTGTCACATGCCTCATGATCATGTCACTAAACCAGCTTCCCGAAGCTCAGGAATCCATTCGGCTGCAGTTCTACACAACGCAGGGGTCATCTTTAAACCTAACCTAACTCCACAATGGCCAATTGAGATGATTGTGCAATTACCTTTCTTTGGGTCTTTCCGTAGGCCTACTCTTATAATGCCAATATTATGTGTTAATAATCACACACTATCGGTTTTTATGAATCTCATTGCATACGAGCACCAATATGCATCCCATAAGCCTATTACATCATATGCTTATGCCCTGGGCATGCTAGTGAAGACCAAAGAAGATGTTGACAAGTTGGTAGCCTCGGGAATCCTTTTCAACCATATGGCTACAAGTGAAGAAGCTGCGGATATGATCAACAACATTTTGAAAAATGTTACCGTTGCAGATTCTTTCTACCAAGAAGAGTGGAATAAATTGAATAAGTACTGCGATGGCAGCTGGACTACCTGGTTTATGAAGATGAGCAGGCGATTTAAAATTGTTACATCATTTTTTATAATCCTCACATTTGCACAAGGCGTGGTTCAGACGATCTATACCATTAAGTCCGCTGAGAAACAAGAAGTGTAAGTTTTACCTTCCTTTTGTTGTTCACACTATATATACTTAACGATTAAAAAAAATACTAGGTTGCATATGGTGTCCTTGATATATATATATATATATAGACAGAGAGAGAGAGAGAGAGAGGGGGGAAAAGGTTTAAATACGTGGTCTTCTAAAAGTAGAAAGTCGTAGAAAGGGTATCAAACGGACTTCGAAGTATATTCTAGGGGCATTGGAAACGTTTCGTCGAACGATCTTAGATTTTAGGTTTTTGCTTTTGAATTTTTAGCTTGTAGATTTTAGAATTTTTGTTTAGTATTATAATAATATTTTTTTATTTAAAGGTAAAAAAAAGGGTAAATTACTTTTTGAGTCCCTGTGTTTTAGTGGTTTTAACTAGTTGAGTCCAAAATCAAAAAGTTTAACGACCTGAGTCCCTATAAGCATTTTCATTAACCATTTAAGTCCTTTTGAGTCCAAATTTTAACCTTTTGAGTCCAATTTTTTGGACTCAAATCGTTATAAAATGAACAAAATTGGACTCAAAACGTTATAAAATAAATGGCTAGGGACTTAGGGCGTTAAACGTTTTGATTTTGGACTCAAGTAGTTAAAACTACTAAAACACAAGGACTCAAAAAGTAATTTACTCTAAAAAAATTAAAAAAAATAGAAAAATAAATGGGTAAAGTGCCAAAATGTCCTTGTGTTAACACTACATTTTAACTCAGTTTGTGATTTGGATGAAAATAGCAACAAAATCAAAACATCAGGTGTCCAAATACAAAAAAAATAAAAATTGTTTTGGATGTTATAGGCTATTAGACCGAGATTTTATACTCAATTTAAGTTAATGATTGTTTCTATTATTAGATTGTATTGTCCTATATATAGGACCTTCTTTGTACACAATATTCATTCAATACAATACACAATTACAATACAAATTATATGGTATCAGAGCTTAAATCAATTCAAAACACAACTTAAATCAGTTCAAACAGATTGGGGAGGGGAATTTCGAAACCTATCCTCTTTCTTTGCAAAACTTGGAATTCTACATCGCCTATCTTGTCCTCATACAAGCGAACAAAATGGCTTTGTTGAGAGGCGCCACCGTCATGTGGTCGAAACCGGTCTCACCCTTCTAGCTCAATCTGGTGTTCCAATGCGTTTTTGGAACTTTGCCTTTGAAACCGCCACATACTTGATAAATCGCATGCCATCACGTACCTCATCCCACGTCTCTCCCTTTGAGCTTCTTCTCAAACGTAAACCCGATCTTTCTTTTTTTACGTGTTTTCGGGTGTCAATGCTTCCCTCATCTTCGTCCCTATAATCCACACAAAATGGATTTCCGCTCATCACCATGTATCTTTCTCGGGTATAGTCCCTCACATCACGGTTACCAATGTCTTGATCTTACCTCGAATCGCATTTACATCGCCCGACATGTACGGTTTAATGAAACATACTTTCCTTTCCTTCATTCATCTTCCCCTACACCTACCCCACCCTCTCCTGAGCCTTATTTTTCATCCTATCCTTCACCACCTGAACAACCATTTCCTTCCAATCCAACTGAACCGTCTACATCCTTGGCCCAAACCCAACCGGTCCAACCATCCTCACCATTGGCCCAAACCAATCCGGCCCAACCACCATCGGCCCACATCCATCCTGTCCAACAACTAACCGAATCTGTTCAACCACCCAACCCATCCTCAACCGAACCACCTACTGTCACTTATAAACGCCGCTCAGCTACGAACACTCACCCCACCCTCCCAGCCTATCAAACTTACCAAAACACTTCACCACCATCCAACATATCAAACCCACAAAAGTCCACTGATCAAAATCACCAGATAAACAAGAACACAGGCAAAAAATCAAAGAAACCCAACAAAAAAATCAAACCATCAAACCCACATAGTCCATAGAGTTCATCAGACCCACATAGTCCACAGAGTTCATCAGACAAAAAATCAAAGAAACCCAACCAAAACAAAATTGAAAACCCACCTTCACTGACCCAACTCAAACCATCATCAAGCACCCACCACCTCCGACATCGAGCACCCACTACCTGCCATCGAGCACCCACCACCTCCGACATCGACACTCCACCACCGTCATCGAGCACCCACCACCTCCGCCATCGACACTCCATACCTGTACTCGCTTGATACTGATAAATAGAGGAATTGTAAAACTTTGTTTGTTAACCAGAGTTCAATCGGTGGTCGATAAGGGTTCTCGGCCGGTGGTATATAAGTTAAGAGAGAAAGGAGGTGCTCGATGGGGGGTGGTAATCGGAGATGAAGAATAAATGGTCGACGGTGGTGATGATGGTCACCGTTCGGAGGTAAAGGGTGTTCTCTGATGAGATAATCGGAGGTCGATGGTGGTGGGTATACGTCAACCGTCGTTGGTGGGACAGGTGACGGAGGTTAATGGCGGAGGTCGTGGGAGACGGTGGTCGATGAAAGAGGTTAATAAAGATTGTGGTGATGGTTCTTTTGGTGGCGGAAGGGTGAAGAAGGAGGTGGGTGTCGGCGGTAATGGGTTGTTCGTCGGAGAAGAAAAGAGGGTAGGAGAGAGAGGGAGTCTGATCTGATTATGTCTGTCAATCAGACTTTAATAGAGAGATGATTTGATAGGTTGAATAAATGACTATAATACCCCTTATTCTGATTGGTGGAGAGTGGTTCTCACAGTTCTTACAACTGGGGATGGTTTCTATTTTAGCGGCTCCCTATATATAGAGAAAATGTGAGAAATATTGTGGAGATGACATGTGTCCTCAATCTAAATTAATTCAAAAGGGTAAACAACTAATTTTATCATTAATTCAATTAATACAAACTTTCCAAAACCGCCACCTTAATTATAGGAACAGGAGTTTTTTAAAAGATCTCTAAAAAACACTACGAATAACACTGCAACCACCATTCAGCACGTATATAACACCATTCAATAAGTATATAACACCATTCAACAAGTATATAACACCATTTTAAAGATCTCTATAAAAACACTACGAATAACACTGCAAAATCACCATTCAACACATATATAACACCATTCAATAATTATATAACATCATTCAATAAATATATAACACCATTCAATAAGTATATAACACCATTTTAAAGATCTCTGTAAAAACACTACGAATAATAGGGATGAGCACGGGATCGAACCGATACCGAACCGATACCGATCCCGATTTTCCTCAAAAATTGATCCCGATCCCAATCCCGAATACAAGCGGTATGGTACCGGTATCGGTACCGGTTTTTCGGTATGATACCGAAAAATACCGAATTCTTGAAATGATAAATTGCCACCAAAATCATCAACACTATGGCCCTATGTCAATCATCAAGTCACTTATTATCTTAAAAAAAAAAAAAAAAATACAATTTATACATTTTAGAAACATTAATTAGTTTTTATATGAGGCATTATAAAGACCTCACTAATTCGAGCAGCCATCATGCACTGAAGAACATATCAAAGAGTTGATTTGGAGTAGGGATGAGCATGTGGTACCGGATACCGATACCATACCGATACCATCCCGATACCGTACCGTACCGATACCATACCGCTTGTATTCGGTATCGGTATCGGTATTACGTTTTACCATTTTTCGGGATCGGGATTTTGCGGGATCGGTACCGGTATTTTTCGGTAATACCGAATTAATACCGATTGTGAGGTTAGCTTATTTAAAAGGGAATATACCATTTTATGGCAGTACCGAATATACCACTTATTCCCATTTCCCACCCATAGCTCTTACACTTGAAGATGACTGCGAATTTGCTGATCCAGCGTGTTCATTTATAGGCAACAAAAAGTAGTAACAAACAAATAAATCAACCAACAAGTAGCGTTTACACATATGAGAAGAAGTAAACCAACAAGTAACTGGCAGTTAAATTCGAGAATAGAAGCAGCGATGGTAAAATCTCTTGAAAGACCATTTGAATATTACAAGAAAAGAAAAGTCACAAATGATGCAAGTAAAAAACCCAATATGCCCTTTGCCTTTATTTTGTATTAAAAGAACATAATAGGAGGAAATTCTAGGATCATGTCACAATCTCTAAATTGTATACATCAACTACACACACATACATACCTCCTCAATGAGCGGGGTCTAGATTGAATTTAACAGACTCCCTTCAATATCTAGAGAGTCTATTATTTGTTAAGGGCAAACCTTGTTAACCTTTTTTGTTAAGTCTTTACTAAAATGACTAAAATGCCCTTTAATATCTAGAGAGTCTATTATTTATTTAATTATATTTGACTAAAATAATTTAAAGTTTTATTTATGTTTATATTTTTATATTTTTCTGTTTTATTTATTTTTTTATAAAATTATATAAAAACATATAATTTTATAAAAAAATATAAATAAAACATATAAATATAAATAAAACTTTAAATTATTTTAGTCAAATATAATTAATTAAAAAATAGACTCCCTAGTTATTAAAGGGCATTTTAGTCATTTTAGTAAGACTTAACAAAAAAAGTTAACAAGGTTTGGCCTTAGTACTCAACATTGTGACAAATTAAAAAGTTAATGCCTGATTTTGCAACAAAAAACTATTAGTACCCTACATTGAAAGTTGGCAGAAACCACAAGGACCAATAGTGTAATTTTTTCATATATATATATATATATATGACAAGGATCCGTTAGGAACCACCCTTTATTGCGAGAACCAATGTGAACACAACCAAAAATACATAAAAATAGCTAAAAAACACACAAATTTTTTTTTTAATATTTTTTATACAAAAATCGCTACTTTTAGTAGCAAAAAAAAACTTTTTTTTAATTTTTTTTTTTGCTACTAAAAGTAGCGATTTTAATGAAAAAAATTATTTGTGTTTTTTTGATTTTTTGGGGGTTTAGTTTTTAGCATTTTAGCTTGGGGGGGGGGGGGGGGGGTTAGGTTTTTTTAGGTATTTTTGGTTGTGTTCACATTGGTTCTCGCAATAAAGGTGGTTCTCGCTTGAACCTATATATATATATATATTTACTTGTTAAATAATAGTATTACATAATAGTTTTCATTATACACATTATTGTACATATAAAATATTGTTTTTAATATGCTCGTTTGGTGTATATATACACATTATTTAAAAAAATATTAATAACATGTATATAGAAAATACTATTTTTAATAAGCTCGTTTTTATGGTGTATTTTAAAAAAGAAAACTAACAGATGAAAAATTTATGGTCGTTTAAAAAACATAGATGTGTGTGTATATTATTTTATACGTTAATATTTAAAAAAAAATGCACGATAGAAATGTACATGTTAAAAAAGATTTTCTTTATAAGCCAAAATAATACTTTACATATATATATATACAAAGGTTGTGTTTTTATTTAACAGGAGAGAATATATATATACATAGGGGAAGGTTCTATGCAGAATATTAGAATGAGTGATTTATTTTGTTCTACGTGTTCTTGTAGTATTTAGTGTTTTGCATAGAGTGTTCATGGTCCGGTTTTGACAAAAACAATTGGCCTGAACCGCTAACTACGGTGTCAGAATAAGAAAGCTAGTAAATAAATGTTCAACGGTTGGTTTAGTGTTCCAAATCATAAACCATCAAACCGTTGAAAGCAGACCTTTTATATATATTTCAAACCGGCTGATTTGCGTTGGTTTAGGTGGTTCGATGGTTTAAGAACATCTCTAAATATTACGGTAAAGATCGATAGCATAGAATGAAATGAATTTATGGGGAAGAGATTTCTCATTATACTTGTTGTATGATTTACAAGTCTCTTATTACTCCTTTTATTACAATACTTCTGTACTCTATATGAACAAACGTATCATTCCATTTGTGTTGTAATTCTCTTTATGTGCCTGGGTACCTCTAGCAAGATGTGCAACAAACAAATTAACTGGGCTTTCGCTAATTGTATTAAGGGATTGTATTTTACATGTTATCAAGGATGTTTCAATGTACACCTTCATTGTTAACCCTGCATATTAACCGGGCTTTCGCTAATTGTGGATGTTATTTTTTCTTTTTCCAGGAATCGTGCTTGAAAGTGGTGTTCAAGGTTTAGTGCTTCAAAAGACCAAATTCGTTACTCTTTTTTTGGTGTGTAATTGTTATACAACGGTGCTTGATTCATGGATTTAAAATGAATATTGTATTTCGGGTAAAAAAGTGTACTTTACTAAAACTTTTTTTGTTTATTGAATACAGCCACTAAAAAGTTAAAAATACTGAACATGTTTAGAAACTTAAATTTTGTATGACGTGGGTGGACTGCGTTAGATGTATAACACATAAAATAATATTACAATAGTATTGACTAAAAAAAGTTGAAAACAAAAAAAAGTTGTGAGTTACAAGTTACGTTACTACTTTTGTACGGATGGTGAAAAAACATTGAAGAACATTAAAGTATCGAAAAAAACCCTCAAATGAATGTGGTTATTGATACTTAAATGTTACATAGAAAAGGAAAGTATTGATATGCTAAAAGGATATGGATGCATGCTTTATGACGATCTGAAAGCATAAAAATGAATGCTGATACCGGTATTGATAACATTGTTACCGGTACCAATGTGGTTTGGGGACTTTACGATACGTTACTATTTCTGTACGGGTGGCGAATGATGTGGTTCCAACGATTTCGTTGGCCAAAGAAAATAGAAAGGAAACCAGAAAGGAATTTAGAGAGAGAATTCAAGACTAATATTTTTCATTCATATCTTTGTTAATTCAGAACAACGTACAAATACTAGATGAAGATAACTACTTGCTAAAAACTAGGAATAAAAAATGGAAGACATGGGAATGATATGAAATTATGGAAAACATGCATAAACAAAAGAGTTAAAGTGCTAAACTAAATTTAGATCGTGGCCTTCAAAAGTGCATTTAATCGGTACATAACATTCCACCCCGCTCAAATTCACCTTGTCCTCAAGGTGAAATCGAAAAAGCACTTGGAGTTGTCCATGACGGTTGCCACTTGCTTTGTACCGTAGAATTTGGAGAAGTAGTAACGAGTCCCCACGGTGGACGCCACTCACGTTTTGAGGCTGCCTCTTTATATATAGCATGAAAATCATGACCAGGAATAACCTCATTCCTATTAGCAACCTTAGCAAGAACCCAGGGGTAAACTGTTCCAAATGTGTTGTAATATTTTTTCAACAACTCCATCACTTCCCACATGGTGGGTACTTGGAGATTTTGGGAAGTGAGCACACCCACATGATCGGAGCATAATTCCGAAGACACATCATGTGCTTTTGAGAAACTGATCATGAGTTTAACTTCTTGACATGACTCCATAGAAACATGAGCTGGGGTTAGTAAGGGTTTTAGGGCAGTGGAAGGAGGTGCAGGGGTTGGTGGAGACGGTGTTGTAGTTGTTGACGGTGTGGCTACGGGCACCCATTTAAGGGCTGATACGTTTTTTAGGGATGGTTTCATGACTGTTGTCACGGAAGGTTGGCCGGAATGGGTGGATTTTTCGGTTGTTGATGCAGGTAATGGTTCGGAAACGAAAGCGGTTGGTGATTGGATATGGGTTTGGGGGGCTTCCCATGCGGTTCGAATCGATCGGAACTCGTTGAGAAGCGTTTGCAACTGAGACTCGAGCTTCGCAAGGGATTCGTTCATCCATTGGTAGAAACTCGATCTTATATAATTCATAAAACAAACTTGATATGCTTAATCATCCCGTCATTTTCTCAATCAATTTTGTGGGTGACATCTTATGACCCATTTAAAAAAAGACACTGGTTGATTTGGGTAAAAAAGTTTAATCATAGACTTAGTTGGGTACATTCAAAATTGTACACGGATCAGGGGAGTCGTGGACTACTCTTAATAATGGCCCAGCAAACGAATGCTATGTTTTAATTAATGGCCGGAAATAAAACAACAATTTATATGTTTTATCAATGTTTTCACAACTACACCGGATGTCAAACCGGTCTCCTTACCGATTCACTGGCCGGATCGATAAAGCCGGATTTAAGAACCGGAATATAAACATATGGTTGGGTTCAATGGGGAACATTAAAAAAGTGGGAAACCGGAGAAAAGTGCATTTAACATGTTAAATAAATCATAAAAATTATATTTAACATGTTAAAAATTAATATTTTTTTCAGATGTTTTTCGAAGGTTTTACATAGAAGTACATATAGAAGCCTTTTTAATAAAAAAGTTCAAAAACTAAAAAAAAAATGCTTAAAAACCGGTTAAAAATTGTAAAAAAACTTTTTACAAAAATGATTTTTTATTGGAATATCTTATACACATCATTATATGCAGAAGCTTTGAAAAAAAAAAATTGAATTCTTTTCAGCATTTTAAATTGAACTTTTATTAAATATTTAAATGTTAAATGCACTGTTCCCTGGTTCTTCACTTTTTAGTGTTCCCCGTAAAACCTCACTCACTCACTATATATATATAGGGTTAGGATTTAGAGAAAACGGCGAAAAGTATGAGAACGGTGAGAATGATTTTGGTGTTGACATGTGGCATTGATGCTAATTACACTAAGGGTAATATTGTCAAAAAAAAACTCACTCACATGAACTGGGTGTTCAAATAAAACGCCATAAAAACACACAATTCAAAAAAACGCCATGAAAATACCTAGTTAAAAACGCCATAAAACACCTAGTTCAGAAAAACGCCATGAAAAACTCAGTTGAAAATGCCATAAACATTCAGTTCAGAAAAACGCCATGAAATTACCTAGTTAAAACGCCATAAAAACACATAGTTCAGAAAAACGCCATGAAAATACCAAGTCTAAGACGCCATAAAACACCCAGTTCAGAAAAGCGTCATAAAAACCCAGTTCATTTTTTCGAAAAGTATATCAATAGTATACTCGTTGGAAAGGTAAAAAAACGTTGAGTTTTATGGTGTAACTTTTTTAGAAAAATAATCATGTATAAAAAAGTTATTGGCGTTTAAATATGATTGGGGAAAATGACATGTGATTGGCATGCGCACCCTTGTTTGGATCTTCCAATTTTACCCCTCCTGATAGTTATAAGGTTCCCATTATTTACAAAAATGTCACCACATCATCTTAGCCACAAATCACAAATATCTTATTGCTAAAAATCGTTCTCAATGTTCTCACACTTCAAATCGTTTTCTCTTGATCCCATTCCTATATATATATATATATATAGGGGAATGTTCACTGGGGAACACTAAAAAAGTGGGGAACATCGGGGAACCGGCTCAAACGAACTCCGATTGGACTCATTCCAGCGACGTTGGAACCGGCTCGTCGAACCCTAACTAAGATCTCTTAACCCTAAACCCTAAATCCTAAACTCTAAACCCTAAAGCTAAAAAAATAAGGCTAAAACCTAAACTAAACCGTAAAATCTAAACTATAAACCCTAAAAGCTAAACCCTAAAGGCTAAACCTAAAGCTAAACCCTATAGCTAAACCCTAAAGCTAAACTCTAAACCCTAAAGCTAAACCCTAAGGCTAAACCCTAAAACTAAACCCTAAAAGCCAAACCCTAATATATTTAGGGTTTAGGGGATTATGATTTAGGGTTTAGGGTTAAGAGATCCTAGTTAGGGTTCGACGAGACGGTTCCAATGCCACTGGAATGAGTCCAATCGGAGTTCGTTTGAGTCGGTTCCCCACTGTTCCCCACTTTTTTAGTGTTCCCCAATGAACCTCACACTATATATATAGGGGACCGCTAAAATGAAAACACCTCCAGTTGTTAGAACCGTAAGAACCACTCTCCACCAATCAAATTACGCCAACAAAAAGGGTGTTTTAGTCATTTACTCAAATTGTCTAATCTCCCTCTCTCTTCATTAATGGTAGCAGACAATTGTCTAATCTGTCTCTCTCTCTCTTCTATCTTCTCTTTAGAATTAAAATCATCTCTCTATTTCATCTCTCTCATCTAGAGAGACACTTAAAAGTTGCAGAGACCTCATCTCTCATCAATCTCTCTCTGTTGAAATTCAAGCCCCATCTCTCATCAATCTCTCTCTCTTGAACCTCACCTCCCTGCTGGATGATGACCAGCCGGCCACCACTATGGGTGGCGGCGCTGGACGGTGACGACGCGGTGGAGCTCCAGCCGCCGGCGACGAAGATAGCCGACAAAGCACGCCCCTCACCCCCTCGTCTCTCTTTGTTCCGACAGAAAAAAAAACAACCAACGACCACCCTTTGGTGGTGGCACACGGCGACTTAAATCAGAGCAGAAGAGAGGTGAACGGTGGTGGTTGGGGCGACGCCGGAAGAGGAAGACGGTGGTGGTAGGGGCGACGCCGGCGGTCGGAGTCTCGGTCTGCCGTTTTCATCTGACTTGTGAGTTTCAGTTGAGATTCTTGATTTTGTTTGATGGGGTTTCTTGATTTTTGATGGGGTTTCTTGATTTTGTTTGATGGGGTTTCTTGATTTTTGTCTGATGAACTTTGTGGGTTTGTTCTTGTTGATTTTTATCAATGATTTTTGATTTTCTGGTGATTTTTGTTTGATCAGTGAACTATGTTCTTGTGTTCTTGATTTTCTGGTGATTTCTATCAGTGGACTGTGAGTTTGATATGTTGGATGGGGTGGCGATGATAAAAAAAAAACCTAGATTTTGATGACGATGGCGCGGCAAGGATGGTGGAGGGTAGGTTTTTGAACCTGCAACCCCACTTTGCAGCCTTTTAATTATCGAAAAATCTGAGCCAAACCCCGTTTTTTTTAGATACACTTTTGTTTTGATGTTGTTGGTTTTCTATATTCTTTTCCCCAGTCGATGACGATAACAATCTATCTGAGACACCCCGTGTTTCGAAAGTCAAAGTCAAGATTGAAGTTAAAGGAAGAAAAGATTGCTAATTGCGATCTGTCACTCCTTGCTCAACTACTGTTTTGACTTCTTTGACTTGTAGATAACCTATTTATTTTATCGCATTAGTTGTATTATGTGGAGTACTTGTTAATAATCGAGGTTTAATCGATGTTTATCGCATGTTTTATCGCTTCATCGCTTAATCGCAGCGCTATTGCATTCGCAACTCGAATTACGCGTTCTGGATATTGTTTTACGTGTGTGTGCTATTTATGTGTTACCTGTGCATGTTTATTATGTTTATGTTGAGGTGTTTAATCAAAACGCAATCGCAACGCTGTCGCAATCGAATCGCAAACGCTAAACGCAAATTAATTAGGATGATTGTATGTTAGATATAGTAGTTGGGATTAATGGGAAACTCTATCGCATTGCAAAACCCAACACGCGAATCGAAACGACAAAACTCAACAAGTCGGACACCGGATCGAGTGGCTGCCCGATCGAGTGACCATCCGATCGGATTGCCACCCGATCAGACAGCCATCCAATCGGTGGTCCATCCGATCCATGCACACTTTCCTTTTTGGGAAAACCTATAAATACCTCACATGTCACATCATTTGATGTGACAGCTCCTCTCACTCGACCCAGCCGCTCTCAAGCTTCTTTCTCTCGATTTCTCACGATTCTTGTAAGTTTTCAACCTAAATCTTGTACTTCTATGATCTACACGCACTCCTTCACCTTTTTCTCCTTTAAATCTTAACTTTTAACCATGAAATCACTAGATTTGAGGTGTTCTATGAGGATGTCATCAATCCACCAAGAACAACTTAGATCTGAACGATTTCCACATGCATGAACGAAGATCTTGCATAGATCTGAACATATTCATGGTGAAAAGGATTGAAAGATGGTTTTCTAACTTTCTTTCAACTCTTTTACACTCAATGCACTCAAAACCGATAGAATCGGAACTTGTTCTGATCTTCTACTCCTTCTTGTTGATGTGTTGGTTCAAGATCTGGATTCTATCCAAGAGACTACCAATTTCGGGTTAAACATGAAACACAGTCTTGAACAGTTAACTGGTCGGACTAGGGTGGTCCCTGTCCAATCGGGTCACTTGAGTCTTGACGAGGTTTCTGTTGTTCAGCACGTATCAAACTGTCTCGATAAACCGCAAACTTAACAAAACTTCAAGTTAGTAAACGATCAGATTCGTGGGACGGATTGCCGTCCGATCAGATTGCTATCCGATCGGATTGCCATCCGATCGACCCGCAATCTGATCGGATTGCACTTGAGGTTCAACACTTAACATTTTATTCAAATATCAAGGATCTGAACGTTGAACGGATTGATGTCCGATCGGATTGCCATCCGATCGAACGACCATCCGACCGTGTGACGTTTGGGACTTCAACACTTAAACAATTTTCAACATGTTCAATGCATTATCAGTTCTAACGAATTGCCACCCGATCGGCAGACTTTCTGATCGAGTGACAACACTGCTGTGAACTTGTTCTCTGAGAAATACCTCACCGAACGGATCGTCCCCCAATCGAACCGCCGTTCGATCGATCGACCTGAAGGGTAGAGATACTTCTCTGTTTTCAAAATGCTACAACGAATACTTCAAAGTACAAACCATCATACACAAACACATCCTCACCAAACGAGGTGACAATCCAATCGAATGGCCATCCGATCGGATTGCCATCCGACCGGATTGCATCTGACACTCGTACATATTGCACTGTTTTACGCGCCGCTTATCGTTTATGCTATCGTTAACTGTTCAGGCTAATCTCTCTCAGCACTCCCTTCAATCCAAGAGAGTGTTTACTTGTTAAACACAATCTGTGAGTATACTTGATCCCCTTTTGCTTTATGCACTTTTGGGTGTTACATACGTTATCTATATTTGAAGGGGTAAGGTCCCAAAAACCTCGCCTTGAATACTTAGGACCATACCAAATCCTCATCGTTTAACCTCTTTAGACCTTGCGCGGCCGCGCACGGGTTCTACAAAGAGAGCTTAGAAGAAAGACAAGCAGGCAACACCTGCGCGCCAAAAGGGAACTAATGTATCCTTGCGCCTCTCTCCATAACAAACAGGGATAAAAATCCCAGTTAGCACTCCCGCTTAAATAATACCCAGACTTGGATATTATTTACTTCACTGATACCACACGATAAGGAGTCATACTGGATTACGGCAGTAATCTTCTAGAAGACTCAATCGTGCACCACCAGACAGTTATAACCGTCTGGCCACGTGTCATCATCCCAGGCTCCCTTGAAGTCACGATGATGGCATGGAATTAAAAAGAAATCTCCACTTGTCCACTTTCCACGTGGCAATACCCCAACAGTTGATCTAGATCGCGATCAGTGTGCTCTCACGTCCGATTAAGAGAATTAACGGAGGGGAAAGTAACCGCTTACGGAGTTAGCATCTTCCGTCAACATTTCAATAACAGGTTTTCCCGCCCGAAACTTCGGCTATAAATAGAAGAGTAATTCAGGTATAATTCCCAAGTTACATTCACTTCACTTATACTTCTTCTTCTTCTTCATATACCGATACTTATTCTCACGTCGGAGGGTGGTCACGGAGAGAACCCCCATTCTCCCCGTGGCGAGTCTAACGGTGTCTGTTTTGCAACTATCGAGAAGAGAAGAAGATCCGTCCCCTTGAACCGAACGAGAAGAAACCAACCCTTTTATGCAGAAGCTAACCCCCTGGTTTATCTGATTCCGGTCAGTTAACCAGTGTTTCTTCATTGGCGCCCACCGATTTCTCCGTTTCACTTGTTTCTTCTCGTTTCGATTCATTCTTTTCGTCATTCCCTGTTTCATATGGTAGAGAATTCATCATTTCACCCATCAAGTCCTCGATCTGAATTCAAGGGTTTTGCAACCCGAGATGTCCAGATTGACGGAATCATGGGAAGTAAAGGAAGCAACAACAGTCATTTGGAAGAAAATGACTCCATGACACAAATAGGAGTTCATAACCGTTCAGATCTACCCTTGGAAAGAACTGCAGAGTACTGGTTTAAAAGATTCCAGATCGCTATGAACCAAATTTCCACACAAAACAACATATCTGAGTTACCAAATGTCAGATCTGATACTCTGAAAGAAGGTAAAGGTAAATTTAACATTGCAGTATTGGATCCACAGGTACCTACTCAGTGGGACATCCAATCCAGTAGTCATGACGAGACGATTCAAAAATTAGAAGATACCAACCATCAGGAAGCCGAACCAAACCAGATAAACATGGTGCAAGGAGGTCCTTCACGAAGGCCGAACAAACGAAGCCATAATCAGCATTGGAGAGAGCAGCAAGTTATATTTCCTGTCGTCCCCGGAGGTCCCCAGGAAGAACGTCCAGTAATTATCACCGGTATCTTCGGCCACTACAGAACCGACTACATGTTCATAGATCCACGAAGCTCGATGGATATAATCTATGAACAATGTTTCAAGCAACTTGATCCAGAAGATAAAGCACGTTTAGAGCCAGTTGATTTTCCCCTCACTGGTTTCTGCAACGAAGCTGTGTTCCCATTGGGACAAATTGCATTTCCTGTGACTCTCTCAGATGGCGAGCATTCGCGCACAGTCACAGTAAATTTCATGGTCATGCCAGCAACATCGCGCCACGATGTATTGCTGGGAAGAAGATCGCAAAGAGAATTCAGCATGATTACTACCATTCCACATGCTGCTTGCGGCTTTCCAACGGAAACAGGAGTAGCAATTCTGTACTCAAGCAAGGAAGTCATGTACGTGGACGATGAGCCACCAGCAAAGGTTGCCAAACCATCAGCACCAAATGAGCCGGAAAAATGGGTTCTCAACGAAGAGTATCCAGAGCAGACCATCTTACTAGGGCACGCCATTTCACCAGCAATACGGATACAGTTGAAGGAATTACTTTCAAACAATAAAGACCTCTTTGGCAGAGATGACTGGAGTCCCACGAGATATAGCGCAGCACTGTTTGAACGTCCACCCCTCATCGGAACCCGTCGCGCAAGGAAGACGTGGTCTCAGCACTGAAAAAACAGAAGCAATGAACGAGCAAGTAACAGAGTTACTCAACGCCGGGATCCTACGCGAAGTAAAATACCAGACCTGGGTCGCTAACCCAGTAATGGTTCAAAAACACAATGGCGGATGGCGCATGTGTGTCGACTTTAAAGACCTCAACAAGGCTTGCCCAAAGGATTGCTATGCGCTACCGGAAATAGACAAAAAAGTTGACTCTTTAGCATCTTTCTGCTGGAAGTGTTTTCTCGACTGTTATAAAGGCTACCATCAGGCCCAAATGAAAGAGGAAGATGAAGACAAGACAGCCTTCCGTACAAATAAAGGCATCTTTTTCTATACAAAAATTCCCTTTGGTCTCCGTAATGCAGGAGCTACTTACCAGCGCTTAATGGATACAGTCTTCGGGGAAGACATTGGTAAAACAGTCGAGGTATATATGGATGACCTTGTCATCATGAGCCAACAAGAGGAAACCATGCTCGCAAACATTTAGCGTACGTTCGATTCTTTGCGCAGCGTCAACCTGAAACTTAACCCAACAAAGTGCTCCTTCGGAATGGAAGAAGGAAAATTTTTGGGTTTCATAGTAACAAGAGACGGTTTTAAAGTCAACCCGGAGAAAGTGCAAGCCATCCAGCTGATGCCGTCACCTGCAACAGTAAAAGAAATGCAAAGACTCACGGGACGATTAGCAACCTTGAACAGATTCTTGTCAAATCACGCCGCAAAGTTTTATCCGTTCAGTAGCACACTGCGCAATTGTGCCAAGAAAAGCCACTTCCAGTGGACACCAGAAGCGGAAACGGCTTTCAAGCAAATGAAGGAATGTTTAATTCAGTTGCCAACACTAACAACACCGCGAGAAAAAGAACTGCTAATCTTGTATTTGTCCGCAGCATAGGTAGCGGTTGGCGCAATGTTAATGGTAGAACGGAAGAACATTCAGACCCTAATATATTATATTAGCAAGATGCTAACTGGCCCAGAGCCGTGCTACTCGATGATAGAAAAACTGGTCCTCGCGCTAGTGCATGCATCACGACGCCTACGCCGGTATTTCTCTGGTCATGTTATTACAGTTCTCACTAATTATCACTTGGGCCAAATTCTATCCAAACCCGATGTCGCGGGGAGATTGGCTAAGTGGGCCATTGAGCTGGGATGATACAATATCCTATATAGACCGCGACCAGCAATCAAAGGGCAAGTTTTAGCAGACTTCGCCACAGAAGTTCCCATACACAAAGTACAAGAATGTGAGGCGATCCAAAACACAATTCCAGTTTTCGACGATAGGGTTTGGACGTTGCACACAGACGAGGCTCCTAATGATGATGGAGCAGGCGTAGGCCTGCGATTGGTTAGCCCAGACGATCACGAGCTTACATACGCTACACGCTTGGATTTCAAGAGCACAAACAACGAGGCAGAATATGAAGCGTTCCTGGCAGGCCTCCGTTTGGCGCTTAAAATGGGAGCAAAAAATCTTGAAGCTCACTTCGATTCAAAGTTAGTGGCTGAGCAAGTTAATGGGGACTATGATGCCATGGGTGAAGCCATGGCGTTATACCTAGAACAAGCGCGAATGCTTATCAGCCAATTCCAAACGTTCAAGATAATTCACATAAACAGAAGTGAAAATAAGCATGCGGATGCACTGAGCAAATTGGCCGCCACCAGTTTCAGACATCTAGCAAAGGAGGTGTGCATCGAGGTATTGTCCAATCCTTCCGTTCCTCTTAAACAAGTAAACATCGTTGAGGTCGACAACCCATCCTGGACGTCCCCGATCATCATGTACTTGCAGCATGGCAAACTTCCAGAAGGAAAAGCGGAAGCTAGGAAGATCCAGAACAAAGCAATAAATTAAGAGATGGCAGACGGAATTCTATACCGAAAGTCATTTATGGGACCACTCCTACGCTGTGTCGACAAAACAGATGCGCAGTACTTAGTCAGGGAAATCCATGAAGGATTATGTGGGATACACGCCGGACCGCGCAATGGTAGTAGCAAAGATAATGAGCACGGGCTACTATTGGCCGGGGATGCATGTGGACGCGGTGGAATTATTACGAAAATGTGCAGCTTGTCAGCACCACGCGCCAAAAACCCTTCGTCTGAAAAATCCGCTCGTACCGGTCACTACCGCCTGGCCTTTCCAACAGTGGGGTATCGACCTTCTTGGTCCATTCCCTGACGCGCCTGGCGCTTTGAAATTCATTATCGTGGCTGTGGACTATTTCACAAAGTGGGTTGAGGCCAATGCGTTAGCCTCAACCACGACAAGGGTGATCCGCAAATTTATATGGGAACATATTATTTGCAGATTCGGATTACCATTGCGCATCATTTCCGACAACGGCACTAACTTCGCCTCGGAAGATCTTCAGAAATGGTTCAAGGAAATGAAGATTGAACACAACTTTGCCTCTATAGCGCACCCACAGGAAAATGGGCGGGTCGAAAGTATCAACAAACAAATAGTTGATGGCATAAAGGCAAGACTGGGGACAGCGTGCAGAGGATGGGTCGATGAACTTCCTAGCATCTTATGGGCTCATCGTACCATGCCAAAAACCAGTACGGGAGAAACCCCATTTAGTCTGGTATACAGGTCAGAGGCGGTAAACCCAGCCGAAATTGGCCTTCCATCGCCGCGCATGCTTGCCATGGAGAAGCAAAATAATGAAAAAGAACGAAGAATGGATTTAGACCTTCTCGAAGAAAGGCGCGAGAATGCCGCCATCCCAGAAGCAAGATATAAATCCAAAATTGAAAAGTACTACAACGCGCGCGTACGCGTCTGTACTTTCGTTCCAGGGGACTTCGTCTTACACGACAACGAAGCTTCCAATGCGGAAAAGCCGGGCAAGTTAGCACCAAAATGGGAAGGGCCATACATTATCAATGAGGTCCTGGGCAAAGGGGCGTACATCCTAAAAAGAATAGACGGAACAACTGTTCCCCGCACTTGGAACGCACAGCAGCTACGCAGGTGTTACATATAGCCGAGCTATTCAAAAATCCAGACTTATACAGGCAATATATTCCATTTTGTATTATTGGCCTTGCGCCTTATTAATGCAAAAATTATCTTTACATGCTATTGTTTGTTATAAATTGCATATAATTCCTTTGGTATGCGCGAAAACAATAATGTGAACATTGTACACCTCATGAACGGTCTAAGTAAAGCCCAAATCCGCGTGCATTCTAGACCTACGTTCACACATGAGCACAATACCAATACCAATACCATTCTCATTCGCTCTACCTAAACAAAGTAATTATGCACCTGCAACATATTGTAATCCAAACGCAACTTGTAACTATCAAAGCAAATATGCACAACATTTCATCAAAATGTTACTAGTGCAACAAAAGCACTTTAACAACCGTTTACAAAAACACAACAGTGTTTCTTCAAAAATATCAGTTGCAAAATAAACATACCTACAACCTCAAGAGAGGTATATAACATTTCCCTAAACCAATCTAACTAAGAGGATCAGCAGTAGGCTCGTCACCGGCGGTAACTGTTATCTGATCACCAGGAGAAGATACAGAACGGCGTCTGTTCCGGCGATGGTACACTAGCAAGCATCCACCCCTCCGGTTAGCCGGAAAACGTTCCGTCTGGGCATCAGCAGATAATGAAATAACCCCTTCATCACCAGCATCTCTCGGCCGGCGAGATTCGTAACCGGAGCCCACAGATGTGTGAAAAGCGGAACTAGGAGGTTCCTCATTTCCGGTAACCTCCAACGGCTGCGAATCAGCAAGGAGAGGAAGACCTTCAGCGGCCTTGTAAACTCTCAAGATCTCCAACAATCTTCGAGAACGAGAGGATTGTCTGGTCCTCATATCTCCAAATCAGGTAAAAAGTTCACAACTGCCAAATGTATATATAATGGAAATACCAGCATCGATAGGAGAGAAAGGAAAAATAATCATGATCAACTATCAAATCATCTCCCCCTAAATGGCGCTACCAGAAAAAACGTCATGTCTCATTAAATGAAGTCTGACAGTGTCTGCACATATCCCAAAGAAAGAAGATGAAAAGGTACTGCATATATTCATTTTTTATTTTACAAATGACGTAATAAACATCAGATCATGATTAAGCAAGATCAGACCAAAGAAGGAAATTCACAAATTTCCTTCAGTAACAATTTATAAACAGAGTCATAATGAGCAAGAGTATCTTCTCCCAGAAGATTCCCCATTTCGCGCCAAAAACTCTACAGCAAAAAGCAACTCTCTCTCATAGTCCAGTGCTCCACTTACTTGCGTAAGATCAACACTAGACTAGGGGGACTTGAAGGGGTAAGGTCCCAAAAACCTCGCCTTGAATACTTGGGACCATACCACAACCTCATCTTTTAACCTCTTTAGACCTTGCGCGGCCACGCATGGGTACTACAAAGAGAGCTTAGAAGAAAGATAAGCAGGCAACACCTGCGTGCTAAAAGGGAACTAATGTATCCTTGCGCCTCTCTCCATAACAAGCAGGGATAAAAATCCCAGTTAGCACTCCCGCTTAAATAATACCCAGACTTGGATATTATTTACTTCACTGATACCACACGATAAGGAGTCACACTGGATTACGACAATAATCTTCTAGAAGACTCAATTGTGCACCACCAGACGGTTATAACCGTCTGGCCATGTGTCATCATCCCAGGTTCCCTTGAAGTCACGGTGATGGCATGGAATTAAAGAGAAATCTCCACTTGTCCACTTTCCACGTGGCAATACCCCAGCCGTTGATCTAGATCGCGATCCGTGTGCTCTCACGTTCGATTAAGGGAATTAACGGAGGGGAAAGTAACCGCTTACAGAGTTAGCATCTTCTGTCAACATTTCAATAACAGGTTTTCCCGCCCGAAACTTCGGCTATAAATAGAAGAGTAATTCAGGTATAATTCCCAAGTTACATTCACTTCACTTATGCTTCTTCTTCTTCTTCTTCATATACCGATACTTATTCTCACGCCGGAGGGTGGTCACGGAGAGAACCCCCATTCTCCCTGTGGCGAGTCTAACGGTGACTGTTTTGCAACTATCGAGAAGAGAAGAAGATCCGTCCCCTTGAATCAAACGAGAAGAAACCAACCCTTTTATGCAGAACCTAACCCCATGGTTTATCTGATTCCGGTCAGTTAACCAGTGTTTCTTCAATATTCAAATCACATCTATCACACAACTCAAACACTATTTATACGCTAACCGCTATTGCATGTTATACGTGACTCGATGAATGCCTGTTTGTTATGTTTACACATTGATTGCTGTCTACCTGCCTTAGCAACGATTGTACTGTAGTTTGGACTCAGCACCTGTCGTGGACAGGGGTTTTTAAGGATATTACTTCACGTGTTCGCAGTGGTGAACATGTGTTGTGCACTCGCTACTCGCAGTCAAATCGCAGTCATTGGTATTGATAGAATCTTTGTCGATAACTTACATGCTTCACATTATACGTTATACATGCTGGTTATGCGTAAACGATTTCGAACTCTACTATGCTATATCAAACTTGTATGCTCACCTTTACACTATGTGTATTGACCTTTATTTTAACGTATGTGACAGGTGTTTAGGATGCTTACTAGGAATCGCTGTGCTTTACCTACTTTTGTGGAATCGAGTAAGATGGAGTCTAGAAACAAACAAACAATTTATTTTATTTGAAATCTGTGTTGTCGAAACAGAACTATTTGTCTTGATTTGGTATGTAATAACTATACTACTTATTATGTCATGGTATGGGACGTGATGCTTTAAATAATTGGTAATCGTAGTTGTTATGGAAACTTCTGGACAATTTGTTTCGCTTAGTGACGCGCCCCGATGTTTCCGCCATCGGTTGGGGTGTGACAGATTGGTATCAGAGCCATAACTATAGGGAATTAGGCAAGACTCGACCTAGTCTGGGTCGATGTCTTAGAAACGACCTAGTCTATAGTTAAGGACCAACATACCGACTTGTGCATACCCTTAGGGGTTTTGTACGAGAGCTTACTTGCTATTTCTCTCTATTCTCGCCTACACTACACTATCACTGCACTCTAATTTTCGAAAATGAACGAGTGATTAGGTCGAGATTAGGTGTGAAAACCGCAAACTCTCGACTAAATCGCTTGTTCGACCCACATTTTTATCTATAAACAGGAGAATTTGCGTTGAATCAGGAGTGAAATCCGTACTTTAACGCAGATTTTCTTCTCTATTCTTATCAAAAACAGGAACAAGGTTGTTAAGTCAGGGGTGAAACCCAAACCTTGACGACTTATTCCGCCCTATTTTGTTTTACAAAACTCTCACCAAAGTCTCGACGGACTCCAACGACTTGAAGTCACACTATAATTAGAAGGATGTGTGCCGATCGCCCAAAATCGAGGCGAGAGCACAGTCCCGAAAGCCAAAGTATGTACCAAGAGTCCTTGAGAATAGTCGAATCACTTTGGCTAGTCAACGTCTACGCACCCGAGACAATCTATTTTCGATTTTATGTGTTTCAATCCTGGATTTCGCTGCCGCTGACTCTGATAATTCGTCGCTTTTATGTGGATTTTATGTGTTTTATGTGATTTTATTTGTTTACATGATTCAATTTTTGGTGATTTATTTGCTTTCCGCTTCGCTTTGATCGACACACACGAATCGCACTGCACATCTATCTCAAAACGCCAACAAATCGCTACTACTTGAGGGATGACTGTATGCTATACCCTCGCTGTGTACTCGCTAATCTCAATCGCTATTCTCGAACGCGCGAACTGTGAATGATAGGTTTCTGTATTCTGACTGCCTCTTGTGCTTCTGTGCCTTACGTGCTTACGTGCTTCCATGTGTTTATGTGCTTCTGTGCCTATGTGATTATGTGACTATACGTGTTCCTGAGCTTTAGTAGTAGTACGTGTGAGGTGAGATTCGATTAAATAGTGATTGAATCCTATGGCGATGTCTGTTGCAGACAATGTCGTCAACTGGATCACTTCACTCCCGCGCTATGAAACGTAAGCAAGCTGACAAGCGACTCGCCTCTCTCGTCGCTACTCAGATAGCTAAAGTAATTCCCTAGATTGTTAGCGAACTGAACGAAAACGCTAGCAAGTCTTCTGAAGTGTCGCGGACTGATTCTCCTAAAGCTGCTTTTAGCTTCAAACAGTTCAAAACTTGCGGTCCGAAATAGTTTACCGGCGAAGATGGTCCTACGGCTATGTTCCAATGGTTTGATTCGATCGAGGTCACCCGGCGCCAGAGTGGCTGTCCTGATAATCTCCGTACTCTGAACGCTACCGGCATCTTCCAATCCCGCGCACTTGATTGGTGGACAACCGAGAGAAACAAACGCAGAAATGATGCAACTTACGGGCTGACATGGGATGAGTTGAAAGACGTGATGATGCAAGAGTTCTGCCTTCCCCATGAACGCCAAAAGCTGGAGGACGAATTTTGGCATATCAAGCAGAAAGAGGGTGACAACGCTGCTTTGACTGCTCGCTTCAAGCAGCTAAGCATAATCTGTCCTGATCAAGTCAAGACTCCCGATGTGACGATCAAGAAGTATATCTGAGCTCTGTCGGATTGTGTCGCAGACTTTGTGCAAGCTTCAAAACCAGCAACAATCGTGGAAACTTACCTGCTTGCCGCTGAAATCAATGACAAGCAAGTCAAAGCTGGGTTTTGGGATAAAACTTCGAAGAACCTGCATCAAGCTACAACCGCCGCAACCGCTGAAACCACCGCCATGCCGCAGTCATCAAAGGTCTCTCGTCGCAAGAGGAAGAACAACAGCAACTCCAGCAACAAGAACTGTGTTGTCACTACCACTGCCCCTCTCCAAGCTGTACCAGCTCCGCAGCAGACTCAACACCGACCCACTGCAGTACTTGTTACCCAAGCACCGCCGGCAAAGCGTGCTTATACTGGTCCTCACCCCCACATGTGAGTGTTTGGTGGTTATTTTCTTATTTGATCATTAAAGTTTTAGTTTTTATTAATTTGGTCCCTCAACTTTTGTCTAACTTATAGTTTAGGTATTTCAACCTTAATAATAGTTACTTCAAGACTCTTAACTAACTGGGTTATAAATTCCTAGTTAGTTTGTTCTTGTTTTTTTTAACACTTTATTATCCCGATTTTAAATTTTATAAATTTCGGGGTGTTACAAGTCCACCCCCCTTAAAAGGGGTTTCGTCCCCGAAACCTGATTACGTACCGAATAACGTAGGGCAGGGTCGTTGCATCTCCTCCTCGGATTCCCATGTGGTATCCGAACCCTTCCAGTGTTCCCATTTGACCTTTACTTGATTGATTTCTTTATTCCTTAAGATTTTCGCCTTACGATCCAAAATCGCAATGGGCTTCACCACATATTTAAGTCTATCATCCACCTCGATGTCATCGTAGTGGATATAGGTTGTTTCATCCGCTAAACATTTCCGAAGATGTGACTCATGAAATGTGCTATGAATTCCACTTAATTCTTCCGGCAGTTCAAGGCGGTATGCTACCTTCCCTACTCGTTCGACAATTTTAAACGGCCCAATAAACCTTGGGCTTAATTTTCCTCTCTTTCTAAATCGGATAACCCCCTTCCATGGGGATACCTTGAGCATGACCTTGTCGCCAACTTGAAACTCGATCGGTCTTCTCCTTTTATCCGCATACGACTTTTGTCTATCTTGTGCCGCTTTCAAATGTGCCCGAACCACCTCAATCTTTTCATTAGTGGCTTGGACTATATCCTTGTGAGCGAGTTCACGTGGACCCACCTCACCCCAACACACCGGGGTCCGACAGTTCCTACCGTAAAGCATTTCATACGGTGCCATCCCGATACTAGCATGGTAGCTGTTGTTGTATGAAAATTCGACCAATGGTAGATAAACATCCCAACTACCTCCGAAGTCAATAATACATGCTCGTAGCATGTCCTCCAATGTTTGTATTATTCTTTCACTCTGTCCGTTCGTCTGAGGATGGTACACGGTGCTGATGAACAATTTGGTTCCTATTTGCTCTTGGAAATCTCGCCAGAAATTTGAAGTGAACCGGGTATCCCTATCGGACACAATGGATACCGGTACTCCGTGGTGTGCCACTATTTCATTAGTGTAAACCTCCGACATCTTTTCTGATGTATAAGTCTCACGTATTGGAATAAAGTGAGAACTCTTTGTCAATCTATCAACAACTACCCATATTGCATCAAATCCGTGGGTCGTCTTCGGTAGTTTGGTTAACAGATCCATTGTAATATGTTCCCATTTCCAAACCGGAATTTCCAACGGCTGGAGCTTACCGTATGGTTTTTGGTGTTCCGCCTTGACTTGTAGACATGTCAGGCACTTCTCCACGTATTTTACTACATCTCTTTTCATTCTGGGCCACCAATAGTTTTGTTTCAAGTCGTTATATATCTTGGTCGCTCCCGGATGGATGGAATAACGGTATTTGTGAGCTTCATCTAGTAGAAGCTTTTTTACTCCACATGTGTTAGGAACCCAGATTCTGTTGGAACGTGTTTTCAAACCATGATTGCCTTCTTCAAGATCCTTAAATTGGCCGACAATTCTTTCTTTTTTCCAGTTTTCTACCTTCACTGCTTCAACTTGTGCTTCTCGGATCCGTTCTAGTAGGCCCGAGGTCACAATAAGCTGCATTGATTGTACTTGTATCGGGGCATAATCTGTCTTTCGACTTAACGCGTCTGCTATTACATTGGTTTTCCCAGGGTGGTAATGTATTTCACAATCGTAATCCTTGACCGTTTCTAACCACCGCCTTTGCCTCATGTTTAATTCCTTCCGATCGAAGAAATATTTCAAACTTTTATGGTCAGTAAAGATTGTACATTTTACCCCATACAAGTAATGTCTCCATATTTTTAAGGCGAACACTACTGCTGCCAGCTCCAAATCATGAGTCGGGTATTTCTTTTCATGGATCTTCAGTTGTCACGAGGCGTAGGCTATGACCTTGCCTCGTTGCATTAAAACACATCCGAGCCCCGAATGCGACGCATCCGAGTAAACCACCATGTCATCAACTCCTTCCGGTAACGTTAGCACCGGAGCATGAGTTAACTTTTCTTTGAGTGTTTGGAAGGCTTCCTCTTGTTCGATGCCCCATACAAACTTTTCCTCCTTGCGAGTCAATTTGGTCAATGGTAAAGCAATTTTGGAGAAATCTTGTATGAATCTCCGATAATATCCCACGAGCCCTAAAGAGCTTCGGATTTCTGAGGGATTCCTTGGAGTGTTCCATTTTGGCACGGCTTCTACTTTTGGCGGATCCACTAGTACCCCGTTGGCACTAATGATATGCCCGAGAAACTGCACCTCTCGTAACCAGAAAGCGCACTTTGAAAATTTTGCATACAACTTTTCTCGTCTGAGTGTCTCTAACACTTCTTGCAAATGGTAAACATGCTCGGCTTCATTCTTCGAATACACTAGAATGTCATCGATAAATACGATTACCGACTTATCCAGCATAGGTTTGCAAACCCGGTTCATGAGATCCATGAAAGCCGCAGGTGCGTTAGTCAACCCAAAGGGCATCACGAGGAACTCATAATGCCCGTACCGCGTATGAAAGGCCGTCTTCGGTACGTCTTCCTCCTTGACTTTCAATTGGTGATAACCTGATCTGAGATCAATCTTTGAGAACCAACTCGCTCCTTGTAGCTGGTCAAACAAGTCGTCAATTCTTGGAAGTGGGTATCGATTTTTCACCGTGAGTTTGTTTAACTCCCGGTAGTCGATACTCGATACACATACGCATACTACCATCCTTCTTTTTCACAAATAGTACTGGTGCGCCCCACGGGGATACAGTCGGTCGGATAAACCCTTTGTCGAGTAATTCTTGGAATTGAGACATCAATTCTTGTAGCTCCGATGGCGCGAGCCGATACGGCGCCTTGGCCATAGGTTTCGGGCCCGGAATCAATTCGATTCCGAACTCTACTTCCCGTTCTGGTGGTATTCCCGGTAAATCTTCCGGAAACACATCTTCATAATCGCATACTACTGGCACATCTCCGATTTTGAGGGATTCTTTCTCCGATTCATTTGTGTATACCATATATGCCTTGCATCCGTGTTTCATGAGTTTGTGAGCTTCTAGCATCGTGCATATCACCGGGTTACCCCCTTTTTCACCATATATTGTAACGTGCTTTCCGCTAGGAGATGTCAGTTTTATTTCTTTTCAGAAACATGCCACCTTTGCGTGGTATCGGGACAACCAATCCATACCCACGATCACTTGAAATTCTCCCATTGACATTGGGATCAAGTCTATTGTGTATTCTTCGTCGTCAATGCTCAATTTACAATTTTCACATACATCACAAACAATGAAACTCTTGTTATTACCTATCTCTACTTTTAAAGGCATAGGTAATTTTGTTAGAACAAATGAAGGATGTCGAATAAACCCATATGAAATAAAGGATTATTCGCACCCATATCAAATAATATATGTGCAGGAATCGATTTTACAGCAAATATACCTGAAACCACTTCGGGTTCAACTTTTTCTTCTGTGGCAGTCAAGTGGAAAGATCTAGCCTTTGCCTTCGGGGCTTCACCTTTCGTGTCTTGCCCATCTTTCTTTCCCACCAGTTCCGAGCATTCTGATTTCTTGTGACCTGGTCGATAACAATTGTAGCAAACCGTCACTTTTTCCGGGCATGATGAAGCCATATGCTCCGTTTTCCGACATATGGGGCAAGGCTTATCCTTGAAGCGACATTCGCCCCTATGACCCTTTCCACAGATTTTGCAATTTGGCGACCCGCCTTTCGCATCCGATTTCTTCACTGTTTCGTTCGTTCGCGCTTTCTTGGTAGGGCTTGGATTAACATTATGAGCCCTCCGTTCACCCCGTTCAACCTGCTTTCTCAATTCGATCTCCCGTTCCCGAGTAACATTTATGATCTCGGTGAGGGTCTCGTATTTGGAAGGAGTCATAAACTCCCTATACTCGGCGTTCAACATATTATAATAATAATATATCTTCTGTTCTTCGTTTGTTATCAGTTCATCACAAAACTTCATTTTATCCATAAACATTCCCGTGATCTTTTCTATGGACTCACCCTTATGCCTAAGTTGCATAAACTCTTCCTTGATTCGATTAATGACCGCTTTGGGACTGTGGTGTTTAAGAAACGGCGTCTTAAATTCATCCCATGTCATAGCCTTAGCTGCTTCGTTTCCAATTTCTTTCTTTTTGTTATCCCACCAGTCTTTCGCTTGACCCCTTAATTGACCCGTACCATAAGCTACGTAGTCATCTTCATCACAATGGGCCCTCTCAAATACCCCTTCGATATCGCTTAGCCACCGCTGGCATACGATTGGGTCAACCTCCCCATTATAGACTGGCGGTTTGCACGCCATGAACTCCTTGTATGTACAAGGCTTTCGTCCTCCGGACTTCTCCTTCGTTATAGCATTATCTTCCAATTTCTTGATTCTTTCATCGACCACTGTTAGTACCGTGGTCTGGATCTTATTAATGAAGCCAGACAAACTATTTTCAATTGCCTTTCCAACCTCCTCGGCAATCACTTCTCTCATTTGCTCGGTGACTCTTGGCACCGCATCATCGTTACTTTCATCCGCCATCTTTAATACTGAAATGTTTACATTAACCGTTAAATATTTCATTATTAACATATGATTTACTTGTTTTGGTTTAATCAAGTTTATAGCTTGATTCAACCGTTCTTGTTTCATGCGTTTCCCGTGTTTGAGTGAATCTACACACTCTTTTCGTGCATATCCGTTCATGTTTCATTTCTATATTCTCTAAATCTACTTAAAAACAATTAACATTTACCGGATGTTTGATCAAGCTTGAACCGAACACACTTTATTGTCAACCCTTAGCTCTGATTACCAACTTGTAAGACCCGACTTAAATAACGAGATTCAAAGCAAGAGATAAGCATTTAATACCAAAATATCGAGTTTACAAAAACACCTTCATGATTAAAAGACCATATTTGATCCTAATATTCCAGTTAAAAACAAACTATCCATTAAACTTACAAAACATAACTTCAAGTGTCTACTAGATAACGTTAGAAAACATAGTTCGAGTATCTACATATAGCTAAAACAAAATAGATCAAGTGTGGAAGCTTCGTTTAGTGCGTTCGGTTCTTGATAATAGCTTGATCACCATCCGGGTTAGGTTCATCTTCACCTACGGTCAAACCATGAAAAATAATGAGTTTTGACACTTTAGAATTCAAGTATGTACAAGTTCCAGGTTCAAGTGCATAAAAAACAAACAAAACACACAAGCTGGGACGGTCGCGCCGCGCGAGGAAGGAAGGGGGTGGCCGTCGCGTGACGCCAACACCGTCGCGTCGCGCGATGGTGAGTGCTTCCGGCCGTGGCGCGACGCTAGCATGTATTTTTGACTGATTGTTGATAGTTGGAGCTGTTAATTTCGCCCAACATCACTTATACCAGTTATAAACTTCAAATCAACATAACTTTTGGCTCGGGCGTCCGTTTTAGCCGATTCTTTTTCCTACGTGATCGTAATTTAATTACGGACACGTTTATCAACACGATTTGCTTAAAAAAGTCATTTCAAAAACAGTTGTCCTATAATTTATATCTTGTTTATTTGACCCATTTGTCTACAAGTTCCACAACATGTATTGTTATCATCATAAACTTAGGTAAATTTACCCATTTCTGCATATACCAAATATGAGCTTGTGCTCCCCTCCCGAGGGTTGCTTATGCAATCACCATCATGCTTATTTCCAAGAATTTAACCATGACTTTAGGAGTCATTTGACAAGCGAATGTTCCGAACTATAATCCCTCTACAAGGGCTTATACTTTCGCAACGAATTAGCGTATCCATTACACGGCCTACGCTTGATTTATATATATATAACCAATCACAAGAGATGGTTATAAATTTCTATGTTTGTAACTCAACTTGTTTTGACCCGTTTGGATGCCGAATGGGTGTCAACATTACTAGATACTTCCAAACTCTATTTCTAACTCATGTTTTGACCCATTTTACTTGTCTAAGGCACTTTGTCACTCTCGTGACTTAACGGTTTTACTTGTTTACCAAATTTCAATATAACAAAATAAGACTAATAATTAAACATAATGTAGCGAACAATAAGTCGCGTACCTTCAAAGTGTGCCCTTCAAGCGTGTATCACTTCCGGCTTGTCCACTTGACAATCCAGATGCTTTACCTAAAGAGTTCCATTCATCATCAATTTAGAACTCTTTTATAATCCATAACGGACAATTCATTATGATATTCAAATCTGCGTTTTTGTTCAATTCTAAACATTTTATTCCTCACTTAGGCGTTTCAACAAACACCTAGCGGGTCAAGTTCTTACGTAATCATTACTAGGTTCTTGACATGTTATTTTCATCTATATTTACTTCGATTAGGCGATTTGTACTAAATTTCAACATCAATAATACCAAATTTAACACATGAATTCAGTTTTCACTAGAATAGTATTCACAATCCTAGTGTTTATCTAGTCTCTACAAACTCAATAATCCCCTACAATGGTGATTAACATCTCTTGAATTATCGTACTAAATTTCAACAAGAATTCATCTAGGGTTTTGTCCCTAAACATCATGTTGCTTCTAATTTCATCCATGCATCAAGTAATCAAGCTAAATTTTCATTTTTCACATTTAACCTCGAATTCAAGATGCAACAAAATACTACAATTTTGCATACCTTTTGATCCCTGCAGCGAGGTGATCACTAATTCATGTTTGAAACTCGATTTAGAGCAGATTAGAGGCTTCAATTTGTGAATTTTGTGAAAATTTTAGGGTTTGAAGGAACCCCCTGGTCGCCCTCTTCTTCTGATCGATCCCAGCACCCCCACATGTGAGTGTTTGGTGGTTATTTTCTTATTTGATCATTAAAGTTTTAGTTTTTATTAATTTGGTCCCTCAACTTTTGTCTAACTTATAGTTTAGGTATTTCAACCTTAATAATAGTTACTTCAAGACTCTTAACTAACTGGGTTATAAATTCCTAGTTAGTTTGTTCTTGTTTTATTTAACACTTTATTATCCTGATTTTAAATTTTATAAATTTCGGGGTGTTACAATGGGAAACTCTATCGCATCACAAAACCCAACACGTGAATCGAAATGACAAAACTTAACACGCCGGACACCGGATCGAGTGGCCGCCCGATCGAGTGATCATCCGATCGCATTGTCATCCGATCGGATTGTCATCCGATTGGTTTGCCACCCGATCGGACAGCTATCCGATCGGTGGTCCATCCGATCCGCGCACACTTTCCTGTTTGGGAAACCCTATAAATACCTCACATGTCACATCATTTGATGTGACAGCTCCTCTCACTCGACCCAGCCGCTCTCAAGCTTCTTTCTCTCGATTTCTCGCGATTCTTGTAAGTTTTCAACCTAAATCTTGTACTTCTATGATCTACACGCACTCCTTCATTTTTTTGTCCTTTAAATCTTAACTTTTAACCGTGAAATCACTAGATTTGAGGTGTTCTATGATGATGTCATCATGGAGTTCTTATGAACTTCATATTATGGCTTCAATCCACCAAGAACAACTTAGATCTGAACAATTTCCACATGAATGAACGAAGATCTTGCATAGATCTGAACATATTCATGGTGAAAAGGATTGAAAGATGGTTTTCTAACTTTCTTTCAACTCTTTTACACTCAATGCACTCAAAACCGATAGAATCGGAGCTTGTTCTTATCTTCTACTCCTTCTTGTTGATGTGTTGGTTCAAGATCAGGATTCTATCCAAGAGACTACCGATTTCGGGTTAAACATGAAACACCGTCTTGAACAGTTAACTGGTCGGATTAGGGTGGTCCCTATCCTATCGAGTCACTTGAGTCTTGATGAGGGTTCTGTTGTTCAGCACGTATCAAACCGTCTCAATAAACCGCAAACTTAACAAAACTTCAAGTTAGTAAACGATCAGATTCGTGGGATGGATTGCCGTCCGATCGGATTGCTATCTGATCGGATTGCCTTCCGATCGACCCGCAATCCGATCGGATTGCACTTGAGGTTCAACACTTAACATTTTATTCGAATATCAAGGATCTGAATGTTGAACGGATTGCTGTCCGATCGAATTGCCATCCGATCGAACGACCATCCGAGCGTGTGACGTTTGGGACTTCAACACTTAAAAAATTTTCAACATGTTCAATGCATTATCAGTTCTAACGGATTGCCACCCGATCGGCAGACAATCCGATCGAGTTACAACACTGCTGTGAACTTGTTCTCTGAGAAATACCTCACCGAACGGATCGTCGCCTAATCGAACCACCGTTCGATCGATCGACCTGAAGGGTAGAGATACTTCTCTGTTTTCAAAATGCTACAACGAAAACTTCAAAGTACAAACCATCATACACAAACACATCCTCACCAAATGAGGTGACAATCCAGTAGAATGGCCATCCGATCGGATGACCATCCGAACTGATTGTCATCCGATCGACTAGCCATCCGATCGGATTGCCATCCGATCGGATTACCGTCCGACACTCGTACACATTACACCGTTTTACGCGCCGCTTATCTTTTATGCTATCGTTAACTGTTCAGGCTAATCTCTCTCAGCGCTCCCTTCAATCCAAGAGAGTGTTTACTTGTTAAACAGAATCTGTGAGTATACTCGATCCCTTTTTGTTTTATGCACTTTTGGGTGTTACATACGTTATCTATATTCAAATCACATCTATCACACAACTCAAACACTATTTATACGCTAACCGCTATTGCATGTTATATGTGACTCGATGAATGCCTGTTTGTTATGTTTACACATTGATTGCTGTCTACCTGCCTTAGCAATGATAATACTATAGTTTGGACTCAGCACCTGTCGTGGACAGGGGTTGTTAAGGATATTACTTCACGTGTTCGCAGTGGTGAACATGTGTTGCGCACTCGCTACTCGCAGTCAAATCGCGGTCGTTGGTATTGATAGAATCTTTGTCGATAACTTACATGTTTCACATCATACGTTATACATGCTGGTTATGCATAAACGATTTCGAACTCTACTATGCTATATCAAACTTGTATGCTCACCTTTACACTATGTGTGTTGACCTTTATTTTAACGTATGTGACAGGTGTTTAGGATGCTTGCTAGGAATCGCTGTGCTTTACCTGCTTTTGTGGAATCGAGTAGGATGGAGTCTAGAAACAAACAAATAATTTATTTTATTTGAAATCTGAGTTGTCAAAACAGAACTATTTGTCTTGATTTGGTCTGTAATAACTATGCTACTTATTATGTCATGGTATGGGACGTGTTGCTTTAAATAATTGGTAATCGTAGTTGTTATGGAAACTTCTGGACAATCTGTTTCGCTCAGTGCCGCGCCCCGATGTTTCCGCCATCGGTTGGGGTGTGACATTTTACGTTACTTTTTACGTTCTACGTTTTACGTTAAACTTTTTACGTTTTACGTTTTTACGTTTTACGTTTTTACGTTTTTACGGAAAACGGATAGAGTTTCCTCTGTTTTTGGAATAAGCCGACAACTCAAGTTGTCGATACTTTTTCAAAACTCAACAATTTTCAACAATATAAACACAATATATAAAATTTCTATCAAAATGCCAAACGTAACAAGTCACTAAAGTATCGGTTCGAGCTCGGTGCGCGTTAACTAAATAAAATCTTAACTAACGTAATAATAACTCGCTATGTTTAAACTTTACTGGTCCTCAGTTGACCATCTTTGACTTGTTTTACTGCTGCTGACCCGAACCGGGTCTGTTGACTGCTTTCGACCCAAAACAAAACCCGAAACTGACCCGAGTTGCACTGCATCGAGCCGAAACCCGATCCGCTACTGAACTGTGTCACTGCCCTGTTTTCTTGTCGAACAGAACTTGAACCGAGTGAACCGTAACTGAACTATGTCGAACCAAAAATGAACAAAGATCTGAGCCGAAACTGAACTGGGCAAACCCGAACCCAAAATAATCCCCAAAGCCAAATCTAAATCTGGACTGAATGAACCCAGACTTGTACCGAATCTCAATCCTGAAACCTGAACCGATTCCAACCTGAAATCGGAGCTCCGCTGCAAAAATTCCCACAGCCGCCGTCAGAGGGTCATCAACCAACCACCATCATCTTCACCTGCGTGTCACCGCCATCGGATGTCTCCACTGTACCATCATCGTCATCACTCCTCAAAACTTTAGAAAAAGAAGAAACAAGGAAACTTGTCGGAGAGTGGATGTGGCCATCGCCGTCATCCGAGACGGCATCGGCTACTACCGTCTCCCTCTCTCTCTTCTCGATTCTCTTTCTTCTCATCCTCCGATCTCTCTCTCTCTCCTTCTCTGCTCAATCTCTCTCGATCTCCCTCGTTATCTGCGCTTTAGCCGCCGTATGCCACCACCAAAAGATGGTGGTGGCCGGCCGATAATAGAGGAGGAGGAGGGGTTATGATGTTTGTCGGTGAAGGGGTGTGGGTGTAACACCCCACGTTTTTGAAGTCAAAGTACAAGTCAAAGTCAAAGGAAGAAAAGATTGCTAAATGCGATCTGTCACTCCTTGCTTAATTATTGATTGTACTCTTTGACTTGTAATCGATACTCTATTTTATGTTACTTTAGTTGTATTATGTGGAGTAAATGTAATAATCGCAGTTTATCGCTAATCGACTTATTGCTAACTCATCGCAATCGCATCGCAACTTGAATCGCATGTTCTGGATATTGTTTTACATGTGTGTGCTATTTATGTGTTACTTGTGCATGTTTATATTTGTTTTATGGTGATTAATCGAAAACGCAATCGCAACCCTATCGCAACGCAATCTCATCGCGGACTCGAAATATAAGGTTTACTTTTATGTAGAGTGTTAGTTAGGTTATTTGTGTGACTATTGTTTAATACATGATGATGAAGAACTGCTCGATTGAAAAAAAAATATGGATTGTTTTGAATGGTGATTATGATATAGATCTTGTTTACCTTTAAAAGATATTTTGGGTAATTACAAAAAATAGGAAAGTGTAATTTCCATGAATTAATTAAAATAAAAAATTAATAATAACTTAATGTACAATTACAATCATATCATTTTCAACAAAAAAGATAATCAAGGGTTATGATCAGTTCACACAGTTCACTCTTGGGAGGTTGTTCACTCTAGAACCCTACTATATATATATATATATATATATATATTTGTGTGTGTATAGTAAAGTGCAATTTGCCTCCATGAGGTTTAGTCCAAATTGCCATTGTTGTCTAACTCCGTATCTTTCATTTTTTTGCCTGCTAAGACCCTAACGTGATTATTTCATTGATGTTGATATCCATCTAGTTATCACCAAAGTCGGTTACATTGTTTTGTATTTAAATGGACTATGGCAATTATTATTAGAGAATTTTATAACAAATGATTCAAGCCTCTTCGTATCCATCTCCCGACTTCAAGAGAAAATAAACAAATTCGTCTTAGTTACATCGATATTGAAGAATGAAAAACGTCGGAGTTACTCGAGTTTGAATCTACGCGTTTCAGGTTTGGACTCTAAACAACTTATGTGTACGGATTTGGTTTTTCGCTACTTCATAGTCGGGAATCTAAATTCGTTATTGTGTGCCACTAAAATTGTTATATTACATAGTATTGATTGTATATAGATATATTTGTCGTATTTTGATATCACCGTAAGTTTTCATTTTACCCTAACCCTATATATATGTGTTTGTGTATAGTAAAGTACAATTTGCCTCGCTGAGGTTTGATCCAAATTGCCATTGTCGTCAAACTCTCTGTCTTTCATTTTTTGCCCGCTTTGACCCTTACATTGTTTTGTATTTAAATGGACTATGGTAATTATTATTAGAGAATTTTATAACGAATGATTCAAGCCTCTTCGTATGCATCTCCCGACTTCAAGAGAAAATAAACAAATTCATCTTAGTTACACCGATATTGAAGAATGAAAAACGTCGGAGTTACTCGAGTTTGAATCTACGCGTTTCAGGTTTAGACTCTAAACAACTTATGTGTACGGATTTAATTTTTCGCTACTTCGTAGTCGGGAATCTAAATTCGTTATTGTGTGCCACTGAAATTGTTATATTATATAGTATTGATTGTATATAGATATATTTGTCGTATTTTGATATTACCGTAAGGTGACCACTGAACTAGTGCACAAGAAGGTGACCACTGAATATGCTACCAAACGTGATATTGAATGTGCTACTGAACGTGACATTACACATGATACTGAACGTGAACTATTGAATGTGTATATTAATAATATATAGATATCATTAGGAATTGTTAATTGTATTTTATTATATTGTTGTCCCACTAAGTAAATTTTACGTGTATATGTCTTTTATTTATGTTTGGTTACAGGTTAGAGACACACTTGGGATAAAGGACTTGAGGGAATAAAAGATTCACATGATTTTTTTTATAAAGTTTATATTGTTTTGTATTGTATTTTTTAAACTTTTATATTTTGTAATGATTAAAGTTTTATAGAAATAATGTTTGTGACCTGACTACTATATATGTCATACGTCATCTTAGGGTGAGGGGAGTGGTTACCTATTCCAAATAGGTAAACTCCCAATTCACCCAATCACATAACGCCATTTCAAGTCACCTAATTTGTTTATCTAATGCTTAAAAACGTTGGGAGTGGTTTACCTAATGGAGTTTAGGTAAACTATTTAAAAAAAAAGAAAAATGTGTGATTGGTTGAGAAGGAATGGAGCCCACCATACACCCATCTCTCTCCCCCCCTTCCCTCCCTCTCCCTTAATCGGTAAACCTTCACCGATCATCTATCATCACCGAGCGGTAAACACAGACGGCGGCGGTGTTACCGTTCGGTAAACCGTTTTGCCGAGCTGTTTACCTATCCACTCCGTTCACCCTAAGAACAGGAGGGATGTTATATGATGTGTTGTGTTTCGTGCTTGAATTGGAGTGAGTTTTTTAGAAGTTCTAGTATTAACCTTGTATCATTGTTATGTAACTTCATTGTCGATTTGTAGGGACACCATGGTCAAACACTAGCGTATCTTCTTCAAAATATATTCTCATGTAAGTAAAATAAGGTGGTATTAATAAAAATCTTAAATGGTATAATTGTATCTGGTTTTTCTTTGAATGCTCCCGACTTTGACCGGTCTTTTGAAGAGTAATGTAAAAAAAATCGACTTAAAAAAGATTTATATGCAGTGTAAAAATCATCATTACACAAACATTTACAAACGTAGACAATTTGGAACTTGTATAAATCATCATTACACCAACATTTACAGTAGCGCAAAAAAATTGATGCAAAAAATTCTCGCAAAAACATTTTACATACGTTTGAAAAAAGTTTTTACATACGTTGTCGAATGTAAAAAAAAAATTTGTGCGCGGTTTCGAATGTAAATGTAAGGTCTAAATTTTTTTTTAATAAAACTTAAGTGTCTAAATTGACAAAAGTTACCAAATGGGTCGAATAATCAACTTGTAAATTTCTGCATTAACTTCATTATAGCTAAATGAAGTAGTTACAAAAGAGTTTACAACCCAAAAGTTTCTTAAACTACTAACATAATCTTTAAACTACAAAGTTTCAACATCAACTAACTTCCAAATTAAGTTACTTACAAAAGACCCATTTTAACAAGACCATTCAACAAAAATTTAGACCAATAACTAGTATCATTGCGGAAGCGTGCATCATGAGTGTGTCCGTTCCAAGTAACGCCATCCATTAAGATGATTTACCTACATACAACCAATCAATTAGACATTTAAATCATAAGTTCATACGGCTCAAAATTACTAGTCGAACTACAAGGAAACTTTTCAAACTTTCATCCGAACACGAATTTCCCAACTTGGCATATTATCCATCCTACTCATTCAACCCATATCTTTAGTATGACTTCGACTTACACTAACTCCACACATGTATAAAGTTTCGACTCTAGGATAATAACATTTCGTAACATTACATACTACTAATACTTTGTAAGCAAATGAACTTACCTTTGTCGTGTTTCGCTTGTGATCCGGAATGGCTTGTGTCTTCCTTTTTTACTCCTACAATTCATAATCAACATATTTCAATCTCATGTCTTTATTTCTCATTCTTGTCTTAGACGAAATCAAGTTATTAACTATAAATTTTCTCGATTCTAGCCGTCTAACATCCTACTCACATGAGATTATATTTTTCACATAAAACTCTTCATTCAAGCATTTTAACAAACACTTGGCGTGCATAACATCAACAAAGCATATTGTACAAGTATTCTATGCATACTTTTCCTATTTCTCAACATTAACCATTATAGTCAGTTAATTTCATATAATCAACATCTTATATCAAGCATTCAGTAATATTCTAACACATACAATCCTTGCATCAATATTGCATGAATTTGGATTAACAAGATCATCATATTTTACTATCTTTCTAACCTTCAAAGTGGGTCTTTCATATATCATCGAAATAATCAGAATTCAAGCATAATTTATCCTCCATACAGTGATTCTAACATATATTCATAATCAATTTCAAAGAAATTTCATTTTCAATCAAGACCCATTTATGAAAAATCACCAAATCATAAAATTTGACTTAGCATTCCCTAGACTAACTTAGATGAACGTTTCTATGTGTTCATGCAGTAATTTAGGCCATGGATTCCCTTTCAATTTGCTGCTTTTAAGATGTTGAGGGTTTTGGTTCTTGCTTCCTTGTTCTAGGCGACACCCACACACACTAAAGTGTGTGTGGTGTGTGTTATTTTTCTTTTTTTAATAGTTAAACTTTCCTCATTTCCCCTTTTGATCCCTCATGTATGTACATATGTTTTTAATTGACTAAGCTTACCATTTTTAAGTTATTCTTCTAAGTTACATTCTCACTAGGTTCACGTTTTAAGTAACAATATATATAATATGCATACTTATAAGTTTTGGGGTGTTACAGTAAACGCTTTGTTTTTTTTTTTTTTTACATTTTTACGCCCATGGTCGCCAGCCCGAGCTCCTCTAAACGTCACACGTAAAACTATTTTTACGCACGTTTGTAAAATGTTTTTACGTACGTCTGTCAAATGTATTTTTTGTATACGGTGGAGAATATAAAGTTTTGTTTTACATACGGTATAAAACTTTTTTCACGTTTGTATATTTTTAGTTTTTACTTATGTTTGTAAATTTTTAGTTTTTACACACGTTTGTAAATTTTTAGTTTTTATATACGTTTGAAAAATGTTTTTACGTACGTTGTCGAATGTAAATTTTAATTTTGCGCATGGTATCGAATGTAAATGTTTTTTTTTACATGCGGTAAAAATGTTTTTTACACCCTTGATCCCTGGCCCACGCCCTCTAAACGTCACATGAAAATCTATTTTTACACACGTTTGTAAAAGTTTTTACGTACGAGTGTCGAATGTAATTTTTATTTACGTACGGTGGAGAATGTAAACGCTTTATTTTACATACGGTAAAAAAAATGTTTTCACGTTTATGGAATGTAAATGCTCTGTTTTTTTCTTAATTTTCACAGGTGTTGGGGTTTTTATGTTCAAAGAACGAGGATAACAAACTAGAAATGAAGCCGAGTTAGGTTTATTTATTTTTTGGGACTTTTTTTGGTGATTTACGTCAATGTAAATTTGTAGATCTGTTGGCAAGTGGAAATTTATGGACTTTTTTATTGTATAAAATGCAACTTTACATTTTAAAACATATTTAGATGTATGAAAATATCTTTTTATAGGGTATGTAAATTTGGAGATTTGAATGATGTTTTGTTTGTGTCTAAAACAGTTTTGTGGGTTCGATTGATTTGATGGGACACAAAAAAAAAAAACATCTTATAAAAAAAGTATGACGTGTAAAAATATTAAATTTGCCCTTTTATGTACTTGCAATAGTTTTTTTTATTTAAAAAGAATAATCCTCACATGTCATAACCTAAATTAAATCTCAGCTATATACCTCATCTTTATCAAAGCATGAGATTAGTTTCTTTGGTTCTATCAACTAAGCCTAGTTATTATTTTACCCAATCCCTATATATATATACATGGATTCACCCGCGCTTTGTGACGGGTATTCGATTAGAAATGGGTTTTTTTTTGGTTACAATACAATCACACTCGTTGTAGCAACCAAAAGAAAAAAAATACGATATCTCAAAATATAAAATTTTGAATCATACAAATTATAAGATGAAAATTCAATTTGCGTTTTTCTGTCATGAATTTTCGAATTCGACTCAAATTTTCAAATCTAAAAACCCTTATTTAATGGACACACATACTCAAATCATTCGCTACTTAGTCCGAGTGTAGTGGGGCGGCACATCACGGGGAAACTGGCCATGGCGCCCCATAGCACCGTGGAACACCGCTACAAGCAGCGCTATGGAGGTGTGAATTCTTGTTCCCATTATCTACATCGCGGCGTGAAAGAAGAAAGGAATTTCAAATTCCATTTGCAACTACCCCAAAACTGCTAATAAAACCCTAACTTACCTCTCAGAGATCAAAAATTCCATTTGATCTACCGGTGTGTTGTTCATCTTGTAGCTTGCTAATTGCTCAGGTTTGATTTTGTTCGTGTCTGTATTATTGAATTGGATTGAATTGAGTTTGTTACGGTTAGGGTTAGGGTTTTGAGTTTTATAACAACCCTCCTAAATTTTTGGACACCCTAAAAATAATTAGAGAGCCCAATATACGAAAACGAGCATACGAAAACGGGCACCGAATACCTTTATTTTTACAAAAATTAAATAAAAACAAAAATAATGGGACTCTGGCGGGCCGCGTAAAACCATACCTTGGTCTACGCGGGGCGTGACAGCCTGTCTACGAGGTGCAGCCCGGAGCTGCCACGTGGCGTACAAGTGTCGAGGCTAGATCGATGACTGGGCCAGGCTAGGGCCTACCCAGCCTAGCTCGCGGGCCGCGTAGCCCCTGGCTACATCTTACGCGGGGTGCGAGGACCCCCTGTTTCAGCCTTATAAATAGATGCAATCGGCTGTTCGGTCGAATTCGTCCCAAATCTCTTTCTCTCTCAAAATTTTTGCATAGTAGGCATAATCTCCGGGTATAATACCCCCCTAAATAACGAAGTTCTGCCCCGTTGTAAGTATCATAACCCCGGTTACGTATTAGATACGCTGCCCGATTGATCCAGGGTTCCGTAACGACTGTCGTGGTTCTGGCCGACGTAGTCGTTGGAATACCGTCTCGGGGAGGGTATTACTAATATAAATATTGGGTTATTATACTAACGCGTGTGCATTTATGTAAATTATAGATAATCACCAGGAAATCTCTAAAGAAAACCCTAAGACAGCAATGTGAGTAATCTCCTTTTTGCAAATTATTTTTACAAAACCTCACCTAAATTAAATTACATTAAACAGTGATTGAGTATTTGTATTCTACAATTATCGTCGGTATGTTGGGGTTTTGTATACAAAATTTGTTACTACCTTGCGAGGAGTAACATGACCACAAGTCGGGTTGACAGTACCGTGGGTGGTAATTAAAGTAGATGGAAACAAATGTAATTGCGCGACTGCCCTCAATACTGTACAATGGTTTTTACTTAACTTGATTAAACTGGAATTCACTCACCAGTATTTCCCACTGACAAAATGTTTTAAACGCGTTTCAGGTAAAAAAATGTGAAAGCTAACTAGAAGCCAGCTGGACAGCACTGAAGGCTTGGAAAAAGTGGCTATAAAGTTACCTAAACTAAAGAGATGTTTTTATTAAATAAAATAGGGTTTATCCCTATGAAAATGTGTGTACTTAAACTTGGGATTATTCCCACGTGTTTAATATTATGAAAGTGTGGTATTTTACTCTGATAAAATATTTCCTAACTACGGTCCTGATGTAAATTCCGCTGCCAAATTGATAAACACCGATACCACCAGAACTGGCCGTGGCCGCCCGTTCCCGGATAGTATAGGGGACGGGGGTTGCGACAGAAGGTAGTATCAGAGCTAAGCCACTGATTCAGCCACAGAAGTGTTCTGCTGACACCAAAATTCAATCTGTTAGGAAATAAATTATGGGAATACGTGCATATTTGTATTTTATTGTTGTGTGTTATTTGACTATTTGTTAGTTTACAGTATGAGCGACCAAGGACCTTCCGACGCCTACCGTCAGTTGTCCAGCTCACCTAGGAGCGAAGGCACCTCTTCACAGCCTGCCCTCTCAGGGTATTCAGTTGACAATGAAGATGGGATATTCGTGTTTAAGGCTCAGTCTGAAGAGCCATTACCTCCTAAAAAGAGAGGATGGTTCAGTAGGGGAGCGCATGAATGTAGGAAAAGAATGAAAAAGTTATAACAGCAGCGAGCCCTAGCAGCCGCTAAAAGAGAGATAGATGCCCACACCCAGGATATGCTTAATAGGAGTTTAGCAAACTTTCATATCCTAGCAACCACAGCTGCCGACCCTAACCTGGAGCAACTGATAGCACCCCAACCATTACCACTGTTTCCCACCCAGCCAATGGAAATAGAAAACAACCCAGAAAATCAAATCCAAATGCATGATTTTAACCCAGAAGAGATAACTAGAGTACCCGCACCCAATCCCTTAGACCCAGACTACGACCCGTGGTTAGATGAACATAGGGATTACCAGCAGCGCTACCCAATACCTGAAGACGAACCCATGCCGAACCTAGCAGCCTACCCAGGTTTGGACCCTCTAGATCCCTATTATGATAACGATGAATACATTAGGGAAATTTTAGAGAATCCATACCCGTACCAGGAACCCATGCCCCAGTTCCCAAACCCAGTACCAGCACCTGCACCCCCAATGAGTGCAGAAAATGTGCAAGAACTCCGAACTTTCGGAGAGGAGATTTTAGAGAGTAGCTAGAGGATGAGGCAGGTAGGAGAACGACTCATCTGGAAGTATGACGAGCGTAATATGGAGTTCTAGATAAACCCATATCAGTATAGGTGATGGTGAAAGTAGTAATAATAATAAAATATTATAATAATATATAATATGTGTGTATGTTTGAAAAAAAATATATAACTATAGATGCCTACTAGTAGTGAAATTTCAATTTCTGTTGTATTGTAATTTTAAATTCCAGTATCAGTTTGTACTAGATGCATACTATATATAAGAAAGAGTAAGTCGCAATGCTCGACGATTTTGATCAATATGCGTGTTGTGTGATTGTTTGCATTAAATGTTATCTTGTGATATTAATAAGTGGCAAATGTTTAAAATTCAGATGGACAACGAAGTGAACCAGGAAAACCAGAATGACAATAAGCCGAATAACGATAACCAGAATAACAACAACCCGAACAACAATGATAACAATGGAAACCCAATGGATAATAGTGCCATCCAACACATAGTGGCACAAGGGATTATAGATGCGATGCCATATATTATTAAAACAGTTAGGGAAGCAGATAATAAAAGTAACCATAGCAGTAAACAACCCACTGAACCTGAACACAGCGTAAACAATGGACCCATACTTCAAGTGCCCATTCCCAAAAGAAGAAGGACCATGTCCTATGGTTGTTCTTATAAGAAATTCTGGTCTTGTAAACCAATGGAATTCTCGGGCAATGAAGGGGCCGTTGCAGCCTTACGCTGGATAGAAAAGACTAAGGCTGTCTCAAAAATAAGCAAGTGCACGGAAGAGGATAAGATAATGTTTGCCTCCAATCTGTTTAAAAACTCAGCCTTAGAATGGTGGAACATTATCCTCCAGTCTAGGGGAAGTGACAGGGTTTACAATATGGAATGAGAGGAATTTAAGAATATGGTAGAAAGGAAATTCTGCCCTCCCAATGAAAAAGAACAGATAGCAAATAAATTCTTAAATCTTAGGATGACTGGAGTGGATAGCAAAGGGTACACTACATTATTCTTTGAATATGCTAGAATAGTACCAACCCTTGCATCACCTGAACAAGTATTAATCTCCTGTTACATCTGGGGATTAATTAGTGAGATAAGGCATGTAGTCAAGGCAGCTAGACCTCAAACTATAGAAGAAGCTGTAGAACTAGCAAACACCTTGACAGATGAGTTAGTGCGTACACGAGAAGAAGACCAGAGAAGGAACCTAGCTCAAAGGCTTACTCAGGAATTTCGCTACGGTAACCGTGGGAGAAATGTAGGTTCTACCTCTGCACCCTACTGCAAGGCCTGTAAGAAGAAGCATTCTGGAAAATGCTCCACTTACTGTAATTTCTGTAAGATACCAGGACACAAGGAAGAAGACTGTAGAAGGAAACCGAACAATGGGATGTGCTTCAACTGTGGAGAAAAAGGTCACATCAAGCCGAATTGTCCGAAACTAGTTCCAGCCATGGGCAACAAGAACACCAAAAATGCTAGAACATTTGTTCTGACTGCAAATGAAGCCAATATGATTCCGAACGTGATAGCCGGTACGTTTTTAGTTAATGATGTTTTTGCTAAAGTATTATTTGACTCTGGTGTGAACCAAAGTTTCATTAATACTTCATTTTGCAAACTTCTCAATCAACCATTAACTAAACTCCCACAAGAATGTTTAGTAGAGACAGCAAATGGGGAAACCATTAAGATTTCTGAAATCTTGCAGGGAGCAAGAATAGAGTTTTTAAATCAAAAGTTTATTGCAAACATTTACCCAATGAATCTGGCAGCATTTGATGTTGTATTAGGAATGGATTGGTTAATAGGCAATAAAGCCAGTATTTTATATGATCAAAAGTCAATCCAAGTAAATTCACCAAAGGGTGAAAAGATCACAATTAAAGGAGATAAGCCATCTAGATCCACAAAATTCATCTCTGTGATGAAAACGACAAGTTATATAAGAAAAGGATCATTAGTGTATTTGATTTCTATAATCACTAACACTAAAGGAAAAGAACTGAAAGATATTCCAGTAGTATCTCAGTTTCCAGATGTGTTTCCAGAAGAATTACCAGGACTACCGCCAGACAGGGAAGTTGAATTCAGAATCCACCTGCTACCAGGGACAGCACCGATTGCCAAAGCACCTTACCGTTTGGCACCCGCAGAAATGCAGGAACTGAAGAAACAGTTAGACAAATTATTGGAGAAAGGATTCATACAGCCAAGCTCATCGCCATGGGGAGCACCAATCTTATTCGTCAAGAAGAAAGATGGATCGATGCGTATGTGCATTGATTACCGTGAATTGAACAAAGTCACGATCAAGAATCGGTACCCATTACCGAGAATCGATGATCTGTTCATTCAATTGCAAGGAGCTCGATTTTTCTCCAAAAGCGATTTAAGGTCAGGATATCATCAATTAAAGGTACAGGAAAAGGACATTCCTAAGACCGCATTTAGAACAAGGTATGGTCATTATGAATTTACTGTCATGCCATTTGGTTTAACCAATGCCCCAGCTGCATTTATGGACATGATGAACTGAGTATGTAAGCCATATTTGGATAAATTCATAATTGTCTTTATAGATGATATTTTCATTTACTCTAAGAGTAAAGAGGAACATGCAAAGCATTTGCACGCACTTCTAAGTTTATTAAGAAAGGAAAAGGTTTACGCTAAATTTTCAAAGTGCGAGTTTTGGTTAGAACAGGTACAGTTTCTTGGACATCTAGTCAATCATGAAGGAATTCATGTGGATCCCACCAAGATTGAGGCAATTACTAAATGGAAAACCCCTGAGTCACCAACCGAGGTTAGAAGTTTCTTAGGATTGGCCGGTTATTATAGAAGATTTATTCTAGATTTTTCTAGAATAGCCATTCCCTTAACTAAGCTCACCTGTAAATCTATTAAGTTTGAATGGGGACCAAAACAAGAAGAAGCCTTTAGAATTCTTAAGCAAAGATTAACCAACGCACCCATACTAGCGTTACCAGAAGGAACTGAAGACTTTGTAGTATATTGTGACGCTTCTAAGTTAGGTTATGGATGTGTGTTAATGCAACGCCAAAAGGTTATAGCTTATGCATCGAGACAACTTAAGAATCATGAAGAGAATTATTCAACCCATGATTTGGAATTAGGAGCTATAATTTTTGCCCTTAAGATTTGGAGACATTACCTTTATGGCAGTAAGTTTACTATTTTTACAGATCATAAAAGTCTAAGGTATGTTTTCGGGCAAAATGAATTGAATATGAGGCAAAGACGCTGGATGGAAATACTTAGTGATTATGATTGTAATATCCAGTATCATGCAAGAAAGGCAAATGTAGTAGCTGATGCTTTAAGTCGAAAGTATCATGAAAAGCCAAAAATAGTACGTTCTCTTAACTTAAATCTACAGGTAGATTTAAATGAACAGATTAGAAAAGCACAAGAATCAGTAATCAAGGATGATACTGAAAAATTAAAAGGAATGATTAAAGAATTAGAACAAGGAACTGATGGAATTTGGAGATTCCATAAGAAGAGAATGTGGATACCTAAATTAGGAAACCTACGCCACCGTATATTAGAAGAAGCCCATAAATCTAAGTATACGATGCATCCTGGAAGTGATAAAATGTATCAGGATTTAAGAAAGAATTTCTGGTGGATAGGAATGAAGAAGGATATAGCAGCTTATGTTTCTAAGTGTTTAAATTGTTCACAAGTTAAAGCTAAACATCAGAAACCCTCAGGTTTGTTGCAGCAGTTAAGAATGTCAGTTTGGAAATGGGAATTAATAACAATGGATTTTGTTACCAAATTACCCAAAACAAGAAAAGGTAATGATACAATCTGGGTGATTGTAGACAGGCTACCTAAGTCAGCTCATTTCTACCAATGAATGAAACTTTCAGCCTGTAACAATTAGCTAAATTGTATGTAAATGAAATAGTTTCATTACATGGAATTCATTTATCAATTGTGTCTGATAGGGATAGCCGTTTTACCTCTCATTTTTGGACAAGTTTCCAAAAAGAAATGGGAACCAAGTTGAATCTAAACACAACTTATCATCCTCAAACGGACGGGCAAAGCGAAAGGACAATTCAGACAATGGAGGACATGCTTAGAGCTTGTGTAATTGATTTCGGAGGTAATTGGGATGATCACTTACCATTAATAGAATTTTCTTATAATAACAGTTATCACACAAGTATCAATGCTGCACCCTTCGAAGCACTTTATGGACGAAAGTGCCGAACTCCAGTCTGTTGGGCAGAAATTGGAGAAAAACAACTATCCGGATCTGAGATAGTACAAGAAACGACCGACAAGATCATTCAAGTCAAGGAACGACTGAAAGCAGCACCTGATCGACAAAAGAGTTATGCTGATAACAGACGAAAGCTATTAGAATTTTAGGTAGGTGACAAGGTGTTATTAAAAGTCTCTCCTTGGAAAGGAGTAGTCAGATTCATCAAAAGGGGAAAGCTAAGTCCTAGGTATGTTGGACCATTTAAAATTATTAGAAGAATAGGACCTGTAGCCTATCAGCTACAACTGCCAGAGGAAATGGCAGGAATACATGATGTATTTCATGTATCTAATCTCAAGAAATGCTTAGCTGATGAATCACTGGTAGTACCTCTTAAGGATATAGAGGTAAATGAACAACTTAAATTTGTAGAGAAGCTTTTACAGATTGAAGACAGAAAGGTCAAGAATCTCAAACACAAGAGATTGGTTTTAGTCAAAGTAAAATGAGACTCCAAAAGAGGACCAGAATACACATGGGAGCTTGAATCAGAAATGCAAAAGAAATACCCGCACTTATTCCAGTAGACCTCGAGGACGAGCTCTAAAACAAGGTGGGGAGGATATAACAACCCTCCTAAATTTTTCGACACCCTAAAAATAATTAGAGAGCCCCAATATGTCTTAAAATACACCCCATATACGAAAACGGGCCCCGAATACCTTTATTTTTACAAAAATTAAATAAAAACAAAAATAATGGGTCTCTGGCGGGCCGCGTGAGACCATACCTTGGTCTACGCGGGGCGCGACAGCCCGTCTACGAGGCGCAACCCGGAGCTGCCACGTGGCGTACAAGTGTCGAGGCTAGATCGATGACTGGGCCAGGCTAGGGCCTACCCAGCCTTGCTCGCGGGCCACGCAGTCCCTGGCTACATCTTATGCGGGGCGCGAGGACCCCCTGTTTCAGCCCTATAAATAGATGCAATCGGCTGTTCAGTCGAATTCGTCCCAAATCTCTTTCTCTCTCAAAATTTCTGCATAGTAGGCATAATCTTCGGGTATAATACCCCCCTAAATAACGAAGTTCTTCCCCGTTGTAAGTATCATAACCCCGGTTACGTATTAGATACGCTGCCCGATTGATCCAGGGTTCCGTAACGGCTGTCGTGGTTCTGCCTGACGTAGTCGTTGGAATGTCGTCTCGGGGAGGGTATTACTAATGTAAATATTGGGTTATTATACTAACGCGTGTGCATTTGTGTAAATTATAGATAATCACCAGGAAATCTCTAAAGAAAATCCTAAGACAGCAATGTGAGTAATCTCCTTTTTTCAAATTGTTTTTACAAAACCTCACCCAAATTAAATTACATTAAACAGTGATTGAGTATTTGTATTCTACAATTATCGTCGGTATGTTGGGGTTTTGTATACAAAATTTGTTACTACCTTGCGAGGAGTAACATGACCACAAGTCGGGTTGACAGTACCGTGGATGGTAATTAAAGTAGATGGAAACAAATGTAATTGCGCGACCGCCCTCAATACTGTACAATGGTTTTTACTTAACTTGATTAAACTGGGATTCACCCACCACTATTATCCACTGACAAAATGTTTTAAACGCGTTTCAGGTAACAAAATGTGAAAGCCAACTAGAAGCCAGCTGGACAGCACTAAAGGCTTGGAAAAAGTGGCTATAAAGTTACCTAAATTAAAGAGATGTTTTTATTAAATAAAATAGGGTTTATCCCTATGAAAATGTGTGTACTTAAACTTGGGATTATTCCCACGTGTTTAATATTATGAAAGTGTGGTATTTTACTCTGATAAAATATTTCCTAACTACGGTCCTGATGTAAATTCCGCTGCCAAATTGATAAACACCGATACCACCAGAACTGGCCGCGGCCGCCCGTTCCCGGATAGTATAGGGGACGGGGGTTGCGACAAGTTTGGGGAAAGATTGGATTTTTAGGTCAAGAATGGACAATTCTGATTATTCAAGGAATAGGGGAAATGATTATTTGGATGTGAACAAAATTGGGAAGAATATTAGGAAAAGTCCTTTACAGTAGCTTCGAATCGTGCTTGCAAGATCGCTGTAGGCAGAGATGACCGAATGTGTTTTTGTTTTGTAGCTTTGGTTAATAGGTTGGGTTGCATGTTGGTCGGAAACCCTTCTGGAAATTTGGTTTCATATTAGAGACCAGACAGAAGCATTGAATTGATCATAATTACCTGTTGAATTTATTTATCTTTTCAAAACGCCATAATTACCTGTCACTTTATAGACTGCATCCTACATGCGCCGGAAAAAAAGTCATTATTTAAATAGAACATGTAAACACAACTTAAACACTCTACACGTTATCTAAAAACGCCACAAAAACAATATCTATGTGACACAAAAACGATTAATTCAACGATACAGATCTAAAAAAAGACCAGTAAAACGCCAGGTAGTAATTGAATCTAACTAAATGCCAAAAAAGTCTTAGACGCCAAAAATGAATCAGTATTGTGACACGCGCATTGGGAAAAAGAATATTAAAAAGACAAAAAAGCCCCTCGAACCCCGATTATATCCCGCGCCACGTGTTCCATCAGGATACGTTCTCACCGTTCTCACACTCTAGGGCGTATTCTCCTGATCCCGTTTATATATATATATCGAAGTGGTATTTCCCCTATATAATTTAACAAATTTATTTCGTCTCACAAATTTACTGTTCAATTTTACTTAAATTCATTGGGCCACCAATAGACTATCAAATAACCATTTTCTTTTCCTGTGTGGCAAGAACCAGTCTTTCTCCCCACACATAAGTTATTGTACAATTTAGTAAAGCATAGTATTTTCCTTTTGCTAAGTTTATCATTTTCCTATGTTGCTTTTTGATTATTATGAAGTATTTTGTTAAATTTGTTAATCCTTAAATTTATTTTCAGTTATATCGAACTATAGTTTCTTCTATCATGCCCAATATATATCAGAGAGATTATTGGTAAACGTAAAACATCAAAATTTAATATTAATGTAATTTATTCTAAGTAAAATGTTAATAATACCAAAATTATCAAATTTGTTAAGGTTTCGAAGTGAATTTTTTAACGTTTTGTTTATTACACAACATGTGGGTTTACGTCAACCTTTCACTTTCTATATAAAGTTTTGAATATCAATAGCGTTCTACGCTGCAATGCATGAAGATTCAGTTAATTTTATAAACATTTCGACATCGGTTATTTCTTGAGTGGACGTTTTTGACACCGCCGCAACGTGCAAATCTTAATAACTGGTACTACGCTAAATAAAAAAAAAAAGTCCAAACAAAAGAGAGTCAAAATTATCAAAATAATCCGATTCCAAAAGTCCCCCACAAAATTGTGAAAGCTTGACACTATAGTTAAATAACTAGCATCGCGTGTAAATAAACTATAGTTAACATAAATAAACCTTAACCTTAGTTAAACACCGTGTAAACTATAGTAGCATAAACCTTAGTTAACATTCAAGTCTTCCGTAGTGAGCTTTAATAATATAATATATTATAATAACTAGAAGACGCGTAAGAAATCCTCAAGCTCATCATCAGTCAAGAAACTACAATTGCCGCCGATCAGCTCTAATCGACCACCGTATTCCCTGTTCTGCGACTCGATTTGTAAGTCTGGTAACGTTAACCTAAGTTTTGATTCGGTAAATCCTAAATCTGATTGCAGTTGTTAAAATCATTCATATACCTACCTGTTAATTGATACTAGTTACAGACATGAGTTTGTTGAAATTAGGTTACTGTTATATTATTAGCCAAAGAAATAGAAAGATTCTGTAAAAGAAACATCCCATCTTCAACATCAATGTCTTAGGGCGGGGTTTCAGCTTGAAATTGATGCCCCAGATCCATATATTTATTTTGGGTAAAACATACCAACCCTAATCCAAACACACTTGAAACCAGATCACGACTCTTGTTTAGGATTTAGGAATTGGATAAATCCGTGTCAAGTACCTTGATGCTCTCACCTGATGTTAAGGTTGTGCTTTACTCAAATGAAAAGTTATTCTATAGCTATCTCTCATAAGTCTTCAACAACATTGTTTGCTTATATATTCTGCCCCATCTCATACATGCATGTTCTCTTTTTTACCCTTTTGTATTGGTCTAATTCAATCATAATTGTAGGGGAATTAACATTCACTATGGAAGGAGGCGATGTGCGACTTTACTTTCCAGATAACCTCCCCAGAAAGATAGATTATCCTCTATTCGAATCTCCAACAGGCTCAACCTTCACAGAATATCTGTATAACCGTTTCCACCCTCGGGTGGTCGGTATTGGACCTCTGCATAGAGAAGATGAGAACATGCAAACATCTAAAAAGTTGAAAACAAGTTATATGAATCATCTGGTGAGTCGCATACATTCCCCAAAAAAGAAAGTACTGGAATCATGTGTGCGTAAGGTGCACACGTTACTAGAGCAAATCAAGGCATGTTATGTTTCGACCCACCTTGATGATATTGCATGTGTTGAAATGATGGTTGTGGATGCCTGTTTCATTCTTGAGTTCATGCTTCAAATTTTGGAACGACCTAAGAAACCATATTTGGGAAATTTGAGGCTAATCAACACTATATTGCATGACTTGGTACTGCTAGAAAACCAGATCCCCTTCTTTGTTCTTGATCAAATATTTCAGTGTACTATATTGACAATTAACCCAAAGGCCTCCCTTGTTGAGCTTCTCCTTCCGGTTCTATCTTGCAACAACCTCTTCAAGACGGATATAAACATCAAGGGTATTTCCACTAATCGTATTCCTCATATTCTTGGCCTTCTACATTACTGTTACAAGCCTCCGGTTGATAAATTTATACCATATTCCCGAATCTCAACCATTCCTTCGACTGTAGATCTACACAAGCCATGGATTATCTTGAAACCTCACAAAGATTCAACATCATATTTGTTCGTGGATTATTCTAAGTTGTTGAATAGGCTTACTCTTACAATGCCAGTATTGTGTGTTGATGATCGCACTGAGTCGCTTTTATTGAATTTCATTGCATACGAGCAATCATGCGCTGATGAGCCATATGCATCTCATAAGCCTATTACGTCATATGTTCATTCTATTTGTATGCTGATGAGAACCAAGGAAGATGCTGCTAAGTTGATAGAATCAGGGGTCCTTGTCAACTATCTGGGCTCAAATGAAGCAGTTGTAAGTATTTTTAACACCATTTTGCAGTATGAAAACAAGTGGAAACCATCGAATAAAAACTGCAATGGCTCTGAAATCTGGATGAGGAGTGCCTTCGTGAGTAGCCCATGGAAAATGATCCCATGGAATATGATTGTTGTACTTGCTGTAATCATCATGTTTGCTCTATCTGTGGCTCAGACCATTTTTACCATTAAGCATGGTGGAAGCAACAAGTAGATATTTGGTGTAAGTTTTATCTTATTTTCTTTTGATGTTCACTTTTAGACTAGATATGCTTAACAATTATTATTATCTAGGAGTTTGGTTTGTTGAGAATTGGAATTTAAAATAATCTTAAATTTCTCATGGGGGAGAAACTAGAATTGGAGCTATTGCCTTTAAAATTCATCGGCTAAAGAAAATTAAGATCCCCTCAATATCTTAATGGAAAGTAGAAATGCATACCCACTATATGATGTAAATAGCAAATACACACAAGATATATAACACTAGAAACTTTTCTATTTCTATTTTTTTACTGTTTTTTGGTTTTAAATAAAAGAGTTAAATAATTACGGGCCAAAACGTGTTGCCTGGTTGAGGACAACTCACTTCAATAGCCCGTGGATGCTAGATTCATCCTATTTTGCTAAGACACAGATTTCATGCACAACTTCTATACGGCAACATACTTGTTTTTATAATGTTTTATCTTGAGCCCGTGATGGAATTGCGAAGGGGAAGGGGAAGGGGAAGGTGAAGGGGAAGGGGAAGGAAGCTTTGAACCTGTTCCGTTTTGGGTTTGCGAAGGGGAAGGAAGGGTGGTTTGATTAACCAGATTGATACTAAGAAAATAAATTAGAAAAAAGGGTAGATGGGTAATTTCACAAGAAATAGGGGAAATATGTACTTAGTTTAAGGGTTGGGTAAATATGTAATTAAGGCTCTTAGTAAGGGGATATATGATATAATATATCGGATTGGGTGGCAAGTTTTGACACCTGGTGATATGTGTGTGCAACTGAAGGAGATGTGCAGGAAATCCGTAAAGTCACTGTAAGCTTACTTTGATTTAACGTAAGCATACGGTGAGCCTACATAGATTCTTCATGTTCTACTAAGCACCATGTGCATGCATGAAATGTCACAGTATTGGACCCCATATATGATTTCTTTAAGGGTTTTTGGTACAAGTTTTTAAAATTTATATAGATGTCGACTTGCGTTACACTAACAAATTGTTTTTGTTGTACGTGTTTAGGTGAAATCATCGTCATGTGTGATCAAAGAATTTTCACGAAGGTTGGAATGTGCTTACTACATACTATGGGTTCTCTTTATCATTATATGTAATCGTTGTTCTCTTTACTATATGTAATACAATGGGTTCTCTTTATTATATGTAATACAACTAGAAATGTAACCCGCCGCGATGCGGCGGGAGCTATATTTATATTCAGCCAGTTATCGTTGAGTCACATCGATATGGTTAATTACATAAGCTAGAGCAATAAGTTAGTATTTAGATTTTATACAAATGTTGTGGTTGCAAGTTACGTGACTAACATTAAGCATGTTAGTTACATAACTTGCGCAAAATACATTGTCCCAAGCGATGTGGCTTCTTAAACTACGGCTTCTAGTTGCGGTTGTTTCCTAGTAGGCAACTCTGGAAAAGGTGTTTCCCCTTCCTATCATTCTTGGCATCCCGTCTTTAGATGATGCAAGGATGAGGATGAGGCATTTCAAGATTTCTTTTGCAAGAGCGGGCCTTTCATACGCTTCATTCTTGCCCTCTTAATCATGGCAAGCTCCCTGGTCAGCTATGGGTCTGCAGCATCCAATGAAAAAGCTTTGTGCGTCTGGGATCGTGGCGGTTTTGGTTTTTTTTTTTGGCACTTGAAGCCGCCATACGTTTCTCTTTCTCCAACTGCAAACAAAACAGGAAACATCTCATTTTAACATAAAATAAAAATTAAGGAAATTAATCATTTTGTTGTCTCCGCGTGTTGTGGCGTGAGACCTATTGCTTTATGTCTTTGAAATGTTGAACCACCACGAATGAACATTATCCTCAACATACAAACACCACCTCGAAAACTGATCACATACCTAAATACACCAAACCAAACCAACTCGTATAAACATTCATAAACATGTAGGCAATCAAATCTGATTAAAAAATTAAAAACTCACACTTTTATTGCAGGATGAGAACCAATATTCACAATAGCCACTTTTATTGCAGCATGACATACCCAACAATCTCAGCATGTACTTGTTATAATATCTTCATTAAAATAGTCTGGTATAAATACATGAACACATATCTTTGTTGATCAAAGTTCTCTATATTATCCCCACTTGACTGTTGATGTCAGATTCTTTTGGTCTTAAAAAATTGATGCAAGGCTATTGTTGTTCTAGGTAAGCTATTGTCGTTTTCAAGAAAATGCTTGCTACAATTTTGTATTATAATTCCGATGGATTAGTCAAAGGTCAAGAAGCCTCACAACTTTGTATCTCATTTAAAAGCAATCTAGGTTCTTCATTAAACATGAAACAAAATGTGGCAGCAAGCTTGTATAGTATAGATCGATCAAGCAGCACATTGATCGTTTGATGGTTTTCACAAAAGATATGTCTTAAAACTACATATTCACTAATCGACTCAAGTAACTTAACAGCGCAACTAAAAGAATCATTAACTAACTCTCAAATGCACATTTGAGATTAACCATAGATTCCACAAATCACTCAATTATAGTAGTAGTATCTTACAACATTCGTAGTTATCCCTTGCAACATGCATGTTATTTTCTGTTGGAAACTTACCGATTTGCTGAAGATCGAAACCGTGAACGAAACCGAAAAATTAACCGAAAAATCACTTGGATTAGACTAAGAGTCGTGTAATCACTATCAGAACAAACTATTTGATCGGTACAATCAAAAGTTTGAACGGATTAAACTTAGTCTTCAAGAACGAATTTGATGTTGAATATTGAGAAGTAACTGCACCGTTTTCTTTTCTCGACCAGTTTTCTTTTTGCGTATGTAAAAAAAAATCAGCCATCGGTTTTTTCTTTGTTTTAGACATCTCGACCAAAACAACCAGATCCTTTTTCCTTTTCTAAAACTTGATTTATTGATTGGCCCAATCCATTAATTGAAACAATCGGATATAGTTTCCATGTATCCAAAACCCACATATAAGGCCCAATTAATTAGTTAATTTAACAGCCCATTGTGATTGATAAACCCATAACATAAATGTTATGTATTTTATTTGTAGTTTAATTATAAAATCAAAACCGATAAATATGCCAAACCTTATTAATATCATATGAGCATGCACTCCCGTATCTCCTAACTCATTGAAAATTAACAAGATTAAATTAGTCGACAAGTTAATCCAATATCACCAAAATATGTCGATAACACTAAAATTACCAACATTCCTCCCCCATTTTAGTGATATCCATGATTAACTTAAAACACTTCTCAACCAAACACAAACTTATGCATAAATGAAATATCGCGGCGATTGAATTTCACATTAGTATATTACACATTCCAAATATTCGAATATCAGGGTGTCGCTATGGATTGAACCCTTTCCATTCACAATGAATACATGAAGATAATATACACATAAGTTTACAAATTCATTGTTCTTACTTGACACAATATTTTACTAGCCTGTGTCCAATCCTTCAAAGAGTATATCAAAGCCAAGTCCAAGCTTCTTGAAGCGGCTAAACTTCATACTCTTATAGGTAGTTCTTTTATTCTCGCACCTGCAAATGCAATTTTTCAAAGAACTATTAAGAAGTTATACTTCAACCTCCTTTATCTCGCAGTCTGAACACAACCTTGGGATGATTCTGATCATTTGTTCCAATATCTCTATGACAAGCTTTCCACATTGAATTCTGCATCTAACGTTGTATTAGATGGGAATTGGGTATCTTGATATAGGATATTAAAGTGTGGACTTTAAACCCATCCCTATGACTGATTTATTCACGAGATCTCTCCTAACTCTTTAGTTAGATAATCAGCCAAATTATACTAAGATCTTACAAATTCAACAGATATCACTCTATGCATGATGAGCTCATTAATCATGCTATGTATAACACACAACCGTCTAGACTTTCCATTATACACCTGACTATGATCCTTAGCCAGCACTATCACACCTGATAGATATTGGTGATATCAGTTTTGACCACAAAGGAATCTCAAAGATCAAATTTATTAGCCATCCAACTTCTTTACCAGTTGCTGCTAAAGCTATAATTCATATTCCCTTGTTGAATTTGTGATGCAAGTCTGTTTCTTTGAAGCCTAGGAGATAGCACCTCCATCAAGTAGGAATACCCATCCACTTAGTCATACAACTTGCATCAAAATACACTTCTAAAACTGAAGGAAAACCTTAATAACACAAACCATATATTATGGTTCTTTTCAGGCATTCAAACAATCTATTCACAGCTTGCCAATGCCGAGTACTTGGATTACTGGTAAATCTACTTAGTTTCCTACAACATATGCTATATCATGCCTTATACAAATCATAACATACATTAGGAGTCTAATTGCCTCCATCATTGTTACTCCTTTTATCTTCATACCTAGGAGAACATCGACCTCCCCCAAATCCTTTATATCAAGACAACAATTCCTTTGTCTTATTAATACGTGCTTGATCAGCACCAAAGGTCAGCATGTAATATGCATATAGACAAATGACTGCTCCTTTACCAGAGAAATCAAACATCAAACCTGCTACATACACATTCCGTGTTCTTGCCCATGGCACACGATACAAACCCACTGGTTGTTATATGTACACTTCTTCATCCAACTTACCATTCAAGAATGAATTTATCACATCCATATAAAATGAAGCAAAAGCAATTAATATTGTGCTAGTGTAAAGCCTAACAACAGGAGCATATGTACCAAGAAGTCGATCCCTTCCCTTTTGTCTAAAGCCTTGGATAACCTACCCACCTTTAAATTTATCTAAGCTACCATTAACCTACTCATAGTCCCTTCACCTAAATAAAGATGAGAGTCTAAACCAAGACTTAGGTTTTCTTGTTCTTGTTCTTGTGCTTTTCTTAGGTTCAGAAGGAAAAAATACACTGTCATCACCAACAGATGCTTTATTAGAATCAACAACTACATTCTCAATAGAATAAAAATTCTATTATGAGAATTCTGGATGATATCCCTTGATTCTATGACAACGCGGACCCGGTTAAGACAACGTAAGTCTGGGACAGACTTGGTTAGGGTCCCCGTCTTGGGGATGTAAATACCTTAAGAAAGTTACCGTTCAAAAAAAAAAAGTTTAAGGGTCGGGTAAATATGTAATTATGGCTCTTAGTAAGGGGACATATGTTATAATATATCGGATTGGGTGGCAAGTTTTGACACCTGGTGATATGTTGGTGCAACTGAAGGAGATGTGCAGGAAATCCGTAAAGTCACTGTAAGCTTACTTTGATTTAATGTAAGCATACGGTGAGCCTACATAGATTCTTCATGTTCTACTAAGCACCATGTGCATGCATGAAATGTCACAGTATTGGACCCCATATATGATTCCTTTAAGGGTTTTTGGCACAAGTTTTTAAAATTTATATGGATGTCGACTTGCGTTACACTAACAAATTGTTTTTGTTGTACGTGTTTAGGTGAAATCATCGTCATGTGTGATCAAAGAATTTTCATGCAGGTTGGAATGTGCTTACTACATACAATGGGTTTTCTTTATTATTATATGTAATATGATGTTCGCTTTTTTTTTTGTTTGTTCTCTCTAGTATTGTTCAATGATTTCCATCCAAGTGATAAACAACGTTATAAAATTATATATGACAATTAAGGCATTGGTCCACGTTTCAAGGTTTCATTAGTCCAGGGTTTTCTGTTTTCTTTCAAAGGCGTTTTTGTTTTTCTGTTTTCTAAATGCTTACTTTTAGGGCATAAATATTAGCCGATATCTTTTTTTCGAACAACCAACTAAATCTTTATTAATATAAGAAAAGCCGAAAGCTAAACCCAAACACCAAAGTATTTACATCATGCTTAAAGCGCTTTCCATTCCTCGAGGCCAAGTGTATTCATTCTTGCTCAATTTCTGATCAATAGGAATCCAAGAACTTTGACCTCTTCGACTATTTTCTACAAAGATGATTACTTTTCGCTAAAAACCCATTCATTCAGGCTCTTCCACATTACCCACATCGTGGCAATAAATAATAGCATGCACCACCTTTGCTTTCTTCTCTGACACTTTGATGTACCTGTGCATTTCCAGCAAATCCTTCACATGAAAAAAATTAATACAAATGTTAGGAATTAAGAATCACCAAAACATAATAAAGGATTTGTGTTGTTTGTATACGTAAGTTTATATATAACTGAATTGGACCTGCCTTCCATCCATTCTGGTGAAGTGCTGGTAGGTAAACAAATGGGTCTATCAGGGTCAGCCGCAACACACACTGTTCCGAATGATCGTGGATGGCACACCCACCTTGCCACACACTCTCAGTTTCTTCCCACAAAGAAAAGAAGCATTTGTTTAATCCAACAATAAATCCACTCTTGTGTAAAGTATAAAATGCAATCAACAGAAAAAATGGTGTAGTTAGCACTCTATATAATGCAGAGAGTACAACCCACATTTAAATAATAAAGAGTGAATTTCAAGGGATTGTCCTCTATCTTTATACTAGTTTTCAGGCGTTGTCCTTTATGTTCAAAATTGACGAGTTTTGTCCTTTATGTTTTCATATCATACACGTTTTGTCCTTTAGGTACCCAGTTAGTTTTTTCAGTTAAATTTGGTCATATGCTTTGCATATGAGGGCATTTTTGTCAATTCAAAGGTAAGTTCAACGGCAGATTTACAGCTCAAAGCTTCTGCAACCTTTGAATTGACAAAAATGCCCTTATGTGCAAAGCACATAACCAAATTTAACTGAAAAAACTAACTGGGTTAGGCCTAAAGGACAAAACGTGTATGATATGAAAACATAAACGACAAAACTCGTCAATTTTGAACATAAAGGACAGCGCCTGAAAATGGGTATAAAGATAAAGGACAATCCTTGAAATTCACTCAATAATAAAATATTACTTTGGTGAAGAGAAAGGCACCAACTGCAATGGTAGAAGATGCACAAGCCATTGTTTTTTTTAGAGTTAATTGCCAAAATAGTCCCTGTGGTTTGGCCTGTTTTGCCAGTATAGTCCAAAGGTTTCATTTTTAACATCTGGGTCCAAAAAGGTTTCATCGTTGCCATTTTGGTCCAACTGACTTATCTCCATCCATGCTCCTCAGTTAGTCAAGGGGTATTTTTGTCATTTCATGTAATCTGAATTATATTAAAGATTATAAAAGGAGAATAAAAACTGTTGTGAGGGAGGATCGAACCTGGGCCTCTGGCCGGTTCACTAACAAACACACAAGACAGTAGCCAGTGAGCCATGCTCATATTTGTGCAAGAAATGGATCTTTATTGATTTTATTCTTTGATTCAGTTCATCACCTACACCTGAAAACAGATGACCAAAGAAACCCTAAATTTCTAAATTTCTTTATGTTTATTTCGTATTCATAACTTGAATGGCACTCCATGTGCTTGATGAAATGCTTCAATCAGACTTTCTAAATTTCTTTATGTTTATTTCGTATTCATAACTTGCTTCAACTCTTCACTTGTGAATTTCTTCATACAGGGTCATGTTTTTTCATAGACTAGCTTCTGTTTTTGAGCCTAAACCTCTTCCACAGACTAGCTTCATGTTTTATTGAGATGAATGCCACCAATGGTTGAATACATATATTTGCTGCGCCAACTTGCACCAAAGATTTTCATCCCAACACCTCAAGCACCCAATGACCCATTTCATTTCAAATTCCTAAATTTTGTCCTGTTTAATATTAATTCACTATATTCTTCGAAAGAGGAGAAATCATCAGGCATGCTTCGAGCCTTCTTCTGATGATTTTTAACGTAGATGACGTCATCCAAATCTGAAATCATCATTGACCGTTGCCATGCCAACTGGCGAACCGTCCTTGATCACACGTCTCCGGGGCTACCAATTGTTCCGATCCAATGTACCAGACACACAACACTGATGGAGTACATGTAGAAGACAAATTGTGTATCATCGTCTTTTTTTGTTGAGCTCCAAGATGCAGCAGTATAGCTATTCAAACAGGAGACTGTGAATGAAAGAACTGGTACGTGGGAGTCTCGTTGTGTATCATCGTCTTTCTTTGGTCGTCTGTTTTGAGGTGTATGTGAACAACTAAATCAAAGAATAAAATTAATAAAGATTCATTTTTGCACAAATGTGAGCATGGCTCACTGGCTACTGTCTTGTGCCTTTGTTAGTGAACCGGCCAGAGGCCCAGGTTCGATCCTCCCTCACAACAGTTTTTGTTCTCCTTTTATAATCTTTAATATAATTCAGATTACATGAAATGACAAAAATACCCCTTGACTAACTGATAGGGGTGTGCACGGTTCGGTTCGGTTCGGTTTTTGGGTAAAATCAAAACCGAAACCGAAATGTCGGTTTTTGGGTTTTAAAAATCGTTCGGTTTCGGTTTTTTTCGGTTTCGGTTTTTCGGTTTTTACATCGGTTCGGTTCGGTTTTACGGTTATTTCGGTTTTTAGAACAAAATTATGTAAGATTCAAAAAAAAATATAATTTATATTATAACAATCTTTTTATATGTTTACATTCAAATTATTATAGTTAACCTCTTTAATTAATATTGTTTTACATAAACCTATCATTCTAATCTTTTTTTATGTTTCTTCAAAGTTTTTATTAAATTTTGTTATATCTTATAGGTAATAATAAATCATTTCACCTATAATGTTTTTATTATAAACACTTAACATTCAAGAATAAAATTAACATTTTCTACTAGCATTGGGTTAAACACTTAAACAATTTAAACTTAAACATAAAAATATATGGATTGTAACTTATCGGTTCGGTTCGGTTTTTTTCGGTTATTGAAAAAGTTTATCCGAAAACCGAACCGAAATTTTCGGTTATTAAAAATCCGAAAACCGAACCGTCGGTTTTTGTTTCGGTTCGGTTTTTTCAGTTCGGTTATTTCGGTTATTCGGTTACGGTTCGGTTATTTCGGTTTTCTTGCTCACCCCTACTAACTGAGGAGCATGGATGGAGTTAAGTCAGTTGGACCAAAATGGCAACCATGAAACCTTTTTGGATCCAGATGTTAAAAATGAAACCTTTGGACTATACTGGCAAAACAGGCCAAACCACAGGGACTATTTTGGCAATTAATTCTTTTTTTTATAAAAACGTCTTCAAGATTTGGTGATGAAGAATAGGATTGTCAGGAAGAAGTTGGATGGTGTTAATTAATACGCAGTGAAATATAAAGATAATTGTATATAACATGACATGGATTCAAGATGTCCCACTGAAGATACAATTGGTGTAACTGAGAGGCGTTTTTCCAAAGTGCTTCACGAGAGCAGTCTTTGGACCTCTTAGCAAAAACAATCCGCTGGCAATTTTCTACTTTCTTCGATGAGTTTATCAAACTTGTCTTCAATATCTTCATCTAAATACACATAATGATAGAGGTGGTTAGATAACGGGTCAATACGGGTTCAAGTTGAAATGGTTCCTTTTAAATGCGGGTTGGAACATCTTTGATAGGCAAGGCTCGCACATTTTTTTTATTATAATAGTGTATAGATATGGAAATGTGATTTATTTAACTATACCTCTTCCAAAAGATTCTCTAATGAGCAAGTCCCATTTGATTTCATATACTTTGTCAAACGAAGAAAACAAATACTGTAAACTTGACATTCGTATGGAATCTTCGGCAGGCGGGGTGTGCTTTTCTGGACTGATGCATCAGACGACTTTACAGCAGCACCAGTTGAAGAAGCATACAGAAATTAAATAAACAATATAAACTCCACAAAGAACTAATTACCCTACATAGTAAAGCCCAGTGTTAGTTTACAACTGATAATGTTGCAGCTAGTATGAAACAAACAGGGCCGGCCCTGAGAATTCATGTACCCTGTTCGAGTTCGAAAAACGTGCCCTTAGGTCTTAACTAAATAAAAAATTTAAACTAGTTTTTTCATACAACTTTGAACCGTTGACAAAAATATAGCATTCGATAAACAATGCAATTAACAAAATACAAAATATAGTATAATGACATACCGTCACAAATTTTTGCATAGCACCCTTTTGTGACTTCACCAATTCATCTTGTCGTTTCCTCTTTTGACGTTTTTGCCATCCGGATGGTTGTTTAGGAGCCATTAACGCCTAAATAATGTTCGACAAGACGACAACAACATAAATGAACTGAAATCCGAAATCGACATAAATCATAAGTTAACTGAATAATGTTCGACAAGACGACAACAACATAAATGAATTCGACATATATAATTGAAATAAAAAAGACGAAAATCAATCCTGCTGTCACAACAATACAACATAAATGAACTGAAGTGCTGTGAAATACTGAAATCGAAGGCTGACCTGCTGGCTGCTGTGACTGAAATCGAAGGCTGCTGGCTGTGTGATGATGAATGATGATCGATTGATCGGCTGTGCAACTGGCTGCGACGTTTCTGTTCTTCCTCCCTCAGTTCCTTCGAGTCTTCGACGTTTCTGTTCCTGATTGCCGCCCACGACCAGACTTCTTTTTTTTTTAATTAGTTTTTAGAAAATATTTGGGTATTGGGCTCACTAACCTAATAGGCTAAAATGCTAAATAGTTTAAACAATATGATTTTTTTAAGTGGGCTTATGTTAATATTTTTTTTGGTTATACCCTATTAAATTTTTTTTTTACATATATAATATGGGATTTTTTTTTAAAAATTACGGGCCCTACGAAATCACGGGCCCTGTTCGGTTGTCCTCCCCGCCCTCCTTCAGGGCCGGCTCTGGAAACAAACTATCAGACTCCTAAGTAATATAAAAAAATAGCATGTGGCAATGATCGGCATTTAAGCTAAGTAATATAAAAAAAACAAAATGATTTGATAGAATAACAGTGTTATGATGTAGAATAATTGATACAAACAGTAATGATTCGTTACCACTACAGTTTCTTGGTTGACACAAGTCATGTTGATCCGAGAATGGAAACGAACATTAGTCAGCTTTTCTGGGTAATCTTTTGTCACAAAATAGCTTCCACAGGTAGATGCCCTCGAGTACAGACTAAGAGCCCACAAAAACAACAGTGTTACGCATTTTTTCATATGTTGAATAACATTTACATGATCTAAAGTTCTACTTCTAAATCAACATGTTTTGCACAAACTGAAGCAACAAAATTAAGGGTGTGCAATACCAGTACAGACCAATAGTCAATAGTGAATAGAGTTTTTTCACCATAAGACTTTTTACAGTTTCCAATAGGTTCTCTTTGTTATACTAAATAACCATTCATGTCTAAAACATATCCAATAACTGTAATAATTATTCAGTTGTACTTTACCTCCGATCAGCTGCTTTAACATATGTTCTGCAATATAGTTATATCCTTTTGCTCTATCTTTTTCAGAACCAAAGCGTGACATAGCCATTCAAAAGAGTGCCATCTGCACAAGTAAAGTAGAAGATGATGGTTTCACATTGAACATCACCCAAAGGACTCTACTAACCTTCTTTCCTTTGTTACTCTTTTCACTCGCCTTGTAGCTTCAATAGGTAGGAGTGCTTCTCTAAACTGGCTACATCCCTGAGTTTAGCCTGTTCTTCTTCTTCAAAAAAAAAAAAAAAAATAGTTTTAATCATCAAAAACAGAACCAATTTTACAAGCATCCAAGCTTTCAGAAGACTCAACCTCATCAGATAATTTAGCAACAGAAACCAGACCCTTCTCAAGGTTGCTAGCCAGACCATGAACAGATAAGCGTTTTTTGTTGTTCTAACGACGGGCAGTCTCATTGGCGATGATTTCCTTCATGGAACCTACTTTCCCGTCCAATTGAGACAGATACAACCATAATGAGTTAATTGAAAAGTTAAAAAGAATAAACCTAGGGCTATGCAGTTTCGTTAATAGGTCCTTTGAAATTACAATATTCTCAGTCAAACAGCCACACAATCTGATACGTGCAGATTTTTAGAGAGAGAATAGAGAGAGAAACTAAGAAAGAAAGTTCATTCAACTAATCGGTAATCTTCTCATTAACAACTAACAGTTTATGTATACAACGATTCAACTAAAGAGATACTAACAACTATTACATGACTACAAGTTCAGTCCCCCTATTTTTGAAAAGTGCAATTAAGTCCCTAGACTAATTGACACGTAACACAATCAATAAAAAAGTTAGAAACCCTAATTTAACATTTCTCCTCTAGAACACAAACACCCATCCAAAATTACTTTATACACCCTACACGGATGAACTTTCTGAAAGTTTTTGATGCAACTGACCACTCTATCGGTGACCTCTCTAACTTGTTGAAAAACGATCCTCGAACTTCCTCCGATTACGCTAGGGTTTTGAGCGGATGGAGATTGAAGAATTGGTGTCAAGTTCACACGCAGGTACTTGAGGAGTGCATTTCCGGCCGCCATTGATGAGATTGAACGAAACGGAAACAAACATGGATTTAACGGAAAATCTGGTTCTATTAGAACATGTGTAATGGTTAATGTCTAGTGGTATTTTTCGCCACCTCAACATTATAACGTGCCTGCAAAAAATGTGTAACGGTTAATGCCCATTTCATTCGATACTTACCATTTTTTCCTCCTCTTTGGGCATTATTCTAGAAATGTCTCTCCCTTTTCATGCCCCTATAACGCTCAAGGGGATGGTGCATTGGTGCTAGGGGCTTTATCAAACTCTTTCATGCCCCTATAATGTCCATTACGCGTGGTCTTATACGCAACTATAACATGAATCTGTCATCAAACGAAACGGAAACAAACATGATTTTAAGGCTACATGGTATGGGGATGATCCGTCACGTCATCGCCACATCACCATCCTTGTGAGGATGGTCCATCCCACAAATTTAATGGAAATGGGAGGATAATCCTAGATGATCCTACCCCACCACTTTTTAAACTAATATAAAAGGGCCAGTAAAACACAAAAGGCCCAGTAAACTAATATAAACTAGTCATCCTCTAGGGTTTTTAGTTTGTTTCCTGCACAACCGCCGCTGCAAAAGCTCAAATCTCTCCTCAACAATGGCAGTATAATTTTTTTGAATTTTTAATTTTTTTTTATTTGAACGGTCATAAACATCTCGGTCCCCACAAGTTTTTGTCCCTTACTGGCTCGTCTCCAACGTCTTCCTCTCGACGGTGAGGACGAGGACGATCCGGGCGGCACGGTGTTGGGACCGTCGCCGGTCCTGGACGGAGGGGGGACGTCCCCCATACCGCATAGCCTAAGAGAGATGAATACATGACATGAAAAACAACAAAAATAAGGATGAACCTTCGATCAAACGGAAATTCTATCCTTAAAAAACTACTTAACTGCGTATTTACCCAACTTAAAATTAAAATCGCATATATCCCCTTTCTTAACTATTAAAAGTGCATATGTTCCCTTCCTTAACTAATAAAATTGCAAATTTACTTATTTTGATTTATTTCATTAAAAACAAGTTATCTAATAACTTTTTTACCCTTATTTTTACTAAAACTTAAAAAAAAAAATACATATCTATTCATTTTTACTAGTTTTTGTAGATTTTTACTAGTATAGTGGTTTATTTCAGTGTTTAAGTTTTAGTAAAAATGAATAAATATGTATTTTTTAAAGAAATGTGAAAAATCCACAAAGATTAGTAAAAATGAATAAATTTGTATTTTTTTAAAGTTTTAGTAAAAATAAGGGTAAAAAGTCATTATATAACTTGTCATAATTCTTTTAGAGTTTAGAAAAGATGACAATTTTTTATGACAGACTTTTGCATGTAATAGAATCACTATGTTACATAATTCACATGTTATTAAAATCTTATTTTCTAGTAGTATCATAACCTTGACCGTTTACCTGTTTTTAACAAAAATAAGCTATAAGATAAATAATATAATCTCTATTAAAGTTTATGTAATGAAGGTATAAAACTCATTACTTCTATTCTGCTAATAAAGAAACAATGATTTGTTTAAGAGTTGAAGAAGATGTATCTATCACATGAGCAATTTCAATAAAACTCTTTTTAACAACTTTGAGTTTATCAAACATATCTTACAACTGAAGCCCTTAGACCAAAATACAGTCTTTAGTTCCTTCGCAAATGATTTTGTTTACTTCTTTCGCAAAACATTTGATAATCTCTTTTTGTAACGATGGAGCTGTTAATTTATTATTCTTTTTTGCATTCTATAATGTGTGCGTACCGATATTCGGGTTATTATCACTAAAAATTAATATAGTTGAAAGAAAAAGTCATTTGAATAGAGATTCTGTCGATTCAACATGACCTTGAAATGGTAAAGAATTTTCTAACAAGAATTTAATCGAAACCAGTTTGCAATCTTTTCTTTTTTACTTAGCTTATTGAGTACCATATGAATGAACCACTTTTATTTCAAGAGATAAGAGATTGTCACATTTTTGCACCGCCTTATTAGTTTTCCCAACATGATCTTTTACTACATTCTTTTTACTCCAATTACAAAAGCTTTCGGTTGAAAAAGTCTCTCTTCCACCTTGATTACCAACTTGAAATGGATGAGGAGTATCAGGGCCAGGGGCGCAGCTTTGTAGGGGCCGGGGGGGTCCCGACCCCGAACTTTTCGCTCAGTAGTGTCAGGTATGTAGTTTTTGTATAGAATTTTTTAGGTATATACGTTTTCGACCCCTGGTTTTATAAATTTTTTAGGTATATACGTTACTTTTCGACCCCCGGTCGGGAATTTCAAGCTTTGCCAATGATGAGGGCAACGTTGAGGTATTTACATTCTATTCTTATTCTTTTGTATTTTAGTAGCAGTGCATTGATTTGTTTTATCGTATTGTGGTTTTACAAGCCACTGGTGAAGACTATTCTGTTGAACCCGCAGAAACCAGAAGGCCATTCCGTGCTCTACTTGATGTTGGCCTTATCAGAACAACCACCGGAAACCGTGTTTTTGGTGCTCTCAAATGGCTAAATATAGGGCTAATTATATGTGCATTATATAAATCAAGTAATTTTTTGACGAATAATATTAGGGAGCTCTGGATGGTGGGCTTGATATCCCACACAGTGAAAACGGTTTGCTGGTTTTAACAAAGACGGGAAGAGTCTTGATGCTGATGTTCACCGAAAGTACATCTACGGTGGACAAGTTGCTACATACATGAACGTGGGTTTAGTTTTCTTTACCATTCAAAGTTTCTAATCCGATTTTATCCAGTCGAACAGTTTAAAATGTATGGTTTCTATTTGTTACAGACTCTACAAGAAGACGAACCCGAAAAATACCAGAGTCATTTCTCTGAATACATCAAGGCCGGAGTTGAACCCGACAACCTTGAAGAGCTTTACAAAAAGGTTCATGCTGCCATTCGTGCTGACCCAATGCCCAAGAAGACGGATAAACCACAACCTAAGGAGCACAAGAGGTAGTTACAATCTTTATTCTAGATGTTACAAAACCAATTTGTGAAGTTATTGATACCAATGGTTTGCGTGATTTATCTAATGGATTTGTGTTGTGTTTGTTGTTTTAGGTACAACTTGAAGAAGCTAACTTATGATGAGAGGAAGCAAAAGCTTATCGAGAGGTTAAATGCTTTGAATGCTGCTGCTGGAGCCAATGATGATGACTCAGACGAGGATGACGAGTGAGAGATATGTCTTTTGTTTTTTTTTATATGATGTTAGGTCTTTATCGGACTAAAGTTTGTTTTGTTTAGAATCTTGAGAAATGTTTTGATGATTAATGTTATGTTGAACTTGTTTGATTATTGGTTTTGTTAGTCATGGAAGCAATTTTGTTAAGCCCTGATTCAATTTTTCATAGTTACTTCTAACGCATCTATTGTTTTTAAACTTAGTGTTTCTTTTTTAAACGTTCTCAATCGAGTGTAATACTGTTTAAAACAATTGGCTTTCATAAAAAGGACAACATTACAGGTGGCTTATGAGCCCTATCGAAAGTTGTGGTGTGATTGAGCGGCGGTGGGTAGGGCTGTAAACGAACCGAACGTTCAGCGAACAGTTCGTGAATCGTTCGGCGGGAAGTTCGTTTATGTTTGTTCGATAAGCTTAACGAACGAACACGAACAAAAAATTTCGTTCGATAAGCTTAATGAACGAACACGAACAAAGGTCACGTTCGTTCGACTGTGTTCGTGAACGTTCGGTAATATGTTCGTTCGTTTATGTCCGTTCGTGTTCGGTTTTTTATGTTTATTTTTCTAAAAGTTTTTAATGTTTTATTAATTTTTTTACTTTCCCCATATGTATTATTTCCCTCTCTCTGACCCCTCTCCCTCTTTTGATATCACGCTCCTTCATTCAGCTTATCTCTAACCGATTGAACCCAATATTATCCATCCCTTCAATCTTTAAATGGTTATATTTAACTACTTTCGTTGTGAACAACGTTTAAGATTAATGGTGCCTTTTTTAATTTTCAAAATTAAAGTTCACTTGTGTTCGTTTGCGTTCGTGGTTAGTGTTCACGAACTGTTCGCGAACAACCAAAATTCCTTAACGAACGAACACGAACACAAATTTTTGTTCGTCATATGTTCGCGAACAGTTCACGAACATCCAAATTTCGTTTCATATTGCGGGTAAACCCATGAATCTGAGAGTGGTAATTTCAGTTTGTCTGAGTAGCACAGCGGCTGAGCTGCAGTATTTCATGGGCAGATGACTTGAGAGAGAATTTTTTTCTAACTCGGGTATGATGTAAGAGGATTGAACCCTAAGTTGACCCGACCTTCATCGAACTTGCAACATATTTGATCCGGGTCTCAGTGTGGTAATTATAGTTTGTCCGTTGCGTTTCTTTGGATATTTTTATTTGAATTTCCTAATTTGTGATCCCTAGCTATAAATTATGATCTATAAAGTATATATTCGATTTTTATCCAGTTGAACAGTTTAAAATGTATGGTTTCTATTTGTTACAGACTCTACAAGAAGACGAACCCGAAAAATACCAGAGTCATTTTTCTGAGTACATCAAGGCTGGAGTTGAACCCGACACCCTTGAAGAGCTTTACAAAAATGTTCATGCTGCCATTCGTGCTGACCCGATGCCCAAGAAGTCTGATAAACCACAACCTAAGGAGCACAAGAGGTAGTTACAATCTTTATTCTAGATGTTACAAAACCAATTTGTGAAGTTATAGATAACAATGGTTTGTGTGATTTTTCTGATGGATTTGTGTTGTGTTTGTTGTTTTAGGTACAACTTGAAGAAGCTAACGTATGATGAGAGGAAGCAAAAGCTTATCGAGAGGTTAAATGCTTTGAATGCTGCTGCTGGAGCCAATGATGATGACTCAGACGAGGATGACGAGTGAGAGATATATGTTTTGTTTTTTGATATGATGTTAGGTCTTTGTTGGACTAAAGTTTGTTTTGTTTTGTTTAGAATCTTGAGAAATGTTTTGATGATTAATGTTATGTTGAACTTGTTTGATTATTGGTTTTGATGTCATGGAAGCAATTTTGTTAAGCCTTGATTCAGTTTTTCATGGTTACTGCTAATGCATCTTTTGTTTTTAAACTTGATGTTTTTTTAAATGTTCTTGATCGAGTGCAATACTGTATAAAACAACTGGCTTTCATAAAAAGGACAACATTACGGGTGGTTCATGAACCCTATTGAAAGTTGTGGTGTGATCGTGCAGCAATGGTGACAGGGGTGCACTTGGCCGCAATTGTGTTCTTTATTGCGGTTAACCCATGAATCTGAGAGTGGTAATTTCAGTTTGTCGAGTAGCACAGCGGTTGAGCTGCATTATTTCATGGGCAGATGACTTGAGAGAGAATCTTTTTCTAACTCGGGTATGATGTAAGAGGATCGAAACCTAAGTTGACCCGACCTTCATCGAACTCGCAACAGATTTGATCCGGGTCTCAGTGTGGTAATTTTTAGTTTGTCAGTTGCGTTTCTTTGGATATTTTTATTTGAATTTCCTATTTTATGATCCCTAGTTATAAATTATGATCTAGACTTTATTGTTTGTTAGTTTTGTTGTTATCAAGCATGTTGTAAACCGGGTCTTAGAGGTTTGGAGACAGCCAACTGACTTGGCCTGCACCTTCGGGTTCAAAGCCTATGAATCTTTGAGCCATTTAATTGCTTGATTTGCTTCTATTGTCCGCATAACTAATTATGTAGACATGAAAACGATCAAATGGCTCAAGAAACTATTGACTTTGATTATATTCAAAGGCTTTGAACCCGAAGGTTCCAGCCAGCTGTCTCCAAATCCCTATATTTTTTACTTTGATTACATACCTTTGAAAATTTGATTTAAATTGATAGTTTTCCTGAAACAATATATGGGAATAAGAATCTTTTAGTTTGTCATTTCTACAATGTTTGTTGTGTTCATGTTGACTGACCTTTTCAAGAAATTAAACAATTTGTGACTTTGTGTTCAGCTTAACCGGTTTGATGGGTAGCACATCACCTCTCTATGGTTTCCTACCTTCTTATGATATAATTATTTGACAATCAATAATGTTAAAAAGTGTTTTTCGCATCATGATTCATGGATGAGATATAGGTAACTTAAAAAATGTACCGCGTACATTGGCTTTCGAGTTATGAACATGTAGTACAAGGACGACTCAACGTTTTTCAAGAACTAAAGCGGCCTCTAAAATCACACCTCTCTTCTTGTGTTGTAAAGGGATAGCCAACGAACTCCGCAAGTCTCTTCACGTTTCTTGTAGGATCCTTTTTCATATCTTCATATTTCAAGAAAAGAAATATCTCGGGTCTCTCCAAGCTTGCTTTCGAGTATCCCGAGATATGATCCCAATAAGGACCACATAATGAAATGCCCTCACTAAACTCATCAAATGCCTCAAATGAGGCAACTTCCATGGGTAGTTTTTCTATTCCTCTCATGAAGTGGTAATAGGAAACTATGACATCTTTTTCATTCCGATATATGTAAACTATCTTGCAGTTTGACGCTCTGATTGATTTCGGCAGAAAATTGTAAGGAAGGTGTGTGTGTGGCTATAGGTGCAAAGCATGAGTTCTTGTGGTGGTTTTCTAGAATTTGTTCAACTGATCTAAGTGGGAATGCAGTTATGAGGCATTTTTGGGAGCAAAGGATTGTTGGATCCATCAAACTTTTCTCGGGTTACTATGGCATAAGCCAACGCCTTTAGCCATGTTGTGCCGCTTTTGGGATAACTGCATAGAAATACATCACTTGGTCGCGCCTTGAAGCTTTGCTGTACAAGGTTTGCTTGCCTTTCAACCAACAAGGAGTGTATTGAGGAAGCTTTTTGACCATTTCTTCAAATGTCTCTAGCAGACATAAGTTGGGTTTTGGTATTGGTTTCCATTGATGATTGCTAGTGGCTAATAAGTAAAACACCTTCCATTGGTCGCCCAACACACTTTAAGGCCACAATGTATTTATTTTGTTTTTTATTATTATTATTTTTTGTGGCCGACTCACAAAGTTGCACACTTTTACCTCTATATTCATAAAATCCCCATCTTTGTTTCATCGCACAAGAACCTGGTTGTTGTTGGTTTATCAAATAATTAGTTAAAGTGTTAAATTGGAGTGTTCTAGTTCTTATTAGGTTACAAAATCTAAAACTTCTTCATTTATAACGTTAATTTTGGCACGAGTGTAGGCCCCAAATCTTTAGTTCACTTTGGGCCTCTAAAAGTGTTGAGCCGGCCCTGCGAAGAATAAACAGGAACCGTTAATGCATTATTTTCTATTAACTTTGTGACCATTCACTAGACAATTTTCATTCAAGCAACAGACCCACAAACCTATCACACAAACTCTCGAGCTGCGATCGAACAAAAGCTCGACCACTGATCAACCACGTCCAATGCTAAGACCTTGAAGTTCCAACTACAAAATATTGATGGCCAGTTATCTCTCCTTCCCAGAGTCGGGATTAGTCCGAGATTCAGAACACGTTTCAGTGAACGTACAGTGTAGGTCCTTCCCCCTTCCACATAATCGGGATTAGTTGGAGGTTTCTCCCTCCACGTAGTCGGGATTAGTTGGAGAGTTGGACACTTGTCGTCACATAATTAGACGAAATTTTTGGGGTGTTACAGCTGTCGCCAGCCCCCTGCCACCGAACACCGACAACACCACCGAGCACCACCGACCACTGCCATCACAACCCATCGTCATCGCCACCCCTCCACCGCCAAACACTGGCGCCACCAATGGCCATCACCACCACCACTGACCACCATCACCACCACCCAACGCCGCCGCCACCCTTCGCCACCGAACACCGATGCCACCATCGACCACCGACGTCGCCACCACCGCCCCTGACCACTGCCATTGATTTTATTCTTTCTTCTTTTCGTGCTTATCAAACAACACATTGCATTGATTAATTTCATTCCCATATGGTAACCAAACAAGACTATTGAATGGTATCCATTTTCATTCCATCACCTATTTCATTACTTCATACCAAACAGATTCACCTACTAGATCCTAATAAAATTCTTAATAGTTTGTATCGTATATTGATAGTTGATAGTTTGACACCCTTCCAGGGTGTCGTTTATAAAAAAGGTTGTTGTGTTTAGGTATAAAATATAAGAATAATGGATTTTAATAATCCCAACCATTAGTCGTTTGCCATCAACGGTACCAACTTTAAAAACAATCAGCGGTGGTCAAATCTTTTCACATATTGTAAACCAATAGACATTTGCTAACATAACCTTATTTCTTTTTGTCTTCTTTTCTTTTTCTGTTAGGAAATGTCCATTGTTTACAATATGTGAAAATGTGGTACCATTACTGATTATTTTTGAAGTTGGAATTGTTGCCGGCCAACGACTAATAGTTGAGATTATTAAAATATGTTATTTCTAAAATAAAAGGTTACTAACTGACAATAACTCAAAATTTAAAGGTCTTCATTAAACTTTCATGATAAACCAAAAATCGAAATCGGAATTAGGGCTCAAAGCTCAAAACACATTCACCGTTCATCATCTCCGGCGACGATACGCTCTCCGATTTCCGGTATGCAATCTCTCTCCTGATCTCTACGTACTTTTCACGTGTTTGTGATTGTTAATTGCATGTGTTTACGTGTTTATGCTTGTTAATTGTATCTACAGACCATCAATTAAGTAAAATTTGCGTGTTGATATGTTAAATTTGTTCCAATATTCTTCGAGCAACAAGTTGATTGACTAAATTTCAATGTACTACACTGTTGTGTGAACGATTTTGTAACTCAAGTTCATACAACCTTCTGCTATTTGTTGTATTTAGTATTTACTGATTGTAGTTTGTTGTTTTTTAACATAATGTTTAATAATCTGTACTGTTTTGATATTTATCTGTTTTAAGTTGTATGTATATACTATCATTAGGTGTATAAATGTGTTTTTATCATTTATATATTATATTATGGTATTAGCACTTGTCCTAGTTGAAGGCTTGGTTGATTGATTAGCATGTGATAAGATTGGTTGTCATATGTTTTATCTCATCGGTGAGTTCTTCGAATAAAATTTAAATCTCGTTTTTTCTATTGCTTTTTTGCGTGTAGTTGAAGTTCTTGTTCATTATTCCTTAGAAGCTTTGTGTTGAGCAAGGATTCCTTTCTTGTTTTCTATAAAATTTTTAATGGATTAGGGTCATACTTATGTCTTACGATTCTCAGATTCTGTGTATCTTACCTTATATTGATTATGTTTCTTTCATCAGTTTCTAGGATAATTTGGCATACGAGTGACAAAATGCTTCGTTTGTTTCTTTCGGAACCTGACTGGGATTGGGATGGAGGTGATGACCAACAAAGAATATCTCTTTTGAATGACTTAGAATCAATGATCCGCTTGTTGATTACATCTCAAAGTCGATCAGAGGCACGGCTTTGGCTTTGCAAAGATGTTTCAGGGATAAGTTCTCTATCTCGCAGGCAAAAGTGTGAGCTGTTTTCAACTTTACTCAGAACCAGCTCACAGAAGAGAGACCTAGCGGCTCAAATTTTGCAGATGATTTTTGAGAAACAGCCGAAAAGAGCAGGGTCTATTCTAGCTAAAAAAAGCGACATGCTAGAGGATTTTTTCAGAGGTAAGTCGGTTAGTTTCTGCATTATTTTGTCTATTTGTTATAAGGTTGGTTCCCCTTTAGATGTTCAGGCTAGACCAGTAGTTTTACTGATTCTTGTTTGATAGGATATAATTAATATCTAGTCTGCTTTCGCGAGCCACACGTCTCTCTGAATGACACTCACTTCAACAGTTCAACCTAATTTAATAATGAAAAAAACCTAATAAACCATATCTCATCATCTTTTTTTATATACTTACCTGGTGTTGAACATAGTTTTTTTTAATCTAGTTTAGTCATAAATATACTATCATTGCTTACTTCGATCAGGTGAAAATATGAGTGTTACTTTTTTCACTAATCAACCCCAATAGCATGACTCTTTGCCTCCTTTGTACAAAGTTTGTAACATTTTTCAATAATGTTTGTCAAAAATGATAAAAAGATCCAGTGATAATTTCATGAATAGATGCTTAGGAAGTTTCATACATGAAAAACACATTTAGGACAACTTTAGACACATTGGACTCATTTAACCTGTTTATTTTTAAGCTATATTATCATTTTAACCAGTTGACCCATTAGAGATAAAAATAACACAAGTCGACCCATTCAGGAGCAAATGGGTCGAAATCGACACCTTTAGGAGCTATCTTTTTTTACTACGAACTTACTAAGTAGGTGTTGGGACTATGCAAATCTTGTAGCTTTTACTTCTTATTCGATTACATATTTTCTATTGGCGATACATAAGGGTTACCAACACCAGTCTCATTGTTAATCATATAGGAAATACAAGGCGTATTTTGCTTTGGTTCTCAAATTTTTCTGGCACTAGTGATACGGAGCACAGAAAGGGTGCTAAAGCATTATCCCAATTTGCGTTTATGAATCGCGACATTTGTTGGGACGAACTCGAATGGAAAGGCAAACACGGACAATCACCCGCCATGGTTGCTACAAAGCCTCATTATTTTCTTGATCTTGATGTCGAACAAACAGTCGAGAATTTTCTCGAAAACGTGCCCGAATTTTGGTCATCTCATGAGTTTGCCGACACATTAAAAGACGGTGATATCTTGTTTCTGGACATGAAGTTCTTCGTAAACATGTTTTTGAGATTAATGTACAAAGAAGATATGGACGAGATATGGAAAATTGTTCACGAGTTTCTAACGGAAGAATCTTTCTCATCGTTATGTTCACACCTTCTAATCGCACTTAACGAGAACGAACTGTGTGTTTTTCTAGATTTGCTTAAAAATGTTCTTGACCCAAATACCAAACCTAAAGATTCCGGTGACATGCGTCACTATCTGGAGGTCATACTTCCCAGATTCAACGGTTTAGATTCGAATTCGATCGATGAGTTTCTTTTGTTGAATACGGTTATAAATCGAGGGCGTCAGTTAGTGCAGCTTTTACAAGAAGACGAACACCAGGAAGAAAAGACTCAAATCAAGGATATCGTGCAAAAGATTTGCACTTTACCCGAAAACCCTAATTGTTTAGTTCCGTTAATTAAACGCTGCTTCACGAAAAAAAGCATAAATTCGATAAAATTACTCGGGTTGCAGTCTTGGGCTCTTCATTACTTCATGTCAGAGGGATGTCGGGCTTCTGAAGAGTGGGAATCTTTATTTAACAGAAATGGAGTACGTTTTCGCCATGCTGGCAAGCATGAATTGTTGCATGATAAGATGTTAACAGATGAGAGTGACTCCGATTCAAGAAGAAAAAAGAAACGGAAACATAGAAAGAAAAGAAGGAGAACGACGCGCAATGACAGCTATGATGATGATTTTGTGGATTTTGATTTTGAGTATAACAGGATGGATTTTCAATCTAAGGGCAGTTGTTGGTTGTTATCTACTGATGGATATTCTACTTCATGGAGCAGTGTAAGTTCATTGAGTTCGCATAGTTATTTATGCTTCTTCTTATTATTATTATCAGTGCATATATAGACGGGTTGTGTAAGTTTGTAACGGGTTAAAACGGGTTTGGGATGAAACAAGTAATTCTTTAATGAGTTGAAATGGGCTGGGTAACGGTTAATAAATAACAAATGTCAAATGGATGAACATTATTACGATTACGTTACTTTACTTTACTATTTTCAACAACTACAAAGAAGAGTGTCAGCGGGAATAGTTCTTGGCCTTTATTGGGTGACATGGGCGGCAAGGAAACAGTGCCAGGCAGCCCCCATTGGCCCAACAAATTTACGCTTTTATCCCGCGTTAAAACTACGATTTTGCCATCAGTTCAAAATTATGTTTTTACCCCCACTTAAAAACATATTTACGCTTTTGCTCCCAGCTAAAAAATTCAATTTTGCCCTGGGTTCAAAATTACGTCTTTGCCCCGTTTAAATTTACAGTTTTACCTAGAGGTGGCAACAAAAACCCAACCATGATATTTTGGGTTATTTTAAGCCTCTTTTAAAAAGGAAATAAGTTAGATTGGGCTGAGGATTTAATCAAGATGGGTTAGAATGGGTTTTAAAATACCCATCTAAATTTTCACATGGGTCAAGATGGGTTTTTACTCCCTAAACCTAAAACACGCATCCTTCAAACGAATCTTCACAGTGAATCGGTCAAACGTCTACTCTTCTGCAACATTCTCTCATCTCTGTAAGTCAATTTTCCCATCGTTTCATCTTTTCCACTCACGATTATCATGTATCTCACTCCAATCGATGCTTGTTGACTAACAATTACACTCTTACATCGATCACTTTGGGTTAACAATTACACTCCAATCGATGCTTGTTGACTTTCTGTTAGGGTTTTTCGCTTGGATTCGCCTAAATAAATATTCCGCAAGTAGTGTAGGTTAAAAATGTAAATGAAACAAGTAGGTATGGAATTAGGGTTCCAAGTGAAGATTTTATGGATTATTTTAGTATGATGTGTAATTGATTTTGCTTAATTATGTCAATTTATACACTACGGATTGAACTATGTGATCTTTTCCTTTGTAAGAAAGTTGGATTAGTGATAATTAGAAAGAACAACTTGTTAATAGTGTACCTGAATTTGTGCTTCTTTCCGGTTAATGTTTCATATTGCCCAATGTTCTATGTCATTATCTGAATATTGAGATCACAAGTGTAGAAAAGATATCAGTTTTGCTGCAATTTTTCATGTTAAAGGTGAGATCATGTATGATGTATCTTTGTTTTTTAATTTTTTTAATTTTTTGGAACTTATTTTATTATTTTATATGTTTTTTTTTCAATACTTTTATACATTTTGTGGGGGCTTGTTTAACTTTTTATGTTACTAATTTATTTTGGAAGCTAAATGATCAGTAATTTGAACAAATTTGTTGAAACTTTAAGTAGATCTGCTATCCTGCTATAATTTTTTGTACTCCATTGTTAACATATAAGTCCAATTTTGACTTTTTTAAGTCAATTCATGTAGCTTTGTGGTTTTATCACTACAATTTTTTTTAATTTATTTATTTTACACAGCAAATTTATATAGACAAACTAGTAGTCATTTTGTGGCTTGAAATTGCTTAATCTTTGTGAACTGTAAAGGAAAAAGTCATTTGACTCTCAAAAGTCAAATCATAGACTTTTTTGTGGGACAATAGTGCATTACTTAGTATAGAAGAATTTTTTTTATTTTTTTGAATTTTTTTGAATTTTTTTTGATTTTTTTGAATTTTTTGAAATTTTTTTATTTTTTTTTTTTGAATTTTTTGAATTTTTTTGAATTTTTTGATTTTATTTGAATTTTTTGACAAAAACCCATCTTGACCTAAACCCATTCTAACCCATCTCTTAATAAACCCATCTTAACCCAAACTCATTCTAACCCATGCCCATCCTAACCCATTACCCAACCCACCCATTTTGCCACCCCTAGTTTTACCATTAGTTTTTTTCCCATTATAATTAGGATTTTGCCATCACTTCAAAGTTATGCTTTTACCCCGACTTAAAAATAAATTTACGCTTTTGCTCCCAGCTAAAAGTTTCAATTTTGCCATTGGTTCAAAATTACGATTTTGCCCCGTTTAAATTTACAGTTTTGCCATTAGTTTTTTTTTTCTCACAGCCAAGTTACGATTTTGCCCTCAAATTAAATTTACATTTTCTCCATCGTTTTTGTTTGTTTTCCTTGTTAAATTACAATTTTGCCCCAGTGTAAAATTACAGTCATGCCGGCAGCTGCCTGGCACTCCCCCATTGGTCCATTTAATTTACGATTTTATCCCTGAAAAAAAAAATTTATGATTTCTCCCTCAGTTCAAAATTACGTTTTTTCCCATCGTTTTAGTTTTTTTTGCAAAAGTATAAAAGTTTTTTTTAATTGGTTGACTCGATTTAATTTTTTCCGTGTCAAGGAGCTGCCTAACACTCGCTCATTAGTCCTAGTCCTGAAAAATTACAGTTTTGCCCTGAGCCGAAAATACGGTCTTATCTTATCATCGTTTTAGTTTTTTTCCTAACAAAATTATAGTAGTGTTTTTTTAATTGATTGAGAATTATTCGGCCATCGTCCCGCAACGCGGGCGGGGCATCAACTAGTTATTCAACGTATACAAACCCCATGAGGGGCAATAGTACTGCACATGTTACTGGTGGGTTTGGGCGGCGAGATTTTTTTTTTATTTATTTTTTTTTTCTGAATAGTTTTATTTTGTGATTGGCTAAAAGTGCCGGTGCTATTTTCTTTTATTAATAAGTTTATAATAGTTGTGTAACAAATGTCAAATGGATGAACAGTACACATAATAATACTATTTTATTTTAGTTTTATTATATATAGCAATATTTAATTTTTTAACTTTTACTTTTACCATTCTATTAATTTTTCTTTATTATATTTTGTTATGTTTTTAATTTTATTATTATAGTTACTTTTGAGTATATTTTGTTTTTTATTTTTAACTTTATTCAAACGAATTAAATATAATTTCTTTGTTGTGAGGAACCTGACTGATATTGTTTGAACAACATCGGTATCGGTATTGGTAATGTTTTCGTTTTAATGGTTTTCTTGATATGGCGGTAGAAAGTTTGTTAAAAATGGAGTTGTATTTATAATAGGGTGTCTCTTTCAATAGATGTAACACGTGTCGATATCCTATTGCGGGTGTCTCTTTCGGTTGTTATTCCAAGTGCCGGTACGTATCGAATCTAACTGATACTGACTGAACTCTGCTGCAGAGCGCTGGTAATCCCACCAGTTATGAATACAAAAACAATATTATTGGAATTATAATTCTAAGAGTTAATTACTGTTTTCGTCCCTATGGTTTGTCAAAAATCACTATTTCAGTCTATTAGTTTAAAAATTGCAATTTCGGTCCCTGTGGTTTCACTTTCGTAACCATTTCAGTCCTTGTGGTTTCACTTTCGTAACCATTTCAATCCATTATTTTGTTAAGTACAGGGACTGAAATGGTTACGAGGTGGACTGAAATGGTTACGAAAGTGAAACCACAGGGACTGAAATCATAATTTTTAAACTAATGGACTGAAATAGTGATTTTTGACAAACCCCAGGGACGAAAACAGTAATTAACTCTAATTCTAATCTTTGTGTGAATAAAGTTTGGTCGAGTTTAAACCTATTCGACCCCATTTGAGATAATAAACAAACCCATCGCCCCATTCATAAGTAAATGGGTCGAAATTGGCACATGTAAGTTAAAGAGTTCCTAACATCACCTTTTCTAATCTCTCTGATCACTATGTAATTTTTCAGGCTGATTTACCAGAACACTTGTCAAAGCATTGTTTTTCCACTTGGATGAAGTGGGCTTTTTATAGATGGGGAGATTCAGCTTCATAATATCATAGTGGATTCATCATGTTGTATTCAAGGTACATAATATTCATTTAAACTTGCTTAAATTTAGGCTTGAGCTTGTTTAAGCTCGGATCGCTTTTGAGCTTTTAGCCAGCCGATCTCGAGTGGCTCATGAGTAGCTCGGCTCGCTTTCACCCCTAGACCTGCACATTTTGCCACCTCTATGTCAGTATAGAAATACTTTAATATTATTTTTCTCATACATTTATTGTTTGTTATTATTAATTAACTTTGGATTCTTAAATTCTTTAGGGTTGATTAATCTTGAGCCTTGCTGCAAATTGGTCAAGTGAAGCTGCTACTTCCATGGGATAGATAACATGCAATCATCATGATGCCACTATGCGTGAGGAGGTCAAAATGTACGCCAAGGAGACAAAAACGGAATTAGGGAAGGCATTTGCTGGGATTCCGTAATCTGTTAGGTATGGAACTGAATCCCTGTGGATTCCTTTTGAGTTTCTTTAAACAGAAGGAAATTTGGTATTCGCAAAGTGCCCTTATATTGCTATATAAAAAGATGGATCAAAGACAATTTAAAGACAACGAAATTGTCTTTGATAACATATGTCCATCTTTTTAGAATTAGTTCTGCACATTGAACCCCTTTTTTATCATATACTAATTTATTAAAATTACTAATGTAAAGTTAAATCCATTAGGGGTTATCCCTTATGTCGATAAACTAGTATGATGTAACGCTCGCGTTGCGGCACATGCATCATGGTGACAGGATGTATACAAAATTTACAATCAATTATAGTCACGATTCGTACGTAATAACATAATACTAGACAATAAGAGTTAATCTAGCCGCTCGTTTTCTATTTCCACCGCATAACACACGTATAAATCGAAATTTATAAAAAGTACAAATCTAAAAAGACTAAATTTACTAGCTTTAATATATGTGACAACATTGTTTTTAAATTAACTGAAGTAAAAATTGTATAAAAATACGTGTGCACGTTGGCTCGATCGGTTTTTATTCAATGTGACAAGAAATAATCTTCGTACATTTAACCCAACAACCAAACCGGTTTGAAAATCAAAACCGTCTTGCAACTGATAATCATAGAATCTGTTTTGGACCCGACTGAACCCGTAGGTTTGGACCTGGTTTAAACTGAATTGACCCGCACCCAGAAAAAGCCGAATCGTTTGCTAATATAGTAATATCTACTCCCATCCAGAGCCGGCCCTGAAGGAGGGCGGGGAGGACAACCGAACAGGGCCCGTGATTTCGTAGGGCCCGTAATTTTTAAAAAAAAATCCCATATTATATATGTAAAAAAAAAATTTAATAGGGTATAACCAAAAAAAATATTAACATAAGCCCACTTAAAAAAATCATATTGTTTAAACTATTTAGCATTTTAGCCTATTAGGTTAGTGAGCCCAATACCCAAATATTTTCTAAAAACTAATTAAAAAAAAAAGAAGTCTGGTCGTGGGCGGCAATCAGGAACAGAAACGTCGAAGACTCGAAGGAACTGAGGGAGGAAGAACAGAAACGTCGCAGCCAGTTGCACAGCCGATCAATCGATCATCATTCATCATCACACAGCCAGCAGCCTTCGATTTCAGTCACAGCAGCCAGCAGGTCAGCCTTCGATTTCAGTATTTCACAGCACTTCAGTTCATTTATGTTGTATTGTTGTGACAGCAGGATTGATTTTCGTCTTTTTTATTTCAATTATATATGTCGAATTCATTTATGTTGTTGTCGTCTTGTCGAACATTATTCAGTTAACTTATGATTTATGTCGATTTCGGATTTCAGTTCATTTATGTTGTTGTCGTCTTGTCGAACATTATTTAGGCGTTAATGGCTCCTAAACAACCATCCGGATGGCAAAAACGTCAAAAGAGGAAACGACAAGATGAATTGGTGAAGTCACAAAAGGGTGCTATGCAAAAATTTGTGACGGTATGTCATTATACTATATTTTGTATTTTGTTAATTGCATTGTTTATCGAATGCTATATTTTTGTCAACGGTTCAAAGTTGTATGAAAAAACTAGTTTAAATTTTTTATTTAGTTAAGACCTAAGGGCACGTTTTTCGAACTCGAACAGGGTACATGAATTCTCAGGGCCGGCCCTGCTCCCATCTCACTCGGTACGTTGATATTGCTTGGAGCGAGTTGTGGAAATTCAACAAAGTAGAGTGAAGCTTAACAATATTAATATTCACTTTTGGGTTTTCATGTATAAACAAGAGTTAAATGCTTGGTTGGTCCTTGTGGTTTGCAAAAATTTCATATTTGGTCATGGTGGTTTACTAATTACAGGTATGGTGCTAGACCGGTGTCGAACAGAAAGTAACGATTCTGAAAACACCAAAAGGTGGGTACCAAATTGGTACCGAAAATGATTTGGTATAGTAAATTTGGTACCGATACGATACCAGTTTTGATTACAGGATTTGATACCATTTGCTCATCAATAATTTAAATATCCAAGTTAATTTTACATGTTACAATTCATTCATTACAGAAAAATACTAAAAAGAAAACAAAAGAAGTTGTGTATATAAAACTTCATTCAAACGAAATACAATTTACTTACCACGTGTATGAAAAGCAATCTAAACGGTGTAACACTTGCGTTGCTACGTGGCATGAGCTCAAAGGTGATGTTAGGGATGAGTTCGGTACCGAAAACCCCCAAAAGTGGGTACCGGTATCGAATATACCTGGTATGGCACCGGTACGGTACAAGTATTTGAGAGTAAAAACCGGTATCGAAAATGTCAAAAGTCGGTACCAAATCGGTAACGAAAATGTCAAAAGTCGGTACTGAAAATGTACCCAGATTGATAAATGTAATACCAGTACCGATACCATTTGCATACGGTGTAACTATTCATATGGTTGTGTTACTATTCATTTGGTTGGGGTTTTAATATATAGGTAAATATTGTATGGAAAATAGATAGCGATTATTTGGTAAAATATCATTATAAGATGGTAAAAATGATAACGCAGGTGTATAATTTATCTATTAAACATGTTAACTAATTAACATTTAATTTTATAAAACTTATTTGTCAAAATAATTCCTACAAAAAATGATTTTTATTCGTTTTATTAAGACTGCCTTATTTGATTGATTAAGTAGAATTAATAAATAATCCCCACCATAGCCCAATTGGTTAGGCCGGCTTCTTCCCTTTGGGAGGTCGCCGGTTCGACTCCAACTTGTGGCTTATGGTGCGGGACGTCCCAATGATGGATCGTTACCTACCGAGGCATGGTGCGGTCTTGAGGGCAACCCGGTTTTCATCCAGCTGTTACCCAGCGAGTCTCTCGTGTGGGGGCAGTATGGTTTCCGGGCGAAGGTCAGTCAGAGCGGCAGCCGGGGCCCGATAGAACATCACGTCTGCGAAAGCTGGGCTGACGGGTAACCGTCCTTGACGGGGACCCGGTGACCAATGGTCCATATACATATTGAAAGTCACCCTTCAAAAAAAAAAAAAAAGTAGAATTAATAATGGAGGTGTAAACGGTTTGATTACTAACTTTTTATTTAACAATTGAATTTAGATTTAAAAATAAACTAGCTTTTAATGAATTGGATTTTAAATTAAACGATGTTTTAATTAACTGCTATATAATAAATTGGATTGTAATTAACTTGTTTTGTGAAGTGAATGGTTAATAACAATGTTCAAAGTAAAAAAAGAAAAAGGAAAAGGAAAGAAAAAAACTTTTTTTTTAAGGGTGACTTTTTATGTACAGGACCTAGTGGTCATCGGGTTCTTGTCAAAGACAATCCCCCGTCAGCCCCGCATTCGGACGCGATGTTCTATCGGGCCCCGACCGCCGTGCAAACTGACCTTCGCCCGGAAACCATACTGCCCCTACACGAGAACCTCGTTGGGGTAACAGCTGGGTAAAAACTAATAGAGGAACAAAAATTGCGAAAAAAAAGATAGATGAAGGGGTTGTTTGGCAAAATCTGAATGGTTAAGTGCTGAACTAGTAAGAGTTCTGAACCATTAAGTGCTGAACCAATAAGAGGTTTGAACCATTAAGAGCATGTATATGCTTAAGCGTTCAGAGGCAAATGTCTGACCAATTCAGATTAGAGGTTTTAGCCATTCAGACTCTGTATAAATCTTAACCATCCAGAGGCAAATGTCTGAACTATTCAGACATCTACTCGTGAAACAAACAGTCTGAACCATTAAGTGCTGAACCAGTAAAAGGTCTGAACCATTAAGAGTACCATTAAAAGGTAAACAAACAGCCACGAAGTTGTAAAATGTCGTGCTGTTACATTTACCTATCACATTTTTTAGATATTTTATTATTACATTATCTTCAATTTTCATTTTTCTCTCAAACTCACCAAGTGTCACTATTGTGAATTGTAGCGGGGTGAAATAAGAATTCGTCATGAGTATCTACAGTCCAATAGTTCGAGGCGTGTTACATGATTTCGTTTAGACCTGGAAAACGGGTCGGGTCGGGTCAGGTCTGGTCGGGTCATGGGTCAAAACGGGTCAATTAAAGAAAGGGTTGCTTTGGTTCGGGTCGAAACGGGTTCGGGTCAGAACGGGTTTCGGGTCGGGTCGGGTTAGTTAAAAAAATGTTTTTTTTAAGTGATTGATCAACGGGAAATTTATGTACTTCTGTTTCTACAACTTTTGTTTTTTACTTCACCTGTCCACTCGTGACATGTTCTTTCTTTTGTTAATTCTCTCTGGAGAAGAAATGATTATTATAGAATTAGACGATTAATGTAAATCTTGTATATGGTTATGGAATTATGGGTATTATCTTTTCTGAACTGTTACTGTGACTCGAAGTTGCTGTAATTTTGCCGGGGACTAGGATTTTGATTATTCCGGGTCGAAACGGTTCAATTCGAAACGGTACTGGTCGAAACGGTTCGCGTCGAAACGGTTCCCATCGAAACGATACTGGTCGAAATGGTACGGGTCGAAACGATTCGCGTCGAAAGGGTACGCTGTACCGTCGAAACGGTACGCGTCGAAACAGTACGGATCGAAACGGTACGTAACTCGTTCTGACCCGAAACTCGTCTCGTGCAGAAACTCGTGTCGGCCCAAAACCCGTTGCGATCCGAAACCCGTCCCATGCAGAAACCCGCATCGGCCCGAAACCCGACCCGAACCGACCCCGTTCCGATCCAAAACTTGCGTCGTGCCAAAACCTGTCTCGGCCTGAAACTCAATTTGAACTGAACTCATTCCGATCCGAAACCTGCCCCGTTTCTTTAAGACACTAACCCACACATCGACCCATTTCTTTAATGTTGTCGACCCGCTTTGACCCGAAAATAACAAGATGAAATTTCAAGTGACCCATTGTGACTCATTTAGTTAAAATATCTTACCCAAACCAACCCATATAATTTTAAAAGCAAAACCCAAACTGACCCACTTGAAAGACTTTGGGTCAAGATTGCCCCCTCTAATTTTGTTAAAGATGCGATTATTTAACTTGGTGGAGCCAATCGTTAGTTTAATGTTGCACCGTTGGTTTCTATAATTATCCTTGATGTATACTTCACATATAACTTCTATTGTCTTGAAACAAGTTTCACATCTTTACTCAGTTGTACAATAGCCGGATAATTCATTTTGTGTATGATTTCACGTTGTCTCTTGCGGGTTTTCAAATCGATGGTGTAACCTGATATGATGCCCCTCATGTTAAAAATCTTGTGTGATTTTTACCCAAAGAATGGTGTGGGTGGTCGGTATGGGGATGATGGCGTTGGTTGTGGATGCGCTGGAGATGAATTGACAATAATACTGATGTAAGGTAGCTAGAGTTCAACAATGGTAATAGGTAATCAGTGACAGCTGTCAACGATGGTGATTTGTAACATCCCAAAATTTCCTACTCTATATTATTTTGCGAGTAATAGCGGTCTTGCGAGCACAGAAGAGGTATGGGTTTAGACGCAACGGTTTTGTAGGGGGTGTTACGTATTTAATTGAAACTAAGTAGGCTGCTTTGGGCTAAAGTTATGTAAGTTGAATACTTGAGGGGCCTAAGTGTATCTTGCAAATCATCCCTTTTGAACCTCTCATCACCAACCTACCAAACCCTACCATCGGCAACTGCCGACCTCCACATACTGTGAACATCCTCGCCATTGCAGACCAAGAAGAGAAATCGGAGACCATTCGATCCCGTTAGTTCCAGACCATACTCCGGTAAGTACACGATCCCTAAACTGAATAAAGCAATTGTCTTTTTTTTTTTTTATATTTTAATTCCGAATGTGATTGTTTCTAATAAATCTTGAAATATTATGCTTTCTGCGTTTATGCTTATTTTAAACAACCCCATGTGTGAATAAAGCAGTTGTCTTTTTTTTTTTTTTTTTTTTTTTTTTTTAATAAAAAAGTTTTCCATGATTTCTCAGTGTTGCAGTAGTTACCATTTTTTTTTTTAATTTCAGTTTACCTTTGAACCCACAAATCTAATTGTTAATTATATTAGAAGTTTTTTAGTCACATTCGCTAACAAGGATGAGGTTTATTAAGATCCGTCAAGCAAATCTCCAATGGCGTCTTGTTGAACGACACTCACAACAACAAGTATCTTATACGACGTGTTTTTGAGTTTCAGAAAGGTCAGTTTTATGTTAAGTTCACTTCTTGATTTATAGATACTGGTGGTTCGATGGATATACTATCATACATTATTTAAAAAATAAGATAAAAACAAAAATCATCTCATTCGTGGTTAGGGTCAGGGGCGGACCCACATTGGGGTCCCCGGACCCCAATGTTTTTTAAAAAATTATTAGATCCGGTATATTAAATTTTATAGGCACCCCATAAATACAATTAGGTGGACACCATAAAAAGAAAAGAAAAGCTGTTGTAGTGGTAAACCTCCCTCTTTAACAACAAAAGGTCATGGGTTCAATCCTTGTATAGCTTATTTTTTATGTTTTTTTTTAAATCTAGTTCAAACCTCGCTCTGACCCGACCCGAACAAGGACCGACCCGAAAATTTTAACGTTTTGTTATGAAAATTTTAAACACTGAAAAAATGGACCCCATTGAAAAAAAAATCCTAGGTCCGTCACTGGTTAGGGTTAGTGATGGATGGGTTATGGAATGGTGTTTAATGAGCTTTAAGTATCGATTATTATGAGTTTTTATGTGTGTAATTGCTTGGAATTAGTTTATTATGAGTTATTGTGTTATTGCAGGTAAAACACATATTAGGACCATAGAGTTGCGCTAATATTGAATACTTGCCGATCAGGTCCATGTGCTTAGGGAGGCCTGGCACCAGATGACACGCCACAAGCAACATTTTACACCACTCCCGCAGATTTGTCTACACTTGTATGCGGGGATTCACGCTACCGTTGACGGTCAGAATATAACCATCACACAGGCGATGATTAGCAACACATATGAATTTGATGACCTTGATGCTGTTAAGTGGTATTCTGAGAAAAGAGTTCGAATTTGTATGGATATGATGGGCTATAATGTAGAGCCTCATGAATCGCCATTTCAATAATCGTGAGTATGATTTCATTTGTGGCTTACACGATTTCACTAACTGTGACTCGTAAGAAGCCGAAGCAGGAGCCGACTTCTAATGGGTCGGAGCCGGAGCCGGCGTCGGAAATGGTTATACCAGTGAACGATAATGTGATGAACTTGGATCAGTCGGAATTCTCAAGTTTCTCAAGTGATGAACTTGGATGGAAAACTTGGAACTCTAATAATGTGATTATATCTTTGACATACATGATTGTGAATGACTTGGTTGAAGAAGACTTGGTTGAAGAAAACTTGGTTGAAGAAAACACGGCAAATCACTTTGGCAAATCACTTTGGCAGCTTTTCAATGAAGATGATTGTGGAAGACTTGGTTAAAGAAGACTTGGTGGTAATGAAAGATTGATCATGAAAAGGTAATTTTTGTTTTTGATGCATTCATGAAGAAGCAGTACCAAAAGAAGGTGTTTAACCCCTTGTGGATATATATTGCACATGTAGTCTTACGATGCATGTCTTGTAGAAGAGACAACTTCGAAGAATTAAACCAACGGTTGGCGTCGGCGTCAATGATGATAGCGTTTGCATACCAACAGGAGTTTAGTTACTCCAGCTACATCTTCTATGAACTATGCAATCATATTCAATCAGAATCAAAGTTTTTATTGTTTCTACGATTTCTGCAACACATTTTCAATCAGAATTTTCCCAACTTGGTTCATGAAGGAAGTTCTTTAGATTTAACTCATTTGATAGTAAAATATCAAGTTTTTAATTTTTATAACGGTTTCCATTTTTAGAAACTTTATCGATTTATAAAGCAAAAATGACATAAAAAAGGATCCAATTAGATATGTTTTGAAATCTAAGCATTAGTAATGACTTATAAACAGGTTTGGACCAGAAAGTCATTAAATTAACACTGATTTTGGTCACACTTAGTATTTGCAAAGCACTCAAGGATCCCACAAAAGTTATCGCAACCACACTTGATACGTGCGGTAAGTATTTTGAAATCGTTTTTTATGTGTTTGTGTTTAAGATATACGGATATTGATCCATAAAGAATAATTATGTTCAATAGATGAGACATGCAACAAGTATAAGAGAGCGGCGGATCATATCAAGATGTTCGAAAAGTTAGATGTAACAATTTTGTTCGGAATCAATGCAACCAAATTATCTGGATACGATGGGTTGAAGGATAAGTCTTTTGACCGTATCGTTTTCAATGCCCCCCATTGTGGGACTTTTGGAAAGGAATTGGATCTGATTAATATCGAGTGTGCGATTAGGGATGACAATGAGTCGGGTTTGGGACGGGTTTAGGTAATCCCAAACCCAAACCCAAACCCGGTTAGATAAGCTTGTCCCAAAACCCGTCGGGTTTCTAGCGGGTAAATACCCATCAGGTATCGGGTATACCCGCGGGTTTCGGGCTAACCCGTTAATTTAAAAAGATTACTCGTTGGGTATACTCATCTCAAAACCCATTGGGTATTTATCGGCTAACTACTAACTGGTTACATTTTGTATTGTCATTATAAAAATATATATCAAATAACTACAATGTATACGGAATAGAATACCTATATGTGTAAAAAATGGATGTATCATATATATAAACATATTTAATAATATAAAAGAAATTATATCGGGTATACAATCGGGTAAACGTGTACACTTTATCGGGTAATTGGGTCGGGTAAACGGGTATATCACTAAATCCCAAACCCGTCCCAAACCCGCGAAAAAATAAAAACTATTCCCAAACCAGTTCCAAACCCGATTAACCGACCCCAAACCCGTCCCAAATGTGTCGGGTTTCGGGTTGATCCAGCGGGTTCGGGTTTGATTGCCATCCCTATGTTCGATGGTTAACGGTCAATTTCTTTTATTGAGTATGAGGTTTTATTTCTTTCTTTTATTGGAAAACTTTGCAATAACATGGTTTTGTATTTTTCAGGAAAAACATGAAACTAATTGATAATTTTATGAAGAGTTCCTTCGGCCACATGAACCTGGAGGGTCAAATTGACTTGACCGTCAAGACTACCGGTCCGTTTGTGAAGTGAGAGGTTACGAAATTGGCTCGCAAAAACAAACTCTTTACAAAGAGGTCAGAGGCCTTCCCCGACTAGGAATACAAATACTACATTTGCAAAATGGGGGATGGGAATAACCCGGACAACACGTTTAGCACCAAATACATGCGTACTTTTATGTTTGATATACGTGTTTGAGTCTTGTTAGTGAGATGTGTGCTTGTTCTTGGTTTTATATCTTTTGTTAATTTGAACATGTTATATCTCATGAAAATCTAACGTTTTTGGGGTTATTCCTTATGGTGATATGTTGTATGGATGTTTTTTTTGTGTTATTCCTTGGTAAGAAATATGCTTTGAATCACTTTCGGGTTTCCATCTATAGCAATGACAATAAAGGTTTCAGACTTAACAAAGTGAGTGAAACTTAACAATGTTAGTGTAGTACACTAAGACTTCCATGTGTGCACTTTATAAAAAAATAGTGCACATAATATTTTGAAGTATGCACTTAGACTTTCATGTGTGTACTTTAGTGAAATACTGCACACTCTCGTGAATAATGAGACTTTCTTGTGTGCACTTTAGTGAGAAATAGTGCACATGAGACTTCCATGTGTGCACTAGTTTATCTCTTGAGACTCCTCTTTTTAAGTCGGTAATAATTCCTACCTAATTCAGCAACATTGACCAAATAGTCAGCGTTGACTAGAAGCAACATTTGAGTTCTCTTCATCAATGATCAGTGTTGATTATTTCCCAAATGTGTATAATTCGCTTTTAGTCCCTGAACTATTGATTTTCATTCATTAGTAACCCAAACCTTTGAATTCTAACTATGATAGTGTGAATGATCTCTTTTTAAAGTGTTTATTTTTATACAAAATACTAGTCGCCCGTGCTACACGGCGGGGAAAGATCAATGATTTTTAACAAAATTGTTAAAAGAATGTAGATAGTAAAAAAGCACTACTCAACGAAAATTTTGTATAAGAAAAAACAAAACCTAGAGGGTGTTTTAATCTAGGCTCAAAATTGATTTAAGCCGATTCGAGTTTTATACCCACCCACATGATCATACCTATTTTCATCATTATCCATCATGTAGTCAAGAGTATGGCAAGGTAGTGAATTTGTAATTTTACATGTCTTGTATGGTAGTTTGATCATCTAAAGTAGGCATGGTGATAGGTAAGGTTTGAATCATAAAATAATATGAAAGAGCAGCTAGTTGGTGTGTTCAAGTTAACAAAAGGAAAATGACGTTGATTATTGGGATGAGATCATTGACATTTACGACCAAGAAAAAAAAGAAAGAGATGTGACAAATGGTAAGTTGGTAACTCTAGTATGGATGTGATCATTAGTTAAAGCATGTGTAAAATAACACAAAATTTCAGGAGCAAAAATTGATTTATTGTATATGTAAAAATAACAAGCTTTATTTAGTCATATTTATTTAAATTATACTAAGGTTTATTGTATGATGCTTCAAATCATGATATCTTTCGTTGTTTGGGTATATGTTTTAATGCCGAAGTGTGCGTTCTAGTGAAATAGTGCATTGAGACTTCCATGTGTGCGCTAATTATAGAAGATTAAGTCTAGTGTACGTTTATGAGATTTGACCTGATATTCTGTTGGGTTTCACATTTTTTAAAGTGTTTATTTTTCTATAAAATATAGTTAACATGACATGAACTAATCCATCGAATTGAAGGCACTCATTTAATTAGAAAATTGTAATAATTGCCAATATTTAATATGATGGAAAAAGATTTAAATAATAAAGTTGAAATTTGTCAAAAAGCTTAGGGTAAAAAGAAATCAAGTAACCAAGTGGATTTAATTAATTAGTGGGCTAATATCCAAATTCAAGTTGGGCGAAGTTAATAACTAAATAGTTTGAGCAATAATTTATGTGTGCCGTAATTTTTAGTTAAATTTTATGTGTAACTGTTACGTAGCTATCGTCATCATCATACTCATTAAATCCCACAAATGGCAAAGCTAAGGTAGGATTTGAGAAGGGTAAGATATACACAGCCTTACCTCTACATCGTAGGAATAGAGAGTCTGCTTCCAGTGAGACCGCCGGCTCGATGTTACGTAGCTATCAGTTTGCTAATTAATTCGTGACTTTGATGCTAGTTTAGTAGTCTCACAAAATGAGAATCGATGTGGATTTGATACTATAAAAGAAATCATGCAAAGCATCAAATATCAATGGTTTTGGAATTTCGACCAACCGAGAAAGCAGGGCCGTCTTTGAAAATCCCGAATTTTTTTTTGGCCCTATGCGAGATAGAAAATTTGGCCCATATTCGCGAATCTTAATTTAACATAAACCTATCAATCATTCAATCAAATATATAAAAACGAAAAACCCCAAACATATGAAATCACATAATAAGACTAAAGGTTCTAAAGTAAAACAAAAATCTCAAGAATTTTATACCTTAATCTCAAGATTATCCACCCAACAAAACCCTGGAATCACCCTTTGAAACCCCTCCTGCGTCGATGATGATAATGATATCCTTGCTTCCTCACTCGATTTCGACCTATCAATCCACTCCTCTACTGCGATGATGATGAATGAATGAACCTAGCGAACAGCGTGAATGATCGACTTCTTCTATTGCCCAGCAGCGCCCAAAATTGTGTTATAATTTTTGAAATACGTTTGTTTATTAGCTACTTGGGGTCTGGGCCTGTTAATTAGGCGCAGATTGGCCATTGGGTCTTTTAACTTTTAAGGGTTACCAATCTCATTCTCATATATGATGTACACACTTATAACACAGGCCCATTTTAACATTTTTTTTGTTATACACAGACCCTTTAAGGATATATTTATAAAAACATATAGATTTTTTAAATACATATATAAAGTTTTAAAAAAATTTCGGGCCCTATATTGGTTTGGGGCCTTGGGCCCTGAGTGCAGGCCCGCCCTGCACTTGCTCATGGCCGGCTCTGCGAGAAAGGTTAGTACACGCTGTATTTTCGCTAACTTTGTGCACTATCTGGAATGCAATGAACGGTAAAAATTTTAGTGGGAAAGAAGTTGGCTCGTATAAAATGGTGGAAGATATCAAAGAACAATCGTTTGATGGGTGACGAACATGGCGGATGTCGCAACCCCCGCCCCCTTATCTGTCCCGGGAACGGGCGTTCGCGAACATTCGTTTGTGGTGGCATCAGCTATTTAATTTATTAATTTGACAGCGGAAATTACATCAGGACCATAGTTAGGAAATGTTTATCAGAGTAAAACCATCATATTTTATATTAATAACCACATGGGTAAAACCCAAGTTTCTTATTACAACATATTTATAGGGATAAACCCTATTTTGTTGAATTTAAAACATCGTCTTTTAGGTAACTTTTATAGCCATATTTTTCCAAGCCGTCAGTGCTCTCCAGCTGGCTTTTTACTAATTGGCTGTCACATTGTGTTACCTGAAACCCATTTTCTTTGTTTTTTATTTATTTTTAATAATATAACTTATTTTGGGCTCGGTTTTCACATACGGGGTGTATTTAAAGAAATATAGAGGTATTAAAAATATATTAGGGTGTCAGAAAAATATTCGGGAGGGTTGTTATATCCTCCCCACCTTGTTTTAGAGCTCGTCCTCGAGGTCTACTGGAACAGGTGTGGGTATTTCCTTTGCATTTCTGATTCAAGCTCCCATGAGTACTCTGGTCCTCTTTTGGAGTCCCACTTCACTTTGACTAGAACTAGTCTTTTATGCTTTAGATTCTTGACTTTCCTGTCTTCAATCTGTAGAGGCTTTTCCACAAATTTTAATTGCTCATTTACCTCTATATCCTTAAGAGGTACTACTAGTGATTCATCGGTTAAGCATTTCTTGAGATTGGATACATGAAATACATCATGTATTCATGCCATTTCCTCTGGCAGTTGTAGCTGATAGGCTACATGTCCTATTCGTTTAAAAATCTTGAAAGGTCCAATATACCTGGGACTTAGCTTTCCCCTTTTTATGAATCTTACCACTCATTTCCAAGGAGAGACTTTTAACAATACTTGGTCCCCTACTTGAAATTCCAACGGTTTTCGTCTGTTGTCAGCATAACTTTTCTGTCGATCACGTGCTGCTTTTAGTCGTTCCTTGACTTGAAAGATTTTGTCTGTTGTTTCTTGTATGATTTCAGGTCCAGATAGTTGCTTTTCTCCAATTTCGGCCCAACAGACTGGAGTGAGGCACTTTCGTCCATAAAGTGCTTCGAATGGTGCAGCATTTATACTTGTGTGATAACTATTATTATAAGAAAATTCTACCAATGGTAAGTGATCGTCCCAATTACTTCTGAAATCAATTACACAAGCTTTAAGCATGTCCTCCATTGTCTGAATTGTTCTTTCGCTTTGTCCATCCATTTGAGGATGATAAGCTGTGCTTAGATTCAACTTGGTTCCCATTGCTTTTTGGAAACTTGTCCAAAAATGAGAGGTAAAACGACTATCTCTGTCAGAAACAATTGATAGAGGAATTCCATGTAAAGAAACTATTTCATTTACATATAATTTAGCTCATTGTTCCATACTAAAAGTTTCTTTCATTGATAGGAAATGAGCTGACTTGGTTAATTTATCTACAATCGCTCAGATTGTATCATTACCTTTCTTTGTTTTGGGTAATTTAGTAACAAAATCCATTGTTATCAATTCCCATTTCCAAACAGGCATTTCTAACTGTTGCAATAAACCTGAAGGTTTCTGATGTTTAGCTTTGACTTGTAAACAGGTTAAACACTTAGAAACATAGACTGCTATGTCTTTTTTCATTCCTATCCACCAGAAATTCTTTCTTAAATCCTGGTACATTTTATCGCTTCCTGGGTGCATCGTGTATTTAGACTTATGGGCTTCTTCTAATATACAATGACGTAGGTTTCCTAATTTAGGTACCCATATTCTTTTCTTATGGAATCTTCAAATTCCATCTGTTCCTTGTTCTAATTCCTTTTAGTTTTTCAGTATCATCCTTGATTACTAATTCTTGTGCTTTTCTAATCTGCTCATTTAAATCTATTTGTAGATTTAATTTAAGAAAACGTACTCTTTTTGGCTTTTCGTGATATTTTCGGCTTAAAGCATCAGTAACTACATTTGCCTTTCCTGCATGATACTGAATATCACAATCATAATCACTAAGAAATTCCATCCAGCGTCTTTGTCTCATATTCAATTCCTTTTGCCCGAAGACATACCTTATACTTTTATGATCAGTGAAAACAGTAAACTTACTACTGTACAAGTAATGTCTCCAAATTTTAAGGGCAAAAATTATAGCTCCAAATTCTAAATCATGAGTGGAATAATTTTCTTCATGATTCTTAAGTTGTCTGGATGCATAGGCTATAACCTTTTGACGTTGCATTAATACACATCCATAACCTAATTTAGAAGCATCACAATAGATTACAAAATCTTCAGTTCCTTCTGGTAATGCTAGTATAGGTGCATGAGTTAATCTTTGTTTAAGGATTCTAAAGGCTTCTTCTTGTTTTGGTTCCCATTTAAACTTAACAGATTTACAAGTTAGCTGAGTTAAGGGAATGGCTATTCTAGAAAAATCTTGAATAAATCTTCTATAATAACCGGCTAGTCCTAAGAAACTTCTAACCTTGGTTGGTGACTCAGGGGTTTTCCATTTAGTAATTGCCTCGATTTTTGTGGGATCCACATGAATTCCTTCGTGATCAACTAGGTGTCCGAGAAATTGTACCCGTTCTAACCAAAATTCGCACTTTGAAAACTTAGCATAAAGTTTTTCTTTTCTTAGTGATGTGTGCAAAATGCAACATATAAATTACATCAATTGTGGCATAAAACTAACCCTTTTTAGTACTAATGTTGGAAAAAATGTGTTTTTGTCTTCCTTTTGTATTTTCAGGATTAAATGAGCTCAAATTAACAAAAGAAGCAAAAAGGCAGCTAAATCTAACATAAATACAAGAAAAGGAATAAACGTGGCATGCCCGACCTCCCCGAAAGCATCTTCCCAAGCAAAACAAGAGAGCAGAAGGCTGAACACGCCCCGTGCTCACTGAGCACGGGGGAGTGCCCAAGTGTCAGCATAAAAGACAAAGTTGTAGAAGCTTCCATCGCCCACCACGGGGCCGTGCTCAGCGGACACGGGGTCGTGGTCAACTATAAGATTCACAGAATCCAGGCAAATCTTGATAGTACAGATATGCTTCTGCACACGGGGTCGTGCCCAGCGGACACGGGGCCGTGGTCAACTAATAAAGACAAGAGCAATTAATGAAGACAGAGAAGAGGATGGACACGGGGCCGTGCCCACTGGACATGGGGCCGTGCCCGAGCTTCTGTTCAGCCTATAAATAGGAGTGCTTGGCTCAAGCTCAAACCATCCCTTGGCACACCACCTCTCTCACACTTCACCCACCACCCACCACCACCATAACACCATCATCCACCACAATCATCCATTGTCCATCATAGAGTGTGTGAGTCATCTCGGGATCCAAGATTGATCGTAAGAGTTCTTGACAATCAAGGTCATGTTTGCCTAAGTCTCTTACATCACTTGGTGAAGACAAAGTGTCTAGTGTAATACTTTTTATTTTTAATCTTTTCGCACTTTTTAATTGGTTATGTATTAATGACTTTAATTACTAGTTTCTTATGTTGAAGGTGATTCTTCCTTATCGTTTGTCCGTTGTGTCTTGGCATTATTTTACTGTCTATATAAAATAAAAGATTTTCACCATTCATATCTCCACGGTCTATATGGAGGTATGTTGGCTACCTGGTTGGGGGTTAAGGGAACGGTTTGGTAAGAGTCTTGCCATTGTTCAGTGTATAGATCCTGCAAAGGACCTTGGTCAAATTTAGTAGGACCTCCTTCAATACTTAACGGTATTGGATGGCGGGGGTCCAAATTGATCCCCTCATAAGTTAAACTACTATTAATACTTTAACCCGGCTACTTAGGACTGTATCCCTGCTGACTCAGACTAGTTAGCCGAGGGTAACGTCACCTTCAAAAGAGGGGCCTACCACAATATTGTCACACCCCGATATTTCCATGTTTGACCGGTGGGCCCGATGGGGGAGTATCGTGACGTGGTTGGCAACATTATAGTCAAACAACACAATATTTAAATGCACAGCGGAAGCAAAAGATAGATATATTCCAACTTTAATATATTGTAATATCAAGTATCACAACAGTCGAAATTTATCCACAGGTGGATCAAAATAAATAGGAAACATTGTTCAACAGTTTTGACATCCAAGCTTGCGAGACTTATTGTGGACGCTAGGAGAAAGCCAGCCTAGTTCGCGTAGTAACTGCACTTAACCTTTTTGGGAAAATACGTCAGTTTACACTGGTAAATACAATCAACCGACTCATTTTGAAAAGATTTTAAGAAAATTGGTTTGAATGCACGTGGTACAAATATCTTTTATAACTTGGGATAATTATTTGAATATAACAATTGTAAAAGAATTACATGTTTCTTATGCGTTCAGTAGCCCGATCCGCAGACCGGGTTAAAGATCAATAGACACACCACATAATATATATCCCGCGGCGAGTTACCCTTGAACAGGCGGTTATATTATTTTATTTATTTAGGCATCGACGGGTGTACGCCTACACCCCGTGCTTAGGTCGTGGCCATTTCGTAAAATGATGCCAATATCCGGGACATGGTCATTAACCCCCCAAAGGCTTTAAGCAAACAAAACATTTCAAACGGGTCATCTCAATGATTTAATTTTCATACAATTAAAGATTCAATGCCCGACCAACCGGTATTTTATATACCGTACCCCAAGCCCGTATAGGGAAAATAAGTTAAAAGTATTTACCTTTGCAAGTATAATTCACAATCAGCAAATGCAAGTAGCTTTTACCGGTCCTCCTATTCTGGAACGAAGGTTTATAATAACCTATTAGAATCCTAACGGGTCTTTAATTAAGCCTAAACTTAGACCGGTTAATTTTTAAATATACGGTTCGTACGCACGATTAAGCGAAGACCGGAATAGAATGTGATTTAGAGCCGACAAGTTTGAAGACTTGTATAATATGGGTATACTATACACATTCTGGATTTTGAGATAAAAACGATAAGGTTTGACCCGTTTCGGCTAATTTATGCAAACTAGTTACATAAACCTGAACCGAACGCGCAAGAAGCGTAACGGGTAACCATAAGAGCCATATACAGGTTTCCTAAGTTAATATGCCTCCAATATGTTGTGACATCAGTAAGATATCTTTTATTATGCCCGAAACGAATTTAAACACAAACTATGCCTCGTAGGGGCATTTTGGTCATTTACATGGTTATAAAAGAGTTTAAGTATTAACCTGAGTTACAGGTCTGATATCATTAGTAAGAATACTTAATTTAATAAGTTATAACAGTAGGGTATTGCATATATGTGAAATTTATCAATTATAACCAAACTATGCACCGTAGGGGCATTTTGGTAATTTCACATAAGCCGAAAAGCTCAAAACTGAAGTCTGAGTTAAACAACTTTTGCTTACTGTTAAAATATTATAGTTTACCAAAAATATCAGTAGGTATCAACCCTTGTATGTTTAAAATAGTTTTAGTACATACTATGCGTTAAAAACGCATAAAAGGCGATTAGAAGCCGTTTCCGGGTTCTATATTGGAAGCTGATATTTTTATTATTCCAGAAGGTTTAAAATAATGTATTTAACATATAAATTTAGTAGCAAAAGCTTTGGGATCAAAAAGATATGTAAAACTCATTTTATAGCCCAAAAGGGCAAAACCGACAATTACCGGATCAAGCTTATAACTCTAAGTTATGCTCAGCCTAAAATTAATTAAAAATCTTTAAAAATCCCAAAATATTATATTACATCAGTGGGTAAAAAGTTTGATATCAAAAAGTGGGTTTAAATAGACTATATGCTAATTATTCCGTTTAATCACTAAAAAGCTTTCTAATTACGCTAATGAGCATAACTCTCAATCTACACCTCAAACTGATGTCAAATTTTGGGTGCAAGTTTATAATTCAGTAACTAAGGTTTCTACTCTTTTACATTTTTAAAAATCACGTTTTATGGTGAAAAGGGCATAATGGTCAACATATAGGCAATTAACGGAATCATGCATATTAATTGGATAACTAATGAACCAAGGTGTATAATCACAAAGGGTTAAACTAGCATGTAACCTGGTCCTAAGGAAGCTCTAAGGAATTTCAAAATCATACTAAAACGGGTCAGAACTGAAGTCAAAGCAAAAGTCAAAGTTTTGCGACTTTCGGTTCCGAACCGGGTCTAAACAAAAAATTATCGGATCAAACAAGCTTAGACTAGTTATTATACTTATTACCAAGTTATATGAGTGATAAAATAGGTTATACGCCTTCTACATTGCTAATTACATGTTAATTTGCAATTTAAGCTTCTGTTGACTTTTTCTAAACAACTTTGACCCGACATTTGATCTAGTTAGAGTGGGAATCAGAGGGTGCCCTTTTAAGGGTTTAATGCCCACATAATTACCAACTTATAACTACCTTCAATTAGACTAATCACTGGACCATTAATGATTAATCGCGAAGTCAACCGTTAATTACGACGGTTTGACTTTTAAGCTAAAACTAAGTAAAAACTCAACTAAGAAAGGTTAAGCATACTTACAGAAGTCCTATGCACGATTAGGAAGGCTTAGGGTCTGCTCTTAAGCTCCAGGAAGCTCCAGAAATGCAGAAGGAATGAGTGATCAAAATGGTTGCAACAAGAGGCCTTTTATAGTGCTTTTGATCTCATAGATCATTGATACACAAGCCTAGCAATGGCCATGGATCATCCACAGATGTCTCCTAGGTCTAAAAAGCATGTAGGGGTCGTCCAAAGAAGTGGAAAATCGATTATAAGTCGGTTACAAGGGCATAACAGGCTGTTGCCTGTTTTTTCTGTATCTGGGCGTCGTACGCGGCCCGCGTAAGCTCTTGGCAAGGCTTACGCGGCCCGCCTGTGTCTTGTTTTCAGCTTTAAAGCTTTTTAGCTTTTTGCACTTGACTCTTGGCCCTTCGAAAGGTCATCCCACTTATGTTTCTTGCATTTTGAGCCCCTCAACTTGAATTAAAAAAAGGGTTCATGACTTATACCCACTTTGTTAAGTCCTTGGTCACTTTGTTATTACCCGAAAAGTCATAACTTCATCGTTGACGCTTTTAACCCCTCGTATACGAATTTGATCATAACTCTCTCATACGATAACGAAACTTTATGAAATTTTTATCGTGCATTCTAGTGAGCATAATTAATCGTTACAAAGCTTCGGGTTTGCTAAAAGGTCACTCAGAGGTATACTTTAAACATGTTGACACATTTAACCCCTGTAGTTTGCAATCTCTCACTTTCTTTCATTTTTAGCTTCGTATGATCCATGATTTATCCGTTTGAAGGTATAAACATCATGTAGGGTTATTGTAAAGTATATTTATCCCTTGTTGACAATTTGAACCCTTATTTTCACATACTTTTCATGTTTGTCAACTTTAGTCCTTCTAGAACATTCTTTCACACGTTCAAACCTATGACACGTGTCAATACATTATAGGACGTGAATTTTCGAGGTGTTACAAAATATGCATTAATAACTTAATTAATTATCTTTCAATAATCCAACCCTTTAGGATTGTGTTCTTGCTGACTCAAACTACTGGGTTGAGGGTAACGTCACCTCCAAAAGAGGGCCCTACTACAATAACTAAGATAATCTCTTAAATAGTGCAAAAGTGCGGAAATAATCAAAGGTTACACTAAACACGAGTCGGAGCCAAGTGATTCATCTTGTCTATCTGTTTTTCTTTTATTTTTATTTTTCAGCATTTTAGTTAGTTTTTATTTTCTTAGTTTAAAACATTTTTCTAAACTTTTGATTTGATTAGTCGTTGAGGATAAACCGGTACTAAAAGCTCTTGTGTCCTTGGACGACCTCGGTATCTTACCAACATTATACTACGCCCACGATGGGTGCACTTGCCCATATGTGTGTTTAGTGTTAGTAAATATCGTGTTTTATAAATTTAAAACTTGGCTAAAAAGTGTTAAAAAGGGCTTAACATATACATTAAAAACTAATAACACTCACACACATCAAGTTTTTGGCGCCGTTGCCGGGGAACGAAGGATTTTAAGAAAGCTTAAAATCGACGGCCTAATCCGTTTTTCAAAACCTTTTTAAAACGCGCGCACATTTTTCTGCATTTTAGTTTAGTTTTGCATTTACAGTAACCTGAACACGGGTCGTGCTCGTTGAACACGGGGCCGTGCTGCACATTTTTCATAAAACACCCAGTAACAGAAGCTGAACACGGGGTCGTGCTCACTGAACACGCCCCCGTGCTCAACAAAATTAGTAACTTTAATTAAAACACCCAGATACAGATTCTGTACACGGGGCCGTGTCCACTGAACACGGGGCCGTGTCCAGCCTTTGTTTCCGTTTTTATTTTTGTTTTCTGATCTCGAGACTTGGTTGTGGTCTGCTGAGTGATTCTTATGGATCAATACTCAGGAGGTTACAACTACACCTATGAGGAGGATGATTATAGGAGTAACTATTGCACTAATTGTAGTAATCCGCACTCGGTTCAATATTGTCACTCATATCAACCATCCAATTCATACACCTACTATGAGGAGCCCAAGTACGAGCCATCAACTTCATACACATCCTATGAAGACCAAAGGTATGAACCTCCTCCCTCATACTCATATTTTGATGAACCAAGGTATGAGCCTTCTTACTCATACTTTGAGGAACCAAGATATGAGCCACCACCTTCGTATGCTTATTATGAGGAACCATGGCGTGAACAACCCACCTCATATGAGTATTATGAAGAACAAAATTACGACCCTTATCCATCATATGCTTACAATGAAGAACAATGGTGTGAACCATCTACTTCATATGGGTATTATGAGGAACAAAGGATCGAACAACCGGATTCAAGCTCTGAAAATCCCGATCCTTTTTCTATAACCGAAGTGACCGATAGGATATTAGACACCTTAGAGTTATCGATCGCTATATAAAAGAATCTCGCGCAAGGGAAGAGGAGTCCCGCGCAAGAGAACAATTAAATAAAGAGGAGATAACTGAAAGTGTAAAAATGTAAGAACAAATAAGTGAAAAACCAACACATGAGTTAAACAACGAAAAAGGTGAGTCCGACAACGTTAAAATTCAAGAAGATTCTAATTTTGAAGAAATTAATCTCTTGTCACCTTCTTTTGAAAATCATTGTTTAGTACCTACTCATGCTAAGTTTTTAAAAGAGTTAAACACTAACATTAAAATTGACGAAACGGTAAGTGTTAAGTTAACTATTGATCAAACCTCACTAATAAAAGAAGACCCATTTGAAATTAACATTACACCAGTGTGACAACCCTCACTAAACCAGGTATCCGTACGACTTAATTAATAATTAATTACTGCTTAATTACTGTGCTTGTTTGAAATTACTCATGAACTGCTACTTGATTTCTGATACATGCATATACCTGCATCATACTTTACTTACCGTCACTACATTATTTACATGCTGAACCATAGTGACAAACATGATGCACAAAAAACACAGTAGCACTATAAACGGATAACCTATTGAACATGCTGATAAGCCAGCATCAGGCAGACACTGCCTCTAAGGCCTGTATGAGCCAGAAATATTTTGCTACACTAGTGGTGAGTGTATGGATATAAGGGTTGTAGAACTGCGTCTCTAGGAATAAGTTACAGTGACTGGATGTGCCTAAAACGTACTCTAAGTACAAAATTCAGCATTTGGCTAACTAATAAAGTGCCAAAACATGAGTAAAATGTTACTAGACACCTTCCAAAGTGTCAGGGATAAGTTGTGTCACTAAAAATAATTATAACGACACTTTAAAGCTTGTTTAACGCTTTAACGGATTACTATCCAACCGAACAACCGGACTTTACCCGGAACATGAAAATATTGTTAATAACATTATTTGTCTTTTTCTGAGCCAGTTAGGGTCCCTGAATACCCTAACACCCGCCATAAAGCACAACACATTAGTAACCGAGTTAATCACTTAACTAACTAGATTAACCTAACTTTACACTAACTATTTTGGTTGGATTTGAACTAGCTACCCCCCCCCCCTTAACCAAACCGTCCCCAAGAGGGGGGGACACCCTTTGTACCCTTATGATTATTTTAATCTTCTTGTTTAATATCTAAGTAGCATAAAGTCCAATGGACCATGACCTTAACTTTGCCTATAAGTTCTAACTCTTGCACACATGATCATTCACTACACAACTCACAACAACACTCTCTCTCCCTCTCTACCACTCACGGCCGAACACCCCCTCTACATCCATCATATTTTCGAGTTTTGATCATCACATTCCAAGTTCATACAAGTGTTAAGGATCACCTACAAGGAAGCTTGGTGCAATCGGAAGGCGAAGGACCTCACTCTATTGCTTTTATCCACTCATTTTGCGCTTAGATTCTTCCCTAGCCTCGAGCTAGTAGTAAGTTGCTTAAATCACCTTCTCGAACTATTTTAAAGTGGTTAAAATGATATGTAACGGTTAAAAGACGCAAACATACAAGATGAAGCATAAAAGTCTACTAAAAACACTAAAAGTGATGGTTAAAAGCTCATATGTTGTGTAAAACTTGTAGTAATTGATTTGTGTGATTATTTGGACCCGATCTATGTTGTGGTAGCTCGGATCGTCATTTAACCCGGGTTGGTCACGATCATGGATCATGACATAAGGTTGTTTTGGAAGTAACAAGGGTTAAAGGACGAAACTCTACCACACATAAATCATGAACTTGTGTAAAAGCGACTTTGCTTGTGAAATAGTATTTAAAACTAGTAGATCTACGTATCTACAAGCGGTATTTTCAAAGAACCAAGTATCAAAGAAATCATGTTTTCTAAAGACGGATCTTACACTAACACGAATGATTTTTAGAACACACAAGTGTGTAAACACTTGTGTAGCACACACTTTCAACAAAATAACTATTTTTGAAAAAGATGACGAGAAGTTGTAAAGATGGAATTTCTTTAAAAACGGGGTTTTTACGAAACCGGATTGATTTATATAAAGATCCACTAAAAGTAATGGAATTTACTTTATGTTCTTGGATAAAACGCTATACATATTTATTTACTAGTTTGTTGTTTTGGACATTGTTTTGATGGAATGAAAAGAATGTTGATTTGATTTATAAAAGAAAATGATACGCTTGAAAGCGTGGCCACCTCCAGTTACAGAGGAAACTCTGGCGAAATTTTTCTAAAAACCTAACACTTAGAATTATTTTCACTATAAGTGTTAGAAATACTTTTCGACTTGTTTTCAAAATATAGATTTCGCCACGACTATATTTACAAAACGTCGGAGGTGAGATTTCACAAAATAAAACTTGGTAAATATATATTTAGTATATATTTTTCATAAAGTCACTTGATATGTGTTTATGATTATTTTGTGAAAATACTAGTATTATTTTTAGGGTAAAAATAATACTATCGAATGTTAATGGATCCAAAATAATACGAACGTCTCTACGATAAATATATAAGTTACACCGGTAATTATTATTACCACTCGATCGCTAAAACGTAACTTACACATTTTAAGGGAATATTCATGAACGCGTATTTTTGTTGGGAAGATTATGTAATAGAAAATATAATATTTTGAGAAGAATATTTATATTTTGGGAGTTAGAAATAAAATATATTTTAAGTGAGACTTAATAATATATTTCGAACACACATGTATTAAATCCCCCATCCTTGGGAAGGAAAATAACTACCAAGTATATACAGAATGTAAACACGAAATAGTTGCCTAACTATTTCCCAAAAACTTAAACCTTAAAGCTAAGGCACGGCCGTCCGTCTAATAGAGTTAGTACGTGTAGGTCGTCACACAGCTGCTTAATTTGGAGGCATACTTGGTAGAGACGCACCACTGTGAGTTCATGTCCCCCTTTTCTCTTAACTGTTTTCAGTTTTCTAAACTGCGGGGGTGAAATACATGTTACTATGATACGAGTACTTTTTACATGGTATGGTTAGCGTAAGGAGGGTTACTACTTAGATCATGTGAGTGGGTAGGCGGGAACTGGATGTGACACCCCAGGAAAATCAGGAAAACAACGCAACTTAACTAGCTTCCTCAGTAACCACGTGCTAAATTTCGGGACGAAATTCTCTTAACAGGGGGAGAATGTGACAACCCTTAAATTCCATGTATTCCGTACAATTTATTATTGATAATGAAAGTGCTTGACGACTGTGTGGAATTATTTAACTGCTCTCTGATTTATGTGTTATGCTTACATGTACTTGTTAACACACTAATAAAGTACAGAAAAGTCATTAAATAGTCCGTTATGATTTCCTAAGTGTTAGAAATTAAAAACGTTACAAAAATATATACATAAGACACTTTTCGGATTAATTAAGCACTTTAACGGAACAGTGTCAAACCGAACAACCGGACTTTACCCGGAACACAAAAATATTGTCAAAGACATAGTTTTTACTTTTCTGAACTAGTTAGGGTCCCCGAACACCCTAACACCCTTTATATTTAATGACACACTAAAGCTACTAACTAGAACCATTTGATTTCAACTAGTTTATAACTAACCATTACACCACCCAACCCCATACTACCCCCCCCCCCCCATACTCACGGTCACCCCTAGGGTGACACACCCTTGTCCTTGTTGATTTTTATATAAATCTTGTCTAATATCTTAGTGACACTTTACATATTGGACAATCACCAAAGTTGGACCATAAATAAGCATGATGGATCACCATTATCTCACTTGAACACAACACAAAAATTGCTCTCATCCCTCTCCCTTTCCTTACAATCGGCTGCCACCACCTCACCATACAACCACCATCATCAACCTTCTTTCAAGCCAATCTCATACACACAAAGGTGCAAGGGTTCATACAACGAAGCTCGGTGCTCTCGGAAGTGGAAGGACCGCTCTCGTTTTCTTTTATCCACCACTTTTACGCCTTTGATCTTCCCTAGCCTTGTGCTAGTTGTAAGTGACTCTAAATGCTTTCTTGATCTTGTCTAGAGTGGTTAATAAGAGATTTGTCGGTTAAAAATTATGAGCATATAAGATCAAAGTCTAAAAGTCTACTAAAGTGATGAACATGGTGGTTAATGGATGAATATTAGTGTAAAGCATGTAGATCTTGTGTGATTATGATTATTGGTTGATTATCTGATGTGTTGCTGGATTATATTGATGTTTGATGTTGTTACGATCACTAAACATAATTAACGGGATCAACCGAACACAAACTAGTAAGCTAGAGACTAAAAACAGCAATCTGTCCATACGTTACAGCCAACTTCAGTTGGCTGTAAACAGGTCTTAAACTCAACGAAAACCGATATTTTGAATCTAAAATATGTTATTATGAAATACGGTTCTAATGGCACCGGAATCGTAATTTTTGGACTTCGTTTACTATTTTTAAAGTGTTAATTTGTAACAGCAACTTAAGCTGAATATTGACAGCAATAAATGGGTGTCGTACTTTCAGTCATAACCTGAGTTTTGTGATGAATCGGACCATAAAACTTTTACTGTAGATGACAACTGAAGTATTTGTAATTACCCCACTGGAATTTCGCAAATCGGACTTACGATGAATTTTTAATAAATTGTTTCGTGGGCTGTGGTCAGAAATACATAAATCTGAGTTCAGTCCCGAATATGAAATTTTTATAAAATATTGGTAATGAACCGGACCCCGATATTTTTACACAATAAAATATTGAATGGTTATGACATTCTATAAAAATTTGGGAATTTTTGGAATAATCTAACTATTTTATTTAAATGTCCGAAAACAGCCGGTTTTGAGTATTAATGCTGAATTGACATAAGTTGTGACTTGCGTGTCTAAATGTCGAGTATGCTATCTGTGAATGATTTAACATGTTATATATGTTATGTACATTATCGTATGTTTGATTTTGAGTGGGGAATGGACGGGAAACTTAGATGGGCATAAACCGTTACAGTGATGCGTGTTGTGTGCTAGATACGTGTAAGAACTTTGTGCTCTAATTGAAAGCCACTAAATGACTAACTGATAAATCATACTAGGACGCGATTGACCGACCCTGACTGTTAGCTATATTGAGAATCTAACCAAGCAAACCGAGGTGAGTTCACACACTTTCTAAGGCATGGGATTCCCGGTGGTTTGGGAATGGGTTAAAGAATTAAAACTAAATCTACATATCCTCCTTGGGTAGGATATGTACGGCCATCCTCCATAGATTGGATGCCATTATTAATCCTACGAATTCTCCTAGTGCAGAATACGTACGTTGTGGTCCTCCTGGTGCAGGACAACAACCTTAAAACTGGCTAGACAAAACTCTATCATGAAGTCCCTCAATTTATATCGACTTAATCGCCGAGGCCAATGGCGAGCGGGTCATTAGTTAATAGCGCTATTAGGTTTAACAAACCTCACATCGTGCCAGTCGGACGGGCGTGTACTAATGGACTATGGCAGATTGTCAGTGATGATAGACACTGATATAGGGCACAACTTATTTGCGTAGCAGTCGATATGTATGGTCTAGTAGTTCAAACGGGGAAAGCCCCCACTGATTATGGATATGGTTTGGGTAAAGAAAAGGAACTGGTTAAACATACTTTCAACTATGGGGTGACCCCCACGGAAAATAAGCCAACGAAAGTCAAACCACGTTTTCAGAAACAACTTAAAACTAAACAACCAAACGTGAACTCACTCAACTTTGTTGTTGACTCGTTGTTACATGCCTTACAGGTCGCTAAATGCTTGGAGCTTGCACGGGGAAGGAGTCGTTGTGGTGTACGGACTGTTATGTTCCGTGCTTAACGTTTAAATCCTTATGAACTTACTAAACTTGCGTTTTGAAACTTTAACTTATAAACTATGGACTTATGCTTTTGAACTCACGTTTATGCTTCCGCTGTTTAAACCAAACAAGGTTAACTAGCTTTGGTCACCAATCGTATTATGTTTGGTTTTATTTACTTAATTGAGTTGTTCAATATGATTGGTGGCTCGATCCTGGTCACGTCACGCCTCCAAGCGGTGATACTCTGCATGGTGGATTTTGGGGGTGTGACACTGGAGGCCATTAATCCTCATTGTAGGACCGAGGGACGTAAGCGGTAGATCTATCTGGGTGTAGCGAGCCCAACCCCAGGCCCAGCGTAACGGACCTCGGGGTGACTTTGTACCCATCGCGAAATCTGCTAGGTTTGAGTCTTCCTACTTGCACTTCACACATATCAATGGCCTTGCAAACCATTGGTGATCTCTTTTTCCTTATTTGCTACATACCAGGGATTTTTATACTTACAAAGGTTTATTTACTCACTTACACATGAACTCGCTCAACATTATTGTTGATTTTTCAACTTACATGTATTTCAGGGAATTAAAGGATCTGGCGCGGTATGACACGTTTTCCCGCTGCACTAGTTACGAGGTCATCCGGGTTTGGGGAATGTGACTCTTTCCTGGATAAGTCACAGTCCTTAAACTGTGTTTATGTCATGTTGATGTTTGTGTTTGTTGAACAATGTCGTTAGAATGTGTTTCCGTCGAGACAATGTTATTGTATTTGGTTTTTTTTTTTTAAACTTAATCGAATGGATGATCTTGCATGGTTTTATTTCATATAGCTTTGTTATGGTTAAGCTATGGTATTAAGAAGTCACACCAAATTAACCACGCTTCCGCAAAGCCAGTGTGTGACAACCAGTTCCATGTTTCTTTCAAAATTCATTTATTAGTAATGTCACAATCGATAAAGATCTTTGTGTTAACATAATGCCTAACTACATTTTCGAAAAATTAAGTATTAGTGATTTTTCTCCACTTCAAATACCCATTTTTCTATCCAATCGGAAAGTAATAAAATCAATCGGTGTAGTTGAGGATGTCTTGGTTCAAACAAATCAAATGGTAGTCCCCACCGACTTTGTCATCCTTGATGACGCTCCTTTAGTGTTGGGTCGACCATTTGTAAAAACTCACGAAGCTTTGAAAAACCGGAAGTTCAACAATCTACCTCTTCAATTAGGGGCATTTAAAAAACGTGTCGATCTTGAACGGTCAATGAAATATCTATTCGGCAATAATGACCCCCTAATTGAAGATGAAGATGAACCACCCGATACAAGTGAAAAGTTTGACCACTTTGTTGAAGAAGAGGTCGCCATAGAACAAACTTTTAAGGTTCTTGATCAAAATGAGCAACCAAATAAGGAGTCTCCTAAAGACCCACCTCTTGAGCTCAAAGAACTTCCAAAGGGTTTGGAATATGCTTTTCTAGACAAGGATGGTAAATTACCTGTAATTATTTCATCTAAATTAAATAATTTAGAAAAAGAAAAATTAATTAGTCTTTTGAAAAAACATAAAAATGCGATCGCTTGGAAGCTTGTAGATATTAAAGGAATAAGTCCTTCCATGTGCACGCACAAAATTTTAATGAATGATGACTACAAATCGGTAATACAACCACAACGTCGAGTAAATCCAAATGTTCAAGAAGTGGTTAAAAACGAAGTCATCAAATTACTTGACGCCGGACTTATTTATCCTAACTTCGATAGTCCTTGGGTAAGTCCCGTTCAAGTAGTTCCAAAGAAAGGAGGTATGATGGTAATAACTAGTGAAAGAAATGAACTAATACCAACGAGAACCGTCACATGATGGAGAGTATGTATAGATTATAGACGATTAAATGAGGCGACAAGAAAAGATCACTTTCCTTTACCCTTCATTGATCAAATGTTAGAAAGATTATCCGGTCATAAATTTTATTGTTTCTTGGATGGTTTTTCAGGTTACTTTCAAATCCCGATAGCACCCGAAGACCAAGAAAAAACAACCTTCACATGTCCCTATGGAACTTTTGCTTATCGACGCATGCCGTTTGGTCTATGTAATGCCCCCGCAACATTCCAACGTTGCATGGTAGCCATCTTCCATGACATGATAGAAAAGACAATGGAAGTCTTCATGGACGACTTTTCTATCTTTGGGGATTCATACGACCAATGCCTCGATAACCTTGAACGAATGCTATCCCGATGTGAGGAAACTAACATCGCCCTTAACTGGGAAAAATGCCATTTCATGGTAACGGAGGGAATAGAACTCGGTCACAAAATCTCAAATGAAGGAATGGAGGTGGATCGAGCCAAAATAGATACCATTTCTCGACTACCGCCCCCATCCTCTGTTAGACCTATCAGGAGCTTCCTAGGGCATGCCGGATTTTATAGGCGGTTTATCAAAGACTTTTCTAAAATATCAAGGCCTTTAACAAAATTACTTGAAAAAGATGCTCCTTTCATCTTTGACAAGGATTGCAATCAAGCATTTCTAACCTTAAAGGAAATGCTAGTCAACGCACCTATCATGATAGCGCCTGATTGGAAATTTCCTTTCGAAATCATGTGTGATACCAGTGACTTTGCAGTTGGAGCTGTCTTGGGACAAAGAAAAAAAAAGCATTTTCACCCAATTTATTATGCGAGTAAAACACTTAACGATGCACAAGAAAATTACACAACAACTGAAAAAGAATTACTAGCTGTGGTATTTGCTTTTGATAAATTTCGTTCTTATCTTGTTCTTTCTAAAACTATAGTCTATACAGATCATGCAGCCATTCGATATCTCTTCAAAAAGCAGGACGCAAAGCCACGTTCGATTCAGTGGATTCTACTCCTCCAAGAAATTGATATTGAAATCAAAGATAAAAGAGGAGCAGAAAACACCGCAGCAGATCATCTTTCACGCTTAGAAGACCCAACTTTGGAGGTAACCAGGAACGAGCAAATCAACGAAAAATTTCCAACGGAGTCCCTAGAAATGGTGGAATACAAGGAAGAACCATGGTACGCCGACTATGCTAACTACCTAGCTAGCGGTATAGTCACCAAGGGTTGGCCACATCATCAAAGAAAAAAATTCTTTGCCAATGTGAAACACTATTTTTGGGAAGATCCATATCTTTTCAAAATGTGTGCCGACCAACTCATCCGACGATGCGTACATGGTAATGAAGCACGAAGAATTCTCCGCCATTGTCATGAAGGTCCATATGGAGGACATCATGGTGCCACGAGTACCGCACGAAAGGTATTTGATTCTGGATTTTATTGGCCAACCATTTACAAAGACGCCCAAAGTCTTGTCAAGACTTGTGATGCTTGCCAAAGAACATGTAATATTTCTTCCAAAAACGAAATGCCACAAAATGGCATTCTTGTTTGTGAAATTTTTGATGTGTGGGGACTCGACTTTATGGGACCTTTCCCACCGTCGAAAGGAAACAAATATATACTTGTGGCAGTAGACTACTTGTCTAAATGGGCCGAGGCACTTCCAACAAATGATGGAAGAGTAGTGGTAAGATTTCTGAAAAAATTATTCTCTCGTTTTGGCACACCTAAAGCATTAATAAGTGATAGAGGTACCCATTTTTGCAACCATCAACTTGAAATTTTTTTAACAAGATATGGGGTCTATCACTGGGTCTCAACAGCATATCATCCTCAAACAAACGGACAAGCCGAAGTGACTAATAGAGGTTTAAAACGAATACTAAAAAAAACCGTAGGGTTAAATAAAAAGGAATGGGCAGATAAATTAGATGATGCTTTATGGGCTTTTCGAACTGCTTATAAAACAACAATAGGTACAACCCCATATAAGCTAGTCTATGGAAAAAGCTGTCACTTACCAGTAGAAATTGCACACAAAGCCTATTGGACAATTAAAAATGTAAACTTAGATTTAGAATTTGCTGGTAAAAATCGATTTTGTCAATTAAATGAATTAGACGAGCTTAGGAATTATGCATACTCAAACTCAGAAATTTACAAGGAAAGAATGAAAAACTTGCATGACAAACATATTAAACCTAATGAATTTCGAGTGGGAGATCTAGTTCTTTTGTTTAATTCACGACTTCGATTATTTCCTGGTAAATTAAAGTCTAGGTGGTCAGGACCTTTTTCCATCACCCATATTTTCCCACACGGTGCAGTCGAAATTAAATCTCGGAATGGACCTCCATTTAAAGTCAATGGCCAACGGCTGAAACTCTATCAAGGGTTCATTGAGGATGAAGAGGAAGAGATCTCGCTTCAAACGTTCGAAGAATGAAAACATCAACATCATACCTAGTAAGTTACGAACGATTGGAACGACATCTAAATCGGTAAGTCTTCTAACCAAACTTTTTGGGAAACAAAGGGCACTCACACGAGCACTATAAAAAAAATTTCAAAACTTTACTCGGCATGAGGCCGTGTCCGCTGCACACGGGGCCGTGTCCGCGCTACTGTCGGGATATATTCCCCTTTTCACAACAGTTACTTCATTCCACATGCCCCGTTTCCCCGAAAACGCTCTGGTTCCAGGCGATTTTCTGCAGATTTTTGACGTCTCCTATCATTCTAACAACATCAAGGTATGATTCTATCACTATTATTAGTTAGATTTAGCATTTGCATGTAGTTAAAACTTCAAAAATTTGGGGAAAAATCTAGGGTTCTTGAACTACACCCGGATAGAACCTCAAATTTTTGCTTTAATCTGTTAGCATTTAGTTAGATTAGTGTTATAGGAAGTAAACCCACTTGTATTGTTCAAAGATTCGCCCGATTTCTCACAAAAACCCCGAACCCTTGTTTTTGAACCGAAAAAGATAAAATTGAATGGGTAAACGGGTTGTTTTGGGAAAAACGACACTTGGGGTTTCATTTTCGGGGGAAACCGCACCTATTGGACCAAAAATTTTCAAGTTTTCGAAACCGAGTCGAAAAATAATGTTTTTGAGTAACAGACGCCTGGACACGGGGCCGTGTCCGCTGAACACGGGGTCGTGTCCAGCACGCTGTTTGCAGTTTTGTCCAAAAATTCTAATGTTTCGTACTAACTTTTGGTGTATTCTTTCAGATGGCAAGGAAGTTCACAAGGTTTAACGCAAATGAGCTCGATGCTAGGGCTAGATACGAAGTACTTCAAACAAGACCGGAGGAATACTGTCGCAACCCCCGATCCCTGATCCCCGGAAACGGGCGGACGCAATCACAGAGTTTCGGTGGTATCAGGGTTATTAAATCTCGCAGCGGAATTTACATCAGGACCGTAGTTAGGAAATGTTTATTAGAGTAAAACCACCTCATTTACTATTAATAATCACATGGGTAAAACCCAAGTTTCTTGTTACAATACATTTATAGGGACAAACCCTATTTTATTGAATTTAAAACATCGTTTATTAGGTAACTTTTATAGCCACATTTTTTCCAAGCCTTCAGTGCTCTCCAGCTGGCTTTCATTAATTGGATGTTCACATTGTGTTACCTGTAACGCGTTTTAAGAACATTTATCAGTCGGAAATACTGGTGAGTGAATCCCAGTTTAATCAAGAAACATTTTATCAATTAAAACAGTATTGAGAGCGATCACATTGTTTATTTCTACACAATTACTCATTCAGTATTTGCCACTCGACCAGATCTATGGCTATGGTCAAATTACCCATTGGCTAACTCGTCGTCCAATGGTAATGCACTGTCATTCAGACTTACTACTACTCGCAGTAAATTTTGTATACAAAACCCCCTAATACCGGCAGTAATTGAAGAACTACAACGACTCAATCACCTCTTAATCACATTGTAAAACAATTAAGGTTTTGTAAAACATTCCAAAAAGGTTAACAAAAAGAGGATAAACTCACTTTGCTATCTTAGACTTCGCGTAAGGGTTTCCTGGATATAATCTATAATTTATACAAATGTACATTGGTTAGTATCATAACTCTTTGAAAATATTAATAATACCCTCCCCGAGACGGCATTCCAACAACTACGTCGGGCAGAACCACGACAGTTGTTACGGAACCCTAAATCAATCGGGCAGCGTAACTATTATGAAACTGGGGTTATAATACTTACAACGGAGCAGAACCTCGCTAATTAGGGGTATAATACCCGACTATAATGCCTCTAATTCAGAAAGTGAGATTGAGAATGAAATTGTGAGCGAACTGAATTGAGATCCGATGCCATCTATTTATACTTGTTGAATTCGACTTTCAGGCGGCCCGCGTAAGGTAAGGCTAAGCCTTACGCGGCCCGCGTCAAACTGAGGGTCAACGCATAGCTTGTCCGGATCACCACTAGGCTTGACACGTGTCGACACGTGTCGGCTCAGGGGTGCTGCCACTAATTTGATCTCACGCGGCCCGCGTAAATGTAAGCTAAGGCTTACGCGGCCCGCCTAAACTAAAGAAATCAGCTGAGTCAAATCCAATCTTGATACGGCCCGCGTGAGATGTTGGGGTGGGTCTACGCGGCCCGCCTCAACTCCATTATTCTTATTTTTATTTTATTTTATAAACTATAACATATTTCGGGCTCGGTTTTCACATACGGGGTGTATTATAAGACATATTGAGACTTTTTACAATAAACTAAGGCGTCGGAAATATTTATGAGGGCGATGGTTTTATCGAGGGTTGTTACATTCTCCCCACCTTATTTTAGAGCTCGTCCTCGAGATCTACTGGAACAAATACGGGTATTTCTTTTGCATTTTAGATTCAAGTTCTCATGGGTACTCAGGTCCTGTTTTGGAGTCCCACTTTACTTTGACTAGAACTAGTCTCTTATGCTTGAGATTTTTGTCTTTCCTGTCTTCAATCTGTAGAGGCCTTTCTACAAAGTTGAGTTGTTCATTTACCTCTATATCCTTAAGAGGTACTATCAGTGATTCATCAGCTAAACACTTTTTGAGATTAGATACATGAAACACATCATGTATTCCTGCCATTTCCTCTGGCAGTTGTAGCCAATAGGCTACAGGTCCTATTCTTCTAATAATCTCAAAAGGTCCAATATACCTGAGACTTAGCTTCCCTCGTTTGACGAATCTTACTATTCCTTTCCAAGGAGAGGCTTTTAATAATACTTTATCTCCTACTTGAAATTCCAACGGTTTGCGTCGATTATTAGCATAACTCTTCTGTCGATCACGTGCTGCTTTCATTCGTTCCTTGACTTAAATAATATTGTTAGTTGTTTCTTGTACTATCTCCGGTCCAGATAGTTGCTTTTCCCCAATTTCTGCCCAACAGACTGGGGTTCGGCACTTTCGTCCATAAAGTGCTTCGAATGGTGCAGCATTGATACTTGTGTGATAACTATTATTATAAGAAAATTCTATTAAAGGTAAGTGATCATCCCAATTACCTCCAAAGTCAATTATACAAGCTCTAAGCATGTCCTCCATTGTCTTAATTGTCCTTTCACTGTGTCCATCTGTTTGTGGATGATAGGCCGTACTTAGTTCCCATTGCCTTTTGGAAACTTGACCAAAAATGAGATGTAAAGCGGCTATCCCTATCAGAAACAATTGATAAAGAAATACCATGTAAAGAAACAATTTCATTTACATACAATTTAGATAATTGTTCCATACTAATTGTTTCCTTCATTGGTAGAAAATGAGCTGACTTGGTTAGTCTATCTACAATCACCCAGATTGTATCATTTCCTTTCCTAGTTTTGGGTAATTTAGTAACAAAATCCATTGTTATCAATTCCCATTTCCAAACAGGCATTTCTAATTGCTGTAACAAACCTGAGGGTTTCTGATGTTCAGCTTTAACTTGTGAACATGTCAAACATTTAGAAACATAGACTGCTATGTCCTTTTTCATTCCTATCCACCAGAAATTTTTCCTTAAATCCTGATACATCTTATCACTTCCTGGATGCATCGTATACTTAGACTTATGGCTTCTTCTAATATACGATGACGTAAATTTCCTAATTTAGGTATCCACATTCTCTTTTCATGGACTCTCCAAATTCCATCTGTTCCTTGTTCTAATTCCTTTAGCATACCTTTTAGATTTTCAGAATCATCCTTGATTACTGATTCTTGTGCTTCTCTTATCTGATCATTTAAATCTACTTGTAGATTTAATTTAAGAGAACGTACCCTTCTTGGCTTTTCATGATATTTTCTATTTAAAGCATCAGCTACTACATTTGTTTTTCCTTCATGATACTGGATATCACAATCATAGTCACTAAGCATCTCCATCCAGCGTCTTTGTCTCATATTCAACTCTTTTTGCTTGAAAACATATCTTAAACTCTTATGATCAGTGAATATGGTAAACTTACTACCATAAAGGTAATGTCTCCAAAACTTAAGAGCAAAGATTATAGCTCCTAATTCTAGATCATGGGTTGAATAATTTTCTTCATGATTCTTAAGTTGTCTAGATGCGTAAGCTATAACCTTTTGACGTTGCATCAATACACATCCATAACCTAATCTAGAAGCATCACAATAGACTACAAAATCTTCAGATCCTTCTGGTAATGCTAGTATGGGTGTATGGGTTAATCTTTGCTTAAGAATTCTAAAGGCTTCTTCTTGTTTTAATAACCATTCAAACTTAACAGATTTACAAGTCAGCTTTAGTTAAGGGAATGGCTATTCTAGAGAAATCTCGAATAAATCTTCTATAATAACCGGCCAATCCTAAGAAACTTCTAACCTTAGTTGGTGACTCAGGGGTTTTCCATTTAGTAATTGCCTCGATTTTTGTTGGATCTACATGAATTCCTTCATGATTAATTAGGTGTCCAAGGAATTGTACCTGTTCTAACCAAAATTCGCACTTTGAAAACTTAGCATAAAACTTTTCCTTTATTAATAAACTTAAAAGTGCGTGCAAATGCTTTGCATGATCTTCTTTCCTTTTAGAGTAAATTAGAATATCATCTATAAATACAATTATGAATTTATCCAAATATGGCTTACATATTCGGTTCATCATGTCCATAAATGCAGCTGGGGCATTGGTTAAACCAAATGGCATGACAGTAAATTCATAATGGCCATACCTTGTTCTAAATGCGGTTTTAGGAATGTCCTCTTCCTGTACCTTTAATTGATGATATCATGACCTTAAATCGATTTTAGAGAAAAATCGAGCTCATTGCAGTTGATCAAACAGATCATCGATTCTCGGTAATGGATACCGATTCTTAATCGTGACTTGTTAAATTCACGGTAATCAATGCACATACGCATTGATCCGTTTTTCTTTTTAACGAACAATATCGGCGCTCCCCATGGTGACGAACTCGGTTGTATAAATCCTTTTTCCAACAATTCATCTAATTGTTTCTTCAAATCTTGCATTTCAGCGGGTGCCAACCGGTAAGGTGCTTTGGCAATCGGTGCTGTTCCTGGTATTAAATGGATTCTGAATTCAACTTCTCTATCCAGAGGTATTCCTGGTAATTCTTCTGGAAAGATATCCGAAAACTGAGATACTACTGGAATATCTTTTAAATTCTTTCCTTTAGTGTTAGTGATTTTAGAAATCAAATACACTATAGAACCTTTTCTTATACAACTTGCAGTTTTCATCACAGAGATAAATTTAGTGGACCTAGAGAGTTTATTTCCTTTAATTGTGATCATTTTACCTTTTGGTGAATTTACTTGAATTAACTTTTGATCAGATAAAACTCTGGCTTTATTGGCTATTAACCAATCCATTCCTAAAACAACATCGAATCCTGCCAGATTCATGGGATATAGGTTTGCAATAAATTTCTGATTTAAAATTTCTATGCTTGCTCCCTGCAAGATTTCAGAAATTCTAACGGTTTCTCCATTAGCTGTCTCTACTAAGCATTCTTGTGGTAGTTTAGTTAATGACTGATTTAGAAATTTGCAAAATGATGTATTAATAAAACTTTGGTTTGCACCAGAGTCAAATAATACTTTAGCAAAAACATCATTACTAAAAACGTACCAATGATCACATCCGGGATTGTCCTTGCTTCTTCTGTAGTTAGAACAAATGCTCTAGCATTTTCTTAGTCATCGTAGCTAATTTTATTTACAGGTTTCTCATAGTAATGCAAGGGGAATCTTATACTTGTGATGGCATCTCAATTTTAAAGAGTTACTACCGTTCATTTTATCGCATAGATTGATAATCAAATAAAATAATGTTTATCATCAGAATTTATAGATATACACACTAGAGATTTCTGATAAATCTAAATTCATAGTTGACACATCTGTCTGTGATTTATCTCTCATTATCAATCGTTAGGATCTTTAGATTTCCTCATCAATATATATATTTCACATACTGTAATATACACACTATCCATAATGTCAAAGCATTTAATAGATTCCTGAGTCAGACATCAGGTCATGGTACTATTTAGGGAATTCCATTATCATAACTTATACCCCATCTTACCCGGTCTTGCCGGAGAGGTAATCTCATCTTACCCGGTCTCGTCGGAGAGGTAATTATCATGGTATTTTCCACAATTAAATTTATTTCAAATCATGATCTTATAAAGGCATCATTTATTATGGTTTACATCAAGAAACAAGGAAATTAATATTCTCATGAGGAATCATATTCTAGAACTGAGTAGTATCAATAAACAAGAAATAACAGTGGCCAAGTGTTATTGCTTATTTATCATCCAGGCACTGTTCTAGTCATTATTCTCACAGAATCCCAATAACCATCACATTTTGTCTATGTAAGCAATTGGCTTATCTTAAAGCTTGATATTAAGGCATAGCATTTAAAAATTTTCTTGTACTTCTAGGTGTTTAGGTCTTATTCTAGTTTTCTTGGTTCACTTTGTTGTTCATCCGAATGTTTATTTATCATAAACGAAATTATATGAACAGATTAATTAAAACGAAATATTGCGATTTATATATTTATTACAAACTAGAACTGAAATTCGAAATATATTATTGGTTATACATCCGTAACTTATTTTAGTCTAACTAGATTATAGGAGTATTATGCTCAACATGCATTTTATGTAAGGTTTATTCTATCTCTTTCTTCTTACTACGTTGTTGTCAAATGAACGAAATTCTTTTAAAGTTTCTAGCTCATAGGTGGCATGGGTGCTGGTACTGGTTTGGCGGTTCAAACATTTACTGCTGTAGTGGCTAACATGTAGAGATTTTCCCATTGGCTATCTAATTCATCTTCCCATGGTAGGTTATTGCCTGTTTCCTGAGTTCGTGTATTTATTTCCTGATTAATTATCACTCCCTTCGGTTGTGACTTCTTTATTTTCTCTCGACTTTTGCTAATAATCCAGTTTCTTTTCTTAGTGGTAAATGGTTTCTTATACTATGCCTTACGAATAAATATTCCTTCCTCAATATCTGCTGAGTATCCTGAAGGATTTGGTTGAAATGAGGTTCCTGTATCTTTTGGTGAACTATCTAGTTGACGATAGATGTCCGAAATTCTTTGCTTACCCATACTGTAGACTAACAATTAGTCAAATAATATAAAACACATAATCACATAAGTTATTTCCTAACACAGAACTAAAATTTAAGTGTCAGCAGAACACTTCTTTGGCTTGAACCAGTGGCTAGGCTCTGATACCACCTTCTGTCGCAACCCCCGATCCCTGATCCCCGGAAATAGGCGGACGCGATCACAGAGTTTCGGTGGTATCAGGGTTATTAAATCTCGCAGCGGAATTTACATCAGGACCGTAGTTAGGAAATGTTTATCAGAGTAAAACCACCTCATTTACTATTAATAATCACATGGGTAAAACCCAAGTTTCTTGTTACAATACATTTATAGGGACAAACCCTATTTTATTGAATTTAAAACATCGTTTATTAGGTAACTTTTATAGCCACATTTTCCCAAGCCTTCAATGCTCTCCAGCTGGCTTTCATTAATTGGCTGTTCAAATTGTGTTACCTGTAACGCGTTTTAAAAACATTTGTCAGTCGGAAATACTGGTGAGTGAATCCCAGTTTAATCAAGAAACATTTTATCAATTAAAACAGTATTGAGAGCGATCACATTGTTTATTTCTACACAATTACTCATTCAGTATTTGCCACTCGACCGGATCTATGGCTATGGTCAAATTACCCATTGGCTAACTCGTCGTCCAATGGTAATGCACTGTCATTCAGACTTACTACTACTTGTAGTAAATTTTGTATACAAAACCCCATAATACCGGCAGTAATTGAAGAACTACAAAGACTCAATCACCGCTTAATCACATTGTAAAACAATTAAGGTTTTGTAAAACATTCCAAAAAGGTTAACAAAAAGAGGATAAACTCACTTTGCTATCTTAGACTTCGCGTAAGGGTTTCCTGGATATAATCTATAATTTATACAAATGTACATTGGTTAGTATCATAACCCTTTGAAAATATTAATAATACCCTCCCCGAGATGGCATTCCAACAACTACGTCGGGCAGAACCACGACAGTTGTTACGGAACCCTAAATCAATCGGGCAGCGTAACTATTATGAAACTGGGGTTATAATACTTACAACGGAGCAGAACCTCGCTAATTAGGGGTATAATACCCGACTATAATGCCTCTAATTCAGAAAGTGAGATTGAGAATGAAATTGTGAGCGAACTGAATTGAGATCCGATGCCATCTATTTATACTTGCTGAATTCGACTTTCAGGCGGCCCACGTAAGGTAAGGCTAAGCCTTACGCAGCCCGCGTCAAACTGAGGGTCAACGCATAGCTTGTCCGGATCACCACTAGGCTTGACACGATGTCGACACGTGTCGGCTCAGGGGTGCTGCCACTAATTTGATCTCACGCGGCCCGCGTAAGTGTAAGCTAAGGCTTACGTGGCCCGCCTAAACTAAAGAAATCAGCTGAGTCAAATCCAGTCTTGATACGGCCCGCGTGAGATGTTGGGGTGGGTCTACGCGGCCCGCCTCAACTCCATTATTCTTATTTTTATTTTATTTTATAAACTATAACATATTTCGGGCTCGGTTTTCACATACGGGGTGTATTATAAGACATATTGAGACTTTTTACAATAAACTAAGGCGTCGGAAATATTTATGAGGGCGATGGTTTTATCGAGGGTTGTTACAAATACCCAAGGCAAACATGCACGGATTTGTTAGCATTGGTGAACCAACTCGACCGCTTCAACAACCTTGTCACAGGCCCACTAAGAGTCGCTTTAACAACTCGACTTCGTTCCGTCCACGAATGCACTTTGGAATTCTATAGCACCTTCACATTCAACTCAAGGTGCGACCCATTTGACAATGATGGGGTAGCATTCCGATGTGGTGGAACTAGGTATTCGATTTCTATGGCACAATTTGGGTCGATTGTCGGGTTGTATGCGGAGGAAGATGCCGCTAACGAGGAGAATACTGGAGGGATGCGAGAGATAGATGAGAACGATCACCAAGCCGCGTGGGCTCAGATTGGTGAAGGGTATTACAATCCGAGCAGCACTAAGAGCACGAAGTTGAGGGATCCGCTCTACCGATACATCCATAGGCTCCTCGGCTACTCTCTTAGCCAAAGGCATGATAGCGGTGGCGTTGTTGGGTTAAGAGATTTGGTTGTCCTCCACTGCATCCATAACCGTAGACACCTTGATGTTCCTTTTCTCCTGCTCTGAAATATGCATCTGAACCGCCTTGCTACTGCACCAACCCCTATCTTCTTTGGGGGATGGGTGTACCGTCTCTTCAAGCACTTCCCCAACATACCTAGGTCATTCGGAAGGAGCCCATGGTCGGGTAGGGTAGTTATACACATTTTCCGCTCAATGAACCTAATCTATGAGGCTGAAGACGGGACGGTTAGCTTCCAAAGGATGCAAGGGCATGCATGGAACCCGCAAGAGGCACTTGTCCTTCACGCTCCACAACATCATCAGTACCAGTACCAGCCCCACGGTGATCCGGGCCAGTCCTCCTCTCAAGGAGGTGGTTTTCCTAATTTCCAAAGTTTACATGATTTGTTGCAGGAAAACCTCATGTGCACCAGGAACACCTATAACATGGCGAGCAACACGTACAACCGGGTTGGAGCAATCGAGAGAAACATATCTGATATCCAAGATGATATTGGAAATATCCGGGAGTACATTGCGGGCCATGGTGGAGATGATGATGATGAGGATGAGGATGAGGACATGGACTAGGCGGGAGGAGCGGAGGCGGAAGCGGTTGGTTGGTGATCTTACAGGTTAACCCCCCTGTTTATCTTGAACAATTTCCGGCCTGCGTGCCGTGTGTCAAACAATTTACTTTCCTTTAACTCTTTTATTTTCTACATTTTTTTTTCCTTTTTCTAACTTTGTGATGGATGGGATGTTGAACAATGGTAATCTAGGATGTTTGCTATGTTTTGGCGTAGTGTTTATTGATAAAACAGGTACATACGAGGCTTAGAGCACTAAACCTTAGTGCTACTAAAGCTGGGACAGGAAAATCAGGACCAGAAACCTGTTTCTCAACCTTGCAGACTGTCTACACGGGGTCGTGTCCAGCCGACACGCCCCCGTGCCCACTACTCCAGACCTGCTGTTTGTCTAAATATGCAGACTTTTTGCCAGACACGGGGTCGTGTCCAGCCGACACGCCCCCGTGTTCACCTTCTGTAAGTTTTCGTTACTGGCACCTGAACACGGGGCCGTGTCCAACGAACACGGGGCCGTGTCCAACGAACACGGGGCCGTGTCCAGACGTCCAGTAACACAAATTTTTGCTTTTTCACACCTTTTTTACACATTAAATCAACCTAAAAACTTATTTTTGGGACACATTGACACATTGAGGACAATGTGTAATTTAAGTGTGGGGGGATGCGAAAACCTTGAATCTTGCAAGTCCTAATAACAAGCGTTACACAAAACTCTATTGGAACCGCTAATCACCCCAAATTTTTTCAAAAAATTTTCATTTTTTTTACTTGTCTAGGTTTAATTTGGGAATTTCAAAAATCCTAAAAAGGTTATATTTTTACAAATTTACAACCGATAGCGTCGTGATAAAAAGAACCAACATAAGAAAATTATGAAAAGGCATGACAAGCTTAGTTAAAATTTAATTATATATACTTGATCACATAAAAAACCCATTCCCACAAAAGTGAGTTTTGAGCCTTTATTGGGCATACAAATACATATCTTTAAAATTAGATGCTCATTTTTCGTTTCTTGTGTGAATAGCCGCCTGGTTCTTACAACTCTAGAACTTGCCACCACGATACATTCCCGGTCCTTACCAACTTAAACCTGAGTAAGTAAATGATGGAGGCATTAGGACTAACCCTTTTTATTTCTACACCATTATTTTTCTTTTTTTTACCACCTACCCAAAATCCCCCTAGTTAACCCCTTTGAGCCTAAACCTTTTCATTTCTTAACCCAAACCAAACACCCTTTTACCCACCAAAACCTTTTTTTATTTTTAACCCTTTGTTTTAGTAACAAGCTCGTTTTTTTTTCGTATGACTTTGAATTTTTTTTTTTGATGAAGCAAAAGAAATAAACAAACAAGTTCATCAAAAATAACTTTGTTTGAATAATAGCTTCATCAAAAAATTGCAAAAATAAAAAGTCTTACGAAAAACTGATGCTTTTTACGCTTTTCGCCCTTTTCTACTAACCACTAACCCAACCACCTACCTTTAACCCAAGCCTAACCCTTCACCCAAAAGTCCTCTTGATATTTACAAAGGTATATAGTTAAAAAGGAGGAGGATTGATTGCTTGGCAAGCTTATGGTAGGAGTAAGTTCCATGCCGCTCTCGAGTGATTCACTAAAATACATCTTCGGCCGAGTGTTGAGTGATCCCCCGTGAGGTATGTGAACTTGTATATAAATAGAATTTTAAAGAGGTATGTTATGCCCCAATAAGTAATTTATCTTATGAAAAGTTTTAAATAAATCATGACGAATAGGATTGTAAATAAATAAAAATAAAACTTAATAAAGAATCTTGGAAATCCCGACACTCTATGACAAGCCCAAAAATCTTCTCTTCTACCCATTCCATTTGGGAGTGTAAAGCCATATTATAAAGAGTTTTGCTTGAGGACAAGCAAAGATTCAAGTGTGGGGGTATTTGACGTGTGCAAAATGCAACATATAAATTACATCAATTGTGGCATAAAACTAACCCTTTTTTAGTACTAATGTTGGAAAAAGTGTGTTTTTGTCTTCCTTTTGTATTTTCAGGATTAAATGAGCTCAAATTAACAAAAGAAGCAAAAAGGCAGCTAAATCTAACATAAATACAAGAAAAGGAATAAACGTGGCATGCCCGACCTCCCCGAAAGCATCTTCCCAAGCAAAACAAGAGAGCAGAAGGCTGAACACGCCCCGTGCTCACTGAGCACGGGGGCGTGCCCAAGTGTCAGCATAAAAGACAAAGTTGTAGAAGCTTCCATCGCCCACCACGGGGCCGTGCTCAACGGACACGGGGTCGTGGTCAACTATAAGATTCGCAGAATCCGGGCAAATCTTGATAGTACAGATATGCTTCTGCACACGGGGTCGTGCCCAGCGGACACGGGGCCGTGGTCAACTAATAAAGACAAGAGCAATTAATGAAGACAGAGAAGAGGATGGACACGGGGCCGTGCCCACTAGGCACGGGGCCGTGCCCGAGCTTCTGTTCAGCCTATAAATAGGAGTGCTTGGCTCAAGCTCAAACCATCCCTTGGCACACCACCTCTCTCACACTTCACCCACCACCACCATAACACCATCATCCACCACCATCATCCATTGTCCATCATAGAGTGTGTGAGTCGTCTAGGGATCCAAGATTGATCATAAGAGTTCTTGACAATCAAGGCCATGTTTGCCTAAGTCTCTTACATCACTTGGTGAAGACAAAGTGTCTAGTGTAATACTTTTTATTTTTAATCTTTTCGCACTTTTTAATTGGTTATGTATTAATGACTTTAATTACTAGTTTCTTATGTTGAAGGTGATTCTTCCTTATCGTTTGTCCGTGGTGTCTTGGCATTATTTTACTATCTATATAAAATAAAAGATTTTCACCATTCATATCTCCACGGTCTATATGGAGGTATGTTGGCTACCTGGTCGGGGGTTAAGGGAACGGTTTGGTAAGAGTCTTGCCATTGTTCAGTGTATAGATCCTGCAAAGGACCTGGGTCAAATTTAGTAGGACCTCCTTCAATACTTAACGGTATTGGATGGCGGGGGTCCAAACTCTTTGATCCCCTCATAAGTTAAACTACTATTAATACTTTAACCCGGCTACTTAGGACTGTATCCCTGCTGACTCAGACTACTTAGCCGAGGGTAACGTCACCTTCAAAAGAGGGGCCTACCACAATATGCATTAATAACTTAATTAATTAACTTTCAATAATCCGACCCTTTAGGATTGTATCCTTGCTGACTCAAAGTACTGGGTTGAGGGTAACGTCACCTCCAAAAAAAAGGGCCTACTACAATAACTAAGATAATCTCTTAAATAGTGCAAAAGTGCGGAAATAATCAAAGGTTACACTAAACACGAGTCGGAGCCAAGTGATTCATCTTGTCTATCTGTTTTTCTTTTATTTTTATTTTTCAGCATTTTAGTTAGTTTTTATTTTCTAAGTTTAAAACATTTTTCTAAACTTTTGATTTGATTAGACGTTGAGGATAAACCGGTACTAAAAGCTCTTGTGTCCTTGGACGACCTCGGTATCTTACCAACACTATACTACGCTCACGATGGGTGCACTTGCCCATATGCGTGTTTAGTGTTAGTAAATATCGTGTTTTATAAATTTAAAACTTGGCTAAAAAGTGTTAAAAAGGGCTTAACATATACATTAAAAACTAATAACACTCACGCACAGCACTTAGTAAAATTAAAAGTGCGTGCAAATGCTTTGCATGTTCCTCTTTACTCTTAGAGTAAATGAGAATATCATCTATAAAGACAATTATGAATTTATCCAAATATGGCTTACATATTCGGTTCATCATATCCATGAATGCAGTTGGGGCATTGGTTAAACCAAATGGCATGACAGTAAATTCATAATGACCATACCTTGTTCGGAAGGCGGTTTTAGGAATGTCTTCTTCCTGTACCTTTAATTGATGATATCCTGATCTTAAATCGATTTTAGAGAAAAATCGTGCTCCTTGTAACTGATCAAACAGATTATCAATTCTTGGTAATGGATACCGATTCTTAATTGTAACTTTATTCAATTCACGGTAGTCAATGCACATACACATTGATCCATCCTTCTTTTTAACAAATAAAATTGGCGCTCCCCAGGGTAATGAACTTGGCTGTATGAATCCTTTTTCTAGCAATTCGTCTAATTGTTTCTTTAGTTCTTGCATTTCTGCAGGTGCCAAACGGTAAGGTGCTTTGGCAATTGTTGTTGTCCCTGGTATTAAATGGATTCTGAATTCAACTTCTCTATCTGGAGGTTGCCCTGGTAATTCTTCTGGAAATACCTCTGAAAACTGAGATACTACTGGAATATCCCTTAATTCTTTTCCTTTAGTGTTTGTGATTATAGAAATCAGATACACCAATGACCCTTTTCTTATGTAACTTGCTGTTTTCATCACATAGATGAATTTAGTGGATCGAGAGGTTTTATATCCTTTAATTGTGATCTTTTCACCCTTTGGTGAATTTACTTGTATCGACTTTTGATCACACAAAATACTGGCTTTATTGGTTATTAACCAATCCATTCCTAATACTACATCAAATCCTGCCAGATTCATGGGGTAAAGGTTTGCAATAAATTTCTGATTTAGAATTTCTATTCTTGCTCCCTTCAAGATCTCAGAAATTTTAATGGTTTCACCATTTGCTGTTTCTACTAGGCATTCTTGTGGAAGTTTAGTTAATGATTGATTTAGAAGTTTGCAAAATGAAGTATTAATAAAACCTTGGTTTGCACCAGAGTCAAATAATACTTTAGCAAATACATCATTAACTAAAAACGTACCAGTGATCACATCCGGGATCATCTTTGCTTCTTCTGCAGTCTAAACAAATGCTCTAGCATTTTTAGTATTCTTGTTGTTCGTAGCCGGAGCTAATTTTGGGCAGTTAGGCTTGATATGACCTTGTTCTCCGCAGTTGTAACATATCCTGTTGTTAGCTTTCTTCCTACAGTCTTCTTCCTTGTGTCCGGATATTTTGCAAAAGTTACAGTATATGGAGCATCTTCCTGAATGCTTTCTTTTGCAATTCTTACAGTAAGGTGTAGAGGTAGAACCTATATTTTTCCCCCGGTTAGAATTTCCAGAACGAAATTCTTGTGTGAGCTTCTGGGTTAGGTTCCTCCTTTGATCCTCATCTCGCGTACGAACTAATTCATCTGTCAAGGTATTGGCTAGTTCTACAGCTTCTTCTATGGTTTGAGGTCTAGCTACCTTGACTACATGCCTGATCTCCCTGATTAATCCCTAGATATAATGGGAGATTAACACTGGTTCGGGTGAAGCAAGGGTTGGCACCATTCTAGCATATTCAAAGAATATTTTAGTATATCCCTTACTATCCACACCAGTCATCCTAAGGTTTAAGAACTTGTTTGCTATTTGTTCTTTTTCATTAGGAGGGCATAATTTCCTTTCTACCATGTTTTTAAACTCCTCCTATTCCATATTGTAAGTTCCATTACTTCCTTTAGTCTGGAGAACAGTATTCCACCATTCTAGTGCTGAATTCTTAAACAAATTGGAAGCAAACATTATCTTATCTTCTTCTGCGCACTTACTTATTCTTAAGACTGCCTCAATCTTCTCTATCCAGCGTAGGGTTGCAATGGCCCCTTCATTGCCCGAGAATTCCATTGGTTTACAAGACCAGAATTCTTTGTAAGAACAACCGTAAGACACGGTTCTTCTTCTTTTGGGGATGGGCATTTGAAGTACAGGTCCATTGTTCACGTTGTTTTCAGGTTCGAAAGGTCGCTTGCTATCATGTTTACTTTTATTTTCTGCTTCCCTAACTGTTTGAATAATATATGGCATTGCATCTATTATTCCTTGTCCTACTATGTGTTGAATGGCACTGTTATCCACTTGGTTTCCATTGTTGTTGTTTGGATTTTCATTCCCCGAGTTATTGTTACTATGGTTATCATTATTCAGATTTCCCGGATTTACTTCGTCGGCCATCTGAATTTAAACATTTGCCAATTATTAATATCACAGAATAATTAATAGTTTAAGTAACAATCCACATAATACACATATTGGTCCAAAAACGTCGTGCATTGCGACTTTACTCTTTTTTTTATATAGTATGCTTCAAATACACACTAAAACAGGAAATCACAACACTACTATGCATCATTAACCACAAAGTGGTCTATACTACAATACATTATTATTATATATTTAGATTTTTTTTCATACAAACATATTATATTATTATTATTATTATTATATTATTATTATTATTACCAACTTCACCTATCATTTTTCAGGGATATGGATTTCCCCCGAAATCCATCTGACGCTCATCGGATTTCCAGACGAGTTGTTCTCCTACATACCTCATCCTCTCACTACTTTCTATGATTTCTTCTCCGAAAATTCAGAGTTCTTGCAAGTTCTCTGCACTCATTGGGGGTGCAGGGGCTGGTACTGGATTTGGATATTGTGGACTGAGATTCTCCTGAGGATACGGATTCTCTAAAATTTCCCTAATGTATTCATCGTTGTCATAATAGGGATCTAGAGGGTCCAGACCTGGATACGCTGCTATGTTTGGCAAGGTTTTGTCATTTAGATGGTAGTGTGGCACATAATCCCTAAGATCATCAAACCATGGATCATAATTTGGATCTAAAGGATTAGGGGCTGGTATCCTAGGTATCTCCTCAGGGTTGAAATCATGCATTTCTACCTCCATCGGCTGAGTGGGAATTAAAGGTAAGTGTTGCGGGGCTACTAGTTGTTCCAAACTTGGGTCGGCAGCAGTTGTTGCTAGGATATGGAAATTTGCTAGGCTTCTATTAAGCATATCCTGTGTATGAGCATCTGACTCTCGCTTAGCGGCTGCTAGGACTCTTTGCTGTTGTAACTTTCGCATTCTTTTTCTACGCTCAAAGGCTCCTTTACTGAACCATCCTCTCTTTTTCTGAGGGAATGGCTCTTCCGACTGAGCTTTAAAGGTAAATATCCCTTCTTCCTGATCAGCAGAATACCCAGAGAGGGTAGGCTGGGAAGAGGTACCTTCACTCCTAGGTGAATCGGACAACTGACGATACACGTCTGAGGGTCCTTGATCACTCATACTGTAAACTAACAAATAGTCAAATAATACATAACAATAAAATACAGATATTCACGTATTTTCAAAATTTATTTCCTAACAATTTAAATAATATATTGATGTCAGCAGAACACTTCTGTGGCTGAATCAGTGGCTAAGCTCTGATACCACCTTCTGTCGCAACCCCCGCCCCCTTTTCTGTCCCGGGAACGGGCGTTCGCGAACATTCGTTTGTGGTGGTATCAGCTATTTAATTTATTAATTTGGCAGCGGAAATTACATCAGGACAGTAGTTAGGAAATGTTTATCAGAGTAAAACCACCATATTTTATATTAATAACCGCATGGGTAAAACCCAAGTTTCTTATTACAACATATTTATAGGGATAAACCCTATTTTATTGAATTTAAAACATCGTCTTTTAGGTAACTTTTATAGCCACATTTTTCCAAGCCGTCAGTGCTCTCCAGCTGGCTTTTTACTAATTGGTTGTCACATTGTGTTACCTAAAACGCGTTTTAAAAACATTTGTCAGTGGAAAATACTGGTGAGTGAATCCCAGTTTAATCAAGAAACATTTTATCAATAAACACAGCATTGAGAGCGATCACATTGTTTATTTCTACACAATTACTCATTCAGTACTGTCAATCATGACTGGTTGGTCATATTACACATTGGCTAACTCGTTGTCCAATGGTAACGTGTTCCACATTTTGTATACAAAACCCCAACATACCGGCAGTAATTGAAGAACTACAAAGACTCAATCACTGCTTAATCTCATTGTTAAGCATTTAAGGTTTTGTAAAATAGTTCACAAAAAGGTTAACAAAAAGCGGATAAACTCTCATTGCTGTTTTAGACTTCTTCTAGGGTTTCCTGGTGTTAAGCTATAATTCACACAAATGTACATATGTTAGTATAATAACCCTTTAATTATATTAATGATACCCTCCCCGAGACGGTATTCCAACAACTACGTCGGGCAGAACAACGACAGTTGTCACGGAACCCTGGATCAATCGGGCAGCGTATCTAATACGAAACTGGGGTTATAATACTTACAACGGAGCAGAACCTCGCTAATTAGGGGGTATTATACTCGAATATTATGCCTACTGTGAGAGATTTACGTTTAGAAAGAAAGAAATGAACGAGTTTTGATGAAACCCGATGCCTGATACTTATAGTGCCTCATCTCGACTTTTACGCGGCCCGCCTAAACATAAACCACGGGCTAAGTGGCCCGCGTAGTAGCCCGGGTAGGGTTTAGGGTGTCCGGGTCATCGTATAGGGTTGCCGGGTGTTGGGCAACGTGGCGGCCCAGGGTTTCGCCAACTTTAACCTTGTCGCGGTCCGCGTAAGGTTTAAGAGATGGGCTACGCGGCCCGCCTAAAACCCATTTTCTTTGTTTTTTATTTATTTTTAATAATATAATGTATTTTGGGCTCGATTTTCACATACGGGGTGTATTTAAAGACATATAGAGGTATTAAAAATATATTAGGGTGCCAGAAAAATATTCGGGAGGGTTGTTATAGCGGAAAACTCGAATATAGTCCGGGACAAATGGAGAAAGTTTGAAATAATTGATTAGCAGAAAAAGCAATGTCCTGTACTTTCGCTTTATGTTTTCGGCGTGTGTATGTTTTTTTTGTAAGATTTAAGTCATAGCATCTTGTTGCGTTTTGGTTTTTGAGTTAATAAAGTGATATCTCCGTAGCCTTAAAAAAATGTGGATTCTAGATGTATCTAAAGATTAATTTTAAAATTTACTATCCTATTCAAGTTGATCAAACCAGCCAAATATTTGACTTAAAAATTTGTAACTTTATCAAGTTTTGTTGGTAGTTATTTCTAGTATATTTGCAATTGCAAATATAACTAATTTCTATAACTTAAGACTAGTGGGAACGCCCGCGCGTTGCTACGGGTGCGCCTGAACTATACATCTTTTTCTACCCGCCAAAGTTAAGAAAAAGTGACAAACAAAAAGATGCGTGTTACCTAACTTGTAGACTTGAGAATATCATCGAATTAAACCCACATGTGACGTACATACAGTGAACCCACTTTTAGACCCACATGTGAGTATTAAAAGTTGAATGTGCATATCATCGAATTAAACCCTGACACAAAAAATAGTTATAAAAAATAGTTAAAAAAATGCCAGTAAAAAGGTTGTTCAGTCAGCAAATACTTGGTCCAAGAATAAACACCTACTGCACATACTCCGATTGAACTTGAAATAAATACAACTCCTGATAAGTTGATCATTTATCTCTATCTTGTTAGACTTAACTATAAGCACCCACATGATGCAATCAAAATCATTAAACTATAAACTAATTATAGCCATAATAATGTAACAATATTTAAGAATAGATGTTAGTTTCATTGAACTTCTTCACATTCATCTTTGTTTATTGCAAATTTTGTTAGAAGCAATAAAGAAAGGGTGTAAATGGATTTCAAACTACAATGTTTCTACTAAAAGGTTATTACATATTTCTCAAAATGGAAATATATAAATTTGCCTTTTCTACCGAAAGGTTATTACATATTTCTCAAAATGGAAATATATATAAATTTGCCTTAATTTGAGTTGAAAGAAATGTTACATGAGTTTAACCTACTGACTCAACAGTGGCAACAATGGATGTATCTTCAATCTCCTAGTTGGTTTAAGCAACAAACCAAATGAAGTCCGAGGCATTCCGAGTTCCAAGCTGCTTCCAAAGTTCCAAGAATATATAATCATCATCACCCACATGAGTACTTCTCAAACAAACTGCAAAAAGATCCAAGCAACCTGAACAAATGGGTATGTAGTATACACTTACTACGGGTCTCAAAGGCTCGTCCAACTATCCTTTGACCCTTTTATAGGTGATATTTAGCACAAGCCTCACAAAATCACCACATGCGAGTAGAGGTGTAAATTTCTGATAGGTCTCAAAAACATGCCACGAACCTAACGCTTAACCCTGTATTATATATATTTTTTATAATGTGTTTTATGTCATAGATTAAACTGGATGGGTATTTTATGCCATAATTATAACTTAAAAAGGAGAAATTAACAAAAGATTTTATACTTAAAATGTAATATTCCTATATACAATGTTTTTATAGTAAATTGTTAAATTTAATTTATCAATTTGCTAAGATATATCAAAAAAAGAAAAGAATCGTGTTGAACGGATCGTGTTCCGGTTCGCCTAAAAATTCCAGGTTCGGGTCGGGTTGGACCGCCAACCCGCGAACACGGCCCGTTTAGCACCTCTACGTGGCTACATGTGAGCATAAAAAGCTAAATCGGTTATTGATATACATACTTGAGTCTTGCCGCATACAACTTCAGTGTGTGTGCGCGAGACCACGTTTGAGCCTGCGGGAATGTAAAAATCTCGCAGATCACTGTTGTTACCTCCAGATGTCAGCCCAGGCCTGTTATTGACTATCATTACATATCTGGGTACATATTGAGTAAAACGTAGGGGAAAGAAAAGAATCAACCATTATATCATCCTACTTTGTTAGGGATGAATTGACAATAATGCTGGTGTAAGTTAGCTAGAGTTCAACAACGGTGATAGGTGATCAGTGACAACTGTCAACGATAGTGATTTGTAACATCCCGAAATTTCCTACTCTATATTATTTTGCGAGTAATAGCGGTCTTGCGAGCACAGAAGAGGTATGGGTTTAGACGCAACGGTTTTGTAGGGGGTGTTACGTATTTAATTGAAACTAAATAGGCTGCTTTGGGCTAAAGTTATGTAAGTTGAATACTTGAGGGGCCTAAGTCTATCTTGCAATTTAAATCATCCCTTTAAAACCTCTCATCATCAACCTACCAAACCCTACCATCGGCAACTGCCGACCTCCACATTCTTTGACCATCCTCGCCATCACAGACCAAGAAGAGAAATCAGAGACCATTCGATCCGTTAGTTCCAGACCATACTCCGGTAAGTACACGACCCCTAAACTGAATAAAGCAATTGTCTTTTTTTTTTAATTCCGAATGTGATTGTTTCTAATAAATCTTGAAATATTATGCTTTCTGCGTTTATGCTTATGTTAAACCACCCCATGTGTGAATAAAGCAGTTGTCTTTTTTTTTTTTTTATTAAAAAGGTTGTCCATGATTTTTCAGTGTTGCAGTAGTTACCAAACTTTTTTTTTTATTTTTTTTATTTCAGTTTACCTTTGAACCCACAAATCTAATTGTTAGTTATATTAGAAGTTTTTTTGTCAGATTCGCCAAAAAGGATGAGGTTTATTAAGATCTGTCAAGCAAATCTCCAATGGCGTCTTGTTGAAGGACACTCACAACAAGTATCTCATTCGACGTGTTTTTGAGTTTCAGAAAGGTCAGTATTATGTTAAGTTCACTTCTTGATTTATAGATATTGGTAGTTCGATGGATATACTATCATACAGTATTTAACAAATATAGATAAAAACAAAAATCATCTCATTCGTGGTTGGGGTTAGTGATGGATGGGTTATGGAATTGTGTTTAATGAGGCTTTAAGTGTCGATTATTATGAGCTTTTATGTGTGTAATTGCTTGGAATTAGTGGATTATGAGTTATTGTGTTATTGAAGGTAAAACACATAATAGGACCACAGTGGCGCGCAAATTATCTGGATACGATGAGTTGAAGGATAAGTCTTTTGACCGTATTGTTTTCAATGCCCCTCATTACACTACAAGAAATTAACACTTTTAGCGGGGACACCATTAGCGGTGACATGCCAAAAGTCGCCGCTATTGGTCGATCCGCGTCCCGGAGTCTTAAACCAAACCTCGGCCGTTGATCCTTATACTGATCTAACGGTGGGGGATTTAAAAGGTATTAGCGGCAACAACAGCAAGGTCATTAGCGGCGACATCTGTCTCCGCTAAAAGTATGTGTCCCACATTAATCCACAACCACACATATCTTATCCTAGTTAACCTAATAGCGGCGACACTTTGTACACTATCCCTACCCTATATATATATATAGGGTAAGGTTCATGCGAGAACCATCTTTATTGCGAGAACCGCGAGAACCAATGTGAACACAACCTAAAATAGCTAAAAAAACCTAACCCCCCCCCCCCCAAAGCTAAAATGCTAAAAACTAAACCCCCAAAAAACCTAAAAAAAATCTAAAAAAATCTAAAAAGTTTTTTTTTTTTTAATATTTTTTATGTTAAAATCGCTACATTTAGTAGACAAAAAAATATATTTTTTTGGCTACTAAAAGTAGCGATTTTAGAATAAAAAATATTTAAAAAAAATTTGTGTGTTTTTTTAGCTATTTTTAGGCATTTTTTTTGTGTTCACATTGGTTCTCACGGTTCTCGCAATAAGGGGTGGTTCCTAACGGATCTTTGTCCTATATATATATATAGGAAAAGTGTAAAATACAATACGGCTTAACATACATCACGTACGACAACGTGCGTGATTATGTGTATAACGTGCGTGATTAATGTTTTCATCATGCGTGATTAATGTTTTCCAACATGCGTGATTTGGGTTTTTTAGTTTATAACGTGCGTGATTTTCAAATGAACGTGCGTAATTATCTGTCGTACATGATGTACGTTAAGCCGTATTGTACGTTAACTGGCCTCTATATATATATTTAATCATCTTCGTAAAATACAACGGAATTTACAGCAGGCCACCAACGAATGGAGCGGTGATGGTCCTCCATTTGGCCCGTATCAGGAAGCGTTGGGAGAGCGGCGAGGATGGTCCAGGGGGATGGGGCCTAAACCTTCTTCGAACACGCCCTCGAACTTGTCGTCTTCGCAACCTCGGACTCAAGAACCCTTTTCTGAGGTAAACTACGCAATTTATAAAATGATAAACAAACGCATGTTTCCTTATTAAATATATGTTGGTAGTGTTAATTAATATGCTAATATACGTTTTGATGGGTAGGGATATTGTAAAAAGTGTCTAAAATGTGAGAAGGGTAAGAAGTGTTTTAAACCATTGGATATTTGATCTAATGGTTGAGATCAATAGGGTAGAAAAATGTAAATTGTGTTTTAATTAGAAGGACCTTATGTAAAATTGAAGGGCAATAGTGTCTTTTCCAATGTTTCAAATATGGTAACCGTATCCTACACAACCAAAACCCCCATCAATCTCCTAAAAACAAGCGACGTTCCCGTAAAAGCTAAATTCTTCTATTTCCGTCAACATAACAACACAGCAGAAAACCTAGAAGTGTTTTAAAGGTAATCGGAGCACATTCTCCGTCGCCTAATTCCTGTTGAACTAAAGGGTTTTATATTTCACTAATTGCATTACATTCTTGTTCTATTAACAGTAAAATCAAGAATCAAACGAGTGTTCTATGGATTCAAACAAAGGAAAGAGGAAGCCATCGGGTTCAAAGAGGAAGCGAGAAGCAGCAATTTCGAAACCAGGTTAGTGTTTTATTGGGGATTTGATGTTCGGTATAGTGCATGGTTGTCAATGGTGTCTATTGGTGTATGGGATGTTCTTAACAACCCGGTTAGCACTTTAGGGTTTTATTTAGGGATTTATTGGGTTTTATTTGTGATGTAGATGGGGTGATAGTGTCATATAAGTAGAATAAAGTTTGTTTTAACGGTGGTTTTATTTAAAATCGGTCGGTGGTGTGTTAATGGTTTTTGATGATTGAAGGATGTTTTATTGGGGGTTTTACAAATGTAGTGTCTTTTGTAGTGTTATATGCAAGAATGAAGGGTGTTTTAATGGGGGTTCTATTTTAAATCGGTCTGTAGTGTTTTAATGGGTTTTGATGATTGGATTGTCCTTAACAATTATGAGTAGATCCGTTGAGCACCTGATTGCATAAAACACTACAAGTCTGATGGTGACATTTTGTTATATGTAGATGGTGGTTGTTGATTACTTTATTGCATAAAACACTACAAGTCTGATGGTGACATAGTGTTATATGTAGATGGTGGTTGTTGATCACTTTTTTTGCATATAACACTACACGTCTGATGTTGACATAGTGTTATATGTAGATGGTGTCTGTTGAACACTTTATTGCATATAACACTACGATTCTGACGTAGATGTTGTCTTCTGATCACCTTATTGCATAAAACACTATAAGTCTGATGGTGACATAGTGTTATATGTAGATGGTGGTTGTTGATGACAATATTGCATATAACACTACACTTCTGATGTAGTTGGTGTCTTCTGATCACCTTATTGCATATAACACTACACTTCTAATGTTTGACATAGTGTTATATGTAGATGGTGTCTGTTGATCACCTTATTGCATATAATACTAGAGTTCTGATGTAGATGCAAAATGTATAGTTATAATTTGGAATTTCTGTTTGGATAACTAATTGTAAGAGCATTTAATTTTAGTCCGGAGAAGCGGCCGAATACCCATATTCAAAATGGGAAAGGGATTCCATAACACAATTGGACAAAGCATCCCGTTGAGCGATTCGGATAATGATAACGTAATGCAAGAAGGTATATATAAAATAGAAAACTACGCATGTAAAAAACAGTTTGATGGACACTTTAGTTTTAGTAATTTGTTATGCTATATCACGTTTTGTCGGAATTCTTGCACCATGTCTCACAAAAAAATAGGACACTTTAATTTTAGTAATATGTTGTTTTAAAATAACGAAATGTGTTCAATTTGCAGCTACAACATCACCCGCTTCGAACAGCGATGACGACTTCGAGACACCGCTTCCAGTACCATTCGCGGAAGGTAAGAAGCTGATTAATTCAAATGAACTGTCGGTGTTTTTTCGTATGATAGGGATCATAGTATAACATGTATAAATGTTTATTTTAGTTTCAAAAAAACACCCTACATCAGCTGATATAACACACCGTGACTCCGTCGACGACGACTTCGTGACGCAACCACCAATCACAAATCAATCAGGTAACTTTGCACAAAAAATTTGGAACCAAATCAGTCTTTTCATTTCATTGTAAATATAGTCTAACTGATGTGAAAACATGGGTTCCAGCTGCCAAATCACAGCCGGTCTGCGACGATGTTGACACACAACAACCAGACGGAAAAAGACGTAAGTCAACAGCGGCTAGGAGGAAGTCGACAATACCGCCGGCGTCATTTCCATCAAAAAAATTTGAACCCTTCACCGGGGCAAAAATTAAACTGAGGACGTCTTCGAATAACCTTGTTATATTGGTCAACAACTTGAATAAAGCACAAAAAAAGAAGGTTATAGAAATGGGGTTCGGTCCATTGCTGAATTTCAACATACGACATGTACCGACCCGGCTTGCATATTGGTTGGCAAGCAACTATGACGACAACGTAGGAGTGTTGAACGTTGGCGAAAGCCGTGTACGGATCACAACAAATTTGGTGAATACCATATTCGGAATACCAAAAGGGGGTATAAAGATTGTAGAAAAAATAAGAGCAAGGGACAGTAATCTAGTTGTGAAGGAATGGAGGGACCAGTTCAATGATTATACTAAAGTGTCGCCACTCGGACTAAAGGACTTGATGGTGTCCGACACTTCAAGTGACCGGGCGTTTGAATTGAACTGGTTGGTGTTGTTTAATACTGTACTGGGGAAGATAAGCACATGCAACACAGTTAATCAGCGATTCTTGGGATGCGTGGACCGAAATGTTAAAATATCGAGCTTTGATTGGAGCAGCTACATGATAACGTGTTTAGACCGCACGACGAATGCATGGAACCGGAAGAGGAATGACCCTTTTAGAGGCCCAATCGTGTTACTAGCGGTATGTGACTCTACTTTATTGTTCCTCATATGAGACTGAAACACTAAATGCATAAAACACCCCAACACTTTAGTGTTCCAAACAGAAAATTGGTTATATCAGCTTCATTACATACAGAACCATTAAAGTGTTTTAAAACACTATTTGTCACTATGTAAAACACTAGAGTCACATGAAATATATTACAATTAGTCTGTTTGGAACACTACCTTTGATATACTCTATGTGAGACCATGTAAAACACTACAATCACTTATACAACCTTGCATTTACAAACAGTTCAATATATAAAACACTAAATGCATAAAACACCACAACACTTTATATAACAATAGAAAATTGGTTACATCAGCTTCATTGCATAAAACACCACAACACTTTACATGGCTACATAATTCTGAAAATTGAATGCTTATATGTGCAGGCTGCATATGCGTACGAACGTAGGGATGTTTTGAAGTGTGATAGGAATGGATCAAAACCGATTGAGTTGATAGATGACGCGATGCTCGACGAACTGCTCGGAGAGCTTGACGAACCACTTTTTGCAGACCACCTAAAGCATAACACCCCAATGATACCTAAACCTCATATGGATGAAGATAAGCCGAGGAGTGAAAAGGTTTAGACGAAACCTGAAGACAAAAAATCATCAACCAACGCTAAAAATCCAGAAGGGGCAGCTGAAAAAAGTGCGGCAGACAATGAGGATGGGGGCAACGAAGACTACGGACCGTACGATGAAGGGGACGACGACCACCTGGGAATATACAAACATTGCAAAGATTATCTGTTGTCGCAGAAAAGTACACAAGAGTTGCGGTTTGTAGTTGGGGTAGACGGCGAGTTTCGGGTCCCAATGGTATCACAGTATGGGACGCTGATGTGCGTAAAGTGTGATATATATTTAAGTATATTTTAAGCCCTTTTTACACGTTAGTCAAGTTTTAAATTTATAAAACACGATATTTTACTAACACCAAACACACATATGGGCAAGTGCACCCATCGTGAGCGTAGTATAGTGTTGGCAAGATACCGAGGTCGTCCACGGACACAAAAGCTTTTAGTACCGGTTTATCCTCAACGTCTAATCAAATCAAAAGTTAGAAAAAAGTTTTTAAACAAGAAAAATAAAACTAACTAAAATGCTGAAAAATAAAATAAAAATAAAAACAGATAGACAAGATGAATCACTTGGCTCCGACTCGTGTTTAGGTTAACCTTTGATTATTTCCGCACTTTTACACTTTTTAAGAGCTTATCTTAGTTATTGTAGTAGGCCCCTCTTTTGAAGGTGACGTTACCTCAACCCAGTAGTTTGAGTCAGCAAGGATACAATCCTAAAGGGTCGGATTATTGAAAGATAATTAATTCAGTTATTAATGCATATTATGGTAGGCTCCTCTTTTGAAGGTGACGTTACCCTCGGCTAAGTAGTCTGAGTCAGCAGGGATACAGTCCTAAGTAGCTGGGTTAAAGTATTAATAGTAGCTTACATATGAGGGGATCAAAGAGTTTGGACCCCCGCCATCCAATACCGGTGGGTATTGAAGGAGATCCTACTAAATTTGACCCAGGTCTTTGCAGGATCTATACATTGAACAAGGCAAGACTCTTACCAAACCGTTCCCTTAACCCCCGACCAGGTAGCCAACATATCTCCATATAGACCGTGGAGATATGAATGGTGAAAATCTTTTATTTTATATAGACAGTAAAATAATGCCAAGACACCACAGACAAACGATAAGGAAGAATCACCTTCAACATAAGAAACTAGTTATTAAAGTCATTAATACATAACCAAGTAAAAAGTGCGAAAAGATTAAAAATAAAAAGTATTACACTAGACACTTGTCTTCACCAAGTGATGTAAGAGGCTTAGGCAAACATGGCCTTTGATTGTCAAGAACTCTTACGATCAATCTTGAATCTTGGATCCCGAAACGACTCACACACACTCTATAATGGACAATGGATGATGGTGGTTGATGATGGTGTTGTGATGGTGGTGGGTGGTGGGTGAAGTGTGAGAGAGGTGGTGTGCCAAGGGATGGTTTGCAAATGAGCCAAGCACCCCTATTTATAGGCTTAACAGAGGCTCGGGCACGGCCCCGTGTCCACCTTCCTTCTCTTTCTCATTAACTGCAGTTTGTCTGCATTAGTTGACCACGCCCCCGTGTCCGCTGGGCACGCCCCCGTGTGCAGAAGCGTATCTGTACTATCAAGATTTCCTCAGATTCTGTGAATCTTAGAGTTGACCACGGCCCCGTGTCCACTGGGCACGCCCCCGTGGTGGGTGATAGAAGCTTCTACAGGTTTGTCTTTTCTGCTGACACTTGGGCACGCCCCCGTGCTCATTGAGCACGGGGCGTGTTCAGCCTTCTGTTCTCTTGTTTTGCTTGGGAAGATGCTGTCGGGGAGGTCGGGCATGCCATGTTTGTTCCTTTTCTTGTATTTATGTTAGATTTAGCTGCCTTTTTGCTTCTTTTGTTCATTTGAGCTCATTTAATCCTGAAAATACAGAAGGAAGGCAAAAACACACTTTTTCCAACATTAGTACTAAAAAAAAGGGTTAGTTTTATGCCACAATTGATGTAATTTATATGTTGCATTTTGCACACATCAGACGCCGCCCGTCTACTCACAGGAAGAAAAAGAAAGTGAAGAGGTACAGAACTTGATAACCTTTTTAACGTTTGGTATGATATCATACCTATTTATAATTATATACATCTAACAACGGTTCGGATGTCACTATATAATTTGGTTAACAGGATCATGCGCAAATTCTTGATGATGCATTTAAGGAATTTGAAGATTGCATTGAGAAGGTCAAAATTGCACTGGCGGAAGCTTTACGTTTGCACCCAAACAGTGACCTGATATTGAGTAGGAAAGCGGCATGGATTGCGACGGTCCGCAAACATCTGAAGGACGTTGCGGATGATGAGGAAGGCGATGTTGTGTCAGAAAAAACCCCCACACCTGTCAAAAACACTGGACTGTTGACTCAAGGTAATCAATCTCCTTTCTCGCCCATGACTTCATCATTTTGCGCAGAACTGGATCAACTGATATTTGCAATATAATCCATACGACACCCAGGCACACGATCGAAAGTTGAGGGCATCCAACCAGTAAACTTGCAAAGTGAACTGGACAACGTCGCAACAACGTCAAGTATTCGTGACACTGAATAGGAAGGAAATGCCTTATTGCAATATAAACTCCGGAGGCCAAAAAGAAACACCAATCTTCCGGATGCGCTGAGGTCACCGTACGTGCAGCGTGTGGTTTCATTAACAGATAAACAGGAACAACTGGAATCTGCATTGGGTAGCTGTATACTCAGTGCAACGGGAAACAAATGGTAAGTATCGACAACACTCAAAAATTAAATAATTGAACGAATCTGCTTGCGAATTAATGATTGTATTTCGTGTTATTACGTAGGGATGTTATATTCGATTGCCCAGCAGGTGTCTCGATTTTGAGAGGCTCGTTTGAGACGATCTACCCGGAATTACAATTGGATGCAGATATTATATCAGCTTGGGCTGCAGTCCTTAACCACGAGGAGCGGGTTAAGGGCACCGGGTACCCCCGCGAGGCTGTTTCGCAATGCCGGAATGTTGGTAAGGCACTTTTCACACTTTAGAAACACTATTTGATAATGTAGGACAGTATATAACACTACAACACTAAAAAAATAACAATGTGTATAATTAAACAACACTTCAAAACAACTTATATAACACTATAAGAACAGTATATTACATAATATAACACTAAAAAGAATTTAGAACAGCTATATAACACTATATAAGAAGATGATACATTAAAAATCACTTAATAAAAAATAGGATAAGCATATAACACTATGTAATAATGTGTAAAACTACATAGCAGTTTAAATAAAAAGAAAAAACTATTTATAACACTATAAACTGCATTCAACCATCATATGTATCCTATGAAACTAAAAATTATGCCTTTATAAAACTAAACCAACTTATAACACTACAACACCATGTAACAATACAAAACAGTTTTTGAATATCGTCAAAATATCGAAGGGACCGAGGAACTTAAATCAATTTAAATCTGTGATTTATTATAAAACAGGTGGCAACTGATTTTGAAGGGACCGAGGAACACAGAATCTCGAAGTTCTGTAGCGGGATGGAAGCAATATTAAGCCAGACAGAAAGCATGGACATCAGAAACTTCCAAATGGTATTCGTGCCGGTGTTGTATAATAAACACTACATTCTAGTGTTCTTCAATCTAGCACAATACCAAATATTGGTGATCGACAATATCGAGGGTGATGTCCCTATCAACATATGATACAGTGGCTACGTAGAAAAAATTGTAAGAACACTAACAGTAAAATAATAGTTGACATACAATATCTATAACTTTTAAAAAACCCCATTTGACGTCGTAAATTTTACAGATCAATGCATTCTGCTCGTATGTCAAAAACCACTCGCCTGCTATCGCTAAAAAACTGCGATCAACATCACCGGTTAGTCTGAAGTTCCCGTGGCAAACATTGTATAACGGCGTTGATTGTGGAATATTCGTCATGCGTCATATGGAGACTTTTAAAGGTGTTATTGTAATTATAGTTTAATTACTAAAGTTGAAACAGGCATGTACGCTAATTTGATTTGTATTTCTGTTCACTAGGGACAAGTGTGCGCGAATGGAACTGCTGGCTATCCCCAGAGCGAGACATCATGGGGGAGGTGTTGAAGGATCAATCGAAAGAACAATGTGACTTGCGAATAAAGTACTTATAAAAAATCTTGTTAAGTGACATAAACTCACTGCGATCTAAGATGGAGAAAGAAGTACATGAGTACGCAAATTTGAGTGAAGATGAAAGACTGGAAAATGCTAAAACTGCAAAGGAAAGGATCGAGTTCCGATTGAATGAAGAATAGCACATAGTTTCGTTAAAAGTGATATGTTTTGATACATGTTTTATTTTAGACATTAGCCTGGTTCTGATATGTTTTGAATTTTGATATATGTTTTAAATTAGATATTAGACTGGTTCATTTTGTCTGGGAAACGGAACACACTGTACAAAGTGATGGTAATGGTCTATTTTCTATAATATAACACTATAATTCAGTATAAAACATTGCAGGTATAATGTGACAACATGTTAGTGTTTGATTCATGTTATTATTGTTGTGGTAGTTGAAACTATAATATAACACTACATTTAAATATAAAACACTATATTATAAAAAAAGAAATCATTTAAATCAATTTAAAAAAATGACAATTTCTTTTCATCTTGACAACCTACAAAATCATAAAATATAACACTATAATTAAATATAAAACACTATAAGTAAATGTAAGTCTTTAAACTAACTGTATAGCACAATAACACCGTGTCTAATACTGCATTTAATACAGATTACCAGCATGGTCACATTTGATTCATGTTATGTGAAATCGAACCTATAATATAACACTACAATTCAATATAAAACACTATATTTAGAATATGATAAACGAATTTAAGAAAAAACAACGTAAAAAACATTATGTTTCCCATTCATGGCCAACGTGAAAGAAAAGACAAGTTCAAAATCTATAAAATCCAACACAAGGAATCCAACAAAAAAAGTAAACGTCATTCAAAAAAAAGAAAAAATAGCTCAAGTATGCATAATTTAGTAATCAACTACTCCTGCTCTTCATCTTCTAGCTCCTCTTCGTCATCTCCTTCACCCGCCGCATCTTCTAGCTCCTCTTCGTCATCTCCTTCACCCGCCGCTTCATCACTTTCTGAGGAGTCGTCGTTCTTTTCCCTTGCCGGGTACGAGCAGGTACGTATATTATGCCCCGACGCTTGCAATTGCTACATTCACGACCCTTTTTTTTCTTAACAGATTGACTAATGGCAATTTCACGATTACTCTTCATTCTCGAAGGCTTGCCCATACCTTTAAATGTAGTGGTTTTCGGCATGCGAACAGTTAAAGGTGTTTCTTGGGTGTATCCAGTTATTTCAGCAAACCTATCGCGACGACTCCTAGGGGGTGCGTTTACGACTGCCTGATTAGCCGTCGATTGATACTAGAGAATATGGTCCCTGAAAGCGCACAACGCATCAAAGTTATGAACCAACCTGTTAATAAGAGACTCGACTGACCTTGTTATCTCCCGTACAACACCATTAACTTGCTGGTACCGATCATCACTTTCACTAATCCCTAATATCACTCCAGGAGCACTATTAGGAACAGCTTCCCTGGTCCACCGTCGCATTATATACCTTTCAGGGAACTGCCTGATATCAAGAAACCGCAAAACACAAAAAATGTGCGCGCACAAAAGCCCAAACTGTTCATACCTATTGCATGAACAACTCATGGTCATGTCTAGCTGCCGCATCATAACCTAATACATAAAAACAAAAAAAATGAGAATAAAAATATATACTCAATTAAAAACTATAAGATAAAACACTATGTACAAGAAAAATTATAAACAAACAATTGTTACATTCTATGGTTACCTGAAAAAATGTAGTACACGTTTGAGAAAAGTCCTTCACATAGAAGTTCACAAAGTTATCCTCTCTTTCATCCCATTTTCCAATACCACACTTGTGAATGGCTGTCTGAATTTCAAGTTGCGCATCGAAGAAAATTGTCCGTGTGTATATGTTTGCCGCCTGTTGTTCTAAGACAAACTCTTTTGCAAATATTTGGGGGTTCGTGTGCCTAGTATCGTGATCATTCCTCCTGTGCTCGTGTCTTTAGGCTTCAATTGCAGAGTCGAAATGCCCCAAGAATTCAACAAGCGTACAGTTCGGGTTGCAAAACTGCCCAAAGAAATGGTTCTCACTCTCCGAATGTGATGAAGTGCGCATCAGCCCAGACATGTGTTCATCACGATAGTACGCAGGGATCCATGTATCCCTAATATGATAAATTGACTGTAACCATTCATGATTCACCAAATCAAAATCAGTCAATATAACACCTCATTCGGTTTCAAACTGTTCGGGTAGTAATGCATCAGTCCAAACAATATCACACAACCTCTTCTTAAAATCGGTGCTATTGCATAGATTGGCGCCAACCTATTAAACAACGAGTCAACAATAAAAAAAATTAAATATACAAAATACATGATAAAACATTATATAAAAGTAAAACAACATCGATAAACAAAAAACGACATATTCAGATATAAAAAAGTACAAAAAACCAACAAAAGAATTCCATTAAAACAATAAACGTCGTAAACAATAATTTTGGTATTTAATAAACCTTGGTAGTAAGTTTGTCCATTATATGCCACATGCAAAGCCTGTGCCTACTTTCAGGCCAAGTATCTTGAATAGCTTTTCTCATCGCTGGGTCTTGATCAGTTACAATCACAGGTGGTGCGCGCCCAAATGCCTGCCGAAATGCGTTAAGCAACCAGCTATATGTTTCGGCAGTTTCATTACCTATTATAGCAGCACCCAAGGTAACATTACGATAGTGATTGTCAACGCCGGTAAAAGGTACGAACATCATATTGTACCTACAAAAAAAAAACTGGTGTGATAACTGATTTGATATTGTAAAATCCATACAAGTGTAAAAACATAAAACAACCTACATTATTTAAATAATAAATTGAAATTAAAACACTATAAGTATGAGATAAACTTAACGAGTCTTTTCATGCATATCACAAAACACTGAAAACATTATCATGGTGATAAAAAAACTATGATATAGATCTATTATGGATGTAATGAATCTAAAAATAAAGGTAGGATACGAACTTGTTGCGACGATAAGTAGCATCGAAGGACACAACATCCCCAAACATATGAAAATTTCTCTTTGTATCTCCATCGGCCCAGAACAACGCACGTAAAACGCCATCGTGAGTTGTTAGGTATTCCATAGAGAAATTGGGCATAAATTCCTTCTTCCTTCTTAGGCGTTTAATAACCATGTCAGCATTGTACTCAGCTATATACCTATTTAAGTCTATCTTGAAGTTTTTGAAGTCAACTTTCGTGGCACCTACCTTGTTAAAACCTCCATAAAGAGTCCTCATAATGTTAAACGCTCTAACTGGACCAACGTTTATGGCACTCAAAGCATTTACGGCTTCTTCCTGTACGTAATTGATTCCTCTATTTTCAGGAAGCAGGTACCTGTCATCTTCAGCAACAAATGAGTGATTATGCGACTCCTCGAAGTAATAAACCTCGTAAAGATTATCCGGGGTTAACTTAACACGAATGCACGCTTCACATCCGGTCCTTATAGAAGGAACCCTGCGAGTAATCTTAGACTTCGAGTTATCATTAGAACTACCGGCTTCCTGAGTCGAGTCAATCGCCTTAAAGGGTTTAGTACCCTCTTTTGAGCATAGGAACCATTTATTATGTATGACACCCTTTCGAGGCTCGTATTGAGTACCCTTCCTAGCTGTGAAACCTCCCGCCTTAGCATATCTTTGGTAAAAAAGAAAGGCATTTTCGAGCGAATCAAACGTCATATGCATCTGAGGTTTAATCGAATCATCGACATCTGGTATAAATGTCCTCCTTCCAGAATTTGGGGACACCTGAACATTACCAACGGGCTGGTATGTAGGGATATCTACAACAAAAAATCGACACATCAGTCGTTTATAAAACAGTGATAACAACTTGTTTCTGAATTTGATAAAACACTATATGAAGATATAACACTATCTATTTACTGTAAAGACACTATACAGTTTAATTAACAATAATCTGTTGATTTAAAACACTTAATAATAATAAAACACTATGAAGGGAAATTAAGATGTGTGAATAGAATATAACACTATTGATCATGCATATGACACTATACATCTAAATATAAAAAAAAAAAAAAACCTCTGTTAATGATAAAACACTACAAAAAACTTACCATTCAATGTATAAAACACTATGAAGGGAAATTAAGATGTGTGTGTTGGACCGGTTTGCGACCCTGAAAAGTCAGTTAAGGATGTTCATCTTTGCGTATAAAGGCGGAATCAGTGTACACGAAGTTACAACAGCTTTTCTCTTTCAATTCTTTCTTTATTGATGCTTTCTGAATACAATTTGACAGAGTTTCGACACCACAAGCATGTATAGATTTCGCTCCAAAGGTTCTAACTAAATGACCTGATTTCGGTCATCATGACTATATATATTGTGAATGATTTCGCTCTTATGACAGTCCACAAAAGCGAAACCCCCTGATAACCTTATAAGCGAAACCATATTGGACCATATAAGCGAAACCTCTCACTAATTGACCTAATGAGCGAAACCTCTAACATTACATCTAATTTTGACTTTTAAGCTCCTATTTTGTCTTATCTTGACCTAAGACTCAATGCAAACGTAGTCAACAGACATTCCGTGCACCAACAGACTCCCCATTGGATGTTGACGAAGTCTTCAGCTCCGAGTCTTCAGTCTTGGTCATTCTGCCTTCTCATTCAGATTGTAACATTGTAAGCATCAATCAATCTTTTGATCAGCTTCACACTTTGACTCTTACACCAGGATCTCATCACTGGCTCTATCATCAACAGCTTTATCATCAGCAGGCTCCCCCTCTCGTCAAGCTTCCGTGCTTTTAGGGATCGACACCTCTTTTTCCATCTACAAGCTCCTCCTAACTTTCAGCTTGTCTTCAGATTCCCCTTAGACTCTGCTCTCGGGATCGTAGTCTGGACTTTTCCTGCAATCACTCATACAACTATAAGTAACAACATTTTAATCTTCCAGATATCGTAATCTGACAATTCAATCTCCTCAAAATCACTTCTCATGAATTTGGCAGTTTCATCGAATCGTATCGGAAACTAGCTCTATAACAATATAAGCATCCAAATCCCCCACAGTTAATCATCCAAGTCCAACTTAATGACCTTGGAGATATCACAAACTGTTTTTGAATTTTTGATTTTAAAACTTCAAGTTTCAAATTAATGAACTTGTTTTATTTTCAGAAACACGATCAGCTTACTTAGATTTTGAAACTCAGCACTTAGATATCGGTTGTCGAAAATAAAGCAGAAATCAAAATCTTTTTGAATTTTCTGAAAATATAAAGCAGTAAAGAAATATGTACAAACATATTTACAGACAATATTTTTTTTTGAGTATGCGTCAGAGGATCATATCAGTTTTTGACAAGTCACAAGTACCGTTGAGCTTAATTTCACTTTAAGAATTAAACAATTCACTTAGATTGTCGATATACTTGTCCACTTAAATTTTCATACAAATTTCAACTGATTCAGGATACGAATTAGGTATTTTAAGAACTTAAACCCATTCATGTGTCCCACCTCTTGAATACACTCCCGTATCCAGATCCCAATATTCAGTCTTACAGGTAAGTATAACACAAATGATATCTGTAAGGGGTTAATAAATTATGAAGAATCATGAGAGCTCAGGTCAGAACTACCATTCAGCAGAGAGATCATGACTCAACTTGTGGGTGTGTCCCCTTTAGAGGATCTTTTTTACAACAGCATTGCTAAGCAATTTTATTGTCTTATCATATATGCTAAGGGTGATGCTGTGTTTCAAGCATTTGCGGAATGTATTATTCGGGGACTAGGTCAGAACTTCCATTCAGCAGAAGTCCCGGAATAATACCTCAGACATCATTGAGTATAAAAACCTAGTATATCAGATTATGAGACCTTTCAAACGAGATTTCAGGGGTTACCTATATATCCAAGTAGTGTTCCCCATGAAATAAGCAAGTGTTTGAATTTAGGTTTATATCCCGAAAAAGTTTACTAAATGTATAAAAACCTATCGACATATCATCAGTGAGACTGTTTAACGCTATATAATCATTACAATTCTTTAGCATACTGTAACTGTCTACTGATGTACTATCATTTCCTCTTATTACGCAAAACTCAAATTTTTAAATTTTTTATCATGTTTTTGGCTTTTTCAAATTTTCTAATGTTTTTGGATTTTCTAATGACAATTTTTCTCCCTCTAAAATGCAAAATCATTAAAAATTTGACAACACAATACTGATAGCTTTGTCTCGCCATCCATTTTCTGCTTAAAGTGCTCTGATTTGCAGAAAATATACATACCCCCATGATTTACAACACATTGATATTTTACAGTTTGAAAACCGTTTTTCAATCTGATGAAAGTAATCATGTTTGTTCAGCCGTGAGGGTTTCGGCGTATTCAATCAACAATTATTCAAACAAAATTAAAACCAACATATTTTTGGATTTTCAAATTTTAACAAACTAAAACATATTTTTGGTTTTAAATTTTAAAATTTTTTTTTTAGGATTTTGAAAATATTGTTTATTTATGTACAGAAATTGATAAACTCCCTGTTTAACCAAACCAGGGTCCTGCAACCTCTTCATGTGCCAGGCTGCTCCACCTACCATTCTCACAATCTTCAGCTTCGTTGAGCACCTGCACATTCAAACTTTATCAATCATTTGAACAATTGAGCCCAGGTCTGTTGGACCTTAGGCATTTCAACACAATAATGTTCATTTAATTTCGGAAACTCTTTGTCATTTAAAACTTTTTCAGCGTTGACTTCAACTTTCTCATCTTTTTCCGACGTCACTTGTTTCTTAGCACTCCACACTTGACCTTTCGGAGTACCTCTTTTGTAAAAAATTGTCTCTTTTTGAACCTTTTGATCTTGAACAACATTTTTAGGTTTCCAAAACTCTTGAGGTTTTGTCATATCAACAGACGTTTTCCAACTCTGTGTTGTTCTCAATCTGGGTGTGTGAGAATTCCAGGTCTGTCTTGAATCGAACCTGTTCGGGTTTGATTTCCAATTTTGATTTGAAGCAAACTTGTTTGTATTATACCTTCAAGTTTGTTTCGAATCAAATCTGCTTGACCTCGGTTTCACATCCTCAGATTTCTGTTTTGCAACATCAACAGGCTTTGGATTTGGACACTTTCGTGCAACATGTCCAATCTGATCACATTTAAAACACACTTTCTTTGAAACGTCCTTGGCCTGTTGTTGTTTCTTTTTCATAGTCTCAAACTCCTCATTAGACTCCTGTCCAAATTTGAGTTTTTCCTCTTCTTTCAAGCTTTTCCCTTGAACAAAATTCATCTTTTGTTGCAAATTTGGTTTTTTACTTTGATTCCAATTCCGTTTCTTTTTATAACCCAAACCAGCCTGCATGTTTTTCTTCTTAAAACCAGGTTTGTTATAAAAGGATTTATGACCTTTACCAGCAAACTTTGGAATCTCAGACTTCTCAATCTCAACCATTTTAAAAACTTTATCAACCTTTTCTGAAATCACATTCTGAATCGGGAATACAACATCTAAGAATAATTTGTTTGATCCAATCATGGTATAAACCAATCCTTTTGAATCATCATTCAAATTTTTCTCGGATTTTGTGTTTTTCAAATAACCATCATAAAGATTTCCTTCATCTTCATCCTGTGATTCAGACTTACCTTTTGTAGACTCATCTTTCAAAATGCTTTCAACAACCTTACTTACCACCTCTGAATCATTAGCATCATCAGATTTGGAGTAAGTCACATCGATACTTTCAGGTAACTGGTCAGCTATGTTCAAACCCTTTGCCACCTTTTCCTCATCGTAAAAAAGTATAATTGTTTCTTAATGGTGGTGGTACCTGATGAAACTCTGAACCAATACCCTTTTTGCAATTGTCAGTATCTTTGTCATCTGGTGTGATGTTGAAAATGCGTTCGAGAATGTACGAAGAATTATGATAACTTTGAAGTTTTGTAACAACCTTTTCTTTTTCAGCCAAGACTTGTTTAAGATTAGCAATTTCACCAACACACTTGTTCAATTCAATTTGCTTTTCTTTAAACTTTCTTTCATACATTTCTTTAGTAACTAAAGTTTCAGACAATCTTTGATCAAAACTTTTGACTTAGCTTTTCAAAGTATCATAAGCTTCTTGTACTCTCTGACTCGACCACTTTAAAGAATCATACTGTTTTTGTAAATCTTGAAATTTAGATTCTTTTTCAACACAATCAACACATTTTGCTGAACACAGTTGTCTATAAACATCATTATCCTTTTCAAGACCTTGACATTTTTGTGTCAATTTTTCAACTTTTAGTTTCAAAATTTCTTCTTTTTCAATCATATCTTTACATTTTGTTGTGAAACCATTTTCAAGTTTAACTATGTCATTGTCTTTTGTTTTTATGATGTCATCTTTTTCAGTACAGGCTTTGCACATTTCTATGCAATTCCTGCATTTGTTTTCTTTTTCATCAACCAATTCAACATTCGATAGATCAGAAGATTTTCTAACCTCATTCTCATTCAGCACCGGTTCTTCTGACTCAACTTTCTGATCTTCCTCTTTGTTCTCCACTTTTTCTTCTTTCTGTTCTGCTTCAGCTTTCTGGTCTTGTTCAGCAGCAATCTTCACAACATTCTTTACTTCTTCAATCATCTTCTTCAATTCTTCTTCTTTTCTCTTCTTCATTTCTACCACCTTCGGTAGACTTGCTTCACAAACCTCTCTTATTTTCTTCTCCAAATCAGGCAAATATGCTTTATCAGATAACCTTCGTGTGTTGAAAGTAGCTTGCCTTGGAAGCAAATTTGTTACAGCTTTGAAATCCACTTTTGATGGGTCAACAACTGGATTACCCCGTGGATCCATGTAACATTCCAACTCTTCATTCCATCTTTTTACTCTCTGGGCTTCTTTGAATGGTTCGTTTAATTTTCCGATTTCCCATCTTGCATGATCTGCTTTCCACCATCTATCAGGATCAGCATCAGCCACAAATGCATATCCAACTGCATCTTCTTCAGGGCAAACTTGACTCCAGTCGTAACCTTCATCGTCATATATAACTGCAAGAGCCCTTGATTTTTCTTCAGGCTGTTTCAATCTTGGTGGCTCAGACTTGTTCTGATGATAAATCGCTTTCTTGTAATAATCTTCGTTGAACGGGTTTGCAGAATCATCATCAGCATACGCATTTCTGCACTCGCGCTTAAAGTGACCTCTTTGTTTGCATTTGAAGGATGTCACCTTAGATTTATCAAATCCCAGTTTGGTAGACGGTCCACCAATTGACTTTCTGCCCGTGATCTCCATGAACCGCTGTGCCCGACGAACAACACTGGCCATGCACCATCTTATATACATTAATTCCATCTCCTCGGGGTCTAATTGATCGTAATCTCCTTTTGTCAAGTTGGTGTTGCCAATCTTCCCTGCAACAAGGCTTTCATACGATTCAAGTACTGATGTGTTTAAAATGTAACATATAAATTTCATCAAATGGGGCATAAAACTAACCCTTTTTAGTACTAATGTTGGAAAAAGTGTGCTTTTGTCTTCCTTTTGTATTTTCAGGATTAAATGAGCTCAAATTAACAAAAGAAGCAAAAAGACATCAAAATCTAACATAAATACAAGAAAAGGAACAAAACGTGACATGCCCGACCCCACGACAACATCTTCCCAAGCAAAACAAAAGATCAGAAGACTGAACACGCCCCGTGCTCAGCCAGCACGGGGGCGTGCCCAAGTGTCAGCAGAAAAGACAAAGTGGTAGAAGCTTCTATTGCCCACCACGGGGCCGTGCTCAGCGGACACGGGGCCGTAGTCAACTATAAGATTCGCACAATCCAGCAAATCTACATAGTACAAAGATTCTTCTGCACCACGGGGTCGTGCTCAGCGGACACGGGGGCGTGGTCAACTAATAAGAGAAAGCTGCATTAAATGAAGAAAGAGAAGGATGTGGACACGGGGCCGTGCCCACTGGACACGGGGCCGTGCCCGAGCTTCTGTTCAGCCTATAAATAGAAGTGCTTGGCTCAAGCTCAAACCATCCCTTGGCACACCACCTCTCTCACACTTCACCCACCACCCACCACCACCATAACACCATCATCCACCACCATCATCCATTGTCCATCGTAGAGTGTGTGAGTCGTCTCGGGATCCAAGATTGATCGTAAGAGTTCTTGACAATCAAGGCCATGTTTGCCTATGTCTCTTACATCACTTGGTGAAGACAAAGTGTCTAGTGTAATACTTTTTATTTCTAATCTTTTGCACTTTTTATTTGGTTTTGTATTAATGACTTTAATAACTAGTTGCTTATGTTGAAGGTGATCTTTCCTTATCGTTTGTTCGTGGTGTCTTGGCATTATTTTACTGTCTATATAAAATAAAAGATTTTCACCCCTCATATCTCCACGATCTATATGGAGGTATGTTGGCTACCTGGTCGGGGGTTAAGGGAATGGTTTGGTAAAGGTCTTGCCATTGTTCAGCGTTTAGAGGTCCTGCAATGGACCTGGGTCAAATTTAGTAGGACCTCCTTCAATACTCAACGGTATTGGATGGCGGGGGTCCAAACTCTTTGATCCCCTCATAAGTTAACTACTATTAATACTATAACCCGGCTATTTAGGACTGTATCCCTGCTGACTCAGACTACTTAGCCGAGGGTAACGTCACCTCCAAAAGAGGGGCCTACCATAATATTGCATTAATAACTTAATTAATTATCTTCCAATAATCCACCCTTTTAGGATTGTATCCTTGCTGACTCAAACTACTGGGGTAAGGGTAACGTTACCTTCAAAAGAGGGGCCTACTACAATAACTAAGATAATCTCTTAAATATGTGCAAAAGTGCGGAAATAATCAAAGGTTACACTAGATACGAGTCGGAACCAAGTGATTCATCTTGTCTATCTGTTTTTTCTTTTATTTTTATTTTCAGCATTTTAGTTAGTTTTTATTTTTCTTAGTTTAAAACATTTTTCTAACCTTTTTATTTTGATTAGACGTTGAAGATAAACCGGTACTAAAAGCTCTTGTGTCCTTGGACGACCTCGGTATCTTACCAACACTATACTACGCTCACGATGGGTGCACTTGCCCATATGTGTGTTTAGTGTTAGTGAAATATCGTGTTTTATAAATTTAAAACTTGGCTAAAAATAAGTGTTAAAGGGGCTTAAAATATACACCTAATATATATCACACTTCACACGCATCAAGTTTTTGGCGCCGTTGCCGGGGACACAAGGATTTTAAGAAAGTTAGGAATCGATGGCCTAATCAGTTTTTCAAAACCTTTTTAAAACGCGCGCACATTTTTCTGCATTTTAGTTTATATTTGCATTTACAGTAACATGTACACGGGGCCGTGTTCACTGAACACGGGGCCGTGCTGCACATTTTCATAAAAACATCCAGTAACAATAGCTTGAACATGGGCCGTGCTCACTGAACACGCCCCGTGCTCAACGAAATCAGTAAATTTAATTAAAACGCCCAGATACAGATCCTGAACACGGGGCCGTGTCCAGCCTCTGTTTCCGTTTTTATTTTTGTTTTCTGATCTCGAGACTCGGTTGTGGTCTGCTGAGTGATTCTTATGGATCAATACTCAGGAGGTTACAACTACACCTATGAGGAGGATGATTATAGGGGTAATTATTGCACTAATTGTTGTAACACACGCTCGGTTCAAAATAATCGCTCATATCAACCATCCAATTCATACACCTACTATGAGGAGCCCAGGTACGAGCCATCAACTTCATACACATCCTATGAAGACCAAAGGTATGAACCTCCTCCCTCATACTCATATTTTGATGAACCAAGGTATGAGCCTTCATACTCATACTTTGAAGAACCAAGATATGAGCCACCACCTTCGTATGCTTATTATGAGGAACCATTGCGTGAACAACCCACCTCATATGAGTATTATGAAGAACAAAACTACGAACCTTATCCATCATATGCTTACAATGAAGAACAATGGTGTGAACCATCTACTTCATATGGGTATTATGAGGAACAAAGGGTCGAACAACCGGATTCAAGCTTAGAAACTCCCGATTCTTTTTCTATAACCGAAGTAACCGATAGGATATTAGAACACATTAGAGTTATCGATCGCTATATAAGAGAATCTCGCGCAAGGGAAGAGGAGTCCCGCGCAAGAGAAGAATTAAAAAATGAAGAGATAACTGAAAATGTAAAAATGGAAGAACAAACAAGTGAAAAGCCGACACATGAGTTAAACAACGAAAAAGGTGAGTCCGAAAACGTTAAAATACAAGAAGAGTCTAATTTTGAAGAAATTAACCTCTTGTCACCTTCTTTCGAAAATCATTGTTTAGTACCCACTCATGCTAAGTTTTTAAAAGAGTTAAACACTAACACTAAAATTGACGAAATGGTAAGTGTTAAGTTAACTAATGATCAAACCTCGCTAATAAAAGAAGACCCATTTGAAATTAACATTACACCGGTTCCATGTTTCTTTCAAAATTCATTTATTAGTAATGTCACAATCGATAAAGATCTTTGTGTTAACATAATGCCTAACTACATTTTCGAAAAATTAAGTATTAGTGATTTTTCTCCACTTCAAATACCCATTTTTCTATCCAATCGGAAAGTAATAAAATCAATCGGTATAGTTGAGGATGTCTTGGTTCAAACAAATCAAATGGTAATCCCGACCGACTTTGTCATCCTCGATGACGCTCCTCTAGTGTTGGGGCGACCATTTGTAAAAACGCACGAAGCTTTGAAAAACCGGAAGTTCAACAATCTACCTCTTCAATTAGGGGCATTTAAAAGAAGTGTCGATCTCGAACGGTCAATGAAATATCCATTCGGCAATAATGACCCCCTAATTGAAGATGAAGATGAACCAGCCGATACAAGTGAAGAGATTGACCACTTTGTTAAAGAAGAGGTCGCCATAGAACAAACTTTTAAAGTTCTTGATCGAAATGAGCAACCAAATAAGGAGTCTCCTAAAGACCCACCACTTGAGCTCAAAGAACTTCCAAAAGGTTTGGAATATGCTTTTCTAGACAAAGAGGGTAATTTACCTGTAATTATTTCGTCTAAATTAGATAGCTTAGAAAAAGAAAAATTAATTAGTCTTTTGAAAAAACATAAAAATGCAATAGCTTGGAAACTTTTAGACATAAAAGGAATTAGTCCTTCTATGTGCACACACAAAATTTTGATGAATGATGACTACAAATCGGTCATACAACCACAACGTCGAGTGAATCCAAATGTTCAAGAAGTGGTTAAAAACGAGGTCATCAAGTTACTTGACACCGGACTTATCTATCCTATCTCCGATAGTCCTTGGGTAAGTCCCGTCCAAGTAGTTCCAAAGAAAGGAGGTATGACGGTAATAACTAACGAAAAGAATGAACTAATACCAACGAGAACCGTCACATGATGGAGAGTATGTATAGATTATAGACGATTAAATGAGGCGACAAGAAAAGATCACTTTCCTTTACCCTTCATTGATCAAATGTTAGAAAGATTATCCGGTCATAAATTTTATTGTTTCTTGGATGGTTTTTCAGGTTACTTTCAAATCCCGATAGCACCCGAAGACCAAGAAAAAACAACCTTCACATGTCCCTATGGAACTTTTGCTTATCGACGCATGCCGTTTGGTCTATGTAATGCCCCCGCAACATTCCAACGTTGCATGGTAGCTATTTTCCATGACATGATAGAAAAGACAATGGAAGTCTTCATGGACGACTTTTCTATCTTTGGGGATTCATACGACCAATGCCTCGATAACCTTGAACGAATGCTATCCCGATGTGAGGAAACTAACCTCGCCCTTAATTGGGAAAAATGCCATTTCATGGTAACGGAGGGAATAGTACACGGTCACAAGATCTCGAGCGAAGGAATGGAGGTGGATCGAGCCAAAATAGATACCATTTCTAGATTACCACCTCCATCCTCCGTAAGAGCTATCAGAAGTTTCCTAGGGCATGCCGGATTCTATAGACGATTTATCAAAGACTTTTCTAAAATCTCAAGGCCTCTAACAAAATTACTTGAAAAAGATGCCCCTTTCATCTTTGACAAAGATTGCAATCAAGCATTTCTAACCTTAAAAGAAATGTTAGTCAATGCACCTATCATGATAGCGCCTGATTGGAAATTTCCTTTCGAAATCATGTGTGATGCTAGTGACTTTGCAGTTGGAGCTGTCTTGGGACAAAGAAAAGAAAAGCATTTCCACCCAATTTATTATGCTAGTAAAACACTTAATGATGCACAAGAAAATTACACAACAACTGAAAAAGAATTACTAGCTGTGGTATTTGTTTTTGATAAATTTCGTTCTTATCTTGTTCTTTCTAAAACTATAGTCTATACAGATCATGCAACCATTCGATATCTCTTCAAAAAGCAGGACGCAAAACCACGTTTGATTCGGTGGATTCTACTCCTCCAAGAATTTGACATTGAAATCAGAGACAAAAGAGGAGCAGAAAATACCGCAGCAGATCATCTTTCGCGCTTAGAAGACCCAGCTTTAGAGGCAACCAGGGACGAGCAAATCAATGAAAAATTTCCAACTGAGTCCCTGGAAATGGTGGAATATAAGGAAGAACCATGGTACGCCGACTATGCTAACTACCTAGCTAGCGGTATAGTCACAAAAGGATGGTCACATTATCAAAGAAAAAAATTCTTTGCCAATGTGAAACACTATTTTTGGGAAGATCCATATCTTTTCAAAATGTGTGCCGACCAATTCGTCCGACGATGCGTACATGGTAGTGAAGCACGAAGAATTCTCCGCCATTGTCATGAAGGTCCATACGGAGGGCATCATGGTGCCGCTAGTACCACACGAAAGGTATTTGATTCAGGATTTTATTGGCCAACCATTTACAAAGACCCCCAATGTCTTGTCAAGACATGTGATGCTTGCCAAAGAACAGGTAATATTTCTTCCAAGAACGAGATGCCACAAAATGGCATTCTTGTTTGTGAAATTTTTGATGTGTGGGGACTCGACTTTATGGGACCTTTCCCACCATCGAAAGGAAACAAATATATACTTGTGGCAGTAGACTACTTGTCTAAATGGGCCGAGGCCGAGGCACTTCCAACAAATGATGGAAGAGTTGTGGTAAGATTTCTGAAAAAACTATTCTCTCGTTTTGGCACACCTAAAGCATTAATACGTGATAGAGGTACCCATTTTTGCAATCATCAACTCGAAATTTTTTTAACAAGATATGGGGTCTATCACCGGGTCTCAACAGCATATCACCCTCAAACAAACGGACAAGCCGAAGTGACTAATAGAGGTTTAAAACGAATACTCGAAAAAACCGTAGGGTTAAATAAAAAGGAATGGGCAGATAAATTAAATGATGCTTTATGGGCTTTTCGAACTACTTATAAAACAACAATAGGTACAACCCCGTATAAGCTAGTCTATGGAAAAAGTTGTCACTTGCCAGTAGAAATTGCACACAAAGCCTACTGGGCAATTAAAAATGTAAACTTAGATTTAGAATTTGCTGGTAAAAATCGATTTGGTCAATTAAATGAATTAGACGAGCTTAGGAATTATGCATACTCAAACTCTGAAATTTATAAGGAAAGAATGAAAAATTTGCATGACAAACACATTAAACCTAATGAATTTCAGGTAGGGGATCTAGTTCTTTTGTTTAATTCACGACTTCGATTATTTCCTGGTAAATTAAAGTCTAGGTGGTCAGGACCTTTTTCCATCACCCATATTTTCCCACACGGTGCAGTAGAAATTAAATCTCGAAATGGGCCTCCATTTAAAGTCAATGGCCAACGGCTGAAACTCTATCAAGGATTCATTGAGGATGAAGAAGAAGAGATCTCGCTTCAAACGGTGGAAGAATAAAACATCGTGCCTGGTAAGTTACGAACGATTGAGACAACAAATAAAGCGGTAAGTTTTCTAACCAAAGCTTATGGGAAACAAGGGCACTCACACGAGCACAAAAAAAAAAAAAAAAACTTCGCTCGGCACGAGGCCGTGTCCGCTGGACACGGCGCCGTGTCCGCGCTGCAGTCGGGATAAATCTCCTTTTTCAAAACAGTTACTTCATTCCACACGCCCCGTTTCCCCGAAAAAGCTCTGGTTCCAGGCGATTTTTCGCTGAATTTCAACGTCTCTTATCGCTCTAACAACATCAAGGTATGATTCTATCACTCTTAGTGGTTAGATTAGTTACTTGCATGTAGTTAAAACACCAAAAATTTGGGGAAAAATCTAGGGTTCTTGATGTTCATCCGGATCGAACCTCAAATTTTTGTTTAGATCTGTTTGCATTTAGTTAGATTAGTGTTAAGGGAAGTAGATACACTTGTATTGTTCGCAGATTCACCGGATTTCTCATAAAAAACCCCGAACCCTTGTTCTTGAACCGGAAAAGATAAAATTGATAGGGTAAACGGGCTATTTTGGAAAAAACGGCACTTAAGGTTTCATTTTCGGGGGAAACCACACCTATTGGACCAAAAATTTTCAAGTTTTCGAAACCGGGTCGAAAAATGAAATTTTTGAGTAACAGACAACTGGACACGGGGCCGTGTCCGCTGAACACGGGGTCGTGTCCAGCCCACTGTTTGCAGTTTTGTCCGAAAATATTTCTGTTTCGTGCTAACTTTTGGTGTATTCTTTCAGATGGCTAGGAAGTTCACAAGATTCAACGCCACTGAGCTCGATGCTAGAGCTCGATACGAGATACTTCAAACAAGGCCAGAGGGATACCCGAGGCAAGCATGCACGGACTTACTAACCTTGGTGAATCAAATTGACCGTTTCAACAACATTGTCACGGGACCACTCAGAGTCGCCCTAACAACTCGACTCCGTTCCGTCCACGAATGCACTTTGGAGTTCTATAGCACTTTCACATTCAACTCGAGGTGCGACCCGTTCGACAATGACGGGGTAGCATTCCGATGTGGCGGAACAAGGTATTCGATCTCTATGGCTCAGTTTGGATCGATTATCGGGTTGTATGCGGAAGAGGATGCAGGAAACGAAGAAAATACTGGAGGAATGAGAGAGATAGGTGAGAACGAACGCCAAGCCATTTGGGCTCAGATTGGAGAAGGGTACTACAATCCGAGCAGCACTAAGAGTACAAAGTTGAGGGATCCGCTATACAGATACATTCATAGGCTCCTCGGCTACTCTCTTAGCCAAAGGCATGACAGTAGTGGCGTAGTTGGGTTAAGAGATTTGGTTGTCCTCCACTGCATCCACAACCGCAGGCCGCTCGATGTTCCGTTCCTCATGCTCCGAAACATGCATCACAACCGCCTTGCTAGTGCACCGAATCCTATCTTCTTTGGAGGATGGGTGTACCGTCTATTCAGGCACTTCGCCCACATACCAAGGTCATTTGAGAAGAGCCCATGGTCGGGTATGGTGGATATACACATATGCCGCTCAATGAACCTGATTTATGAGGCGGAAGACGGGACAGTGAGCTTTCAAAGGATGCAAGGTCATGCATGGAACCCGCAAGAAGCGCTTGTCCTCCAAGCTCCGCAACATCATCAGTACCAATACCAACCCCATGGTGATCCGGGCCAATCATCCTCCTCGGGAGGCGGTTTTCCTAACTTTCAAAGTTTGCATGATTTATTGCAGGAAAACCTTATGTGCACCAGGAACACCTATAACATGGCAAGCAACACCTACCACCGGGTAGGAGCTATCGAAAGAAACATATCCGATATCCAAGATGATGTTGGATATATACGAGACCACATTGCACGCCATGGAGGGGATGATGACGATGATGATGATGACGATGCGATGGAGTAGGCGAGAGGAGCAGAGGAGGAAGCGGTTGGTTGATGATTTCCCAGGTTAACCCTTTTCCACTCTTGAACAATTGATGGCCTGCGTGCCAAATGTTGAACAATTTACTTTCCCTAAACTTCTTTTATTTTCTGCATTATTTTTTCTTTTAACTTTGACATGGATGTTGAATATTGGTAAAAGTAGAATGTTTGCTATGGTATGGTATGGTGTCTATTGAATAAGCAGGTACATACGAGTCTTAGAGTGCTAAACATTAGTACTACTAAAGCCGGGACAGAAAAACCGACGAAAGAAACCTGTTTTTCAACTTTGCAGACTGTCCACACGGGGCCGTGTCCAGCCAACACGCCCCCGTGCCCACTCCCCTGAACCTGCTGATTGTTTTATTTCTGCAGACCTTGACAGACACGGGGTCGTGTCCAGCCAACACGCCCCTGTGTTCACCTTCTGTAAGTTTTCGTTACTGACACCTGAACACGGGGTCGTGTTCACTCAACACGGGGTCGTGTCCAGGTAACCAGTAACACAAAATTTTTGCTTTTTACACCTTTTTACGTATTCAATCAACCTAAAAACTTATTTTTGGGACACATTGAGGACAATGTGTAATTTAAGTGTGGGGGGATGCTAAAACCTTGAACCTTGCAAGTCCTAAATACAAGCCTTACATAAAACTCTATTGGAACCGCTAATCACCCCAAATTTTTTCAAAAAATTTCATTTTTTTCATTTTTTTACTTGTCTAGGTTTAACCCGGGGAATTCAAGTTCTTAAAAAGGTTATATTTTTACAAATTTACAACCGATAGCGTCGTGATAAAAAGAACCAACATAAGAAAATTATGAAAAGGCATGACAAGCTTAGTTAAAATTTAATTATATATACTTGATCACATAAAAACCCATTCCCACAAAAGTGAGTTTTGAGCCTTTATTGAGCAAACACTTACATATCATTTGACTAAATGCTCATTTTCGTTTCTTGTGTGAATAGCCGCTTGGTTCTTACAACTCTAGAACTTGCCATGACGATACATTCCCGGTCCTTACCAACTTAAACCCGAGTAAGTAAATGATAGAGGCATTAGGACTAACCCTTTTTATTTCTACACCATTATTTTTCTTTTTTTTACCACCTACCCAAAATCCCCCTAGTTAGCCCATTTGAGCCTAAACCTTTTCATTTCATAACCCAAACCAAACACCCTTTTTACCCACCAAAACCTTTTTCATTTTTAACCCTTTGTTTTAGTAACAAGTTCGGTTCTTCATATGACTTTTGAAAAAAAAAAAAAAACATTTGTGTTGTTGATGAAGCAAAAGAAAATAAACAAACAAGTTCATCAAAAATAACTTTGTTTGAATAATAGCTTCATCAAAATAAAAGTTACGAAAATAGTAAGTCTTACGAAAACCGACACTTGTTACGCTTTTTAACCCTTTTTCTACTAACCACTAACCACCAACCCAACCACCTACCTTTAACCCAAGCCTAACCCTTTACCCACAAAGTCCTCTTGATATTTACAAAGGTATATAAGTTAAAAAGGAGGAGGATTGATTGCTTGGCAAGCCTATGGTAGGAGTAAGTTCCATGCCGCTCTCGAGTGATCCACAAAAATACATTTTCGGCCGAGTGTTGAGTGATCCCCGTGAGCTATGTGAACTTGTATATAAATAGAATTTTACAAAGGCATGTTATGCCCTAATAAGTAATTTATCTTATGAAAAGTTTTAAATAAATCATGACGAATATGATTGTAAATAAATAAAAATATAATTAAATAAAGAATCTTGGAAATCCCGACACTCTACGACAAGCCCAAAAACCTTCTTTTCTACCCATTCCATTTGGGAGTGTAAATAGCCACATATTAAAGAGTTTTGCTTGAGGACAAGCAAAGATTCAAGTGTGGGGGTATTTGATGTGTTCAAAATGTAACATATAAATTTCATCAAATGAGGCATAAAACTAACCCTTTTTTAGTACTAATGTTGGAAAAAGTGTGCTTTTGTCTTCCTTTTGTATTTTCAGGATTAAATGAGCTCAAATTAACAAAAGAAGCAAAAAGACATCAAAATCTAACATAAATACAAGAAAAGGAACAAAACGTGACATGCCCGACCCCACGACAACATCTTCCCAAGCAAAACAAAAGATCAGAAGACTGAACACGCCCCGTGCTCAGCCAGCACGGGGGCGTGCCCAAGTGTCAGCAGAAAAGACAAAGTGGTAGAAGCTTCTGTTGCCCACCACGGGGCCGTGCTCAGTGGACACGGGGCCGTGGTCAACTATAAGATTCGCACAATCCAGCAAATCTACATAGTACAAAGATTCTTCTGCACCACGGGGTCGTGCTCAGCGGACACGGGGGCGTGGTCAACTAATAAGACAAAGCTGCATTAAATGAAGAAAGAGAAGGATGTGGACACGGGGCCGTGCCCGAGCTTCTGTTCAGCCTATAAATAGAAGTGCTTGGCTCAAGCTCAAACCATCCCTTGGCACACCACCTCTCTCACACTTCACCCACCACCACCATAACACCATCATCCATTGTCCATCGTAGAGTGTGTGAGTCGTCTCGGGATCCAAGATTGATCGTAAGAGTTCTTGACAATCAAGGCCATGTTTGCCTAAGTCTCTTACATCACTTGGTGAAGACAAAGTGTCTAGTGTAATACTTTTTATTTCTAATCTTTTGCACTTTTTATTTGGTTTTATATTAATGACTTTAATAACTAGTTGCTTATGTTGAAGGTGATCTTTCCTTATCGTTTGTCCGTGGTGTCTTGGCATTATTTTACTGTCTATATAAAATAAAAGATTTTCACTATTCATATCTCCACGGTCTATATGGAGGTATGTTGGCTACCTGGTCGGGGGTTAAGGGAACGGTTTGGTAAAGGTCTTGCCATTGTTCAGCGTTTAGAGGTCCTGCAATGGACCTGGGTCAAATTTAGTAGGACCTCCTTCAATACTCAACGGTATTGGATGGCGGGGGTCCAAACTCTTTGATCCCCTCATAAGTTAACTACTATTAATACTATAACCCGGCTATTTAGGACTGTATCCCTGCTGACTCAGACTACTTAGCCGAGGGTAACGTCACCTCCAAAAGAGGGGCCTACCATAATATTGCATTAATAACTTAATTAATTATCTTCCAATAATCCACCCTTTTAGGATTGTATCCTTGCTGACTCAAACTACTGGGGTGAGGGTAACGTCACCTTCAAAAGAGAGGCCTACTACAATAACTAAGATAATCTCTTAAATATGTGCAAAAGTGCGGAAATAATCAAAGGTTACACTAGATACGAGTCGGAACCAAGTGATTCATCATGTCTATCTGTTTTTTCTTTTATTTTTATTTTCAGCATTTTAGTTAGTTTTTATTTTTCTTAGTTTAAAACATTTTTCTAAACTTTTTATTTTGATTAGACGTTGAAGATAAACCGGTACTAAAAGCTCTTGTGTCCTTGGACGACCTCGGTATCTTACCAACACTATACTACGCTCACGATGGGTGCACTTGCCCATATGTGTGTTTAGTGTTAGTGAAATATCGTGTTTTATAAATTTAAAACTTGGCTAAAAATAAGTGTTAAAGGGGCTTAAAATATACACCTAATATATATAACACTTCACACGCATCAGTACAGATGCCAAGAAAACCATCTGTTGTTTTGCTGACTCTTCGCTGAAATTCTGCCCATTCTTCAGATCCACTGCGATATTACACTGAAACAAATTCTTGGAAGCAGATTGACTTGAAGTGTTTGAAGAAGATCCACTGTGAAAACCACTGTGAAGACTTTCATTGTTCACTGAACTTGAACTTTTTGCAGAAAACGTTGTTCTTGGAGACCCAGCCTGCGGTACATTTCCTCTGTAGTAAAGCTCTACATTCTGCTGATAAGCTGGATTGTTGACTTTAGATCTCTTTATCTCCAACTCATGGCTTTCACGCCTTTCAATCAGCAAATCCACTTTTAAATCTTCAGACTTGATTGTATTTTTCAACATTAGAGCAAAGTATTGCCACTCTTGATCATTTGGCAATGAATCAAACAATTTATCCACCAGCTCCTCTTCAGAATATGAAATTTCATGTCTGGTCAGCTCCATTTTTAGATGTCCAAATCTCTCGATCATTTTACAAACAGATTCATTTTTCATACAACTGAATAGATCAAACTCTTTACGCAACAATTTCTTTTTATTTTTAACAATTTCATTACTTCCTACACACTTTCTCCCTAACGCTTCCCACAAACTCTTTGAAGTTTTCTCTTGTTCAAGTAACGAGATAATATCCTCTCTCACTGACTGTTTGATGAATGTAATCATTTTATATTCAGCCACAACATTTTTTATATCTATGTCTGAGAAATCTTTTGGATCTATTAACTCTCCTCCCTCTTTTACTGGTTCAGTGTATCCATTTGTCAGTTTTAACCAGCTTTCAGGAGCGAAAGCTTTTACCCAACCCTCAAATCTGTTTTTCCACCAGTGATAATCTTCAACTTTCATTAGCTTTGGTGGCTTCTGTTGGCTTCCGTAGATGTTCTCAAACTTCAAATTCTCCGAAATCTCTCTTGAATATTCTTTCATCTCAGATCTTCTATCTGACGATTCGGAAGTGAACGCGTTGTAGAATGTGTTGTAGAATTCTTCACCATTGCTTGACATCTTCAAATTTTGTCTTGAATTTGCACTTTGTATATCTTCAATCACCTTTTTCACGAACAAACAAACACAGTGAGTTTAATCAATATCAAACAAATGAATCGGACGGATATCCAATCAAGTGAGTCAACACAAGTCAACTTGTTGTTCGATCGTGTAGTATTTAAAATATGGCACTACTTGACAAATTTGCTGTTCGACCTAGTATCAATTAAAGATATATCACTAATAACAAATTGTTTGCAATGATTAAACTCTCATGCAACCTTGATTTACTCAATTGATCTTGGCCGACAAACAGATTACTTCACAAATTTCAATATGCTCATTGTCAGTTCACATGCAATCTTAATATCAAACAATTAAAGTTGGCCGACAATCTCAATGATATCTAAATTCTCATTGGGCCGTTACACTACGTGGACATCACATGGGCTTCTGTCACTATGTAAGAGAGTCACGTGGGCCGATGACAATGAATTATGAGCCGACAATTATATGAAAGTTTCACATGCAAATACTGAACTATTAATTACACTTCACATGCATGATCACTCTAAACCTGATAGATTTCTTGTTTCGATAAGTGCTACTGACAAAACTGACTAATGTTGACTAAGTGACAAATAAGCGAAATAACAATGTTCTTATGAGCGAAACCAGTAGAATGTCTTTTTGAGCGAAATCCTTCGATTGTCCGTAAAAGCGAAATATGGTTTTCAACTGATTTTTACCATTTTTAAGTCGTGTTTTAGATTGAATCTTTCTAGGGTTTGTTAATTGTATGTTTCACACGTTATACTAAAAAATCAGGCCATTTCAACCGTAGGAACCAGTTCAAAGCGAAAAAGTATGAAAGAAAGTGAGTAGAAATAAGAGAATCGTGTAGAATCAAGCTGTAGTAGTATGAACTCCTCGTCCTGAGCTCTGATACCACTTGTTGGACCGGTTTGCGACCCTGAAAAGTCAGTTAAGGATGTTCATCTTCGCGTATAAAGGCGGAATCAGTGTACACGAAGTTACAACAGCTTTTCTCTTTCAATTCTTTCTTTATTGATGCTTTCTGAATACAATTTGACAGAGTTTCGACACCACAAGCATGTATAGATTTCGCTCCAAAGGTTCTAACTGAATGACCTGATTTCGCTCATCATGACTATATATAGTGTGAATGATTTCGCTCTTATGACAGTCCACAAAAGCGAAACCCCATGATAACCTTATAAGCGAAACCATATTGGACCATATAAGCGAAACCTCTCACTAATTGACCTAATGAGCGAAACCTCTAACATTACATCTAATTTTGACTTTTAAGCTCCTATTTTGTCTTATCTTGACCTAAGACTCAATGCAAACGTAGTCAACAGACATTCCGGGCACCAACAATGTGAACAGAATATAACACTATTGATCATGCATATAACACTATACATCTAAATATCAAAAAAAAAAAAAAATTCTGTTAATGATAAAACACTACAAAAACTTACCATTCAATGTATAAAACACTATGAAGGGAAATTAAGATGTGTGAACAGAATATAACACTATTGATCATGCATATAACACTATACATCTAAAAAATCAAAAAAAAAAAAAAAACCATGATCATGATAAAACACTAAAACAACAACTTACCCTAAACAACTTAATCTATAAAACACTACATACACACAAAATTAAAGCATACTAATAACCTATAACACGGCATACTAAAAAAACACGTCGAACATACAACACTACTTATCGCAACATGATAACTCTTAACAGATTAAATTACTATGATACACATGTACCTGCATCGCCGGAATCCATTGAAATTGATATAAAACACCAAAATCGGAGAAGGGCGCAGAAGGTAAACAACTGTATTGTCTCTGGCGATTTCATAAGACTTCATGTATTTATAATTGATAAAGAATGATGCGTACATGAAAATCTTATTGGATCTTGCAAAAAAATACAAAATTCGAATCAATCCCTAAAAAATCTCATCGCCAGTTTTTTTTTTTTTTTTTTTTTTTGTGCAGTTATCTTGGAAATCAATTAATTGATAACAATGCAAAATTACTAATACACCCTTTTGAATTAATTAAGATAAAGGACACTTGTCATTCCCAAATTACTTCTCACGCTTCTCACAAAAGTTGGACTTTGTATAGGATCCTCTACCACGTTTTGATATCTATTATTGTAGGAATTTGTTAACAGCTTGTTCCAAACCTCGGCCTTTTTGAACCAACTTGACAACTATCTTGGTTCAAAAGGAAAAGGAAAGGCAAACGACTACGATTCTGATAACTTATTCGATAACGAAGATGAGGATGATTCCGACGAGTGACTTGTTATTTTTAACGGAGGATGATAGTGTAGGACTTAAACGTTGTTTGTAATAATATTACTTTTAGTATATGTTTATGGCGTACGTTTGCGTTGTTTGTAATTTGGCAGATTGTGTTTTTCGGCCGGAAACCGGCTGGGTGCAGCTGTATTCAGCTGCTGTGTGAATTTTTTTTTTGACTTTTAGCGGCGACAAGTATACCTTTACCGGCCATCGTCATACCGACGACGCTTTAGCGGCCACATGTCGTCGCTAAAAGTCAAAGTCAATAGCGGCGACATGGACCTTTACCGGCGACACCCTGGGCAATAGCGGCCCATTAATACCGACGACCCTTTAGCGGCCACACGTCGCCGGTAAAAGGTAATAAGGGCGACAAAACAGGGCAATAGCGTCGACATCTGTCGCCGCTAAAGGTGCTAGTTTCTTGCAGAGTTGTGGGACTTTCGGAAAGGAATGGAATCCGATCAATATCGATTGTGCGATGGTTAGCGGTCAATTTCTTTTATTGAGTAAGAGGTTTTATTTCTTTCTTTTATTGACAAACTTTGAAATAACATGGTTTTGTATTTTTCAGGAAAAACAAGAAACTAATTGATAATTTTATGAAGAGTTCTTCCGGCCACATGAACCCGGAGGGTCAAATTGACTTCACCGTCAAGACTTCCGGTCCGTTTGTGAAGTGGGAGGTTACGAAATTGGCTCGCAAAAACAAACTCTTTACGAAGAGGTAAGAGGCCTTCCCCGACTCGGAATACAAATACTACATTTGCAAGATGGGGGACGGGAATAACCTGGACAACACGTTTAGCACCAAAGACATGCGTACTTTTATGTTTGATAAACGCGTTTGAGTCTTGTTAGTGAGATGTGCTTGTTTTTGGTTTTATATCTTTTGTTAGTTTGAACATGTTATATCTCATGAAAATCTAACGTTTTTGGTGTTATTCCTTATGGTGATATGTTGTATGGATGTTTTTTTTGTGTTATTCCTTGGTAAGAAATATGCTTCAAATCACTTTCGGGTTTTCATCTATAGCAATGACAATAAAGGTTTTAGACTTAACAAAGTGAGTGAAACTTAACAATGTTAGTGAAATAGTACACTAAGACTTCCATTTGTGCACTTTATAAAAAATAGTGCACATAATATTTTGAAGTATGCACTTAGACTTTCACGTGTGTACTTTAGTGAAATAGTGCTCACACTAGTGAATAATGAGACTTTCTTGTGTGCACTTTAGTGAGAAATAGTGCACATGAGACTTCCATGTGTGCACTAGTTTGTCTTTGAGACTCCTTTTTTAAGTCGGTAATAATTCCTACCTAATTCAGTAACGTTGACCAAATAGTCAGCGTTGACTAGAAGCAACATTTGAGTTCTCTTCATCAATGATCAGCGTTGATTATTTCCCCAAATGTGTATAATTCGCTTTTAGTCCCCGAACTATTGATTTTCATTCATTAGTAACCCAAACCTTTGAATTCTAACTATGATAGTGTGAATGATCTTTTTTTAAGGTGTTTATTTTTATATAAAATACTAGTCGCCCGTGCTACGCGGCGGGGAAAGATCGATGATTTTTAACGAAATTGTTAAAAGAATGTAGATAGTAAAAAGCACTACTCAACGAAAATTTTGTTTAAGAAAAAACAAAACCTAAAGGGAGTTTTAATCTAGGCTCAAAATTGATTTAAGACGACTCGATTCGAGTTTTATACCCAGCCACATGATCATACCTATTCTCATCAGGTAGTCAAGAGTATGGCAAGGTAGTGAATTTGTAATTTTACATGTCTTGTATGGTAGTTTGAACATCTAAAGTAGGCATGGTGATAGGTAAGGTTTAAATCATAAAATAATATGAAACAGCAACAGCTAGTTGGTGTGTTCAAGTTAACAAAAGGAAAATGACCTTTGATTATTGGGATGGTATTTACGACCAAGAAAAAAAGAAAGAGATGTGACAAATGGTAAGTTGAAAACTCTAGTATGGGTGTGATCATTAGTTAAAGCATGTGTAAAATAACACAAAATTTCAGGAGCAAAAATTGATCTATTGTATATGTAAAAATAACAACCTTTACTTAGTCATGAGCACAAAAAGGGTGCTAAAGCATTATCCCAATTTGCGTTTATGAATCGCGACATTTGTTGGGACGAACTCGAATGGAAAGGCAAACACGGACAATCACCCGCCATGGTTGCCACAAAGCCTCATTATTTTCTTGATCTTGATGTCGAGCAAACAGTTGAGAATTTTCTCGAAAATGTGCCCGAATTTTGGTCATCTCATGAGTTTGCCGACACATTAAAAGACGGTGATATCTTGTTTCTGGACATGAAGTTCTTCGTAAACATGTTTTTGAGATTAATGTACAAAGAAGATATGGATGAGATATGGAAAATTGTCACTACAAGAAATTCAAGTATTAGCGGCGACATCTAAAAAGTCGCCGCTAAAGGTCTTGATCCGGTAAACGTGCTTTACAAAAGATCTGGGCCGTTGTTTGCGTATCTGATCCAATGACTAGGGTTTGTCCCTGAATAAATAAAGCATGTCTAAAAAGCTCATAATCCATTTTAGCGGCAATGTTCCCTCCAAGATGAAATTTGCACACAGGCTTCTCTCTCACACCACAACTCACCACGCCGTCGCAGCACAACCTTGAGTCTGCCGGAGCACCGCCGCACCACCTTGGTTCTGCTGGAGCACCGCCGCACCACCTTCACTCTGCCGGAGCACTGCCATCTCTTTCCGCCTTAATCTCTGACGCCACTCGACGGTACGTACAATCCAGCCGAATTTCTTTGCAATTTCAGTGCATATGTTGATAATTTGTGTAGTTTTTTGCCAACAATGAAACTGTAAAGTAGATGACTTGAAAGAGGAAGACAAACAAACATATACTGTAAATTTAGGGTCGATGTGCGTATGTAATTCGGAAATTGGAATGTGCGTTTTCTATGTGGGTATTTGGAACAGATTCGGAAATTGGAAGACAAACATATACTGTAAATACATATACAGTATTTGGAATGTGCGTTTTCTGCTATGTAGAGGGTTTTTTATTTGGGTTTTGGAACTGATTATGTGATTAAATTGCAATTCGGTTCTTGTCTAGAGTTCAGCGTGTGGTTCACAACAACTTTTCGACCCCTCAGGGGCGAGGCTTTGTTTTTAGTAGATTAGGGTTTTCTATTCAGAAAGGGATGGCGGCGCAGTTTGTTGCTCGTCTACCTGCCATCCTTATGTAATTTGCCCTGATGATTGGAATGAAAATCTAGTGCTGTCATGCAAAAAATAAAAAAAATATAAAAAAAAAATTGCAATATTTGGTTCTTTAATGTTTGGATAAGCTTTTGCATTTATCCTCTTTATTGCGAATCTGCAGGGGTTTGAAGGCTTTTACTAAAGAATGTCCTGCTACAAAACTTTTTGCTAAGCATTTGAAGATTGAAGAACAGGTAGTACATACTTTTAAGAACCTTATTGAACACTTGTCGGTAGCTGATGCTGATTATCAAAAAGGGATTATATTTTGTGTATAGACCTGGCAAACGGGTCGGGTCGGGTCATGGGTCACAACGGGTTCGGGTTGGAACGGGTTCGGGTCAGAACGGGTTTCGGGTTGGGCCGGGTTGGTTAAAAAAATGTCTTTAAAAAAAAGCGATTGTACATCAAGGGGCAATTTTGTCCGGTTAAAACGGGTCTGGGTCGGTAACCTTCGAAGTATGTAATTATGTTCAATTTGATTTGTGGCTTAGCATTCATGTCTTCGAGCGAGGTTTGTTGTTGAGGAACTTAGGATGTATTTGAGACTAATTGTTGAATTAACGATCGTGTAAGTGTTGATCGATTAGTATTGTATGTTTTCGTCATGTTGTTAGCTATAATTGATACGTTTTAGTGATTTTATGATTGCAGTTATGTTCCATTTGATATGTAGTTCACTATTCATGTTTAGATTTAGCTGATAATTGATAGTCTCCCTATTCCTTTTTGTAACTTGAATCTAACTTATAAATTGTTGACTCATAACGCACGTTGGTTTATATAATCAATATATCATAGCATACTCCAACACCAAAACCGAACCTAAACGGTTTTTTAATTTGACCAACCATCTGTTTTTTCTTTTCGGATTAATTCGTTAAGTCGGTTAATTACAATTTAGTTCATCCTCACACTAGCCTCCAACCTTAATCTTGATCGACCCCGTTGACTGCATTTGTTCCCCAATTTGAAACCGCCCTCCCCTACGTAACGATCAACATTTTTGTCAACCTACAAAATAACATTGGTACCAGTACGGTAGTACCGGTATTTGTTTTTGTGATTTTCAATAGATGTAACACACGTGTCGATATCCTATTGTGGGTGTCTCTTTCGGTTGTTATTCCAAGTGCCGGTATGTATCGGATCTAACTGATACCGACTGAACCCCGCTGTAGAGCGCGGGCAATCCCACTAGTTATGAAATATGAATACAAAAACGATATTATTGGAAATATAATTCTAATCTTTGTGTGAATAAAGTTTGGTCGAGTTTAAACCTATTCAACCCCATTTGAGATAATAAACAAACCCATCGCCCCATTCATAAGTAAATGGGTCGAAATTGGCACATGTAAGTTAAAGAGTTCCTAACATCACCTTTTCTAATCTCTCTGATCACTATGTAATTTTTCAGGCTGATTTACCAGAACACTTGTCAAAGCATTGTTTTTCTACTTGGATGAAGTGGGCCTTTTATATATGGGGAGCTTCATAATATCATAGTGGATTCATCATGTTGTATTCAAGGTACATACATAATATTCTTTTAAACTTGCTTAAATTTAGGCTTGAGCTCGGGCTTGAGCTTGTTTAAGCTCGGATCGCTTTTGAGCTTTAAGCCAGCCGATCTCGAGTGGCTCATGAGTAGCTCGGCTCGCTTTCACCCCTAGACCTGCACATTTTGCCACCTCTATGTCAGTATAGAAATACTTTAATATTATTTTTCTCATAGATTTATTGTTTGTTATTATTAATTAACTTTGGATTCTTAAATTCTTTAGGGTTGATTAATCTTGAGCCTTGCTACAGACTGGTCAAGTGAAGCTGCTACTTCCATGGGATAGATAACATGCAATCATCATGATGCCATTATGCGTTAGGAGGTCAAAATGTACGCCAAGGGGACAAAAACGGAATTAGGGAAGGCATTTGGTGGGATTCCGTAATCTGTTAGGTATGAAACTTAATCCCTGTGGATTCCTCGAGTTTCTTTAAACAGAAGGAAATTTGGTATTCGCAAAGTGCCCTTATATTGCTATATAAAAAGAGTATCAAAGACAATTTAAAGACAAAACGAAATTGTCTTTGATAACATATGTCCATCTTTTTAGAATTAATTCTGCACATTGAACCCTTTTTTTTATCATATACTAATGTAAAGTTAAATCCATTAGGGTTGTCCATTATGTCGATAAACTAGTATGATGCAATGCTCGCGTTGCGGCGCATGCATCATGGTGACAGGATGTATATATGTGGTACTTACAAAATATCCGATCGATTGTATAATAACACCATACAAAATGTACAATCAATTATAGTCGCGATTCGTACGTAATAACATAATACTACACAATAAGAGTTAATCTAGCCGCTCGTTTTCTATTTCCACTGCATAACACGTGTATAGATCGATATGTATAAAAAGTACAAACCTAAAAAGATTAAATTTACTAGCTTTAATATATGTGACAACATTGTTTTTAAATTAACTGAAGTAAATTGTATAAAAACGAGTTGACGTCATCCCACGCGTTGCGGCGGGATGTTGATAATGAATGTCTTTAGTATCAATATATGAGATGTGAAAATTATTAATTTTATGCCACATAAATTGTCTTTTGAAGCATGTTCCATGACTTCTGTCTATTATTACAGTTTACTCAATTATTACGAAATGTTAGTTTTAGTGGATCAAACCAATGTTTTCATAAACAGTCGTCTTACTTACGACCTGCGCGTTTAGGCAAAGCAGTTAAATGAAAGCAAAAGTTATGTGAAAACGTTAACCCATGCACACGCGTTGGACGTGTAACTCGTGCATTGCGAAATGTTAAGATGTGTATTAAAATAAATATTGATATCTTTACCCCCAAAAAAAAAAATATTGATATTAATATTAATTTGGATGTTATTTAGTTTAACTTGACTTTGTATTTCGAGTTTTGTGAGATTTGAGATATGATTAGTTGAAAAGCTAGATGTATGGTCATCTTGATTCAGGACATAAGTTCCATTTTGAAAAGTAAATAACATATTAAAAAATCTATAAAGTGCGGTAGTTATTTGCACGATGTAAAATGTTTAGTTACCTAAATCCAATGTTTAATAAATCTAAATCCAAATAAGCCGATAACATCATAACTGATTTTGTAATCAAACTAAATATTAAAACACTACAACTTATCTTTAGATATGAAAGAAAATAACAAAACAAAAATTATAATGGGTATTTATTAAATGCAGAATAAAATATCATAATAACATTCCATATTCTAATTTTTGTGTAGAGGCCGACTTCAATGTTCCAAATACAACTTTTCAGTTTTCATCTCGAGCCATAACCCACTACAACCACTAAATCAATATTATGAATTTCTTTAGTTTCAATAGGTTGGATCGGTTATATCGTTTAGATCCGATTTAAAAATCGGATGATTTTTCTTTGATTGTATTTAGTTAGGATTGTTTACTTATAAATTTAAAAGTAATTATTATTATATGTTATAAAGTTAGAAAAAATAAAAGAAATTAAACAAATAGTTGAGATAATGTTTGAAATGATGATGATTTTTTTGCATCTGCATAGATAAAAACTCTATATTTCCTAACTTTTTTTAATTTTTTTCATTCACTTGCATTCTCAATACACATATACTAATTTATCTAAATCCCTACAACTTTTCCCCTGTCCGCATCAGATCTTACCGGAAGATGGGTGCCCCATTATTGTGAGGTCTACCACCCGCGACACTCCCTGCATACGCATACATATCTACCGGCGCAACGTCTTCAATCGCCAACATGGACGGCCCATGCAACGCCTATGAAGAACGGTAAAGCCACTTCCAAGTTCCTCCTTGTTCTTCCCTCCAAATATGGGCATAGTAAATATGCCCATGCAATTGCCAAATTTATATTCTTTGAATTAAGAAATTGAGATTGATGTTCTGTATCCGTGATTATAAAGCCTCACAAATATGCAGAATCACATTGAAGATACACAACAAAGAGAAAGGGGAAACCGGTTGTTCATATCAATGTTCCAATCCTTCATTTGCAACATGTGCTAATTCAAAATGTGAAATATACATGGTGGCAGATATTGCAGATCATGAAGGACGTTTTGTGAAAATTTAAGATAAAAAATCGGAGTTCATCACGGACGTTTTATGAAACTCACAATTTAGCCCCAATTATGTTCATTGTTTTCACGAATATCGATTTGGACCTTAACAAACGCAATTCATAAAATTTGTTAAACAAATACAGAACGATACATTTAAATAAATTCAGTGAAGCATAAACAAAAACATTTGGTGGGCACCACAATCTAATACTACTATGTCAAACGATAAAAAATACAGAAAACCATTCATTTTTGATTAAAATTCAATGAAGCATAAACACAAACACTTGGTGGGCACCAAAATCTAAAACTATTATGTCAAACGATAAACTTTAAAAAAAATAAAGAAAACCATTCATGTGAATAAAATTCAGTGAAGCATAAGCACAAACACCGGTGTGCACCAAATTCTAAAACTACTATGTCAATTTTTAAAACTTCAACTATGAGGAATCTAAGAAAAAAACCCAAATGGCAATTATATAAGTACATGTATATCCAAATATATTAATATTACAAATTATCTTGTAGAATTCATGCATATAATAGGAAAAAATAAAAGTAAAATAGAAGCGAGTCAATTATCATCATCATAGTCATATGTGATCGCATATATGCACGACAGGAATCCGATATAATGTTATAGAATTTAGTAAAATATTAAGACACGTAGAAAAAAACCTTCAATAGTGGATAAGCATCATATTGGCCCCTTTGTATTTGAAAGGAATTTGGGAGATCTGAATTTTGAGGAACCCCAATTTTTTATCCGGGATGAAGAGGGTAGATGAAACGTGATGGATATATTGTGCCATACGGAAGAAGACAATACTGTGGCGGTGGATTTATGGATTATAAAGGGTATGAAACAGTGTCTAAGGGGGCAATGGAGGTGACGATTGGAATGGAGGACACCGATTGAGAATGAGTTAGAGAATATTAACTTCAACGGTGGGATAATTGCAAGCAAATTGAAACGGTGGCACGGTTTATTTTAGTTGTCGCGACTGTTGGTTAGCAGGTAGTTATTTGGTTGGTAATTGTATAAGAGTATAATATAATACGTGTGCACGTTGGCTCGATCGGTTTTTATGCAATGTAACAAGAAATAACCTTCGTACATTTAACCCAACAACCAAACCGGTTTGAAAATCAAAACCGTCTTGCAACTGATAATCATAGAATGTTTTGGTAGCGCTGGCAAATCGTGTCTTATCAGGTTTAACAGGTCTCTGACGACGCGAATAACGCGAGTATTAAACATGAATACAACTTGGTTAACTACCTTATATCTCATGTCTATAACACAGTTGTATGTTTTATGTACCAAGAAGAAAAAATGATTGATCGTAGCCTCCTAATTCTATTTATTTTTAAAAAAGTAAAAAACCAAGTAGTGTACTTTTTCAGTAAACAGGTTTAATCGTGTCTTATACAGATATCTATTGCCAGCCCTAGTTTTGGACCCGACTGAACCCGTAGGTTTGAACCTGGTTTAAACCGAATTGACTTGCACCCATAAAAAGCCGAATCGTTTGCTAATATCTACTCCCATCTTACTCTGGTCACTCGGTACGTTGATATTGCTTGGAGCGAAAGTTGTGGAAATTCAACAATGTAGAGTGAAGCTTAACAATATTAATATTCACTTTTGGGTTTTCATGTATAAACAAGAGTTAAATGCTTGGTTGGTCCTTGTGGTTTGCAAAAATTTCATATTTGGTGCTAATGGTTTACTAATTATACGCGTGGTCCCAAAAGTTTTCAAAAATGAACTCGTTTGGTCCCCTGACCTAACCTCTGTTAAATTTCTCAGTTAACTATTTGTGAAATGACTATATTACCCTTGAACAATTAAAAAAAATAAAATATATATATATAAAGAAGTTGGCTCATTATTCATCTTCTTCAACCTCTCTCTCAAAAAAAAAAAAAAACCTCTAATACCATCACCTCCTCCACCTTTACTGTAACACCCCAATCGAAGGCAGAAGCACCGGGGCATTACTTTGGTAGATAGTTCAAAAGCACATGGGACTAAAGTTTAAATTTTAAATTAATATTGAATTATCCAATACACAAGTAATAGACAAATTGTTCACATAAAACAAATTAAAATTTTAAACTAAATCAAACAGCAAGCATCCTATGTGATCAGCTGTCTTGTAAGTATCTTTAGGGATTATTTCCTGTAACATGTGTAAAATAAAGGTCAACTAAAAAGCCGGTGAGCACCTAGGGTTAGTACGTATAATAGATAAATAAAAGTTCACAATTCATGGTATAACATGTATCAGATAGCAATTGTATAACTTAGTTAACAAATAAGTGGTACATCCAAACCTTAGTTGACTAATTGTAGGAACCCAAAAGGTTAACCAAAAGTATGGTCGGTTTCTATCATTCCCAAAAGGTTCTCCCCCTAAAAGGCCAAGGAGTGGGAATGGGTTGTCATACCAATAGATCTTTCATGTACTACCGTTCGGCTTGTACGGAGTTAATGAATGTACATTGGTTTATAAAATATTTGGCAAACAAGTACAACAATAGCAAATAAGATAGCAAGCAACCATGGAATTGAATTGTGCAAGTAGTTGTGTAAGATAGTATGTTTTGATAATGGACACATGAAACACCTCAAAAAGTATAAAAATAGTTGTAAAGGGGGAACTATGTACTCATCTGAACTAGCAAAGCAAACACACGAAAGCTGGTTGTATTTGAAGATGTTGTGTGAACTCCAAAGTGTTACCCCTAGGACATAAAGTATAAGGAAGTTGGAGAATTAACTAGGGTTTTGATTGTATATTTAATGAAATATTGTATGGAAAATAGTTAGCGATTATTTGGTAAAATATCGTTATAAGATGGTAAAAATGATAACGTAGGTGTATAATTTATCTATTAACACATGTTAACTAATTAACATTTAATTTTATAAAACTTATTTATCAAAATAATTCCTACAAAAATGATTTTTATTCGTTTTATTAAGACTGCCTTATTTGACTGATTAAGTAGAATTAATAATGGAGGTGTAAACGGTTTGGTTACTAACTTTTTATTTAACAATTGAATTTAGATTTAAAAATAAACTAGCTTTTAATGAATTGGATTTTAAATTAAACGAAGTTTTAATTAACTGCTATATAATAAATTGGATTGTAATTAGCTTGTTTTGTGAAATGAATGGTTAATAATAATGTTCAAAGTAGAAAAAGAAGAAGGAAAGAAAAAAATTAATAGAGGAACAAAAATTGCGAAAAAAAAAAGGATAGATGAAGGGCTGTTTGGCAACATCTGAATGGTTAAGTGCTGCTGAACTAGTAAGAGGTCTGAACCATTAAGTGCTGAACCAGTAAGAGGTCTGAACCATTAAGAGCATGTATAATGCTTAACCGTTCAGAGGCAAATGTCTGACCAATTCAGATTAGAGGTCTTAGCCATTCAGAGACTCTGTATAAATCTTAACTATCCAGAGGCAAATATCTGAACCATTCAGACATCTACTCGTGAAACAAACAGTCTAAACCATTAAGTGCTGAACCAGTAAGAGGTCTGAACCATTAAGAGTCTCATTAAAAGGTAAACAAACACCCCGAAGTTGTAAAATGTCGTGCTGTTACATTTACCTATCACATTTATTTGATTTTTATTATTACATTATCTTCTATTTTCAATTTTCCCTCAAACTCACCAAGTGTCACTATTGTGAATTGTAGCTGGGTGAAATAAGAATTCGTCATGAGTATCTACAATCCAATAGTTCGAGGCGTGTTACATGATTTCGTTAAAGATGCGGTTATTTAACTTGGTGGAGCCAATCGTTAGTTTAATGTTGCACCGTTGGTTTCTATAATTATCCTTGATGTATAATCCACATATAACTTCGATTGTCTTGAAACAAGTTTCACATCTTTACTCAATTGTACAATAGAGCCCCGCTTGCGGTCTGCTCATATAATGTAATATATGTGTGGGCGCTCGGGGGGGCAAAAGCAAAAGTGCACTAATTTTTAACGTTATTTTACTAATTTCGTGAAAATAACGTTAAAAAGAGGGGATCGTTAATCAGGCATCATGTGGTGGCGTTGATAGCCGAAAGACAAGGGGGTACATGCACCAATTGGCGTTTGTCTCAATTGCTGAGTGTTATGTGCCTTATGTCCAAGGCTTGATGCAAAACCACAATCGAGCCGGGGGTCTCATTGGAAGCAGCCTCTCTATTCCTACGGGGTAGAGGTAAGGCTGTCTACATCCCACCCTCCTCAGACCCTACCTTAGCTTTGCTATAGGTGGGATATACTGAGTACGATGATGATGATGATGATGACTCAATTGTACAATAGCCGGATAATTCATTTTGTGTATGATTTCACATTGTCTCTTGCGGGTTTTCAAATCGATGGTGTAACCTGTTATTATGCCCCTCATGTTAAAAATCTTGTGTGTTTTTACCCAAAGAATGGTGTGGGTGGTTGGTATGGGCATGATGACGTTGGTTGTGGATGCGCTCGGGATGAATTGACAATAATGCTGGTGTAAGGTAGCTAGAGTTCAACAACGGTGATAGGTGATCAGTGACAACTGTCAACGATGGTGACGTGTAACATCCCGAAATTTCTTACTTTATATTATTTTGCAAGTACTAGCGGTCTTGCGAGCACAGAAGAGGTATGACGCAACGGTTTTGTAGGGGGTGTTACGTATTTAATTGAAACTAAATAGGCTGCTTTGGGCTAAAGTTATGTAAGTTGAATACTTGAGGGGCCTAAGTGTATCTTGCAAATCATCCCTTTAAAACCTCTCATCATCAACCTACCAAACCCTACCATCGGCAAACTGCCGACCTCCACATTCTGTGAACATCGTCGCCATCGCAGACCAAGAAGAGAAATCGGAGACCATTTGATCCGTTAGTTCCAGACCATACTCCGGTAAGTACACGATCCCTAAACTGAATAAAGCAATTGTCTTTTTTTTTTTCTTTTTTAATTCCGAATGTGATTGTTTCTAATAAATCTTGAAATATTATGCATTCTGCGTTTATGCTTATTTTAAACAACCCCATGTGTGAATAAAGCAGTTGTCTTTTTTTTTTTTTTTTTTTTTTTTATAAAAAGGTTTTCCATGATTTTTCAATGTTGCAGTAGTTACCAAACTTTTTTTTTTTTTATTTCAGTTTACCTTTGAACCCACAAATCTAATTATTAGTTATATTAGAAGTTTTTTAGTCAGATTCGCCAACAAGGATGAGGTTTATTAAGATCCGTCAAGCAAATCTCCAATGGCGTCTTGTTGAAGGACACTCACAACAAGTATCTCATACGGATACGACGTGTTTTTGAGTTTCAGAAAGGTCAGTATTATGTTGAGTTCACTTCTTGATTTATAGATACTGGTAGTTCGATGGATATACTATCATACAGTATTTAACAAATATAGATAAAAACAAAAATCATCTCATTCGTGGTTGGGGTTAGTGATGGATGGGTTATGGAATTATGTTTAATGAGGCTTTAAGTGTCGATTATTATGAGCTTTTATGTGTGTAATTGCTTGGAATTAGTCGATTATGAGTTATTTAAGGTAAAACACATAATAGGACCACAGAGGCGCGCAAATTATCTGGATACGATGAGTTGAAGGATAAGTCTTTTGACCGTATTGTTTTCAATGCCCCTCATTGCACTACAAGAAATTAACACTTTTAGCGGCGGCACCATTAGCGGCGACAGGCCAAACGTCGCCGCTATTGGTCGATCCGCGTCACGGAGTCTGAAACCAAACCCCAGCCGTTGATCCTTATACTGATCTAACGGTTGGGGATTTAAAAGGCGTTAGCGGCAACAACGGCAAGGTCATTAGCGGCGACATATATCTCCGCTAAAAGTTTGTGTCCCACACTAATCCCCCGCCACACATATCTTATCCTAGTTAAGCTAATAGCGGCGACACTTTGTACACTATCACTACCCCATATATATATATATATAGGGAGAGGATCATGAGAAAACTACATCTAAATGAGAAAACTAGAAAACTAACTAAAAAAACCTAAAAAACATACCATTTTTTTTACAATTTTTTTATAAAAAAAATCGCTAGTTTTTATGCATGGAAAAAAAATTAAAAAAAATTTGTTGTACTGCACATGTGCATTATATGTGTACTACACATGTGCACTATATCCGTAATAGTGCACATGTGTAATACAACAAAAATTATTTTTATTATTTTTTATTTTTGAAATTTTTTTCTATGCATAAAAACTAGCGATTTTTTTAAAAAAATTTAATTTTTTTTGTATGTTTTTTAGGCTTTTTTAGTTAGTTTTTTGATTTTCTCATTTAAACTAGTTTTCTCATGATCCATTCCCTATATATATATATATATATATATATATATATATATATATATAGGAAAAGTGTAAAATACAATACGGCTCAACATACATCACGTACGACAACGTGTGTGATTATGTGTATAACGTGCGTGATTAATATTTTCATCATGCGTGATTAATGTTTTCCAACATGCGTGATTTGGGTTTTTTAGTTTATAACGTGCGTGATTTTCAAATGAACGTGCGTAATTATCTGTCCTACGTGATGTACGTTAAGCCGTATTGTACGTTAACTGGCCTCTATATATATATTTAATCATCTTCGTAAAATACAGCGGAATTTACAGCAGGCCACAAACGAATGGAGTGGTGATGGTCCTCCATTTGGCCCGTATCAGGAAGTGTTGGGAGAGCGGCGAGGATGGTACCGGGGGATGGGGCCTAAACCTTCTTCGAACACGCCATCGAACTTGTCGTCTTCGCAACCTCTGACTCAAGAACCCTTTTCTGAGGTAAAATACGCAATTTATAAAATGATAAACGAACGCATGTTTCCTTGTTAAATATATGTTGGTAGCGTTAATTAATATGCTAATATACATTTTGATATCTATTATTGTAGGAATTTGTTAACAGCTTGTTCCAAACCCCGGCCTTTTTGAACCAACTTTTCCAATCCTTCAGTGCTCTCCATGTACAAGTACAACTTTTATTTAGGTAATTTTTATGTCGTACTGGCGGAGAGTGTGCGAATCTGCTTCAGAGCCCATGTACAAGTACAACTTGGAGAAAATGTATAACCGACTCGTGGTTGCCAACCGAGAAAGTAAGTGTTCCTTCAACAAACGACTCACCCAATCTATTATATTTTACACAATCTTTTACTTTTCATTATTTTATTTTTGCAGGTGTCTTTGATTACGTCTACGAAAACTGGCTCAAAGACTATAAAGAAATGTTCGTTTACGCGTAGACCGATAAGTGTCGCAACTTTGTTCAGCGCACCACCAATAGAGTTGAGAGCCAGCACGCAAATTTAAAAAGATACGTTACGCGCGGGAGTTCATTGGAGCGAATAGCAAGATGCGTCATTGATATAGTTGAAACTCAGTACGATGAAATACAAAAACGATGAACCACCACAGACACCCACTGTTGGACAACCTACGTGGAAGGGTTTCCCATAAAGCACTTGATTTGCTGGCAGCAGAGCTCATGAGGAAGCTGGAGGTGTTGCGGAAACTTAACGCATCATGTGGTTGCCATATGTGGCTTAGCTGTGGATTGCCGTGTGCTTGTAGGCTGGAAAACTACAAACGTACATGTAAAAAATATTAAAACTACAAACCTTTTGTTATTTTGTACGATTTAGCTTTTTCTCACACCGTATTAACTTAATTGTGCAGGGCGTATGATACAACTCGACGACATAGATGTATTCTGGCGTAAGCTTGACTTGCTCCCGTGTAAACTGCTAGACGAGGAAGTCGATGTTGTAGCAGAGCTTAATAATGTGCGGCAACATTTAGAGGCGCAGTCCCCCGTTCAGCAAAAGAGTTTGCTTTCAAAGATAAAAGCGGTCTTCACCCCGAAATCGTCAACCAAGAAACCACCGATCGTCCAGCAAAATACTCGCGGTCGACCTACATAAAAGAAAGTACAAGAAAGGCTAGATGAAGCTGCGAGGTTAGATGAAGCTGCGAGATACAGCTCCTATGGAGAGGACAGCAACGTATATACCGCTTCCCCCAAACATAGGTACGATTTACCCCGACACAGCTCATACGTACCGTCAGAGGGCTCTCGTGGAACTGGTTCGGTTGTAAAGTAACGAAACAGTTCAACGAGTTCTAAAAAGAAGGAGACGCGGGATGATCAGGGTTTTCCATTAATGAGGGGGGCGGGCACTTGTTTTAGAACTCGTTGGAACACGTATGGCCCCGTATTCGAAGTGATTTACTACTGGAGATTGACCATAACGAGCCGCGTTGGAAGCATGTATTCGAAAGATATAACGAAGGAGACTTTAAACGAATACGTAACAGCATCGAATGGCATTCAGTGAAAGGTTCCAACCAATTCACTGGATGGAAATGCCCCACGTAGGGCTTCTTGTAGCGCAAAGGTATAATATTGTCCTCCACGTGCTAAGCATCGAAGGGAGCTCTACCATCTTCCTATTAACGGATGCCCCACTAGATCCACGACCTCAAGCGATAACGCTCGTACATGTTTACGGGGGACACTTCATACATGCTAAGTTGGAAGGAGACTACCCCATGCCTTTAGTGACCCCATTGTGGTCGACACATCGATCAATAGCTGCGAAACGGTGGGAAGAAATGTATAGACCGCGGTTACAACACTACTACGAGTTAACCAATCTTAAATGAGACTCAGACAAAGACAGAGAACCGAGTTTAAATGTTATCGAAGATTAAGCGGAAACTTATATTTTTGTAAATTGTAGAAATTTTTTAATTTATAAAGTTTGTATCATTTTTAATTTTTATAATTCATAATTTTTGTATTATTTTTAGCTTTTCTAAATTGTAGTTGTATTATTTATCAAATAATATTGTTTTCTATAAATATAAACAAAGGAAAACACAAAAAAATAAAATAAAAATGGAGCTTTATATACGTTGCGTAGGGATCCCTACGCAACATATGTAATGCAAATGGCAAAACAGCCCCTGTTTTTGGCTTCGTATTGCCTCAACACAAGGGCAAAATGGTAAAATAATTACCCTAAAACGCAGCGTATTGCCCCATACGCAGCGTCTGTAAAAGGCGGATAATTCCCCCCCCCCCCAAATCAAAGTTTCAAAACCTAAATATGTTAAATTACCATTTTGCCCTTGTGTTTGAGGATATACGAAGCTGATTACAAGGGTAAAAAGGTCATTTACGACCTTTATATACGCTGCGTATGGATCTCTACGAAGCGTATAATCAGCTCCGTATAGCCCAAAAACAAGGGCAAAATGGTAATTTTACTGAATTCAAACTGTTTTTTGAATTTCGTATACGCTTCGTAGGGATCTCTATGCTGCGTAGAGGTTCTGATTTAAATCAGAGAAACCCCTACGCAGCTCTGTTCTTCCTCAAATCACAAAAACACACACAACCGAGAGACATACGAAGGCGACTGAAATAATCGACCGTATACGACACGAATTCGAAGTATAAAACTGGTATTTACTCAACCTATTTAAGTAATTTTGATTTTTTTTTTGTATTTTATCCGTCAATTAGATGTTTTTTAGGTAAATTAGGGTTTGGTTAGTGATTGAACTTTCGTAAATTAGGGTTTGGTTAAGCTTTGATTAGTGTTGATTTGTTTGACTTGTTAGGGTTTAGCCACTGAACTCTCTGAACTGTTTATAGTGAAAACGTGACTGATTTGATGCGATTCGATGATTTTTGATTGAACTTTCGTATATTTCAAACAGTTTTGAATGATTATCTGTTTTTTTTAAACTGTGTTAGTGATTGATGTTGCATCATGTTTCAGATCTGTTTTGATTTAGGAATTCTGATAAATCAGGGTTGAATTGTTGATAGGAATTCTGATAAATCAGCTTTGTTAAATCATTATGCCAAAGGTAGCAGTCTTTCGTGTCGGGTCGGGTAAAGTTATTCATATGGGGTCGGTTAGTGGTGTACGATCTGTTTTCTATATGCCAAACGGCTGCGAAATCGCTTAGTGGTGTTTGGATAGCGTAATAGTGGTATTTATACCTAAAGATGCACTAGACTTTAGTAAAATAAAATCTTGAACAGCCAAAAAGTTGATAGTTTTCTATCTACATGGGACCCTTAGTTAAGACTTTGCTTGATGTATAATTGATGCAATGGATTGTGACAGCTCTATAACATAAAAACACTGATACACGATGACATCCAGGTTTTTGGGCACGGGCGTTTAAACGGCTGCAAACGCAGCCCCAAACGTCAGCGATTAACTGCCGTTTGCGGTTGCGTTTGCAGCCGTTTAAACGTCCGTTTACGGCCGCAAATGCGGTTTAAATGGCAGCGATATCGCCGTAAAGGGCGTTTAAACGACTGCAAACCCAGCCGCAAACGACAGCGAAATCGCAGCCGTTTGCGGCTGCGTTTGCAGCCGTTTAAAAGCCCTTTACGGCTGCAAACGCTGCCGCAAACGGCTGCGATTTCGCTGCCGTTTGCTGCTGCGTTTGCAGCCGTAAACGGGCGTTTAAACGGTTGCAAACGCGGCCGCAAATGGCACGGCTGCGATTTCGCTACCGTTTGCTGCTGCGTTTGCAGCCGTAAACGGGCGTTTAAACGGTTGCAAACGCAGCCGCAAACGGCTGCGAAATCGCTGCCGTTTGGGGCTGCGTTTGCAGACGTTTAAACGCCCGTTTACGGCTGCGTTTGCAGCCGCAGAGGGGCGTTTCTCATGTATATTTAAAAAAAATATATACATGAGAATATATATATATTTTTAAAACTTAAATTGTTTTTTTTAAACAGAAAACTGTTCTTTTTAAACAAAAATTTTTTTTTTTGGTTTTCAGGACGAGAAAGATGGAGGAAATGGATATAGAACAAATTAATCCGGAGCAGGCGCAGCGGCGGACGCGTCCACCGGCGGATCCTCTCGAGAATCACCCGTATTTGGAGTTTCCTCCGGAGTCCGACGCTGCTCTCCGTTGCGAGAAGCTTCGGAAGATGCATGTCGGTGAACATTTTGCGGTTTCTTGGAAAACCCTCCGGAAGCTGGCGGTTGAAGATTGGGCACGGGAGTTTGTTCCCCTTGATTCACCGTGGGATCGACTGTTTGAGCTATCGTTTACGCCGAGCTACAGGGAGATACTGATCGAGTTTCTGTCGTCGTTCGAGTTTCATTCTCGTCAGCCAAATGAGGATGTGGACCCCGCGCAGCCCCCTCCCCCGCCCGAGGTTTGTATACGGAGGCTGAGATCGCTACGGATCTTTATATGACGGTACGTTTAACACAAATTTTGTATTGTTATTATTATTATTTTAATATATAACATTTAAGATTTAATATTAATTTAACGTTTAATAAACATTCATGTAAACAGAGGTTGGTAATGGTTGATAAACCCACGCTTTTAGGGTTTTGGGCTCAGATCGCGGACATCAATCATTAGGACCACCGACAATCCAAGGGGAGGGTTACGTTGATTAACGATCCGCTCTTCAGGTACGTTAGTTATTATTATTTTAATAATAGTTATTATTATTTAAATAAAAAATATATTTTTTTAAACCTAAACTGTTTTTTTTTCTAAACAGAAAACTGCTTTTTTTAAACAAATTTTGTTTTTAAACATAATTTCTTTTTAAACATAATTTTTTTTTTAATTATTTAGTCGAAGTCGAACCGTAAGGCGCGTAGGTCCCTAACGAGCGTCGAAAAAAGTTCGTCGTTAAAATATATTTTAACGACGATCTTATTTCGACGCTCGTTAGGGACCTACGCGCCTTACGGTTCGACATGGACTAAATAATAAAAAAATATAATTTAACGACGATCTTTGTTTTAACGCTCGTAAGGCGCGTACGGTCCTAACGAGCGTCGAAACTAAGTTCGTCGTTAAAATATATATATTTTTATTATTTAGTCGAAGTCGAACTGTAAGGCGCGTAGGTCCCTAACGAGCGTCGAAACTAAGATCATCGTTAAAATATAAAACTTCGATCTTAGTTTCGACGCTCGTTAGGGACCTACGCGCCTTACGGTTCGACTTCGACTAAATAATAAAAAAAACATTTTAACGACGAACTTAGTTTCGACGCTCGTTAGGACCGTACGCGCCTTACGGACGACGTCGACTAAATAATAAAATTATTATTTAGTCGACGTCGTCCGTAAGGCGCGTACGGGCCTAACGAGCGTCGAAACTAAGTTCGTCGTTAAAATACATATATTTTTTTTATTTAGTCGAAGTCGAACGGTAAGGCGTGTAGGTCTCTAACGAGGGTCGAAACTAACTTCATCGTTTTATATTTTAACGACGAACTTATTTTGACGCTCGTTAGGGACCTACGCGACTTACGGTTCGACATGGACTAAATAATAAAAAAAATATAATTTAACGACGATCTTAGTTTAGACGCTCGTAAGGCGCGTACGGTCCTAACGAGCGTCGAAACTAAGTTTGTCGTTAAAATTTTTTTTTTTTAATTATTTAGTCGAAGTCAAACCGTAAGGCGAATAGGTCCCTAACGAGCGTCGAAACTAACGACGAACTTATTTCGACGCTCGTTAGGGACCTACGCGCCTTACGGTTCGACATGGACTAAATAATTAAAAAAATATAACTTAACGACGATCTTAGTTTTGACGCTCGTAAGGCGCGTACGGTCCTAACGAGCGTCGAAACTAAGTTCATCGTTAAAATATATATATTTTTTTATTATTTAGTCGAAGTCGAACCGTAAGGCGCGTATATCCCTAACGAGTGTCGACAGAAAACTGTTTTTTAATAGAAAATATTTTTTTTTAAACTTAAATTGTTTTTTTTTAAACAGAAAACTATTTTTTTAAACAGAATTTTATTTTTAAACAGATTTTTTTTAAACAAAATTTTTTTTAAACAGAAGTTTATTTTTAAACAGAATTTTTTTTAATTATTTAGTCGAACCGTAAGACGCGTAGGTCCATAACGAGCATCGAAACTAAGATTGTCGTTAAAATATAAAACTTCGATCTTAGTTTCGACGCTCGTTAGGGACCTACGCGCCTTACGGTTCGACTTCGAGTAAATAATAAAAAAAATATTTTAACGACGAACTTAGTTTCGACGCTCGTTAGGCCCGTACGCCCCAAATCTCCAAAACACACACAACCGAGAGACATACGAAGTCGACTGAAATAATCGACCGTATACGACACGAATTCGAAGTATAAAACAGGTATTTACTCAACCTATTTAAGTAATTTTGATTTTTTTTTGTATTTTATCCGTAAATTAGATGTTTTTTAGGTAAATTAGGGTTTGGTTAGTGATTGAACTTTCGTAAATTAGGGTTTGGTTAAGCTTTGATTAGTGTTGATTTGTTTGACTTGTTAGGGTTTAGCCACTGAACTCTCTGAACTGTTTACAGTGAAAACGTGACTGATTTGATGCGATTCGATGATTTTTTATTGAACTTTCGTATATTTCAAACAGTTTTGAATGATTATCTGTTTTTTTTAAACTGTGTTAGTGATTGATGTTGCGTCATGTTTCGGATCTGATTTGATTTAGAATTCTGATAAATCAGGTTTGAATTGTTGATAGGAATTCTGATAAATCAGCTTTGTTAAATCATTATGCCAAAGGTAGCAGTCTGTCATGTCGGGTCGGGTAGGGTAGGGTAAAGTTATTCATATGGGGTCGGTTAGTGGTGTACGATCTGTTTTCTATATGCCAAACGGCTGCGAAATCGCTTAGTGGTGTTTGGATAGCGTAATAGTGGTATTTATACCTAAAGATGCACTAGACTTTAGTAAAATAAATTCTTGAACAGCCAAAAAGTTGATAGTTTTCTATCTACCTGGGACCCTTAGTTAAGACTTTGCTTGATGTATAATTGATGCAATGGATTGAAACAGCTCTATAACATAAATATACTGATACACGATGACATCCAGGTTTTTGGGCACGGGTGTTTAAACGGCTGCAAACGCAGCCCCAAACGGCAGCGATTAACAGCCGTTTGCGGTTGCGTTTGCAGCCGTTTAAACGCCCGTTTACGGCTGCAAATGCGGTTTAAACGGCAGCGATTTCGCCGTAAAGGGCGTTTAAACGACTGCAAACGCAACTGCAAACGGCAGCGAATTCGCAGCCGTTTAAACGCCCTAAACGACTGCAAACGCAGCAGCAAAATTATTATTTAGTCGACGTCGTCCGTAAGGCGCGTACGGGCCTAACGAGCGTCGAAACTAAGTTCGTCGTTAAAATATTTTTTTTATTTAGTCGAAGTCGAACCGTAATGAGCGTAGGTCCCTAACGAGCGTCGAAACTAAGTTCGTCGTTTTATATTTTAATGACGAACTTATTTTGACGCTCGTTAGGGACCTACGCGACTTACGGTTCGACATGGACTAAATAATAAAAAAAATATAATTTAACGACGATCTTAACTTTGACGCTCGTAAGGCGCGTACGGTCCTAACGAGAGTCGAAACTAAGTTCGTCGTTAAAATATTTTTTTTATTACTTAGTCGAAGTCGAACCGTAAGGCGCGTAGGTCTCTAACGAGCTTCGAAACTAATTTCGTCGTTTTATATTTTAACGACGAACTTATTTCGACGCTCGTTAGGGACCTACCGGACTTACGGTTCGACATGGACTAAATAATAAAAAAAATATTATTTAACGACGATCTTAGTTTAGACGCTCGTAAGGTGCATACGGTCCTAACGAGCGTCGAAACTAAGTTCGTCGTTCAAATATATATATTTTTTATTATTTAGTCGAAGTCGAACCGTAAGACGTGTAGGTCCCTAACGAGCGACGACACTAAGATCGTCGTTTTATATTTTAACGACGAACTTAGTCTCGACGCTCGTTTGGGACCTATGCGCCTTACGGTTCGACTTCGACTAAATAATAAAAAAATATATTTTAATGACGAACTTAGTTTCGACGCTCGTTAGGTCCGTACGCGCGTTACGGACGACGTAGACTAAATAATAAAAAAATATAATTTAACGACGATCTTAGTAAGGCACGTAGGTCCGTTACGCGCGTCAAAATCCGTAACGAGTCAAAAATATATTGTTTTTTTATCCTTATTTAGTCGATGTCGTCTGATTATTATTTACTGACTGGTTTCCATTTATGCATGTATTTGCACAAAATGATTTCCACTTCGATCACTACTCGATACAAAAGCCGGGAGTGGTGTACGAGTGGGGACTTGTTTTTCTTATATTGCCTCTTATACAAGAGGCCGTGCGCTCTCGCCTACGGGTTGACGCAGTATTTCGCCTCCGCGCATCATCGACAGGAGCGCGGACTGCTTTACAGCGGCGCCTACGTGACCAGGATAGCCCTTTCGTTGGGCTATCATCCGGAGAATGACCGCGGCCGTGTAGGCCCGGCGAAACAGCCGAAGCGGATGGGGATGAACACATTAAACGGAATGCAAGTTACCAAAGACTTCTGTGACAACCCTCACTAAACCAGGTATCCGTACGACTTGATTAATAATTAATTACTGCTTAATTACTGTGCTTGCTTGAACTTGTGGATAAACTGCTACTTGAATACTGATACATGTACTTACTTGCATCATACTTTACTTACCATCACTACATTATTTACATGCTGAACCTTAGTGACAAACATGATGCACAAAAAGCACAGTAGCACTATAAACGGATAACCTATTGAACCTGCTGATAAAGCCAGCATCAGGCAGACACTGCCTCTAAGGCCTGTATGAGCCAGAAATATTTTACTACACTAGTGGTGAGTGTAGGGATACAAGGGTTGTAGAACTGCGTCTCTAGGAATAAGTACAATGACTGGATGTGCCTAAAACGTGCTCTAAGCACAAGAACTCAGCACTTTAATAAACAATTCAGCTTTTAGCTAACTAATAAAGTGCCAAAACATGAGGAAAATATTCCTGACACTTTGGAGGAATAAGTTGTGTCACAAAAAAATAATTATAACGACACTTTAAAGCTTGCTTAACGCTTTAACGGATCTCTATCCAACCGAACAACCGGACTATACCCGAAACATGAAAATATTGTTAATAACATTGTTTATCTTTTTCTGAGCCAGTTAGGGTCCCTGAATACCCTAACACCCGCTATAACGCATGACACACTAGTAACCGGGTTAATCACTTAACTAACTAGATTAACCTAACTTTACACTAACTATTTTGGTTGGATTTGAACTAGCTACCCCCCCCTAACCAAACCGTCCCCAAGAGGGGGACACCCTTTGTCCTTCTTGTGATTATTTTATTAAACTTGTCCCATATCTACTAAACACAAGAACTCTTGGGTAATGATCATATGTATTGCCTATAAGTTCTAACCTAAACACCACATATCATTCTTACACACAACTCACCAACACACACACTCCCTCTCCTCTCCAAAACTCTCGGCCGAACACCCCCTTGAGCACCCATCCATTTTCGATTTTGATCAAGCAATTCAAAGTATCTACAAGTGTTAAGGATCGCGTATAAGGAACCTTGGTGCATTCGGAAGGCGAAGGACCTCACTACATTGCTTTTATCCACTCATTTTGCGCTTAGATTCTTCCCTAGCCTCGAGCTAGTAGTAAGTTGCTATAATCACCCTCTCGAACTATTTTGAAGTGGTTAAAATGATATGTAACGGTTAAAAGTCGCAAACATACAAGATGAAGCATAAAAGTCTACTAAAAACACTAAAAGTGATGGTTAAAAGCTCATATGTTGTGTAAATCTTGTAGTAATTGATTTGTGTGATTATTTGGACCCGATCTATGTTGTGGTAGCTCGGATCGTCATTTAACCCGGGCTGGTCATGACCTTGGATCATGACATAAGGTTGTTTTGGAAGTAACAAGGGTTAAAGGATGAAACTCTACCACACACGAATCATGAACTTGTGTAAAAGCGATTTTGCTTGTAAAATAGTGTTTAAAACTAGTGGATCTACGTATCTACAAGCGGTATTTTCAAAGAACCAAGTATCAAAGAAATCATGTTTTCTAAAGACGGATCTTACACTAACACGAATGATTTTTAGAACACACAAGTGTGTAAACACTTGTGTAGCACACACTTTCGACAAAATAACTATTTTTGAAGAAGATGACGAGAAGTTGTAAAGACGGAACTCCCCTAAAAACGAGGTTTTTACGAAATCGGATTGCTTTATATAAAGATCCGCAAAAGTAATGAGATTTACTTCATAATATTAGAAAACCACAAGTTCAGGTGATTTTTGCGACTTATATATATTCGTTGACTAGTTTGTTGTCTTGGACATTGTTTTGATTAAATGAAAAGAATGTTGGTTTGATTTATAAAAGAAAATGATACGCTTAAAAGCGTGGCCACCTCCGGTTACAGAGGAAACTCTGGCGAAATTTTTCTAAAAACCTAACACTTAGAATTAATTTCACTATAAGTGTTAGAAATACTTTTCGACTTGTTTTCAAATTAAAGATTTCGCCACGACTTTATTCACAAAACATCGGAGGTGGGATTTCACAAAATAAAACTTGGTAAATATATATTTAGTATATATTTTTCATAAAGTCACTTGATATGTGTTTATGATTATTTTGTGAAAATACTAGTATTATTTTTAGGGTAAAAATAATACTATCGAATGTTAATGGATCCAGAATAATACGAACTCTCTACGACAAATATATAAGCTACACCGGTAATTATTATTACCACTCGATCATTAAAACGTAACTTACACATTTTAAGAAAATATGACTTAACGCGTATTTTTGTGTAACACCTCGAAAATTCACGTCCTATAATGTGTTGACACGTGTCATAGGTTTGAACGTGTGAAAGAATGTTCTTAAAGGACTAAAGTTGACAAACAATGAAATTATGTAAATATAAGGGTTCAAAGTGTCAAGAATGAATAAATACACTTTACAATAACCCTACATAATGTTTATAACCTAAAACGAATAGATCATGGATCATACGAAGCGAATTGTGAAAGAAAGTGAGAGATTACAAACTACGGGAGTTAAATGTGTCAACATGTTAAAGATATACCTCTGAGTGACCTTTTAAGCAAACTCGAAGCTTTGTAACGATTAATTATGCTCACTAGAATGTACCATAAAAATTTCACCAAGTTTCGTTACCGTATGAGAAAGTTGTGATAAAATTCGTGTGTGAGGGTTAGAATCGTCAACATTGAAATTTAGGGCTTTTCGGGTGATCACAAAGTTACCCGAGGACTTGACAAAGTGGGTATAAGTATTAAAGCCCCCATATATAAATTACAAAGCCTTAAAATGCAAGAAATGTTGAGAAAACGACCTTTCGGGGGACTAAGGACCAAAGTGCAATAAAAAGAAACATGTTTACCTGATCCGGAGGCCCAGGCGGCCCGCATCAGGATTTCTAAAATCGAAAGCGGGCCGCGTGCGACCTGCAGATGCAGAAAAAACAGGCAGCTGCCTGTTGATGCATGTAACCGGCTCAAAACTCATTTTTTCGATACCTTGGGCTGCCTAAGGTGGTTTTTAGCATGTAGGGCACTTGTGGTTGATATTATAACACTCCTAGACTTAGGTGTTGATGATCCAAGCATGTTTGAAGTTGTTTATAAGACCCACATGTTACCACATTGATCATTCATCAACCTCTGAGCATTTCTGGAGCATTCAAGCAGGTCACAAGCATTTCACATCATCCATTAGTCGTGTGTAAGCATGCCTAACCTTCTCTAATTCATTTATACTTAGTTTATAGCCTAGAAATTAAACCGTCGTAACTACGGTTTGACTTTTCGATAAAACACAATCGGTCCAGAGTTTAGTCGAATCAAAAGTTGTTATAAGTTGGTATTTATATGGTTAATAAACCCCTAAAAGGGCACTCACTGATTCGAATCCTAACTAGGTCGTTTGTCGAGTCAAAGGTTGTCCGAAAAAGTCAACAGAAACCTTAATCGCATATTTAACGATACGGAAGGCGTGTAACCTGTTTTATCAGTTATACAACTTGAAAATAAGTATAATAACTTCTCTAAACTTGTTTGATTCGACAACTTTATGTTTTGAACCGATTCGGAACCGAGAGACGCAAAAGTTTGACTTTTGCTTTGACATCAGTTCTGACCCGATTTTTATAGGTTTAGACATACCTTAAAGTTCCATTAGGAGCTAGTTACATGTGTGTATAACCCTCTGCGTTTATACCACATAAATCCTTAATCGTCCGACGTTTCCGTTAATCGCCTAAATAGTGACCGTAATGCCCTTATCATCATAAAACGAGAATTTTGGAAATATGAAAGTGCAATAATCTTAGTTACTGATTATTAAACATGTCTGTAAATTTTCACATCAATCGGAGGTCCAGATTAGGACTTATGCTTAATGACGTAATTATGGCGATTCTTAGTGATTAAATGACGTCATTAGCATAAAACCTATCTAAACCCAATTTTTGACACCAAACCTTTTACCCACTGATGTAATATAATATTTTGGGATTTTTGAAGATTTTTAATTATTTTTAAACTGATCATAAGCAAGGATTAGTGCCTTAATTCGGTTAATACCGAATATACCCTTTTCGGCCATAAAATGAGTTTTACAAATCCTTTTAACGCCAATCCAATTGCTACTGATTTTAAATAATAAATGTAGTGTTTTGAGCCTGTTTATTTGATCAGAAAACTCAGAATCATATTTTAACCCGTACGTCGCTTAAAACGGCTTTATACGCGTATTATACGCATAGTTTGGGTTTAAAACTATTTTGACATATAAGACTTATAACCAAATGTTATAACCTGTTAAAATAAACTATTTTAGTGATGTAATCAGACCCGGTTCACATAAACCTAATTAATTCCTTTTATAACCTTTAAAATGACCAAAATACCCCTACGGGGCTTATTTTGAGATTTAACTCGTTTTGGGCATAACGGAAGATATCCTACTGATATCGCAACATATTTAAGGCATGTTAACTTAGGAAACCTGTTTAGGACTCTTACGGATACCCGTTACGCTTATTGCGCGTTCGGTTCGGTTTATGTAACTAGTTTACATAAATTAGCCGAAACGGGTCAAACCTTAACGGTGTCATCTCAAAATCCAGAATGTTTATAATATACCCATATTAAACAAGTCTTCAAACTTGTCGGGTCTAAATCACATTCTATCCGGTCTTCGCTTAATCGTGCGTACGAACCGTATCTTTAAAACTAACCGGTCTAAGCTTAAGCTTAATAAAAGACCCGTTAGGATTCTAATAGGTTATTATTAAACCTTCGTTCCAGATTAGGAGAACCCGGTAAAAGATACTTGCATTCGCTGAATTGTGATATATACTTGCACAGGTAAATACTTTTAACTTATTTTCCCTATACGGGCTTGGGTTACGGTATATAGCATACCGCTTGATCGGGCATCAAATATCCACATTATGTGGGTAGTTGAATAATTTGATCGGCTCGTTTAAACAGTCTTGATTACTTTACAGCCTTTGGGGGGTTAATGACCATGTCCCGGATATCCTTGGCATCATCTTACAAGATGGCCACGACCTGAGCACGGGGTGTAGGCGTACACCTGTCAGTGTATAACTCTATATTGTGGTGTGTCTATTGATCTTTAACCCGGACAAGATCCGGGCTACTGAACGCATAAGTAACATGTAATTCGTTCACAAGATTATAATATTAAATAATTCTCCCAAGTTAAAAAGATTAATCTTGCCTCTGTGCATTTTAATCAAATTATAAAACATTTATGCCACGTGCATCCAAACCAATTTTCTTAAACCATTTTCAAAATGAGTCAGTTGAATGTATTTACCAGTGTAAACTGACGTATTTTCCAAAAAGGCTAAATGCAGGTACTATACGAAATTGGCTGGATATATTCTCCTTAGCATCAATAGAAGTCTCGCAAGCTTAAGATGCCTAAAGTCTGTTGAACTATTGTTTCCATTTTATGATTTGATCCTTCTGTGGATAAACTTCCGAATATTGTGACAGTTGATATTACAATAATAAATTCGATTGTATTATATTTTCAATTGCTTCCGCTGTGCTTAATAACATTGTGTTGTTTGACTATTATGTTGCCAACCATGACGTCACGATACTCCCCACCAGGCCCACCGGTGACACGTGGAAATCGGGGTGTGACATTTTGTCAAGGTATTATTTTGGGAAAATTTATGTAATAGAAAATATAATATTTTTGAGAAGAATATTTATATTTTGGAGTTAGAAATAAATATATATTAAGTGAGACTTAATAATATATTTCGAAATTATACGAACACACATGTATTAAATCCCCCATCCTTGGGAAGGAAAATGATTACCAAGTATACAGAATGTAAACACGAAATAGTTGCCTAACTATTTCCCGAAAACTTAAACCTTAAAGCTAAGGCACGGCCGTCCGTCTAATAGAGTTAGTACATGTAGGTCGTCACACAGCTGCTTGATTTGGAGGTATACTTGGTAGAGACGCACCACTGTGAGTTCATGTCCCCCTTTTCTCTTAACTGTTTTCAGTTTTCTAAACTGCGGGGGTGAAATACATGTTACTATGATTATGAGTACTTTATACATGGTATGGTTAGCATAAGGAGGGTTACTACTTAGATCATGTGAGTAGGTAGGCAGAAACTGGAGGCCATTAATCCTCATTGTAGGACCGAGGGACGTAAGCGGTAGATCTATCTGGGTGTAGCGATCCCAACCCCAGGCCCAACGGAACGGACCTCGTGGTGACTTTGTGCCCAACGCGAAATCCGCTAGGTTTGAGTCTTCCTACTTGCACTTCACACATATCAATGGCCTTGCAAACCATTGGTGATCTCTTTTTCCTTATTTGCTACATACCAGGGATTTTTATACTTACAAGTGTTTTACATACTCACTACACATGAACTCGCTCAACATTATTGTTGATTTTTCAACTTACATGTATTTCAGGGAATTAAAGGATCTGGCGCGGTATGACACGTTTTCCCGCTGCACTAGTTTCGAGGTCATCCGGGTTTAGGGAATGTGACTCTTTCCTGGACAAGTCACAGTCCTTAAATTGTGTTTATGTTGATGTTGTGTTTGTTGAACAATGTTTATGTCATTAGGATGTGTTTCCGTTAAGACAATGTTATTATTTGGTTTTTAAAACTTAATCGAATGGATGATCTTGCATGGTTTTATTTCATATAGCTTTGTTATGGTTAAGCTATGGTATTAAGAAGTCACACCAAAATAACCACGCTTCCGCAAAGCCAGGGTGTGACAGCTTGGTATCAGAACTCTGATCATAGCGAACTAGGATTCCTTCTCGAGTCTAGACTATGATCACTAGGGCTCTCACGAAAACATTTTTATTGCATACCATTTAAGTCCAGATCCAAAACTTTTTACAAACAAATGTTGAGCACATTTATTTATTATTTTAGGCTCAGTCTGGAAAGGCTGAGGCTCAGTCTGGGAGGCTGAGGCTCGGTCTGGGAGGCCGAGGTAGTTGGCTAGTGGGACTAGGAGAATTGGCTAGTGGGACTAGGAAGAGCAGTCTGGGAGGCTAGTGGGACTAGGAGAATTATTTGATTGCTGACTTGGTGACTAATGTGCTTATCTGATTGTATGATTGACTGTTTGTGCATGTTTGTGTTTATGTTACAGACACCATGGACACCTCTGGCACAGGTGACTCAGACACCACATGACCTAGACCTATAGTATCAGACGACCTAGTGTCTTCGGAGCGCGAGGTTCACACATCCGACGTTACTAGCACGGACGAGGACGACTTTCAGCCCTTTGCCTTACCTGATGGTGCTGATGAGCTCGCTGATGGCCCTTTGGCCGGGGACCTACCACTTGTGGAGATCCCTGCTCCCATACCACTTGCTTCATATCCTGCTTACGATTTGCTTCTCGATGCCGACGATGATGGCGGCGTCGATCTGTTTGATGACGAGCCCTTAGAGGATGATGTTCAGGGCGAGGCCCTTCTTGCTGCTGGTGATCTCTTGATGATCGCAGATGCTCCCGCCGAGGAGTCACCCGTTCACTCTCCGGTCCCAGACTCTTTCGAGTCTGTGGCCTCCGCACCTTCACACACCCAGAGTGCGCAGCACTTCTCACATGGATCAGATTCCGACCAGGCATCCTCTGTTGCCCCTATTCCTAGTTTTCCTTTTGACCATGATGATGTGGAGGATTCCGATCCTGTCTTTCCCCCAGGATTCGACCCAGATCAGGATATAGAGTTTATACCCATGGATCAGCCTATGGAGGATCCAGTCGACCCAGTTGATCCCATCGACCCTGAGTTTGATTTTGAGATGGCCTTTGATGACCTCGAGCCTGCCATGGCCCCTGAGCAGGTAGCCGCTCTAGACCCTGCGTTTGAGCACGACCCAGTTCATGCTGACGCACCTATTATTGAGCCTGTCATTGCTGACCCACCTATTGATGATCACCCAGTGGATGCTCCGTTGTTGGAGGGCGATCATGTCATTGCTGCTGATCATGTTGATCCCCCACATATTGCTGATGCACCAGTTGACCCTCTTGTTGCACCTCACCATGATCCTATGCCAGTTCAGTTTGATCGTGCACTTTTTGAGGCACAGATGGACCCACGAGATGAGCACGCCCAGTGTGGGTGGATTCCTGCTGATGACGAGGTCCCACCTATTCCCCCTCAGATCACTGATACCCGTCACATTGATACCTCCTTTTCATTTCCTCGGTTTACACCTCCAGCGCGGCCTGGAGAGGGTTCTTCGGCTCACCCTTTTGGACATGTACCGGTATCTATCCCTGCTATACCACCGTCTGCTACTTTTCCCCCTGTTTCTCCATTTCATGTGGCACCTTTTGATCCCACCAGTGAGCCGTTTCTCTGGACGTCACCTTCTGTTATGCCACCAACCGACCCCTACCATTCTTTCCATATGGGGTATACTATTGAGGACGTTTTGATGTCTTTTGTCGCCCAGCACAAGGCACACACGCAGCGCATTCAGGAGCTTGAGAGAGCCCAGCCGCCGCCGTGTCAGTGCCAGGGTCAGACCCACTCTCCTTTGCAGCCCTCTCGACCTTTACCACCAGACTATGCTGTACGCCTTTTGGCACTTGAGCAGCAGGTTGCTTCTTGGTTGCGTACCCAGAGAGCCATTTGCGTCGCTTGTTTTACACTCACTTTCCCCCTCCTCCACCACCATCCGTGTAGAGCTCTTCAGTACCGTATGGGTAGACGTTGGTGAGAAGACGGCGAATGCTTTTGACTGCACAGCATTTTTGGAGACTACATTTTGATTCTGACTTTTGTTGATCATGTATATGGGATGTATTGACACTGATTTGATATAGTTTTTGGACTAGGGTGATGTAGCCCTTGGTCGACTGATGTTGTATGACACTGTGATGTACTTGTACGCTTACTATGTGGTCTCAATATATGGCAATCGCAGTATTCTCATCATATTTGATGCTTGATTTGGTTATTTATATTCTGTGACATGGGATGTTGTGTGATTGATGTTTGTGACATGGGATGTTGTGTGATTGATATAATTATAACATGAGATGTTATGTACTATTACTATCATAATAAAGCGTATGTATTATAACTTGGGATCTTTATTATGGCCTGACCGACGTAAACACATCTTTTAGAAGATGCCGCCGAAATGTCCAACGCCGATGCCTAGCAATGAGGCAGAACTCCAACAAGTCATCGCTGCTGCTATCGCGCAATACGCCGCCTCGCAAGGAGGACCCAACGGAAGCAGCTCAAACAACAATGGCAACAACAATCCACCACATGGGTGCACTTACAAGCAGTTTCTGGACTGCAAGCCTGTCAACTTTGATGGCACAGGAGGTGCTGTCGCCTTTGTTCGTTGGGCTGAGAAAACTGAATCTGTTCTTCGCATGAGCAAATGCGCACTAGATCAGCAAGTCACCTATATTTCTGGGCTATTCTTGGATGGAGCCCTCTCTTGGTGGAATTTGCAAGTACAGACACTTGGTGAAGCTGCTGCCTACGCGCTAACCTAGACCGAACTGAAGGAACTTATGCGCAAAAAGTACTGCTCACGCGCGAAAATCCAAAGATTGGAAACTGAGTTCTGGCATTTGAAAATGGAAGGTCCAAAGATCGCAGAATACGTTCAAAGGTTCCATGACTTATCGCATGTGGTACCCTACATGGTGACTCCGGAGTTCAAGCGGATTGAACGTTTCATTTGGGGATTAGTTCCTCAAATCATAAGCATGGTGACCTCCTCCAAGCCTGCAACAATTACTGAGGCAATCGAATTGAGCGTAGCTCTCACTAAGGAGGCTATCCGCCTGAACAAGTTTGGTGAGATCGAGGCTAAGAAGAAAGAGACTCACGTCGAGTCATCAGGAGGTAACAAACGGAAGTTCTCGAACTTCAAGCAGGGCGCCAGTGTGGTGGTTAAGAAAGGAGGATCAGGCACGCCAGCTCAGGATACAGCTGGTAGTGGAAAGAAAGGAAAGGGATATATGGGCACCCAGCCCAAGTGCAACACCTGCCAACGTCACCATTCTGGCCGATGCGGGCCAAAAGTATGTGAAGCTTGTGGAAAGACTGGTCACTTGAAGGATTCTTGTTGGGCTAGTGCTGGCCGGGGAGGCCAAGGAGGATTTGGGAATAGAAATAATAATCGTGGTGGTATTGGGAATCGCCCACAGGGGAACAATTGAGGAAACGGGAATCGAGGCAACAATGCGAATCAAGCTGGTAATGCGAACCAAAACAATAATCAAGCTGGTGGAAACGGGCAGAGACCCGGATGCTTCAACTGTGGTGATCTTGGGCATTACAAGAGGAACTGCCCAGAGTTGAACCAAGCCCGTGGAAGAGTGTTCCATATCGAAGCAAGGGAAGCGCGCCAGGACCCCAATGTCGTTACTGGTACGTTCCCTGTGAACCAACGCTATGCATCCGTTTTATTTGATACTGGTGTCGATTATAGTTTCGTATCGTTAGAATTTAAGAATATGCTTGGTTTAACCGCTAGTAAGTTAGATATTCCCTACTCAATCGAATTGGCCAATGGGAAGTTAGTAGAAGCCAATGAAGTGATCAGAGGTTGTGCCATCGAGTTGGGAGAACGTGAGTTTACTTTGGATCTACTACCAGTCCAGCTGGGGAGCTTCGACGTGGTGGTAGGAATGGATTGGTTATCAGGTAACAAGGCTGAGATAGTTTGTCACGAAAAGGTTGTTCGTATCCCAACCGAAGATGGCGAAACAATTGTTGTTCACGGGGAGAAACGTGATACGCCGTTAAGAATTATCAGCTGCCTGAAAGCGCGAAAGTGTTTGCAGAAAGGATGTGCTGCCTTCCCGGCACACATTGTAGACAAGAAAGCTGCAGAACCGAAGATCGAAGACATCCCTGTCGTGAGGGAATATCCAGAAGTCTTCCCAGAGGACTTACCTGGACTGCCACCTCAGAGACAAATAGAGTTCCGCATTGACTTAGTTCCAGGCGCTGCGCCTGTGGCTAAGGCACCTTATAGACTTGCTCCGTCTGAGATGCAAGAATTGTCGACACAACTTCAAGAGTTGTTAGACAAGGGATTTATCCGACCAAGCTTCTCGCCTTGGGGAGCTCCGGTCCTGTTTGTCAAGAAGAAGGACGGTAGTTTTCGTATGTGCATCGACTACAGAGAATTGAACAAGCTGACGATCAAGAATAGATACCCTCTGCCAAGGATTGATGATCTGTTCGACCAACTGCAAGGCTCAAGCTTTTATTCAAAGATCGATCTTCGATCTGGATACCATCAGTTAAGGATACAAGAGGAGAGTATCCCAAAGACAGCCTTCAGAACTCGTTATGGGCACTACGAGTTCCTAGTTATGCCGTTTGGGTTAACAAACGCACCTGCAGTCTTTATGGACTTGATGAATAGAGTTTGCAAGCCGTACTTGGACAAGTTCGTGATTGTGTTTATCGACGACATCTTGATTTATTCAAGAACAAAGGCTGAGCACGAACAACATTTAAGAGTTATTTTGGAGTTGCTGAAGAAGGAACAGTTGTATGCCAAGTTCTCTAAGTGCGAGTTTTGGCTACGAGAAGTACAATTCCTTGGACACGTGGTGAACGGAGATGGAATCCACGTGGATCCCACCAAGATCGAAGCGATCAAGAATTGGGAAACGCCAAAGACGCTAACCGAGATTCGGCAATTCTTAGGTTTGGCTGGTTACTACCGAAGATTCATTGAGAATTTTTCAAAAATCGCTCAACCATTGACGCTCCTCACGCAGAAAGATAAGAAGTTTGATTGGGGAATCTAATAGGAAGAAGCGTTCCAGATATTGAAGGATAAGCTCTGCAATGCGCCAATCTTGGCACTACCAGAAGGTACAGATGATTTCGTGGTATACTGTGACGCCTCACATCAAGGATTGGGTTGCGTGTTGATGCAACGCCAGAAGGTTATTGCTTACGCATCGCGTCAATTGAAAGTACATGAAAAGAACTATACCACACATGATTTGGAACTTGGCGCAGTGGTTTTCGCATTAAAGATCTGGAGACACTACCTTTATGGTACAAAGTGTACAATTTTTACAGATCACAAGAGCCTACAACACATATTCAACCAGAAGGAGTTGAATATGAGACAAAGACGATGGGTTGAGTTATTAAATGATTACGATTGCGAGATAAAGTATCATCCAGGGAAGGCGAATGTGGTCGCCGATGCCCTAAGTCGAAAGGAGAGGATCAAGCCCATAAGGGTTAGGGCTTTAGAAATGATTATCCAAACCGATCTTTCCTTGCGCATTCGTGCCGCGCAGAAAGAAGCTCTCAAGGAAGGAAACCTTGAAGAAGAATATCTCCGTGGGATGGAGAAGCTACTGGTACCAAACGAGGAAGGAACGTTATGTTTTGAGAAAAGGATTTGGGTTCCTTTGTTTGGAGGTTTAAGGAAGGTTATTTTTGATGAAGCTCACAAATCGCGGTACTCTATCCATCCAGGAGCGGATAAGATGTACCAAGATCTCAAGGATTACTATTGGTGGCCCAGGATGAAAGGCGATGTTGCTGTTTATGTGAGCAAGTGTCTAACGTGTGCTAAGGTTAAAGCCGAATACCAGAAGCCTTCAGGACTTCTGCAACAACCTGAGATTCCCAAGTGGAAATGGGAACAAATCTCCATGGATTTTATTACAAAGTTGCCAAGAACGCCAAGAGGTCATGACACTATCTGGGTGATAGTTGACCGCCTAACAAAGTCAGCACACTTCTTACCTATCAGAGAAAAGGATAACACTAGCAAACTGGCTGAAATTTACATGAGAGAGATCGTCGCACGTCATGGAGTGCCTCTCTCGATCATCTCTGATAGAGACGGAAGGTTTGTGTCAAGGATATGGCAATCCTTCCAAGAAGCTTTTGGCTCACAATTAAATCTGAGCACTGCGTTTCATCCGCAAACTGACGGTCAAAGCGAGCGAACGATGCAGACTTTGGAAGACATGCTGAGAGCGTGTGTTATGGATTTGGGCGGTAGCTGGGATAAGCATTTGCCTTTGGTCGAATTTTCATACAACAACAGCTACCATACCAGTATTGGTGCCGCGCCATTCGAAGCTCTTTACGGACGCAAGTGTCGATCACCCCTATGTTGGGCTGACGCAGGTGATAGACAGCTTGTTGGTCCCGAAATCGTCCAAGAGACGACAGACAAGATTGCGCAGATTCGAAAACGCATCGAAGCAGCTCGTGAAAGACAGAAAGCCTATGCGGATCCAAACCGGAAACATTTGGAATTCCAAGTTGGAGATATGGTTTTATTGAAAGTTTCACCCTGGAAGGGTGTGGCACGCTTTGGAAAGCGTGGAAAGTTAAATCCGCGCTACATTGGTCCTTTCAGAGTTTTGGAAAGAATAGGGCTAGTAGCATACAAGTTGGACCTACCTGCTGAACTCCATTCTGTTCACGATACATTTCATGTATCCAACCTGAAGAAAAGTCCAACTCAAGATACCATTGCCATTCCCATCGACGAGATTCATGTTGACGACACGCTCCATTTCGTTGAAGAACCGGTCAAGGTTACGGATTGGAAAGTAAACAAGACCCGCCGGAGCAGTGTCAAGCTCGTCAAAGTTCGTTGGAATGCCAGACATGGTCCTGAATACACCTGGGAGCGTGAGGACCGGATGAAAGAGAAATACCCCCACCTATTTCCTAAGAACCCTGCATCTACAAGCAGAACTTAAAATTTCGGGACAAAATTTTTCTAACGGGGGGAGAATGTGACAACCCTCACTAAACCAGGTATCCGTATGACTTGATTAATAATTAATTACTGCTTAATTACTGTGCTTGCTTGAACTTGTGGATAAACTGCTACTTGAATACTGATACATGTACTTACTTGCATCATACTTTACTTACCGTCACTACATTATTTACATGCTGAACCTTAGTGACAAACATGATGCACAAAAAGCACAGTAGCACTATAAACGGATAACCTATTGAACCTGCTGATAAAGCCAGCATCAGGCAGACACTGCCTCTAAGGCCTGTATGAGCCAGAAATATTTTACTACACTAGTGGTGAGTGTAGGGATACAAGGGTTGTAGAACTGCGTCTCTAGGAATAAGTACAATGACTGGATGTGCCTAAAACGTGCTCTAAGCACAAGAACTCAGCACTTTAATAAACAATTCAGCTTTTAGCTAACTAATAAAGTGCCAAAACATGAGGAAAATATTCCTGACACTTTGGAGGAATAAGTTGTGTCACAAAAAATAATTATAACGACACTTTAAAGCTTGCTTAACGCTTTAACGGATCTCTATCCAACCGAACAACCGGACTATACCCGAAACATGAAAATATTGTTAATAACATTGTTTATCTTTTTCTGAGCCAGTTAGGGTCCCTGAATACCCTAACACCCGCTATACCGCATGACACACTAGTAACCGGGTTAATCACTTAACTAACTAGATTAACCTAACTTTACACTAACTATTTTGGTTGGATTTGAACTAGCTACCCCCCCCCCCCCCTAACCAAACCGTCCCCAAGAGGGGGACACCCTTTGTCCTTCTTGTGATTATTTTATTAAACTTGTCCCATATCTACTAAACACAAGAACTCTTGGGTAATGATCATATGTATTGCCTATAAGTTCTAACCTAAACACCACATATCATTCTTACACACAACTCACCAACACACACACTCCCTCTCCTCTCCAAAACTCTCGGCCGAACACCCCCTTGAGCACCCATCCATTTTCGATTTTGATCAAGCAATTCAAAGTATCTACAAGTGTTAAGGATCGCGTATAAGGAACCTTGGTGCATTCGGAAGGCGAAGGACCTCACTACATTGCTTTTATCCACTCATTTTGCGCTTAGATTCTTCCCTAGCCTCGAGCTAGTAGTAAGTTGCTATAATCACCCTCTCGAACTATTTTGAAGTGGTTAAAATGATATGTAACGGTTAAAAGTCGCAAACATACAAGATGAAGCATAAAAGTCTACTAAAAACACTAAAAGTGATGGTTAAAAGCTCATATGTTGTGTAAATCTTGTAGTAATTGATTTGTGTGATTATTTGGACCCGATCTATGTTGTGGTAGCTCGGATCGTCATTTAACCCGGGCTGGTCATGACCTTGGATCATGACATAAGGTTGTTTTGGAAGTAACAAGGGTTAAAGGATGAAACTCTACCACACACGAATCATGAACTTGTGTAAAAGCGATTTTGCTTGTAAAATAGTGTTTAAAACTAGTGGATCTACGTATCTACAAGCGGTATTTTCAAAGAACCAAGTATCAAAGAAATCATGTTTTCTAAAGACGGATCTTACACTAACACGAATGATTTTTAGAACACACAAGTGTGTAAACACTTGTGTAGCACACACTTTCGACAAAATAACTATTTTTTAAGAAGATGACGAGAAGTTGTAAAGACGGAACTCCCCTAAAAACGAGGTTTTTACGAAATCGGATTGCTTTATATAAAGATCCGCTAAAAGTAATGAGATTTACTTCATAATATTAGAAAACCACAAGTTCAGGTATTTTTGCGACTTATATATATTCGTTGACTAGTTTGTTGTCTTGGACATTGTTTTGATTAAATGAAAAGAATGTTGGTTTGATTTATAAAAGAAAATGATACGCTTAAAAGCGTGGCCACCTCCGGTTACAGAGGAAACTCTGGCGAAATTTTTCTAAAAACCTAACACTTAGAATTAATTTCACTATAAGTGTTAGAAATACTTTTCGACTTGTTTTCAAATTAAAGATTTCGCCACGACTTTATTTACAAAACATCGGAGGTGGGATTTCACAAAATAAAACTTGGTAAATATATATTTAGTATATATTTTTCATAAAGTCACTTGATATGTGTTTATGATTATTTTGTGAAAATACTAGTATTATTTTTAGGGTAAAAATAATACTATCGAATGTTAATGGATCCAGAATAATACGAACTCTCTACGACAAATATATAAGCTACACCGGTAATTATTATTACCACTCGATCATTAAAACGTAACTTACGCATTTTAAGAAAATATGACTTAACGCGTATTTTTGTCAAGGTATTATTTTGGGAAAATTTATGTAATAGAAAATATAATATTTTTGAGAAGAATATTTATATTTTGGAGTTAGAAATAAATATATATTAAGTGAGACTTAATAATATATTTTGAAATTATACGAACACACATGTATTAAATCCCCCATCCTTGGGAAGGAAAATGATTACCAAGTATACAGAATGTAAACACGAAATAGTTGCCTAACTATTTCCCGAAAACTTAAACCTTAAAGCTAAGGCACGGCCGTCCGTCTAATAGAGTTAGTACGTGTAGGTCGTCACGCAGCTGCTTGATTTGGAGGTATACTTGGTAGAGACGCACCACTGTGAGTTCATGTCCCCCTTTTCTCTTAACTGTTTTCAGTTTTCTAAACTGCGGGGGTGAAATACATGTTACTATGATTATGAGTACTTTATACATGGTATGGTTAGCATAAGGAGGGTTACTACTTAGATCATGTGAGTGGGTAGGCAGAAACTGGAGGCCATTAATCCTCATTGTAGGACCGAGGGACGTAAGCGGTAGATCTATCTGGGTGTAGCGAGCCCAAACCCAGGCCCAACGGAACGGACCTCGGGGTGACTTTGTGCCCAACGCGAAATCCGCTAGGTTTGAGTCTTCCTACTTGCACTTCACACATATCAATGGCCTTGCAAACCATTGGTGATCTCTTTTTCCTTATTTGCTACATACCAGGGATTTTTATACTTACAAGTGTTTTACATACTCACTACACATGAACTCGCTCAACATTATTGTTGATTTTTCAACTTACATGTATTTCAGGGAATTAAAGGATCTGGCGCGGTATGACACGTTTTCCCGCTGCACTAGTTTCGAGGTCATCCGGGTTTAGGGAATGTGACTCTTTCCTGGACAAGTCACAGTCCTTAAATTGTGTTTATGTTGATGTTGTGTTTGTTGAACAATGTTTATGTCATTAGGATGTGTTTCCGTTAAGACAATGTTATTATTTGGTTTTTAAAACTTAATCGAATGGATGATCTTGCATGGTTTTATTTCATATAGCTTTGTTATGGTTAAGCTATGGTATTAAGAAGTCACACCAAAATAACCACGCTTTCGCAAAGCCAGGGTGTGACAGCTTCCCATGCGGGAAGCGGTTAAAGAAACTGGACGGCACGCAATACGAGCTTACACAGCTGCCGGAACAATTCCCTCCGGTATTTCCCCCGCACGATCCGGAGGCGCCGGAGCCGCATGAGCCGGCCGCCGTCATTCCGAAGCCACCACCGCCGAGTGGACCACCCGGGGCGCCTCAGTTCCCACGCCTTGTTTGGCCCGGTCCTGACCCATCACATCAGCGGCTGCTTCGGTACGCTGAAAGGAACAACTATCTGTTGGAGTGGGTGGCTGCGGAGCTGTGGGAGCGCCGACAACATGACGGGTTACCTCCACGACCCTTCATTACGGATGCGGAATGGGATCAGCATCAGCAGCAGTAGCAGGAGCAGCAGGTATAGTATTTTATCATTTTATCATTTTGTTATGTATGCACAAACTTTTGCTGTATATATCAAACTTTCGGTGTACATATAAAACTTTTGCTGTAAACGATGTAACATATTCGAACAGTACCCGGGTATTTCCACATATTTAAGCTATAATATTTTAAAGTTATAGTATTCGAACCGTATATACGCTTTTCAAAATTTTAACATTATACGCTTTTCGACGACATCGATTAAATAAATTAACGACGACGTCGACTAAATAATAAAAAAACATTATATATTTTTAACTCGTTATATATTTTTAGCGAGTTAACGTTGTAACCGGGTGAGAATTTTTACCACAAATAGGCCGAATGTTGAAACAAAATTCTGGAAGGTTATATACGCTGCGTATTGACCTATACGCAGCGTATATAAACCTGGTAAAAATCTGATGCTTCAAACCTACCAAAATGACCCAAAAATTTGCAGATTGTTTATATACGTTACGTATAGGTCAATACGCAGCGTATATAAACCTTGTTTTCTGTGCAATGATTGGTTATTAGGCACTGAGATCCATGGTTTATCTACGCAGCATATAGGTCAATACGCAGCGTATATAAACCTTGTTTTCTGTGCAATGATTTTTTATTAGGCACTGAGATCCATGGTTTATCTACACAGCATATAGGTCAATACGCAGCGTAGATAAACCTTAATTTTGCTAGGGTTTGGTGTGCCAATAGGCACACCCTTAATAAATTACTTCCTAAACTTAGTTAAAAATAACTATTAAAATTACATCCACAAAAATTTTAGTGATTGATGATTTTATATTAAATGGAGATTTTCGAATAGGGCCCAAATTTTTTATCTCGCACAAGGCCAGTTATTTTTTTGTGATTTTCAGAGACGGCCCTGATTAAAGTTAATGTAATGAAGGTATAAAACTAATTACTTCTATTCTCAACTAGTTATTTGCTAATAAAGAATCAAAGACTTGTTTAAGAGTAAGAAGATCTATCTATCTATCACATGAGCAATTTCAATAAAACTCTTTTTAACAACTTTGAGTTTATCAAACATGTCTTACAACTACAACCATTTGTATTTCAAAGATATGTCATTAGACCCATCTACTACTGACAACCCAAATACAATCTTTAATTCCTTCGCAAATGATTATGGTTACTTCTTTCGCAAAACATTTGATAATCTCCGTAACGATGAAGTTGTTAATTTATTATTCTTTTTTGCATTACTTAATGTGTGTGTACCGATATCCGGGTTATTATCACTAGTTATTTTTAGAGTCGAAAGAAAAAAAAAGACATTTGGAAAGAGATTCTTTCGATTCATCATAACCATGAAATGGTAAAGATTTTTCTAACAAGAATCTACCACTACGAACAAACCCACTTAATCAAAACCAATTTGCAATCTTTTCTTTTTTACTTAGCTTATTGAGTGCCACATCAATGAACCATTTTTATTTTTAAGAGATTGTCACATTTTTACACGGATAACCGTCAGTTTTCACAACATGATCTTTTACGACATTCTTTTTACTCCAATTACAAAAGCCTTTAGTTGAAAAAGTCTCTATTCCACCTTGATTATCAACATTTTCTTTAAACAACCAACAAGATAAGCAATATGCTTTGCCTACTTTAGTACTATACTTTAACTATGGATATTTATCAAACAATTCTACAACAAAACGTCTTTGCTTACCATTTAAGTCTTTTAATAATGAAAATTTATGAACACGTGGTTGAAAAGCCTCTGTAACAAGATATGCTCTTCTTATGTCATCTATTTGATTAGGGTGATAAGTAGCAATGGGTGCCTATCAGACAATACAAAGAAAGATCATTCAAATCGATTGTATTTGGTATCAAAAGAATTGAAGTCGAAGGAATATTTGGACCTCAATCAGTGGCGAAGCTTGAGATTTCCAACCGGGGGGTCGAAAACGTATATTCCCAAAAATTTCTATAAAACGGGGGGTCGAAAACGCATATACCCAAAAATTTCTATACGAAAACTACATACTCTCCACTACTGAGCGAAAAGTCGGGGGGTCGGCCGCCCCCTCCCGCCCCCACTATCCTTCGCCCATGACCTCAATCATATGTCATCATTTTCTTGGAATGTGGTTTCATCTTCCAAACCCCTAGTTTAGAAGAAACAAAATGTAAACAATTATCAAATACACAATAACTAAAAATTGTAACTAAACCCTAACCTAGAATCCAACTTCGTCCATTTTGTGCTAGATTAATACAATTTGCTAGGTTAGGTTTCGCTATTCAAAAGGGGGTAGCGGCGCAGCTTGTTGCCCGCTTACCGGCTATCTTGGTGTAATTTGTTTGACCTTATATATAAAAAATTCGCCTGTTCAACCAAATAAAAAAAAAAATATTTATATATTAAAAAAAAAAAAAAAAAAAATTTGCACATAAATCCTAAAATCAAAATAGAAGAATACCTTGGCGTTCAATTTCCAATCTTGTTTCTTTTGTGCGATCTTGATGGCCGACCTCTCTCCCTTCGAATTAATTGGGCGGCGAGTTTTTTTTTTTTTTTTTTTTTTTGCCTTGCCCTTGCCATTGATCTCTCTCCTTTTTTTCCCTGTTCGATTTTTTTTTTTTTGTTTTGGGCTCAAGCCTGGTCGGTCGCCATCAACTCTAATCCCTTACCACTCAAGAGTTTAAGCTTTTTTTTTAGGTAAACTAGTGGGATATCCCTTGCTTCGTGTCGGGCTTTCGATCAATATTGGTTCAATGAGTTACAACACCGTTTCAATAGTGGGACTCGGTAACCAAAATAGATACAAATGATCACTGGCATCGGTACCAATGTTGTCCAGACGCCATCGATTCACTTCAACACGGTACTCGATACAAATGGATATCGACATGTGTGTTACATCGATCAAAAACCTTAATTTACTTTCAATTAGCCATTAATGGAATAGGTTCCAATAATACCAATAACGGCAGTGGTGGAACTTAAACGAAAACTCGGCAGGAGCCGGACTCTTAAAATACAAATCGGTGGGGGCCGTACTTTTAAAAATTCAATATCTTACCGTATAAAAATACCTTTTTCAAAAATTTTCGGTAAAATTTAACACTACGAGCGAAAAACCAGTGGGGGCCGTGGCACCCTCGGCCTCAAAGAAGCTCCGCCAGTGTTCACAGGACAATATAAACCGACCATTTGCCTTAAACACGTAATAATCTGTTTATAAATTGCGTAATAAATACAATCCATGACTATGTTGAATATTTTTACGTATCCATGTCTTGTCTAGTGTATTAGAAAATGTTTATAGATGTTTTAAAGCTAAACCTAGGATGTTTTTTATATAAGTTTCATTGTTAACCCTGATTTATAAAAGCAGGGTTCCAAGTTTATTGTGCCGTAATTTTTAGTTAAATTTTATGTGTAACTGTTACGTAGATATCAGTTTGCTAATTAATTCGTGACTTTGATGCGAGTTTAGTAGTCTCACAAAATGAGAATCGATGTGGATTTGATACTATAAAAGAAATCATGCAAAGCATCAAATATCAATGGTTTTGGAATTTCGACCAACCGAGAAAGTTAGTACACGCTGTATTTTCGCTAACTTTGTGCAGTATCTGGAATGCAAGGAACGGTAAAAATTTTAATGGGAAAGAAGTTGGCTCGTATAAAATGGTGGAAGATATCAAAGAACAATCGTTTGATGGGTGACGAACATGGCGGAAATCTCGAATATAGTCCGGGACAAATGGAGAAAGTTTGAAATAATCGATTAGCAGAAAAAGCAATGTCCTGTACTTTCGCTTTATGTTTTCGATGTGTGTGTGTTGGTAGGCCCAGATACAACACAATCTTAATGGAGGATACAAGCAGGATATCTAGGCCCAGGAAGAGGACGAGACAAAATGACCCATTCGATCTGAATGAAATTATAGGAATCCAGGAGAACAGTTTTACATCCGATGATCAGGAAAAAGTAAACTCAAATAATTCGGGGAATGAAGGTGTATCTAAGAGTAACCAGACGGAATCTAGTGAAATTAGAGAAGAGTGTGGGGAAAGGAACATGGTCGGAAATATAGTAAAAGAAGTTAATGGGCAACACAACGAGGAGAAGGACAGAGTTAATATAGAGGCACATCATACGTTCACATTGGAGGAAGTGGTCGGCGTCAATCTTCAACATCACGGTCAATTAATTAGAGAAGCGATTAGGGAAGAAGAGATTCAAAAAGTTTTTAAATGAATTTTCTTTCTTTGAATATTAGAGGGTTAGGAGGGGGGGGGGGGGGGGGGGAAATAAAGCGGGTTGGGTTAAAGATTTAAAAAAAGAGAAAGGGGTGGATTTTATTGCGTTACAGGAAACTCAGTTTAATGACATTTCAGGTATTGAATTCGAGAAATTCTGGGGAGCAGGAAAATTTGAGATGGACCACGTGCAAGCGGCTCGGAGATCTGGAGGGGTGGTTAGTTTATGGGATCCTAATATTTTTAAGATACGTGACTCTATTAAACACCATAATTTTCTTTTATCTGTGGGGGTTTTGAAGGGGAGCAATAAAGCTATTAATGTCATAAATGTTTACGCCCCTCAAAAAGTGTCACAAAAGAAATCTCTGTGGGACGACATAGGGGGTTTGATGGGAAACTTTCCGGGTTGTTGGGTTATTTTGGGAGATTTTAACGCGGTTCGATGCCGGGAAGAAAGATGGAATTCTAAATTTAATCAATCATGTGCTTCCAATTTTAGTAACTTTATTTTTGATAATGGGTTGAGAGAATATGAGATGAAAGGAAAGATATTCACTTATCAGAATGATAATGGTAACAAACAAAGCAAGATAGATAGGGTTTTGGTTTGTCAGGAATTTTTTTCAGAATGGCCTGTGGCATGTTTGAGGACGATGCCTAGGCTTCATTCGGATCACTGCCCCCTTGTTCTGACCTGTTCGAACAAAAATTTCGTGCCCAAACCGTTTAGATTTTTCAATTCGTGGTTGGATTGAAAAGACTTTGATGAGGTGATTAGGAAGGCGAATGATAATTTCTTCGAAGCCGGAGACGCAGATGTGCGTCTTATGGAAAAATTTAAAAGGATTAGAGAGAATATTAAAATCTGGAAAAGGGAGGTTTTCTCGAAGGAAGGGGAGAAAGAGAGGGTCTTAAAGGAGGATCTCGATAAAATGGATGAATGGTCAGAAATTAGAGATTTATCGGAAGAGGAGATGTGGATTAAAGCAGAATGCAAAAAAGAAATAAAAGAGCTTGAAGACTTTAAAAGTAAAGACCTTAAACAAAGAGCCAAAATTAAATGGGAAGTTGAAGGAGATGAAAATTCGTCCTTTTTTCACGGTTTCATTAATAGTAGACGGGCATCAAATAATATCCCCGGTCTCATGATTGACGGAGTTTGGACGACTAAACCTTGTCTTGTCAAAAAAGAGATATTGAGTTTCTTTAAAACGGCTTTCAAGGAAAAATCCAATAACAGGCCTAAGCTTAAGTGTCATAATATCAAGAGGCTTTCGAAGGAGAATGCGACGTTCCTGACTACCCCTTTTGTGAAGGAGGAGATTAAAAAGGCAGTGTTCGAATGTGGGGCCGACAAAGCTCCTGGGCCAGATGGTTTTAACTTCAACTTCATAAAAAGGTATTAGAATTTTTTTGAGTCTGACTTTTATAATTTGATGGCTGAATTTTACAGTAAAGGTACTATAGCGAAAGGTTGCAGCTCTTCTTTCATAACTCTTATTCCAAAAACCAAAGATCCGATGGGGATGAGGGATTATCGTCCAATCAACCTTATTGGGGTGATTAGCAAAACTATTTCTATGGTTCTTGCTAATCGCATCAAAAAAGTTATTGGCACTATCATCTCGGAGAATCAAACAGCGTTCCTTAAAGGCAGGTACATTCTGGATAGTCCGTTAATGGTTAATGAGCTTATTTCTTGGATCAAAAAAGTTAAAAAAAAGGCATTCCTATTAAAAATAGATTTTGAAAAGGCTTATGACAATGTATGTTGGGGATTTTTGTTGGACATCATGGGGCAAATGGGTTTTCCGAATCTTTGGTGTAAATGGGTGGAAGGGGTTCTAACTTCTGCTAGATCCGCGGTGTTGGTTAATGGGAGTCCTACTTTTGAATTTAATTATTCCAAAGGGATCAGACAGGGAGATCCGTTATCCCCGTTTTTGTTTCTTTTGGTTATGGAAGCCTTGTCTAGCATTTTTTGCAAAGCAAGTAGGGAAGGTTTTTTCAAAGGCATCCAAACCCCAAATAACGGCCCGGTTATCTCTCACCTTTTTTATGCTGATGACGCTTTAATTTTGGGGGATTGGGATAGGGGTAACGTTATGAATGTGGCTAGATGCCTCAGAATCTTTTACTTGTGTTCGGGTCTTAAAATTAACATGCACAAATCTAACTTATATGGGTTGGGGTGGATAATTTGGATATCAAGGATATGGCTAATGTGATTGGGTGTAATACTGATAACATTCCGCTTTCGTATTTGGGTATCACGGTTGGGGCCAACATGAATAGAATTAGTAATTAGGATCATATTGTTGAGATCTTCAACAGAAGATTATCGGTTTGGAAAGCAAAAACTTTGTCTATAGGGGGGAGACTTACTTTAATTAACTCTGTTCTTGAGAGTCTCCCGATTTATTACTTTTCTTTATATAAAGCCCCTGTTGGATTAATTAAAATCCTTGAAGGGAAGATGAGAAAGTTTCTTTGGGCGGGGTCTAGTGAAAATAAAAATTGAACTGGGTTGCTTGGGATTGGGTTACATGGCCCAAGAAAAAAAGGGGATTAGGTATTAACAGACTAAAAGAGGTAAATGAGACGCTCTTATATAAGTGGGGTTGGAGATATAGGGTCGAAAACAATGTTTCAAAAACCGGTTTTTAAATCAAACCGGATTAGGCTAAAAAATGGTTCAACCGGTTGAACCAGGTTGTACCGAGCGGTTCAACCGGGTTGACCAACTAACTCTATAATTTCATAAATTACAACATCAACTCAAAAGTTAATCAAATAATGCATGATTACATATTAAAAGATAATTCAAAAGTAAATCCATAATAAAAATAATCCAAAAGATAATCGAAAATCATTCAATTTTCCAACAAGCTCTTTTAAATGAAAGTGTACGATATGTTTAAGCCATTTGAGTGTTGAATACATCAACTATTTTCATTTCATACAATATTAAATAAAAACTTTTTGTTACGAATAATCATAATATATATAAAAATTATGTAGATAAGTAACATATATAATAAAAATAAGTAACAACCCATACTAAAATGACCCTGAGCAGGTACCGATATTACGTTTCAAACCGGTATACCGGATTTTACCGCCGGCACAAACCTTATGCCGTTTCACTTATTTACCGGGGTGTTTCGTACCGGATTTACATCTGGAAACGGTAATACCGGTATAACCGGCCGGTATTTACCGGTTTTTAAAACATTGGTCGAAAACCAAAACCTGTGGAGGAAAGTGGTGGAAGCTTGTCATAGTAGAAATAATCAAAGAAGCTTCCTTCCGCTTAATGGAAAATATTCGGGCTGCTGGAATAATATTGTTAAGTTAATTACCAAACTGAAACTAAATGGGAAGGGTATAAATCGGGCGATTATAGGTAAAGTGGGGAACGGGGATGATATTCGGTTCTGGTTAGACATATGGATGGGTGATCTTCCTTTCGTGGAAATATGGCCACATATTTTTGGTTTGGAATCTTTCAAATCTTGCAAGGTTTCAGATAGATAGAATGGGAGCAGGGCAAGGAAATGGAGGCTATAATTGGAAGTGGGTCAGACAACCCGAGTCTATTGCAGAGCTTAAGGAATGGCAAGAATGTCAAGAAGTAATCAACATGGTGAGAATGTCAAATGATAAGGACACATGGCTTTGGAAAGTTGAAAGACAGGATGTTTTCCCGGTTATGGCTGTGAAAAAGGCTATTATTTCTGATAGGGGAAGTAGCAACCTTCCCAAATTCGAATGGAGCAAATGGGTGCCAATTAAATGCAATATTATGGCTTGGAGAGGAAACTTGGATAGACTGGCTACCAGAGTTAATTTGAGAAGAAGGAATGTGGATATTCCTTCGGTTATGTGTCCTTTTTGAGACGAATATGAGGAAACGGTGGAACATTTGTTTACAGCTTGTACGGTGACAATTCGGGTGTGGGCGGCTATTAGTGCGTGGTGCAACATTCCGCCGATCTTCGCGTTCGAGTTCAAAGATTTAATGGATATTCATAATTCTATTCAGGGGGGCAAAAAATGAAGAAGATTATTCATGGTTTGGTCATTATTTCTTGCTGGTGCATTTGGAAATGTAGGAATGAGTTGGTTTTTAAGCAGATCAGTAGAAGTCCGCAAGATATTCTGATAGAGATTAAATCGAAAGGATTCATGTGGGTTAAAAATAGGTCTTCTTGTAAATATATTGGTTGGAAGGAGTGGTGTAAATACCATATGTATATGTTGTAATTTTGCCATTTGCCCGTTTGGGTCGGGGGTGGTGTTTTGTATTGGCCTTTTGCCCGTTTGGGTCGGATGTGTGTTTTTAATGAAGTTTAATTTTCAAAAAAAGCATCTTGTTACGTTTTGGTTTTTGAGTTAATAAAGTGATATCTCCGTTGCCTTTAAAAAATATGCGGATTCTAGATATATCTAAATATTAATTTTAAAATTTACTATCCTATTCATGTTGATCAAACCAGCCAAATATTTGACTTTAAAATTTGTAACTATATCAAGTTTTGTTGGTAGTTATTTCTAGTATATTTGAAATTGCAAATATAACTAATTTCTATATCTTAAGATATTGAAAATTAGAAAATGATATTTCAACATAAACAATGAATACAAATTTATTAAATAATATTGTAATCAAATAAGTTTGCGTTAATAGGCTAATTAAATAGCGCTGACTTTTGTATCTCCAAGGCCCTTCTCAAATCTCAATACTCAGCTGATCAGATCCACACAACCACCATATTCCAGTATTCTATTCCTTCTTTTGTGACTCCATTTTGAGATCTGGTAAGTATTATTTGTAGCTTAATTATTTTCTTATTATAGTTGTAATTTGTTGAAGTTCAATGGCTAACTATCTTGTTATCTGGCCTGAAAATAGAGAGATTCTTTAGAAGAAAAATATCTTAGGGGTTGTGGGCTGGCTTGTTGATGGTTTTGGGTGGTGGGTTGGCAGGATGAAATTGGTGAACCCGTATATAACCCGTATATTTTTTCATCTCAAAGATATTAAAACCATGTAACGGGTTTATCTAAACGGGTTGTAATAAAAATGTAAACGTGTTAAACAGGTTATAAACATTTTGCACTAAAGTTGTAAACGGGTTACGGTTTAACTTTTAAATTATAAGTTTGATATTTTGATTCTTTAGAATTCTAAATTTATATGGTATGGCTTGTCTAATTGTAGTACTAGTAGAATACGACCCGTTTATCAATCGGTTAGTGGGTTGCTCTTGTTGTAACTTATTTAGGGATTATTTAGGAATAGGAAGACATATCATATTCTGCTATTTCATAGGAATTCACTCAAGTAATGTGTGATCAGGTAGTCTTTTTCATTCAATCTATAGGTAAACAAATGAAAAATTATTATACAGCTAGCTATCAGTAATCTTTAACAATGTTAAAGTGTATTAATTATGTTCTTATTTTAACAGTCAAAACATATATGCATGCATACTCTCTTACTCTTCAGTCTTAACTGGTCTAACTCATAATTATAGAGGAACAACATTTACTATTGCTATGGAAGAAGGTGATTTGGAGCTTGGAAATGTAGACGTAATCAAAGAGAGCGTCCGAAGTTTGCTTGATTGTGTAAGAAATGAAAACAACTGTATTAATCCAATTTCACCATCGATTTACATGGTACCTAGTGCACTACGAGACGTGAGCCCCAGTTCTTTCAACCCCCAGGTAGTCTCTATTGGACCTCTGCACAGAGAAGACGAGGATGTGCAACCGTTTGAAAAGCAGAAAGCAACTTACCTGATGAGTCTAATGAGTCGTTTCAATTCTCCACCAGAGGAAATACTGGAATTATGTATGCAGAAGGTGTACTCTTCTATGGAACGAATCAAGGCATGTTATGTTTGGACGAAGACCTATGGTGATGGTGAAATTGCCAAAATGATGGTTATGGATGCTTGTTTCATACTTGAATTCACGCTCCAGATATGGGAATCACATTATCATAAATCAAATTTGCGAAAAAAAGTTCAAATCCGAACTATAATTTATGACTTGGTGTTGCTAGAAAACCAGCTCCCTTTCTTTTTTCTTGATGAAATATATCAGTGCACTATAGTGAAGATTGGCAATGACGCCTCCCTTGTTGAATTTATTTATCCGGTTCTATCTCGCCACAATCTCTTTGAAAGGTATATCAAAATTGACAAAGTTTCCATCAATACCACTCATCATATTCTTAGCCTTGTACATGAATGTTACAAGCCTCATGATAGTATCATTCCAACGGAATCCTTAAGATCAAGAATCCATTCGGTTGTGGATTTAGATAGAGCAGGTGTAAACTTCGAACCTAACAAGGATCCAACATGGTTGATGGGGATGGAAGTGAAACTATATAGGTTCCCATGTTTTTTTGGGTCGTGGAGTAAGCCTACTCTTAGAATGCCAGTATTGTGTGTTGATGATTCCACCGAGGTACTTTTAAGGAATCTCATTGCATACGAGCAGTCGTTTGAAACTGGTAATCATATTACATCATATGCGGTTGCCATGGATATGCTAGTGAATTCACAAGAAGATGTTGCCAAGTTGATAGACTCTAGAGTCCTTGTCAACGATATGGGTTCAAATGAAGAAGTTGCTAATATGATCAACAACCTAGGTAAACACGTGATAACATATTCTTTTTACTCTGAACAGTGGGAAACACTGAATAAGTACTGCAATAGTTACTGGCCAAAACATATAGCTAGGATGAGGAGTACTTACTTCAATAGTCCATGGAATATGATTGCTCTACTTGTTGGAACCATCATATTTTCTCTAACGGTGGTTCAAACCTATTTTACCGTTAAGTCCGCTTGATACAACTAGATTTTTATATATGTTTTGTTTTTTCTTTTCTTTTCTTTTATTGTTCAGTATTATAAGATATACGCTCAACAGTTATTTTCTAGAAGTTTGGTTAACAAAACTTGTTAGGAATTGGAAAGAACAACAAAATTTTGATACATAGAAAGATCTATAAAAGAGTTCATTTTTTTGCCAAATTTTGAGATGTATTTGTGCATTTGTGTACTATATTTTGTTCAGACCATTCTATCAATGTTCAAACAGTCACATTTTGGGTAACTTTCATATTAGCCTCAACAAAATTGATTATCTAACCGTAAACTAGAATTTTAATAACCCCTTTGAACCTAATTTAAGAACTTTTACTCGCATTCCATAAAACGTCCATCCTTTTCTCACAATATCCCTTTTTGGGTCTCTATTAATTTCTTAAATAATTTAAAGTTGTTAAATAGTCAAAAACATCTTACTAGTACCACCCCCAAACGACAACAATTGCACATCCAAGCATTTTATTACCCAATGGCATGCCTCATATGATCTTAATTATTCAATATCTCATCAATGGGCTTTTTTCATTTTCGTATCTATATTTAACAGCAACAGAGCCACGCTAACAAGCATTAATCATCGCATAATAAGTGGTTAACAAAGTAATTCCTGACATAGAGCGGAGGCAAGTAAATAACAAACAAAGAATTCTCAAAGAAGAGTTGTAACTTCTGAATGCTTAAATGATTTCAAGAGCCCTTATAAGTTTGGCTGGTTTGCCACTTTTCAAAATTACAAATTGGAATAGAAATACTTAAATTAAATATAGAAAAAGACGCATAAATTGATTTATTCAATGATTCACGCGTTTAGAATTTAAAAAGGAAAGTACAAAGATTGCAACAACTTGAGGAAAACTTTGATTAACGAAATTGGAGTCCTTAATCAAGGAATTAGGGTTTGACTGCTGCCAATGATCTCTAGATCAAGTGGTGGAGGCCTGCATTTCTCTTGAGAGATGCAGGTTCGACTCTCACTTGATGCAGAGTGAGGCACTGGTGTGCAATGATAGGAGACTCAGGGAAACCTGGGTTGGATCCTTGAGCCGAACGGGTTTTACCGGTAATTTCACCGTCATGCCTACAGGCGGGTGGGTTACCGGGTTTTTCCCGGAATTGGTGGTGGACTCGAGTTACTCTCGGAGTACTCCGTTTGTCCAGTGGGTGCCCCGAGAGTGCTCGGGATTGAGTTTGTTGGCCGTTAAAAAAAAAAAACGGTTTGACTGCTGGTCATGGGCCTCGTAACTCTAAATGTTAAGTTTGGACATTTTCTGCCTCATTTCCCCTTGTCCAATTGATCCAAGTAGAGTGTGCCAACTCTTGAATCTGCTTCTCATCATTTCCACACATGATGAGATCTATGGTGATGATTTTGTGGATTTTGAATGTAACAGATGAATTTTCAATCATACGGGAGCTACTGTTGGATGAATTTTCAATCAACTGTGTTTTCAATATGGGCGACAATTGATTTATTTCATTTGGGCTATTAACAAAGGTTTATTGGGCCAAGTTTTGGGCTACTAAGAAAGGCGTTTCGTATTAGCTTGTTATTTTGGATATTGAGTGTGCTGGGTTGAACACTTGAACATGCTAGTGGCCCGGTAATGTTGGACTAGTAAAATGATCAAATAGATAAAAAGTGGGCTTACATTATTCAATTCAACATTGGATCAGTTTGTTAATTACGTGTTGATACTTGGGCCGACAATTCAAATATATATAATTGGGTCGTGCATCATATTGGGTCGATGATGACTTTAAAAGTTACATGTTTGAGTTGCTCAAATTTTATAGCAAGCTATTAGTTGGGTCGGGTCTTATAAGCCTATACGTGGGCCTAAAGAATCGAATTTAGGCTAGGCTAGGCTTCATATAGTTGAATCAGTTAATTAGTTAGGGCCATGGTTTTTATATTAGTGGGCCGGGTCTTATAAGCCTATATGTGTTCCATCTTTTCTTCGAGAATGATTTTGAGTACTGTATTCATTTGATATGGGTTTGTTTTTAGAGTGATTCAATTGTGTTTCTAGTTGAAAAAAGTTTGATCGGATTGTAACATTTCTCTAATGTCTTTCTTGAGAAGTATGGATCAATTAAAGCCAGTTTGTCTCGTCCTCCATAGATCTTGTCAAATGACGATTCCCGAAATTGGAAGAATAAGATTAGGTCATTCATTTTCTTAACTGACTACACACAGTGGAACTCAAGTATGTTCGGTCCTCACATAGCAACAATTACATGTTAAACGATGATCCCATGTCATGTACTGAAAATGACAAAAAGATACCGGAAAGGGATGATAAGGCCTATAATTATCCATGGCACTTTCTAACAACATTTGTCGATAAATGGAATTTAAGCAAAAAGGTTGAATCTCAAGTAGTGACTTTACTGGTTTTCACCTATTCTAACAACATTTGTCGATAAATGGAATTTAAGCAAAAAGGTTGAATCTCAAGTAGTGACTTTACTGGTTTTCACCTATAGTAGTTGTGAAATCCGACCGGACACACATATTGCTGGTGCTTTTATCTTCCAATTTGAGTGAGTCTTGAATTAAATAGCTTTGTTGATTTTTGTGAGCATTTCCCTAGTAAAGTTTCAAATAAAAATCGTATTGATAAATAACTTTTGCAGCTATTTATTGGTTAGAAGTTAACACATATATATCCGCGCACAGAGCATCACAAGGCTGGCCTGTGCACTGGCGCGCGAACGCGGCGCACCAAAGTGAGCCAATACGGCGCGACTGTGTGGCGTGATCGTATAGGTTCACTGGTGATGTGGCACACGCGCACATGAGTGGTGCAGACATGCAAGCGCATGAAAGTGAGCCAACCCTCACTTTCAACCCTCAGGTATGTCTATTGGACCTCTGCACAGAGAAGACGAGGATGTGCAAGCATTTGAAAAGCAGAAAGCAACTTACCTGATGAGTCTAATGAGTCGTTTCAATTCTCCACCAGAGGAAATACTGAAATTATGTATGCAGAAGGTGTACTCTTTAGTGGAACGAATCAAGGCATGTTATGTTTGGACGAAGACCTACGCGGCTGCTGAAATTGCCAAAATGATGGTTATGGATGCTTGTTTCATACTTGAATTCACGCTTCAGATTTGGGAATCACATTATCATAAATCAAATTTACGAAAAAAAGTTCAAATCCAAACTATAATTTATGACTTGGTGTTGCTAGAAAACCATCTCCCTTTCTTTTTTCTTGATGAAATATATCAGTGTACTATAATGAAGATTGGCAATGACGCCTCCCTTGTTGAATTTATTTATCCAGTTCTGTCTCGCCACAATCTCTTTGAAAGGCATATCAAAATTGACAATGTTTCCACCAATACCACTCATCATATTCTTAGCCTTGTACATGAATGTTACAAACCTCAAGATAGTATTATTCCAACGGATTCATCAAGATCAAGAATCCATTCAGTTGTAGATCTAGATAGAGCAGGGTAAATTTTGAACCTAACAAAGATCCAACATGGTTCAATTTAGTACTTATGAAATTTTAATTTAATAATTATTGTCACAATTTAGTGTTATGATACTATGAACAATCTCGTTTTCGTCTCCCTCCGATATTTCCGCCATCGGTTGGGGTGTGATATTAGGTGGGTTGGGCCCAAGGCCCATAAGCCCGTTTCTAGTGTTTCGAGCGGCCCAAGTGTGTCTACGAGACCCATTTTCGAACCCGAACTTCATGGAACGTTGTAAAACATTATTTTAGGTTCAAAATATGTAAAATAGTGTTGGAAGTTGACGTTTGACGCGTTCGTTCGTCGGTTGCGTTAAAATCGCGTAAAATGCTTCAGTTGTCGTTTATAATCCGTTTTTCGATCCGATTTCGACTGCGGCTATTAAAATTTGATTACGAAGCTAGATATCTCATAATATTTCCGTTTTGAAGGTAATACAAGAGTCCGATGCTTCCATTTCGTTGTCGGCGCGTTCCTACAGTCGCGTTTTTTCGTTCATGTATGCGTTTTGTGGCGTTCGGAAGTAGAATAATTTCACAAAACCAATTCATATGTTTAGAATATACGTATAAAACTCGTATTTTTTGACATTGCCTGTATTTCGTCCGGTGTCAGCTCGTTACCGTTTAACGTTCAGCAGTTTTCCCGCAAACCACCATTCGTGTACTGTAAAGCCGAATAGGCGTTCCTATGCATACCAAAGGACTATGTAAGTTAATTTGTGTCTTAAAACAATACTTATAATCGTATTAATGTTCGTTATAACGTAATTAAATCCGAAAATTGCTGGTTGTCACACTTTTCGCTCAGTAGTGCCTGGTATGTAGTTTTCGTATAGAATTTTTTAGGTATATACATTTTCGACCCTACGGTTTTATAATTTTTTTTAGTATTTACATTTTCGACTCCCGATCGGAAATCTCAAGATTTATCACTGCACATATATTGCTGGTATTTTTATCGTCCTATTTGAGTGAGTCTTGAATTAAATAGCTTTATTGATTTTTGTGAGCATTTACTAGTAAAGTTTCAAATAATATTGATAAATAAGTTTTATTTTACTTACACTTTTATCACAATTTACAAAAACAAAGGGTGGAGGGTATGGTCAATCACCCTAGGGTGTTTGAGTGAAATCCTACCTAATAATATTATGTCATGTCAACTCCCCATTCCACTCCCCATTTTGCACTCAATCAGGGTGTATGGTTAATCACCCTAGGGTGTTTGAGTTATATATTTTTTGATTGGTTCATCTCTCCTCTCTCTCTCTCCTCCATCACTCTTCAATCCATTCGGTCACTATACACCGATTTTGCTCACCTCTCTCCAACTCACCGATCATGTTCATCAACCGGGTATAGTCACCGATCGATGAGTGTGAGTCACCGATCCACTCCCCGCACTCTATACCCTCTACCCTAAGTTTTCAGAAACAATTTGGAATAATAGAGTCAAGCTGATGACCAAGTAAACGCTTAGAAATATCTTCTTTAGGTATTTTGGACGGACCAGAAAGGAAATTAAAGAGAAAATGGAAACACAAAAATACAAGTTGTTCTCTTGTTTAACTTTCTCCCATTTTCCTTATTTGAATTGTCATTCATAGAGTTTTAAAAAAAATCATTAATGATTAAATATAAGATTATATAATATTATTAATAAACTTCATTTGCGGTATTAGTTCCGAAGCTAAAAGAATATGAGAGGTGATCTGGGATAAATTTTTAATACCATCAGGAAAACAAATTCTAATTTGTTAAAAGTTATTTATTTGATGCTCAATTGGTTTAGTTGAATCATTAGTTTAAACGAGTATCCAATAATACTGTTTATCTTTTTTATGACCGACTTGAGCAGTTTTGACATGGTTTAATTTAAGGTTGCTTAACAAGCAAGTGTATATAACTTTAAAATTCTAAAACTAATTTATGATGTCATCCTGGTTCGTAGATCCGGTTGAACCGGTCCGACCAATGTACCGGTAAGGCTGTTGGTTTGTTGTCCGATCTGATTACGAATACATTGCTTTTCAGAGTAAGACCACCCGTAGTGGGGGGGTTTTGGAGTTTTTCGCCAAAAAACGCCCAACAACGCCATTTGACCGCCCTGGGGGGCGGGTTTTTTTTTTTTTCAAAAATAAACCGTGTCGCGTTGTTTCTAAAACGCCAAAAATTCACACCGTTCAAGATTATACCGTTGAAGCAACGGTAACATTCAACAACTTTTAATTTTTTTTATTCCACTTTTTAACATGTAAAACACCTCACTTTTCACTTATTTTTTATAAAATTTACCAATTTTATACAAAAATTACATCATGAATTCCTTCCGACCCCCTTTCGGTGTTCCGTCTAAACCTGGTAACCCCACTACATATCGCCCGAACACCACCCAACCACAACCAAACTTCAATTTTCAAGAGATGGACCCGAGTATGTTTGCGTACGCACAAATACTAGACATGGGCGGTTCAAAACCGTTCTTTCACGGTCCACATGGCTTTGCATCCAGGGGCGGTTCGCAACCGTCCACCCAAGAAACCGAACCCGACGTAGAAATGGTACCGACGACACAACCCGAGTCCATTGCCGAGGCATTTCAACATGGTAAACGATCTCATAAAAAAAGGAACCAAACGCTCCACGTTGAAAGGGAACCTACCTCATTTTTTATTAGTTTTTCGGTTTTTTATTTTTATTTTAGCTATGTAATTTTTTTATTTAATGAAATTTTATTAGTTTTAATTTGAAAAAAAAATAATTGGGTAATAATTGTTGGGACATTATAGGTAGGGGTGTAAACAAGCCCAGAGGCTCGAGAGCTACTCGTGATCGCCTCGGTTAAAAGCTCGAACGAGCCGAGCCTTAACGAGCCCGAGCCCGAGGTTATTATATCACTACACCCATTTTAGAAAAAAACGTTTCATAATGCCCACATGCTGACTGGACACCCACATGACGTAAAACGCCCAAGGGTTGAGGCATTATCTTCCCCTCCCACTAAACATGGTCTAAGGTTCTTTCATCACTCGCTAAAACCAAAGGGTCAAAGTCATGTGTTTCTTGAAAACGCTTAGATTTTATATATTTAAAATAACAAATTTCCGTGACCACGAGGTTAGCGAACCCTCTTGTACCCTCATATTTTTTCAAGACTTCTTGTTTCATTTGCAACATAAATTTCAATTCTAGGCCAGTAAGGTGATTGACGGGCATGGCGAGAAATTTCATATCTTCCCGTTTTTCTTTTAGAGATGTTTTTTATCGTATGATGCTTGGATATTTTCCACGTCTCGATCCTTTGTTGTTGGGTGAAATTGAATGTGTCGATTTTCGTCCCAATTTCTTCCAATTGGTCAGTGTACAACCCTTTACTCGAGGCCGAACTAGGGGCCGAACCTGAGGCTGAACCCGATGCCGAACCCGATCTCCTTTGAATCCGCTTTTTTGAGATGTCTCTACCGGGTGGGCGGGAAGGAGAATCATCAAAATCATCCAAATTAAGATCAACATCTTGATCACGAGTATAGGATTGAGCTTAAGAAGAGGATGTTCTTGTCCTTTTGGATGAAGTTGATTCGCTAGCAGTAGGGACTCTCGCCCATATAGAAGCGTACCTACATACATCCCAACAATGCATGTACTTGAACTCGTGCTTCTTGTTTTCTCTGTATGATACCATGACATTCTTGATAAAGTCGGCCTCGGTTTCACCGCTCCTTGGCGAGTTCTTCACCTTATGAAAACAACCGTTGAACGCGGTGACGTGTGTATTTATGTCATCCCACTTGGACGAGAGGCTATCATTTTCACGACACACCTCCGCGCTTTGCATTTGCGTATGAAATGATTTCTTTATGGAATTCCAAAAATCTTTGCGCGATCGTGAATTCCCTATTCCAAAAAAAAAATTAGGCATTATAAAAAATTTATAATAAAACTGAAAACAATAATATTTTTATATAAAAAATACCTTGAATCGGATTTTGCGATTCGTTGATATAACATCTTGTCAAAGTAGTTTCTTCTTGAGGCGTCCACTTTATTTGTGTTCGTTGAGTGGCCGTTAGTACTTTATGTTCATCATTTTTTTTTTCTTGTGACTTCTTTTTTTGGCCGGTTTGGATGACGAACCACCAACGTGTTTCGGTTGTGTTTCTGTTACGGAATCGGGTTGGAAAAGATTAACTAGAATAGATGAATCCTCGTATGGAAAGTTCGTGAATACACGGTTTCCTAAATACGACGCGAATCTGGCTAGATCGGGACACGGTGAGTATACTAAAACGTGTGGATGACCGCGTGTAAGGGGTATTTGGGTCGGGTTTGTTGGTTGACGGTTTTGTGGCGGGCTAGGGTTCGGGTTCTCTTGGTAACCAAAGGGGTTGGTTGGGTCGCAGTTTCGGTTAAATGGATGCATTGTACAGGATTAAGTGGTTGAATTTATAAAAAAAAATATAGAGATAGAAGAAGTAGAAAAGTATAGAAGTGGTAAAAAATTGTAAAAAATGGATGAGTATTTGTAATGTTTAAAAAAGAAATAATTATTTTTAAATAAAGTAGCCGTTTGGCAACGGCTAGCCCAAACGGTCATCCATCGCCAGCCAATCCAAGCCAACCACCTCACCTCTCCCCCCGCCCCACGCCAGGCTTCAAACCCATGCCAGCGGGGCAACGCCGTGGCCAACGCTGGCCCGTTGTGGTTTAGCCAGCGTTGCTTGCAACCCCCACCCCAATCAACGCCCCACACCCCGTGGCCTTATCTTCCCCTCCCACTATACATGGTTTAATAAGTTATCTCAATTCTATGATTAGAGGACGGTTGGTTTACAAACAATTTTTTAGACAAATCGAAATCTGTCAAATGTGGAATTTATGTCAATCTATATTTAATTTTATGTATTAGAATCTCTCAAAATAATGTAATATGCGATAAGTGTAGTTGTCAAAATAATCATGTCTACCTTAAAAAAGTTATTAAAGAAATTAAAATGTGGTGACTGGTGACTGAGGAGAACATCACACTTCTTTAACTGAATTAGTGAAATGTTTGAATTCTTTTAGTTGGAACTTGGAAGAATATTATAAGATATTTATTAGAAATTTAGAATTCCAACGTAGTTGGAAGATTAGTGAAATTTTAGAATTCTTTTAGTTGGAAGAATATTATAAGATATTTTTTTTTAACGGTAAACAAATATTTATTAATAAACATGGACTAACAAACTAGTTAGACATCCTCTCCCCAGCCAGTTGGTCCCATGTGGTTGGGCTTGTGTCTTCCTTTGGGAGGTCACAGGTTCGAAACCCGGCTGCGGCATTTCGGGGGGAGGACGTCCCAATGATGGATCGTACCTACCGAGGCATGGTGCGGTCTTGAGGGCAACCCGGTTTTACCCAGCTGTTACCCCAGCGAGTCTCTCGTGTGGGGGCAGTATGGTTTCCGGGCGAAGGTCAGCTTGCGCAACGGCCAGGGCCCGATCGAACATCGCGTCCAGAAGGGCGGGGCTGACGGGGGATTGTCATCGACATGAACCCGGTGACCAATAGTTCCTGTACATAGAAAGTCACCCTTCAAAAAAAAAAAAAAAAACTAGTTAGACCAAAAAAGCACCACACAACTTTTCCGTTATTATAAGATATTTATTAGAATTCCATCTTTTCCGTTTCCAGTAAAAAATATATGTTAAATGCATGTCCAGCAAACCTATGTAGATATGAACTCGAAAACAAGAAATGCTGGCTCCACAAAATTGGAAGAAATTATCACCAAACTAAACATGTGGCCCTTAGAAATCAAATGTCTTACGCTATTGGTCAACCTGTGAGATGGATTGGTTGTCAAATTGTTGAACACATGCACTTCACAACTTGTGATGTGGGCTAGGGTTTAAAATTGAGATGACCGCAACTTGTAGCAAAAAGTTTGTCTCGATTGGTTGTCAAGTTGATCATATACTATTCAAAACTTGTGAACTTGGCTAGCTAGGGCTGCGAATTGAGAATTGAGATGATCGCAACTTGCAGGATTAAGTTTAACGTTGATTTGCAGGTTTGTTGTAGTATTATGGATCGAAAGAATGAACATCTCAACTAAGGTTACAAAATACAAGGTAAAAACCAATATATATTAGTTGTACGTTTATTTAACCCAACTTTAATCCAGGTTAGCTGGTTCAGTGTCCGTTTTCACCGGTTATGTGAAATTAGTGTCCGTTTTTACCGGTTAATGTGAAATTACTCACCTCTATCTAGGCTCTAGCCCTCATAAAACTAGTAAAGTCAGTCTAAGTCAAACACTAATTATATTTAGGAAAAATTATTTTTCGTCCTTTATGTTTATAGATAGTTGCAATGGATGACCTTTACCTTTAATAATTACAGCCACAATCCTTTATTTGGAAAACTCAGTACGTCTTTCGTCCTTTAGCACTAAGGGCAGGCGGGGTGGTGCGTGATACCACCCCATCACTCGTTAATCTATCACTCTACACCGCCGCCGCCTCTTTCTATCACTCGTTAATCTATCACTCGTTGAGTGTATAACGAGTTGCAAATCAAAAAATGGAACGTGTATCTTGTACATTGTGCATTAATATTTGTACATTGGAATCCCTATCACTAGTGATACCACCCCCACTACATTTCTATCACTAGTGATAGAATATTGGGTGCTGACATGGCATGATTTGATTGGGTGCTCCCATCACTAGAATCTATCACTAGTGAACCACCCCTCCTCCCCTAACCAAGTTAAAATTTAGTGTTAAATCTAATCAAATGAGGGCATTATGGTCATTTCATGTTTTTTTAATGTTATTAATAAACAAAAATAAAAATAACATAACATAATACAACTTATTTAATCTCTTTATCATTCCATCTCATTCCCTAAAACCCTTTATCTCCTCCAGTCACTCACACTCTCTCCCTCTGATAAGTCCACCACCGCCTAAGTCAACCACCGCCTAAGTCCGCCACCGTTTGTAACATCACCACCATCATCATCGGAGCTACACGACCACCACTGTCTAAGTCCGCCACCGCCACCGTCTGTAACATCACCACCATCATCATCGGAGCTACACGACCACCACACACTCTCTCTCAATCATAACACCACCGCCGAATCTACAAACACCACCAGCGCCGCCGTTGGCGTTTACTTCATGGTCTCATCCACAATCGGAGCCCTAGATTTTCTGGATCTACAAACACCGCCAGCACCGCCTGTGACATCACCACCACCATCATCGGTTCAAGAAGCAATAACTCATGGTTCAAGAAATTTCTCACTCAATGAGCTCAAACTCATGGTTCAAGAAGCAATAACCAATAAAGATTCAACCTTTACACTTAATCCAGAACAACCCACTTCAGAAATCACAATTTGGGGGATACCCATGTTCAACGATGAAAACTCCACCACACCACCTGCAACAATACCACCACAGTGTCGGCGGCCACTCCCTCAACATACAGAGGTATCCCACCGACAAGACACCACCACCGTATCCCCACTCATCTTCGTCTCTGTCCCGATGTTACAGATCTGGGATTTTCAGTGGCGAGATGGATTTACAGATCTGGGATGTTCGCGAATCGAAGGGTGACAGCCATGGCGAATGAGGGGGTGAATTGTGTGTGGGGGGATTTTAAGGGATTACAGATGTTACAGATCATGTTCTTGTTCTTCATGTTCTAGATATGTTTATTTTTTTTCTTTTTAGGTATTCTTTTCAATTATATACCTACGGTCCATTTGTTTGTTTCTTTTAGTTATTTTTTTCAATTATTTGCAAACTACTCAACCAAGTTTCATTTTTTTTATTGGGGTATTGGATTTTAATAATCCCAACTTTCAGCAATTGGCCGATAATAATCCCAACTTCAAAAATAGCCTACAACACTCCCAACTTGTAACATTTTGGCCAGCAATGATCCTTGTCTAACTGGGTTATAACCCAGTTAGTTTTGAGAAGCGGAGAAGATTACAGGAGGTCGGAGATGATTGGTGGTGGTCTCGTTTGGTGGTTTCAGGGGTAAAACGGGTCGCCGGAATAAGTTGCAGGTCACCAGAGTTGGGTTTTTTGAACTTCTGAGCAGCGGAGAAGATTACAGGAGATCGGAGATGATTGGTGGTGGTCTCGTTTGGTGGTTTCAGGGGTAAAACGGGTCGTCGGAATAAGTTGCAGGTCACCGGAGGTGGTGATGGTGCCACGTCAGCAGCCTAGTCAGCAAAAAACTAACTGGGTTATAACCCAGTTAGCAAAGGATCATTGGTGGCCAAAATGTTACAAGTTGGGAGTGTTGTAGGCTATTTTTGAAGTTGGGATTATTATCGGCCAATTGCTGAAAGTTGGGATTATTAAAATCCAATACCCCTTTTTTATTTGGTTCATAAATGATCTGGTTGAATGGTTGATGATGGTGGTTGTGATAGGGAATTAAAGAGTAAAACATGTTTATTTTAAGTTTTTTGGATCTGAATCGGAAGACAGGGGTGGTGACTGTGTTGTTTGTTTAGAGAGAGAGAAAGTGAGAGAGAGAGAGTGTTTAAAGTGAGAGAGAGAGAGAGAGTGAAAGAGAAAAAAAAGTATTTATATTTGATTTTATTTTTTTATTTATACTATAAATAATTAAGTAGAAAGACTAAACTGCCCTTAAGTAAATAAATTTAACTGAAAATTTTAACCAAGTTAGTGCTAAAGGACGAAAGGCGTACTGAGTTTTCCAAATAAAGGACTGTGGCTGTAATTATTAAAGGTAAAGGTCATCCATTGCAACTAGCTATAAACATAAAGGACGAAAAATGTAATTTTTCCTTATATTTATTCAAGTGGTAGGTTAAATGCACCCCTTCTTATTATTTTTTATACCTTATTTCCATAAAATTATATTATGACGTGTAATATTTACCCCCTATACAAATCATTTTTAAAATCATTATTTTTATTACAAAACAAATTCAAAAGTGCAAAAAGAAATTACAGACTTTTTTTTTTCAAAAAAAAAATGTTTGTTTTTTTAATTTTTATTTAAAAGCATATTTTTAATACATTTCGGATATTGTTTCTAAAGGCACTTTCTCAAATAGCATTTTGATTATGTTTTTCTATTGAACATCTTTACAAATAAATAATAACATTTTTTATAAAAATAATAAAAAAAGTTTTGAACTTTCTTTTTGAAAAAAAAGTCTTTATTATGTTTTTTCTTCGTCTAGTTTGTATTTTAAAGGTCTTACTTTTATAATTTCTAATACTTCAAAATGTGTTTATAAAATAATTAACAATTTTATATATTTAAAAAAGTAATTTTTTTTTAAAATATCGTTTACAACCCTAGGACATAAACAAAATATCGTTTACAACCCTAGCACATAAACAATAATAAGGAACAAATAAACAATAGGTACTAAATTAGTTTTATCAAACTAAATTAAGGATCTATATAACTTCAAATTTAATTAGTGTAAAGAGTATGTTATAAACAAGTTAAAACCAGTTTAAGACTCCTGATCGAAGTGAACACTTTTCTAAAGCAAAACAAATGGACATGGTTGATTCACAAATATTTTTCTCTTCTTTACCTAAAAATATATTAAACTGGTTGATTTCAAAACTTTGTGTAGATTTTTAGGTATTATTGTTTATACAGATTTAATAAGGATACCTACTTCAAGTCGTTCCAAAAAAGAAAAAAACCATTGCAAAATATTAAAAATAATAAATATAAGAAATTTGAAATACAAACTAGACGAGGAAAAAAAGATAATATAGACTTTTTCAAAAAGAAAATTCAAAACTTTTTTCTTATTATTTTTATATGAAAAACGGTAATTTGTAAAGTTGTTCAATAAAAGAAAACATATTAAAAATACTATTTGAGAAAGTGTCTTTAAAACCAATATTTCAAAACTTTTAAAAAAATATGTTTTTAAATAAAAATAAAAAAACAAAAAATTTTGAAAAAAAAAAAACGTTTATAATATTTATTTTACACTTTTGAATTTGTTTTGTAAAAAAGAATACTTTTTTTAAAAAATGATGACTTTTATAAGAGGAAGAGGTAAATATGATAAGTTTAAAAGTGATTTATGAAAATAGGGTATGAAAAATAATAAGAGAAGATACATTTAGTAGCCCCCCTTATTCACAGAGAGGTTACAAGAAAAATCTTTGTTATTCTCTGATGGACATAGGAATTTTTTTCTAAGGTGTGAATGAGAGGTTTAACCAAACTTTTATGAGATGTGGTCGGAATGTTTGTCTATAAAATAGACTAAAAATTTTTTGTTTAATAGGTACACGCCCCGCCCACCCACCCACCCACCACAGTACATAAAGTCCGCCCCTGTTTTTATTGTTATTTTTATATTGGTGAAAGAAAATAAATTAAAAACACAAGTAAGAGTTTAACCATTTGCTAAACAAAATGAATCAATTGAGTACACTAGAGAGATCCCCTATATATACAGGGGAGACAATGTAACTAACACTATATAACCAACTGCAATAACAAATTAACTTACTCATATAACTCATGAGAAATGGTACCTTTAAGATACAGTGTCGATCAATGGTGTCTAAAGCCCATTCAAAACAACTTAAGCACATTCAAACACTATCTTCTAAAGCCGTTCAAACTCTATAAACGCATCCAAACACTAACTTTCAAAGCACGTTCATTTATAGTTCGATTATCTGCTACTAAATATTTAATAACACATGATCAATATGAAAACGCAAATGAAGATGTAAGATGAAATCAAGGATTGTGCGGTCCTTGTTAATAAACAAAAAGGTTTTGAGTTAACTTTGTTTTTGCTCCCCAAGGTTTGACCGTCTTAACTCTTTTGCTTCATTTGTTTAAAAACTGCCAAAATACTCCTTGTGGTTACCATCGTGTCGCCATTTTGCTCCCCGTCCCTAACGCCATCTAAATTGTCTGTTAAAAATAAGGGCATTTTGGTAATTTTACATATAAGAATTCAATTAATTATTTTTTATTTAAAAAATCCATTTATGTCTTAACAGACATATATAAATATAATTAATTAACTACTATTAATAAATATATACAAATATACACTTAGAGTTAATTACACAAATGGGTCCTGTGGTCTATAGCCAGTTTTACCTTTGAGTACTAACTTTTTTTAACAGGTTTAGCTTTTATGGTTTCAATTTTGTAACACCTTTGGGTACTAACACCAAAATTATCAATATAATGACTAAAATACTCTTCCATTTTTTTTATCAATGTAATACATTTGGGTACTAACACCAAAATTATCAATATAATGACTAAAATATTCTTCCATTTTTTTATCCAACCAGATGGGATGACCTTCCTCCGGAACCTCCTCTAACCGTATTAAACGGAGTTTCAGTGGCCGTTGCACCTCCTCCACAACATATTGTGGAAAATGAGCCCGCCTTCTTTCTCCCTTGGGAGATTGAGGAATGGCTCAACGACATTTGATGAGCACCCTCCGGGTTGAAGTTCTAAGAGCCCTTATTCACCGGAAAATTATTTTCGGGTTTTTGTTGTTCTTGTCATGTAAACATCTAAGGTAGAACTTCTCTATGGTTTAAATTTCCTGCATTTTATGACCTATCTATCTTAGGACTTTTGTAGCTTTTCATTTTTAGGACTT